>OU744797.1:1657780-2908732 GCA_916614155.1 Mesoligia furuncula | reverse complement strand
ATAAGTACAGGGTTTTTAGATCTAGCTCATTTGTTCAAAAAAAGAAGGGTTTGTTTGTACCAGTTTTCTAAGCCAACCCAATGCCATAATTTTTTAACCCCAAACGCTGAAAAGATGTTACTTTCATGGTATTTTCTCGTTTTTAAATTAAACCTGCAGGTAATTGCGAAACCCACTAACAGTAGCGATACTTTCATACTTCACTTTGACACTCCAACAATATTCATTGCGTTATTTACGTTAAAGAGCGGACCAATTTTCCGAACATATGAAGCAATGGATTGGCAATATTCTTCAAAATAACTCTGATCATGATAGATAGGGTAATCGCAAGAGCTAGAGAAGGAACTTTGTATCTAGCATTTAAACGTAACGACTTTTCTGTCGTATTAAAATTAATGATTCCTAAATCATCATCTTTATCACCAGGTTCTCTCCAAACGATGACACCAGTACCACCACCCCAACCACAGCCCTCAGATAATAGTGTTGCACTACTGGTAGGAGCTGCACTGTCTCTTGTTCTACTGACTATCATGACTACTCTGTGTGTCGCTATGATTGTCATGTGCAAGAAGAAGAGTAGCCCGAGAGATCCGGAGCAGAGGTGAGATTTCTTTTTAGTTCATAGTTATTGTGAAAAGTCTCCTCAGAAATGAGGAGATCCGCAGGAGATCCAAGGTATATATATAAACTTAAGAGGCAGTGGGCAGAGCACATTGCTCGTAGAACAGATAGCCGATGGGGCCGAAAGGTTTTGGAGTGGCGACCGCGTACCGGAAAACGTAGCGCTGGAAGGCATACCACAAGGTGGTCCGACGACCTTGTGAAGGCCGCAGGAACCCGTTGGATGCGAGAAGCACAGAACCAGTGGAAGTGGACGTGCTTGTGGGAGGCCTATGTCCAGCAGTGGACGTCCTTCGGCTGAAACGATAATGATAATGATTAGCTATTGTTTAAGGTTTTACTTGTTTGCTTGGAGTTTGTCTGTATGGTGCCGGACTTAAAGAATAGCACCACCCCATACTTCCCGTGGGTGTCGTAAAAGGCGACTAATGGTCGTACCGGAGAATGGGCAGCAGCGTTCTCTATGCATTCCACCACCATACCATACTGCGATCGCCAAGCCGCCTGCCAAGCGTGGCGATTATGGCAAACCCCCCCCTAAATTGGGGGAGGCCTATGTCCAGCAGTGGACGTCTTGCGGCTGAAATAATGAGGAGAAGTATGATTGCATCAGGGGGCCTCTCTAAGTCCGTCAACGAAGATGCGAGCCCGTTCAAAAGTAGTTCGATTCTTCAATTGAACCCTAGTCCCGATTTATTAACTTTTCAGACGGGCAAAAAAACATCGGGAGTAAGGACAACTATGAAATCTGTCATATGTTCTTAGTTCGGGCCCACTATTAATTTTATGTCGTAAGTGATACGGAGTAGGAAATTCCCGTAACTTCGGTCATATTTACGGACTTCGTATTTAGAGAGTAGACAGACCCCCTGGAAAAAGGCACCATTTTCTGTTTATCCGAAACAAGGTAATTTTTTATGGCAGCGTGTCATCCGAATCCCTTAAGACGTTTAGGGATGATCGAGTAACATTAAAAAAAACTTTTCGTGAAATAATGTTTATTTAGCCGGTGAATATAACTGGGGGCCTAAAAAGGACACTTTGGAGAATCATAAAAGGATAACATTATGAATCGTAATATGGCTAAGACAGTCCGTGTTTTTCTTTTTTTCGCTGCACTACGTAGATATAATCAAAGAGATTGGGATTGGATTTGGATTTGATTAGTATTTTAACACAGACAAAAAAAAAATAACTGAAAAATGCTTCACCAATGGGATTTGATGCGATTAACTTAACGGTTAACTGTCCATTATGTTATCCCTTTATGATTCTGCCAAAGTGGCCTTTTTAGGCCCCCTGGAGTTTTGTCTGTGCTTTAAATATCCCAAAACATTAACCCTACGCAATACCCAAACTGGTTCTACAAAATTGAAATTACTGACGTCATTAAGAAGCCATTTAATTGCAAATCCGAAATTAAATCGAGTTAGTAAACTCGAATTATGAGAGAAAGAAAACACGTTATTGGATTGTTTTAATTTTTTTATCCTTTTAGCACCATTCTACGAAGAAATGTAGGAGTATCCATGTATGGTGGTAGTTCCACCACCTCATCCAGTGTGGTGCCCACAGTGGTAGTAAGAGGCCATAGAGGATCCAGGGTCTTGGCTGCGAGGTGGTCAGGAGTCCTTGATGATGCTCCACTTGCTGTACTGGCTCTGGATACAAGGCCTCATGGTAAGCAAGGATAATTTTTTCATCTATGACCTTTTTTATGTAAGGTCAGGGAAATTAATTGTCAAGGAAATTGATTACCAATTTAAATAGTCCGTATATCAAATAAATACAACTGTCAGTTGCTTTAACACGTCAAATTGATATAAGTTGTAATATTGCTTAACAATTAATATTTCTGACTGTGCCTATAATAGTGATCTTGTGGTTACCTAGAAGCAACTTTTTCACTCGACACTTCCTATAGCTTTTGGCAGAATAGGGACGCCTATATAATAATCGGAAGGTAGGTAGAAAAAGGCTGCCAATGATGATGATAGCTTTTGGAACACATTTAGAGCTGATTTTTCGGATGCCAGATAATTTTATCCGAAGAATAATTTTGAATTTTTGACAATTCTTCCATACAAAAACTGTCAGGCGTCAGAATTACCTGTCGTTTTAAAAATCAGCCCTTATTCTATGAAATGAAACATAGGTACTATCGGGGGGGTGTGTAACGTTTGATATAATAACAAAAGTTCTAACGATTAAAAGACCTAATTTCATTTAATATATATTTTTTTACTATAACGATCAAATGATATAATGAATTATTGAAATAATTTCATTTTACCTAATTTCATATGATATAATGAACAGTTTATATAATGAACATTTGAAATAATATTCACATAATATAATATTCAGTTGCTATAATATTCAAAATCTATAAGTAACGATTAATATAATTAGGGAATGTCTACTTTTATTTTTGCAAAAATTGATTGGATTTTAAACGCCTCTCACTTTTGTGCGTAATCAAATGTAAGTGAGGGACGTTGACGTTTGACAGTTGTCATTCGTCGTTTTAAATTATTTTTGTGTTTCCGATTACACTTCACACTAAACCAACATAATATACAAAAGTAACACATTTGTAATGACAACTTAGGATGCAAGAGCGAGCGAAGCGAGTTCGGGACTTGGGGCACCCCGACTCGGACAGGTTGGGTTCGAAGGGGATGACGGGGGCTCGAGTGAGCGAGCAAAGCCAGCGAACGAGCCCCCGTCATCCCCTTCGTGTTAGGTTTCTTTAAACCCTGTACACAGAAATAGGGGCCCCGCGAAGCGGGGCTCCGTCGACTACGCCTAACCACGTATTTTTGTAGATAAAAAAAAAATCGGTTTTTTATTCTCGGCCACTATGATTTTGTGAACTATGCGGTTTTCAAATTTACACTAAAAAGGGTCTATTCTATTAAAAAAAAAAATAGCTACTATCAAAAAGCGCCGGGTGTGGGAGTACAGTGGTTCCAAACCCTGTACACTGAAATAGGGGCCCCGCGAAGCGGGGCTTCGTCGACATAGAATGCAAGAGCGAGCAAAGAGCACCCCGAGGTTAGGTTTGGTTAGGTTACTTTAAGCCCTTTACACAGAAATAGGGGCCCGCGATGCGGGGTCCGTCGACATAGAATGCAAGAGCGAGCTAAGGGCAGAAAATTAGTTAATAAAAATATAAAAAAAATAAAAAATAATAGTTAATATAATATATTATACTCAATGAGATTAGAGAAAAAGAAAATTATATCAAATATAACATTAGATCATATGAAATTAGGTTAATGGTTTTTATAGGATATGAAAATTATATCATATGAAAGGTATGTCAAATTAAATTAGACTATCTGTTGTTATACCAAACCACCCCTATCGGGGACACTCCCCCCTGAACACTAAGTTCATTTTTGCTTGCACTCAAAAAATAGAAGCGCTCTCTAGTAAGCGCGCCAAGGTCAAATAGTCCGTCCGTAAAATTTATAAAATGAGTAGGTACCCGTGATGCGTCACTAAGCTCAGCAGTACAGGTTGTAACTAATTGCGTTATCGCTTTCCTAATAGGCGAAAACTTTAAATTTTTAAGTGATCACGCGGAAAGGGACGCGATGGTACCTGATTCAAAACCCTGAGAACTCCTGTTAAGTACATCAATTTATAACAAGACCTTAAAATGCAAAGCTACTTAAATGTAAAATACATTGTAACCGAAACTTCATAAACAATTACGAACAAAATGTTAATTAAATTATTAAAATGATACGCTCTGTAATAGTTTATAAACTTGCTAATTCGATTAAGATTCAGATTGCGCTCCCCTCGAGACTTTCACGTTATTTGTGAATTATTTTCTAAGATAAGTATCTCGAATTGTATAAGGTTTTCTTATGAAAAATATATGAAATAACTACCGAAGCGTAGTTATTTAATAGCGCGTGGTAGTAAAGAAAGAAAGAAAGAAAGAAAAAAAGAAAGAAAGAAAGAAAATACGTTTATTTGCGACAAACGAGACGCATAAAAAAAAAACTCTTTTTATGAAATTAATATTTATTTTTGGTATCGTCAAAATTATACTTATGACCTAAAAATAGGCTAGTAGTTGGTGTACGATATTTGAGTTACGTCAGTAACGTACGACGATTTTTTTAAAATAACATTTTAGTAAATGGAACAGTGATGGTCTCGTGCAGTGGTGACACACGCGACTTACGTGTCGTGTTCAAATACAGACAGGCACCTCGCTATGTGTAATTATTTCACCATTGCTCAAAAAAATGTGGAAGAAAACGTCGTGAGGCATCTGGCATGTCCTAGAACTACAAAATACAAAGACATGTAAGATGCACCAACCCGCACTGGGCCCGCATGGTGAACTATTACTCCCCCTCTCATAGAGGAGGCCTGTGCTCCAACATTGAGAACTTTATAGGCTGATTATTATTTTATTATAAACTAGCAGAAGCTAGTTTTAGCAGTAGCAGCAGTGGTAGCAGGGGCAGAAGCCCGCAACTTCGTCCGCGACAAATTTCGACACCCAACCCACAGCGTCGCATCCTAAAGACCATCCGCGCTTTTTCCGCATTACTTCGTTTTCTGACTTTTTTTCTTTTTGCTCTATTTTCAAGCTTTGTAGCGTAATGTTAAATAGCCTATAGCCTCCCTCAAAAATCGGGCTATTAAATGCAAAAAGAATATTTCAATTATTAATAGTAAGAGACACTTTATTCTTTTTTTTACAGGTGACTCAGATTCAAGTCGAAGTGAAGACGAAATACAGGAGACTGAACTTACGAGAAACGAATTAGAAACACACACTTAACAGTTTATAAAATAGGTCTTTATGTTTAAAGGAATATGGTCTATATTGCGTGTTTTATAAAGGCTGTAGAAGTATACAGGAAGGAAACTGTATGACACAAACTATATACAGGGTGACGCAGCCCGCAACGTGTTACCATGATTCAGTACAGATTCTGAACCCCGACGCGTTGAAATTATTAGTTGGTTATTAAACAAAAATTTGCTCTGTTATAGGTATAGACGCCAGCACATCAAGCTACTACAAATCTGTCAAATTTCTTTAATAGATTATCAACTTTATCGCTGAAGGTTCAAAGTTGATTGGGAAAATTTTACAGTAACCCGTTTTACGGTAGCTTGATGTGCTGGCGTCTGGACATTTTGACCGCGTATAAGTATCGCATTTTTCTATGAAGCAGCATATTTTTTTGATATCCGACGAAAAATTTCTCCTGCCAACCTGTATATGATTTAAAAAATAGGCTTCCTGGTATTCTAAAACAAAAAAAAAGAAGCCTTATAAAACCATCAGAAGAGAAAATGAAAACTAAAATATAATAAATCAGCACGGAGAAGCAGCGAAATAAACAGTACCTTTTTAATCAAATTATAATTATGTCATATCTCTATGTATTTTACTGTGTGTACATAAATTATAAAATAAATAAATCATACCAAAATATTTATTGAATGAAAGCCACCCCTTGTGATAAGGCATTGGTTTGTAGAATAATGAGTGAGATAGCACACATTATGATAAATCGTGAGAGATTTACTATCGTGAGGAAATTTACTGCATCATGCACTTGCAGGACTCACGTATGGCGATTTTTCATGAGCTCACTGTGGTCTTACGGATATATTTTACGGACAAATTATAGTGGGATTTGAGTCCATTTGGGAATACCCACTTAAAGTTGGGAAGCTTCGCAAAGTTAAAGAGATTTCTATTTTGAATTATAGGCGCAGTTTTATCATTTTTGAAACGATTTATTTTAATTGAATTGAAACGGAAATACAAAACGGTGAAGGAAAACATCGTGAGGAAACCGGCATGTTCTAGAACCAAAAAATTCAGAGACATGTGACATTTACCAACCCGTACTGGGGTCGCGTGGTGGATTATGGCCCACTCCCTCTCACAGAGAGGAGGCCCGTGTCCCAGTAGTGGGAAAATTACTGGTTGATTATGAATTTGGCTTTTTTTAAAGAAAGCAATTGATATAAAATAAAATATATAATAAATAGCAAGTACTGCCTTACATGATTCTCGTTCAAAACTTTTTCAGTTTCGAAATAAAAAGCGATCACTTGCTTTGCCAAGCTAGCAGTACCGATCATCAGAAAAGCCACAGAGTAATATAAATGGCAAGCACTACTTGCTGTTTAACATTGATATACTGGATGATTATTCATATATATATATATGGAAAGCACTACTCTATTCCAAAGTGGGTACTTACCAAGAATATTACTGACTAAGACAGCTGATCGTCAAAGTGTAGCAGTCACGTTATATTATTATATTATAACTAAAATCACAGTACGTGAGCTCATATAGAATATGATACGCCATAATATATCTAGCATAATAAATCGCTCGCATTTATCACACTGAACAATGCCTTAGAAACGTAACGTAAGTTTTGTGTCTTATTGAATTTCTTAAGAATGATTAACTTGTATTACACCTAATTTATAGTGTCGTAAAATTATTTTAAAATTAAAATTATGATTCAAAATGATATATGATTCTAAAGAGTTTTATGAAAATTTTAGGTTCATAATTTGAAATGAGGGATTCGGTTCTTGAAAAAGTTTGAATTCAAATTTTTTTGGTGTCACAATTCGATATTATAATTTTATATATAAGTTTTATAATTTATCAATTGCATTTTCAAAGGAGACATATTAAATGTATAAATGCGATGTAGGTATGCATGACTCAGTATTATTTTCATAGTGATAAAATATTTACTTGGATTTTGTATATAAAATAATTTAATTTGTCTATAATAAGATTGTGTAGAAATGTTTGTTTTCATGCTAATTTTATTGATATTGCTAGTAATGAATAAATAGAAGCTCTTTCAATTTCATCACAAACATTCTCATCAAATAATACAATGTTTATGTTTTTATAGAGCAATATATTATTAAAATAAGGATTCTGAATTAACAAGAGATTATTATTATATAAGTACCTAATCATTTGTTAATTCACAATAAAATTGCTAACAAAAATATACAAACAGCAGAGGGCCTAAAAAGGCCACATTGGCAGAATCATAAACGGATAACATTATTAATTATAATGAACAGCTAACTGATAAGTTAATCGTATGAAATTAATACTTCAATTCATAATGTTATCCTTTTATGATTCTACCAAAGTGGCCTTTTTAGGCCCTCAGATATCAAAACTGCTGATTATTTTATCGCGATAACGATATTAATCCCTTGTAGAGAGTTGTTCAGTTTAATGGTCTGTAGCACACCCTTAAATATATCACCACATATTTCTAATACACGCTGTATTTTATACCAACGTAATTTCAAGTTATTAAAAACTGACAAAATATCAAGCATTAACATTATTTCATTCTACGAAAGAGCGTTAGAGTCTACCAAAAATTTAATATAACATTTAATATTAAATATGTGAAATAATTTAGCTGCCATATTTACATATACGGGTATTAAGATGTAGATATCTTAGTGAATTCTACCATACATATTATATCGTATAATTTTATGTATTTAGTTGAAATAGTCTGGTAGTCACATCTCACCGATTTTATTAGTGTTTTGTTAGAAGTTTAGCATGTTTTGGCATTCACTGCATAATTTATCAAGTGATAGAACACTTTCTGAATTGATTAGCGACCAGCCCCTGTATCACACGGTTTTTAGAACTTCCAGATTTCTTTATTACTATGTCATATCCCCTCAACGACCCGAAAGCACGTTAAGCCGTTGGTCCCGGCTGTCATTCATGGATCTTTGACAGTCGTTACGGGTCGTCAGAAGCCCGAAAATCTGACAACCAGTCTTGCCAAGGGGTATCGTATTACCAAGTAACCGGGTTGTGGATGTCAGATAGGCAGTCGCTCCATGTGCAATACTGGCAAATAAAATACTGGCATTCAGCTGCATCCGGTTAGACTGGAAGCCGACCCCAACGTAGTTGGGAAAAGGCAGGCAGATGATGATGATGTTAGTTTCATATCAATGTATCTCATCTGGAATAAAGTCCATAACTGATGGTGCAAACTACATCAAAATCCGTTGCGTATTTTAGAAGAACAGTGCGGTCACATAGCAGATACGAAAAGTGACGAAAAGTTTAATCTATATACATAAAACAAAGTCGGGTTAGTTACACCATTAACTATAACTCAAGAACGGCTGGACCGATTTTAATGATTTCTGATTTGTTGGATTTGTCTACGCCCCGAATAGCAGAATAACTAAGTACTAAAATATCGGAAAAATTCACGAAAGAAAATAATAATGAAGATAATTCATTTTCTCATATATTTAGGCGGTACGAAGTTCGCCCGGTCAGCTAGTTTATAATAATTATATAATAATAATATACCTTTATTTCAGACCACTTAGATCCATTACATGGTATACCACTTAGATCCATTACATATCGTCCTGATACCTATAGATGAAGTTACAAATGATATTTTAATCGCACCTTTCAAACTTAATTAGTTTTTTACCATGAACGCTTCACTACAATTCATAATTAATGTACTTACGTTACACGAAGCTCTACATACTTCTCTACTTTGGTTATAATGTGTTTCTAATCTCATGCAATTTGCTGTTCGACAGCAAACATAAGATTTTTATTTGATTGCAAATAAACTGATCAGACTTCTAGTACCTAACTAATAATCAAACAAAATACATACACAAATACAGCTCATTACTTACCTTATCCTTATCCTATCATTATCGTCTTTATCTTACCTTTATGCCAATTTGTTTGTAGTTGGCGCAACATGTCTTTTTCTTTCATAATTCTCTATTAGTCGTCATCTCGGTAGTCACCCACTTTCTAGCCATTATCACCTTAGTGTTTGGGCAGACTGAGGCGCTGGCGCGGGGCGGGCGCGGGTGCGGAAACACGCGCGGGCTGCCTGTCCGCATTGGAGCGCGGCTGCATTCTGCATGTGGTCGGGTCCAGTGTTTGTCAAAATATATTATGGATGAAGAAGACTTATTTTTACTAGAAAAAAGCTCGAATTAGTTTGAGAACCCCGGACCCCACGCGAGCCGCCCGCGCCAGCTGCGCCCTCTCACTGCACAAAGGGAGTTCCTATGTTTGAGATCGCCGCGCCGCGCCCGCCCCGCGCCCGCGCTGCCAGTCTGGCCAAACACTCACACGCAGTCCTTCCATCATTTCTTTGGTCTTCCTCTTACTCTTATAGCCATCCACATTCATACTCGAAACTTTCCTCACTTACCTAACTATCCATCGAAACTATAAAAACTCAACTCGCAAAATACGTAATCGTACAGCTAATAATTTATTCGTGACATCCCTAGTTTGAAACGACTAACAACAGACGCGGACGGTAACTACGAAATCGAAGTGTCGCAACTGTGAACCAGAGTATCAATTTGCTTAACAAACAAAGTAGCCGACTGAGCGATAACTGACAGTCGATTGACTGTCTGTATCAAAGTGCGAGGGAGAAGACAGATCAGATACATTCTATCCTACCTGCCTTCTCTCTCGGTCTTTAAATTAGGGCATTAATAGACGCGCGGGCGTGTTTACATAGTCGAACGCTGCTAGAACTGCTTCTGACTAGACTGAAAGTATTGCTGTCTTTTACTATTAGGTAGATTTCGAAAGGGACGGATTATATTTAGCCATCAAACTGTCTTTGAGGGATCCTGTATAAATTCTCTAGGTCTTGCCCTTTGTCTGCAGTGTCATTACTTTAGTAGGTAACAGTTGTAGGTATACGATCATTACCTATTGCTAAAACATGAATGCTAAAACGTGCCATACTTTCCATTATAATTACTTTGTTTAGATCCTATATTATGTAGATGTAAGATTACAGTTCATAAATATAAGACCAAAGAATAACAACAAAGAATGTTTTTGTTTTTATCTGGAGACACAATAGGTATGTCATTTGTTTTCCCAATTGTTTTTAAAATGATAAGGTAGGTAATTTATTCGTTTTGGCATGGTTCAACTACCTTGTTACTATGTAAAAATGATTATTTTATTATCCATGATAAAAATTGATCGTCTAAACCTGACTGATAAAATTCACTAGACATCTGATAAGGTAATAAAATGCCAAACAATTCTGATTTAGTGTCTCCAGTTTTAAAACTTTACCACAGAGCTTTTAAAAAGATAGAGATGCCCATTGGTTTTTGAAGATCTTATTCCAATATCTACCTATAGGATAGTTAAAAGATATTTCAGAACGAAATTCGAATTAGTTTTACTACTATGAATTAGGAACTAGGATTTCGATTATGGTTCGTGGACGGGTTGGGACCTACTTATCGAGACCCCTTCGTGCCTCGGAAAGCACGTTAAGCCGTTGGTCCCGGCTGTCATTCGTAGATCTTTGACAGTCGTTACTGGTATTCAGAAGCCCAAAAGATTGACAACCAGTCTTACCAAGGGGTATAGTATCGTTACCCAGCAACTGGGTTATGGAGGCCATATACGCAGTCGCTCCATGTAAAATACTGGTATTAAACTGCATCCGCATAGACTGGAAGCTGACCCCAACATAATTGGGAAAAGACTAGGCCGATTGAGCTCTAGCACATTAATATTGCATTTGTAGAGATCAATTCAGTCATTTAGGCTGCACGGTGTTCAGATAATTATGACTTCTCTAACTTTTTAAATGCTCTGTCTGAATGATATAAAACAATATCAAATGTATACGTTTTAGTATTACATTGTACAGAAAATAAAGAAATATAAAGTTTATATTTTATCGTTTGCTTTTATTTTAAACCTGACATTGTTGGTGATAATATTATATGGAATCCGTGTTTCATACAGCAAAGGAGTATTCTATTTGTCTGTTTATTGCAAAATATTGTCGGAGGTATAATTTTTCAATTTTTATATTGATGTTTGACTATCATACCTGCTTGCCAATAACCTAAACGACCTGATGGAATGTGGTTACAACTGATCTATGAAAAGCTGAAACAGCAAAGTAAATTGTGTCTTCAACATAAGATTCAAAGTTCATCATCATCATTTCAGCCGAAAGACGTCCACAGCTGGACATAGGCCTCCCCCAAAAAGGGATGATTTGCCATAATCGCCACGCTTGGGAGGCGGGTTGGCGATCGCAGTATAGTATGGTGGTGGAATGCATAGAGAACGCTACTGCCCATTCTCCGGTACGACCCTTAGTCGCCTTTTACGACACCCACGGGAAGTATGGGGTGGTGCTATTCTTTAAGTCCGGCACCACACAGACTATTCAAAGTTCATGGGACTCATAATTTGTCCTTTTCTTTTTCTAGAAATTACCTTAATCTCACCGGCACCTATGCCCTTTAAATCGAATCATAGCGATGCTGCATTGTAGTAGAAAGAAGTAGAATACTTCTAGGTGGTGTAATAATTTCAAAACGTTTTTCTTCTTCGTGTCGTTGCACGACAGTATTTCAGATCTTGTTGCGCAAAAACTTCGCCACCTCCATGGCGTTGTAGTCGGTAGCACCGAGGTCACTTGACTGCATGTTTTGAGATACAGAGGGCAGGATAGGAGGTGTAACATAGTTTGCGACATAGCTCCAAATCCAAACCTTGCTCCTGTTTCGTTGAGGCCCATATTAGCAGGTTGAAAACGCTAAGAAACGTAAGAAAGACAACGCTTTTAAATAAAGCATCTTTTATCCAACACAATTTTCTACAAACAGTCCCTTTAAAATCAGTCAAGGCATCTTCTGGGCACGCTCGTTCCATCATAGACCTCATCCATCGCTTTCCATCAGGCGTGATCGAAGTCAAGAGCAGGCCCATTTAGCAATAGAAGAAAACCCTTTCGCACACAAATCCGCAAACAAAAGACTAGTCTTCTCTCATTATAATTCGAGCAGCATCTTTAAAATGACATTACAAATCGTGGGGGCGACATGTTCTCGGAACAATGATATCTATGCTCCTAAGCGGATTGTGAGGCGAAGAACTCAAGTATTACAGAAATATACGAGATAATGGGTTCTTCGTATTTTAAAAGAATATTAGTAATGTATGGTATGATTGTTGACATTACGAAAGCATTTAAATCGGGGTGGTTCGGAGTTTCGATGACATTTCAAAGATGATTTCTGCAAGTCGTTGTGGGCTTGAACCCGCCGATCCACAGCAGGCACGGCTGAGTTACGCACGTGTGATTATCTTCGCTTTGTAAGAAAATAAAGGTGGGAGCGTCCACTACGACCCACGCCTCGTAAGAATGCGTGGCTAGTAAACAACCACGAAACCCACGTGACCCACGCAGATGACGTGGAAAACATCGCCGTGCGCACATTCCTACGTAGGAGTGGACTGTCACCTTTAACTATGGTATATTTTAAAGCACGGAACGGAACGGGAATGGGCTGTGTTTGGAGTCTCTCTGAGGGATCGAGTTCGCAAGTAGGTGATCTGGCAGAGAACCAAATTTGTCGACATAGCTCACAGAATAAGCAAGCTGAAGTGGCAATGGGCCGGCCATATTACATATTATATACAGAGTGAAATTTTTAATTGGGCGTGGATGGCCAAATCCGAAACTATGAGGAATAGCGAAAAGTACTCTAAGGAGTCGCTCGCTCGATTTTGATAAAAACTAAAAATGCATCATTGGATTTTTGAAAAATCAATATTTCTAGCCAGGAATCGAACCCGTTGGTTTTGAAAAAAAAACGAACGCTGTATTATTACACCATTCCATAGAGTCGCTGATAAGGATCGAATTTTGGGAAGTAATGACATACGGGAAACTAAAGAAAAGAGCTCATTTTTAACAAAATACTTTTTTTAATATTTCTTATGTTACCTACCTTTTTTTTTTTTTTTTTTTTTCTATTAAACTGATTAATTGTTCAAAATGATGACCATTGTTTATACATTGCTGGATTCGACGTCTCAAGTATTGTACTGCATTCAAATTTTGAATTTAGAACATAATGTTGTGAAGGTGCTGCGGGTGTATTGAGCATCATTTCGAACAAGATACAGGTAATGTCGGTAATATGAATTCTATAAAAATTAAATTAAAAATTTAAAAAACCCCGACACAAAAAATAATAAAATTAAATGTAAGTAATTGGAAAAGGATCAAATAATTTAAAAACCCCCAACTTAAAGAATCTAGGTAACGAGACTAAAACAGATAAATTCTTATGGCAGTCGGGGGACCTCTTAGAATAGAAGGTGTTCCACAGAACGGTCCTCCGACTTCCTTAAGAATTTATCTGTTTTAGTCTCGTTACCTAGATTCTTTAAGTTGGGGGTTTTTAAATTATTTGATCCTTTTCCAATTACTTACATTTAATTTTATTATTTTTTGTGTCGGGGGTTTTTTAAATTTTTAATTTAATTTTTTATTTCATGCTTTTTGTAGGGACTCCTTAATTTTTGTATTTCATTTCTTTTATTTTCTTGCGTTTTAAGATTCAGGTAATTTGGTGTTTAATCAGGTTTTTTATCCGTCAAAATTTAATTATTAATTTATACTTGAAGAATATTTTTAAGACTAAACAGATTTTTTTGTTTTATTGTATCCTTTTTCTAGTTCTTCCTTTAGTTATTCAACTTTCGTACAAGTATTTCATAGCTATTAGATATCTTAGGTATTTCAGATCTAGTTTATAAAATGGGACTGCGACACTATCTGATGTGGAAATACCTACGCTTTTTAAGTAGGATAATTCCATCCTTAGTAAAAATAGTCAAACTCAGTGGTCGTAGGTACCAGTCATCACTCCACTTTCCTCATCATTCTAGAGCATTGATCAAACAAAACAATATTTTCAAGTTATTAGTTTTCATTTCGTTAGTTAATATTCCTCATTCCCTTTCAATATAGTGTACATTATTCTACAGGTCAAGCCCTTTGCATTTGATACCTATATTGAAGGAGTTGTGAAAAAAATATATAATTCGCCATTTTGTGGTGGCGGCCATCTTGGATTTGAAATTTGTAATAGCATATAGTATTCTACTAGTCAAGCCCTTTCATTTGATACCCATATTGAGGGAGTTGTGAAAAAAAAAATTTAATTCGCCAGTTTGTGGTGGCGGCCATCTTGTATTTGAAATTTATCATAGTGTATGGTATTCTACTATTTAAGACCTTTCATTTGATACCCATATTAAGGGAGTTGTGAAAAAATATGTAATCCGCCATTTTGTGGCGGCGGCCATCTTGGACCGATTTTCACCAAACATAGCTAAGAACACTCCCGACTAATTCACCTTTCAAACAAAAAAAACTAAATCAAAATCGGTTCATCCGTTCGGGAGCTACGATGCCACAGACAGACACACACACACACACACACACACACACACACACACACACACACACACACACACAGACACGTCAAACTTATAACACCCCGTCGTTTTTGCGTCGGGGGTTAAAAATAAGAAGCAGTTTATTATGATTCAACATTTTCTTTAAGTTTGCCGATGTCATTACACTCATTACTTCCCAGAATTTGATCCTTATTAGGGACACTATCGAGTGGTGTAATAATATAGTATGTGTTTTTTTAATCAAAATCAACTGCTTCGATTCCTGGCTAGAAATATTAGTTTTTCGAAAAACCAATGATAAAGTTTTAGTTTTGATCAAAATCGAGCCCGCGACTCCTTTGGGTACTTTTCGCTATTCCTCATAGTTTCGGATTTGGTCATCCGCGCCCATTGTAAAAATCACCCTACATATTACCTATTATTATTAGTAGTACTAGCTGTGCCCGCGACTTCGTCCGCGTGGAATAGTGACTTTTCGGGCAGCATATTTTGAATTACATATACCGTCTACAGACCGGGCATTTGCTGTCCGAACCCTCTGAGAACTCAGGCGAATTTCAGTGAAAGTCTCAGACTCTAGTGCTTGAGCTTCACGATCGGCAGTGAGACGTATTTCTCGTTCTTCCTGTGTTTCCTGAGACCGAACATTTGCTGTCCGAACCCTCTGAGAACTCAGACGAATTTCCCTATCAGTGAAAGTCTCAGACTCACGCGATAGTGTATGAGCTTCACGATCGGCAGTGAGACGTATTTCCCGTTCGTCCTGTGTCTCCTGGAATCGAGCATTTGTTGTCCGTACTCTCTGGGAGCTCAGGCGGATTTCCCTGACAGTAAAAGTCTCAGACTCACGCGATAGCACGTGAGCTTTGCGATCGACAGATAAACGTGCCTTTCGTTGTTCCCCGTTTTCCCTATTTCGAGTTGTCATCATTCGAGAACGATTTGAACTCAGTCGAGATTCTCGCTGAGTCGAAGTTTCTGCAGCACGAAACCTAGCCTGGTGCAGAGAGCCTTTTGCCTCACGACCTTCCTCAGATTCCTGTGATCGAACTAATCTCATCCTTTTAGCATTTCTGCTACATTGGGAGAGGTTGGATCTTCTTCGAGGCATTCTTACAATAAAATAGTACTTACTACTTAACACACAGTTATTTAGTAAACACGTACTATCGTAAACAATTAAATTATAAATACTTACAGCTTACAGCTGCCTAACCAATATTAAATGCTTACAATATTTATTTACAAAACCCTAAATAAAAATTAAGATAAGTAAATACCCAATAATCAAGGAAAGAACCGCCTAACCTATACCAAATACTTACAAAATTTTAAAGAAAATTAAGAAAAAGAACCTAACCTACAAACCCTAAAATATAAATAAATGAAATATGCAAACAGTCAGTATTCAAGTGAATCGCAATAATCGAATATTTCGCCTATACTCTCCAAGATACGTGCGTTCGCTACGAATAACTGAATCCTTATGGCAGCGGCGCGTTTTCTTTTGAAATGGTCATCTCGCAGTTCAACCTGAGGGGTTGTCGACTGCTTAACCTGGCTTTCCTGTGGATGCCTCAATAAATTAAGGCCTCCAGCCAGGGCATAATACACAACTTGACTACACAATATAAACTTAAAAACTAAGCGACTACACGCTAAGGGCACCCCCTGTGGGGTACGGACCTCGGCTTAGGGCGTCGCTGGGAGAGGGCAGCAAGGGACAGGCTGGATCGGAATTATGGCAGCGGCGCGACTCTCAGCGCGCTTTATACAAGGTGTAACGGAAAGTGGGTATCAACCCTGAAGGAGGTGAATGTGCTCATGAAACTGAACAAATTTCCCCAAAGAACATAGGTCGAAATATGAAAAAAATTTTGGACTTCCCATAGTAATAGTAAATCATTGATGTGCTATTACTATGGGAGGTCCAATTTTTTTTTTCATCTTCATTCACCTCCTTCAGGGTTGATACCTCCTTTCCGTTACACCTTGTATATATAGCCACGGACGCGCAGGCGCGAGGCGTTTACGTACTCTGATAGAATACCTCAACAAATGTTCGCCGTGATTCTTTAAATTGACATAATTTTTTTATTTATGAACCGATTGACATGAAATAAACACTAAATGTTAAGTGAAGCTTACTACAATATATTAGTGGAAACCGCATCTAAATCGAATAAGCCGTTTCTGATATTAGCGTGCACAAACACAGCAGACAAACAGACAAACAGATAAACAGACAAAAAAAAATTAATTACATTTTCGGGTTCGGCATCGATATAATAACAACCCCTGCTACTTTTTTTTAATATATTTCCATTGTACAGACACCACTTTTCTACAATTTTATTATATGTATAGATAAGAAGTAGACTTTCGGGTAGTCAGAAGCTCGAAAGTCTGACAACCAGTCTTGCCAAGGGGTATCGTATTACCCAGTTAATGAACTGGGTTGTGGAGGTCAGATAGGCAGTCGCTTCATGTAAAATACTGGTATTCAGCTGCATCCGGTTAGACTGGAAGCCGACCCCATTTTTTTTTTCCCAACGTAGTTGGGAAAAGGCAGGCAGATGATGATGAGATATTATTATTATTTCCTTTATTAAACTAAATACATAAAATTATATTTTTAAATATTAGTATTAAAAAAATATAAAAACATTTAAAAATATAAAAAATAGTAGTCCACCGGTATCGAGAACAGGGTCCAACCGGTACCGGCGGTCATTGCTCCAGAGAGAGGAACCTCCTAACAATGCGGGTCGTGTCCAGATGTACCGCTTTCTGGATCAAGCCCTTGATCTTAAGGCTTCAAACAGCAAATGTCAACAGCTGTTACAGGAAATAGATGATAGTGAGAAGGAAATCGAGAAGGTCGTTTTCAAAAACACTAGCTTAAAACAAGAGCTAGTAGACCTACATCAACAATACCTGGATGTTGTCGATGAACGGGACAAACTGCGGGTGGTCACGGATGGTTTCAACAACTGCAGTAATATATATGAGGAGGCTTTATGTAGGGTTAGGGACCTTGAAGAGGAATTAATTCATGCAAATGTTCGAATCAATAAATTACAGAAACTAAAAGAATGTACTCAGGCTAAGGAATCCAATAACTTGTATAATGAATTATTAAACACTAACTGCAACCCCTTAATAACAATAGACCTTACTGAGGATTCCATTTTGAAACACAACAATAGTAGTTATCAAGTAAGTCAAAATAAAATTAAAAAATATGCAAAACTAAATAAAATCATAAATAAATGCAATAAATTTAGGAAACAGCAAAAACACAGTTCTAATAATATTAAACTAAGAAAAGAACGTGTTTTTCTTATAAATAAATTAAATAACTTTCAAATTAAATTAGAAGACAGTAAGAACATTTATGAGGTTGACACACAACGCTTACAGTCTGAAATTCAGGTACTTGAAGAGTCAATACATTCTCTTTATACTAAATATGTGCTGTCTGAAAAACAAATTCAGGAGCATATCCTTGCGGCAAATGAGTTAGTGGACATGTGCAACTCCAATGCAGACAGAGTGGACCCACTGACTCTCAGCAGCCCGCATTGTTCATTGGAAAGCACATCCAATCTTGGCACTCTCCAAACTGAGGGAACGGAGGACCCGTCCCAGTCAGGAAGTGCTCAGGTCTCTATTCCAGATCGAGATACACCAGATGTTGAACAAGGTCCATTGCAAGTAGTTCAGACTGAGGCTAGTTCTCTCCCTTGTAGTAAAGTTTGTTACTGTTCTATTATGTTTTCTGATAGTTTTGGAAAAGGATTAGGTAAATTACTTAGCAACAACCTGTGTCATTCTTCACAAAACTTTTGCATGCCTCAGACTTCCTACAAACAAATAATCTCTTCAATAACTAGGAATGAATATGATCCTAATGCCATTATTACTGTACTTATAGGTAACAGTTTAAATGTTAAAAAAGATGATATCACTGATAGTGTCACCAACCTTATGAAGTTAAATTGTAAGAAAATAATTTTGTGTGCTTTTCCATATTTTGAGCACTTGTCAAACAGACAAAACAACTACATTCACATGTTAAATAATTACATGCATTTCATAGTTAGTCACCATAGTGACAAGTTTATATTTTTTGATACCAACATTTTTGTTGATAAGTTAAGGTCGACTAGGGATACTGTGTATCTGCCCATTAGTTTTAGACGTCAAATAGCTAGGCTATTAGCACTTAATATTAACCCAGACATAATTAGTATGTCGAAGTCATCCATAATTAGCACCACAATTAGTAATAGTACTAATGTTAAGTTGGTTAGCTCAGATATTTTAAACTAGTTTGTAAGACAACAGAAGGTACCACTAACAGTATAGCTACACTTAATAACAAAAAGGTATTTTCTGGCTCTAAAATAGTGAACTGCAGAAAAGGGGCTAAGCAGAAATCCTTGAAATTATTTCATCAAAATATTCAAGGATTTTCTTCCAAACAATTGGAAATTGAGTTATTTTTAGAAAAAACAATGTTTGACATTATTTGTATAACTGAGCATTGGTTAAAAGATTCTGAAATGCTAATTAACTATGACAATTATAGTGTGGCCAGTTGTTTTAATCGAAATTCAATGCTGCGTGGTGGTTCACTAATCCTAATTAAAAGTTGTATTAAATTCAAACCTCGTAAAGACATAGTTGAACTATCAGTTGAACATAGCATTGAGCTGTCTTGTGTTGAGCTAGATAAGCATGTTATAGTGTGCGTTTACAGACCCCCAAATTATCAAAACTATTCTATATTTGAATCAGTAATGGAAGATGTTTTGGCAAAACTTGCGACTGGTAATAGATCAGTAATTATCTGTGGTGACTTTAATATTAATATTTTAGAAAATAATTTCAATACCAGTAGATTATTAAATTTGTTTAAATCATTCAATTTGTCAAATGTGTTTGTAGAACCAACCCGAACAACTACGACTACTGCAACATGTATTGATAATGTTTTTTGTTGCTGCGACTATTTAGATAAAGCCGTTGTTAATTATCTCCCTTCTGATCACAGTGGTCAAACTGTAACTTTTGAGTACAACATGCCAATACAAAAAGTGCAGATCCAATCCAGACCAATAACATCAATTAATTTAAATAAATTTAATAGCACTTTAATTTGTAAATTAAGTAATCAGAACCTTACAGTGAACAATGTTAATACTTTGTATAATGAATTCTTCTCGGTAGTCCAAACCGAGTTCAATAATTATTTTAAGAAGAACACTAAAAGTATCAGCCCCAAGTTTTTATTTTGTGACTGGGCAACTAAAGGGCTTAGGAAAAGTAGGGAAAGACTTTTCGAACTGTATGGCCTTAAGCCTTATATTAACACGGAAACTTTTAATAAGTATGTTGCTACTTACTCTAAAACTTTTAAGAACGCTTGTAAGGCAGCTAAAGCCTTATATATTAGCAACAAGGTTAAATCAGCAGACAATAAAATAAAGACGGTTTGGAAAATTATAAATAATGAAACAAACAGGAATAAAAAGCATAATTCTGATTACACACTACAGACGTCAAGCGGTCTCATTTGCGATAACAAAGAAGTGGCTCAAGAATTTGTAAATTTCTTTACTAGTATCCCACTCAAAACAACTGAAACCTTAAATTCCTCGCCCTCGCTCGCTTTTGATTTAGTAAGGGCGAACGTTTCAGCCTGCCCGATTGAATTTAACTTTAGGCATATTAACCCCTTAATTGTAATTAAAGCTTTTAAGCAAATTAAGATCAAATTGACCGAAGATCTTTGGGGAATGTCCATTAAGATCTCTACCTCCATAATTGAGACTATTGCACCTTACTTAGCCTTAGTATTTAATTCGTGTGTGGATCAAGGAGTCTTCCCCGATTTAATGAAATACAGTAAGGTTATACCACTTTACAAATCCGGAGACAGTAAAGACACCAATAATTATAGACCCGTATCCGTTTTGCCGGTTTTCAGCAAGGTGTTTGAAAAGATAATGCTTAATCAAATGCTCAATCATTTTAACACGAATAAAATCCTACACGATCAACAGTACGGTTTCACCAAAGGACGTTGTACGACCGACGCCGGCGTAACTTTATTAAAACACATTTTTAACGCGTGGGAAGAGGCCCAAGATGCTATAGGAATCTTTTTTGACCTCTCCAAAGCATTTGATTGCGTCGATCACCAAACCTTGCTTTTGAAACTTGAGCATTATGGACTTGGAAAACTTGCGCTCAGTTTAGTTAGTTCTTATTTAAATAATAGACAACAACAAGTTCAAATAAATGGTGTCAATTCACTTGGTTTAATAGTAAAAATTGGTGTGCCACAAGGCTCGATATTGGGTCCTTTCCTCTTTTTAGTGTATATTAATGATCTACTCCATTTATTAAAAAATCAACCACAAATGGTGTTATTTGCTGATGACACTTCCTTAATTTTTAAGGTAAATAGACGTGCTACAAATTTTGACGACGTAAATAACGCCCTACTGCAGGTCCAAAATTGGTTCACTGCTAATAATCTAGTATTAAATGGAAAAAAAACTAAGTGCATAAGATTTTCTTTACCAAATGTCAAGGGTAGTGATTGTGAGATAATATTGAATCAAGAGAAACTAGAATTCGTCGATGAAACTGTTTTCCTAGGGATCACGCTCGACTCAAGGCTACAATGGGGTCCTCATTTAAAATCTCTTGCAGGACGGCTAAGTTCAGCAGCTTATGCTGTCAGAAAAATCCGTCAATTTACTGATGTAGATACCGCGAGACTAGTCTATTTTAGTTACTTTCATAGTATCATGTCTTACGGTATTTTACTTTGGGGACGGGCTGCAGACAACGATTCTATTTTTATTCTGCAGAAAAGAGCCATCAGAGCCATATATAATCTTCGCAGGCGCGATTCTCTAAGGGAACTGTTTAAGGAAATTAACATCATGACGGTGCCTTGTCAATATATCTATGAAAACATCATGTATGTAAGGAAAAATTTACATCTTTTTAGTAAAAGAGGTGAAAGACATAATTATAGTACTAGAAATAGGGACCTATTAGTTCAACCAGGTTTCAGACTGGCTAAAGTAGATTCATCTTTTATGGGGTACTGTCTAAAATGTTATAATAAAATACCTCCCCACATTCTTCAACTGAATGAGACAAAATTTAAATCTTGTATAAAACGCACACTATGCAGTCAGGCATATTATAAGTTAGGGGATTACATCACTGACAAAAATGCCTGGCTCAATGCTAGTCCTGCTCCACAACTAATTGACTAACACTTGAAAATACTGTTGGAGCTGCTGAAGATTGTAAGACTATCCTTGCATTGTATAAACTCAATTTCCTTTGTATTGTATAATTGCATAGCACAGATGTGAGTTCTATGTAATCTATAGCTACCATTTACTGGGTAATAATATATCTTTCATTGACTTGAATATTCCCTGGCGGCTGATAGTGTGTCATGCTCACTCAAATGTCTCGCTGGCGGTGGCGTGTATGTTGGATCATTTAGCTCCCTTCAAAGTGGTTGAGCTGAATGGTGCTGATATATACGTCATGTTCGTGAACGGGCGCCGTCAGTTGGGACTGGTCATCACTTAGCCGCCTGGGCTTATTTTAATTGTTTTAATTTTGGATTGTTGTTTTGTTACTATTTGTTGTATTCTGGACGCTCTTAACGCGGACATCTTTTTATTTTTTTTTACATCGTTCTCACATTATATAATCATAAATTCAAAAGAAATGATGTAACAAATGTTTTTGTAAAATGTAATTTAAAAAGAGTGTCCATGGAGTTTCTTGCCCGTTCTTCTCCATAGGTACCTACGCTTTGGAATGGGCAACTAGCTTCATATTTTCTGACTGACCGACTTCTTGACAATTCAAAAGTGCCTGTTAAAGGTTTAATTGAAATAAATGCTTTGAGTTTGAGTTTGAGTGAGTTTGATCCAGCTGCCCAACGAGAGCCTCCTCAGATGTTGGTCGAGTTCAAATTTTCCCTTTTTTCTTTCAAGCGGATTTTTTTTCTTCCACGCGCGCGGATCTTACATGATTGCAATCACGTTTAAAAATCGCGTCGCGTGTCTAAATCTTTGTACATACACAATCCTAAAGTATCGTTTATCACATCGTCACAGGTTCCAACTTTTTTTTTTGTCATTTTCTTACTTGTTATTTTTTTATTTTTTTAGGGTTCCGTACCCAAAGGTTAAAAACGGAACCCTATTACTAAGACTTCGCTGTCTGTCCGTCTGTCTATCACCAGGCTGTATCTCAAGAACCGCGATAGCTAGACTGTTGAAATTTTCACAAATTATGTATTTCTGTTGCCGCTATAATAACAAATACTAAAAACAAAATAAAATAAATATTTAAGGGGGACTCCCATACAACAAACGCGATTTTTTTGCCCTTTTTTGCTTGATATCTAAAATGGCAACAGGTAGGCACTTGAAATATTCACAAAATACTCAGTTGTATTTTAACTTTAATAATAAATAATAAAATTAAAATAAAATAAATATTTAAGGGGGGCTCCCATACAACAAACATGTTTTTTTCGGCGTTTTTGCTTTGTGGTAGGGAAACCTTCGTTTGCGACTCCGACTCGCACTTGGCCAGTTTTTTATATTTAATCATGTTCGGATTTTTTTTTTAAAACGAAAATTATACATATTTAATAGCGAAAAGCGTTTCCTTCCATCTATTTTCGCTACAAAATGGCACAAAAAAAATATTATTATTATTATTGCGGCGTGACCGATGACCATTGGGGTAGATGACGTGTTCTTGTAACATCCTCTGAACCTGTGTTATGCAAATAAATGATTTGATTTGTTTTGATAGGGTAGGACGCCCTCAGGTTAGGTGGAATGCCGATCTTTGCAGGGTTGCTGGTAGCAGCTGGGTTAGAGTTGCTAAGAATCAAGTTTAATGGCATATAATTGGAGATGCCTATGTCCCTCAGTGGACTGCTGTAGGCTATTGATGAAGGTTTGAAATCACCAACACGCAGCAACTGTAGTGATTAATGCTCAGACCTAGTAATAGTATAGTAGGGCAGGACCTAGCAGGAGAAGGCCTATGTTCAGCGGTTTACAGGATAACTAAGAACAGTATTCGTAACAATTTATATAAGGTCTCGTAACAGGTTAAAATAGATGGTCAAACTTTTAGAAATCATTCAGACCACCAAAATAAGGACGATGGTATGGGCAACAAGCTTCATCTGTCTGACTGACCGACCCTTTGACAATAAATTCAAAAATGCCTTTAATTGGTTTAATTAAAATAAATGCTTTGAGTTGTGTTGAGATAACTTGTCAATGAAAGAAGTTTTTCCGCTACCTACCTATACCCCTACTTATGCACCACATATAAGTATGGGAGTATAGTTCTTGGCAACAGCCCACAGTCGTAATATACTGATGTGGCTTGAAGATACTTGTACTAGGTTAGTCTAATGGTCGACAGAACCGTAAACCAGTAAAATGGTTATAGTCACTGATCGTTAGTTTCATCGGCATGACTTATCGTAGTTTAGAAGTCGCTTCCAAAGTTCTCATAGGCAATATAGTCAAGAATAATTAAGTGCATTCTAAAAATAGATTTAAAAAAAAAATTGGCAACGTTTTAAATGACCATTGTATGAAACTATCAGTAATTTTGTACTTTGTAACCTTTTTTTTTCTAGCCAAAACAAAAGATTTTCTCCAGTTTCCATTCAACTTGGGGGCAAAATACTAGGTTAGCAGATCGTTTCCATTAAATAAAAATACAAAAATGCAAAATCGATTCGCCAACTCGAATAATTTCATCGATCATTCTAATCGATTTTTTCTATTCGAATACACTGCCTGTTTGCGAAGTGCCAATATCAATTCCGCAAAAAAAATAAGTTAAGGTTCAACAACCGCTGAGGACGGCCATCTTGTAAAATTATCTCTATTCTTTTTGTCATTGGCTTGAACTTTTTTCCAGTATATATCATTCCATTTTCGCATTTAAAATGATAAAAACTTTATTTTCTTGGCCATTTTAGTAATTTGTTGAAGAATCGGCGTGTGACCAGATTGTAAATGTGATATGAATAAGTTAATAAAATTGTCACTTTATTTTCATTACTATTCGAGAAAGCTGTGTCCATTTTCCAAATCTATATCTTTTTCTATACATATAATAAATCTGTAGACGACGCGTTTCTGTACATTGAAAATATTTCCAAAAACGTAGTTGGGGCGTTAAAGGATAACCAACATATGCCATTTCATCAATTTTTGGAATTTTTGTCTGTTTGTATGCTGCATGCTTCCTGCGTAAGGGTAGACCCGTTTTTATTAATCGGTTTTATTTAGCTTGTCCTGTTTGTTATTTATTTGGGACAAATTTAGTACTTGACATTTTACGCCCTTCCTATTGGCAGATTGATCTGATATATATACACCTTTTTTTTTTTTGCTAATGGGAAATCATCAAATGACTCCTCCCGCTCTGGGTGGAGCGGAAGGGAGTGTCAGACTCTTACTGACTAAAACTCACCCATGTTCCTTCCTTAGCTCTTTAAGTTCCGGGCCAGCGGTAACCCTTTCGGACAATCCCGCTGTGCAAGCGGGCCAGACCTCCACCGTGTGCTCCACCATGTCCTCTGGGCGATCCTGGCAATGGTGACACCCGGGCGTTTCTTCCCGCCTGATGATGTGCAGGAACCTCCCGAAACTTCCGTGTCCGGTGTGGACCTGCGTCAGTTTTGATGACAATACAATTTAATTTAATCAATACCATTGTAAATCCAAGATGGCCGCCGCTACAAAATGGCGGATTACATATTTTTTCACAACCCCCTCAATATGGGTATCAAATGAAAGGGCTTGACTAGTAAAATACTGTACACTATGAATATTTTCAAATATAAAGTGGCCCCAGGCACAAAATCCAGATTTCATATTTTAAAGGGCTTTACAAGTAGAACACGATATATGGCGGATCATAGAGTTTAAATAAAAACAAAAACTTGAAAATAAAATATGTAAAAAAATAATTCGGTAGGTCCTAGGTACCAATCATCACACAACTTTCTTCATCAATCAAGGACATTGATCAGACAAAAAAATAAAACCGTAAACCTGAGTAACTATGTAAATAGCATTTAAGTATACAACGTGGCGCTACAATGGCGACATTAATTTAACACACGGGTAGGGCTAGTGCCCATTAATCATATATATAAGTATAGGTTAAAATAATTCGTATTTTGAAAAAAAAAATTTTTCAAACAAACTAAATAATATAATAGTAACTAAAATTGGGATCACCCTTGCAAAAATTCATTCATGAAATGACTTACCTACGCTTCGCGCGATCGTACGTGATCGGTCCGATTCTTTGTCGGCATTTATCAAAGAATCCGAGCGTCGCGGCGCGGCGAAAGTCGTAGGTACAGACGCCAGCACATCAAGCTACCCGAAACTGTCAAATTTTTCCAATCAACTTTGAACCTTATGCTTTAGGGATAAAGTTGAAAATCTGTTAAAGTTTGACAGATTGTAGTAGGTTGATGTGCAGGCTTCTGTACCTACAGCGGAGGTGCTTAGTCTAACGTCACCCTTTCTTGTTAAGTACTATTAGTTATAACTATCATCACATCACTCATCACAGTCATCACTAATCACTGCTTTTATTTTGTCTCAGTTTTGGGTTAGTCTTCGAAATATTGTAGCACATTTTGTCGTGTAGGCGGTCGGTCTGGGCGTAAAGACCTAGGATCCACTGGCCGGTTTTCGTGGATGCGTTGAAGAGGTCCTACAATAGTGCGAGATTAGTAGGGCATTGTTTTGAATCGCCATATCTCTCGCGATATGTCCCTTATCGCAAGGGCGGCACTTTGATGACATTCTCCATAAATTAGGATCATGTCCACGTATTCAGCTGCTGTGTAGTTCGGATGTGTATTTGCCATCACGATCACAAGTTTACAAAGCGTCTTTATCTAAGTACCATAATCTAATTACACAACAATAAATAAATAAAACAATAGGTAAGCGTCTTTTTCACGGAAACATTCACTACAAATCAACAATATTCACAACGTAATTATGCGCACTAGTTTGACGAAGTGTGTCAAGGACACGGGTTCGGCTGAGACTAGATTACTAGAAAAGCAAAAAAAGAATTCGAGTGCAGTGCGGGGCCGCGGCGGGCGGGAGGGGGCGCGAGCCACCTGCGGCGGCGACTTTTGGCGGCGAGTGACAAAGGCCTAGAAGCGGCGAAAGGAAAGAAATATCCCTTTACGGCGCGCCGACAAAGGGAATGTCTTTCCTTCAATTCGCCTACTCTTTGCATTTGTTTCATACTAATAGTATTGCTTATTCGTTTTATTTCATTGATGCGATGTTATGATCCGTGACCCCGGCAAATGACCGCTGCGCGACAGTTCTTTAAGTACAGGTTGCTCTAAAATACTATTTTCTAAAATTTTAAATAAATCCGTAAATAATAACGTTTAATGGAAATATAATTGCTTCATGAAATGAAAATGTGAAAACGTATATGTGTGTTAAATTAATGTCACCATTGAAGCGCCACGTTGTATAATGAGCGGTTGACTGTTGATAGACATTCCACGCGCCCCACGATTTTATTTTTTTGTCTGATTAATACCCTAGATTGATGAGGTAAGTGGTGTAATGACTGATATCTAGGACCTACCGAATTAGTTTTTAGCTTTTAGTAGGCACCTACCTTATTTTTAATAAAACCGTTTAACATAAAAACATTTTTATTGCTTATTTTATTACCATATTAGACTAAATAGGTTTTATGTCTTTTGAGCGGTATATCAAACGATTTTATATTCATTGTTAGTTATGCATAAATAAATTAGTTTATTTAAATTAGGTATATCAATCGTTTATTATATTAACTGATCATTATATCAAATAAATAATAATAATAATAGATTGAGTTTTTATATCTTGTAAGTATTAGAGATTTTGTAATTATATCATAATTTACTTACCCGAGGGGCTCGTGGCTAAATAATAACAGCCGCACAGGTCGATTAACCAGGTTAAGCTACGCTTGCCGCGGTTGGTTTGTGGATGGGTGACCATCTTTACACACCGTGACCCTCCGTGCCTCGGAAAGCACGTTAGCTAAGCCGTTGGTCCCGGCTGTCATTCGTGGATCTTTGACAGTCGTTAAGGGTCGTCAGAAGCCCGAAAGTCTGACAAGGCAGTCTTATCAAGGGGTATCGTATTGCCCAGTAATCGGGTTGTGGAGGTCAGATAGGCAGTCGCTCCGTGTAAAATACTGGTATTCAGCTGCATCGGGTTAGACTGGAAGCCGACCCCGACATGGTTAGGAATAGACTAGGCAGATGATGATCCTAAATTACTTACCCAATAGAACATCCATCAATCTTTAAGACCAGATTCTACCCCAATATTAAGAAAATCACCTGATCCCATGAGATTATATTTGGACTTAATTGGTTCAGATCCAGAGGGTTCCTTTTAAAACATCCTGAAATCCTATATAAATCCTCGCTCCCTAATCCTCCTCTATTTGCAATACCGCAGCATTGTACCTAAACATCCTACGCTTCCAAAAAAGGACTAACAGAGAATACCAGAATAATTCAGCTTATCCACCTACTCAAATACAAAAAAAAAGGTCACCCCCTTTTATGATCCGTATTTAGCACGAGTTTTGAAGTAAATTGGGATATGAGCAAGAATTTATGAGCTAGTACTTTTCCGAATAAGCTCCTTTACAAACAGATTTTCCAAGTTCCTACTTAGCTATCAAAATTTAGATTTAATAAACCAAGACTACAACAGTACACAACACACACACAACAGCATTTTTATATCACGAAGTGACGCGCGCTTTACTTGTGGTAATCAAGTCTATATACAGGGTTATTGGTAAAACATTATAACAACCTCTTAAGAGGTCATTGTACTCATCATTATGAACAACTTTTACTATGGGACCAAACCTGAAATCGCGACAAAGAATCAGCTGTTCCCTACATTTATGTTTGTATAACTCGTCAAAATGTAGGCAACAGCTGATTCTTTGTCGCGATTTCAGGTTTGGAAAACGAAAACAAATAAATGCGATTTATTTGTTTTCCAATTTTCATATGTTCGAAGAATCAAATGCTCGAAGGGTTCTCGGTCCGAAAAACGCCTATACGATTTTCAATTTTTCGAATAACCTACTAAAATTAGGATTCTGATTCAATTAAGTAGTCATTGATTCAATTAATTAATATTTAATTACGTATATGGTTTCAAAATCTTTATGTAACGTTTAATGTAATTTAAAAACTTCTACTTTGTTATTAATATGTTTTTTTTGTGTTTTCTTCTGCTCCTTATATTGTTACCGGCCAAACCAGATTTTAGGATAAACTACCCTTTATACAGAAATAGGGGCCCCGCGAAGCGGGGCTCCGTCGACATAGGATGCAAGAGCGAGCGAATGACAATACAAATACCTTTACCATGCATCGAAGCCAAATAGTATCGCAGTTAATCGAAGGATAGCGGCATCGCAGAGACGGTCTTTCGCAGTAACGTGCATCGCAATTTTGTAGCATCGTATTAGCATTTATCGATATTTTGTGCGTCGACATTCCGTATTCCACTCGTATATTTGTCTTGCTATTCAGTTTTACAAGGCGTTCTTATATCGGAATTCTAATTTATCGGAATTCGTATTTTTGATGTTTCGAATTATCATTAATTCTGACTCTTTGTTATTCGATCTATTGAAACTCGGTATTTTGAGAACAGTAATTTTGCTTCACATTGATCTGAAAAATAATTAATTACTGTGTAGTATTTCCTATTCACTACTCTATGGCATCGCGGTTATATTTAGAGTAAAAAAGAAAAAAATAACCTTTTTTAGTCTGTGGCAAGTCCAAACGTCACTTTTCTTTTCGCGCGTCTACGGCATCGTTGGCTCGAAAATCTTTAGCGCTATTTGTATTATCTAAATAATTTTTCTCGCCATGCCAAGTGAAGAAAAAATATTGAAAAGGTTAGCTAAGCTATTAAAACATGGAAAACGTCGACGTCGTAAGCGTAGAAGTAGAACACGCTCACGCAGTCCCCGGCGGACTTCCTCGTCTGACTCGGAAAACTATAGAACTCGGACTCCGAGCCCCACACCAAGTCCAGAGCGGCAGAATACCTCTCCAAAATCACCTATTATAGACCTCTCGGAACAAGAAGGTGAGTGAATTTTACCTACCTTCCTTTTTAGGTTAAAACGATGTAATGGTACCTACTTTAGGTATTTCGTCATGCACGAAGATTGAAATGTCGTTACTTAACTACCGTGTGGGTACGAGATACCTTTAGCACGATGGTCAAACTTGGTACGCGATACCACAGCTTTGATTCGGTACGAGATACCCAAAAAAGTTGTCACTCAACTACCGTGCTGGTACGAGATACCTTAAGCACGATGATCAAACTTGGTACGTGATACCACAGCTTTGATGCGGTACGAGATACCCAGGTTAATAACGTACGCGATACGTTATACCTATTTACACGAATAATTGTTACCTACAGAACACAACACGATGTTCTCGTACACAAAAACTTTTCAAAACCTGCTCATGCCTATGCATAATTCCAGATGTGGAAAATTCGCAAAAGACAGGCACAGATGATCTTGCCCCATTCCGAGAAGCATTGGGCCGCGAATATGAAGATTCCATCAAGTTTGAAGGAAACATTCAAGAAGACATCAGCAAGCGCTGGGATCACATCTTGATAAATGGCCTTACCAGGGAGGAAAGGGAAGACATAATAAAAAAAATATATGCTTCCTGAAAATTGCAAACTATTAGATGCCCCCATTCTAAATGAAGAAATAAAAACTATATTAACAGAGAGCTCTAAAATTAGGGACAAATCCTTGGAAAACACCCAGCATCAATTGGGGTTGGCCACGGCCATCTTAGGCCGTGTCATGACAGACCTAATTAAAGAACCAGATGTGGACAAAGTGATGATCATCAAAAAACTGAGTGACTCTGCCAAACTTTTAAATGATCTACATTATCATAAAACCAAGACTATTTCATTAACTTAGTTGAAAAGGTCAGGAGAGATGAACATCTGTATGGAATGGATCTGGCTACAAAAATAAAAACCAGCCAAGAAATTAAAAAATCATCCTCCACAATTAAGAAGAACATGCCAAGGGTTACCTCAAACCAAAATGTCTTCAAGCAGAGGACAACGGGAAACCGGCAAGGTCCACCTCAAAACCAACCTCGTCAGCACACCAGAACACCGGCGGCTCGAGGTGGACTGAAGAATCGTGTGACACAGCCGTCATTTCAACGATCAGGACCGAATCAGTCCCGCCCCGGGAGGGCTGCACCACGCCATGCACACAGCAGGCGGTAGATAACCAGGTACATGCAGGCAACATATCTAATTACCTTTCATGTTGGAAACACATCACCTCTGATCCTATTTTGTTACAATGGGTAAAAGGTTACCATATACCCCTATTACAAATGCCCATACAAAACAAAAAACCTAAAAATAATGTACCAACAACCGAACTCAACAACATGCGTCTGGCCATCTCTAACTTAATTGATTTAGGGGCTGTACAAATTTGCACTCCTAGTAAGAATCAATTCATCTCAAAAATATTCCTTAGACCAAAACCCAATGGAAAATTCAGGTTTATTCTGAACTTAAAACCCCTAAATAAATACATCAAGCTTGACCACTTTAAAATGGAAGACATTAGAACCGCCATTAAACTTATAGACCACAAATACTATTTGTGCTGCATAGACTTAAAGGAATCTTACTTTCTGATTTCAGTAACACCTGAACACAGAAAATTCCTTCGTTTCGAATTTGAAGATACCCTGTACCAATTTACTGCACTCCCTTATGGTCTATGCACAGCCCCCAGTGTCTTTACAAAGTTATTGAAACCAGTTATCAGCTCTCTCCGGAAACAAGGTTTTTTGTCAACCATTTACCTTGACGATTTCTTATGTATTGGTCGCACATATCAGGAATGTGTAACTAACAGAGATGCTACTCTCAAATTATTTGAATGCTTAGGCCTCATAGTAAATTATGAGAAGAGCACCCTAATTCCAAGTACTTCTTGTAAATTCCTGGGGTTTATCATAAACACACAAAGTATGACCCTAGAATTACCACAAGAAAAACGAGAGGCAATTACTGCTCTCTTGTCAAAATTTAAAAAATTAAAGAGTTGCAAGATAAGAGAATTTTCAAAACTACTTGGAACTTTGGTGTCTACTTGTCCAGCAGTCCCTTATGGACAGGCACATTTAAAATTAATGGAACGGGCAAAATACTTAGCCTTATTAAAAAACACTGATAATTATGATGCCATAATGGACCTAAAAACTGACATACAGCCTGACCTAAAATGGTGGTTCAATAACATAAATCACATCTGTAAGAACATCTGTTATAGGCAATTTAAACTAGAAATATTCTCAGATGCTTCTCTAACAGGATGGGGAGTACATTGCAATGGTGAAAGTGTTGGCGGTCTATGGTCACAAGCAGAACAAAACCTCCACATTAATCAGTTAGAACTATTGGCAGCTTTTTTCGGTTTAAAATGTTTTACAAAATCATATAGCTACTGTGACATACTGCTACGTATCGACAACACCACTGCCATTGCTTGTATAAATAAAATGGGTAGCATTCAGTTTCCACATTTAAATGACGTCGCCAGGAATATTTGGACCTTGTGTGAAAAGCAAAATATAAACATCTATGCTTCATATATTAAATCTAAGGATAATTCACTGGCAGATGATGAATCCCGTAATACAAAAAATATAGATACCGAGTGGGAGTTATGCAATAATGCTTTCTCATCAATTAAAGATCAGTTTGGTATCCCGCAAATAGATTTGTTTGCATCTAGAATTAACAAAAAATGTGACACCTATGTTTCCTGGAAAAGAGATCCATATGCATTTAACATTGATTCATTTACACTAAATTGGAGTAAATATTTTTTTTACGCTTTCCCACCATTTGCCCTTTTAACTAAATGTGTACAGAAAATTAAAAGTGACAAAGCTAAAGGTATTTTGGTCTACCCCCTTTGGGATTCACAGCCATGGTACCCTCTCGCCATGAGTATAATGATAACAAAACCCATTGTGTTTGACCCTAGCCCTAATCTTTTGTTATCTCCTTTTAGGACAAAACACCCATTGAGCAGTCACCTTTCCCTGGCAGCGAGCATCTTCTGCGGGAGGCATTCAGACGCCGCAGTCTGCCAGAAAGCTCACTAAACATCATGCTAGCATCTGTGTCTTCAGGTACAATGAAACAATACAGTACAGTCTATAAGAACTGGTGGACATTTTGCAAAACACATGGTCTGGAACCCACTCTGACTTCTGTCCCATTCATTATTAAGTTTTTAACAGAAAAATTTGAAAATGGGGCTAGCTATAATACTTTAAACTCTTATAAATCTGCACTGTCTCTTCTCATGGGAGAGAAGGTAGGCACAGATGACAGAATCAAGAGATTTCTAAGAGGTGTGTTTAGACTGAAGCCAGCCTTGGCTCGTTACACAGAAACTTGGAACCCATCCACTGTATTGAATCATTTCATTAAACTACCTCAAAACACAGAGCTTAGTCTAGATATACTTACCAAAAAACTAGTAACTTTACTAGCTTTGGCGACTGCTCAACGAGTGCAAACCCTGTCTGTCATAAAACTGGAGGACATATCCATAACAAGTGCGAGAATAATAATTTCTGTCAGTGACATTGTGAAGACATCCGTTAGTACCAAAAAGCAAGCTCTTATGGATCTGCCCTTTTACTACCAAGAACCTAAGCTATGCCCAGCCAGTGCCCTAAAAGACTACATCCAGAGGACAGCTAAGATTAGACGTCAGGAGAAGTACTTGATGATTACTTACAAAAAACCCTATCACCGAGCATCTAAGCAGACTATCAGTAGGTGGATTAAATCCATCCTAGCTGACAGCGGAGTGGACACTAGTAAGTACACATCCCACAGTACACGCCATTCCAGTACTTCATCTGCTAGAGCTGCAGGTGTCTCTCTGGACGTAATCAGGAAAACAGCTGGCTGGTCAGAAAGCTCCTCAACTTTTGCAAAATTTTACAACTTACCTGTAGTAGAATCCAACAATAACAGCACTTTTATTGAATCGATTTTTAATTTACACTAGGAGGCCAGAAATAAAAAATACTGTATTACTTATGTAACCATTCCAATCAAGGCTGATCATGCAGATAACATCTGCGGTCGTTTTTTTTGTCTTTTCTTTTTAATTAATTAATATGATGTAAGTAACACTAATACTTACGAGTATTGGTGGCGGTGGTACATGTATAATCGATATGAGTATGATAATATTCTCTATTGTTAAAATAAACCATTAAATAACAGTTTATGTCAACACCTTTTTTCCCACAGTAATTTGTACTTGTGGTAAAACTATTGATCTCACTAAGAATAATAATATAATGTGTATCATAATGATAAGATTATTGAATCATCAAAGGTTGAATCATTGATTGTTAACTATGGAAACTAAAAAATAAAACTCATTTACTTTAAAAATCACTTCATTAATTCCCACAAATGCTTAGGTACATTAATACATAGGACACCTACTAGGTACCTACTTAGCTGTCCTTGCACATGCCCATTATGCTTCATCTCTGAACATCTACACAGTAATTAATTATTTTTCAGATCAATGTGAAGCAAAATTGAAAATTGGATGAACTTACCTAAGTGAAATCCAATTATAATTTTGTGAACATTGATCTGAAAAATAATTACCCACCCAGCCCAACATCATCTTGCATGCAGCCGAAACCCTGGCATAATGGGAACAAGCAGTATCCGGGCTCTAAATCAGTGACGTTTGGACTTGCCACAGACTAAAAAAGGTTATTTTTTTCTTTTTTACTCTAAATATAACCGCGATGCCATAGAGTAGTGAATAGGAAATACTACACAGTAATTAATTATTTTTCAGATCAATGTTCACAAAATTATAATTGGATTTCACTTAGGTAAGTTCATCCAATTTTCAATTATAAACGTTAGAAATATTGAAATTTCGGAATTATAAAAACAGGATGAATGATAAATCGGAGTTGTTATATTAGGAATTTTGAACCATTCGGAATTATGAAAATCGGTATTTTGAAATTCGTATTTGTGACTGTCGGAATAAAGTTTTTCGTATTTATGTAGTGTACCCTACATTCACAGAGTCTTTTTTATTTGGTAACCACAAGTAAAGCGCGCGTCGCCTCGTGAGTAAAAAAATACTGTATCTAATTAGTTTCAATAACCTCGGTTAGTCTAGGAACCGTAAACCGGCAACAATATAGGAAAGGAACGTACCCACGTCTAAAGTGTGTCTCGTAAAACGGAGTAACTGTTCGGAGCGCACTGGAATGTTATGTGGTCGAATACATTGTGTTTTAGATAGAAATCTATGATGTGTATTGAAATAGGGAAGATGTTATGTACAGCTGTGAATTGTATAGAGCACCTGGGTGCCTAAATAGGCCACTTTTGGAGAATCATAAAAGAATAGCATGAAATATGATATGGCGAAGACAGTCCGTGTTTTTCTTTTTTTCGCTGCGGTAGTGTATCCAATCCAAATCCATCCATCTTTAATTATACCTACCTACAAAATAAAATCCAATCTAATAATCAAAGAGGTAAATCATATCATATTATACCTACGTAGGTAGGTATAATCAAATAGGTTGGGAGGGACTGGATTTGGATTGGATTGATTGGTATTTTAGCACAGACAAAAATAAATAACTGGAAAATCCTTCACCAATAGCATTTGATACGATTAACTTAACAGTTAACTGTCCATTATAATTCATAATGTTATCCTTTTATGATTCTGCCAAAGTGGCCTTTTTATGCCTCCTGATAGAAAAGTAGTGAATTTATCTTGTGAAAAGTGAGCTTTGATTTTACATATATCATTTTCTTTTAAGTCGTCATTCTCTTGAGGTGGGTATGGTTTTTATTTTATTTATTAGGGAAAATAAACGGTTACACGTTACAATATTGCATAAAATATGAGCTACAGAGTGAGTAAATGTATAAACCACGATATTGTCCACATACATATGTGTTATAAATAAATGTTATTTATTTATTTAATAAGGCTTACCAACTAAACACATACTCAGCATTAACCCAGAGCCGTTGACATAATATTGATCTCGCATGTAAAAACTAATGAGATACCTACAATAAAATGACATAATGTGTTAATGATAAAACTAAACACAGAACAGGCATGCAAAATAAAAACAAGAAATTATAAAATACAGTCTATAAGTTATTACGGAGCAATATCCAAAACAGTGTCACGAACAAGTCCTCTAAATTTACTAGTTGGAAGAGCGAAGATGTCAATATTTTGATGACGTTTGCAATCATGATTTCAGTGCAAAAGAAAGACGGGAGTAAACATACATACACATATACATGACCAATAGCAACACTTTTTGAGACTGGAATCATGACCCCAGCATTTAACTCGTAGTAGAAACAAAATCTATATTGGTGGAGGCAGTTCCTTCTCAAATAAAATTATCAGCATCCCTCCTGACCCTCATCATCATCAGCCTACATCAGTCCACTGCAGGACATAGGTCGCATTTTAAATTGCATGTTGCCACATAACTTAGGATTTAGATTAGGCATTTGTAGCAATTCATGCACCTGACCAAACCACTAGGTAGATTCTGCAAAATTACTTTTACTTCACTATTAAATTTCTAAAAAAATACCAAATAGCTAAATAATTTTAACTATCAAGTATAATACTTAAGCTGTTAAATGCTTAAAACTCATTAATATACCCTTGAACCGCCCGAAGATATGATCTGAAACTGTAAACTGAAAAGCCTACTAAAATTAATAGCACAATTGTCCTCATTAAGCCTGTGCGTTTTAAGTAACAGACACCTTTATATTAACTGGAGAACGCACCAATACCAAGATTCGAAAAGGAAAAGTAATGCAGAAAAACAACTAAATAATTTAAAGATTAATAAAGATAAAGTAATTTTATTTCTCTAAACATGCGTATACATGCAAATTAAGCATGCAGGATGTCACAATATTAATATTTCGTACATGTTTCACCCGTAAGGCGTACAAATTTATAAAAAGTTAAAATAAAGTAAAAAATATAATAAATTAATCATAAAATGTCACAAAAATTAAAGATTAAAAAAAAAATGTCAAACAGTCAAAAAGTAATTTATATTATATTAGCTTTCCTTCATTTCTCATCAGAATTCTTTCTTATTTATTTGATACATACATGATAATAGGTGCCAATAAAATTTGCATTCAAATCAAATCATTTATTTCTTTGCAAACATGGGTGTTTTTATAATAAAGTTCTCCATATTTTACCGTCACATGGGCATGCAAAGGTTTACAATTCCAAAGAATTCGAATCATGCACAACTTTTTGCAAATATAAATTAATTGCACTCTCAACGAATGATTAGCTTTTGCCATTTCACGATAGGCACTTGCACTGTATTGATAATTATAATTCAAAAAATATTTACAGATGACTCTGTAGTCATTGGTAAATATTTTAGCTTTTAGAAAATGAGCCTTCGGTATCTTCCCTACTTTTAAAACATAAACTGGGGGCAGATATATACGCAGCGACTAAGTAGGAGCCGTAAAACTGAGCAATTGTTCATTTAGATACGTCGGTTATTTCGTTTAATGGAGCTTTGTTGCACTTACTGTGAGTAAATATATTGTTCTCTAGGGATAATTGACAGATATGGAGAGAAAAGAGTGATATCTAGGTTGTGGTTTTTGAAGAAAGGAAAAGGCAACTCAAACATCGTTCCTAGTTTAACCTTTTAACCGCCACACGTAAAAAATCAAAAAACGTGCCCTCGGTGTCAAAGCCTGTCATGTAGTCGAACCGTGGCGTGCTGGGCACATTTTGGTTTGTCGTCTAAACATGACGGTGGCGGTCATAAGGTAAAGCAAAGAAAGTTACTTTTGCGGAAGCCAAACTGGCTGTCTTGCGGACTGCCAGTTTGGCTTCCGCAAGGGGCGCTCGACGGTGGACGCCATCATGCGCGTGAGAGCCCTCACGACGTGGGACGCGGTGTCCCTGGGTGGGGTCGTCGTGGCGGTGTCACTCGACATCGCCAACGCGTTCAACACCCTGCCCTGGAGCTGCATTGTGGAGGCACTCCGGTATCACCGGGTGCCGCCCTACCTCCGCCGAATAGTCGAGTCATATCTGACGGGCAGAGCCGTCATCTATCCCGGTCGCGATGGGGATTGGAACCAGCGAGAGATGTCGTGCATTGTCCAGCAGGGATCGGTTCTGGGGCCGTTCCTGTGGGCATCGGCTACGACTGGGTGCTGCGGGCCGACCTCCCTGATGGCGTCAGCGTGGTTTGCTACGCTGACGAGAGGCAGTAGGAGGCAGTCACCTCCTTCTGCGAAGCAGTCATGCTAGCGAAGGAGGTGGCGGGACGGCTCAGGGAGAGAGCCTCCCGTTACAGCCGCCGCGGGAGACGCTCCGGGCGTTGGGAGCCGCGTGACGACTCCCGGCCACCGTAGGCACGGGCCTGCGGGCGGAGAGTAATGGGTAGCTCGCCGTCCGATCAGGACCAGGCCCGTGCCGGATGTCGCGTACGTGTTCCACGTGCGCCTCAAAGAGATGTCAGCATTGAGGAGGGGCCCCATAGGGCCGAAGCCTGCCGAGGCAGCGGGATTGTCCGAAAGGGTTACCGCTGGCTCGGAACATAAAGGGCTAAGGAAGGAACACAGGTGGGTTTTAGTCAGTAAAAGTCTGACACTCCCTTCCGCTCCACCCAGAGCGGGAGGGGTCATTTGATGATTTCCCATCCGCAAAAAAAAGCAAAGAAAGTACATTATTTCTCGTTGGTCTAATGGTTGCAAGTACCACTGGTAACCATGAGGTCCTGGATTCGATTACCGGGTTGGGCAAAGTATTATTTGCTTTTTCTATCTGGAACCCTAAGCGAAAACGAAGTAATAGATGACAGGCGATGCGATTCGATGCGACGGGGTGAGTCGCGGAAATAGGAAAAAATCGCGGGTAGAAGCTAGTCTGTTATATTTACTTACTTATTAAAATCAGTATATATAAAACATACAACATATCACACAAGAAAGCAATAATAAGCAACTACCCGAAAAACAGACAAAACACATAAAGACACACAAAACTAATTTCATTCCTACATCTTTTGGCAGCACTGTCGACAAAAAACAATATCTTTCTTTTATGCTTTCACGAATCTCCCCCGAAAGGCAGTTAGCGCCGTATTTCTTAAACTTAATAACCCCACGCAAGTCTAGATTGTCATAAGCCTTCACCCGTCACAGAATAGGCTTTGCTGTTAACATACAAAGTAACTATTCCCCCAGCAAAGATGAGACCGGTTTACGACTGAATAAACAATATTAATATAAGCATACATAAGCTTTGCCATTCTTAGCTCATAAAAAAGGGATATTTCCCTACTAAACCATTCCATAAACACGAAGTCTCAGCTTGATATTTTTGCTGTCAATGCCGCCCTTATCTCTCACCCCATTCAGTTCTGTTTCCTTTGTTTCGGGTGTAACTCTTAATTTGCTATAAAAGTATAGCGCACTTTAGTTTATTGCAATCTAAAGTTAATAAGAGTGGGGATGGCTGCCTTTTTGGGGATTATATAATGGGCCTTTTTAATCCCTGTGTAACAATGGAGGTAATCCTCTGAAGATGGCGGTACTTAAGGAAGATATCGAATTAAGAATTTCCTGGTATATTACGCGTTTCAAACCATTTTCATGATTTTTCATTTGAAGGTGATGATAACGTTTCAGTGAAATGTGGGACCGTTGTACGTGGCAATTATTTGGAAACAAATAGGAATAAGAATAGTATACTCTTTATAAGAGGGGCCCTTGGCTAAATAATAACAGCCGCACAGGTCAATCGATCAGGTTAAGCTACGCTTGGCGCGGTTGGTCTGTGGATGGGTGACCATCTTTACATACCCCTCCGTGCCTCGGAAAGCACGTTAAGCTGTTGGTCCCGGCTGTCATTCGTGGATCTTTGACAGTCGTCACGGGTAGTCAGAAGCCCGAAAATCTGACAGCCAGTCTTACCAAGGGGACGTATTACGTACCTATACGTATTACCCAGTAAGCGGGTTGTGGAGGTCAGATAGGCAGTTGCTCCATGTAAAAAATTGGTATTCAGCTGCATCTGGTTAGACTGGAAGCCGACCCCAACATAGTTGGGAAAGGCTAGGCAGATGATGACTCTTTATAAGTCTATTTACAGGTTGGCAAGGACATGGACGCGCAATCTGTTACCATGGATTTAGTACATTATTCTATAGAGGTATGAGGAACAGCGTGTAAAGTTCACTCATACTCTATAGAAAAGGGAGGATCGTCTGACCAGACGGGTGTTCCGTCTGGAGGGCAACTAACCGATGATTCATGTCGGGCCGTTGTATAATGCTAGTTGCGCGGTAAACTCTGCTTGCGAGATGCAGGATTTTGTGTGACGTCAGTATGACGCTTTGTAGATACCACTACAATTCTGAACCTGATTCTGAACGACGAGAATTTTCAACGCATGAGGAGTTGACATTTTTCGTAAAAAAGTAGTTTCTGTTCCATACATTTTGATCGTCACTCATCATAATCATCATCATTTCAGCCGAAAGACGTCCACTGCTGGACATAGGCCTCCCCCAAAACGGGGGGGGGTTGCCATAATCGCCACGCTTGGCAGGCGGGTTGGGTATCGCAGTATGGTATGGTGGTGGAATGCATAGAGAACGCTGCTGCCCATTCTCCGGTACGCCCCTTAGTCGCCTTTTACGACACCCACGGGAAGTATGGGATATGGAAGTATGGTACTCCACACACTGCGTTGTCATTTTTCAGTACATTTAGTTACTCATTTTAGTAAGTAAAAAAACACACTTACATGGTTACAGTTTACCACCGTGTCTAGACCAATGAAAGCGTATAAGTTCAGTGTCCCACTAGATATAATAAATCATTACAATATCCTATTACGATAACTTATTTCAGAAAATAAAGAAAGTTTATCTTCATACACTAACATTTGGTACATTCTGTAAAGCCGATTACAGACCCCAAAAGCGAAAAAAAAACGTTGGTAGGAATATCCAATATTCCTAATTGTCTTCAGCCGCCACACAAAAACCGTACCTATACGAAAATTGAAACAGAACTATACAATTTACGAGTTTTGGTCTCAATTCTCTAAAACGTACTACGGAGTATCGTATAGCGGAGTATAACGAACAGAGGAGTAACGTACAGGGGAGTTTAAATAAAAACATGGGCTCGAGAGCCTCCGCGGTTGTGGAAGTTTGGACGGAAGCCAAATTTCATCTTATAAGCTCATTTCACTTGATTACTTCGTTGCTGAACCAAAAGAGATATCATTTTAATGTCGTAATAGATGTTTTACTTGGTAACTGTAATGTGCAAGTTTTTGATGTAGGAATATTGATGAGGGAAACTTTGAAACTCCTTCTTCGTTTTAGAATTTTGGCAGCCAGGATTTAATATTAAACGAAATACAAGTTATTCTTGGTTTAGTGTTAATTCCATATCACCTAAAGCAGTCGAGGTGACTATAAATTCTGTTCTGGACACCAGAGTATAATTACTTATCTACTGGGTATATTTAAACAGATTTTGGGTAATTCTCTCGTTGCAGTAAGATTTGACTAACGGATGTAAAAACACCCTTAACGAAGCCGAGAGTCACTTGTTCTTCCCGCTATTATGATTTGTTATTATACTGGTACATACCTGAGAACCTTCTGGTTAAAGTCCTCCAGGCCATATTTCGGCTTTCGGCTACGGCGGCCAATCTCAACGGAGACTAGAATTCGGTGCGGGAGATATCGCGCTCTCATGACTAAAAGTCCTATCTAATAATGTTTTGGGGGATCCAACGCCAAAAATATTAAACTGGGATTCAAAAGTGGGATCCAACTAAAATAAGTCTAATTTTTCTTGCTGTTTTGGGTTGGGACAGCTAGTAACGTTTTTGTATTTGTGATTCGCGCTTTTTCCTAACCGTCGTACCTCTATGTTATTCGGATCTCAAAATATAACCATTTTGAAAGGCAACTCAATTTAAAGAATCACGGTTTGAAGAGTGTAGTTGTCCTGACTCAAATCGGCAAAAAAATGAGCTAAGACTTTTAGTCATGCGAGCGACGATATTATAGTGCACAAGTGTGCGCGCAGACACAGATCCACTCCCTCTTTCCTCACTCTCATAGTCCGATGGGACGGCGGAAATAAAAACAAAAGAAAAAGCGGAATAAGGACAAAAGAAAATGCGGATCAAACCGGAATGAGAAAGTTTATAGTGGATAAGACAGAGATTAAAACAGAAGAAGAACTAGCAGGGGATCGAAGAGAGGAGGGTACGGGGGGGTTCAGGGGATCAGATCAGAATAACTCGATCGGAGAGAGATCAGGCACAGGACCAACGGCTTAACGGCTTAATCTTCTGGTTACGGAGATATTGAAGGTTTATGTTAAGTTTTAAATGTTCTCTCCCACAGTTCCTGTACCATTGCACGTACCCAAAAGCATAATGTTTTATCATAATCAGCCTAAAATCTTCCTACTGCTGAGACACAGGCCTCCTCTCCTTGTGGAGCAGCCCGTAATCCACCACGCGGGCTCCGTGCAGGTTGGTAGATGTGATGTCTTCATATGTGACACAAATTTATTTTTATTTATTTACTTAAATATGCGTACCGGAGAATGGGCAGCAGCGTTCTCTATGCATTCCGCCACCATAACATACTGCGATCGCCAACCCGCCTGCCAAGCGTGGCGATTATGGCAAACCCCCCCTTTTGGGGGAGGCCTATGTCCAGCAGTGGACGTTTTTCGGCTGAAATGATGATGACTTAACTATGCATACACACATCACGATCATCATCGAATCGATCGATCATCATCTTGATGTGTGTATGCATAGTTAAATAAATAAATAAAAATAAAGTTAAATGAACATAAAACTGATTTACATCCGTCACCTCACACATCAGGTCTAATTGAAAACCAGCGTCAGGCACTAGTTGTCTGGCATTTTTGCTAAACTGGGCCATTTTGGCGCAGCCGTGAGGCACACATTCCTGCTAATTTCTTACATCGGACTTTGCACTTTTCATTTTTATCTTTATTTTTGTTTTTATCTGATGTACGACTATTATCTAACTATCTGGTGCACTGTGTGTCTTTTAGTCTGTGCTAAATAAATGTATTTTTCTTTCTTTATATCTGTTGCGCCGTTTGTGCCAGTTCGGAACGATGAAGGAAGACATCGTGAGGAAGCCGGCACAATATTTTGCGTGCGTTTAATTGCGCACTAGCAAACAGCGAATTTTCACAACGAAAATTAAAGTAGTTTCCCAGTAATTGTTTTAGCACAAGGTTACTTACTTAGTTCGATGTGCAGACGCCAGTTACATTAAGCTACCCGAAATTGTGAACCTTATGCTTTAGCCATAAAGTTGAAAATCTATTAAAGAAATTTGTAGTAGCTTAATGTGCTGGCGTTTGTACAGAATGCGTAATCGTAAATGACGGCTTTGTGTCAGGTGTTATTAAAATCAAAAAGTCATTTATTTAAATGACGCTGCAAGTCAGCACTTTTCGAATGTCAAAATGACATAAGACAGTTCCTAACAACGGTCGCCCTTCACCACTTCCTAGAGCAAATGGTGAAGGGACGAAGGGATGAAGAAGTGGTGCAACAAACTCCCCAGCAGCACAGCTGTCGTCTGTTCAGTTAGAAAAACTTGATTCTGTATAATAGTAGGTAAGTCATGTCAGTCAGTCAAGAGGGGCCCGTGGATAAATAATAACAGCCGCACAGGTCGATCGATCAGGTTAAGCTAAGCTTGCCGCGGTTGGTCTGTGGATGGGTGACCATCTTTACATACCGTGACCCCTCCGTGCCTCGGAAAAGAGAAACCGCCGGTTGTGCTGGTTCGGAAAAGGCTAGGCAGATGATGACGTCATCATCTGCCTAGCCTTTTCCCAACTATGTTGGGGTCGGCTTCCAGTCTAACCGGATGCAGCTGAATACCAGTATTTTAAATGGAGTGATTGCCTATCTGACCTCCACAACCCAGTTACTGTGTAATGCGATACCCTGGTAAGACTAGTTGTCAGACTTTCGGGCTTCTGACTACCCGTAACGACTGTCAAAGATCCACGAATGACAGGCGGGACCAACAGCTTAACGTGCTTTCCGAGGCACGGAGGGGTCTTGGTATGTGAAGATAGTCACCCATCCACGGACCAACCGTGGCAAGCAGCGGCGGTGGGTAATAGTAGGTAAGTATGCAAAGTAATTTACATTACGAGACACAGAACATTACATTTAATTATTTGCCATATGTCAGCTAGCCATGCCAATATAATAACAATTACAATAATAGCAACCTGTATGTACGAGTTGGTAAGACAAGAAGGAGACATACGTCAGAAGTAGGTGTAAGTACTTACTAAAACATCCTTACACGTGGATACTCTTTTAATAATTAACTTTCTTTCAGACGACAAATGAACATATGTAGATATAAATCTAACAATTATTTACATTAATCCAACCAAAACGTCCTCAAGTAAATATGACAAACACAACAAACAACACGTTAAAAACTTTTCCTCGTCATTTAATAAAACACAAACAGAAAATGTTTACATTTCCACACATTATATATACCTATGTATATTGTCTATACCTTTGAGTACCTACTTCTGACTACTAGTTATGAAGTGGCGACTACAAAGAAGCCTCAATAATTCCTTTCTTCATGTTTTCCACAAACATTATTTTATTACAACGCTTTTCTCTGACTGCCTAGGTAACTCCATTTTACTTTTTTTTTCAGTTAGACCACAAAAAAAATAACTAGAATCGCAAACGAAACGGCTGTGTTTAGTGGATAAAAGGAAACGTTTCTATTCAAACCTTTGCGGAATCATTTGTATGGTATTACTGGACGTCTAAGGCCAGATACACATTTGGCGGTTTAACCGCTGCGGATCACAGGCGCTGTTTAAAAAGACTGAGGAGTGCTGCGGGCAAAACGCACTGTTTAAAACGCAACATGAGTTTTTTTTTTGTGAAAAAAAAAATTTATAAAGAACTTGTGATTTGCGATATCATTTGTAGGAAACAAACTTATTGGCCTTTTTTTTTTTTTTTTGCGGATGGGAAATCATCAAATGACTCCTCCCGCTCTGGGTGGAGCGGAAACTTATTGGCCTGCTGATTTCTTTCGTGCATAGAACCTTTCATAGTCAAACTGACTTCACAAATATTTATCTACTTTATTATTTTAACTTTCATTGCCGCAGTCACTACGCGAAGCGGTCTTAATAATTGATTTATTTTCACCAAAATCAAAGTCATTTATTCAAACTAGGCTGAGAATCAGCGCTTTTCGAACGTCGAAATTCCAAAAGACAGTCCTCAAAACGCCCGCCCTTCACCACTTCCTACTGCTTTCGCTGGGGAGAAGAAGTGGCGCAACAAACTCCCAGCAGCACAGCTGTCTGTTCAGTTAGAAAATACTTGATTGTATACAATACTAGTTATGCAAAGTAATTAACATTACAGGGCACAGAACATTAAATTAAATTATTTGCCATATGTTAGTTTAAATTAAATTATTTGCCAATGTATGTTAGTTAGCCACGGGCCACGCCAATATACCAACAAATACAATAAAATCTATACGTACTCAAGCAAAAAAAAAATCTAAATTAAACATGTAAACAAAAACTTTCAACAATTTAATTCTTGACCCTTTTTAGGGTTCCGTACCCAAAGGGTAAAAACGGGACCCTATTGACTTCGCTGTCTGTCCGTCTGTCTGTCACCAGGCTGTATCTCAAGAACCGCGATAGCTAGACAGTTGAAATTTTCACAAATTATGTATTTCTGTTGCCGCTATAACAAAAAATACTAAAAACAAAATAAAATTAATATTTAATGGGGGCTCCCATACAACAAACGTGTTTTTTTCGGCGTTTTCGCCTTGTGGTACGGAACCCTTCGTGTGCGAGTCCGACTCGCACTTGGCCAGTTTTTTCTTTATTTGTTTTTTATTGCCTTACCTTATAAAGGACAATCACGACGTTGTCGAATACCTACTTCGTATAATAATATAATCATAATTTACTAACAATGTTGTTCATACATGGTTGTTCATAACATGTAGTTCATAAATGATCCATCGACAATGTAGATCATACATGGCGCTGGGAAGTCAAAATATGAATTTCAGTTGGCCGCGTGTTTCACCTGTTTCCGTCCATCGCTCCGCAAGTACAGTCTGTTCACAGTTATTTTAGCTCTGAAAGCAGTAACTTAACAGCAACCTTATAGTAACGAGAATAAAGATCGCAATGATTTTGACAGACTTGTCAGTGGCAACAACCCAACAGCAACCGCATTAGAATGAGAATAAAGATCACTGTGATTCAGATGTGATCAAATTCTGATGGAAAATAGCTGGAATCGGACTGTGGCGTATCGGTGACTGCCAGCCAGAGAGTAAAAAATAACTAGTCCGCCATCTTGGGTGTTCCGCCATGTTGAATTTAGAATGACGTCACACAGCAAACCATGCATTGTCATCCAAACTAAACGTGTTTGCAAACTTTTGCTCAATCGATTGAAGATATCTGCTTCAAATTTGAGTTGCAAGAGTCCACCCGAACAAACATAGTTTCATTGCAAGTTAATATAAAGCTGGCTGTCTGTGTGGTGCCGGACTTAAAGAATAGCACCACCCCATACTTCCCGTGGGTGTCGTAAAAGGCGACTAAGGGGCGTACCGGAGAATGGGCAGCAGCGTTCTCTATGCATTCCACCACCATACCATACTGCGATCGCCAACCCGCCTGCCAAGCGTGGCGATTATGGCAAACCCCCCCTTTTGGGGGAGGCCTATGTCTAACAGTGGACGTCTTTCAGCTGAAATGATGATGATGATGATGACAAAGCTGGTAACAAAAAAAAGAGAGCGGTTTTTACCGACTTCAAGAAAAAGAGATTATTCAAAAGTCGTTCGCTGTGTGTATGGAGCCTTACCCGTTTATTTGTTACAAAACATGTTGAAACTAGCGTAGTAGGAAAATGTTTGCGTTCAAACGAATAAAATGTTAGATAATTGAAATCGTTTAGTTTTATTTGTATAAAACATGGTTATGTTACTTCATAGGGGCAGTTCTCGTAATTTTAAGAGCATTCACCGTCTGATCTCAGTCTCAATTTGACAAAAGTACCTCTAATTTTCCTACATTTTTGTTGACATTGATTATCGCTGAGACGAGATTGGGACTAGGTTTTGAACGTTTTTACCGACTTCAAAAAACTCAACTTCAACTTCAATTCGACACGTATGTATGTAATATTATTGGAACTGACATATTCACATATGACAATCTATTAGGGCTTCCAAACAACTATACGAAATTTTATAAATGTATGTATGTAAGTATGTTTGTTTGTCCACGCATTTCTCCGCAACTATTAATCGGATCGTGACCATTTTTAGGGTTCCGTACCCAAAGGGTACAAACGGGACCCTGTTACTAAGACTTCGCTGTCTGTTCGTCTGTCTGTCACCAGGCTGTATCTCAAGAACCGCGACAGCTAGACAGTTGAAAATTTCACAAATTATGTATTTCTGTTGCCGCTATAACAACAAATACTAAAAACAAAATAAAATGAATAATTAAGAGGGGCTCCCATACAACAAACGTGTTTTTTTCGGCGTTTTCGCCTTGTGGTACGGAACCCTTCGTGTGCAAGTCAGACTTGCACTTTGCCAGTTTTTTTTTATTTTTTATTATTGGCTTACATTTACTTCAACTTAGGGAACAGTGCAAGTTTCATCGAAATCGATTCAGTAATTTTCAAGATATAAAATAATACTCGTACGTGTAAGTGTCACTGCCTGGCTTATTGATAAGAGATACGGGTGTAGTGTCAAAGAGAAAACATCTCAAAAACTTGGCCAAATTCTAATGCAATATTTACAACAAAACTATTACCTACTTAATACAAACAAATATTCCAGTTTTTACTTAAAACTAAAAGTTACGAAATAAAAAATTAATTAAAAAAAATTACATCGTCTTCAAAAAGAAATTAACTCGAAATGATGAAATAATAACTTTAATTTCGGAAGTCGGTGTCTTGGGATCTGTATTTTAGTTTTAGCATGCCGGTTTCCTCACGATGTTTTGAGAGCAGTGGTGATGAAATAATTAAAGCGCCTGTCTGGGTTCGAACCTACGACCTACAACTCGTAAGTCGCGGTAGTTTTTCATTGGGTCACCATGTTCTCAGCACATTAGTAATTTCCACTAAATTCCATTTCACTTGGTTCACAAAACTAAATTTTAAAAATTAAATCTAAACCAAACACCTAAGTTAATGCTAAAATTTAACCGTTTCGAGTAAACTCAGCGTTCTTAACATCTAGTATCGAGTTACGATCTGAGTAACTACAGATTGCTCTGTTTCAACTGAAGCAGACTGAACTGAACATGAATCACACAAACTTAGTGTTTTAGAACTGCTAGATGTGGCAGTAAGCTGGTACTGATAGTTACTGATCCATTTAATTTGGCGGTAATCTTCTTAGTAGAGGCAGGAGGTTTAATTTTGATGTGACGCAGAACATTTGTTATGTTAATCAAGATTTCAACTGAGCTTTGAAACTGGGATATATCCTAGGACTCATCAAACTGCTACTAAAGTAAAATATAGATGTCAAGATCGTTCCACTTCGCTAGATGACGCATTAAACTGAAATAATACTACAGCCAAATGAAATAGGAGATTAATAAATAACTATAGGCCGACCGCTTATGACCGAGCGGTGTGGTGATGTGATGCAAGAGCTCAGTGATTCGTCAACTTGTGACAACTATTACCCCTACCGCACCGCGTACGTATACGGTCTCCTACACCTTTTTCCAACGGCTTCGCTGAAGTATGAACGCCTGCAACGTTTATCAAAGCAGCTTGACACATAGCCGTATCACTTGTCAAGAGTGTAAGGAGCGCTCTCTCCTGTTCTATCTGCCATTTAGCTAACATTATCGGATACGGTAGTAACCTTTATTTTAATTTACTTGGCCTAACTGACTCACTGCTGACCAAAGGCCTCTCCTAAATCCAGGCACCCTTTTCTAGAACCAGCTCAATCCAACCCTTGCGGTATGCGTCTAGGACGTCTTCCCACCTCTTCCTGGGCTGGCCTCGGCCCCCGGTTGTAACTCTTATTAAATTAATTAGTTCTCTAAAGTTAATAATTTCCCTTGTTATTATTTCATCATTCGCCCGCGGCGATGTCGAAAATTATCCCACGAAAACGTATTACCGCAATTAAAAGTATCCATTGTGTTAATCCGGGATTAAACTATCTGTGTGTCAAATTTCATCCAAATCAGTTTAGCTATTTTTTGCGCGATTTGGTAACAAACATACAAGCTTTTACATCTCAACTAATATTATTATAACATAAAGAGAAAAGATTTGATTTTTGTATGTTTATTTGTTACGCTTTCAGGCTAAAACTACTTATCGGATTTGGATGAAATTTGGCACATGAGGAGGCCATAGCTTGGTCTTTATGATTAGGACATAGGATAATTTTATGCCGATATTCCTTCGGGATCGAGACCTATCCGGATGAAACCACGAGGCACAGATAGTTTATAATATTAGCAGAAAGTATAATGTATGTTAATAATTCCATGTCACATCCAGTAACATTCAAATCAAAGCTCCACAGCAGTACAAGCTTTGACCGCGGTTACCCGACGCCTGACGTTTTGCTCTGCCGAATTGTGGAGAGTAGCGAATTTACTAGAAAACGGACTTCAACCAGTCTGATTGGGTCTTTGTCGGCCCTTCCTGGGATATTCGAATGCTTAATAAGCTAGTAAATAAGTAATTTTCAATTATAACTTAAGGTTTGTTAAGTCATTGCGGGAGGGAGTTTGGTTTGAAGTTTATTTGTCATGACAAATTATTTATTAGTTCTGATTGATCTAGAGTTGTTTGATGGCAATTTGCCGTTAATGTTTTGTTGTACTTCATTTAACTAATATTAATATTTCATTGGGATGTCCCTAAATTGTCTCTTGTAGGGTGTTTAAAAGTGTGTGGTCGGGGGAACGGAGTTTCTTACGTGATACTCGCAGCACACAAGAGAGAGAGAGAGAGAGAGTGTTCGGAGAAGTCGCGACGTCCCCGTAAGGGGGCGTGGCGAGCGGTACCGGGGCTGAGCCCCCCGGCCGCGGAGGCAACACGGTGGCCTGTAAATACAGGCCCCTCATTTGGTCGGCGATGATGGCCTGTAGATTGATTGCGCGCGCGTGGATGTCGCGCGCCCATGTGTGTGGTTGCATATTGTAACTCTGTAGGCGCGCCGCGACGCTGTCCACAGCGCCGCTTTCTTCACGACACCTTGGTGGTCTGTCCCCGCCAGGTGAGACCCCCAGTTACCTGGGGGAGGCCCGGCGGGGGACGACCAGCGACAAAGGTGCCGACTCGACGCTCCTACAGAGTATGGGTGATTTGCTCCCGCCCGCCCCGCTTCCAGAGCTAGCCGGTTACGGTCCGGGCTAAGGAGCAGTCGTGTGTGTGTGGGCGGTATTGTACTGTGTAACACCGCCCAGTGTCTACGCGTATCGCGTCCCGCGTTCGCGTACGCGTGTGAGTATAAGCGTCTGTTGAGTAGTGAGTGTCTGAGTTCGCCGCGCGGCGCGCCTATATTAACCTAGCACGCGCCGCGCGACGAGCGTATGTAATTTGTAGAGTTCAGTTGAGTCGGGTGAGCCGCGTGTAACCTGGGTGCGGCTCACTCGAGGCGTCAGTCCGGTGCGATGGGGTCGTCGTCCGCTACCAGGTCGCGGGGCAAGGGTCTCGCGTCAGGGGGGTGCGCGTGCCAGGGCGCAATGTCCTGGACATGGGGCCAGGCCGATGCGTCGGCACGCGCGAACAGTCCCGTCGCGAGGCGCCGCACAAACTCATCCAGGCTCTCGATCCCGAGATCCCTCCGGATGACATCGTTCCTCACGAAACGAGGCGCGCCTACTATGGTCCGCAGCGCAAGACTTTCCTGCGCGCGGAGTAGCTTTCGGCTCAGCTCGCTCGTGAGGGCGAACCATGCCGGAGCGGCGTACGTCATAATCGGGCGTACGTACAACTTGTACACACCCAACTTGACGCGCGCCGGGATGCGAGACGAGAGCACTGGTTTGAGCAAGGTGCGGACGACCCTACCCCGTGCGGCGACCGAGCGGACGTGTGGCCCCATCGTGAGCCGACGATCGATGGTGACCCCTAGGTAGTTGACCCGGGGCGACCACGCGATGTCGGCTCCTTGTAGCTTCAAGGGTGGTGGGAGGAGCGCGGACCCGGTGACCATCGCCTGCGTCTTACCCACGTTCACCGACAGCCGCCATTTGGACAGCCACTCGGGAAGCATGTCGAGCGCGCGCTGCATCTTGACGGCCGCGTACTTCGCATTGAGCGATGTAGTAATGTACGCGGCGTCGTCTGCGTACAGCGCGAGCATTGCGTCCGGAGTGGTGGGGATGTCGTCGGTGTAACGCGAGTAACACGCTGGCGAGACGCAGCTGCCCTGCGGTACACCCGCGAGCACCGGGCGGGCGCTAGACAGCGCCCCGTCGACCACCACCCTGAAAGATCTGTTGGAGAGGAAAGTAGAGACCACTTTTACGACGCGACGGGGCGCGCCGGATGTGGCCATCTTATATACAAGGCCCTCATGCCACACACGGTCGAAGGCCTTCTCCATGTCAAGGAGTACTGCCACCGAGTATTCCTTCTTGTTAAGCGCGGCTGCGAGGTGGTGCAGTACCCTCGACAGCTGGAGCGTCGTGCTATGCTCCGCCCGAAACCCGAACTGCTCCGGACGCGGCGCTATGTGGGGCTGGAGATGTCGCAGCAGGAGTGCTTCGAACTCCTTGGAGACGGTCGACAGCAGCGTGATCGGCCGATAGCTCTCCGGCTTCAATATGTTTTTTCCCGCCTTGGGCAGCATGATGACGCGCCCCTCCTTCCACGAGGCGGGAAAGGCCCCCGTGCGCAGTATCGCCGTGAACAGGCGCGCCAGCGCCGCTACCATACGGTACGGCAGGTGGCGCAGCACTGTGTTGGTGATACCGTCAGCACCGGGGGCCTTCCTAGGCTTCGTCTTAAGGATGGCGCGTCTGACTGCGCCCGGCGAGAAAAATATCGGATCTTCCTCGGGGGCTATCGGCGTGGCGAAATAGTCTCCGAGGTGTTGCTCGACTGCTGCGACATGACCGGTGTCGCTGGTCGGGTTGGGGCGGAACTGACGCTCCAGGTATTCGGCGAAGACCTCCGCCCGGTCCTCCGCTACGTACTTGAGCGCCCCGTCGCTACCTAGCAGCGGACGCACCGGGGATGGGGTACTCGTGAGTTGGCCGCACAACTTGTGTAGCGACGGCCAACTGTCCGTCGTGGCGTCGATTCTATCTTCCCAGCCCTCGACGGTGTGCGCCTGGAGCTCGGCCTTAATCTTCTCCGCGAGACGGTTTAGCTGAGTTTTCAGCGTCGGACATCTTAGCTGTTGCCACTGTTTGCGAAGGCGCCTCTTCTCGGCGATCATCGCATTGATGCGAGCCGGCAGGGGCGGCAGTTGCCCTCTCCCCTGCGGCTGCATGCTCGTCGCCGCTTGCAAGGCGCTCTGGATGCAAACAGTGACGTCATCCGCTCTCTCGTCTACGTCCGCGGAGGTGACGATAGGCCGAGTCGGCGTGGTGGTCTCTACTTCCTCTGCGAACTTCGTCCAGTCCGTGAGTCGGCGTGGCGCTATCGGCTTCAGTCGGGCCGGCGTTCCCGATAAGACGACGAGTACAGGTTGGTGGTCGGACTGTAACTCGTCGTCTATCACTTGCTGCGTGATCTGGCGGTGTAGCCCTCGGTGGACTACGATGTCCAGCACGTCCGGCATGTACTGCCTGGCGTCCGGGTAGTGGGTGGGCGTCTCCGGGCCGGACACCGTATAGCCGAAGGCCTCCGCGTCCGCGAAGAGTCATCTCCCCTCGGTATTCGTGTGGCACGAGTTCCACGCCGGGTGCTTACAATTGAAGTCGCCGGCGAGGATGGTGGCGCGTGAGGTGCTACCAAGCAGGGCCCGCAGCTCGGAATGGTCCAAGCGGGCCGCGGGCGGCTTGTAGCACGCGTAGATGTTGATATCCTCGCCGGCTACGTGTAGCTGCACACCCAGCGCGTAAAACGTGCTGAGCGACGGCAAGGGGAGTTCTTGATGGACGACCCTTCGCCTCACAAGTACCGCCAGACCACGGTACGTTGACTGAGCCGACCGTTCGTCCTTCCTATAAGCGAGGTACCCCGGGAACCTGATCTTGTCCTCGGGTCCCAGGAGCGTCTCGCTTATTAGCGCCACGTCGATGTTTTGTTCCCGAAGGAGGTGGCGGAGGGGGGCGACCTTATCCCTTAGGCCGCGGGCATTCCAATGCATCACCCTCAACGGTCTATCCATGATAGAGAGTCAAAAGCGTGGCTAGACCGTCGAGGATGATAGTCTCCACGTCTTGTCCCTGCCTAATCGCTCTGATGAGCTCCATTAATAATTTAATGGCACAGGCTGTAAATTCTTTTTTTGTTGTCGTCGCCGCTGCGCTGGTGGCGCCAGCGCCGGCACTCGCAGCTTTCTTAATTTCTTGAAGTTCCCTTTTTCCCCGCTGCGTAGTGCCGGCGCTAGTGGTGGGTTCTTCAATATTTTTTAATTTGGTTTCTACAGCTTGCGCCCCGCTTTCGGCAGGGACGGCCGTAGGGATGATTTCCTGGGTCGCAGAGGGGGGGGTTTGGGTTTCTTCCCCTTCCTCTTCCCCCCGCGCCTCTTCTTCCTCCGCCCGGAGGAGGTGGCCTGGGTTCTCTCAGTGGGCCCGTTGGCCGCCGCCATCAGCGTTGTGCCTTGGGCCTCTTCAAGCGGCTTATCCTGCGGCCTTTCTGTAGCCGCTTGTGGCTTGCGCACAGTGGCCATGATGGCGGCGGTCCCCGCTCGCTTATTCCGGATCTCCCTCTGGAATACGGGGCACTTTATATTGCACGCGGGATGCGGACCACCACAGTTTGCGCAAGTGGCCGGCTCTTCCCGCGGGCGCTGGCAGTCGCGCGCCGCGTGCTCGCCCCCGCATCTCACGCAAGCGAGCGGTCGGTGGCACAGGTGCGAGCTGTGTCTGAAGCGTTGGCACCTGTGACACTGTGCGGGCCCGCGTTTTCCACGCCAGGCCTCTATTTTGACACCACGCATATACATGAATATGGTGGTGTCGAATATGGCCCGGACGTCTGGCGTCTTTTTCAAGATCGCGTGGAACACGCAGCCGGGTCTTCCTGCCGCCCCCTTTATGTGGCAGACGTACTCCGGCTGGTATCCCAGCGTCCGGAGCTCCTCCTCTATCTCCTTCGGGTCGGTGTCCGCAGGTAGCCCTCTGATGGCCACCTTGAGGTTCTTCTCCGCTGGCAGCGAGTACGCGAACCAGGAGACGCCGCTGTCCTTCTCCAGGCCCGTCAAGTACCTCTGGACCAGCCGGTACTCCTCTTCGCTGTCTGGGGTGAAGCGAACTCCACCCCCGTATGGACGAGCGTTAGGGGGCCGGCCCAGTTTGGCACTGATGGCCCGGAAATGCGTCGCCCAGTTCGGCAGCTTCTCAACTACCAGCGGTGGGTATCTCAACTTCTTCTTCTTCCCCGGTTGCTGCTGCGAGGCAGCGCCGGGGGCGGCGGCAGAGGGGGGTGGCGCATCAGTGGATGCGGCAGGGACAGGGGGAGGTGAATGTGTACTCACCCCTGAGGTCGTCGGTGTTGGTGGCGGCGACGGTGATGGCGAGCGCGGCGGCGTGCGGCGCGCTACTGCGGCGAAGGTGGGCGACGGAGGCGCGCCCCGACCCCGCGGCGCGCTTTCGCGCTGTGGCCGCGGCGGGTCTAGGCAGTACCTCTTCGCCACTTCCTCCGCCGCAGTCTCGCCGGAGCTCCTCCTACGTCGCTGGGGTCTAGGCTCGTGACCAAGCCCCCCCCGCGACGATGTTGGTGACGCAGCCGGCGACATCGCCGCGGTGTACGTTTCTCTCTCGGTGGGCCGCATACCGGATCGCGGAGTCGTGTCTCGCGACACGTCTGAGCGACCGGACGCGGCCGAGCCCATCGATGCAAGGGACATACTCGACCCCGCGTTCGACGAGCATGCCGAAAGCATGGCGGGCGAGTCGTACGCCGCGGTCCTAGGTGGTGCCGGCGATTGGGGTACCTGGGTGGTTGTCCTGGTGGTGTGTGCCGGGCGGGTGTATGGCCCAGCACTCGCTGGCCGCTCCTGCCCCGCTGTCGCCGGTCCCGCCAGCGAGAAGCGGGGACCGGATGTGGCGGTGCGCGAAGCTGGCACAGCTTGCGGTGTCTCCGTAGCGGGCGCCGGCGGCGATGTGAAGCGCGGCGGCGGCGCGGCGCTACGAGCGGGTGGTGCGCGGGGTCGCGCGGATGGCGCGGGTGGTTGCGCGGGTGGCGCGGGGTTCACTAGCGGCGCGGCGGCGCGCGCGGCGGGCGCTGCGGTGCGCGCAGCGGGTGCGGCGGCGCGCGCGACGGACGCGGGCGCGGGGGTGCGCGCGGTTGTGGGCACGCGCGCGGGCGGCACCGGGGCGCGCGTTTGCGGCGCGCGGCCTTGTGACGCGACAGGCCCCGGGGCCTGGATCGGGACTGGGCGGAAGGCCGTCGGGCGAACTGAGACGGCTTGCTGGCGGCTCGTCGACGGCGTCGGCGCAGCGCGCGCAGGCGCCGATGACGCCGGTGGGCCGGCAGCTACAGCGGCGTCCGACTTCCCCCCCTCCTCTTCCCTCTTCCTTCTTCTCTTTTTTCTTCCGGCTGGTTCCCGCCGGCGGTGCACCGGACAATGCCACGCCGATGTTCGGCAGCGACGTCGCCCGGTCCAGCGCCGGGAGGGAGTCCTGGGACCCGGCATCGCGGCCCAGGGAGCCGGTTTCGGCATCTTCGTGGGCGTGGTCTCCGCGACCGCAGCGGTGATTGCTCACCGAGCAGCAGCGGTGGCTCCCCCTGTGTTTGCACAAGGGACACTTGTGGCAAACACAGAGAAAACGATTAAAATATTGCGGTCCGCGCGGAGCAAACTTGACGCACTAGACAGGACAAGCTAGCGTGACCACGAGCGAATCCTCGAGAGAGTGTGTTTTTTTTTTTTTTTTTTGGGACATGGCATCTCGTAGTTGACCTTGAGAGGTCGTCACTACTTAACCGGACTTTCCTGTGGATGCCACAATAAATTGAGGCCTCCAGCCAGGGCTTAAAACTAAAAACTAAAAACTAAGCGACTACACGCTAAGGGCACCCCCCGGTGGGGTTCGGACCTCGGCTTAGGGCGTCGCTGGGAGAGGACAGCAAGGGACAGGCTGGATCGGTATTATTTGGGGACTGATTTTGCGCTACAGGCTCAGCGGCGCGGGCTGGCTCGAGCAAGGGTCGGGGCGGGCATGTTACGGGGCGTCGCGACGGGCCTCGACGGCGAGGGCGGAAGGACGGATGACGGGGCTTGTACTTCTTGAGAGTACTGGTGGTCTTACTACTCTCCTGGAGGAGAGTGGTGTCGTCGTCGGGGGTGGTGAGGGTATGCCTTGGTCGGCGAATCGAGCTTATGCGGGAGGGAGTGTAAGGCCGCCACAATCAGGGGATTGGGGTGCTTAATAGCAGAGTCGAAGAAGCGCTTGGAGAGGCGCTTCATGAACTGTTGGACGGTGGGGAGTCTGAGATCAACGTGGAGGTTCACGTTTCGGACGTAGAAGGGGGCTCCCGTGACCTTCCTGAGGAGACGGTTTTGGAGGGTCTGCATTTTGTGCAGGTAGCGGGGATTGGCGTGGGCGAAGACTACACAAGCATAGGTCATGATTGGACGGATGACCGCGGTGTAAAGGCGCAATTTGCACTTAAGTGACAATTTGCTGCGGGCAGTCAGTAACGAGTGGAGCCTACCGAGAGCGAAAGCGGCGCGCGAACGCGCCGTCTTTATGTGCTCTTTGAAATTGAGTCGGTGATCGAGAATGACCCCTAAGTATTTGGCTTGCTTAGCCCAAGGGATCGGCTTGCCATACATAGAGATCGGGGTGGGGAGGGGGGAGAGAGTGTGTGAATTTAATACATGTTTTATAGTCCGCGCGGAACTACTTGGCCGCGCCTTGGGTGGGGACGGGAGTGAGGGCGGTGGGGTTGCCTATTGTTCGCAACGCACGTTCTGAGTCATGACAAAGCGCCCCGCCCCTCCAACCCACCGCTCACATACCTAAGGCGCGCCCAACTAGTTCCGCGCGGACTATAATCCATATATAATCATCTATTAGAAGCTGTCACAAAGTTGTCAGATTGTCTCGCTACTGGCACGCAAAAAACCATGAAAACGACACCCATGATAAAAAATTTTAACATTTTGGCAGCTGTCTTCTTGTATTCTCATTTTGATCTCACTATTGGTTTTAGCACCCTCGCAAATTCCCTGTCTGTAAAGTCGCAAAGAGAGACGCTTTTTCGTTTAGTGCTAATTTCTACCAGTTTGCTCACACTGCAACTCGCGCAAAATCATGAAAACGACACCCATGATGAAAAATTTGTAAATTTTGGCATCTGCCTTCTTGTATTCTAATTTTGACCTCACTATTGGTTTTAGCACTCTCGAAAATTCTCTCTCTCTCTGTAAAGTCGCACAGAGAGATGCTTTTTCGTTTAGTGCCGATTTCTACCAGTTTACTCCGACTGCAACTCGCGTTAAAGAACTTCGTTCCAGTAATAAACATTGCTCACCATGTTTGCTCATTGAGTGAAGGCGAATACAGGCCATTAACCCCAGCGGGGTATCTGCGTAACATAGTAACAGTAGCAATGGCTATCATTTTGACAGTTCATCAACATTCATTGCGCTATTTACGTTGTTGAGCAGAAACATTTTTCGAATGTAGGAAGCAATGGATTAGCTATATCCTTCAAAATGATTTAAATTAAGATTGTTAGTGTGATAAGGTGCTGGTTTTCCAGCAATGTTTCCTTTCACGGTTATGCTAGTTTTGTCCGATTAACTTAGAATCATAACAAATTAAAATCCTGGTATTAGTAAGTACCTACTTACTTCGTTAAAGTAGACAGAAATCTTCGGAGAGTTTCTACTAAAGATAAAGATTTTTTTATTTGTAAACGTGTAATTGTGTAACATTATGAGGATGTAAAAGTGAAAATCTGAGTGAGTTTCAACATGTTTTGCCACCATTGGCGTACAAAATAAATTATAGCCACTTGAACGAAAAAAAAAAACCTTAACAAAATTAAAATATAACACAAATAGATTAGAAACTATAATTTAAAAAATCTTTAACATAATTATAACATTTTTCAGTAAGTAACTTCTTATGTTCACTTTTGAATAAGTTTGGCTGATTTATATTTTTATCAACCACTGAAATTTTATTATATATTAATGGTGCCAATAGTAGGTGGAATTTTATTATATAAAAAGCAACTATTTATCCGTAAATACTCCACAATAGCCAAAGGGGAAACACTCATTCCGCCCTAAACAAGCAGAAATCCGTCTAAATAATATTTCAATTTTGAAAACGGTGAAAAAATATGGAAAAAAAATAAAACCGTAGCAAATAAAAAACATTCATTACGAAACATGTCGACCAAACCAACGAGATAGATCCCAATTTTCTTGGGACGAAGTCGGGTTCAAAATAAATAAATAGAAGTCCAATCACGCTTAATGTAAACAAGGGTGCAGTGTTGGAGATGGAACTCCTGTGATGCGAGAAATTATGAGGGCGTGGTGACATCAAAAAATATCAGGTAAACGAGAAGCTGGGATCGTTTTCCTATTTGTAGATAGATTTGTTTGTGTAGCAACCTAGAGTGAAATACATAAGAATAAGGCCCTTCGTACGCACACGTTTTTCTTGCCAAAAAACTACCGTGTCTATACACGGCGAATAAACCGTAGTTTTTCGCCAAGAAAATCCATACATTCAGTCCGTGACAGTTTAACAATATACATTGCGTTGTTTAAATTGTTGAGCAGACAGGTTTTTCGAACATACGAAGCATTAGATCAGCAATATCCTTCAAAATCCAGAAGATTGTGATTGGCAGTGTGTTACGCAAAACATGACGAACCGATGAACATGATTAATAAAATTAATACACAAACAAGTACCTACATAAGCTGACAATTTTAGCCAGCCTGATTAATTATGCGGTCTATAATTTTAGTCTTAATCCAAAAGTTACTCTAGGTTGGTCCAAACTAGGTTGTAACTCACATTTGGTCTCGGTTTCGGCCAAAATAAACGTTTGCACGGAACTTCTGAGCGAAACAAACAAATTAGTTTTATGGGCCGAGAATAAAATGGACTAGCAGTTTTATAAAGTTGTTGAAATAGAAAAATAGATCGATTTACGCTGGAATACAAAAGAATCATGTCCAGTCTTGACCTGAAAATTTTCGACCGCGTCTAGTGATGTAAAATATCTTAAAAAATTGCATTTTTTTTGCTTATTTCGTATCACTTAATTGAATTTTCAAATGAAGCCAGGAAAAAATACAATTTATATTATGTTTATCATTCTCAATATACTTTTGGAAACGGAACGTGTTTTACACACGTTCCATTTTAAGTGTACAGTTGACAGGTTACGCATAAAACGGACTTCTTTAGCCGCAACGAATGACAGGCTGCCGCTGTGACAGTGTGACCGCTGTCATTTGTTTGACGTTTTGCAGTCGTTCGTTTCATAAATTGTACTGTGCGATTTTGGATTTTCTGATACCCTTACAACTTTAGCATTTTCCATGGACTTCGATTACTTACGATTACTTTGGCCTGTGTTATACGGATACCGATTTAGTGCTTTTGATTGGGATCTAAGTTATCGTAATCGCTCTTGTTGGAAAGTGTTATGGAGCCTTCTACGAGATGGGCCTAGATTGGCTTTGTATAAACTACAACAAAGTGTTAATACGCTTCGGCGTTATTGGGCGCTTCAGCTTGATAGCAGAGTCATCTCGCTAATTAGCACTTGGATATCTCCAGTAATAGTAAGTATAATAACAATCAAGTACCTAACGATTTAGTATTCAGTCAACGGAGGCTAGCATATATTAATTGTTTTATAAAAAAGAATTGATATTTAGAAGTGGTAAAGTATATTTTTCAAGTTACACGAAAAATATAACTAGTACTACCTACTAGAAATAGGTGACGCCCCTAGGACGACCCACTGACCGAATGTGTTTGTTACATCTAGATTTTCCCCATGTATTAGTTATAGTGGTTCTTTTAAACATACATATACATACTTATTTCCATTGTAGGCTTAAAAATCTCATAATATACGAAGACACTGAAAATCTAATGACCATTTGTGTATAACCCTATCTACCACACAAACACACTTTCGTCACTTCACCACTACATCATTCACACACATACCTCTATTTCACCACTCATATTAACACACATACCCACATCCATACCTCATATCTTCAAACTCACTAACAAACCCTAGCACTCTCTAATGGTACTTACTAAGACGAATAATTTAATAAATTAATAGTGAGTGTGATAGTGATTTAGTAGTCCTAAAATAAAAATTAAAATGTCAATAGCTGAACACTATCCCCTGAGATACAGGTTCCTGCCTAGTTTAGGGGCAAGGGTCAATACTATGTGCACCTTATTATGATCACCACAAAATGTTGAAGTACCTACTTGTAATGTACCTATTTGTATAATTGTAATTTTTAACGGTAACTAACTAACAATTTTTATTTGTTTTTCAGATAACGGAAGAAGATTACATTTGTGAAGCGTGCTTTGATGTATCCATGCAGACTATTAATGCTCAGATTCATGGAAAAAATGAGTGTGATCCATCTGTTGGTTCATCTCGACGTGGTCATGCTCAAGTGTGCCCCGTTTGTTGTCGATCATTGCTCAATCGTCAAAGTGACCACATTCTCAAAGAAAACCCATCAAGCCTCACACTAAGGATGATCAACTAAATGCATGATCACAGGCATGAAACCAACATTGTGGCTCCAGTGGCATTTTTAAATGAAGTGGTTGTACGAGAAGATATTGAATAAACGATAATAAATCAATCCTGTTTTTTATTTAATTTCCCTGTCCTCGCCAAAAACATGTGATGTTGTGCTCTTTTCGTTATCTATTTATGTCGTCTGTCAGGCCGACTCCTGGAGTCTGGTCCGCTTCGTCGGCGACGACAGATTTTGACCGATACCTACTTCAATGAACTGTAAGTAGGTACCTAAATTGCTCAAACTTGCACAAAGTGTAGTAAACAAGGATAGCACAACATCACACGAAGTCTTTATAACTCAGCATCGGCGGGTTATTACGAGAATAATAACTGATGTTTGCGACCCCGCGCCAATTTGATGATGATGATTTGATGTTATTACATTGAAGAGGGATTTATTTCTGAGTGATTACAATCACTCAGAAATAAATCCCTCTCAGCTCAGCGATTACAAGAAACAATTTGATTTTAATTATCGTACAATTTTTGAGGTTATAACAGCTGTCAAACCTTATCTGACAGCTGCTATAACCTCAAAATCTTATTTACTTAATAACATTTTTCCCTGGCCTCTAAATTAAATGATAATAAATTATTGTGTTATTATGAACAATAATTGTTTTTATACAACACTAGTTGTAGGTAGACGCGACCTGTAAAACAAATCAAGTGACAGGTCAATCAATGTATGGATAGTGGGCATGATTCTTTATGTTTGTAAAATAACCGAAGAAATAGCTGGAGTTTCTTGTGGCTAAGTAATAACAGGCGCACGGGTATACTAGCTACGCTAGCCACGGTGGGTCCGTAAATGGGTATATAACCATCTTTATATCAGGAGCTCCCGCCGTGCCTCGGAAAGCACGTCAAGCTCTTAGTCCCGGCTGTCATTCGTGGATCTTTGAAAGTCGTTGCAGGTCGTCAGAAGACTGAAAGGCCAACCAGTCTTACCAAGGGTTATCGTGTTGCCCAGTAACTAGGATGTTGAGGTCAGATAGGCAATCACTCCATGTAAAATACTGCATGGTATTCAGCTACATCCGGATAGGCTGGAAGCCGACCCCAACATAGTTGGGAAAAGGTCAGGCAGACGATGATGTTTGTATAACAGCTATAGACACAGGGCTCTATCCATGTTAATATTTTATTTGCTGTGTTTTTACGGGATGACAATATCCTATGTCTTTTTTGAGATAGCTTCTAAGTTGGGATGGAGTAATGGAACTGTGGAGTTGACGCTGGGTGAGCATGCGTGTTCCATCACAGTCCGTTCGATGTCCACCGCGCACAGGATGGATGGAAAGCAGCACTTGAAATAATTTTTTGCTCCGTTGGTGTAACTGCTGTACGGCGTATCAGTAGGAGGATAAAATTTGAAATAAATAAATAAGTTAACCTCTTACCGAATTTCGATGTTGTGCTTTACTTGTATAAGGCTTACAAATCATTAAATGTATTTAACGATAAACAGTAAATAATAAATCCAGGTCGAAGTTACGAGAAACGCTTTGAGAAAGACATAGACAGTAACCAAAAAAGAAGGGGTAGGTATCATCATTTCAGCCGAAAGACGTCCACTGCTGGACATAGGCCTCCCCCAAGCACCTCCACTTCGACCGGTTCTGGGCTTCTCGCATCCAACGGGTTCCTGCGGCCTTCACAAGGTCGTCGGTCCACCTTGTGGGAGGCCTTCCAATGCTACGTCTTTCGGTACGCGGTCGCCACCCCATCATCGGCCATCTGTTCTGCGAGCAACGTGCCCTGCCCACTGCCACTTAAGGTTGGCAATTCTTCGGGCTATGTCGGTTACCTTGGTTCTCCTGCGGATCTCCTCATTCCTGATTCGATCACGCAGGGAAACTCCAAGCATAGCCCTTTCCATTGCTCACTAAATGTATTTAACGGTAAACAGTAAATAATAAAAACTTTTTACAAAAAAAAAAACAACCGACTTCCAAAAAAAACACTACAAATTGAAAAATAACTTTAATTTCGGAAGTCGGTGTCTTTGGTTCCGGATTTTCGTTTATTGACACCGACTTCCGAAATTAAAGTTTGTCGGGGGTTTTTTAAATTTTTAATTTAATTTTTTATTTCATGCTTTTTGTAGGGACTCCTAAATTTTTGTATTTCATTTCTATTATTTTCTTGCGTTTTAAGATTCAGGTAATTTGGTGTTTAATCAGGTTTTTTATCTGTCAAAAAATAATTATTAATGTAAGTATAGTTGAAGAATAATTTTTAAGACTAAACAGATTTTTTTTGTTTTATTATATCCTTTTTCTAGTTCTTCGTTTAGTTAGGTACCTATTCAACTTTCGTACAAGTATTTCATAGCTATTAGATATCTTAGGTATTTCAGATCTAGTTTATAAAATGGGACTGCGACACTATCTGATGTAGAAATACCTACGCTTTTTAAGTAGGATAATTCCATTCGTAATAAAAATAGTCAAACTTAGTGGTCGTAGGTACGAGTCATCACTCCACTTTCCTCATCATTCTAGAGCATTAATCAGACAAAAAAATATTTTCAAGTTTTTAGTTTTCATTTCGTTAGTTAATATTCCTCATTCCCTTTCAATATAGTACACATTATTCTACTTGTCAAGCCCTTGCATTTGATACCTATATTGAAGAAGTTGTGAAGAAAAAATATAGTTCGCCATTTTGTGGTGGCGGCCATCTTGGATTTGAAATTTTGTAATAGCGTATAGTATTCTACTAGTCAAGCCCTTTCATTTGATACCCATATTGAGGGAGTTGTGAAAAAAAAATTTCAATCGCCATTTTGTGGTGGCGGCCATCTTGGATTTGAAATTTATCATAGTGTATAGTATTCTACTATTCAAGCCCTTTTATTTGATACCCATATTAAGGGAGTTGTGAAAAAATATGTAGTCCGCCATTTTGTGGCGGCGGCCATCTTGGACCGATTTTCATCAAACATAGCTAAGAACACTCCCGACTAATTCACCTTTCAAACAAAAAAAACAAAATATCAAAATCGGTTCATCCGTTCGGGAGCTACGATGCCACAGACACACACACACACACACACACACACACACACACACACACACAGACACGTCAAACTTATAAGACCCCGTCGTTTTTGCGTCGGGGGTTAAAAAGAAATAAGACATACAACGAGAAAACATTACCGTCGTGATGATACTGCCAGCTTCTTGCGAACGTGCTCGCGAACCTTAACTTTAAAGGATAATCGGTTGGTTGCCATCCTGATTTCCTGGGGGAGCGCATTCCACAGAGAGATAGACTAAACGAAGAAGAAAGAGTGAATCAACTCAACTCAACTCAAAGCATTTATTTCAATTAAACCTTGTACAGGCACTTTTGAATTGTCAAAATTAAATAGTCTGTCAGTAAGTCAGAAAGTTGAAGCTAGTTGCCCATTCCAAAACGTAGATCTCTATGGAGAAGAACGGGCAAGAAGCTCCATGAAGAATGAAGTCTGTGCGGTGAGTGGAACATTGGAGAAGACGATTCTGTGATGAACGTATCATCTTCGATTTTAAAATAAATTCATCCTTTGGCCTGGCTGTTCTACCGCAAGCCCAGTATATAAAAAGTCTAACAATAACAAAAACCGCAACAACATTGAAGACCATTTTGTCCCAATACAGGAAAAGTTTTTAACCAGTGCGCAAATTTTTTTTGGTGGCTCAGTGTAAGCAATAGAACACATTTCCATTTTTAGTTTATGACTTTTTTTTTTTCATTTTTCCACTTTGTCCCAATTTGAAATAAGCAAGACATGGATATAATTTAATAGTAATACTATGAATGAGCATGAATGAAAACGCGAAGGCCGCCCGCCGGCCGCAGGACCACGGGGGCGCGGGACGGGGGTGCGGGGGCATGCGGCGCCGCGCCGGCGTTTGATAAACAAAACGCATGCACATGCAGTACGTCACTTGCGGAAGCGGAGGTCGGATGTCCGTTCGCCGTCCCTGCGCGCGTGCCGCGTACTAGACTAGCGTAGTGACAATGTCTCATTTTACTCACCGCGAGTATTATGAAATGGTGCGAGTGTATTTGTTAAGCAATGAAAATTTACGAGCAGCACGAAGAAGATACGAAAGGGAGAGCGTACCTCGTATGCGAGCCCGAAGGATCCTCAATCCCACGGTCCCTAATGAGAGGACAATTTTAGCAGCAAACCAAGGTGTATGAAACAAGTGAAAGAGCCTAGATGACTTGAAAGAAAAAATAATTAACGCTTTCAATGAAGTAAAAAGTGGTGTTAGTGTCCTAAACAAACTAAATGCTTACTTATTTAAACGTGCACGTTTATGCCTTGAAAAAGGTGGAGGTCACTTCGAACAATACCTAAAATTATTGTGATTAATAAAATGTAGAGGTAAGAAGAAATTATAAACAATCTTAGTGTCTTAGGTTCTCTTTGATTAGACATTGACGCAAATTGTATCATGTCGTACCTATCATACCTAAATGTTTTATTTTGAATGGACTAAAACGTATTACTTTCTTACTTATTATGATTTATTTTCTGCATTTTGATGGTCCTAAGCCCATGAAAGTATGAAGGATAAATTGGAATTTACGAAAAATTACGTTTACAAATAACTTTACACAGTCTAAACTTAAAAAATTGTAGCGCTAAACTGGGGTCAATAATCCGCCGTCGCGAGCGAGCGCGCGTGAGTAGGTACTTCGATAGCAGCTGGCGCGTCAGGCGACCGGTCGACGCGCGGCGTGAATCGGGCGACCGGTCGACGGACTGGCAAGCGACGTCCATAAAATAAATTTCTGAGTAAACAAGTCTCGTAAGCGTTAACTTAATTTTTTACTATTGAAATATATCAAAACAAAAAATACGTGTTTATTAAAATATATTCAAGTTTATTATGTCAAAATTTGCGCACTGGTTAAAAACTTTTCCTGTATATCTGCTTATAACATTTTCATTAAGACTTACTGACTTTATACAGTAAGAAGAAATGTTTGTAAAACAGTAACTTTTAATGATTGAACATACTATTTAATGAAAAAAAACAACAAAAAAAGGAAAAACCATCATTACTGTAATGTAAGTAAATTTCAGTGGTTTGAACGATATCACCAAATGAATAAAACAGTTAATTTTGTGACCTTTTAGCTAGTTAAAACGTTAAAGTTTACTGTCATGACGGTAACATTTTGCCTCAATCATTAACTGTTTCCGGATCCGTAAAAAAAATACTGTTTTGAACTTTAGGCTCATAATTATGGAACTATTTCAAGCAGTTTAATATTTTTTCATTTTTATTTACAGCTCATTTCTTTCAGTGCGTTATTAAGCAGACAAATTTTTTGAACATGTGAGGTAAGGGATTAGCAATATCTCTCAAAATTTTTATTTTTTGATTCAGATTGTACTTAAAAGTCATCATCTGCCTGCCTTTTCCCAACTATGTTGGGGTCGGCTTCCAGTCTAACGGGATGCAGCTGAATACCAGTATTGTACATGGAGCGACTGCCTATCTGACCTCCACAACCCAGTCACTGGGTAATACGATACCCCTTGGTAAGACTGGTTGTCAGAAATTCGGGCTTCTGACTACCAGTAACGACTGTCAAAGATCCACGAATGACAGCCGGGACCAACGGCTTAACGTGCTTTCCGAGGCACGGAGGGGTCACGGTATGTAAAGATGGTCACCCATCCAGAGACCAACCGCGGCAAGCGTAGCTTAACCTGATCGATCGACCTGTGCGGCTGTTATTATTTAGCCACCTAATTAAAAGTGTGCTACGCAAATACCCCCTAGTCAAGCTAGCGTCCCTATTTAATATTTTGCCTCAATTTATTATTTTGCCCGCGGCATGAAATTTTCTTGTACCTAAAGCTCAGGCAAACATAATCTAAGAGACAATTTACGAGTAGGTAAATAAGCGTTCTGCAACTTCCTTCATCAGTGCATCTAGCTTCCTCCCCTGGGCACCGGCCGTTCAAACAAGCTGCCCAGGTAGGTATTTAACATTGCTTTGTGGAGTCCCGCCAACTTTGCCCTTTACGAAACTGTATCAGGCAAGCTTATCGCAAAGGTAATGAAGTTCCAAAACCGTGTATTTATAATTTAGCTGCTTCAAAGAGATTTTAATGATTAATTTGTTTGTTGGTTGGTACTACTGTCGTATGTGTTGGTCGCAGAGCGTTGCTTACATTGCTAAAGTTTGAAACGTGTTAATTACTTAAAATTCTAATTGTCAAATTGAAATGCTAATAATTGCATCGTTTTGTAGATGATAGTGGAGTTATAGTTAGTGGGGTACCGACAGACTTTATCCTGTCCGACCGCAGCCCCACCTGCCTGGTCCAAAAAATCGGTCCAGTTGTTTAGGAGTTCAGTGACATACATACACACGTGTAGAAGAATTATATATATGTATATGGATGTATACAAATATTGTAAAACATTTAAAAAGAATAACGATGGAGTTTCTTGCCCATTCTTCTTCATACGAAACTACCTTTCGGAAAGGGCGACTAGATTCAATTCTAATTTCTTGTAAATTGTGACGTTCAATGTGTCATATAAGTGCCTATTTACTACAATTTTAAAAGCTAACAGTATTAAAGTAATAATAATAATATGTACAAGTATATAAAAAGGAGGGGAAATAATCAAAAGGCATCAAAAAATTCATCCGCATCGCTGTCAATAGAAAACGTGCCCAAAAGACTGGCAGCATTGCCACGTTGTATGGCAATGCTGATTCTTTGGGCAAAAATAGGCCAGCTCTCTGGTCACGTGAAGAGTCGACCAACCGCTTGGCGATGTCTCGAAATACTAAGTGGGCACTCGGGCCCCATGGCCCTAGCGTTTCAACCCCAAACAGCTCAAACATATAACTTCCAAAGAGATTGGAGTAGGTATTTGCGCCGTTTGAGGTTTTCCGCACCTGCAGCAGCCGCCCCAGCACAGCTCACCGTGCTTGGAAATTGGGATCGCGCAAGGGTGTCGACACACGTTGCACACCAAAGGCCTACCAACCTTCCAAGCCAGTGCCTATTTGAAATAAATGATTTGACTTTGACATATAGGAATGATACAAAAATGTATTTAAATAGGGAAACCGCTCGAAAAAGTTACATCTGCTTGATAACTTGACACATGGCTTCCTAACAAATCCAGCTTCCACCTAAGAAAATCAAAACACTTCCTTAAAACAATTGCACCCCCCTTCCTCCCCATAAAGATCATACAATACCGATATTTCCACACTATTTACAAGAAGTGCACACGGTCATCATCGATCACAAACGTTAAGACGTTGTCGGCCAGCCAAAGGGCTCCATAGAGCGTGTCCCATAAATAATACCATGACGCGACGTACCGTGAACCGACTGAAATATAGACGCAATAAAGACCGCTATGTGAGCAGCAACATACTATGTTGCGAGTGGTTGAGAACTATCGGGCATCCTGTAAAATAACTATAGGAACTGAACAAACTTCATCAACGTCTGGAATCTCAAAATCGGGAATTTTATAAACAGTATTCACAAAATTCCCGACTTTGAGAGCAGTGGTGGCCTAGTGGCATGGGCCCCGACTGACGAGTTGTAGCTCGTGGGTACCAACTCAGGCAGGCGTTATACTTTGTGGAAATAATTACATCACCACTGCTCTTAAAACGGTAAAGGAAAACATCGTGAGGAAACTGGCATGTCCTAGAACAAAAAAAATCGAAGACATGTGACATTTACCAACCTACGCTGGGCCCGCATCTCAGATTAAGCCTACTCCCTCTCGAAGAGGGGATACCTGTGTCTCAGATATATAGGAACATTATAGCCTATAATGTTCCCATACAGTTGGGACACAGATTATCCTATGTGTACGATAAACTGCGTGCTGCGAAGCCTAATACTCCGGTGAATATTGCCCGCCTCCACTACACCACTGACCCGGAAGACATCGTGACGTACGTGCGTCAAAGGTTGAAGTACGCGCCGAGAGTACAGCTGCTGGAGTCGCATCGCAACGGCAACTTTAAGGCGTTTGTGGTGCGCATACCAACATGCTACCTGCATCTGGTGATGGAAGAAAGCTTTTGGCCGCAGGATGTGGTATTCCGCCGCTTTCGCGGACAAGTGCCACCGGAACGCACAAAGACTTAATGCAACTAAGTGATACTAACAAAGTTATTAAGTTTTATTTACTAAAAAAATTGTCACTTTGATTATTATGTATACGTAGGTTAAGCTCGTATGTATCTATGGGTCTTTGTTAACTGAATATAAATGGTTGATTATTATTAGTTTATTATGCTAAATAACACTCAAGTGGATCAGAACAGTTTGAAAAATCATGCGATTGATGAAGTACTGAAAACGCCTCATTAGTTTAAAGCTTCTGCATTCTAGCGACTTCTCCATTTTCATATGAAACAGTATTTCTTTGTATAAAGTACATTAGTTTATACATATAAATAAGGTCTATGATGGAACGAGCGTGCCCAGAAGATGCCTAAGGCACTGGAACTTCCACGCATCGACGAAACACAGCAGGTTGCTTGACGCCGGACTCCGGTGGGAGGGTGGTCGCAAACCAGGTGGGCGTTAGCCCTACCACCGCAAGGGAAGAATTGGCCAGTCAAATAAGGTGTTGGGTGTGACTGTCCAGGATGCGCCGATCGCTCGGTTCAGTTGAGTAACCGGCGGAACAAACTGCGCTACACGAGGAGGCTTCTTCATGCATCCCAAAAATTCATATTAGTACTAGCGTACTTCCAATTCATAGAACATAATCAATCGTTCCTGACAATGAAAGCGCTGTAATCTATTTCTAGGTGAGTTACTGACATTTCCCTTTATTTATAAATGTTGCGGAAAAAAAAGTCAAGGAATGATTGGCGATTGATTAACTACACATTTTTGCCGCTTAAACGTCTCTGAGCTCTATGCATCTTTTATAAATATACCCCATAATCATTAGACAGTTTTGTCAATCTTTTCTCGGATAACATAATGCCATCACTAATCGATTCACCAAACCTGGTGATAATAACAATATCTTCCAAGGCTCCGGCGAATGCTCACCAAAATTCACCTCATAAACCGGAACTTTACGATCCAAATTATGATGAGTCTGTAAATTTAAAAGACGGGTAAACTCCACGCTCATCGTTCAAACTATTATCTACACTTGCAATCCTCAACAAAGGAAAAGTAGGAAGATAAACTAGGTGGACTTAAAACTGTTCCAACCATCAAGTATTTATGGTCCGTCGTAAAAGTTTAACTAAAGGAAAGGGAGTCCTTAATAACAATCGGTTGCAGGCTGAAGCTGGCAACTGCTCGATACAATAGGCTTTCAATCCTATTTGTCGCTGTGTTTACATCAAGTGAATGGCGATCGTGAACTTATATTGTTAGATAAATGAGAGTTCTTTCATTTATTGTTTGACTTCAGGTGTAAAAGAAGTGGGTCTTTTTTTATTAATTGTGAATTCTCAGTTTGGGAGCAACTCTGAATTTGATGAAAAGTTATGCAGAGCTCCTTGCTGACCCAAGAGAATCATAATTAAAAAAAGTTCATAGAAAATTTATAAGTCAATGAAAAGTCCCAAAAATTTCTGTGACAGCCGGACAAGAAAGTTATCTAAAAGATTCCGTTTACATTAAAGGGAAGTGCGAGGGTAGCCCGCGAAATTCAAATTTTCTAACGTTTTCTGCAATTTGCAGGTTGCATGTTCAACAAAATATGATTCGCGACTGTAAAAAGTATGTATTTACAGAATTATAATCAGTAAATCAACAATACAACCCTCATAATAAGTTCATATAACCCTATAATTTTAAGAAATATCAATTCAAATGTTTTACATTTGAATTTCAAGGGCTACAGTTAATAAATAGGTCTGGTGGAGAGCCTCTTAAAGAAAAATGGTTCCTTACGAAAATATATCTTCTCCGTCCAACTCTCAGAAAATCTGAATGTAACATGTTCAAAATATTGCCTGCAACATTCTATATATCTCCAATAGATGGAATTGTTGTGTAAGGAAGACGCGATTGTGAATTATTGGGGGAAATATCGACGGGAATACACAGATAGGTGAAAGCATCTGGCCGTTGGGGTGTCTAACATAGATATTACGGGGGTGAAACGGTGGATAGCCCTCGTAAGGGAATGGGTCAGTAAATACTGATACATTTGCCAAACGTCCGACGAACCTAGAGGGTGTAATCGAGGGTAGTTTGTTGTTTTTTTCTGATTGATTAAACTTTCATGAATGAGATTTGTATGGGACAGTTGTTTTGCTGATATAGATGAGTGTTATTAAGGAAATTCTGCTTATTTCTTACTAGCTGTGTCCCGCGGTTCCACCCGCGTTAATTTGAGGAAAAAGCCTACTAAAATATATTCCATTACTATAAGAGTATTACTTAAGATTATTACTTACTATAGCGCCCGCGGTTTCACCCACGTAAGTTTCAATTGTTAATCCAGGAAATGGTCTATCTATGTGCCAATTTTCATCCAAACCTGTTCAACGGTTTACGCGTGATTGAGTAATAAACATCAATAGATATTTTTTCCACATCACTTCAAAAATTCAAGCGCCAAGTCCATAAAAAGTTGGTTACTTTTTATGGACTTGGCGCTTGAATTTTTCTTTTTCTTGAACACAATTGACTGTTTTTTTTCTTTCTTCATTTTATTGTTATTATTATTTTTTCCTTGTCTTGTTTTATAAAACTACTCACTAGTGCTGTAAGCGTTATTTCTGCACAATTAATATTGATGTTATAATTTTAATTTTGTTTTTGCATGCTGTGTCTATCGCATCATATTGTACACTATGCTTGTATATTGCTTGTATTTTAAGGATAAACAGTGTAACAATTGTAGATAGGCCAATAAATGAACAAACATCCAAACATCTTCACAAACTTTCACATTTATAATATTAGTAGGATGTTATCTTAGTAATACATTATGGATTTCAAGTTACAAAGATTAAGACAGAGCTTTAAAGGGTTATAGGCGTAATTTAAAATAGCCAAGGTGCGTCAGATTTTTTGTTTTATTTCTTCTAATTTTGGAATATTGGCCTTAATGGTGTTCTTCCAATGCATGCAAGGCATGATGCTGAATGCGATCCTCTAAGATGCCTGAATTCCTTTGTCAGTTGACAACCTGTCTTGTCAAGGAGTGTCGTGCTGCCTATATGACCTCCATAACCCAGAATACTGGATTGTGGAGGGCATATAGGCAGTCACTCCATGAAAAGTACTACAAAATCAGAACTTTCCTTACCATTGACCACTTCCCCTTAACTTCTCCAACAAGATACATAGCCAACAGAAGCTACTAACCAACGTACGAAACAAATAAATCGTTCGAGTGGATTCTGTTTTAATTCGCATCGCTACATCGCTTCTTAGCCAGAGTGCAAAGCTGCGTACAGCATACGTGGTCCACCTAACGTCCTGAACACGGAGCTACTAAAACGTGGAGTAAGATGTTGTTTCCAAGAACTATAAAACTGGTGCATAAAGTTAAGGGGCTTACAGGACGCAAAAAACGCAAGTTTTAGAAATAATAAAAGTTTATGACCGACTATAGTAAACAAAATCAGAAAAATATATGACATTCTTCAGGATATATGCTAGGTAGATAGTGTATTGAAAACATAATACAACTAATTTAGCTCTAAAAACTTAATCTAATAACAAACATACTAATATACATACAATCATTATGATTTTATTGTCAGATTATTCTACAAGCAACATACTAAAGCACTAGTGTTTTATTTTTTTAGTCCAAACAATAGATTTTTTGTAAATAGATAATTGCTTCATATTTTGCAATAAATTACCAGTGTTGTGTCATCGCGCTTCTCTTTCTATTCTATGCAGTCCGACAAAGACCGCGCCTTAGGTTTTGTAGTCGTCTTAAGCTTTAAAATGAACTGATAATAAATAAGAGGTTTGAGGCTGAGTAATGACAGCCGCACGGGTCGATCGATCAGGTTAAGCTACACTTGCTGCGGTTGGTCCGTGGATGGGTGACCATCTTTACGTAACAAGACCCCTCCGTGCCTCGGTTGGTCCACGCTGTTATTCGTGGAACTTTTACAGTCATTACGGGTCGTCAGAAGCTTGAAAGTCTGACAACCAGTCTTACCAAGTGGTTTTGTTTTACCTAGTAACTGGGTTGTGGAGGTCAGATAGGCAGCCGCTCCATGTAAAATACTGGTACTTAGCTGCGTCCGGTTAGACTGGAAGCCGACCCCAATATAGCCTTTGTGCTCACTAGTTCCTTTAGCAGTTCCTTTGAAGGAACTACTGAGCATTTTTGGGATCAGTAGTTCCTTTGCAAAAGTTAAAGGAATTACTGAGACTTGATAGTTTCTTTAGCAGTTCCTTTGAAGGAACTACTGAGAACTTTTGGATCAGTAGTTCCATTGCAAAAGCTAAAGGAACTACTGAGACTAGATAGTTCCTTTAGCAGTTCCTTTGAAGGAACTACTGAGAACTTTTGGATCAGTGGTTCCTTTGCAAAAGCTAAAGGAACTACTGAGACTAGATAGTTCCTTTAGCAGTTCCTTTGAAGGAACTACTGAGCATTTTTGGGATCAGTAGTTCCTTTGCAAAAGCTAAAGGAACTACTGAGACTTGATAGTTCCTTTAGCAGTTCCTTTGAAGGAACTACTGAGAACTTTTGGATCAGTAGTTCCTTTGCAAAAGCTAAAGGAACTACTGAGACTTGATAGTTCCTTTAGCAGTTCCTTTGAAGGAACTACTGAGAACTTTTGGATCAGTAGTTCCTTTGCAAAAGCTAAAGGAACTACTGAGACTAGATAGTTCCTTTAGCAGTTCCTTTGAAGGAACTACTGAGAACTTTTGCATCAGTAGTTCTTTTGCAAAAGCTAAGGGAACTACTGAGACTTGATAGTTCCTTTAGCAGTTCCTTTGAAGGAACTACTGAGACTAGAAATGCTAGACAGATGATGGTAAATATGCTGCCAAGTCTGTTTTATTTACAACACCTGCGGGATAATTACGTAACACACTATCAGTAGCAGTGGATTTCATTTTGACAGGTCATCAACATTCATTGCGATATTTACGTGTTGAGCAGATAAATTTTTCGAACATATGAAGCAATGAATTAGCAATATCGCTCAAAATTGATTCAGAATGTGATCACGCAATTAGGGTGCTGTTACACCTGTATTACAAAATTAAATAAAGTTTTGACTCCTTTTGACTTTATAATGTTAGAGACAGACATAAATTGTCGAAAGATGTTTCTAAACGGTGAAATTGCATGAATGGGCCCAAAATACAAATAAAAGGCCTAGGAGCCGAATATATACCCCATAGGTTTAAAAAAAATTTTGATTCGCTTTTGTTTTGGTTCTTGATAGAATAGTTTACAGAATATAAACAGAGTATAGTTAGTTTATAGAATGGTTAGTTGAGGTAGTTAGTTTTGTTTTGGCCCTTTCTTTTATTTTCACGTTTATAGATACTTAATTGAAAAAAAGAAAGAGAAAAGGTCTTGCATCAAATCGCAAATGCTGAAACTATTTCAGCATTTGCGATTTGATGCAATTGATACGCCCCATGTGATAAGGCAGACATGTTCATGACACATACACGGGACTTTTCGGGGCGAGCCTAATACTTACTAACAGGGGCCTTAAAAGGCCACTTTGACAGAATCATAAAAGGATAACATTATGAATCATAATATGGCAAAGACAATCCGTGTTTTTCTTTTTTTCGCTGAACTACGTAGTTATGATCAAAGAGATTGGGATTGGATTTGGATTTCATTGATTGGTATTTAAGCACAGACAAAAAAAAACAACTGAAAAATCCTTCACCAATGGGATTTGATACGATTAACTTAACAGTTAATTGTCCATTATTCATAATGTTATCCTTTAATGATTCTGCTAAAGTGGCCTTTTTAGGCCCCCTGGTTTGCGTAAAGAAATTCTTGAATTCGTTGAATAGATTGTTGTCAATGAATCTACGATCACCAGGTAACGGTAATAAGAATCTAGAAGTCACGCCCTTAGCTTTTCGCAATATAATTTTATTGGCCATTTCTGGTGGTTTCCTACCTCCTCGTTGGATGCATTAGGCGTCCAGTTTACGAGCCGGCTCCGACACGGTGACCCGACGTGTGCGAGATCATTCGATACACGCTCCCCTCACACTATAACTTGGCTTCGATTACGACTCCCTGTTAGTTTATTTAGTTAGTTTACTAACCCAACTTGACAGAATAAGGATGTTCTATTGTATGAGGAAACTTTAGGAATGAGGAGATTTGATTTTTTTCTGATTTTTATTTGTTACGATTTTCCACTAAAACAGCTGAACGGATGTTGATGAAATTTGGCACATGGGTAGATCTGGATTGGGACATAAGATACTTTTTATTCGATCAGTATCGATACTTATGCGGGTGGTACCGCTGGGCGCAACTAGTTTGTAGATAGAGATAGAGCTGCTGCCGAGTTGACAGCAGCAGCAAAAAATACACCTTAAATGGACAGACAGGGAAATTATATGTTAGGCAAATTGAAACCATACGTCAATTTGCTGTGTTTTAGCTATTTTGCAGAACGTTGTTGTTTCATACACGAATATTAAAGAGTTACAGTTGTGACTAGAATATACAAATTTTAGTGGAAGTCAATTTGCATTACAAACAGGTTCTCTGATTTTCTTTCCGCCACATCTTGGACAGGCATTCTTGTTTCCATGTGTCTGAATGGCCAGTATTTTACCACTGCATCATCTATTCCTGCCGTCGTATTGACACAAGAGAAAAAGAGTTTTTAGTGTACTATATAATATTTACGAGGGATAGAGTAACAACCTGTATTTTTTTAAGTCTTTCAAAATGTCCATTGAACATACGTAGAAACGGAGAAAACTTTGGCGCAAAATATGATCGTACAAACACAACATCACATACACCCCTGCTAACCCACAAAAACTATGACGGTTTGATTTCATAAACAAATGAGTTACTCTCCCTGAGGCCCATATGTTCGGACCATTTAGGTCTCCAGGGCTCCACCAAAGAGATAAATTGAAACTAAAACATTTAAACATAGCTGTAATAAATTTAAAAGCAAATTAGTTTTCGGGCCAGGCTGCCAGTATGCCAGTGTTATTTTATTACCGAAACAATATGGTAAATTATGAGAATGGTAAATAGCCATTGTTTGTTTTATTGTGTAATTTAGTATTGTGGTAGAAAATAGTTATTTAAAACATCCTAAATAATGGGTTTATATAATAGTCATGCAGATCATGCAATCTGTGATGCTGTGTTTACTTCAGTCAGCCAGTAGATAAGCCATCTTCTTCTTTGTGCCGCTGCCACGACAGTCATCATTTTTTTTTTGGCCTAAATCTTCGCCACTTCCACAGCGTTATCGGTGGCAGCGCAAAGGTCAGTTTGGCTGCATGTTTTGGGACACAAAGGGCAGGCGGTGGGGCATAGTTTAAGACATAACTCCACATCCGCACCCTGGTGCCGTTTCTTCGAGGTTCGACATTTTCCCACTTGGTTTCGGAGACGGTTTAGGGAGGTCCAAGTGGACCACGGATGGTGACACCCTGCAGGGAGATGCTCGTTTGGTGGAAGGTAGTGAGCAGGTAGACGAAAGTTATCCTGCCATAGATTGAAACGAGGGATAACGCGCCTCCCCGCGTGATTTTTACATACAAATACACTTCACTTCTACCTACAATCAATAAAACGCATTTCCGCGTGCGGAATTCGGCTCCATTTCCCGCGCCCCGTCGCGTGGCGCGTTGTAGTGTGTGATTCACCTAAGTTTAGGATGTGGAGATCTTGTCCGTATTTACTTTTGACGTCCGAAAAGTGCTAATTCTTAGCCAACCTCTCTTATTATTTTTTTTCAACTTACCTATTTATTTTATATTGTTGTCCTGTAACTATCTGCCAGCAATCATACCAAGCATAGCAACTTCAGAGCAGAGGTGGCTCAGTAGGCCAGTAATGGCCCCGACTCACGAGTAGGTCATAGGTTCGAACCCAGACAGGCGCCTTTATCATTTCAGCCAAAAGACGTCCACTGCTGGACTCCCCCAAGCACCTCCACTTCGACCGGTTTTGTGCTTCTCGCATCCAACGAGTTCCTGCGGCCTTCACAAGGTCGTCGGTCCACCTTGTGGGCGCCTTACTTTGTGTAAATTATTAAATCACCATTGCTCTCAAAACGGTGAAGCAAAATATCGTGAGAAAACGGAAAGATCCTAGGACCAAAAATTCGAAGACATGTGACATCTCCCAATCCGCCCGCGTGGCGGATTTCGGCCTGTAGCGGTATCTACAACGCCACATTCGAACAACGCGTCATACTGACGTCACGCCAAATCCTGCATCTCGCAAGCAGAGCTTAAAACAACGGCCCGACATGAATCATCGGACACCGCCAGACACAACACCCGTCTGGTCAGAGGATCCTCCCCTTTCATAAGAGTATGAGTGAACTTTACACTCTGTTCCTCATACCTCTTTATGCCCACTCCCTCTTACAGAGTGAATGCCTCAGTCCCAGAAGTGGGAACAATATGGGTTGATGAAGCTTAGCAACTTGTTTTCTAAGCCATCTTCATAAACCCAAACCCACATAACCGCTTCAATCCCACAGCTGGGCCTATACACTGTTCATATAAAAACCGAACGCGAATGTCCCTCGGTACAGTCACGTACAATATTGCTTGCGTGACGTCATCTCACCTGATGCGACTCCTACTTTAATGTGGCTAAAATGTTTGGGATTAAATGTCATAGGAGATATTGTGGTTTTGGTGAATAGGATATTATAAATGATTCGGTTTAAAGGACTAGAATTTACTCAATGTATTATTGCTGTGCTTGCTAGTACACAATCTTTTTCTGGTTTAAATTTACAAACATAGTAGGTACGTTTCCAAAGCCTAGTGTTAACACAGCATTTATACACAGCAGATCATAGCATACAATTGAATGCATAGATATATTGAATGACATAGCATGAATGACCTTTTATTATAGTAATAATATGTACCTATTAAGGGTTTTAGGTCATGTAAGCACATGACCTAAAGCGCGGTCACTGCCGGATTGCATAGAAAAGAAAGAGAAGCGCGATGACACAACGTTGGTAATTTATTGCAAAATATGAAGCAATTATTTAATTACAAAAAAACTATTGTTTGGACTAAAACAATAAAACACTAGTGTTTTAGTATATTGCTTGTCGAATAATCTGACAATAAATCAGAATTATTGTATGTATTGTATCTATGGTTTTTATTGTAAAAAGAAAGTTTTTAGAGGTATCTTCATGATTTTTCCTATCGTATCAAATTAGTTGTATTATGTTTCCAACATACTATCTACCTAGCATATGCTAGGTAGATAGTATCCTTCAGGAACAAAATCAGAAAAATATGTAATATTCTTCAGAATATTACATATTTTTCTGATTTTGTTCACTGCAGTCGATCATATACTTTTATTGTGTCTAGAACTTGCGTTTTTTTGTGTTTAAGTCCTGTAAACCTCTTAATAAATAAACTAAAAAAGTTCAAGAAGAGACAGATACACTAGCATTTTTTCCTATTTCTTTGGTCTGATCGTGGGAATATAATTAGAGACGGTTTTGATACCTACATAAAAATACTCCTGGAATATTTTGATAAAAAACCATAATTATTGCAAAAGAAAAGGTTAAATATCCTTTGAGTTAACAGCCTTCGAATATCTAAAAAAATATCGAAATCTTATAAGAATTAGAAGTAATTATTATCATTTGAATGAACACGGCGTGCCTTCATCAAAAGCAGTAATTTGAATAATTAAAACTTTGCTCAGTGAATTTTGTTAGGCGTTTAATGATCTTTTCCAGAAACCGCGATTCTTAATTCGATTTTGTCAAAATTATTATTATTATTATATTTTATGATTGACGACTGTTCCACTATTTAAATAAAAAGTACCTCAAGCATGGTTTCACGAATCACTTATTTACGCTTGATTTGGTGTTTAAACAACTCAAAGAAATTTAAATAAAGGTACCAAAGTACCTATAGTTAACTTTTAGGGTTCCTTACCCAAAGGGTAAAAACGGGTCCCTATTACTAAGACTTCGCTGTCTGTCCGTCCGTCCGTCTGTCTGTCACCAGGCTTTATCTCAAGAACCGCGATAGCTAGACAGTTGAAATTTTAACAAATTATGTATTTCTGTTTCCGCTATAACAACAAATACTAAAAACAAAATAAAATAAATATTTAAGGGGGCTCTCATACAACAAACGTGTTTTTATCGGCGTTTTTTCCTTGTGATACGCAACCTTCGTGTGCGAGTCCGACTCGCACTTGGCCAGTTTTTTATTTAAATAACATAGAAGTTATGCGCAGATATAATGTTTCAAATCAAAATTTAAAACATTAAATCTACTCACAACATCTTCGTTATTTTCCAACTCTCGCACAATGGCATCACCGCTTAGGTGAGATAGTAATGAAAACAGCCTAGCTTATCAAATGCCTTTCTAAAGTCCTTTCACAGTTATTTTAACTCTGACAGCTGCAACCCAACAACAACCTTATGGTCAGGAGATTAAAGATCACTATGATATTGACAGTGACGCAAAATTAGAGGTTAAATAATTATGTCATCATGGACACATGACATTCTATTGTTTAATAGTGATGTATGAATCTAAGGCACACCCAAGTATCTATTACCTAATTGATTTACCTGTCATTGCTTTATTTTTAATTCTTTTGCCTTTGTGGTAGACTAATTTTATTCTAGATGTCTTCACATATAATTATATAATGAATAACCCCAAAACCTTGTAAACAGTTTAAAAGAGTAACAGCGCGTTCACACATAGTCTCCGTTATACTGTGTCATATGTGGAGTCGCTCATACAACTCTATACACCATCAATGAAAAAAAAAACGTGTCCGATAAAACGGACCAGTAAAACGGAGACCATGAGTGAACGGTCTGTAACGGTGGAGTTTCTTGCCCATTCTTCTCCATACGAACATTACCTTTTGGAAGGGGCAACTAGAATCGATTCTATTTCATTGTAATTTTTGACGTTCAAAGTGCCTTTAATGTCCCCAAATTGGAAAAAAAAGATTTGACTTTGGCACCATAAACCGAATTTAAAAAAAAAACACAATAGTACCTATAAAAAAAAACTGCACATCTCTATCTATGACACTGTGGGTCCAATTAACGGGGACCACCTAAACAAACTGGGAATACACTCATTAGCTAACATAACAAGGCCCTTCAATTTCATCACCGCTCGGATTTGAGGCCCCATTTCACAATTAATTAGTTCCCTGAACAGATAGTTTAAACATAGTGCAAGTGGGTTACAGTAATTCAATTTCGGACAGAATTTTTTGCCAAAAATCTATGCAAATATATAAAATTGAAGTGTCTGTTTGTAATGTCAAAATAACAGCTTTATTAAATGCTAAAAAAAAAACTTTTTTTATAAATTCTATCTGTTTGTTGCGGCTAATGTCCGAAACGGCTGGACCGATTTTGACGAGACTTCCTCTGGCAGGTAGCTGACGTTATATGAATAATAAATGATTTATTTTCTGTAAGTAGGTTTGTACAAACACTTTTACACGTCAATCATATTTTTTAAACTACACACATCATTAAAAAAATCAAAAAACCCGACTGCGGTAAAAAACTTAAGTTAAAAAAAACTGAAAAGCTAAAAACAAGCCCATTTTAAATGAAATAAAAGTTGGAAGCAGGCGGGACCCACTTAATTTTTATTGTATTTTCAAATTCAAATGGGTCCCGCCTGCTTACAACTTTTATTTAATTTAAAATGGGCTTGTTTTTAGCTTTTCAGTTTTTTTTAACTTAAGTTTTTTTGATTTTTTTAAATAACTTTTTTTATTTCCAGCTTTTTAGTTTACAGAAAGATTTCGCAGACGATTTAGTTCTTGGTAGGTGTTTTTTTGCGATTTGTCACTTCGAATTGGTTTTAAGTATATATGTTGTATATATTTTTGTAATCACCTTTTAAAACCCTTTATTTTGATACCCCACTCGATAGGTTTTGAAAAAAAAAATTAAAAAAAAAAATTAATATGGCGTCCAGTAGTCGCCATATTGAATTTTCACTAACGTCATGTCTTTAGTGACACTCGCCGGACTAAGAGGAATCGATTAACGTGTGAATCATAAAAATCGGCCCAGGCGTTTGGTCTGTATAGTGCTTCAAAGGAACATATAAACATACATACATACATACATACATACATACATAGGCTGATGAACACATTACCACTCCTTTGCGTCGCGCAGTCGGGTAATACCACTCCTTTGCGTCGCGCAGTCGGGTAAAAAGTGTCTAGGGATCAACATATATTTTTGCAATAACTTTTCTCCTGATTGATATTAATTAAAATTTTCTTTAAGGATTCATCAAATAAAGTGTTTTCGTTTGTCACAGTAACGATAAACCAAGTCACCTTTGCATTAATAAAGAAATTTGCCATTTTCCTAATAAAGGGATTTTTGACATTTGAACCACTAACACAAAAGTTCGAAAAAAAGACTGAAATAACAGTTTTCTTTAAAATTTTATTGGGTAACTTAAACAATTAATAATCCGTGTTTCTACCGCGAAGACTAACAACACAAGAACATCGGTTTGGCATACTCAAAATGAGTTCATCCAAATCACGCTGTGGAATGGCCGCCCATGTTCGTTGCAACAACAAAAAAAGGTCTTCTTGCGACTGGATACCCTCCATATTCGGCAGAGCTCTTCTCTGTAGCATATCCCATGCATGCTCAATCGGGTTCAAGTCTGGCGACTGAGCAGGCCAGGGCAGGACATTGATGTTAGCTGCGGCGAGAGTCTGTCTTACAACTCTTGCGGTGTGCGGTCGTGCATTATCATGCATTAACTGAAATAAGGGACCGATTTGCACTTGTAGAGGAACGATGACGTCTGATACAATCGTCTCAGCATAAATTTGAGCGTTGAGGTTGCCTCTGATCCAAATCAACTCAGTTCTTCCGCCGATCCAAATACCCGCCCGTACCATGATGGTTCCACCACTATAAGGATGGACTTCCTGGCAGGATTTTAATCGCTGTTGGCGTCCAGGGGTTCTCCAGTGTCGTATACGTCTTGTATCCGGTCTCATACCAAAACGAGACTCATCAGAAAAGCACACGAAACGCCATTGTTCTTCTGCCCAATTTCTGTGTTCAAGAGCCCATTGATATCGAATCCTACGATTGTGCATTGCTATAGGTGGTACCCGTAGCGGTCTTCGGGAATGAAGGTTCACTTCATGCAAGCGGTTTCTGACTGTTTGGTCGCTAATTAAGTTCCCTGAAGAGTGATGAAGCCTCACGGCTAACATCATGGAGGTTATTGTTGGAGCTCTTCGAGTTAAGATTTGAATGTATCGGTCTTGTCTCCGTGTGGTGCAGCGATACCGTCCTCCATGGCGCTCAGCCACGGTACCAGTGCTTCGGTAACGTGTCCAAAGTCGACTGATAACACTCTGACTTGTATTCAGAGCTAAAGCCACAGTACGTTGCCGGGAACCAGCTTCTATCATTCCCACGGCTCTGAGCATTTCTTCCCTGCTTAAATGACGTCGCCGCTCCATAATAACGTTGGTTTTAATCAGTAGTAGGGAAACAGTAGCACTAATAATGTCTTCAATGCGTTGTATGTTTTTATAGGGAAAATATTGACAGCTGATTTTCATCTTTTACTCGAATTTGATTCACAGTTCCTGATTCAAATTATGAAATGCACCAAAAAGGATCCATATAAATTTATAAAATCATAAATTTATTACAAAGCCACATCTCAATCTCAAGAAATCCGCATAAAAATGCTTGATCCCTAGACACTTTTGATGTGTGTAGATGAGGTCAACTACTCTGAAAAGAAAGGCCGAAACAAACTCAGAGTTTACAATCTCTTTTAAAGTCCAGACATAATCTTGGTCAGGTTATAATTATGAAGACCATGTAGAACGATGTCTAAGATGGTCTTTTGAGGAAAGAACCACACAGATTGAGAGGACCTGTCCAGTCAGTGCACGCATTTGTCAGAAATCGTGCAGCTCAACTCAAGACTTAAGGAGCTCAACGATTCGACGAACAATACCAAAGAAAGGATATTTGGGTAGGCCACATAAATTATTCAAACTGCCAGACTATGAAAAAAAACTAATAATGTAAACATTGATCTAAGTTTCCTGAATTACTATTGAGATGCCACCAAGCTACTACATTCTGCCAAATTTCTTCAATAAATTTTCAACTTTATCGCTAAAGCTTAAGGTTCAAAGTTGATTGGGGAATTTTGACAGTTTCGCGTAGCTTGATGTGCTCAGCTGGCGTCTGCCCATATGCACACCATACTTTATTCGATTTATTTCATTTGACATTGCGTTCGATTATGATCCTGTATGAAACATGAGTACTAAATGTACAAACAGTTTTAATATAAGAAGGAAAAAAAAGTAGGAAATTATAATCAGAAACATCCAACAGATTGGGCTAAAGTCGACTCCAGTCTTTCAAAAGTAGACTCGCCATTCGCTTGCTAGATTGTGCCCTGACTAAGGGCCGGTACACACAATGCGGTGCAGCGCCGCACCGCAACGATTTCGCCGTATGCGTACATACGTACGGTGTGGCGCCGCACCGTTACTACGAAGCCGCTGAAAGCGAAGAGTGTTTTAGTATGATGAGTACAATCTGGCCACTGCAGCCCGGTGTAGGTACGAGTACGATGCGACGCCGGAACGCACCGTGTGGCATACCATGGGCGTTTGTATGTAGAACGCCGGAGCGGCACCGCGCCGTAGCCGCACTGCATCGTGTTTGCTTCACAACACCGGACGGTATAAACAAGACACAAATGCATAAAAAAAAACATACACAAAAAAAAAACCAACACACTGACAAAAAAAAAACTGGCCAAGTGCGAGTCGGACTCGCACACGAAGGTTTCCGTACGACAAGGCAAAAACGCCGAAAAAAACACGTTTGTTGTATGGCAGCATTACGGCATTTCATACAATCTTTTAAACCCTTATTTTTCAAAATGAATGAACCGATTTTAATGAAATTTCATACGCATAAGCAGGATACAAAGGTCTAAAAAGGTAGTAGAAAACATTTACTAAAAATAGTGTTACAGCCAAATTAGACTGATTTTAAATTTTCCATAGAAACAGAGATTTCCAGTTATCTTTTTTTAAATAGGACATTTCGAAAATATTCTCTACTAACTTTTTAGATCTTTGTATCCTGCTTACGCATATGAAATTTCATTAAAATTGGTTCATTAATTTCGAAAAATAAGGGCTTGAAAGTTTGTATGAAATGCCGTGCCGTAAACGCTCTTAAATATGTATTTTCTTCTGTTTTTAGTATTTGTTGATAAAGCAGCAACAGAAATACATCATCAGTGAAAATTTCAACTGTCTAGCTATCACGGTTCATGAGATACAGCCTGGTGACAGACAGACAGACAGTGTAGTCTTAGTAATAGGGTCCCGTTTTTACCCTTAGGGGGTACCCCCCTAAAAACAAACACAAATACAAAAAAAAAAAAACATAAAAATGTATTTAATTGCATTAAACATAAATGGATAGTGCAGTCACAATTTTTCTTCCGTCCCAACCAACTATCTTCGCAAAATATTTCTGTTGTTCGTCCACGATCTAACTCAGAAAGAAACAATTTAAACTTCTACATCTACTATACAATGTCATAGTTTAAGTTTTCCTAATAAATTAGGTAGTACTTTATCCTAGTGTTGTTAGAACTTCCCAACTTGGTAAAGTCTAAAACAGGTGAACTGGAGTTATGCTTACCCATCTATTTGGAGGAGGAAGTTTTGGGATCTTTGGAGTTAGTTCAGGCTCCTTATCTTGATGTGAGCCTAGTAATTAAGTGCTCGTCGACGCAAATTATGGGATATTTGTAGGTGAAATAAATTGGTTCTTTGCCCATATCGTGTCTATGAAAACTACCGATAGCCCTCTTAGTCTGACCGTTGAATTAGGATATTTGGACGACTAAAAGTTTGTTAAACATCATCATAGTTATTACTCGGCTGCCACGGCTCATTTCAATTATTATAATTACAAAAGCACACACACACGATTATTACCTTTTACGATAGGCGAAGGGCGACCCGAGGTTAGGTTTGGTTAGGTTACTTTAAACCTTTTACACAGAAATATAGATGTAGAAGATGTAGTAGATGTAGAAGTTTGTCTGTGTGGTGCCGGACTTAAAGAATTGCACCACCCCTTACTTCCCGTGGGTGTCGTAAAAGGCGACTAAGGGTCTTACCAGAGAATGGGCAGCTGCGTTCTCTATTTATTCCACCATCATACCATACTGCGATCGCCAACCCGCCTGCCAAGCGTGGCGATTATGGCAAACCCCCCCCCAACATTGGGGGAGGCCTATGTCCAACAGTGGACGTCTATCGGCTGAAACGACGACACAGAAATAGGAGCCCCGCGAAGCAGGGCTCTGTCGACCTAAGATGCAAGAGTGAGGGAGAACTGGTTTGGAAGCGAAACTAGTTTATCCTAAAATCGGGTTTGGCCGGTAACACAAGACATGACACATAAAAATAGGAAACATCTAGATAGGTCTTAAGGCGACTACATGACCTAAAGCGCGGTCTTTATCGGACTGCATAGAAAAGAAAGAGAAGCGCGATGACACAACGCTGGTAATTTATTGCAAAATATGAAGCAATAATCTATCTACAAATAATCTATTGTTTGAACCCCCGACGCAAAAACGACGGGGTGTTATAAGTTTGACGTGTCTGTGTGTGTGTGTGTGTGTGTGTGTCTGTCTGTGGCATCGTAGCTCCCGAACGGATGAACCGATTTTCATTTTGTTTTTTTTCTTTGAAAGGTGAATTAGTCGGGAGTGTTCTTAGCTATGTTTGATGAAAATCGGTCCAAGATGGCCGCCGCCACGAAATGGCGGATTACATATTTTTTCACAACTCCCTTAATATAGGTATCAAATGAAAGGGCTTGAATAGTAGAATACTATACACTATGATAAATTTAAAATTCAAGATGGCCGCCACCACAAAGTGGCGAATTACTTTTTTTTTCGCAACTCCCTCAATATGGGTATCAAATGAAAGGTCTTGATTATTAGAATACAATACACTATTACAAATTTCAAATCCAAGATGGCCGCCACCATAAAATGATGAATTACATTTTTTTTTCACAACTCCTTCAATATAGGTATCAAATGCAAGGGCTTGACAAGTAGAATAATGTACACTATATTGAAAGGAAATCAGGAATATTAACTAACGAAATGAAAACTAAATACGACCACTGAGTTTGACCATTTTTATTACGAATGGAGTTATCCTACTTAAAAAAACGTAGGTAAATATCTACAACAGATAGTGTCGCAGTCCCATTTTATAAACTAAATCTGAAATACCTAAGATATCTAATAGCTATGAAATACTTGTACGAAAGTTGAATAACTAAAGGAAGAACTAGAATAAAAAATTAAATTAAAAATTTAAAGAACCCCCGACACAAAAAAATAATAAAATCAAATGTAAGTAATTAGAAAAGGATCAAATAATTTAAAAACCCCCAACTTAAAGAATCTAGGTAACGAGACTAAAACAGATAAATTCATATGGCAGTCGGGGGACCTCTTAGAATAGAAGGTGTTTCACAGAACGGTCCCCCGACTTCCATATCAATTTATCTGTTTTAGTCTCGTTACCTAGATTCTTTAAGTTGGGGGTTTTTAAATTATTTGATCCTTTTCTAATTACTTACATTTGATTTTATTATTTTTTTGTGTCGGGGTTCTTTAAATTTTTAATTTAATTTTTTATTTCATGCTTTTTGTAGGGACTCCTTAATTTTTGTATTTCATATCTTTTATTTTCTTGCGTTTTAAGATTCAGGTAATTTGGTCTTTAATCAGGTTTTTTATCCGTCAAAAAATAATTATTAATTTATAGTTGAAGAATACTTTTTAAGACGAAGCAGATTTTTTTGTTTTATTAAATTCTTTTTCTAGTTCTTCCTTTAGTTATTCAACTTTCGTACAGGTATTTCATAGCTATTAGATATCTTAGGTATCTGATGTAGAAATACATTTGTTAAGTAGGATAATTCCATTCGTAAAAATGGTCAAACTCAGTGGTCGTAGGTACGAGTCATCACTCCACTTTCCTCATTATTCTAGAGCATTAATCAGACAAAAAAATATTTTCAAGTTTTTAGTTTTCATTTCGTTAGTTAATATTCCTCATTCCCTTTCAATATAGCACACATTATTCTACTTGTCAAGCCCTTGCATGTGATACCTATATTGAAGGAGTTGAGAAGAAAAAATATTCGCCATTTTGTGGTGGCGGCCATCTTGGATTTGAAATTTGTAATAGCGTATAGTATTCTACTAGTCAAGCCCTTTCATTTGATACCCATATTGAGGGAGTTGTGAAAAAAAAATGTAAATCGCCATTTTGTGGTGGCGGCCATCTTGGATTTGAAATGTATCATAAAGTGTAATTATTAATTCACTGGAGTAAACTGACAGATGCTAATGTCACATTGTAAAATAATATTGCCATATTTATTGTAATAGTGATGAGTTCCGTTCGTTGTGATTCAGTTCATTCACACAAATTCAATAGAAACATTTATTAAAAAAGTAATTATAATATATTTTAAACATAAATTCTATCAGACACGATTAAATTAATTGAAATATATATAAATTCTATCAGAGACGATATACACGAATTATTAGGCTGGACATTATTGCGTCGGGCATTATTGCCTCCCTACGTGACGGACGGACGCCACCGGCGCGGCCATCTTGTTTTGTTTGTCATTCATTCGGCTTCTAACCTCTGGTCTGAGTGCACGAATGTTTCTTTTGCTCACGCGCAAGTTTTGTTTTGTGTTTTGTTAACCTGTCTTTGTATTGTTTCGTTATCAATACGAAAGATATGAATCCTCAACAAGGAACGTCTTGCCAGCAAGAGTTTCTTTCTCCAAAGAAAAAGAACAACAAAGATTCACACTGTGACAAGTATGCTGTGGATGAGATGGCAGCGGAGCGCGGAGTCACTGTCTTACGCCTGCCCCCTTACCACTGCGAGCTCAATCCTATTGAGCTGGTTTGGGCGCAGGCGAAAGGATACGTTGCCAGAAACAACAAAACATTTAAAATGTCAGAAGTCAAAAAATTATTTGAAGAAGGACTTTGAAACCGCCGAAAGATGGAGCAGCTGTGTGGTTCATGTAATAAAAACTGAAAATAAAATGTGCAATCTCGACCATATGATAGACAATGTTATGGACCGTTTTATAATAAGTGTTACTGACAGCGACAGCGAATGTGCTGATATTATGTCTGACGACGACGAATAAAAATTATATCCGATGCATTTTTATTTCATTTTGTATATTTCGCTTTTTGAAAGTCATCATCAATCGGCCTATAAAGGTATTACTACTAATATTTTTATATCGATTAAACAAAACTAGGCTGGGAGATTTCTTATTAAAATAAATAAAATAGTTAATGTGATTTGATTTAGAACGTAACGAGAATGAATGAGTGAGTGATTGATGTCAATCTTCTTGTTACAACACTATTTTCTTTTCATCAGAAAATGGTAACACCGTAAACGTCAGATTACTCCAGTGAATTAATAATTAGACTTTAGTGTATAGTATTCTACTATTCAAGCCCTTTTATTTGATACCCATATTAAGGGAGTTGTGAAAAAATATGTAGTCTGCCATTTTGTGGCGGCGGCCATCTTGGACCGATTTTCATCAAACATAGCTAAGAACACTCCCGACTAATTCACTTTTCAAACAAAAAAAACAAAATCAAAATCGGTTCATCCTTTCGGGAGCTACGATGCCACAGACAGACACACACACACACACACACACACACAGACACGTCAAACTTATAACACCCCGTCGTTTTTGCGTCGGGGGTTAAAAATATGAAGCAATAATCTATCTACAAATAATCTATTGTTTGAACTAAAAAATTAAACCACTATTGCTTTAGTATGTTGCTTGTAGAATAATCTGACAAAAATCATTATGATTGTATGTATATTAGTATAGCTTTTATTGTAAAAAGAAAGTTTTTAGAGATATCTTTATGATTTTTTTGTGTCGTATCAAATTAGTTGTAATAAGTTTTCAACACACTATCTACGTAGCATATATCTTGAAAAATACCATATATTTTTCTGATTTTGTTTACTGTCGATCATACTTTTATTGTTTCTAAAACTTACGATTTTTTGTGTTTAGGTCCTGTAAGCCCCTTAAGTACACCACTCCTTCACTTATAGGCAAGATACCACACCATGCACAATAAAGCTAACAACTAAGCTAGAAAAGTTAAAAAAGGTTGAAAGATAATTTACAGGCACTTTTGACAATTCAAAAGTGCCTGTAAATGTTTTATTTGAAGCTAGCAGCGCCCCGTGGATTCACCCGCATAAGTTTCAATCCCGTAAAAATATCGGGATAAAAACTATCCTATGTTTTAATCCTGGTTATAAACTATCTGTGTGCCAAATTTCATACAAATCCGTGCAGTAGTTTTTATGTGAAAGAGTAAACATCCATCCATCCATCCATCCTCACAAACTTTTGCGTTTATAATATTAGTAGGATAGTAGGAAGTAGGATAAATGCTTCGAGCTTTTCACTATTTCGTCTGCTTGGAATAAATAAGATAAGTATATTCAAGGACAGGTTTTCATCGATCATCCCGCGCTGGCTGGCAACGTCGCATTTCTAGTGGTTTGCCGTGATTATTTTATTAAATTTACACCAAATTTCTATTTTTTACAGCCTAGTACCAGATCGTTGGTATTTATGAAGTCCGGAAGTGTTCCCGGATTCCTAAATCGAACCACCCCGCATTGTTTTGAAAAAGGTTTATAGCTTTTTAAATGGTCGTGAATTCCATTTTCTAATAATGATTACACCAAAATGACGGCCAGTATGGCTTCAAAACAAGAAAAAAAAACTTTGTTTTACATAAAAACTTTTTACTATTTTGATATAACACATTCATTATTTTGATATTTGTGGCCTTTATATTATAAAGGCCACAAATATCAAAATAATCAATGTGTCTAAATACACAATGGCTCGATTTAGGAGTCTGGAAGTGTAGAATTAAACCAATAGCAATTAACTAGTTCCTGTTACTATAATCTGTTTATAATATAATTAACAAACTATATCTTAAACACAACTCACTTTAATCTACCAAATTAATACATCTCAATTTGCAAATTAATTTAACAGACATTTAATTAAAACATGTTTACTCAAACACAGTCAACAACTAAATTATCTTAAAACAATTATTGTTGAAATTGAACCTAAGGCCGGATTCATAGTGCAGACGCGGTAGCGGGCGATGCGGTGGGTGCAATTTGGTGGTTCAAGTAACATCCCAATTCCTGTGTAGGAGACACAGGAATTGGGACGAACCTTGGGACGACCTTTTACGAAAACTAATGGTAAAAGAAACGCACCGGAAAGGAAACAAGTGCCTACAACGTCTCATCCCCACAGCGGTTGCAGTGTGCGCCGGAGGGCATTCAACAATCTCCGACCATCATAGGTTGGCTGCGGGCTACAAATTTGGGAAGTCTGTCACCTAAACACGAGCCCACATGGTTCCGCGCGCGCATCTCAGAAGAAACTGCGGAACTAGTTGACGCGATCTTTATAATGGTATTACTAGGAGCGCATTAGGTTGGCCGAAGCAAGGAAAATCTGTTCAGGTGGAGATTCATAGACGACTCCGTCTTGGAGTGTAAATGTGGTGCTGTTCCACAAACGATGGGACACTTAATATCGTGTTCTGCGTGTCCTGTTACAGGAACTGATGGACGCTGGTGAAGGCGCCAAACAAGTCGCCAAATTCTGGGCCGAGTCCATTTAGATTGCTATCGACACGCTAAGAGGAATACTAGGAACGCATTTAATTTGGATCTGTTTGATTTAAATCAGTAATGGAAAATGTTTTGGCAAAACTTGTAACTGGTAATAAATAGGTCAGTAATTATCTGTGGTGACTTTAATATTAATATTTTAGAAAATAATTTACATACCCGTACATTATTAAATTTGTTTAAATCCTCTCCCTCGCTCGCTTTTGATTTAGTAAGGGCGGACGTTTCAGCCTGCCCGATTGAATTTAACTTTAGGCATATAAACCCCTTAACAGTATTTAAAGCTTTTAAGCAAATTAAGATCAATTTGTCCAAAAATCTTTGGGGAATGTCCATTAAGGTCTTTACATCCATAATTGAGACTATTGCGCCTTACTTAGCCTTAGTATTTAATTCGTGCGTGAATCAAGGAATCTTCCCCGATTTAATGAAATACAGTAATGAAATTCACTTTACAGATCCGGGGACAGTAAAGATACCAATAGACCCGTATCCGTTTTGCCGGTTTTCAGCAAGGTGTTTGAAGAGATAATGCTTAATCAAATGCTCAATCCTACACGATCAACAGTATGGTTTCACCAAAGGACGATGTACGACTGACGCCGGAGTAACTTTATTAACTAACTTTAAGTAACTTTATTGTGATTCCTATGGCGTCTTCGCCATAGGAATCTTCTGTGACCTCTCCAAGGCATTTGATTGCGTCGTCACGAAACCTTGCTTTTAAAACTTGAGCATTACGGACTTGGAAAACTTGCGCTCAGTTTAGTTAGTTCTTATTAAAATGATAGACAACAACAAGTTAAAATAAATGGTGTCGATTCACTTCGTTTAATAGTAAAAATTGGTGTGCCACAAGGCTCAATATTGGGTCCTTTCCTCTTTTTAGTGTATATTAATGATCTACTCCATTTATTAAAAAAATAACCACAAATGCTGTTATTAGCTGATGACACTTTCTTAATTTTTAAGGTAAGTAGACGTGCTACAAATTTTGACGACGTAAGTAATGCTCTACTGCAGGTCCAAAATTGGTTCACTGCTAATAATTTAGTATTAAATGGAAAAAAAAACTAAGTGCATAAGACTTTCTTTACCAAATGTCAAGGGTGAGATAATATTGAATCAAGAGCAATTAGAATTAGTCGATAAACTGATTTCCTGGGATCACGCTCGACTCTAGGCTACAATGGGGTCCTCATTTAACATCTTTTACAGGCGGAAGTTCAGCAGCATATGCTGTCAGAAAAATCCGTAAATTTACTGATGTAGATACCGTGAGACTAGTCTATTTTAGTTTGTTTCATAGTATCATGTCTAACGGGAATTTACTTTGGGGACGGGCTGCAGACATCGATTCTATTTTTATTCTGAAGCAAAGAGCCATCAGAGCCATATACAATCTCGCAGGCGCGATTCTGTAAGGGAACTGTTTAAGGAAATTAACATCATGACGGTGCCTTGTCAATATATGTATCTACGAAAAAATCATGCATGTAAGGAAAAAATTGTATCTTTTTAGTAAAAGAGGTGAAAGACATAATATAGTACTAGAAATAAAGGCTACTAGAAGGAAAGGCTAAAGTAGATTCATCTTTTATGTGGTTATGTTATAATAAAATACCTCCCCACATTCTTCAACTGAATAAGACAAAATTGAAGTCTTGTATAGACACTATGCAGTCAGGCATATTATAAGTTAGGGGATTACATCGCTGATAAAAATGCTCAATGCTAGTCCTGCTCCACAACCACAACTAATTGATTAACACTTGAAAATACTGTTGGAGCTGCTGAAGATTGTAAAACTATCTTTGCATTGTATAAACTCAATTTCCTTTGTATTGTATAATTGCATATCACAGATGTGAGTTCTATATACCGTATATCTACCATTTAACGGGTAACAATATGTCTTTAATTGACTTGAATGTCTGGCGGCTGATAGTATGTCATGCACACTCAAATGTCTCGCTGACGGTGACGTGTGTGTTGGATCATTTAGCTCCCTTCAAAATGATTGAGCTGAATGGTGCTGATCTAAGCGTCATGTTCGTGAACGGGCTGGTCATCACTTGGCTGCCTTAGCTTATTTTTAATTATTTTATTTTTGGATTGTTGTTTTGTTAGGTCTTTTTAGGGTTCCGTACCCAAAGGGTAAAAACGGGACCCTATGACTAAGACTTTGCTGTCTGTCTGTCCGTCTGTCCGTCAGTCCGTCTGTCTGTCACCAGCCTCTATCTCAAGAACCGCGATAGCTAGATAGTTGAAATTTTCATAAATTATGTATTTCTGTTGCCGCTATAACAACAAATACTGAAAACAAAATAAAATGAATATTTAAGGGGAGCTCCCATACAACATTGTAAATGCCAACATTGTAAAAGCCTTAAAATTTTTTAAAAAGAGTAACCGTGGATTTTCTTGCCGGTTCTTCTTCATTGGAAACGACCAATTGGAACCGTGCACCTAACTTCTGACGTTTCATAAGTGTCCATGTAGGTTTATGTGAAATAAAACATTTTGATTTTGAACAAACATGTTTTTTTCGCCGTTTTTGTATTTGGAACCCTTCGTGTGCGAGTCCGACTCGCACTTTCCCAGTTTTTTATTCTTTACATCGTTCTCACATTATATAATTATCAATTCAAAAGATGATGTAACTAATATTTTTGTAAAATATAATTTAAAAAGAGTGTCCATAGAGTTTCTTGGCCGTTCTTCTCCATAGGTACCTACGCTTTGAAATGGACAACTAACTTCATATTTTCTGACTGACCGACTTCTTGACAATTCAAAAGTGCCTGTAAATGGTTTAATTGAAATAAATGCTTTGAGTTTGAGTTTAAATTAGACGCTCCCGACTAAGCACCGCGGAAGCCTCTCACTATGAATGAGCCTTATAATGTAATATTACGAAGATCAAAACCAATTTAGAACTACATATATAATAAATTAATTATATTCAGAATTAAACAAAATATTTACACAATATAATATGTAATTTATTTTTAATGAAGGGATGAACGTAACTACGGATTTCATTTAATCTCCATATAAGTTGCTAGATTTTATAAATTAATAGTCTTAACTTATAAAGCTTAGCAAGGAACAAACCTTTGTAAAATATTTTCAGAATTAATATGATTGTATACTTTGTTTGGCAACAGTGAACATAACCAATAACAGAAACAGTGCTGCTATCTATTTTTATTATAAAATTGTAATCGCTAACTGAGAGAGCAATGGTGGCCCAGCGTAGGTTCGAACCCTGACAAGCGCTTTACTTTGTGTAAATCATTTCATTACCACTGCACCCAAAACGGTGAAAGAAAACCTCGTGAGGAAACCTGTATGTCCTAAAACTAAAAATTCGAAGACAATATGGCATCTGCCAACCAACAATGGGCCTAAGTGATGGATTACATTATTGTCTGTGTGGTGCCGGACTTAAAGAATAGCACCACCTCATACTTCCCTTGGGTATCGTAAAAGGCGACTAAGGGTCGTACCGGAGAATGGGCAGCAGTGTTCTCTATGCATTCCACCACCATACTATACTGCGATCGCCAACCCGTCTGCCAAGCGTGGCGATTATGGCAAACCCCCCCAAAAAGGACAAGCTTGGGCTCCCCCAAGCTTGTCATTTTTGAAAAGACGTCCACTGCTGGACATAGGCCTCCGCCTATGTCCAGCAGTGGACGTCTTTCGGCTGAAATGATGATGATGATGATGATGGATTACAGCCGACTTCCTCTTACCGAAAGGAGGCCTGTGACCCAACAGTGGGAACATCATAGGCTGATAATGCTATGTTACTGACTGAGTTACTTCTTTCGACATCGTCGCCTGAGAAATACATGAGAAAGAGTTCCAATCGAGTCTGAAACTGGTAAGAAAACCATGCATAACAAGAAAGATTTGTATTCTAGTAACTTTCACAGAAAAACCTAAACTGGTAATGACTAGTAGAATATCAGCAAAATTCTTAGTCTACTTATTTCGCGTCCAAATCAAATAAATACAACATAGACTGGAACTCACTAGCAGAACACAACGGTGTGTCAATCCTCTCAGTTTCACACAATTTCGAAAAGTCAACATCATATATATTCTTGTCACTATCACTTTTCACCATTTGTATGAACCGACGACCCCATAAGATATCATGTTCTGTGTAACTCGTCCTAGCTTGCACCTGCTGCCCTGTGGATTCAATAACTCCTTCAAAAACTGCCAAAACCTCAAATTTTCCCATCAATAAATCTGCAGCAGAAATACTGTACAGAGGACTCTTTTCATCTATGACATGTATAACAGATACAGGCCATAAGAAGAATGTTGACTCACAACCGTCCATTTCAACATCCAACTCGGTTTGTTCATAGTTCTCATCATAATCATCACCAAGTTTTAATACAAACACTGATGCTTTGATGTTAAGTATCCTAGATTTTCTCATGTCTCCTACTCTGAATATCATACACAGCTTCCCGTCTCTTAATGTGACTACTGCTTGTCTGCTAAATAAAATTGTCTGGGTCCTCCCTTTGGGTCTCGTGAGCTTCGCAAACAAGATCCCTACCATGAAAGCTTGGAAAATTGAGCAGACCATGCATTGTAAGCACATCGCTGTTATCGTCTGAGGGCATTCCAAAGTTATAGCTCTTTTACCATAAGCCACGGTAGTATGAACTTCAATACTGAATAGGAAAGTGGAGGTAAACCCATAAATGTTTTCGACACATGGTGTCCAGTCGGTTTCATTCTGATTTGGAGGAAGGTGCTCTTCAATCAGGTCTCCATGAGTCAATGCGATGATCCAGTATATGAATCCGAAGAATAGCCAGTCTCCAGTGAAGGCTAAAAAGAAGTGGACAAGGGTCCATCTCCAACGTGCTTCGACCATGGTGACGAACCATCGTGAGAAGAATCCCTGGTGGTTGGTGTTCCCCTGGTCAATGTTAAAGTCTCCGTTCTTGAAGACGAATCTTTTAGTTTGATTGGTTGAACGGGAACGTTTCTTTTGAGTATGGAGTGGCCCTGTAAAAAAATAATTAATGTTATATGTTTGAGAGCGTTACAGAACACGAATTATTGTTGTTTAATATGTCACCATATAATTTATTATGAACAGCGATAGTTTATAGTCTCACGAGATTATAATCTATCGAAAGATTGTAAACTGCTACAAATTATTTAGAATTAGTAGTTTATAATCTGTTTATGGCAAAACGACAAATTTTTGAATTCTTGTGAGAATTAAAGTTATCTCCAACCTCAAACGAAGTCGGATTCGTACATATTGACTAAAATTACACTCTTATTTTAAATTTTGAGTTACAATAGTAACGATGCAACAAGATAAATATGGTAAGTATTCACAAAATTCTTATCATGCACACCATTGCAGTTATGTTATTTGGCAATCAAACAACATTAAAATTTTATTATCCAATTAACGAGATAATTTTCTCATATTATTTCCTTTAAATCATGAAAATATTTTTTCTTGTATGTTCAATTTGATGTATTTATTTATATATTTATATTTGACTGTGCACCACAAAAATACATTACAAAAAAATAATATTAAACGCTACAAAACATACAATGGGCGGCATTATCGCTTATGTTTATGCTGTAAATTACTTGTCTTCTAAGATATACCTAATTATATTTATAACATGGAACTAACTGTTACTAGGGTAATAAACTCCTGGTTCTAAGAATACTGCTTCAGTTATAAAATTTTCTTCAGTATCATCAAAAGGGTCACTGAAACATTTTAGATCTTCCCGCTCACTCATGACTGTTTAGACCTGAAACAAGAAATACAAATCTGTATTTGATAAAAATGATAATTATAACATCACGCCTACTCGCCCAAAGGGTTAAGTAGAGGGAACTATAGAATATTAGAGAATCCTTGTTCATTCTACCATTTTGGCGTGCAAAGATTGATGCAGTTCATCATCAAACAAACAAACATTGATACACAAGACCCAAGGGGCGAGCGGAGCCCAAACCCAAAAATGTATCAGTTAGAAAATCCGATACGGAGTAGTAACATTTATTTAATAGAAGTACAGTTAGTTTCTTTTTGAAAGTTGTTACTGGTTCCTCTTTTATGGAATTAGGAATGTGGTTAAAAATAGCCAGTGCCATACCAAAAACACTTTTTCTCAACAAAGCAGGCCTATGCCTACCTGTGCGTAGCAAGCATATTGAGGTAGCAAAGTTACGTCTCGGTATTTGCTTTCCGATAAAGTTAAAAATAGATGTCGATTACATTTAGCAAAAAGAGCAATTTCTAAAAATATGTAAAGGCACGGAAATGTCAATAATGATTGTTAAAATTTGGCACACAGCAGTCAGTAACTTTCAAACCAAATAGTGCTCGTAGGCAGCGTTTTTGGGCTTTAAAAATACTCTCTCTTTCGGTACAATTGCCCCAATATATAATACCAAACCGTAAAATGAAAACGACAAGACTATGTTATGCTAATAATACTGTTTTGATATTGACTTTTTTTAAGATTATAAAGTGCATAATGCAGATGCGCTAAGTTTTTTACAGATTGTTTTTGCCTGTGCCTTCCATGTCAGTTGACTGTCAATTAAAATTCCTAGAAACTTTATAACATCTACTCTGTCTACATTTTGACTATTATAATTAATATTTAGATCATTGATTTATATAAACATCATCGATCGATCAGGTTAAGCTACGCTTGCCACGATTGGTCTGTGGATGGGTGACCATCTTTACATACCGTGACCCCTCCGTGACTCGAAAAGCACGTTAAGCCGTTGGTCTTGGCTGTCACTCGTGGATCTTTGACAGTTGTTACAAGTAGTTGGAAGCCCGAAAGTCTGACAACCAGTCTTACCAAGGGGTATCGTATTATCCAGTAACTGGGTTGTGGAGGTCAGATAGGCAGTCGCTCCATGTAAATTACTTGTTGGTATCCAGCTGCATCCGGTTAGACTGAAAGCCGACCCCAAGATAGTTGGGAAAAGGCTAGGCAGATGATGATGATGATTTAGATTATTGATACGAAGTCTTTGGTAAAAGTGCATTATCTTTGTTTTTTATATGTTTATTTGTAAGTTGTTACTATTTAGCCAATTTATTATAGTTTTAATGGTGTAGATAATATCGTTTTCATAATATTCATTTTTGTCGCATTTTACGAGTGCTGTTCTATCGTCGGCATACAGTACCATGGGATGGAATTTGGCGTGGGAGGTCGTTAATGTAAATTTAAAATAACAAAGGCCCAAGGACGCTTCCGTATGGTGCACTAAATTTAATTTCTCTATTAGAAGACACATATTTTTGTTCTCATTTAGACTTGACACATATTTTGTAAATTTCTGTCATCTGTTTGCGACCGGATCTCGAATACCATAGGCGTTTAGTATTTGAAGCAGTATATTATGTTCGACAAAATCGAAAGCTTTCGACATAATTATCTGTATAAGGCATTTTAGTATCAACATTCGACATAATAATATTCAATAGGTCAAAAATTGCCATGTTTTTATTGCTATTTTTTCTGAACCCGTGTTGTGTACTTATATGGAGATAATCTGAAATAAATAATAATAATAAAATTGTAGTATATAGATAACTCTATAACTTTTATACATATAGTACACCATGTCCTTTAGTACACCATGACCTTTAGTACACTATGTCCTTTAGTACACCATGACCTTTAGTACACCATGTCCTTTAGTACACCATGTCCTTTAGTACACAATGTCGTTTAGTACAAAAAGTCCTTTAGTACACCATGTCCTTTAGTACACCATGTCCTTTGGTACACCATGTCCTTTAGTACACCATGTCCTTTAGTACACTATGTCCTTTAGTACACAATGTATTTTAGTACACAAAGTCCTTTAGTACACCATGTCCTTTAGTACACCATGTCCTTTAGTACACCATGTCTTTTAGTACACCATGTCTTTTAGTACACCATGTCCTTTAGTACACCATGTCCTTTACTCTTTATTTTTAGATACAACTCTTATCCTTTGCAAGGGTCTAAACAATACAACCAACTGTCACTATTTCTAAAACTAGAGGGAGAGCATTTAGACTAATTTAGAAGTTTTAAAAATTAAGTAAGACTATTATTATTTTTACTTTCTGCGTTTCAGATCATCTTATGGCCCTATCTCACTACGCCATCGTGTCCACCATGGCGGTGCAACCATGGTCACAGTGCCAAAAATGTATGGTTGCTTGTGCAACCGATCGGACCCACCAACAAGCCGTGTATATTTTGCTGGCAGCGCGACAACGGTAGCGCCAACATTATCTAATGATCACGTTGTTTTTTGGTCACGTTTGCCCATTGATAAGTGCCAAAATAAACACAACAATGGGGAGAAGTTTATAAAAGGATATGTTGACTATGACTTACCTCCTTTCAGGTAGTTTTGAAGTCCAAAAACACAAGTAGCACACAATCACAGCATCAGTCTTGGAACAGCACGGAATGTCTACCATTCTTGCAAAGTCAACGCCTACTGATATGCTATCTTGAGATTTTCAACAGTAATTATTGTAGATACTTACTTCATTTAGTTTTGATAAGACGTTTTATTTGTTTATCTTCAAGACCGGTTTTCTTTGTGAGGTTAGTAGAATTTATAATAAACCAAAGGAGTATTTAGACTCACGCAGTCTGTATCCACTAGGTTTTTAAATTGGTTATTATTGTTGTGCTGGCGCTGCTGCTGCAGCTACGGAAAACCGCAAAGCGGCGAAAGTGTAATAACCTTATGGGTAATTATATTTTTGAGCCGTTTGAGGTTGAAACCCTCGAGCCGTCGGGTCCGAGTGCTCGTGGCTTGTTCAACGAAATCTCCGAACGGCTGGTTGACACTTCCCATGATCCAAGGGCCGGCTTTTACCTTGGCCAGAGGTTCAACATTGCCATACAACGTGGGAGTGCCGCCAGTCTCTTGGGTACATTACCAGTCGACGGCGATGCGGAGGAATTGTTTGACGCTATATTTAGTTTATTAGGTTCAGTTCAGTTTCAGTTAGGTTACGATATTTATATTTTTAGTTTAATAGTTTAAGTATATGAAGTTTATCCAGATTATATATTTTTATTATCTTTAATAAATATAACTTTTTAAATCGGTTATTCAGCATCATCAGCCTGTAGCAGTCCACTGCTGAACATAGGTCCATCCAATCGCAAGCCATTTAGTATGATCTTCGACTACACTCACCCAGCTGCTGCCAGCCACCCAGCAAAGTTTGTCTTTCCACTTTGCTTCAGGGACTTACCCTGCGTTGTGCGAGTCGCGATCTCCAATTAGTCGGTTGCACAGTGTTTTAAGAAACTCGTATTTCAGACGCATTTTTATTTATAAAAACTGATAGAAATAATCGTTGAGATGAAAGATTTCATATCTCCATTTGGCTGGCACGTCTCGTTTTTGAGTAGGTGATATATTTTTCTTTTAAACTTAAAATCACCTTTACAGGATATATGAAGGGGTGTTAAGAGGTTGGGGTTGATTTTAAGTATAAGTCATAGTGTCACTTTAATCTCGATATGTATGTTTTTAATTTTAGTTTTTATATCGGCACCTTGTTTATATATTATATTCATGTAGGTGATTGGATATCATCTAATTGTACTTTTGAGTGTTGTGCTGTCTTTTGTATGAGCCTAATAAATGGTTAATGGTAGAAACGATTACAGTCGATCATCACTTAGTACGATACAATGAAATTTAATACGCATAACAATTACATTTTTTTTTTGTCAAATCTGATACACGTATATACGGTATTATAATGTCTGTAAGAAGTTATACATAAGGTAATTCAATAAGATAAGGCAGTGTAACATATATTTATTTTATTACGCATTTTAAAGTTAACTTTACGTAATCTGGAATAGCAGCTGCCAAAAAACGGTTAACCTAGTAAGTAAGGCATAATTAAACAATTTTTTTCTTTAAGAACTAAACATGCTAACAAAATGGGGTTGCAAAATCATGCATATAATAGTTATGATTATATTACGTCCGAAAAATGCGCTTCATAAAACACTGTCCTTATTATTTGCAAAACAAGGTTTTTCACTATTCTATTGAATTAAGAACCGAACTGTTATAGAAATGCAGTTCTAAAAACAAAAAAATGACAGCTGAGTCTGTTTTGGTTTGTAATAAGATGATGTAGGTTGATTAGACCAAATTGCCCTTTCCCTTTCTCTTGTTGAAATTAGGGATCACGCTGCGATCCTGCGCAACTGGCAATAGAGCCACAGCCCTCTTTGCGTCGGATGCAAGAGGCGGACGTAGTGACTTTTCAGGACCTGCTCGCAATGGCAGCCAACTTGGCGTCCATCATACCTCCAATTTCTATGGATCCATCAACGCTGAAGCCCACCTGCCCCCTACAGATGAAACTGAGTTGCTCCGCCATTTGTGCCACCGCTGCTGTGAGGCTAGCGAGTTGTGAACGCAGATCCGCGTTCTCTCTCTCCAGCCTCTCAACTATGGCCCCATCCGAAACAATCAGACCGCTCTCTTCTAACGCTGCTCGCTCCGTTTCTGCCACCTTCCGCGTTCGCTTGCTTTTTGATAACACCTTGGAGGCGAGTGACATTTGCGAGCAGTGCGGAATCACCGCTGTCGCTCACCATCCCCACGCAATGGTGTAGCCGGCCGCTTCAAGCGAGACCGGGTCACCCTACCCTCTGACACTGGAAGTGCCTCTGCGACACTCTGCAATAACTATCACCTCGGGGACGTGAGCCACCCTGGCTCTCTGAGTCGACTGTCGGTTCATGGCAGTTGTTGCCCCCCAGAATACGTGGGGCAGACCGAACTAGGTTCGGTGAAGGATTCTCCGGCTGCGGACCAACCGGTACCCTCCTGGGGTAGTCTTTCTTTACAATGCGCCTGCATAATTTCACTTTTTGATTCTTTTTTAAGAGGTGGCGTCCTCTAGGATTAGGGGTCCTGCCCTCTATGTTCTGGCATTTCTCAGCCTAAAGCACCCTTGTTTTTTCACTGTGTCTTCTGCCCATCATATGGTCAGATGATCTATGATCCTATATGGTCACAGTGCAAAAGTCCCTGTCCAGAAGTTAGTAACAGGCGAGCTCGCCTGTTACCCAAATACCTACCTAAGAAGTATTTGATGTCTAGAAATAGATGAACAAACAGGCTGCCAGATAATATTATAACCTTTTAAACAGTATATTAATAGAATATTTAAACTAGCTACTTCAAAACGAGATAAGATTTCCATGACGTATCATAATGATATTTGTTTTGACTTATGCCAAGATTTTGTGAGATATGTAGTCAAAATAGTACTAATTGTTAGGTAAGAGTTTAAATTACTGGTGTTATGTACATTTGGTGGTTGTAAAATGATAAAATTATTTGGTTAATTGAGCTAGCTGCGCAAAATTCGATAGACATAAATTGACGTGAGATGTGGGAGAGCAGTGACTTACAAGTTGTAGGTCGTAGGTTCGAACCCAGACAGGCGTTTTACTTTTGTAAATTATTTCATCACCACTGCTTTTAAAACGGTGAAGGAAAACAACGTGAGGAAACCGGCATGTCCTAGAACCAAAATGAGTCTTTTTGTCGGAGCCGGCCACGTCATCTAGTTGATTATAAGTTTTTTTTTCATTGTGTCTCCTTTGCAAATATGTCCTCATCTGCCTAGCCTTTTCCCAACTATGTTGGGGTCGGCTTCCAGTCTAACCGGATGCAGCTGAATACCAGTATTTTACATGGAGCGACTGCCTATCTGACCTCCACAACCCAGCTATTGGGTAATATGATACCCCTTGGTAAGACTGGTTGTCAGACTTTCGGCCTTCTGACTACCCGTAACGACTGTCAAAGATCCACGAATGACAGCCGGGACCAACGGCTTAACGTGCTTTCCGAAGCACGGAGGGGTCTCGGTATGTAAAGATGGTCACCCATCCACAGACCAACCGCGGCAAGCGTAGCCTGATCGATCGACCTGTGCGGCTGTTATTATTTAGCCACGGGCCCCTCCTTTGCAAATATGTATGTGTGTATATGTGTGTGTGTTCTTTTATCAAAATTGGCATCTAATTCTATTAACAGTGTCTACGAATAGAATCTTTCGAGTCTTCAGTTCCTGTGAATAATATGCGAAAATGAAATTGATTACCTAAATAATGAACATTAATTTTATTACTTCAAATATATTGCAGACTTTCGTTGTCACGAATTCGTGATGATTAGGTAGTTATATTTTCTTTTTATTATGTAAATGTTAGGAAATAGATTAATCAGATAAATTATTCATAATTAATGAAGAATATTTGGTAAGTAATGAAAACCAACGTAGAATAAATTTAATCAGAATATATTTGAAGGTAAGCTACTGAAGTTGTTATGCAAGACCAAAGTTTAGTGATGGCAAACACTTTCTATTTGTTTTATTATTTTAAATAAGAAAAGCAAATAAAAAAGATTGTACGTGATCTGGAAATAACAAGTACTTACTTGAGTAGGTACTTAACTACAAAGATATGCATATTGTAGAAATAATATTAATTAACACGTATTTGCCATAATTATATGAACTGAAAAATGCCTCATGAGCCAGTTTCATCTGAGAGTTATACTGATAAACTACATTTTTTTTCAATATCAGTCTTCATCGTCAACATTTTTAATCGACTTCAAAAAAAGAGGAGGTTCTCAATTCGACTGTATGTTTTTTTTAATATGTTTGTTACGCGATATCTCCGGCAATTGTGAATCGATTTTAAAAGTTCTTCTTTTATTGGATGGGGTATGCCTCAGTGGTGGTCCCACATAAATTTGATTATCTTTGCTTGGGTAGTTTTTGAGTTAGCTTCAATCATACGTATTTTTGCCACATAATTTATATTGATGATGTTAGAATAACTTCCTGTCGCTGATATTTACATAGCAAGTAGCGTTTTACGAGTTTGTGTGAGGTGAGTACAACTAAAAAGTGAAAAATAAACTCTTTTTACAAAAAAAAACCGGTTTCCAAAAAAACTTTAATCTCCGAAGTCGGTGGGAAACAATGAAAATGCGAACCCAACGACACCGACATCCGAAATTAAAGTTATTTTTCACTTTTAACTTGTACCTACCCTACACAAACGCGTATCCATCTCTACTATCCATTAAAAAATCATCATCATCAGCCTAGCCTTTTCCCAACTATGTTGAGGTCGGCTTCACTTTATTAAAAAATATCGCGTAACAATCACAAAAAAGAAAGTTGAATTGAGACCCTCCTCCTTTTTTGAAGTCGGTTAATTCTGGACGTAGACCCCCAAGCGTCGCCACATCGACAGGTTCTGTGCTTCTCGCATTAACTGGATTCCCGTGGCCTTCATCAGGTCATTGGTCCACCTTGTGGGAGGCCTTTCAGCGCTACGCCTCCCACTATGCGGTTGCCACTTCAGAACCATTCGGCCCCATCGGTCAACCATTCAACGAGCAATGTGTCCAACCCACTGTCACTTTAGTCAGGAAAAATATCAGTCTACCTCAAATCTTTATTCCTTTCGTGCGTTTCTATTAACATCGTTAACACACTATCGGTTTTCTTGACACAAATACCCGTGGAACTACACCCATTTATTAGATATAAACACTGCTAACATTATGAACTTATCGGCACACGACGGAGGGGATAAAAGGCTTCCCGCGTGATCGAACTCCCCCACCCCCCCTTCCCCCTATCGTATCGCGTAATTCATTACGACATTATCTAACACAAGAAATTGTTTGGAAAACATCAACGCTGTAGCTAGAAGCCAAGGGTCGTAAGTCTAAATGTTGCGTTGTTTTTGATGGTGTTTCATGAAGTGTGATAATAAGTAACTTTATTCTGGTGATAATAAAGTAACTGAAATAATAATTCTTGCTGTGAGTAAAGCAATTTAAGAGAGCAAAAACTGTAGAGCAAAACTTTTTGCCATTTTAATCATTAAGTACTAAAAACCTATTTATTTATTTTATAATTTATGTACACACAGTAAAATACATAGGGATATGACATAATTATAATTTGAGTACAAAGGTACTGCTTATTTCTTAAGAAATTTCTTCCCGCAGACCTGCGAAAGGAGAAGTAAAAAAAGAAAGGTAGACAATAGTGTGTAACAACAAGAAGAGAAAATATGAATGTGTGAAGTCTAAAACTAGAATATTAAATAAACTTACACAAATAATGCAAAAAAATAAATATTAATAATAACATAAGTATACTTAAATAAATACATAATGCTAAAATATATTAACATAATATATATACTTATACTCACAGTATAGAACAAAGGTAATGCTCTTTTAATCGACATTTAAATAGAGAAATAGTTTTTAAATCACGAATGCTAGGCGGAAGTGAGTTCCACAATCTTACAGCATGGACAGAGAAGGAATAAGAATAGTAGCTTGTTTTATGAGGATGAGATTTAAGGAGGGCTCTTAGGTGAGATTTACACGGTGCGTCGCTAGGGCGAGCGTAAGAAAAACCTATCTTTTTTTCCAATTTTTTCGTAACGGTATTCCACTGTTTTATATCCACAGCACTAATAGTATCTTGTACAGACGCCAGCACATCAAGCTACTACAATCTGTCAAATTTCTTTAATAGATTTTCAACTTTATCGCTAAAGCATTAGGTTCAAAGTTGATTGGGAAAATTTGACAGTTTCGGGTAGCTTGATGTGCTGGCGTCTGTACCAATAAAAAACAGTGACTCTCGGGAGTTCCGACAGAAGTGAAAACAAAACACAAACAGAATACTTTGCCATCACTCACTCACATATCGGATATACATTAAAACCGAGTACATCCCGAGGACAGCCGAACACATCCGAAGCGGGTATTTTTTTATTCGTCTCATAAACAAAATACGCCTGGTGTTGCTTACGGGAACAGTGGCGCAAGTTCAATGATTTTTTCCCATCTCAAAAAATTACCTAAAGAAGTTTTCACTTCAAAAATAGGCTGCCGATGTGTCTTCTACCGAAACCAGCCAATCAAAAATGAGACTCCCCCAAAATTCGTCAAACAAGACTTATGACGGTTGCCCTCCGCATCACATCCGGCAAAGGTCGGGTGAAAAGGGATTCTGACAGATGACGAGCCATCCCTCCGCGGGGTGTTTGTCATTCTATTAGGAAAGAAAACATTTTCTAGCTCTACTCGAACCAATTTGGGGAACGGCGCGATTACTTCGGAAATTAAATAGGTTATGTTGGGACGGGTAAAAAAATGGCTAATGACAAAAATTTACAGCGTGCCAGGAAATCTGAAACCATGAAATCAGCACAAGATTCTAGAGCGTTGAAATTTTTCGTCGGTTATAAAAAAAATCTGTTGTTTCGAAGAAAAGTGCTATAACTCGGTCAAAATGTAGAAACTAACTTTTTTTGTATAAACGAAGAATAATTTCAACCCCTGCGTTGAAATTATACGTGTGAAAGAAGGAAATAAAATACTTACGTTTGTTTGCGGCAAACATGACGCATCAAAAAAAAAAAACTAAATAACAATCGTCGTTTTCGTCGTACGTCGTTTATTTAAAAAAGTTCAGAATTATCTACTGAATGGTTTTAGTTAGCGCGTCGATGTCCTCATATCGCACCCTGTATATCGCCTATATTTCCCGAAGGCGTAGACAGAGGTTTATTTCATAAGTATATCTACATTTCATCAGTCAAGCTTAACATTATCGATAACCAGGCACAAATCAAGACTCTGGGCTGCCACTGAGTGATTTCTAATTGAAAAACCTAATTACATTTTTAAGTTTTTAACCCAACCCAAGGATCGATCCCATGCTCTGCAATTGCGCTTCCGAATATCGAGATAGTCATTGTATCTATTCGACGGACAAAGAATCTCGTTTTCGTGTCATAAAAAGTTTAACCAGCGAGCAAAGTTGGTAGCTTGGTGGACTAAATGGCTATTATTACTCGTGTAGGACCTCTTTTAATGCACCTCGTAATAACCTTCATATACATATCTCGATGCCATCTCCAAAAGGCCGGAAAATCATAAAAGAGGAGGACATTTAACGTTCCACTTATAAGTTATACTAAAAACGTTATACAAAACAAAACACAATCCCTATAAAGTAAACACCCAAACATAAAATGAAAAGGTTTCCCTAATATTAACATAAGAATTTCATCAGCGGGGCTCCTGTCCGTATTTTCCGAGTGTGTCCGAGGGTGTCCGTGTGTCCGAGAGTGTCTGAGCATCGCTCAATGTCCAGCTGGATCTCATATCCGGACAACCCGACCGTTTTCAGTAACGATTAACGTAAACTATTCAATGCTTCAGCGAAATGTTTTTATATGTATACTAAAACATTGTTGGGAGATTATGTTGTAGTTAGGTTTTTATTATTATTAATTTTAAAGGCGTTTGTAAAAAATATAGGCAGTTTTTTAAACTGCTGTTAATATCACAACAAAAAAATGGCTGTAACATGTTGAATAATAACCAGTTAGGCAGCAAATTGATAAAACTAAAAACAATAAAATAATATTATAATTTGGTTCTATTTAATCAAAATAAAGTACTTTTCGTGGGTAAGTGCATCCCTTCAGAACGGCTCGACCGATTTGGCAAATTTTTATTTTAAAATGTTCGTAATAGTCCGAACCAGGATTTTACGGAATGAAAAATTTGAAAAGTTGCCAGTAAAATTTGAAAATTTGGGAAAACTGAAAGTGCATTTTCTTTTTTTTAATAAGAGATTTTCGGGTCCGTTTAAAATATATTACGATGAATGTGTGGTACCTATGGGTGGTAACTATGGGTATGATTGTGATTTAAGACACCTTTTCGGCTTAAAAGAGATCTAGTGACAAAAAATTAAAAGAGTATGCTGAGATGGTTTGGTCTTATTGAAAGGAAGAATGAAAGGCGACTAACAAAAGGTATTTACAAGGCAGATGTGAATGGAAACACTGAAGTGCATAACTAGGTATGTGTGCAGCCATTATGGTGGGTGCGGCCATAATGGGAATGGCCGCACGGGGAGGTGAGACCTGCTGAGGAATAGCGGGTCGAGGCCTGTCGGGGGAGCGGTGAATGCTTACGCGAATCCCGCACCCCCGGCCATAGGCAGAGTTGGAACACCGCGGCGGTTTTAGCCGGTAAGAGTCCGGCATGCCCTTCTGTCACCCCCACGACGGAGGAAGTCCATGAGGATTTCCAACGCGCACCAAAAAAAAAAGGTGCGTACCTAGGCACCTAGGTACCTACGTACCTGATTCGTTGCGGGTGACGTTCTGTAGTTTCTGCCTACCCCCATGAGGAAATGGCGTGAGTTTATATATGTGTAAATATGTATGTAAAATTGAAGCTTGCTCAAACTTTTTGTTCAATCACTGTGCAATCTTCAATGCTAACTCTAAACGGTCAAATGCATTACACAATTGGTGATACTGCGCAATAATATTACAGATATAGGGGCCACCTAAGATCTATTGACGCCAATCTGTCGTGCGCGGCTCCGCTTTAAGAATACCTCAGCAACCAGGCATCAGTACCCGCGTTGTACTGTATATCGAATTGATATTTCTTATCAGCTAATTGGGAATGACTAAAACAAATCGTATTTAATTATAGTAATTACGTATAGATTTTAGAAACATGATTCTACATTTTACCGTTATAATTTTAATAGAATTTCTGAATGTTTTTAAAATTCATACGTAGTGTTAACTTATTGCTTGGAGTTCTTCTCTCTATGGACTGAAATATTTTTTTTGAGTGGCCAACTTTAAAACAATAGTAAGAAAATAAAAATGAACACTTGTAAAGATTAATTTGTTTTGTTATCACATCTAAAACAAAAGGAGATCACCTGATTCGAACATCAAGAAATTCTAAAACTACCGATCGTCAATTTTTTCAAAGAATTTTATCCATCGAAAAATGAAAGCCATATTTATCCCGTTCGCTCTATACCTCGTTGTAGCTAACTCAGCCCACAAGGTGCATGAGCCGTACTGTGCCTGTACATCGGTTTATATGCCCGTATGTGGTTCTGATGGGGAGACGTACAGCAACGAAATGTGTATGAGGTGCGGGGAACCCGCTGTCACCATCGTCAGGTATGGGCCTTGTGATGATGAGGAGTACTCCATGTTGGAAAAACTAGGTATGGTGCGGCCACAGAATTGATTGTTGAGATTTTCTATTAAAATTTTGTAATGTTAGATTGTTGTTTGTTTTTCTTAGCCTGTTGACCATGTGCAGTGGTGGTAGGTAGCCATTGAACTCGCGCCACTGTTACCGTAAGCGACACCGCGCCTGTTTTGTGTAAAAGGCGATTAAAAAAATACCCGCTGCGGGTGTGTTCGGCTGTCCTCGGGATGTACTCGGTTTTAATGTATATCCGTTATGTCAGTGACTGGTGGCAAAGTATTCCGTTTGTGTTTTGTTTTCACTTCTGTCGGTATTCTCAGAGTGCCACTGTTTTTTTTTTATTTTTTTCAACCAGCTTTGCATTCAGTAGTACAAAGCAGGTTGAAAAAAAACCTCCTCCAGAGAGAGAGAGAGGGAGAGTTTTTGCTCATCAGTATGAGCAAAGGACTCTCCCATAGCAATCTATTCCCTGTGTTTTGCCTTTTTTGGCCGATCACCTTAGAACTTGTCCAAGTGATACGAGTAGTGTGTGCAATCAATTAAAAAATCTCGCTTTTCAATCGTTTTAGTATATTAACTTTTTTTGCAAATACATTTTTATTGTTTAATTTGCTTTTGAGGGATTTTAATTAATCAATTTTACAGTTACCAAGTTGTAAGACATGGAATAGCAGGTTTCTTTTGTGTAGTATCTTCGTATTTATTGCGGTTTTCTCCTTTAAGATCAGCTTAATGTTAATTAATCTTAATTCTCCCCTACACCGAACTAGTTTGGACAGCTAAAAGATTAAAGAGTTAACGTTTTGTTTAAAACTTTACTCGAAATTAACTTTGAAGGTTGTATTTAAATAATTAAGTTTATCCCGTAAATTCTTTAAGGTTTCAAATATTTGATTTTAATTAAGATTTTAGGTAATGTAATCATAATAGGTTAGAAGCAAGAATATAGGTTCGTACAAAAGGGGAGTACAAGACCTAAACTCAAAAAAACGCAAGTCTTACAAGAAATAAAAGTATAAGATGGACTACAGTAAAAAAATCAGAATAACCTCCTTTTTTGAAGTCGGTAAAAATATATGATATTCTTCAGGATATATGCTAGGTAGATAGTGTTTTGAAAACATAATACAACTAATTTGTTACGATAGAAAAAAAAATGAAACTGTTATTATTGTAAAAAAACTTTTTTTTTACAATAATAACATACTAACTAATATACATACAATCATGCTAATTTTTTTTCAGATTATTCTACAAGCAACATACAACAGATTTTTTGTAAATATATAATTGCTTCATATTTTGGAATAAATTATTACCAGCGTTGTGTCATCGCGCTTCTCTTTCTTTTCTCTGCAGTCCGACAGTGACCACGCTTTAGGTCATGTAAGCCCCTTAAGGATATTTTATGTAAATTGTTATTCCTTGCGAGTACTTATGGCTGCCCGTTCACCTGCACCTTGGATGACCTAAAGAATGCCTTTGGTGAATGCATTCAACGTGGCCATCTACTGGGCTTAAACAATATAAAACATCGAAGAAGAGTACCATCGACAAGATAAGACGATGAAGATTCACGGGTTAAAAAGACATTTGTAATTGGAGAGCATTGAAGAGAGACCAAAAAAATCACTTTGTCTCAACTTACAAGAAAAGTTAACACATGAAAATAGATCGGATATTGACGGAGAAGCCGATCTATCTAAAATGAGAGATTTTTTTTTGAGCTAATTTCAGAAAATTTTTATTATTTATTCATATCATGATAATAATATAAGCTTACATTTAAAATAATTCTATGTATAGTCAACAAAAGAGATAAGTACGCAGGATCGTCGTATATAGTTGAAGTTTAGTAAGAAACCGATGGATGTTGTCGACTGAAATTTAATTTGATAAATGAGCTTTTTGTTTTCTATTAATAAAATAAAATTTTATTCGAGAACATTCATAAAATAATGCAGGATTTGTTAATGCAGCAAGCATTAACAAATCCTGCATTATTTTTTTTTTCGTCATCAAGCCTTCTTGGAGTTGATATTCAACCTCGTTTTTAATACAGGTCATGTATTACTTAGTTTTTTTCATATTACGAATCGTTGATACGTCATATGGCATTATTTATGGTGCTAAGCTTGACTTGAAAGAAATCTGTTGACGTGAAAAATTATATTATTTTTCTTCTCGATCTAAACGCCTAAATCTCTGAATTTTATTTATCTGAAAGTGTTTTTGTATTGAAATCATGGTTGCTCGCTAGAAGACGTTTTTGAAAGAGTCACCACTGCTGATGGAAAATTAAAAGTTCTTTTTCTCCTTCATTGGTTAAGGCCCGAACTCACAGCAAGCCGATACACTCGGCTCCTCCCCGGTACCCAGTCGCTTGCCAATAAGTTATCCTGAAATTCCCCGGAGCAACAGCCGATTCGTAGGTACCGACACGGACGAGCAGAGCCGTGCTGAGCCGGATTCACCGGTCGTGTTCGCCAACGGACAGGAGCCTGCGTTAAACAGATACTTTTATTTCTCCCCTATTCTTTTGTTACCTAGTATGTTGTAGGTAGTTTGATTTTTTTTATTTTAACTGAAATACGGCAGGTGTGATACCTTACCTATTTTTGCGGACCTTTTTAAGCACGCGTACGGATTAAAAATTGATTGCAATCACGTTTTAAATTCGTCGCGTTTTCAAATTTTAATTTTTTTTGGTACAATCCCTAGGTATTCCTATTTTTATATAACCAATTTTCACGTCACGGTTTCTCAAGATATTTTGTCATCATTTTTACCTGTACCTATATTTTTATCTTTTTTTTATAATCAATATTTGGATTTTAAAGACAAATTATACGTATTAGTTAGCGAAAAGTGTTTCTTTCCGTCTATTTTCGCTACAATGTATATGATAAATAAGCAAAAGAGTCATAGGGCATCAAAAAATTCATCCGCATCGCTGTCAACAGGAACAGTACCCATAATGATTATTATCATAATTGACAAAAAAAAACTACACAAGCCAAGACTCAAAGCCATGTTGACCTGAACAGCACGACTTTGTATCTTCAATGATGATAAAATTAATGATAACCCTTTTATGTCCCTTAGGTTTAAGGAAGAGGGCGAAAGAAGACGATAAAAATACATGCTACCAATATAGCCCATTGTGTACAGACCATTCACCGCCAAATCTATTACTAAATGTATTTCAGTTGGTCCGATACAGTTTTTTGATCCGTATAAGAAACAGAATGAATTGCCGTCATAAATTGTTTTTGTGAATATTGCCCATTTTCTTGCTGACTGTAATTTTTTTTTTAAATTTTGTGAATACAGATTAATACAAAAAGTTAAGAACAGTCTTTTAAGACATTTTCTTGCAGCGACAATGGTTATATTAGCATTTCGTAAAACCACCATGTATATGTCAGAATAGACTGCTTAGCTCCATCAAGATGTAGCGTGATAATCATTACTATCCAACGGCGAAAAATGATGACACATGATTATTAAAACACTAAATAAAAGGACCTAAACGCAAAAATACGCAAGTTTTAGAAGCAATAAAAGTATGTGGTCGATTACAGTAAACAAAATCAGAAAAATATATAATATTCTTCAGGATATATGCTAGGAAGATAGTGTGTTGAAAACATAATACAATAGAAAAAATCATGAAGAGACCTCTAAAAACTTTTTTTTTACAATAAAAACCATACTAATATACATACAATCATTCTGATTTATTGTCAGATTATTCTACAAGCAACATACTAAGGCATTAATTAGTATTTTAATTTTTTAGTCCAAACAATATTTTTTTTGTAAATAGATAATTGCTTCATATTTTGCAATAAATTACCAGCATTGTGTCACCGCGCTTATGTTTCTTTTCTATGCACTCCGACAATGACCGCGCTTTAGGTGATGCAGTCCCCTAAAACTACTAGAACCACTCTTTACCACCCTAACACTAGAGATTCATTTTAACAAACAAAGCTCGACAGTTTTCCCTCCTCTACTCATGTAAAATTTAAATAAAACGCTTATAAAAAGTTGGAGTAATAAAAGTAATAAAACGGGAGAATTTCTCTAATAACTTATTCAATGCAAGTTCCCCGTTCAACGCATTCATGGCTATTATCCAACCTTAAAATTTCATCTTTCCTCCAGTAATAGTGGCTGGGATCCCGTGAGAGCGAAGCGAAAGATAGGTGAAGCGAGAAATGTGATTGGTTAATGAAATTGTGCTTGTGGCAAAGTAACAAAAGCCTCACGGGTCGATCGATCGGGTTAAACAACGCTTGCCGCGGTTGATGGGAGACCATCTTTACAGATCAAGACTATTTAAGACCCCTCCGTGCCTCGGAAAGCACGTTAGGCCGTTGATCCCGGCTGTCATTCGTGGATGTTACCTCTTCATCTTGAACCAGTTTCACCAAGGGGTGTCGTATTACCCAGTAACTGGGTTGTGGAGGTCAGATAGGCAGTCGCTTTATGTAACATACTATGCTTGGCAAAAGTTTGGATTGCAATATTTTATTCTTAGTATTTTATTCAAAGTAGAAAATTGAGAACCAAAGTTGTCGACATAGCCCACAGAATAAGCAAGCTAAAGTGCCAATGGGCCGGCCATATTAGCCGTAGAACCGATGACCGTTAGGGTAGACGTGTTCTGGAGTCGAGACCGCGATTCGGTAAACGTAAGTTGGGGCGCCCTCAGACTAGGTGGAGCGACGATCTTCGCAGGATGGCTGGTAGCAGCTGGATGAGAGTTGCCGAAAACCGAATTGAATGGCGTGCTATAGAAGAGGTCTATGTCCAGCAGTGGACTGCTATAGGCTGACGATGTGAAGTATAAAATATGCCATTTGCAGTTTACATTGTAATGAAAACATTTACTGCAGGTAGTTCTCGGTGGTTCTTGACAAAAAAATATCAACGGGGAGGCGTTGATATTTTTTTGTCAAGAACCACCGAGAGTTATGGGAGAATAACGCAGAACTTAGGGTATATGTTACCGGAAATGTATGAAACCTAGGAATTTTACACAATTCCTAGGAAATATATGCAATTCCGAGCCCACTTAGGAAACGTATAAAATAATCTTTCAAAGATTCTTTAATACACACATTTCCTGTGAAATGTATGTATTTCCTAGGAATTGTATGCAATTCCAAGATGAGACTAGGAAATATATAAAAAGTAATGCTCTCTGTGACTAAAAGAAATAAAACACGTTTGTAAATTTCTCTAATCATAATAATGATTAAGCATAACATTCTAAGCCATAAATTTAGCATGCTGCATATTTAGGTCGACGGAGCCCCGCTGTACGGCTCCTATTTCTGTCTGCAGGGTTTAAAGGAACCTAACCAAACCGATCCTCGGGGTGCCCTTCGCTTGCTCTTGCATCCATGTCGTCTAGTAGCACAACATATTGAAATTTTAAGATTTCCGATTGCTATTTAAGAAATTTATAGATTTCCTAGGAAAAGTGCATATTAAAAAATATATCATAGATTTATTTTAGGAATTGTACACATTTCCGTTAACATATATAATAATGTTATCTAATAATATCAGGAAAGATAACTCAGGGTGCATTTTAAACTTATTGCGCAGAATCATCCGCAGTTTTCAACTTAAAATAACTTTTTATTTAAGACTGCAGGTACTCACTAAGTAATGTCAACTAGGTTTTAAACACTGCCTATCGCACGAAAATCTTGATGACGAAACGAAATAAGCGGCTTCGGAAACTCAAAGCAAATATTTCAATTAAACCATCAGGCTGAGCAGTGGTGCCACAGTGGTAATGGCCGCGACGTACGAGTTCCTGGTCGTAGGTTCGAACCCAGACAGGTGCTTTACTTTGTTTTTTTTTTCATAACCACTGTGCACTACCCTCTTACCGGTGAAGGAAAACATCGTGAGGAAACGCCGGTTTCCTCACGATGTTTTCCTTTTATTCTAGAACATGCCAATGTTCTAGAATATAACATTTGAAGACGTGTGACATCTACCAACCCGCACTGGGCCCGAGTGGTCGATTACCTTTGAAGAGAGGAGGCCAGTGTCCCAGCAGTGGGAACATTATATGCTTACTATATATGTATATACAGACACACTTTCGCATTTATAATATTAGTATGGATTATTACATCTCTCAATATTTAGTCTGTTTATATTTTATAAAAAAGCTATTAGTTTATCTCAAAAAATACCTACATCATTATTATAATATAGTAGTTTGTTATGTAATGTTATAAAATTAACAAATGCTTCCTCTCTCCTAAGTCACTTATTTTGCTGTGCCCGACAGTCCATATGAAATATAAGTTTACCACCTAAGAATACCTACATGTGGAATGCAATAAAAGTATTGAGTATATTTACAGGCACTTTTGTATAGTCAGAGCAGGTCAGTCAGTCAGAAAGTTGAAGCTAGTTGCCGATCCATTACGTAGATCTCTGGAAATAAAATAAAGCACCTACCTATCTCTTACTTCAAACTTGCGTTGGACCGTTACCTTTATCACAGGACAGTGTCACACGTTTCTGTTTTCCATCTACAGACACAGTGTTTTGTTTTAATCTTATTACAGTGCTGTTTTGTTGAAACAGCGCACGAGTTTGTTTTAAAATAACAAGTGCAGGTAATTATGTAGAATAGGTGTAGAGGTGTGTGTGGGTATGGTCTTCTTCTTTGATATATCTAGTTATTTTCTAGGATGGTCTTTGTCAGAAGGCTATTGAGAGTTGACAGTATATAGTGCCTTTTTAGGGATCCTTACCCAAATGGTGCCAACGAGACCCTATTACTAAGCCTCCGCTGTGGGTCCATCCATCTGTATGTCAACGAGCTGTATCTCAAACGTTATAGATAGACATTTGACATTTTCAGAGTGTGTATTTTTATTATCTACTAGCTGAGCCCCACGGTTTCTCCCGCATACATGTCGATTCCGTGGGAATATAGGGATAAAAAATAGCCTATATGTTAATCCAGGGTGTAAGCTACCTCCATACAAAATTTATCAAAATTAGTCCAACCGTTTGAGCGTGAAGAAGTAACAAACATAATAAACACACACAAATTTTCGCCTTTATAATATTAGTGTGATAGTGTGATAATAATTTATTATCATCAAATTAATTTGTTTTATATTATTTATTCCAGTTCGAATTAAATGTTCATAGTTAAGACAGCATAATGTCTGTTCGGTCAGTTAGAAAAAATATGTAGTGTTCAACATTGTACGGTAGTTTAGTGTGCGAGTTCGACGCGCACTTGGCCGGTGTTTTATATTATTAAGAACCACTGTTTTCGATTCTGCACGGTAAATGGCACTTTTAGGTCATGAATAAAGTTTTGCTCTACCTACACTAAAAAACGAAATCACATTAAGGGGCTTACATGACCTAAAGCTCGGTCACTGTCGGACTGCATAGAAAAGAAAGAGAAGCGCGATAACACCACGCTGGTAATTTGTTGCAAAATATGAAGCAATTATTTATTTACAAAAAATCTATTGTTCGGACTAAAAAATTAAAACACTAGTGTTTTAGTATGTTACTCGTAGAATAACCTGACAAAAATCTGTTGATTGTATGTCAGAATGGTTTTCATTGAAAAAATAAAGTTTATAGAGGTATCTCCATGATTTTTTTCTATCGTATCAAATTAAGTAGCTGTACCTATTATGTTTTCAACACACTATATACCTAGCATATATCCTGAAGAATATCATATATTTTATGATTTTGTTTACTGTAGTCGTATGTATACTTTTATTGTTTCTAAAACTTGCGTTTTTTTGCGTTTAGCTCCTGTAAGCCCCTTAAAAGTCGATATAGAGTGATAGAATTTGTTTTATTAAGTACACCATTATAAATAACAGAAATAAATGTAGAAATTTTACATAGGGTGTAGGCGTTTCTCCGAGACATTCACTAGTTTTTTGTGTAATAACGAAATATTTTTGCAGAAATCTAATTTTTTTTTTGTATTCACCAAAAACAATACAAAATAAGCAAGAATTACGATCTAAGATACATAATGAACTTCAAGTAATAACCGTTCACTTATCAAGCTTGAAATTATAACAGCTATCAACTTTACGTACCAACAGTTTTCATCGCATCTTAGTTGCATAACTTCGCTTATGGGTGAACAGTTTAAGTGTACAAACTTCTACGAATAATAACGCTTGCCTAAGTTAAAGTCATACTATATTAGGTTTTAAATTTTGCTTGTAGAATGTTCCGCTTCCTTAAATTGTTTAATTTATATGTAGACACTAGCAGCGCCCCGCGGTTTCACTCGCTTAAATGTCGATCCCGTGGGAATATCGGGATGAAAAGTAGCCTATATGTTAATCCAGGGTGTTGGATACCTCCGTACAAATTTTTATCAAAATTTTTCACCACGCGGGCCAGTGCGGGTTGGCGGATGTCACATGTCTTCTAAGTTTCTTCATGATGTTTTTCTTCACCGTTTTGAGAGCAGTGATGACATAATCTACACAAAGTAAAGCGCTTGTCAGGGTTCGAACCTACGACCTGCAACTCGTAAGTCGCAGCCGTTACCAATGGGTCACCACTGCTCTATTCACTATGGCTTATTTCAGTGAATTCGGTATTTTATTATAAACCCTTTTTATATACCAGGGGGTATTCTCTTGTCATTTTCATGCAATATTTCCATTTCAGTCGCTCCATGTAAAATACTGGTATTCAGCTGCATCTGGTTTGACTGGAAGCCGACCCAACATAGTTGGGAAAAGGCTAGGCATATGGCGATGATGATGCACCCCAAGGTGCAGTTTGGTTAGGTAAAACAGCGAGCGTTTGTAAACGGACGATGCCGTTTGTAAAACGCGGAATCATACAAATTGTCTGCGACAGAAACACTTCATTTGTGACAAATTTTGTGATTTGTGATAAATCATCATTTGCAATTTGCAATAATAGCAGAATAGTTAGTCCGTTTATTGTTAAAAAGCCTACGTACAATGTCTCTAATAGAAATAAGCTTTGAGAAAGTAAGCGGTAAACCTGAAGGTTAATTCCCGTGATTATAAACATTCAAAATCTAGTCGCGATCTTAAGGCCAGTTCTCGTAATCAAAAATGCAACAATCTAGATGTCAAAAAAATTTGAAAAATTTAGGAAAATTAGAGGTATTTTTGGCAGATTGAGACTAAGATCAGACTGTGAACGTTCTTAAAATTATGGGAATTGCCCCTCTGATCTCAACGACAATGAATCAAAGTCAAAGTCAAAGCATTTATTTCAATTAAACCATTAACAGGCAATTTTGAATTGTCAAGAAGTCGGTCAGTCAGAAAATATGAAGCTAGTTAGTAGAATGTCACAAGCTTGGCAAAAATGTAGGGAAATTAGAGGTATTTTTGACAGACTGAGACTAAAATCAGACTGTGAATGTTCTTAAAATTATGGGAATTGCCCCTCTATTCTCCACGACAATGAATCTCACAAGCTTGTCAAAAATGTAGGGAAATTAGAGGTATTTTTGACAGACTGAGACTAAAATCAGACTGTGAATGTTCTTAAAATTATGGGAATTGCCCCTCTATTCTCCACGACAATGAATCTCACAAGCTTGTCAAAAATGTAGGAAAATTAGAGGTATTTTTGACAGACTGAGACTAAAATCAGACTGTGAATATTCTTAAAATTATGGGAATTGCCCCTCTATTCTCCACGACAATGAATCTCACAAGCTTGTCAAAAATGTAGGGAAATTAGAGGTATTTTTGACAGACTGAGACTAAAATCAGACTGTGAATGTTCTTAAAATTACGAGAATTGCCCCTCTGATCTCAACGATAATGAATGTCACAAGCTTGTCAAAAATGTAGGGAAATTGAATTATTCCGTTCTGATCTCCTGAACCCCTCCTACACCCCCCTACACCCCCCACCTCGATCCCCTCCTGGATCGTCTTCTGTTTTAATCTTTGTCTTATCCACTATAAACTTTCTCATAGAGGTATTTCAGACAGATTGATACTAAGATCAAACTAAGAAAAATTACGAGGATTGTCCCCCAGTTTTCTTTGCCGAGAAACAAGTGATGGGACTTTAAATTAACACTTAAAAAAAGGAATAATAAAACAGGATGAAAATTATTTAGTTTCTTCTAAATCATTTTCATCAGCAGGAGATATACCAGCCTATTTTTATCGATTTGCCAGTCAACAAGAAAGATATCTTATAAAAAGACGTAAGAGAACTATAATTTAGACAGCAATAAAAACAAAACCGTATGATACTAATATAAATAACTTCGCACTATGAATATGAAATTGTAACACAAATCAACAAAATGCGCTTCCTGCAATCCCTGTAGACTAAAATTACTGCAACAGACAATAATATTTCACCCCCTAGAACCCAACGCGCCAGTACGGCACTCAAAAAGCGCGTGTTCAATTTTATTGTAGGAAGACCAATATTTTATTTAAAACCCCATATCAAAGGCTCACGGTACAGCGCCCCCTTGAATTATACACCGTTCTGCGTTTAATGGCTTTAATTTTCAAACTCTTGAAAAATATCTGTGCAAAGTTTCCACGTTAAGTGCGGCAAGAGATTCAAGTTGGACAAGTTAAGGAAATCTTTTGTCAAGTTCATGTGACGCCGCGGTAAGGATGAATTTTTAATGCGACGTCAATTTTCGGGGGGGTGAAAAGTTTTTTTTTTTTAGGCGTGAAATTGGTTTTGAGATTTAAATTGTTTTTTTTTTATTATAACTGAGGAGTACTCCTTTAAAAAAAGGGCAGAAATCTTGTCACAGTTAATATTGTTAATTTGAGTAGCTAAAAACTATAAAGGTTAGTAAAATACGGCAAAAATTATTATCATGACTTGAAAATATTTTTTTTTTTTTATTCTGGTAAACTCAGACCATTCATACTAAGATACTGACTTCATATTCTCAGTTGCCCACGTCTTGTATTTGATTAAACAAAATTGACTATCCTGAAAAGTGACTTGCGGACCCGCCATACTACTGAATATACCCTTGGTGGTATGGTGGGTCTAAAACTATACCACTGACAAAATAGTGTTGTGGATTACAAGAGCATAATGAGACGAGATGATATTTTTATAACCCTAACCCTAACCCAATTCCCATTAAAGCATCTGCCATCTAATCTCTTCACCACTCTTGGTTGACTGGTAGAAAATGCCTGTCGAGTCAGCCTTTGTACCTTTTGTGCGAAAAGTTTAAATAATTAAATTCCCCAAATCGACATAATGACCCCTTTTTTGTAAATTAACGTTCAAACAAATTCAAATCGTGTTTATTATTTTCCATACAGCCTCATTTACGAATTCCGGCCAATTTATTTCAACCCCTTGTTACACAATAAGTAGATTTCACCCCCATTCACCCCCAAAAGCGAAACAAGAACTCCATTGTAAAAGTACGGTTTCTTCGTATGCAAAACATTTTTGTAAGCGTTCAGGTGTGACGTTCCCACGTGGATGATTTTATGCCTCATCGGGTCACAGTCGCCTGGGATCGCGATATCGGAACTCGGAAGTTTTGCTTCCTTTGAAATAAGACTATAGAATATAGATACGGACTTTACGATACAATATTATGTTGTGTATGTGAGCTTTGTTTGGGATCATTTAAAAATGTTTTTAGGAAGCGTGTTCCAATAAAGCAGTGGAATGAATAACACAGAACCTGGATATATGTTTTAAATATAAATATACTGAACGTAAAAGTGAATGTAACTTTTTGTAGGTACAAAATATTACTTTTGTAATCTATTTTTTTTATGTACACACAGTAAAATAGATATACAATGACACAGACACAACACGTTACTATTGAGTACAAAAGTACCTGCGAAAGGAGAAATTCAAAAGAAATGTAGACAATAATGTATGAGAACAAGAAGACAAGAGATTTTGTGACGTCTGAAACGAAAATATTAAATAAACCAATAATACAAAAAAAAAGAATACTTAAATAAATATAATTTTTTATTTTGGTTTATTTTGGTGGTTTATTTGGACACAGGCCTCCTCTTTGTGAGAGGGGAATAAATATATAATGCTAAAATAAATAAACACAAATATGTAAATTCTCACAGTTACTCAATATATGAATGAATGCTAGGCGGAAGTAAGTTCCAGAATCTTAGTGCTCATAAACATGAGCGACATGCGTCGACCACAGAGACAACTGCATCCGTCGACAACGTGTCGCTCGTGTATTTGAGTACGGTGCTCAAATACACGAGTGGCATGTTGTAGACGGCTGCCGCAGATACGCATCGACGCATGTCGCCCGTGTTTATGCACACTTACAGCATGAACATGAGGATGGAATTTAAGAAGGGATCTAAGATGTTATTTTCTATTATTTCATTATTCCGTCCTGTCACAAAGGCTTCTCTAGATCATGTAGAAACGGAAACCAAAACAGCAAATATCCGCCAAATGTCGAATAAAATCAAATGAATCCCCCCACACAAATCACCAAAAACAAAAAAGTCTCCCAAAAATCACCTTTTCTCTTCAAACATATTTTCCAATAGACATTTTATCCTCCTCCTTCCAATTAGTTGGACACAGCATCCCGGGGTCTTACAGACTTATTTAGCCGAAGGTAAGTAATCCAATCGTGGCCCGATTCAATCGGTCTCAGAATCAATGGATGCAAATCGTTGGTCGGATGTCGCTAAGAAGATTAAGAGTTGTTGTAATTAGAACAGTACCGTAGTCTGTAATTAAAGGTTCTTTTCTAATTGGTTGGGTTGTGGCTGTTGCAATTTCTTGGAGAAAAAAAGGAAAACGATGTTTTTGTTCTTTGTGGTTTGGTCTTGAGGTGTTTGGACTACCAAATCAACTCAAAGCTGCAATAAATCTTTCTTTAGAGAGCCCGTCCAGACATGGTTCTGCATTATTAGACTCACATAAATAATCCTAATAATATAATGTTTGGACTTTAAAATAGACCATGACCTCTGGGTTTGTTTCGATATTTCTTCTCAGGCATCAGTCAGCTAGGAAATGCCAGCGTCATCTAGTTTTTTAAATATTGACCTAAACAATATTGACGTGTAAAAGTGTCTTAAAAGTTCTATTAAGGGCTGTTTTTCCATGGCCAGATAACTTTCATTCGAGGAATAAAATTGACGTTTGATAGTTTTTGTATGAAATAACTGTCAAAACTTTAAAATTTTCCTCGAATAAAGTTATCAGGTGATTGAAAAATCAGCCCTTACATAAATAAACATTTCATTTTACGATACCTAGAACCAAACCAAACGCTACCTCGTGGTACCGTTTGTTTCATTTGCATATGTTGTTTTAATATTTAAAATTATCTTGATCCCAGAATTTAAATACAATCAGGAGAATTATTTTTTAATTAAATTAACACCCTGCGTCAATTTGCCGTGAGTCTTTTCTTACAACTGTCAAAGAATGAAGGTTTTGATTTGAATATACGAACAGTTTAAGTTGGTATTTAATTTTCTCCCATAAAATGAACCGACGACCTTGTGAAGGCTGCAAGAACCCGTTGGATGTCAGAAGAACAGAACCGGTCGAAGTGGAGGTGCTTGGGGGAGGCCGACGTGCAGCAATGAACATCATTCAGCTGAAATGATGATGATGATGATTTAATTTCCTTAACTATATTTCATGTCTAGTGCATTCAAGTGTGAATATGTATATCAAGTTATGATGAGGCTTAAATAAGAAGAGAAACTGCAGAGGTATTTTAGACCACGACTTGTTTTTAACTTTCAAGGTTGTTACGTGCTGAAATATGTCACTAGACGTTGTTTTGGCATCAATATAAAGCCTCCTCTACACGTCGTCAGATTCATCAGCAGATGGCCATCTACCCCGTCTATACGTCGGCGGAGGCATTCGCAGACGGCCATCTGCTGATGAATCTGACGACGTGTAGAGGAGGCTTTATCTATACACGGTGGCATGGACATTGATGCGCAACCTGTTAAAATAGATTCAGTACATGATTCTTAAAACTACGTTGATATCCCACGCCGGTTATTAAAAAAATATGCTGTTCCTTACATTTTGACCGCGTAGGTATTGTAGATATTGACTGTTCCCGCTATGGTGATATTACAGGTAGCGGTATACGTAAGGCAACATCTCAACGAGTACTGTAAACGCGGAGATAGGCATAATTATTGTACTCGTGGTCGAAACAAGTTAGCTGGCTACCCACACACCCTGTCTAAATCTGGAAACTTACAGTATACAACCGGCTACCGGATAATATCTTAAGCGCGACATCTGACAATGCTTTTAAAGCTAAACTCAAGGGCTGGCTAAGCGACCAGGCATTATTGACCTAAAAGTAGTATTTAGTATTATTTTTTTTTTTTTTTTGACGATTATTTTGTATTGTTTCTATCTTTGTGTTTATCACTGTTCAATAAATTATTATAATTTATATATTTGAAATTATGATAATTTGTATTTGTTAATATTTAATGTATTATAATTTTAATTTATTCTAAGTTTATTTTTTGTGGGATGCTCGTTTTATTGTATGATGATTTTGTGTTTTTACTTTTTATAAAACTGACTTGTATTTTTTGATAATTATTTATAAATAAACTAAACTAAACTATTTTTCTATGGATCAGCAGATTTTTTTGTTTTTGATCATCGACGATTTATTTCTACGCTGTCTAAAACCATGTGCTGAATTTATGTTTACAGGTTGTGTGGCGATGTACTTGCCACACTGTGTATATACGACATTATTTTTAGTATATGCGAAACCCGAAACACGTGTCTAGTATTTTTATGTAAAGAATCTATGTACAAAATTTCAAAACTGTATCATGAAAAATCACAAAGTTAGAAGCAAGTACAAGTACCTGCTTGTCCGTACAAAAACATGCTCACCCGCGCCGCGCCGTCTTGCGCTCATTGATAATAGTACTACGGTTCAGCGCGGAGATTGGATAACCTACTTAGTGTCGCTCGGTGTCCAACTTTTAACCTTTTTAAAATATTTTTGAGACAAAGTATAACATGGTGTAAAAATTATTGGAATCGATTCAGTTACTTATTCTGAACAAACATATTCTGGTTTCGCATATACTCAAAATAACGTTGCTTATAGCCACACTGTAAGTTTGCGTACTTTCTAACTGTTCAGGATGTGCCAAACATAAAAACCGGCCAATTGCAGGTTCGGGCCACGCACAGTGTAGGGTTCTGTAGTAGCCTGTTATGTTAATTCATCTCGTCTTCTCAACGTCTGTGTGTCACTGCAGGGATCCAGCAGAATATCAGCGTCAGGTACATTTGCCTGACACATGCTGAGCTGGACTCCCATTTGGTGCAACCTTGAGACGCACACCGCACTGTGTCGTCGTCGTCGTTTCAGCCGATAGACGTCCACTGCTGGACATAGGCCTCCCCCAATTTTGGGGGGGTTTGCCGTAATCGCCACGCTTGGCAGGCGGGTTGGCGATCGCAGTATGGTATGATGGTGGAATAAATAGAGAACGCTGCTGCCCATTCTCCGGTAAGAGCCTTAGTCGCCTTTTACGACACCCACGGGAAGTAAGGGGTGGTGCAATTCTTTAAGTCCGGCACCACACAGACAACCGCACTGTGTACGTTTCGTTATTAATATTAATTTTATTTTAAGTATTCGTCATAGTGTCACTTTTATTTCGATGTGTTTTTCATCTTGTTTTTATATCGGCACCTTGTTTTTATATTATAATCATGTGAGTAGTTTGATTATCATCTTATATTGTACTTTTGTGTGTTGTGTGCTGTCTTTTTTTTGTGTGCGCCAAATAAATCGTTTATCTATTTATCTATCTATCTATGTTATATTTTGTTTTTCAATGCATGTTTTTACCCGTTATAAACAAGCAACTACTTCATCTTAGTCACTTTAAAGGATTAATGCTAAGGATTTTGTATTTGGTACAAAATTATCCAACACCCTAGTTCAACGACTATTACTGCTAAACTAATAAAGTTATATTAACCGCTATAGTTTTTATTTAAAGTTCATAAAATGCACTATCATCGTGAATTTTTCCAGATTTTTCGAGCCCGTAGTTTAGGTTTTAGAGGGGGGGGGGGACGCCCTACTGGAACAAATATTTGCACATTAAAGTTTGATATTTCGTAAATGGAGCATTACATCGAAAAATTATATTAGCAACCCCCAAGTCATTTTAGTAGACCTATTCAACGATACCCCACACGATGGGGTAGATGACGAAAAAAATATTCATCCCCACTTCACATTATAGGGGAGATCCAAAAAAAAATATTTTCCAATATTTTATTTTACCACTTTGTCTGCGTAATTGATATACGCACTTCTACAAATTTACAGCTTTCTAGTACTAACGGTCTCTTAGAAAAACCTCGGACAGACAGACAGACAGACAGACGGACATGACGAAACTAAAAAGACCACGACAGAACAAAATTATGTTGTCTTTTATACATTTTCGTCAATTTCGATGCCTGATTAATAAGGGATAAGGGATCCTAAAATATACCCTTTTTCAAGTTAAATCCCAATTAAGTACTGAATTGTATTAACCTTATTCGTTAACCCCTTACACGTGAATTGGCTAATGATTCCTATACCGAATTTCCTTTTAAGTAAATTACTGAGAAAACAAAAGGTCAATGTTAATGTTTCTTGTATGTAAATTTATTAGGGATATAGAGAAATAAGTACTCACGGATTGAATAAATTACTGTGGAAATTATAAAAAAATGGTTTGGATGTCTAAAAGGGTCCGTGGCTTAGGCCCCCAGTGGTCGACGCACCTGTGGCCGACGCCCCCGATACGATTAATTTAATTCAAAGTAATTTTTGATCAAATGTACTGTCAGGCACAAATCGAATCGGGGGCGTCCGCCACAGGTGCGTCGACCACTGGGGGCCTAAGCCACGGACCCGTCTAAAACTATGTCTTGCAATCAAGCTAATGACAGTGACAGTCGTTTCATAAATCAGATATTTTTTTATATACAATTACATCTAACAATGACTGAGAAGTTGTGTGGTGTAACGTGGTCTTGTGCAGGATGAATACCACGTGACTGTAGAGCCGATAGGACGTCTTCAGGGAGAAAACGTTCAAAATCTAGTCTTAATCTAGTCTTATCTTCGTCGTTTCAGCCGAAAGACGTCCTCTCCCAAAAGGGGCCGGTTTGCCATAATCGCCACGCTTGGCAGGCGGGTTGGCGATCGCAATATGGTATGGTGGTGGAATGCATAGAGAACGCTGCTGCCCATTCTCCGGTACGCTCCTTAGTCGCCTTTTACGACACCCACGGGAAGTATGGGGTGGTATTATTCTTTAAGTCCGGCACCACACAGACAATTATGTGTTGTAATCAAGCTTTAATATGACAGTCGTTTCATAAATCAGATATTTTTTATATACCTACAGTTACATCTAACAATGACTGAAAAGTTGTGTGGAGTAACGTGGTCGTGTGCAGGATGAATACCACGTGACTGTAGATAGGACGTCTTCAGGTTGAAAACGTTCAAAATCTAGTCTTATCTTTGTCGTTTCAGCCGAAAGACGTCCACTGCTGGACATAGGCCTCTCCCAAAAGGGGGGGGGTTTGCCATAATCGCCACGCTTGGCAGGCGGGTTGGCGATCCCAGTATGGTATGGTGGTGGAATGCATAGAGAACGCTGCTGCCCATTCTCCGGTACGCCCCTTAGTCGCCTTTTACGACACCCACGGGAAGTATGGGGTGGTGCTATTCTTTAAGTCCGGCACCACACAGACAACAGTCTTATCTTGGCGACATACAAATGTCAAAAACTCGTCAAAAATTTAGAGAAATCAGAGGTATTTTTGACAAATTGAGACTGAGATCAGACCGTGAACGTTCTTAAAATTACGAGAATAATAATCGGCCCTCTGGTGTATGAAATATTAAGTCCACCAGTAGGCAAGTAAAAGGATACTTTTGCTGAGATACGTTATTACAGTCGAGTATGTCGGCCATTGCGTCAAACAGTAGTAACACCAGTGTTGTATATACGCCATACTATGATAATGAGCGGTAGTTTTGTAATACCTAAAGCCTCCTCTACACGTCGTCAGATTCATCAGCAGATGGCCATCTGCGAATGCCTCCGCCGACGTGTAGTCGGGGTAATTTGGTAGTCTGTGGTAGGTATTTGACGTCGGCAGATGGCCATCTGCTGATGAATCTGTCTATGTGTAGAGGACGCTTAACAAAGATGTCATGGTATGGGCATGTGTTGCGGAGGACGAAGAAAAATATCGTGAGGAAAGTTTTAAGTATGGAGGGCTATATGAGTAGGGGAAGACCAAAGAAATGATGAGTGTACTGTGAGAAAGATGATATGGCTAGAAAGGGGGTAACTAACACTGAGATGATGACTATTTTAGAAGTATAGAAGAGTAAAGGATGATTTCCACCAATCGGCTCGCACCGCATCGGATCGGAACGGATTTTACAATATTTAAACGATATTAAATCGTGTACACAGTATTTAAAGTCTATATTACCAAGCCGTACACAGCAGCTTGACCGCGGGCGTCTTCCGCGATACGCGATCGGAGCCGAAAGTATGCTGCGACGCGCGATCGGCCCCGTTCGCCTGACGTCGTATCCGATCGAATCCTTTCGGCTGTCGTCCAAATTTTACTTTTCCTTTTCTGTGTTTTATGATTATTTTCTCCTTCTTCTAATGCAATAGTCAACAATACTACGTCAACATCACCCATTTTCAAAAATTGAGCCACGTCAACACAGTAGGAATGAAACTATTTGACTAGGCGCGGAAACGAATACGTTCGCAAGCGACAGTACGGAGCAGATCGTATGCGTCGACATGCTGCCGGACTCGATCGTCTGTCGACGCATCCGTTCGTATCCTTTCCGATCCGATGCCATGCGAGCCGTTTCATGGAAATCATCCTTAACACAATATAGAAACATTCCGTGGTTCCGAAGAAATTGGGTTTAGGGCAGGATAATGATGATGCATCTAACAAAGAAGAATAAATAAAGGAAATATAATAACGAAGAATTCGCTGAAAAAAGTAAACACAACAAGGATAATATATGTTCTGACCAACTTTGAATTGTATGCAACAATTCAAAGTTTCTCAGAACATATTCTTCCACCAGAATAACACAACAAAATACTGCAAATTGAACCTTAGCCGTTCCTACTTCAATATACAATGAAGGAGGTACATTCCAGCCAGGCGATCGAACGTCACTAATCGAAAGAAAGCACTCGCCTTCAGACTCTCGTCAATACGAACGTTCCCGAGAGATTCCGAATTATTCCGAACATGTTCTTTGTAAATTGGTATAGGTAACGCTGAATGGTGCACGTGTGATAAATGTGTTTCTAGTTCTAAGTTGACTATGAGTAGATGCACTTTGAGTGGAAGTTTCTTTGTACATTTTATAGATATTGTGGCTGATTTAAATAGGTACCTTATAATGGATATTGATTTAATTGGCCTCTTCTCGATGAACCTTTATCCTTACCCTGAACCAACATAAAAAATACGAATATTAACAAACGACTATTAAGTTTCCTCAAGATTTTCTACATGTACTGGAAATGAAAAGGAAATTGAATATTTAAGAGAAAATAAACATATTGTAGTACTAAGCAAATAAAATCCAGTCGTAAAATCCTCCTACGAACTCCCGCCGAAACATCAAGTTTTTGAAGCATTAAACTGTTTCGAGAAATATTCTAAGTGAAAATATAAGTTAACTGCTCAGTAGATGAAACTTAATAGTCCAGGTTTCACTGCGAATTCAATTAGAGCTCCGTTCAGGTGCGACTCGAGCCGGTTTGAACCACTCCTAGCCAGTGTAAGGCGGAAATATCCAGATATTTCTAGAAATTTCGCTCCACGCGCGGGTTAATTTCATTTGGTGCACAGAAAACTGTGTGAACGTTATTGCTCCAACCATTTTTGTTTATATTTTTAGAATTTATACTAATAAAATGTTGACCGAAAAAACAAGGGTGGATCTCCGCTATTTCGGGATGTTAGTTTAGTTTTCCTGTTGGATTGGGGTCGCAATTGTTATTTTTTACTAGTTTTTAGTGGACTGCGAGCAGTTGTAATAAAATGGACTGCTCCAGTGCTATCTTTGGGGATATCCTCAAAAGACCATTTCAGAAATCAATTTACATGATCTGACCAAGGTTAAGTCTGGACTATAAAAGAGACTGTGACCTCTGAGTTTGTTTCGGCCTTTCTTCTTAGAGTAGTCAGATAGGAACCGCCGACCTCATCTACTTTTTAAAATATGATTGAAGTGTAAAAGTGTTAAGGGGCCGGCGGAGCATGCGTAGTTCTTAAAAAAGTAATACCAAAATAATTTGTAAATCAAACATATTCTTAACTAGCTGTGCCCGCGACTTCGTCCGCGTGGAATAGTGACTTTTCGGACAGCATATTTTGAATTACATATACCGTCTACAGACCTTGCATTCCAACACCGGGCTGTCCGAACCCTCTGAGAACTCAGGCGAATTTCCCTATCAGTGAAAGTCTCAGACTCACGCGATAGTGCTTGAGCTTCACGATCGGCAGTGAGACGTATTTCTCGTTCTTCCTGTGTTTCCTGAGACCAAGCATTTGCTGTCCGAACCCTCTGAGAACTCAGACTAATTTCCCTATCAGCGAAAGTCTCAGGCTCACGCGATAGTGCATGAGCTTCACGATCGGCAGTGAGACGTATTTCTCGTTCGTCCTGTGTCTCCTGGGATCGAGCATTTGTTGTCCGTACTCTCTGGGAGCTCAGGCGGGTTTCCCTGTCAGCAAAAGTCTTAGACTCACGCGATAGCGCGTGAACTTCGCGATCGACAGATAAACGTGCCTTTCGTTGTTCCCCGTTTTCCCTATTTCGAGTTGTCATCATTCGAGAACGATTTGTACTCAGTCGAGATTCTCGCTGAGTCGAAGTTTCTGCAGCACGAAACCTAGCATGATGTTCCCGAGTTGCAGAGAGCCTTGCCTCACAACCTTCCTCAGATTCCTGTGATCGAACTAATCTCATCCTTTTAGCATTTTTGCTACATTGGGAGAGGTTGGATCTTCTTCGAGGCATTCTTACAATAAAATAGTACTTACTTACTACTTAACACACAGTTATTTGGTAAACACGTACTATCGTAAACAATTAAATTATAAATACTTACAGATTATTAAACAGTCTAAAATTATCACACTTTAAGTAATAAGAGTTAAGACGTGTAAACCAAACGTACTAACTTTATAAAACAAAAGAAATGCTAGAAAAATTAATGACTAACCTGAGCTAATGAACTTATACTTAATAAAGAAAATCAAGAAAAGAAATGCCTAACCTATACCAAATACTTATAATATTTATATACAAACCCTTAATACAAATTAAGATAAGTATACCGAAAATCAGGGAAAGAAATGCCTAATCTATTATAAATGCTTACAATATTTATTTACAAACCCTAAATAAAAATTAAGATAAGTAAATACCCAAAAATCAAGTAAAGAACCGCCTAACCTATACCAAATACTTACAATATTTATTTACAAAATTTTAAAGAAAATTAAGAAAAAGAACCTAACCTACAAACCCTAAAATATAAATAAATGAAATATGCAAACAGTCAGTATTCAAGTGAATCGCAATAATCGAAAGCAACTATTCGCCTATACTCTCCAGGATACGTGCGTTCGCTACGAATAACTGAATCCTTATGGCAGCGGCGCATTTTTTTTTTTTGGACTATGGCATCTCGTACCGCCTGACGCAGGTCCTCACCGGACACGGAAGTTTTGGGAGGTTCCTGCACATCATCAGGCGGGAGGAAAGGCCCGGGTGTCACCATTGCCAGGATCGCCCAGAGGACACGGTGGAGCACACGGTGGAGTTTTGCCCCGCTTGGGTGGAGCACCGCCGTGTCCTCGTAGAGGCGATCGGCAGCGGCGGCGACCTCTCGCGTCCGGTCCTGGTGCAAGCCATGGTCCGAGGCGAGAGGGAGTTGGAGGCAGTCACCTCCTTCGGCGAAGCAGTCATGCTAGCGAAGGAGGTGGCGGGATGGCTTAGGGAGAGAGCCTCCCGTCCCAGCCGCCGCGGGAGACGCTCCGGGCGTCGGTAGCCGCGTGACGACTCCCGGCCACCGTAGGCGCGTGCCTGCGGTCGGAGAGTAATGGGTAGCTCACCGTCCGATCAGGACCAGGCCCGTGCCGGACGGTGCGTACGTGTTCCACGCGCGCCTCAAAGAGATGTCAGCAACAGAGAAGGGGCCCGACAGGGCCGAAGCCTGCCGGGGCAGCGGGATTGTCCGAAAGGGTTACCGCTACCCCGGAACAAAAAGGGCTAAGGAAGGAACATGGGTGTGTTTTAGTCAGTAAGAGTCTGACACTCCCTTCCGCTCCACCCAGAGCGGGAGGAGTCATTTAATGATTTCCCCACCCGAAAAAAAAAAGCCTCCAGCCAGGGGCAATTATCTACTATACTAAGCGACTACTCGCTAAGGGCACCCCCTGTGGGGTACGAATCTCGGCTTAGGGCGTCGCTGGGAGAGGGCAGCAAGATGGGACAGATGAGATCGGCTTTTCCTATCTGACTACTCTGAGAAGAAAGGCCGAAACAAACTCAGGCACGCTTTATTTGTATAGCCACGGACGCGCAGATGCGAGGCGTGTACGTACTCTGATAGAATACCTTAACAAATATTCGCCGTGATTCTTTAAATTGACATAACTTTTTATTTATGAACCGATTGACATGAAATAAACACTAAATGTTAAGTGATGCTTACTACAATATATTAGTGAAAACCGCATCTAAATCGAATAAGCCGTTTCTGATATTAGCGTGCACAAACACACAGACAAACAGACAAACAGACAAAAAAAAAATTAATTACAGTTTCGGGTTCGGCATCGATATAATAACAACAATGCTACTTTTTTTTAATATATTTCCATTGTACAGACACCACTTTTCTACAATTTTATTATATGTATAGAAGATGTAGTGTGTTCCCAAATATATATTTTGATTTAAAGAAGAGTATATAGAAATATTGAATTCCTCATATCTCGTTTTTATATCATTCTCCTTTCAAAATATATATTTGTAAACCTAGATATTCTGTAATCCAATCGGAACAAATACACACTACGTTAAGAACATTTTTGATTTACAAATTATTTTGATATTACGTTTGTATGCACTACGCATGTTACGCTGGCCCTTTAAAAACGACATACGACCACCACCGAAAGATATCAGTCAGTCTAACCATGACATCCAACATCAAAATCAAAAGTCATTTATTCAAGCTAAGCTGAGAAGCAGCACTTTTCGAACGACCAACGATCCAACTCTTTTATTACTTTTGTAGCTTTCTGTAGCCACAGACTTGGTACAAAAAACGTAGAATTCCGGACTATCCAACCCTGGGATAAAGGTCTTAACAGCAACACATGTTGACTCGGCGGGACAAGTTTACAAGTAGGTTCTAACCCGTCACGCAAATATGGCGGAATAGGGACGGGACACTGAGTGAAACATGAAAGTAGTTTGACATTAGTGTATCATCATTCTTAAGCCCAATATATTTGGGGTCGACGCAATATATGTCGCACATTGATAAGAAGACCGTCACTTTACGAAAAATGACGTTTTTCTGTTAGCAGTACCATCTCTTAGCGCGTGAAGATACAATGATTTTGCAAATACACCAGTCGTTGTAGCTCTAAATTAAACATGATATCAATTTTTTTATTCTTTCTGGTTCAAAACTAGTCATTACTGTTTTGTAATACTAAAGTATTACAAAACAGTAATGACTAGCTTTGATCCTAGTCATTACTGTTTTGTAATACTAAAGTATTACAAAACAGTAATGACTAGCTTTGATCCAGAAAGAATAAAAAAATCTTTCAGTAGAAGCATTAAAATGCTTCTACTGAAAAAACTGTTTTTTTTGTTAGTGTCACTCTTCTTATTAATGTGTGATGTCATCTTCCATATTTCTTTAAAGCCATCGACATTCGTATTCTAAACTTTCCTCACGAAGCCCAATATATTTGGGGTCGACGCAATATATGTCGCACATTGATAAGAAGACCGTCACTTTACGAAAAATGACGTTTTTCTGTTAGCAGTACCATCTCTTAGCGCGTGAAGATACAATGATTTTGCAAATACACCAGTCGTTGTAGCTCTAAATTAAACATGATATCAATTTTTTTATTCTTTCTGGTTCAAAACTAGTCATTACTGTTTTGTAATACTAAAGTATTACAAAACAGTAATGACTAGCTTTGATCCTAGTCATTACTGTTTTGTAATACTAAAGTATTACAAAACAGTAATGACTAGCTTTGATCCAGAAAGAATAAAAAAATCTTTCAGTAGAAGCATTAAAATGCTTCTACTGAAAAAACTGTTTTTTTTGTTAGTGTCACTCTTCTTATTAATGTGTGATGTCATCTTCCATATTTCTTTAAAGCCATCGACATTCGTATTCTAAACTTTCCTCACGAAGCCCAATATATTTGGGGTCGACGCAATATATGTCGCACATTGATAAGAAGACCGTCACTTTACGAAAAATGACGTTTTTCTGTTAGCAGTACCATCTCTTAGCGCGTGAAGATACAATGATTTTGCAAATACACCAGTCGTTGTAGCTCTAAATTAAACATGATATCAATTTTTTTATTCTTTCTGGTTCAAAACTAGTCATTACTGTTTTGTAATACTAAAGTATTACAAAACAGTAATGACTAGCTTTGATCCTAGTCATTACTGTTTTGTAATACTAAAGTATTACAAAACAGTAATGACTAGCTTTGATCCAGAAAGAATAAAAAAATCTTTCAGTAGAAGCATTAAAATGCTTCTACTGAAAAAACTGTTTTTTTTGTTAGTGTCACTCTTCTTATTAATGTGTGATGTCATCTTCCATATTTCTTTAAAGCCATCGACATTCGTATTCTAAACTTTCCTCACGAAGTTTTTCTCCTTCCTCCGGATCACATGCCCATACCATTATCTACAACCGATTTCCGCACAACTTTCCAGTTACCGGTGCCACTATCTTCCTCTTATGTAGTCATTTCTTAGCTTGGTACCAGTGTGTAGCTAGTAAATAATGCTTTCAAAAATTTGTATTTATTAATTAATTTAATATATTTCCCAGTCTAAAGATTAAAACGATTGTCAAAGGGTTTCCAAATGAAAGTTATTATTTTGATTTAAGAGAGCAGCAAAGATAGAATAGATAGGTTATACAGATAGGTCTTATGTGCTAAGAACGGTCGTCAAACTCTAAACTGATTGATTCACAAGCGGCACGAGTCATCCAGATAAGCAGCTGCATTATTAAATCCAGGATTCCTTAAAGTAGGACATTCACGATCGACGTAAAACAAAGTAAGGTAAGGTATAAATTAGACTGATTGATTGATTGGATCATGAGTTTTATTAAACTCTTTATACTTTATAACATTGAGATAAGAGTTACATTGCAATTACTTACTAATGATTTTACGCCATTCACGTGAATGTCCTGCTTAAGATATTTTCATTCACCTTTAATCACTGATGCAAATGATTAAAAAAAAAGTACCTACTTAAAGTAGGTACTTAAGGTCGGTTTCCAGCCTAACCGGATGCAGCTGAATACCAGTATTTTATATCGCGACTGCCTATCTGACCTCCACAACCCAGTTACTGGGTAATACGATACCCCTTGGTAAGACTGGTTGTCAGACTTTCGGGCTTCGTACTACCCGTAACGACTTTCAAAGATCCACGAATGACAGCTGGGACCAACGGCTTAACGTGCTTTCCGAGGCACGAAGGGGTCACGGTATGTAAAGATGGTCACCCATCCACAGACCCACCGCGGCAAGCGTAGCTTAACCTGATCGATCGACCTTTGCGGCTGTTATTATTTAGCCACGGGCCCCTCTAAAGTACCTAAAATAAATAAGAACATCAATTGAGACAAAAATTACTGGATATAAACAAGTTGCAGATAAAGTGTCCATCACTACAGAATGTCAAACGAGAGTTTAATCGTGGGGCCGTGGATAAGCGATGTCGTGGACCCGTGTGCAAGCGAACGAACAACACGAACTTAACATGTTCATTAATTTGAGGTGTCATTGCGTTGTACAAGTAGTTGTTGAAATGTTGGACTTCTGGGGTTCTTTAGTTACTTAAAAGCTAGCTGGCATTTCAAAGCAACGTTGGAAAAGGAGCAGTGGTGGCCAAGTGATAACGGCTGTGACATACGAGTTGTACACTGCTCTCAAAACGGTGAAGAAAAACATCGTGAGGAAACCGGCATGTCCTAGAACCAAAAAATTCGAAGACACGTGAATTGTGACATCTATCAACCCGCACTGGGCACGCGTGGTGGATTACGGCTCACTCGCTCTCACTGAGAGGAGGACTGTGTTTTAGCAGTGGGAACGTTATAGGCTAATTATGAGAATTCTAAGCGATTCAATACTAGTAACAAAATTAAGTTCTGAATTATATTAAAAAGAGCCGGTAAGGGGTATTTTTATTAGTGAGGACTACTACATAGTCTTTTGGCATACGCAATATGATCAAATCTCAAATCGTTTATTGCAATCCATAATGTATAATTACAGGTGGTAAATAAAAAAAATTATAGAAACAATTATGGACCCTGTCGGGCACAGCAAATTTTTAAATAAGTAGAGAGGGAGAGCGCTTTATTAATTCTCCTTGCTACTAAGTTAGAATTATTTTACTACTAGCTGACCCGGCAAACGTTGTTTTGCCATATAAATTATTTCTAGCTGCCCAGCGCTACTTCGTTCGCGTGGTGTCCTACCCCTTACCCTACCCTACCCCTACCCTACTCCTACCCTGCTCCTACACTACTCCTAACCTACTCCTAGCCTACTCCTACCCCTCCTACACTACTCCTACCCTACTCCTACCCTACTCCTAACCTACTACCCTACTCCTGGTTCTAAGTTACCTCCCCACCAAATTTCAGCCAAATCGGTTCAGCCGTTCTTGAGTTATAAATAGTGTAACTAACACGACTTTCTTTTAGATTCACATAGATATAGATTATTACCTATGTATTTATATTTCCATTCATTCGCTTATTCTATTAATATTTTAAATGCACGTCTTTCTATTCATGATGAGAGCCAGAAAATACGTAAGAACGTAGGTGCTTTACACCCGTATTCACAAACATTACTATGAGGTCTCACAATGCGCGCGGATGCACAGGGCTCTAAAAACCTATTCCTAGACAATACTTGAGTATGCGTCGCTTAATGTTTATGAATTTAAAGGCTGGTCTTATGGAACGCATTGAGAAATGCATTACTTCGCATTGTACACCTACTTAGACAAGTATGGTTTGTTATTATAACACATAGTATCATTGGACTTCTTTGCCGGGAGATGGATAGACGTGTGTCGCGAATGTTTAAAGTTTTGTGAGAAGATGGATGAAAGATACATACTAATATTATAAATTCGAAAGTAACTTGTCTGTCTGTCTGTATGTTACCTTATCACGCCTAAACCACTGAACGGATTTCGATAAAATTTGGGCACAGAGATAGATTGCATCCCGAGGAAGGACATAGGATAGTTTTTATTGACATACCTCACGGGCGAAGCTGTGGGTGGAAGCTAGTATGTAATAATTAATTTGATAAGTATAAATTATGTTTTTATTTATTTTTGTCACTTGATTACATTTTGTTTATTTTACACGTGTGTTGTGTTTTGATTGTTAATTTTTTATTGGTCTTGTGTTTACATTTTTTACCTAGCCTACTTGAGTATGTTTTTGTGTCACTTTTTAGTTTGTAAATTGCTCTATACGGTGTCTTGGGATTCTATTCTGTAATGTTGTGCATGTAATCCTAACTAATCCATACTAATATTATAAATTAGAAAGTAACTCTGTCTGTCTGTCTGGTCTGTCCGTCTGTCTGTATGTTACCTTTTCACGCCTATACCACTGAACGGATTTCGATAAAATTGGGCAGAGAGCGATGCGGACGAATTTTTTGATGCCCTATGATTATTTCGCTTATTTTTCATATAAATGTACATATTATTATTATTTTAAATATTAGCATAGATTATGTAAATATTATCATGTTATGGATTTGAAAGAAATAGTAACTAAAATGTAAAAAAAAAAATTGTTGTAGTAGGTAGTTGTAGTCTGTAAAAACTTTCAAATTCACCCCAAATAAATGCAAATTACAAGTACCTTCATCGATTTTCGCAACTTATCGCTGCCAAAACCTGACCCATTTTTTTTCAGAAGTCAATTAAAAAATTACTACAAAATTACTAAAAATCTTTACCCAATCTACAACTCAAACTACCAATTTGAACGTTTAAACTTCTAAAGAAGCCAAATAAAGAAATGAGGATAATTTCGTGATTAAACAGAAAAGAGTTTAAACTTTCGATACGCGAGTACTGTTTATGTTACTGGGCAGTGAAAACCGAATATACCGGAAAGGAAGTTCGCAATGCGGGTGGATACATAAAAGAAAAGACCAATTTGAGGTTGTTACTGTTTCTAAGGTAAACTCGAAAAAAAAAAAAAAAATCGGAATAATCGTAATCAGTATCGGTGAAAGAAAACATCTTGAGGAAACATCATATTCTAGAACCAAAATTTCGAAGACATGTGACATCTATCAAATTGACACATCACGACAATTTGCAGTATTATACCCATTATATCAAAGAATGACAGTGTTGTGATTCGAATATACGGGCAATTTAAGATTGTATTGCTTCCACTTCCCGTTACCCAAGGGCTGGCTTTAACCTTGGCCAGAGGCGAAGCACTGCCAGTCGACAGCGATGTAGATGAATTTTTCGATAATTTTACTATTTTTATTAATTTGAAGTGTCACGGGTAAATTCAATAAAACGTACTTGGATAAAATATTAAGCTGTATTACGGCCTACCTCGGCACTACATCAATTTTATATTGAAGCTTACAACTACAACTCACAATAAAAGGTAACAATAACTAGATCAGTGAAGCGAATTATAGAAACTAGGATTAAAAACGTATTTACTAAATAAACTTAGATTTTTGGAAGAAAAAGAAATGCGAGAGTATTGGACTAGAAACTAGAACGAACTGATGCAAAAAAGGGCCGTTGAAAACCGAAACTTTGCCTTTTATTTATAATCATGTGTGATTTCACTGGTCAATGCGCATTTCTTTTTTCCAAATATGAACATTCCAAATTTTCCAATACTTAATAGGTGTGTGGAGTGTAAATAATTGTTAGAATAGTTAAATATGTTTTTATGTAGGTATTGTTTGTGTTGTAAATAAAGTATTGTCGTGAATATAATAATATATATATATTTTTGTGCGATGATTGATTGACATGATTAGCGATATTCATAGATAATGATTGCTTGCATTCTCGTTTGTTGTAGATGAATGAACTGTCATGTGATAGCTGACATGTCGAACGACGAATTACTAAGAGTGAGTTGCATCAGCTAACTATAACGATAACCAATCCCATGACAGCCGTCAAAATCTCCGGTTAAGCGAAATTCGGGTTGCATCATTTTGAGAATTGTTAAAATGACGTCATAAATAACTATAACAAGTCATTTTTAACTATAATCAAAGCTTTGACAGACGTCAAATCTCCGGTTAAGCGAAATTCGGGTTGCATCGTTTTAATTTTGACAAAATTGTTAAAATGACGTCACAGATAACTATAACTTTAATCGCCCAACTTCGGCCGGTAAAGGGCTATAGTTACGGTTTGTGTCATTGTATATGTCATCTGCTTTGCATTGTAACCTATAAAAATATTGTGTTATTGAATAAAGTACCTACTAAAACAAATTAGGTATGTCTTTACTCCGCGACATATTGTGGAAATAAAGCTCTTCTAGCGGTGATAGTGTCAGTGAATCCGATTTGCCAGTTAGGAAGAGAAAAAAATTCACCCTCGCATTGATCGATTTCATAAGTAGGATGAGAATTAATTTTTGGACAGATTCCGGGTTCTAAGACCTTAGCAAGAGCTTCTAACGTTCCTAGTTAGAAGCCAGAGCCCTTGCTAAGGTCTTAGTTCTCAACAAGGGTTCTTGTTTTCAGCAAGGGTCCTCCCTTGCTGAAAACAAGAATCCCTGAGAACTCTACATATTATATAAATAATTACCTAATGGCCCCGACTTACGATTTGAGTAGAACCCAGGCAGGCGATTTACTTTGCGTAAATTATATCATCACCACTGCTCTCAAAACGGTGAAGGGAAACATCATGAGGAAACCGGCATGTCCTAGAACCAAAAATTCAGAAGAATACGCTAGAGCTTGAGCTTCTTCGGCAATTAAAGCAACACAGTGAAGAGAAGTATAAGCTAGAACTAGAAAAACTGAAATTTGAAATCGATATTCTTATGTAAAATGTTATTATGTAAACTGTAGCAAGTGTATTGTGAATATCGTTTACTAATTTCAGTTTTTCTAGTTCCTAGCTTATACTTCTCTTCATTGTGCCGATGAAGTTCATCTTGATTCCAAATGCTTTATCTGATTTGATCCATTTCAATTTCATTAAGTTCTTTGAAGACAGGTTGTTTTTGTTTGGTCATATTATGTTTTTAAAATTGTACTTGTTTTTTTTTCTTCCTTATTTTATGAAAGTCAATGCTTATCAAAATTAATTTAGTAAGTATATACTAGCAGCGCCCCGCGATTTCACCCACATTAGTTACGATCCCGTGGGAATATCGGGATAAAAACTATCCTATGTCCTTTCCCGGGACTCAAACTATCTCTATACAAAATTTCATCTAAATCAGTTCAGCGGCTTAAGCGTGAAGAGGTAACAGACAGACACTCTTTCGCATTTATAATATTAGTATGGATATAGGACTTCCTCACGATGTTTTCGTTTTGAGAGCAGTGGTGATGAAATAATTTACACAAAGTAAAGCGCCTGTCTGGGTTCGAACCTACGACCTTTATGCTGTAAGTCGCAGCTGTTACGACGGACCCACCACTGCTCAGCGATAAATAGTAGGAGTGTATTGAACGGTTAAAAAAAAATAATAATAACAAATTGTACATAGCAGAGCATTTTTATTAATGTAACTACTTATATTAATTTCAACGTCAGACGACTTAGAAGTAGGTAATATTTCATCTGAAAAATATGCAGGTCACTCCACCGATGAAAATACTTCAATACCGCACGCTCAACAGTACATGTGCACAACAGCTAACAATACCAACGTCTGTCCACCAAACAGTTGCAATATCATCCAGCAAGAGCAGCTGGGTGTTAGAAATTAATTTTTTAGGTAGTTAGGTACCTACCTAAATAATGCACCTGAAAGTAAGTAGATGATTTATGTTAGAAAATAAGCGTATTCTAACTAATATTATTCTTGTTCTTTTTGGTGTGCTGGATGCCACTGCAAAACAATGTTCTTTTCCGCATTCATCAGGCACAGTATGCGTTTGCTGTGAAAATCGACATATAATGTAAATATTCCTGTATTCAAATCTCCATAATGTATAAACAGTTTCAATACTTTCTTGCATCGTCTATACGCATTTTCGTTAAACTGCACTAAAGATGGTTTGACTAGCGTTCGTGAATCCTTGCGTTCACAAGTTATCGTACATTTGCAGCAGTCTCGGGCAATGTTTTCGCACATTGCGTTAAAATCTTATTGAACAATTAACACAACATCCTTCTGGAGTAAATGCTGTAATGCATCTTCCAATAATATAATCCTTCAATTACATACAGGAAAACAGAAATATCAATTTCATGCAATTCGAAAGAAACGGAAAAATAAAATGAATCAAAGACTAAAATATAATGCGGTGTAATGTTATAGTCACTTGACACTTGTCTTTCTGACAGTGTCAGATAGTGATGCGGCTCGATTTTATTTAACTCGTTACTCAAAAGCTGAGTCCATTTTCTCTCGAGGTGCCACTCGATGTACTCACGATTAGATAAATATCACCAACACTGCCACACTAGTTAACTGTCATTCTTGGTTAAAAAACCAGGTACCTAATAAATATATTCTTGTAATAAACCGTCATAATACTGTGATGTACAGTCACAGAGTGTTAATAACAGAAAATACATTTTCTGTGGGTTAGTGCTGTCAGACAATAAAGTGTAATTTGTCATTAAATCGTCATTGATTTTATCAGATCAATCTGACAATCAGTGGAATATGCGAAGGAATTATTATTATTATTATTCGTATTAATACGCTCTTTACAAAGTCGAACAAAGCCAATCTGAGCCGAATGTCACTGACTTAAATACCTTGGTACATTACCAATATAGAACGGTAACTGTATTTTGGATCTTGCTATGATTCTTTTCTTGAAGTTTATTTTTGTGTGCGTTTCAAACGTACGAAGCTGCTGGAAACCTCCCTCTAGTCCTTAGATCAACTTAAATTGAGTTTTTGAATTAAATAATCGAGACAATCGAGTCCTGACCATTAATGACTGATTAACATCACTAGTGTCAAATAAACAAAGCGTGATGACAACAAGCTTGAAGTGTTGCCCTTGTCAAAAAATCACCCACGTACATTTTGGGGAAATATGACGTCTTGTCACTTGTCACCCTTTTAACTTTAACTTTAACTGTGAAATACACGAAATACATGATGGTGCAACAACGGATAGTAGATTCTATGGTCATTGTTATGGTTACGGTTAAATTTAACTTTGACACAAACTATAACGGAGCTATTGATGCAACCCACTCTTAGTAAGGTTATGATGCAATCAATGTGCCTGTATAATGTGTAGTGTTTACAATTCAAAATGAATAACCGCTTCAAATTAATTAGGTATAAGTTGTTATCTACATTATGTATATCATTACCTATCTATATTATATTAATTCTGAATAAATACCATGGAGTACTACAACCACAACCACAACCAAAACCTGCCAGTCGATTCTGTGAAAATCTCACCGTGAAAACTTAGGTGAAGTGAGTTTGTTTTTGCTAGGAATTGACACCATTGACAGCTCACTCCACACTCGCTTCACCGCTGAGTAATTTTAAGGACGTTCAGAGTCTGACCTCAGACTCAATCTGACAAAAATACCTCTAATTTCCCTACATTTTTAACAAGTTTTTGACATTTTTGTTTGTTGCCGATATGAGACTGCGACTAGATTTTGAACGTTTTATGTTGCGAGAATTGACCTTCTTGTGGTTGTGTTCCATGATAAATATTATATCAGAATATAATTAATATTATATTGTAAAATAAAAAAATAAAAAACGAATTTCCCTGACTATACCCCCTGCTGAGCTTAATTGCGAACAAAATGAGAATATAATAATAATATGATTTTTTTCTTTTAAGAGAGGAGCTATAGGCACCCGCAAAAATGTAATTAAGTAAATAGATATGAATACTAATGAAGTGCCTTACGAAAGTAAATATATAAAGTTACCAAAAAGGAATTGAATAAATAAAAATAAAATAAAACCTTTTTATTTCAGACTTTTTTTTAAATCCATTTTGTTAGTACAATAGAACTTAATTAGTAGCGTTAGTACAATAGAACTGAAATGGTAGTGTATAAACCTTCATATTTTGTTGTAACGTAAAATTCAGTAAGTATAATTTACTACATTTTTTACCTTAGTTGAGTCCATTTATGTGATAAAGTTGAGTAATTAGACCTATCACGTAGGTACAGACGCCAACACGTTGAGCTACTACAATATGTCAAATTTCTTTAATAGACTTTCAACTTTATTGCTGAAGTATAAGGTTGAAAGTTGATTGGGAATATTTGACAATTTCGTGTAGCTTGATGTGCTGCTGTCTGTACATTGTTATATTATTTTAAAAACCTTCATTGTCATAGTAGGTACTAAAACTGACCCATACAAAACAAATAAAATATTGTAACATCCACGCGTAGCATGAACACTTTTGTCTCTACGAAGAGTAGACACATTGCTTTCTATACAAAGTGATATTTCTTTTCTTCATTTTTGACATACAGCCTAGAAATTTTTCTACAATCTGTCATTTTGTCTTTCGTTTTCAACGATCTTTGTCTAGGTCCTTTTATAAGTAGATTATTTCAGAAGAAAGTTTTCTATCCCAATTGTCAAAATCACACTGACAACTGTCAGTTGTCTAAGGTAGTGAAGAGATTTTGTAATCGATAGAGACAGTAGAAAACTTTCTACTCGACGGCCACAAAGTATATACGGTTATCTACAAAATCCCACGAAAAAAGAAACAAAATTCCCAAAATTCCAATGGCTTAACGTGCTTTCCGAGGCACGGAGGCGTCTCGGTATGTAAAAATGGTCACCCATCCACGGATCAACCGCGGCAAGCGTAGCTTAACCTGATCGATCAACTGATGCGGCTGTTATTATTTGGCCACGGGCCGCTCCTTATAATGTGACTTAATATCAGTAAAAATGAAGAATTAAAAAGAAAAAAAATCGTATGACAAAACAAAGAATTCTGAGTCAAATTAAGTAAATGAGTGAATTTCGTAAAAAGTGCAGTTGACTCTTTCTACTTTGCTGCCGTCGTACTGTCTACACGGAACGTCATCTTTGTCTACTCTTCCGCCGACAAACCGGTGCTCATGCTACGCGTGGTAAGTAAGTCGCCAACAAAAATATCTAAATAAAACATTCTACAAACTACAAACATAAAATAAAATGTGTAGCCATTTTTTAATACTGAAGAACGCTGTTTGATGGAAACAAAAAACTGACTGATTGATTCACGTTAAGTTAAGGATATCAGACATTCGTTACTACCTGTGATTGAAATAAATATTGTGTTGTCATTATCATTGGTGTTGTCTACCGTCCCTTTCCTTTCGCAACTATCTTCTTTCCGTGACTTCGCCCGCGTAAACTTTCTTGTTTTAATTTTAAAAAAATATTCTTCTATAACACTCGGCAATACTTTAGTTTTCCATTAGTGAAATAATTTTTAGAATCGGATCAGTAGTTCTGAAGATACAAACAAATTCGTTATATTTTTTGTATAGATGGCAATAAGTTTTGTAATTCCCAATACGGTTTTTGAATTTGGAATTTGGTTTTGAATTTTTTATTGGCAGTGTTGTTGTTCCATTGGGCCAATTTGTTTTCGACTGATCTGTGTTTATTGACGCAAATGAAAATATGTTCAGACAGGTTTTAAAGCGTTTTGTTGGAAAATCATTTACTCTATTCCTAGTAAAGAGGTTTCTTAACTTTATAATTGTTTGTTATAACGCTGATGATTTTGATGTATTTATTATTTCAATCGTATTATAATTAACATTGAATTATTATTAAGTTTTGCCGGCTTGTATTGAATAATTTGAATAACAATGTTAGAGTCAAATTCCAACGCAAAATGAGACCATTTTGTGTTGGAATTTCAATTTATCGTTGTTGTTGTTTGTTTTAGGTAGATGTGATGACATTACGTCGACATTGACAAAATAAATAAGTATTATCTGAAAAACTATAATCTCTTACACTCTCTAAAGACACAAAGTCATAAAAATTACGAGTTAAGGTGAATGCGCAGTGGTAGACCGCGAAATTCAAATTTTCTTACGGTTTCTGCAATTTGCAGGTCAGTGTCAGGTTGTATCTTGATCAAAATATGATTCACGACTATAATATATATGTATTTACAGAATTATAGTAATTAGAATCATCAATATTGTTGTGATTTCATTGATTTAATTTTAAAAAACAAGCATTATTTTAAGACCGCATTATAATATCCACTGTGGCAACACTATCAAAGTACAAATTATTAATATTGTAACAAACTTTTAAAATGTATTTCCGCTATGGCAACTAAATGTATTATTTTACTTTGGCAACACTTGGAAATAACGGTGATGATATTACTGAGCGTTATTTCTGGGTGGGGCAAATGTCGTTTTAAAATGGTAAAATGTAGTGCAAGGCAGTCGTTGTTGGATTGTGAAAGAGTACAGTTGTGCGATTAAAAAAGTATTAGCAAGAAAAGGTTCTATTTCATTTTAATTCAGAAGTGCTATGGACCACGAGCCATGTCTCGGCAAAATCGTAAGTAGTCTTATGAATTCTTTACCATACTTCATTGTTTTAGTCCCAGATAAGTTCAGTGAGCGGTAAGTGTGGTTGTTACGTAGTTTTGATTCGGTAGAAATCATTGTGGCGTATTTCCCTGACGGTTAATATTTAAATCATAGTTAATAGTAATTGGGCCGATGCACGTGCTACCTTTGGTCGAGGCAACTCCTCGATAGGGTTATCGTTGCGTTGGACTAATTATAATAATATAATAAGTAAATAGTTAGGCCGACGCACGTGCTGCCTTTGGTCGAGGCAACTCCTCGATAGGGTTGTAGCTGTGTTGGCATAATTATATAAGTAAATGGTTGGGCCGATGCACATGGTACCTTTGGTCGAGGCAACTCCTCGATATGGTTATCATGGCCTTGGACTAATTATAAACAATAAGTCAATAGTTGAGCCAGTGCACGTGTTACTCTTGGTCGGGGCAACTCCTCGATAGAGTTATCATTGCATTGGACAACTTGAAGTAAATGTTGGGAATTTCGCTACAAGATTCACTCTGAACAATGATATTTTAGAGGTCTGTACCGTTCATTGGATTTTCTGAGCAGGTATATAGTTTGATAGCTAAGCTAAAAGTTTGATCATGTTGGTTGCGGTAATGTCTAATGACTGTATGAGCATGCATATGTATAGTAAAATGTATAGTTTAGACCTCCGACTTTGGCCTTTGACTTTAACCTCTATCTATGCGGCGTGCACTCGGGTCCAGCCACGAGGTGAGCTGTTTAGAGATGTACGAGTATAGTTTAGACCTCTATGCGGCGTGCACTCGGGTCCAGCCACGAGGTGAGCTGTTCAGAGATGTACGAGTATAGTTTAGACCTCTATGCGGCGTGCACTCGGGTCCAGCCACGAGGTGAGCTGTTCAGAGATGTATGAGTATAGTGACTTTGACCTTTGACCTCTATCTATGCGGCGTGCACTCGGGTCCAGCCACGAGGTGAGCTGTTCAGAGATGTACGAGTATAGTTTAGACCTCTATGCGGCGTGCACTCGGGTCCAGCCACGAGGTGAGCTGTTCAGAGATGTACGAGTATAGTTTAGACCTCTATGCGGCGTGCACTCGGGTCCAGCCACGAGGGTGAGCTGTTCAGAGATGTACGAGTATAGTGACTTTGACCTTTATCTATGCGGCGTGCACTCGGGTCCAGCCACGAGGTGAGCTGTTCAGAGATGTACGAGTATAGTGACTTTGACCTTTATCTATGCGGCGTGCACTCGGGTCCAGCCACGAGGTGAGCTGTTCAGAGATGTACGAGTATAGTTAAGACCTCTATGCGGCGTGCACTCGAGTCCAGCCACGAGGGTGAGCTGTTCAGAGATGTACGAGTATAGTGACTTTGACCTTTATCTATGCGGCGTGCACTCGGGTCCAGCCAAGAGGTGAGCTGTTCAGAGATGTACGAGTATAGTGACTTTGACCTTTATCTATGCGGCGTGCACTCGGGTCCAGCCATGAGGTGAGCTGTTCAGAGATGTACGAGTATAGTTTAGACCTCTATGCGGCGTGCACTCGGGTCCAGCCAAGAGGTGAGCTGTTCAGAGATGTACGAGTATAGTGACTTTGACCTTATCTATGCGGCGTGCACTCGGGTTCAGCCACGAGGTGAGCTGTTCAGAGATGTACGAGTATAGTTTAGACCAGGGGTGTCGAACTCAATTTTGCAGAGGGCCATATATTAGATTTAGAATGTGTAGGCGGGCCAGGTTCAAATTAAAAACTAAAACATACTGAATTATTTTTACATCTTTATTTATTTAGTTATTATATAGTTGTTACAAATCATACCAAAAGAGGGCAATTATTTTGAACTCGAGGATCCGGATACCTGACGTACGAAATACTTGACGCGACTGCTCGTAACAAAGACTTCAACCTGAGTGCGCGGGGGAGGGGCGCAGTATGTATGCGTTAGCTGCACGGACGAAATAGAAGACGACTTCGCGCGCGCACGAGAGAGAGAGAGAGAAAAGCATAACTAACACTCTCTCACTCGTCTTGTCAGGCGCTACTCTTGAAATTACTTTTAAGTAAAGCGCGCGTATTTTTAAACCTGCGTAGAGGCATTGAGTGCAGTCTAAAATCTCTAAAAAACAAGATTCATTTATCTGTGATATATTGTGATCGCGGGCCGTATCGAAATGGCCCGAGGGCCGGACTTGGCCCGCGGGCCGTATCTTTGACATGACTGGTTTAGACCTCTATGCGGCGTGCACTCGGGTCCAGCCACGAGGTGAGCTGTTCAGAGATGTACGAGTATAGTTTAGACCTCTATGCGGCGTGCACTCGGGTCCAGCCACGAGGTGAGCTGTTCAGAGATGTACGAGTATAGTTTAGAATTCTATGCGGCTTACACTCTAGTTCAGCCATGCAAGTGAGCTTTATGGAGATGTATGCGTATAGTTTATAGCAGCCACATAAGCGAGCTGTAGTTCAGATTTTAAAAATAAAGATAATGATATAGGAGAATAGTTTAGAGTTCTATGCGGCTTACACTCTAGTTCAATCATGGGTGATGTATGCGTATAGTTTGTTGCAACTATGTGAGTGAGCCGGTAGTTCGGAGTTCAACGTCGGTACTTATGTGATCTTATGCAGCCATGTAGGTGAGCTGCAGTTCAAAGTTTAACGTAGGTACTTATGTGATCTTATGCAGCCATGTAGGTGAGCTGCAGTTCAAAGTTTAACGTAGGTACTTATGTGATCTTATGCAGCCATGTAGGTGAGCTGCGGTTCAAAGTTTAACGAAGGTACTTATATGATCTTACGCAACCATGTAGGACAGCTGCACTTCAAAGTTTAACGTAGGTACCTATGTGATCTTATGCAGCCATGTAGGTGAGCTGCAGTTCAAAGTTTAACGTAGGTACTTATGTGATCTTATGCAGCCATGTAGGTGAGCTGCAGTTCAAAGCTTAACGTAGGTACTTATGTGATCTTGCGCAGCCATGTAAGTGAGCTGTAGTTCAAAACTGTAGTTCTGAGTTTAACGTAGGCGCTAATGTGATCTTATGCAACCATGTAGGTGTACTGTTAGTACGCCATTTGTGTGCTGTTAATAAGCCATGTAGATATGCTGCAATGAGTCCCAGATTTTGACCCTGATAGTAGATTCCAAGATATTGAGCGATAGCTAAGATAGTTAATACGCCAATGTTTGATTAGAATGAAAACAAATAAAACACTATGCCCTTTAAAAAGTTTTTGGATTGGCCAAAAAGCGGTATGAAACTTTGCTAACGCTCAATTACTCGTGGAAATAAATGGTATTGATGAAAATTTCAGAAAACTTTTAGAGATGCTTAAATGAAAGTCCTGTATGGATGAAACTCTTGGACTATCTTTATGATAAGTTAGCATTGCACAGTAGGTGTGAAATTGATGGCCGAATGGCAGTAGGTTGTGTTACTTAATGGGATCAATGATAATTCTAATAGAAACGGTGCGCAGGCACATACAGATGGTTAGTTAAATTATTTAGCTTCCCAGTAAACCAGCATATCAAAATAAATTTCCAAGATTGTTGGTATTTGATATATTGCCTCAGTGGTCGTGATTAGCGCGTGCTTCGGAGTTAGCACGCCGTCGGATGGCCGAGTTGTCGTGATTTCATTGATTTAATTTTAAAAAACAAGCATTATTTTAATACCGCATTATAATATCCACTGTGGCAACACTATTAAAGTACAAATTATTAATATTGTAACAAACTTTTAAAATGTATTTCCGCTATGGCAACTAAATGTATTATTTTACTTTGGCAACACTTGGAAATAACGGTGATGATATTACTGAGCGTTATTTCTGGGTGGGGCAAATGTCGTTTTAAAATGGTAAAATGTAGTGCAAGGCAGTCGTTGTTGGATTGTGAAAGAGTACAGTTGTGCGATTAAAAAGTATTAGCAAGAAAAGGTTCTATTTCATTTTAATATATCACTTTAAGTTCGATTTGTTCCATAAGAACAAATCTCTTATGTTACAAATCTAACTTAAAGAGATATTTTAATGATTTGACTATACATATCAAATCATTAAAATATCTCTTATACTATAATATGATTCTGTAAATACATATCTTCGCGAATCATATTTTGATCAAGATACAACCTGACGAATCGCAAAAAACTTACTAAAATTTGAATTTCGCGGTCTACCACTGCGCATTCACATTAATGAATTGTGTTGCGTTAGTCGGGACGCGCTTATTTACGGAACGTCTGTGTTTGAACCTAATTAGCGTGTTTGCATGTTTTCAGCACTTTCATAGCGTTGTAAATGTGTAGACACCTTTAAAACTCGTTTGTTTTCTTTAGTGTCTTGAAAATGTGGTGAGCTGGATTTCATTTAATCATCTCGCGAAAGAGAAAAGTAAATAAATAAACAAAGAAATTAAAAATAAATGCTTGAAATTAAAGCCAGCAAAAATGTAAGTTTAAATTGCTATCTAGTAAAAAGATAGAGAACTCATGTAGGTAGTCTACACATATATAATTCAAAGTCCTGACTGACTGACTGATATATCAACACACAGCCTAAACCGGTGGTCCTAGAGACATGAAATTTGGAGGGTGTGAATATACCCAACCACTCAGTGGATACCTATACCTATTCACTAAGAAAGGGTTTTTCGAAATTCCACTCCTGAGGGTGAATTGAAATACATAATAGTGGATATAGAAACGTTAATGGCAGCGCTGTGCTGTGGATCCCTATAGCACAGCATAATGCTGAGTCGATGCCTTCTTGTCACTGTCATGACGGTCAGCTGCCGACTATTTCTGTTCTGTGCTCGTTAATAAAGATCAATTTTGTTTTTTTTTTACTTTTCTTTATTATTAGAGTTACTCATCTTATATTTATGTATGCACGTGTTTCTGTAACTAAAAGACCTTTTTTTAGGGTTCCGTACCTCAAAAGGAAAAAACGGAACCCCTATAGGATCACTTTGTTGTCCGTCCGTTAGTCTGTCTGTCAAGAAACTTTATCTCGGGAACGCGTGGAGGTATCGAGTTGAAATTAAAACCATATACAGGTCTGCGGTTCCTAGAAGCTGTGAAAAAATCAAACTTCTAAGTTAACTTACAAAAAAAAAGTTATTTGAAAAAATAAAAAACCCGACTGCGGTAAAAAAATTAAGTTAAAATAAAAACTGAAAAAACAAACAAGCCCATTTTAAATTAAATAAAAGTTGGAAGCAGGCGGGACCCATACCATTTTTATTATATTTTCAAATTCAAATGGATCCCGCCTGCTTCCAACTTTTATTTAATTTAAAATGGGCTTGTTTTTAGCTTTTCAGTTTCTTTTAAGTTAAGTTTTTTACCACAGTCGGGTTTTATATTTTTTTAAATAACTTTTTTTATTTGCAGCTTTTTAGTTTACAAATGTGAAAGATTTCGCAGACGATTTAGTTCTTGGTAGATGTTTTTTACAATTTGTCACTTCTAATTGCTTTTAAGTATATATGTTGTGCATATTTTTGTAATCACCTTTTAAAACCCTTTATTTTGATACCCCACTCGATAGGAATTGAAAAAAAAAAATAATAATATGGCGTCCAGTAGTCGCCATATTGAATTTTCACTAACGTCATGTCTTTAGTGACACTCGCTGGACTAAGAGGAATCGATTAACGTGTGAGTCATAAAAATCAGCCCAGGCGTTTGGTCTGTATAGTGCTTCAAAGGAACATACAAACATACATCCATACATAGGCTGATGAACACATTACCACTCCTTTGCGTCGCGTAGTCGGGTAAAAAGAAACGGCTGTTTATGCCGCAAAAAACGTCTATTTCGAGACACTCTCAAGGGAATCAAAATTTACCTATAGGGTACTTCCCGTTGACCTAGAATCATGAAATTTGGCAAGAAGCAAGGTCATGTAGCACAAGTAAAGGGAAAAATCTGAAAACCGTAAAAAAAAACCCGTGATAAACTATTTACATACCTACTTAGTACGGAGCCCTCGGTGCACGGCTCCGACTCACACTTGACCAGTTTTCTCTACCTATTTTTCTTTCTGCCTAATAGATTAGAGTTGATATCATCAAACATATTTTTTTTAAAAGCTCACGGTTGTCTTTAATTAGGTACAGATACCCTGATATGAATAGGTACCCCAAAAAACATAAAGAAAGAAAGAAAAGAAAGAAAAATTGTTTATTCTGCACAAACAAAACGCACATTGCAAACAAAAAATATAAAAAAGACAAAATATACACACACAACGTAGTCAAAAGCCTCGTACTCAAGCTTAAAAAATGTTGACAATTTTGTTCATTGCTTGATGTCAGAGCCAGGCACCAAAGACAGACAATAATTGACAAATTTGACATTGACATTACTATTATTTATTCTAAATAAAAATTTCCAACACTAAGTCCTTGTCAGAATTCCATTCCCACGCCTAGCTTCCTTAACCTAACAACAGAATACCCTTACAGCATACCCTAACCTGCCTTAAGATCCGCGCCCACGCCATAACATCAGATACTACCCACTTAGAGCATGTTTGCACCGATAAACGAATATGTGACGTATCACACTAAGGGATCGACTGGCCCAGTTGGAGATTCTTCGTTCCCTAAATAAATATTGGAAACTATGTTTGTGGAGAACCCGAGTGTCCGATGGCTTTGCTCTGTATTTTCCTCGACTTTGTGGTTGGTGACTGGCTTGGTTTTTCATTTTCTTGGTGGAGTTTTAAACGTGGATGTGTCAGCAGGTAGGGTAGTGGAATTTTATTTTTGACTAGCTGACCTGTCATCGTTTCCAAATATTAATAAGATTTGTAGTGATTTTAAAATCACTTGTAGTGATTTCACGAGACAAATCACACACTTTAAATTTTATATTCAGTATTTAAATAATAAATATAAAAAAAAACACTAAACTAAAAACACTACAACACTTTAACACACTAACACTTTACTAACCCTTTCAATTTTATATTCAGTATTTAAATACTAAATATAAAATTTAAAATCTTTATGTGATTTGTATCAAATGATTTCTGTAGCAGTGTAATCATGAAGCTCTCATGAAAAGTATCTCATTTAACAGTTACTGTAAAAGTACTGGTTTTTCAACGTTTCCAAATATTAATAACATTTGTAGTGATTTTAAAATCAATTGTAGTGATTTCACGAGACAAATCACACACTTTAAATTTTATATTCAGTATTTAAATAATAAATATAAAAAACACTAAACTAAAAACACTACAACACTTTAACACACTAACACTTTACTAACCCTTTCAATTTTATATTCAGTATTTAAATACTAAATATAAAATTTAGAATCTTTATGTGATTTATATCAAATGATTTCTGTAGCAGTGTAATCATGAAGTTCTCATGAAAAGTATCTCATTTAACAGTTACCGCAAAAGTACTGGTTTTTCAACGGAATGGAAACCTGATGTTTATAATAGAGCATCGCCTAGTTTTGAAGTTAGTCCTCTTCGGACCTCGATACCAAAAAGTTTCCTTCAAGAAGTCTATATTGATATTATATTGAGTACCTAATTAAATAGTTTGTTAATATTGCTATTTTAGATATACAAGTTTGTATGTGTGCAAGAATATAAATACAGAAATACTTATGCTGGAAAAGGCGAGTTCATTTCAGACGGTGTTCTATTGTCCTGTTTAAATTTCAGTAGTTCATATAATAATCCCGTAGACAAAAGGACGTTCAGTTTTTCCCGAATTATAACATTTTCTGGGAAACTTTTTTAATTTTCATTCCTTAAAAGCCTCGCATTAAACGTTTACATAAAAAAAACGACGGGTTGCACTCCGGGAGTGCCGGCAGAAGTGAAAACTTGAATATTAACGTTGTTTACTGTAACCGTAACCGTAACCGTAACCTGTAAATTGTAACCTGTAACCTGTAACTGTCTGTCTGTCTGGCTGTCTGTAATTTGATCCTGTATACTTGTTTTAAATTTTTGATATTTTGGAATCTTACGAATTTTCGATCAGGGTCACGTGTCATCTTACGATCAGGGTCACGTCTATAGATGGGCAATCCGGGTTTAAATCCGGTCCTTTGATAAACACCCAATTTTGTGGGTGTTTATGGGTGTTTACGGGTGTTTATCGGGTGTTTATCAAAAGCACCGGGTTTAAACCCGGTGGATTGCCCATCTATAGCACGTGTCCTGACGCGAGTTTAACATTTTTTACCCATTACAAAAAAGTGTACAACGCCGCTAAAGAAGTTTTCACTTCAAAAATAACCAAGTCGATCTAGCCATTCTCAAGTGATGCGCTTACTGTTCGAACAGCATTTCATTGTATTTATAGAAGGTTATTGATAAAACACTAACAACCCTGCAGGACTGGATTACTAACATCATAAACAACTTTTGTTCTATGACTTTTTCCAAAACATAATGGATTTACCAAAAACAAGCCTTTAAGATTTCGTTGTTCTATATAACCACACTCCCCTCCGCTAAATTTTGTACTTGACACAGCAGTTTGCTTACCTAACTAGCGCTTTCTCTTGCTTCGTGTAGAGTTCGTAACAGAAAATCGAATATTTCAATTCGTTGAATTTAAATATTTTTATTTTTATATGAAACTAGCTTCCGCCCGCGGCTTGGGCCGCAAGGTATGTCGATAAAAACTATCCTATGTCCTTCCCCGGGATGCAATCTATGTCTATGCCAAATTTTATCGAAATCCGTTCACTGGTTTAGGCGTGAAAAGGTAACATACAGACAGAGTTACTTTCGAATTTATAATATTAGTCTGATAAATTAAAATCTGATGAATTAATAAAACTCATAGAACAAAAGTTGTTGTTTCTGATGTAAGTAATATAGTCCTGAGAGGTTGTTAATGTTTTACCAATAACCCTGTATAGATAAGATACGGAAAGTTCAGATGATAACAGGTATAAAGTGAATGTGTGGTGTTTTATTTTTGAAAGGGTAAATGCTTAGAAAAAGTTCCTTCTGGATGTATTATTATTCTTATTTTAACTACTGAAGCCCGAAATAGCCGATAGAACATGTAGCGAAAATTAGGTCCTTTTGTTGGTATTAAAACTTTCTAAATGACGGATTTATTTTGCAACAACACAAGTAAGGGGGACCATTACGGAAACTACTAAAATAAAACCACATTGTTTCATAGTTGTTTAAATCAAATTCCAATTCATCTTCTCACACCAACGCCATCAACCGAAATCTAAAAAATCCCATCAAATTAAAAAACTGCTAAATCGCCATTGCGTTTCTTAAACTATCCATTTTACAATATCACTACTTCCCTCCCTCTTATGTCCTTCCAATTAGACAGAGACAGCACCACAGTTCAATAATAAGGAGTTTCCGAGAAATTGCAAAGTGAAGTTTCCAAAATGGGATTTGTCTTTGAAGATCTTACAAAAGTGCTGACTGTACGTTTGTCATCAGATCACAAGAGGGTTGGAAGTTTCTTCTGCTGATCTGCATTTGGACATGTTAATGCTGAGCTGAATGAAGGCTTAGTTAATGGTAATAATGGAACTACTTCTGGTAGTATTTTTGCGGATATTTTGATTCTAAGGTGAATATTTTGAAGTTAGTAACAGATGTGTAGAGATGATGGAAATTTAAAGAAATAAAGAAATATGTTGATTTGGAAGACACTGAGGAAATACACATAATAAAAAACAGTTTTTTCCGTACCACAAGGCAAAAACAAAAACGCCGAAAAAAACACGTATGTTTGGGGAGTCCCCCTTGAATATTTATTTTATTCTGTTTTTAGTATTTGTTGTTATAGCGGCAACAGAAATACATCATCTGTGAAAATTTCAACTGTCTATCACGGTTCATGAGATACAACCTGGTGACAAACGGACAGACGGACAGTGGAGGCTTAGTAATAGGGTCCCGTTTTTACCCTTTGGGTACGAAACCCTAAAAATGAACATTTTAAACTAGCAAAGTTACCTTTATAACAACAATAAAAAAAGTCAAAACGGCTCCTATCTCTTCATAATGCTACGATTTAAACAAAATACCGCAGCGCTGGTATTCTTCTTTGTCTTAGCTAAAGCACTAGGTACAAGTGGTGAAGAACTGGCGTTTTGGGGACTGTCTTATATAATTTTGACGTTCTAATTCTCAAGTCTAGTTTGAATAAATGACATTAAAACTTTAATTTTGAAATAAAATAAAATAATTCCGATTAAAAATTGATAACCACTTCAAACTTACATCCAAAATTATCGTGGTTAACTTGTGCTTTTTTCAAACCGCATGACTTATTATTGAGAGCAGTGGTGGCCAAGTGGTAACGGCCGCGACTTACGAGTTGTAGGTCGTAGGTTCGAACCCAGACAGGCGCTTTACTTTGTGTAAATTATTTCATCACCACTGCTCTCAAAACGGTGAAGGAAAACATCGTGAGGAAACCGGCATGTCCTAGAACCAAAAATTCGAAGACATGTGACATCTGCCAACCCGCACTGGGCCCGCGTGGTGGATTACGGCCCACTCCCTCTCACCGAGAGGAGGCCTGTGTCCCAGCAGTGGGAACATTATAGGCTGATTATGGTTATGGCTTATTAACAAACTACAAAAGCTGAGCCACGCTGTGTGCAGAAAATGACGAAAATTTTACGATGTTACATAATGTCACCTACGAAGTTGATAATCCGTCAAAGGATGCTGCAGTGGGGTCAGCGTAGGCTTATGACGCTTTCAAAGCATTTACAACTGGGTCGAATTGCTTGCCTAGAGTTTTTATCGGTATGATAGAAAGCAGTATAGCTTTTACTTAGTAAAATACATTATAGCTCGAAACACTTAAATGTATTTCTTTGTTAATGACTGAGAAAATGGGCTAATGAAAGGAAGGCAAGTAAGTAAAGACAAAATTGCCAAAACAAGTGTAAGTTGTAATTGTTTTATGGCAATGATTCAGGTTAAAGTGATGGTCCAGTGATAAGGGACTTTTTTTTTTTTGGATGGGAAATCATCAAATGACTCCTCCCGCTCTGGGTGGAGCGGAAGGGAGTGTCAGACTCTTACTGACTAAAACCCACCCGTGTTCCTTCTTTAGCCCTTTATGTTCCGGGCCAGCGGTAACCCTTTCGGACAATCCCGCTGGCCCGGCAGTGATAAGGGACTTACGAGCCCAGGGTTCTGGGTCTGGGTTCTCGAACCCAGACATGCGCTTTACTTTCTGTAAAAAAATTCATCACCACCGCTCTCAAAATGGTGAAGGAAAACATCGTGAGGAAACCAACATGTCCTAGAACCAAAAATTCACACAACATATGACATCTACCAACCAGTACTGGGCCTGCGAGGTAAATTATAGCCCACTTCCTCGACGAGGCCTGTGTCCCAGCAATGGGAACATTATAGACTACTCAGATTCTATGCCTCCTACCACACCACGCACCATTTGTCAGTCCACAAATTCCTTCAACACTTTCTAAATTCCCCAAACATTTTAGAGTCCATCAAAAATCCTCTAAACAGACTGCAAACACAACATTTAAAAGTGGAACGCCATAATTATTTTATTTACGCATTAAAAACGGACCAAGGCCAGTGTTTATTGTGCCACAAAAAAAGAAGAAAATATCATTCTCCCGACACGAAATGAAAGGAACAGAAGGCCGGCTCCATAGAACGAGCTATGGCAGTCACACACACACATACACATAGATACGCACTTTCTTCGATCTCAAACAAATGCCAGTCGCGAGTACGCTTGCTATACGTGAGCCAAAAAGAGTGTCTATATGTGTGTGCGTTTTCGCTTAATGTAAGGAGCTGACCTTCTGTACCCTCTCTTGTGCTCTCGAGCTCCTGATAACCACCTCAGTAATTACAGAACGAGGAGTCTCGTAAAAGTTTAAATGAGTAAGTGTCCCTTATTTAATTCAGTTATCTTTACAATTGCGTTTACGTTTATAAACGTCATTTGTAGGAAAGAGTTGTTACTTTAAATGTAAACGAAGTGATGATGTTTGGGAGACATTGGAAGAATTTGCTAGGAAACAAATATATTTTTCAACTAGTTTTTATGACTGCCTCATCATCATCACCCTACAGCAGTCCACTGCTGGACATAGGCCTCTCCATTCAACTCGATTTCGGCAACTGTCATCCAGCTGCTACCAGCCATCTTGCGAAGATCGTCGCTCCACCTAGTCTGAGGGCGTTCTACCTTACATTCTCTCTCAAGAAAGTCTCCACTCAAGAAAACGTCTGTGCCAACGATCATCGATCCTACGGCTAATATGGCCGGCCTATTGCACTGACTGCATTGGTTACTTAAGGTGAAACTGCTAGCGGCGGCGTAATCGTTCTCATGGCCTCATCCTACTTTATTCTATCCCTACGAGGCAGGTGCAGCATGACTTCTGTATTATGTGTTTCAGTATAAAACAAGTTTTAAATTTTTGAATGACCTTTGGACACGCATGACATAAGAAATAACTTTTTCTTGCCCTTACCCTTTGCCTTTGCCCTTTGTCTGTGTGGTGCCGGACTTAAAGAATAGCACCACCCCATACTTCCCGTGGGTGTCGTAAAAGGCGACTACGGGTCGTACCGGAGAATGGGCAGCAGCGTTCTCTATGCATTCCACCACCATACTATACTGCGATCGCCAACCCGCCTGCCAAGCGTGGCGATTATGGCAACCTTCCCCCCTCCAAAAATGACTTGGAGGAGGCCTATGTCCAGCGGTGGACGTCTTTCGGCTGAAATGATGATGACTCTTTGCCAAATCCGCCAGCGAATTGCGATTTGGTGAAAATGGTCGCAAGGTCACGGACAGAAGTTCAGACTTCGGTCTATCTATCTTGCGACCATTTTCGATGTTCACTGGCTAGAGTCTACTTACGTACCTAGACAAAGTGACATTCTATCAGTGATAACGATGATGGTAATGTCAGAAATGTATTGAACTGACATATCCTGCGACACGCTTATAACAATCCTGTTGAAAGTCTATGTAAAAATACGAAATGCTTTAAAAGCGAAAAACAAATTTCAGTTGACTTCAGTACGTACGCCTGTATCAGGAAGTTAGCTTTTATTCACAATACAAGATTCTCCACCAAAATCGCCAGTTCACACATTGAAATTCCCCACACGTAGCCAGCTCAGCAAGATCATGAACCATTTTTATATCGACACCCGCCCGACCAAAACACAGATGTTTATACTCACAAAGCTTTGAGCTGTGAATATTTTAATTTCCGGTTCGTCCGTCGCTGAGATTAAGGAGATTCAGCTGGAAATACTTTATTAACTGCTCATCCCGCTTCGGTTTAGCTTGAATGTAGGTTCCCTTTTTATTTTGTGTGATGAATTTTAAAGTGACATGTGGGTTTTTTGGCCCGGGGTGTGAATTAAAAATAATTAAGACTATTGTTTCATTGTTATCAATAAATGTGAAATTCTTTGGCCTGTTTGTGTTTATGAACAAACTCACTTTTCCACTAACAGGCATTCTCCGTTACTAGTACTGATTTTCAGAGCTTACATAAGAAAATGGTGCATGTTTCTATCGAATTCAAATTGGCTTAGCATGAAGATCGTATAAGGCAGATGGCTACACCATAGCATTTATTTCAATGAAACCATTTACTGATAGGTGCTTTTCAACTGTCAAAAAGTCGGTTAGTAAGTCAGAAAGTTATTATAAGAATGTGCATGCGTCAAAATGTTATGACTAATTAGACTTAATCCTTCTTAATTATAGAAGGTAATAATTGAATTTCATTGTGTCGTTATAATTTAAATGTTTGCTAGTTAGCCCTCAAGTTTGCGATGCCTGGAAAAGGCCGCTAAGTTGTAAGTACCTGCATTTGTAAACAACACCAATTAATGTACACTTAGTATGCAAATAAATCTTTGACTTTGACTTGACTTAAAGCTTACCGTAAAAGAGTCAAATTCAGCGGATAAAACTGCAAGTGGTCGCTGGGCAGTGAAAACTTCGGAAAAAAAATATAAAGTTATGGTTTTATTTTTATTAATTTGTTGTGTAAAAAACCTAGTTATGCATATTTAAATCAAACGTCCAAAGTTATAAGATGCTTCTAATGCCTTCTGTTGATGATAATGAACTTCGGGGAAGTTCAATGGCAGCCATTTCTTTCAGACAGTTTTTATCTTCCTATGTAAAATAACGTTTCATGCAATCACGAGGTTTTCACTGCACGGCATCAATACGAGGAACCTTATGGCCGTTTGTACACTGCCATGTCAACAGGATGACAACGAGAACGAGATGACGGTACCGAAGTAGCCATTTACTATGACCGCGTGTCCATCGCACGTCCGTCAACTGGACATCACGTTCGATTCGAATAATCTCGTTTTTCGTTGATGTCTCGTTGAAGGTGGTGGACAAACGGACTTACATGTAAATTCGATTACCTTAATTTATTGACCGACTTCTAAAAAGGAGGAGGTTCTTAATTCGGATGCGTCTATTTTTTTTTATTTATGTATGTTCGGGCATAACTCCATCGTAAATTAAATAGATGAATTATTGAAAAAATGTTTGTTCGAAAGTGCTTCATTTCGAAATGGTTCCATTTAAATTTCGTAAAGATCTGATGATGAGTTTCGGAGACAGACAACGGAACTCTTCAATAAATGCCAGCAAATCAATCGCGATTGCTGCTATAGCATATGTATGCATTGCTTACGCAATCACACAACATAACATCACGCCTGTACCCTTTAAAGGGGTAGGCAGATGTGTTCAATAGCTTTCTGTCACTGATGTTCACATAGCAAGTAGTGATATATGAATTTGTTTGAGGTAGGTACAACTAAAAAGTTTTAAAAATCAACACACGTTACTACGCCACCATTTTTTAGGATACACGAGTTTCAATTAATTATCGGCCTTACTAACAATGCCTAAAAATAACTAATAACTACCTACCCTCAAAAAACCTGCTTAAAGCAACGTTCTAAATCACACGTTAAAACTCAAAATGGGAACACAATAATTATATCCTCAATAAAATTGCCTTCCACCGACAATTCTCAGTAACAACCCCGTTGCCATGACAACGGCTAACAAGCACAAAATGTTTACACGGGGACTTAGCAAAAAACGGTCTGTTTGTGAAATTAATTAACCAGTCACAGCGAAATTTCAAATAATAATTAGTATCTACTTCTCAGAGTCGCGACACGGAATATATAGGACACAGAAGTTCGGTTCCGTTCAACGAGCGAGAATGCACGCACTTGTCTGTATAGAGCCAGTGCAAGTGCACTCGTTTGAGATCAAAGAACGGACGCGTCTATGTGTGCGTGCGCCTGTGTTCAGCATTTGCATAAAGCCAGCCTTCTTTAGATTTACGCTCTCTTGCATAGCGTGTGCGACTTTGCCTATTCTGTCATCCGCGGCTCCTTAAGAGCGTTTATAATAATATAATAATAATAATAATAAACCATTTATTATCAGGTAACAAAGACCCATAGATACATACCTTAACCTAAGTATACATAATAATATAGTAACAATTTTGTTAGTAAATAAAACTTAATAACTATGTTAGTATCACTTAGTTGCACTAAGTCTTTGTGCGTTCTGGTGGCACTTGTCCGCGAAAGCGGCGGAATACCACATCCTGCGGCCAAAAGCTTTCTTCCATCACCAGGTGCAGGTAGCATGTTGGTATGCGCACCACGAACGCCTTGAAGTTGACGTTGCGGTGCGACTCTAGTAACTGCACCCTCGGTGTGTACCTCGTCTTCTGGCGCACGTACTCCACGATGTTCTCCGCCGTAGTGGTGTAGTGTAGGCGGGAGATGTACACCGGTGTGTTCGGCTTTGCGGCACGCAAGCTGACTTCGGGCTCCGTAGGAGCTTTGCCGCAGCGGTTCTTGTTGGTTCGTGACCGGCGCTTCCTCCTTTGCACCGTCACGAAACCTTCATCATCAGCCCTATTCGGTGCCTTTTGTGGCATGGGCTTCCTACTTGGAGCTCCTGGGGCACTCGCGGTGACGCTAGCGGATTCCATTTTTTGGGGCTTCGCCAGGGCTGCAGACACTGGCAGCGGGACGGGGCGAGGGGCTCGGGCGGCGTTGCATGGAGGAGCCGCGATGAAGGGTGCGGGGCTGCGGTGCGCGCGACATTTTCGAAATGTCTTATACAAAAAAAGATAACTGGAAATATCCGTTTCTATGGAAAGTTTAAAATCGGTCTAATTTGGCTGTAACACTATTTTCCGAAAATGTTCTCTACTAACTTTTTAGACCTTTGTATTTTGCTTATACGTACGAAGTTTCATTAAAATCGGTTGATCCACTTCGAAAAAAAAGGCTTGAAAGTTTGTATGAAATGCCGTTCGGCGTAAACGCTCTTAAAAGTTTGCTAGTGGAGGCAGTTTGGTGACTAGATCTTGAGAATCAATAAACTAGTAAGTACGTGATCCTTATTACGTGTAGCCCAAAAAAAATGCGTTCGGCCTATAAACCACGCCAAATCGCTTATCGCAGTATTCAATACGCCAAATAAGGAAAAAATTAGAGGTGTTTTAAAAGTCCCCTTAAAACGATTAATCACTCAAACAATACCTCAAATTACAATTATAATTACGAATAAAATGTTGATTTAGCATTCAGTCGCATAAAATATTCAAATTCTTAAAACAGTGGCTCGGAGATAAGGCTTTAATGTCACAAAATTGTAAAATTTCACCTTATCTTACTTTTAATGTGAAGGAAAAACAACGTTTTGGGGACCTTTGTTATAGGAAAAGGAAATGCAGAAGGCCTACTTTATAGGCGGTACTTTATAGGCGACACCGCACGTGTTTTGTTTAAAAGACGATCAAAAAATATCCGCTTCAGATGTGTTCGGCTGTCCTCGGGATGTACAGTCAACAGCAAAAGTAGATGATCAAAATCAGAAAATCAATACTAATGAACGGAGTTCGCGTCAGAACTGTGTGGCGTCGAAGTGATTCAAACCACTCAACGCCACATCAACGCCACACAGAAATCACTACTACTACACTACTACTTGGCGAAGGCCTCCCCCAAATTCTTTCAGGAACTATTTTGTCACACCACCTCCAACGAGCCCTCGTGATTCGCCATCAGGTCATGTCGCCATATCTCTGGGCCAGCCTCCGCAGCGCCGTCCATCTTCTGCTACATAATCGTTTTTAGTTTTGCAGGGATACTCGAATATGCAGAATTTTAGTTAAATTGCTAGCTATTTTGTTGTCTCACACATTTCATATTGCTTTAACGGTTAGGTTATATTATATACTAGCTTCTGCCCGCGACTTCGTCCGCGTGAAATTTCTTGTACCCCGACCCACCCTGTCGTATCGTATCGCCTGCCCGTGTTATTACTTAATTTTCGCTGTTTTTTCTGACGTTTTATCTATTTCCTTGGCTCATAAGGGTTCTACCGTGAAATTATATAGCTTATAGCTTTTCTCAAGAATTGTCCTATCAAATAATGTTTCGATTCCGACTGGAAGTTCCAAAGATTTGCGCGTTCAAAGAAATAAAGAAACTCTTCAGCTTTATTATTAGAATGATTATTTATACCTATATCAAATCACATTGGCATAAGCCTCGTCCTTTGTTACATCAAAATCATCACCGTTATAACAAACAAATATAAAGTTAAGAAACCTCTTTACTAGGAATAGAGTAAATGATTTTCCAACAAAACGCTTTAAAACCTGTCTGAACATATTTTCATTTGCATCAATAAACACAGATCAGTCGAAAACAAAATGGCCGAATAGAACAGCAACACGGCCAATAAAAATTCAAAACCAAATTCCAAATTCAAAAACCGTATTGGAAATTACAAAACATAATGCAATCTATAGGTACAAAAAATATAACGAATTTGTTTGTATCTTCAGAACTACTGATCCGATTCTAAAAATTATTTCACTAATGGAAAACTAAAGTATTGCCGAGTGTTATAGTAGATTTTTTTTTATTAAAACAAGAAAGTTTACGCGGGCTAAGTCACGGAAAGAAGATAGTTGCGAAAGGAACAGGGACGGTAGACAACACCAATGATAATGACAACACAATATTTATTTCAATCACAGGTAGTAACGAATGTCTGATATCCATAACTTAACGTGAATTAATCAGTCGGTTTTTGTTTCGATCAAACAGCGTTCTTCAATATTAAAAACCGGGCAAGAGCGAGTCGGACTCGCTTACCGAGGGTTCCGTAACATCCGGGTTTATGCATAAAGTTTATGTTTATGAAATTAAATGTTTTTTTTAAATATTTTTATATTTGAGTTGATTGAATAAAAGGTAAAATTGCGGTTTACGATTTATGACGTATTAAAAAAAAAACTACTTACTAGATCTCGTTCAAATCAATTTTCGGTGGAAGTTTACATGGTATTGTACATTATATATTTTTTTTAGTTTTATCATTCTCTTATTTTAGAAGTTACGGGGGGGACGACACATTTTACCACTTTGGAAGTGTCTCTCGCGCAAATTATTCAGTTTAGAAAAAAAGAATATTATAAACCTCAATATCATTTTTGAAGACCTATCCATAGATACCCCCCCACACGTATGAGTTTGACGAAAAAAGAATTTTTTAGTTTCAGTTCTAAGTATGGGGAACCCCAAAATTTATTGTTTTTTTTATATTTTTGTGTGAAAATCTTAATGCGGTTCACAGAATACATCTACTTACCAAGTTTCAACAGTATAGTGTTCATTGTTTCGGAGAAAAGTGGCTGTGACATACGGACGGACGGACAGACGGACGGACAGACAGACATGACGAATCTATAAGGGTTCCGTTTTTTGCCATTTGGCAACGGAACCCTAAAAACTCTCTTAATTTGTTTGACTGCAGGGAATAATGATCATTGGTGATGGCGGCATGATGTGATGACAATGTCATCAAATCAAAGCAGTTTTTGATCGCAGTTTACCTTCTGTGCGTTATCGATTGGTACGAATATGCAGAGAATGGATTTACAGTCGCCGTAACTAATTGAAATTATCATAAAAACTTTTTATTGTCTAGATAAAGGCGCGTCTGCGTCTAATTACTACTTGAATGGCACCTATCTTTTGATAATTACATCCCAGCTTGCCATTTTTGAACTTGAAAATGTGTTTTACTTTTATTTTTGGTAAATTGAGTTTTTATTTTTTGTATTAGAGTAATTAACATTATTTTTAGAAGGTCTACTAGATACTAAGGGGTTATCTGTGTCTATTATATATGGAGTAACTTTTAAGTGTATTACGTCTATAGGAAATGCTTTAAGTACAAGTATATGACGTCAATAGAAAATCACACATAAACAAAATTGAAAACTTGAATGATATGAGTCTGTAATTTCATTGGCTTCCACCGACACAATTCAAATAGAAATACTGCCAGGGAGAAAAGAAATAAAATGGAATAGTATCATTGTTTTTATAGAAATCTTACCTGAACTCTGAAACAAGAAGTTTTACAAACAACTAAAGACGGTTCCCAAAAGTTCAAACACCTTTGACCTTACCACTTACAGTTAAAAAAATTTAAAGGCACAATCATTACCAAAAGGTGTGCTTTATCATTTAACGTTGAACTTTGATCCATTGTCGAGTGGTCCGTTGTCGTTTACTTATCGATTACTGCCAATTTTTAGAGACGTTGATAGATCGCCCCGGGCGCCCATTCTGCTTCCACCGTTTAAACCTATTCGTAGGGGTTCAAGTTACGAGCGAATGGCGAAGTGGAAGGCTGTTTCTTTTTCATTATGAGGTTAATTATTTTAACAGCAATTATGGTCAGATATTACCAGAAGCTTTCTGTGTGTTTTGGCCGAAATATGGTGGAATATTGATAGTAAATAGGCTTTAAATTCTCTCAAATGTACATTATAAAGAGCGTCGACGTTTTGAGCACTCGAAGCGTTGTGAAATTGTATGCGATTTATTTATTTGTTAATTTATTTATTTTAAAGGTACACCAACAGCTTCTGTATACAAAAATATCAAATAACAGTAGGTAACAGTTATGTGCTGTGCTGTGCTGTTGTGTGCTGTGTGTTGTTTGCCAAGTAGGTAATTATAGCCTCTACCAAACAAACTATACAACGTGTAACGTTAAATGCGCAAAACCTCTTAACAGGTCATTGTACTTATCATTATGAACAACTTTTACTATGTGACCAAACTTGAAATCGCAAAAAGAAATCAGCTGTTTAGTACGTTTTGACGAGTTATGCGAGCATAAATGTAGGGAACAACATATTTTTTTTTGCGATTTCAGCTTGGGTCCCATAGTAAAAGTTGTTCATAATGATGAGTAAGAGAATAAGAGAAAAAGAGAAGAGAGAGAGAAGAAGCGAGAAGAGAGAAAAAGAGAAAAAGAGAAGAGAGAGAGAAGAAGCGAGAAGAGAGAAAAAGAGAAAGAAGAGAGAGATAAGAGAGAGAGAGAGAAAGATAGAGAAGAAAGAGAAAGAGGGGAAAAAGAGAGAGAGATAGAGAAGAGAGAGAGTTAAGAGATTTTGCGCATTTAATGCTACACCTTGTATAGTGCTTTCACGCAGTGTTTTTAATGCTCGGTCCAACGCTCCTACTGCTAACATGCTCGTAGCAAATGTGCTACGAGTGCTACGATACTTTACGGCGTAGATACGCATCAAAAACATAAGAAACAATTACTGCCAAAAAAGTTTAAAAACAATACATTTTATTCCTGACTAGCTGCGCCCCGCGGTTTCACCCGCATAAGTTTCGATCCCGTAGAAATATCGGGATAAAAAGTAGCCTATATGTTAATCCAGGTTGTCAGCTACCTCCATACCAAATTTTATCCAAATTGGTCCAGCCGTTTGAGCGTGAAGAAGTAACAAACATATAAACACACACACACACACCCACCCACACTCACAAACTTTCGCCTTTATAATATTAGTGTGATAGGTGTTGTTGTTGAAGTACCTACTGGAATTCAGCTGCATCCGCTTAGACTGGAAGCCGACCCTAACGTAGTTGGGAAAAGACTAGGCAGATGATGAAGTTTTTGATTTTGATTGTCGCTGAGATGAGATTACGACTAGATTTTAAACCTTTTTAATTACGGAAAACGGTCTCGCTTCCGCTTGTAAATTAACCACCATTACCTACTTTCATTTATTAAGTGTAAATATAGAGCTGAAACTTTTCTATTACTGGCGTTTGAGATTGGCCAGATATTTCGGCGTACAGGTCTTCAATCAACATTCTTTTTTCCACGATTGCAGGAAAATATTTTTATATACAGGGTGACTTGTAATTTAACGTAGGTATTTTCAGGTGTGGATAATGGATCTTAAGTGGAAAAAAAAACCAACGGATGAAGCTTAATAGTTTTTGAAATAAAGGTCTAGGGTATTTTATATTGATGAATGTGGTGCATTTTTTGAACTATAAATTAATTTTTTAACCGATTTCTTATAGGAGTTTTTAATTTGACTTTTTCTTTTGTATAGATGCGATAGACACGATATCTCCGGAAATTGTGGATCGATTTCGAATATTATTATTTTAATGGATAGCGTATGCCTCGGGAGTTGTTCCATATAAATTTTATTTACTTTTCTTTGGAAGTTTTTGAGTTAGCTTCAATAATACGTATTTTTTCCAGTTCGTGTATATTGATGATGATAAAATAACTTCTTGCTACTGACATTGTTATAGTATTACGAAGTGCGTGAGCAGTGCCACCTATCGTAGAATATAGTTAGTTCGTTTCCGCGTACGCGCCGCTAACACTGTTGTAATAATTGTCTTTGTTTTAAATATATTTACTGCTGTAAATGGTGCTTTTTTCTCCCATATCCCTTCAGGTTATGGGCCCAGAGTCTGCCAGTGAGTGAAATCAAAACTAATTAGTGAACAATTGCAGTGATTTGAACTAAAACAGTTCGTCGTAAACAAAGTTATAAACGCGTCTACGCGAGTTAAGGTTTAACGAAGGTGATTAGTTAACGTGGAATTGCAAGTTACGTTTCGCCGTTTGTTTACTACTAATAATTAAGTTGGAAGACTTTTTTATATTGCACTGCTGTTGTTTTTGGAGTTGAAGAAACTTTGATATGGCTACATCTATTAAGATTGATCGACTTACTGGTGATAATTACGATACATGGAAGATACACATGCGAGCAATTCTGATCAAGAACGATCTATGGGAATATGTATCGGGAGCGTTACCAAAACCACATTTCGGTGATTCGAAACATGCCGACTGGATAAAATTGGACAGAAAAGCCGAGTCAGACATATTATTAGCGGTAAGTCCAAGTGAGTTGGCTGCGTTAGATGGTTTGGAAAGTTCCAAGGCTATATGGGATAAGCTGAAATCTATGTACCAGTCGAGCGGACCTGCCAGAAAAGCGTCGTTATTGAAAAAGCTGGTTCTTACTCGTATGCAGGAAGATGATGATTTGAAGAAGCACATCGCGGATTTTTTTGATGCAGTGAAAAAACTCAAAGAAATCGGTTTGATTGTTATTGACGAACTGCTAGCCATATTATTGTTGTACAGTTTGCCGGATTCGTTCGCCATGTTCAGGACGGCAATGGAATCGCGCGATGATTTGCCATCAACGGAAACGTTAAAGGTCAAGATTATCGAGGATTACGAAGCTCGTAAGTCCAAGACGGTAGACCAAGGGGCTATGTTCGTCAAACGTATCAATAAAAATAAAAATGCCAATCTGAAGAAAAATAATGATAATCAAGGCCATAAAAGTAATTTTGAATGCTATCGTTGTGGTCGTCGCGGGCATTTAGCAAGAGAATGCAAGACTAAGAACATCAACAAGAATAAGCAAAGCGCACAAAAGTTGGAATGCAGTAAAGACAACGAGCAAAAGACAACGATGTTATTGAGCACTACCGAAGAGGTTATGTTGGGTGAGAAACTAAATCCTATTTGGTGCATTGACAGTGGATGTACGGGTCATATGTGTAACGAGAAGCAAATGATCGAGGATTTTACGCGGCTGGACTCCGAACTAAGTTTAGCTAATAGCGACAGAACCCAAATTACCGGCGCTGGTAAGGTAAGGATTTCGGTAGACACGGGCAGTGAAGAACGCCAAATTGATATAGAAAAAGTGTTCTACGTATCCGATCTACGTACAAATTTATTATCAGTGGCCAAGATGACTGATCGCGGGTTCGAGGTTCGCTTCAGAAAGAATGATGCGATTGTGATTGATAATGATGATAAAATTCATATGCGGGCAGACCGTGTTGGTAACCTTTACCATGTTCGGATGAGTCAGAACTGTGCCAATAATGTTGAAGCTGTGAATAATTCACTAGACACGTGGCACCAACGGCTCGGACATCTCAACGAACGCGACTTGAAAGCTATGGCGAAGAATAGTTTAGTACACGGGCTAACAATTAAGGATGACGAAAAGTTGTCTGAATGTGAGATCTGTATAAGTGAGAAACAGACTTGCACGCCTTTTCCAAGGAAAACGGAAGATCGTACAAGCGAATTACTAGAAATAGTGCATAGCGATGTTTGTGGCCCTATGAAACATCAGTCTTATGGCGGTAAAAAATATTTTGTTACATTCATCGATGACAAATCCAGATGGTGTGAAGTCTACTTCTTAGCAAATAAAAGTGATGTCCTAAATGCATTTAAAACCTACAAAGCCTATGCAGAGAATTTAACAGGAAGGACGATAAAGTACCTTCAGTCTGATAACGGACGTGAGTACGTAAACAATGAGTTTGATGATTTATTGAATAAAGCTGGAATCAGAAGAAGATTGACAGCGCCGTATACACCCCAACAGAATGGGATCGCTGAAAGAAAGAACAGGACATTAGTTGAGATGGCACGTTGTATGATGCGCCAAGCAGGCAGTCCTCCTTTTTTCTGGGCAGAAGCAATAAATACTGCCAATTACATAAGAAACCGGTGCCCAACTACAGGATTAAATGGTCAAATACCGTTTACGCTATGGAAAGGGAAGAAACCCACTGTAATATATATGCACGTTTTTGGTGCGAAAGCTTATTATAAGGAAAAGGGAAAACCAAAAGGAAAATTTGAGTCTCGTTCGCAGTTAGGTATATTTGTGGGTTATGATATTCAATCTAAGGCATATAGGATACATGACCCTACGACAAGAAAAATAATAGTGAGTCGTGACGTGAAGTTTGTGAATGAGACAGCGTTTAGACATGAGTATAAAGAGATATTTGATGAAGAAAAAGACACTAATGAAGAGCAAATAAGAGTCGAATTAAAGGTGTCTAACGCAAATAATGAAAGAGTGGAAGATAACCGGAAGACATTGAGAACCAGAAGAGATGGTAGTAGACCAAGAAGATTGATTGAAAGGGTTCATGAACCAGAGGATGATAGAGATAGAGGTCAATTACATAGAAAGAGGAACTCAACTGTTTCGTGGGAAAATTTAATAGAACCTTCTAAAAGAGGAAGAGGAAGACCTCGTTTAATTCGTACTGGTATGGCGGGTAGACCGCGGAAAGAATATCATACAGTAAAAGAGGATACTACAGATAGTGAAAATGAATCAGATAAAACGAACGAACAGATAAGTGCAGGGATAGCAATGATAGAACCAATGATGTGGAAAGATATAGAAAAGAGAAGCGACGTAAATTTGTGGAAATTTGCCCTAGAAGATGAGTATTTGTCACAAATAAAGAATAAAACCTGGGAAATTGTACCACGACCAAAACAACGAAAAGTTATTGGAAGTAGGTTTGTGTTTAGTACGAAGAGTACTGGCAAGAAAGTACGCCTCGTCGCAAAAGGATGTTCACAACGGCCAGGGGAGAGTTTTCACGAGACCTCATCCCCGGTTGTGAGATCGTCATCAATAAGGCTGATAGCGGCTTTATCGGCTGAATTTGGATTAGAAATCCATCAAATGGACGTGGTAACGGCGTACCTTAACGGTTCACTCGATGAAGAGGTATTTATGGAAATTCCAGATCAGTTAAGCGATGTTCTAGAGAGAGTACTCGCGAAAGAAAAGATTGGTTCACAGAAGAAAATAATAACAGAACAGAACATACTTCAGACAGCTAAACGCTGGAATAAGGCTCTTGATGAATGTGTGGATAGTGTGTGTCTGTTAAGAAAATCTTTATATGGCTTGCGTCAATCAGGGTTGCAGTGGCATAAAGAGTTAGTGAGAAAGTTGAGTGATATTGGTTTTGAAAGGTTGCCGCAGGATCCTTGTGTATTTATAGCACAGAAAGGTGAGCGAATGATGCTAATTGGTATATATGTTGACGATATTATTATATCAACAAATGATGATGCATGGATGAAAGATATAAAGAAACAGTTATCGAATGCCTTTGAAATGAAAGATATGGGCAAGATATCAACTTGTTTAGGCATTGAATTTAGTCGTGATGACGAATATAGAGTGTACTTAAGTCAAAAATCATATATAGACAGACTGTTAGAACGGTTTAGTATGAGTGAGTGTAAATCTGCTGTCACACCTATAGATGTAAATGTGAAATTAGAGAAACCTGAATGTATCAGATGTGATGTAATGGAACAGTATCCGTATCAAAGTTTGATAGGTGCCTTGATGCATCTGGCCGTATCAACGAGACCAGACATCACGTATGCCGTCAACTATTTAAGCCAATTCAATACAAATTACGATATTGAACATTGGAAGGCTGCTAAACGTGTGCTGAGATACTTAAAAGGTACTTCAGATTACGGGTTAGTGTATGAAAGAACAGGTTTGCCTCTTTTTGGTGTGGTTGATGCAGACTGGGGAGGGAATACGGTAGATCGTAGATCCTATTCCGGTTTCGCATTTATTTTGGCAGGTGCTCCAATTAGCTGGGAAGCGAGAAAGCAACGGACCATTGCATTATCAAGTACCGAAGCCGAATACGTGGCCATTTCCGAAGCTACTAAAGAGGCAATGTATTTGCGTGATGTTTTAAGTAACATTGCGATTAAGTGTGAGTGTGTGATGCTATTTAACGACAACCAGGGCGCGATTAAACTTGCTCAAAGTAGGAATTATCATCCACGAACGAAACATATCGATGTGAGGCACCACTTTATTCGAGATATGTGCGAACAAGGTGTAATTGATCTTAGATATTTATGTACTGACCGAATGCCTGCTGATGTTTTGACCAAAGGCTTGAGTGGAACAAAGCATCATGAGTGTCTGCGTAATTTAGGTATGATGGATGAATGTATGTGAATGTCGAAGATACATGCTCATGACTTCGAGGGGAGGTGTTATAGTATTACGAAGTGCGTGAGCAGTGCCACCTATCGTAGAATATAGTTAGTTCGTTTCCGCGTACGCGCCGCTAACACTGTTGTAATAATTGTCTTTGTTTTAAATATATTTACTGCTGTAAATGGTGCTTTTTTCTCCCATATCCCTTCAGACATTTACATAGCAAGTAGTGTTATACGAACCTATTTGGGGTAGGTACAACAAAAAAATGAATAGTAAAAACTTTTAAACAAAAAAAAAAAAAAACAACGGGCTTTCAAAAAACACTGCACGTGAAAAATAACTTTAAATTCGGAAATTGGTGTCGTTAGTTCGGCATTTTCGTTTTTTGCTACCGACTTTTTATTTAAAAATGTTTTTGTTTTATTAATTTCACCTTTTTGAAATGTTTAGGAAATAGAAGGATCTAGTTGTTGAAATTCATTTATATTCATTCCAATGCTAAACAGGTTATTAGAGAAAACTGAGAGAGATATATAATTTTGAATGAATTTTGTCCCTTTTGTTAGCACTATCACGTTTACAAGAAAATAAATCTCACATAAAATCACCCTGTACATAATGTCGCTTACTATTTCGTATACATTCAGATAAATTGTTCCTCATATTGGACGAAAGTGTTTTCGTATTTTCTGATATTTCCTGGGCACTGTATAGGTACAGGATTGATTGAATTTCTCTTACAGATTGATCTAGATTAATTTTCTGAACATGTTGAGATATTTTGTGGAACCCTGTGGTTCCTGGGAAAGGAAAGACCAGGAGCTGGCCACCGTTTGGGTGCTATGAAAGACCTGGAGCTGCGGGGCAATTGCGTAACACATTATCAATCGGAATCGGTTTAATTTTGACAGTACAACAATTCATTGCGTTATTTACGTGTTGAGCAGACAAATTTTTCGAACTTATGAAGCGATGGATTAGCAATTTGTTTCAAAATGGTTCAGATTCCAATTGATAGTGTGTAACGCAATTCAGGTGCTGGCCACCGTTCGGGTGCTATGAAAGACCAGGAGCTGGCCACAGTTTGGGTGTTATGAAAGACCAGGAGCTGGCCACCGTTTGGGTGCTATGAAAGACCAGGAGCTGGTCACCGTTTGGGTGCTATGAAAAACCAGGAGCTGGTCACCGTTTGGGTGCTATGAAAGACCAAAAGCTGGCCACCGTTTGGGTGCTATGAAAGACCAAGAGCTGGCCACCGTTTGGGTGCTATGAAAGACCAGGAGCTAGCCACCGTTTGGGTGCTATGAAAGACCAGGAGCTGACCACCGTTTGGGTGCTATGAAAGACTAGGAGCTGCCACCGTTGGGGTGCTATGAAAGACCAGAAGCTGGCCACCGTTTGGGTGCTATGAAAGACCAAGAGCTGGCCACCGTTTGGGTGCTATGAAAAACCAGGAGCTGACCACCGTTTGGGTGCTATGAAAGACCAGGAGCTAGCCACCGTTTGGGTGCCATGAAAGACCAGGAGCTGCCCACCGTTTGGGTGCCATGAAAGACCAGGAGCTGGCCACCGTTTGGGTGCTATGAAAAACCAGGAGCTGACCACCGTTTGGGTGCTATGAAAGACCAGGAGCTGGCCACCACTTAGGTGCTATGAAAGACCAAAAGCTGGCCACCGTTTGGGTGCTATGAAAGACCAGGAGCTGGCCATCGTTCGGGTGCTATGAAACACTAGGAGCTGCCACCGATGGGGTGCTATGAAAGACCAGAAGCTGGCCACCGTTTGGATGCTATGAAGGACCAGGAGCTGGTCACCATTTAGGTGCTATGAAAGACCAGGAGCTGGCCACCGTTCGGGTGCTATGAAAGACTAGGAGCTGGCCACCGCTTGGGTGCAATGAAAGACCAGGAGCTGGCCACCGTTTGAGTGCTATGACAGACCAGGAGCTGGCCACCGTTCGGGTGCTATGAAGGACCGAGAGCTGGCCACCGTTTGAGTGCTATGAAAGACCAGGAGCTTGCCACCGGTTGGGTGCTATGAAAGACCAGGAGCTGGCCACCGTTTGGGTGCTATGAAAGACCAGGAGCTGGCCACCGTTTGAGTGCTATGACAGACCAGGAGCTGCCCACCGTCTGGGTGCTTTGAAAGACCAGGAGCTGGCCACCGTTTGAGTGCTATGACAGACCAGGAGCTGGCCACCGTTTGGGTGCCATGAAAGACCAGGAGCTGGCCACCGTTTGGGTGCTTTGAAAGACCAGGAGCTGGCCACCGCTTAGGTGCTATGAAAGATCAGGAGCTGGTTACCGTTTGGGTACTATGAAAGAGGGCTAAATCCCGAATAACAATAAAAATTAAGCATACAGCATGGCGGGGTCATGGACGTGCAACCTGTTACCATTACATGCTAGTCTAGAGTAATAAGCTGAATTCATGGTTAGAGTTTACGCGTCGAAGTCTCTGCCACCCTGTATAAGAGTTACAGGGTGGATTTGAGGACAGCCTTTGCCCAGCAGTGGGACAGTAAAGATTAAAAAAAAGTACATAAGTATCCGACGAATTTAAAACCTACTCATTTTGTGAGGGCGGTTAAAAATGGTTGAGCCCAGTTTAGATATTTTATGATAAAAGAGTGTTTATATTGTGACATTGAAAGAGTCACTTTGGTAATTTTATTAAAATTCTTGTACCCACAGCCTATTCAACTACAAACCACCAAACGACCACGACTGGGTAAACTAGATAAATGAAGTCATGTTATTTAATATCCCGAAGATCATTAGAGAGGCTACAAATTGAATAGTATAATGAAATTAGCCTGCAATCATTATTACCAAGCGGGTAAATTGTCTTAATTTAACTTGTGTAGTCGACCTCGTAATTCCTTAACCACTTTTGACTGCAATACTCAGTAAAATGAAATTTCATTAGGCATGACACACGATGCACCACGCGACTGCGACAACTAGGCGTGTAGACGAAACGATAGGCTGATTTTCTAATATTTTGTTTCAAGAATTTTTTTTTGTATATTTATATCATTTAGACGCACGGTGCTCTCGCACACCCAACAACAGTTGCTTGCGACGGGTTACAGACTAAGCGTCAGTCTTGCTGTAAGCGCTGATAAAGGTGCACGTATGTTTATATTGCGCCTTCGCCTTCATACAAACGCTAAGGCTAATGCAACTATAGGGAGCTCTATATGCAGTCACAAGATGACCATGTCTCTCGAATACTTAAACAAAATGATCGCTTCCTGCGTGATGTCCATCGTAACAAGTAGTCGCAGATGGAAACGGCAGCACTGCGTCTAGTCTCAGAGACAAAACGCATATGCAAACACAAATATGCGCCTTGTTGCAGCGACAAATCACACAGTTTGCACTGACACTTTAAGTTAAAACTATCTAAATGTCACAATGAGAAGTGATATACAACTAAGGTGGTAACGGAAATACGAGGTCGACATTACAAGATCGAATTTTAATGGCACGGTGGCGTGAGATTGTTCCGGTAGGAAAATTATTGTCAATTATTAGTTCTGTAAGGCCATAATTACCATGACAGCGTAAGTCGGTCATCGTCATTACTTTTTCCGTGATTGGTATTTCATATTATGTCGTTATTTGGAACTCAATTTCTCGGAATTATTTATTTAGCTTATGAAATGGTGTGACCTTACATCAATCAAGTTTAAGCTGCACTTGCAGCGTCTGTGCCCGTTTTCACCAACACTAGCTGACACGTAAATTAATATCTAGATTTTAAGCACGATGTTGGATTTTCGACCCTCTGCAGTGAAATAACATTAGTCATGGCATCAGTCATAAACTAGTCAGTGAGCGATACAAACTTATAGGCGATGAAAAGGCTACCTGTCCATTTGAGCGGACAGTAAGTATACGGCCCGGTTTCTTTACGGCGCGGCGTATGAACCGCGCCGTAGAAAAAACGTGTCCGCCAACAAGCTAGCAAGTGCTCCATACAGCACTGACGATCGTACACGGTGAATATACCGTAGTTATTCACGGCAAGAAAAACGTGTATATACAATGGGCCTAAGGGCTCCTGGTTAGGCTGGAAGCCGACCACGACATGGTTGGGAAAACATTAGGCACATGAAGACGAGTAGCTGATAAAACGTGACGTGCTTCTGGTCGCAGAAAAATTCCGCGAGAGTGGTATAATATGGGTAACATAATCAGCCGATAATATTTCCACTGCTGGGATACAGACCTCCTCTGTGAGAGGGAGTGGACCATAAGCCCCCACGCGGGCCTTGTGCGGGTTGGTAGATGTCACATGTCTTCGATTTTTTGGTTCTAGGACATGCCGGTATCCTCACGATGTTTTCCTTCACCGTTTTGAGAGCAGTGGTGATGAAATAATTTACACAAAGTAAAGTGCTTGCCTGGGTTCGAACCAAAGACTTACAACTCGTAAGTCGCAGCCATTACCACTGGGCCTCCACTGCGCTCCATTATGGGTATTACAATAAAATTGTCATTGCTCTGCTTAAGGGACTACATGATCTAAAGCGCGATCACTGTCGGACTGCATAGAAAAGAAAGAGAAGCGCGATGACACAATGCTGGTAATTTATTGGAAAGTATGAAGAAATTATCTATTTACAAAAAATCTATTGTTTGGACTAAAAAATTAAAACACTAGTACTATAATATTTTGCTTGTAGAATAATCTGAAAAAAAAATCAGAATGATATTGTATGTATTAGCATGGTTTTTATTGTAAAAAGAAAGTTTTTGGAGGTATCGTCATCATTTTTTATCAAATTAAAAATATATATTTTTCTGATTTTGTTTACTGAAGTCGATCATTTATATACTTGTAGGCATTATAAAATTGCATTTTTTACGTTTAGGTCCTGCAGTCCCAAATGTGTAGTTAAATGGCCAAGCAGCCTTATTGCCCAAAGTTGTGCCAGATGTGCGGTCAGCGACAAAAGTGTTCGTCACCTTTGAAGGCTTTTTAATGAAGTCAGAATCACTTAATAAATTATTATAATCAGCTATTTAAAAATCACAAATTAACAGAAACAATACATCAAAATAAACAGAACGATTTACATTAATTAAAATGTTCTCATTTTGATGGATCATCGGAAAATATTTGCCTCAGGCCAACACGTTTTGCAACAATATTCATGTGCTACCAATATGTTATTTATTGCATTTTAAATAAGTAGGTAAGCCTGTAATTATTATAGATTAATTTGTTGTAAATAATTTAATGTAATTATTATAGTAGAATTCTTTGAAGCGAATTACAATGATTACATTAATATCAATTAAAACGGTTCAATTAAATAACTTTAAAATGCCACTAACCCGTAAATGTCAATTCCACCGTTTTTGCGCCTGTCCGGAATATTCGGAACATACATCCAGACAAACGGACAAAAAAACTATATTTTGGGCATCAAACTCGTTCCAATATCTCGTAAAAACTTTCGATGTACAGTTTTGAATTCATTATTATTGTAATATTAGCTTTTGCCCGCGGCTTGGCCCGCGTGGATGACAATGACGCGCCTTCTTGCTGACTTATTATTTAGTCGACAGTCATTACTTTATCACCTCAAGGTTGAATGTCACTTGCATGTCATATAACAAAAAGGGTATGTATGTGACAGTTATTAGATACATAATAATAAGTAGTTCCAACCGTAGTGAAGTTTAAATGTAGTGGGAATTGTTGTCAAAGGTGATAAATCAATTTCGAGGTCGACTGTATGTTGGTGAATCTTTGAAAGAAAGAGAATCCATTTATTTGTCCCAGGTTAAGGCACACAATATTCACACAAAAACACAGAACAACGACCTCATTCCACCGGCCCCCTTCTACCTTCGGACATCCAGACGCACTGGAAGTTACCATCCCTGCCTAGTAGCTATTCCAGCAATTCGCATTAAGCGTTTTCAAATGTCCTTTATAATGCGCACAGCAAAAGAGTGGAACTCTCTACCTGCGTCTGTGTTTCCGAGCGCATGCAACCCGAATCTCTTCAAAGTAAGAGTGAACAGGTTTCTTCTGGGTAAGCCCACTCCATCGTCGACTTGGTCTCTGTCACCTCTGACCTAGACTACAGTCAAGAGCAAACCAATTACAAATAAAAAAAAGAACCGAAAACTTTAAAATAGTACCTATTGTGTGCCTCATGGCTGCGCCAAATATGCTCAATTCAGCATAAATGCCAGACAACTAGTGTCTGTCACTGATTTTCAACTGAAACCTGTGTTTCGCAGACGTCTAACGAATGTAAATCAGCTTTATAGTGTGTGTAAATATTTTTTCAACACACTTGCTCGTAAAGTGGCTCTTATTGAACCGCTTTTAGGTCCATAATGCAGTGTATTAAAAACGCGTGCTTTTTCTTTACTTTAATCCACATGTGCTTTATTTCCACAGATAACTATTTACTAGTCGGAGATGCGCGCTTTTTTAATCTCATCAATTCACTTTTTTTTAACAGTCTGTATTGTCCTTGGTCGCAAAATTAACTAATATTTGAATGCGCAGGGACCTCGGACAATATAAGGTGAATGCGCAGTGGTCTACCACTGCTCATTCACCTTAAATTGTCCGAAAAAACCTAAGAAAATTTGAATTTCGCGGTCTACCGCGAAATTCAAATTTTCTTAGGTTTTTTGCAATTTTCAGGTCAGTGTCAGGTTTGTATCTTGATCAAAATATGATTTGCGACTCTAACAGGTACCTACATCTTTACAGAATTATAATCATTCGAATCATTAATACATCTTTCTTATGGAAAAGTTCTTAGGGAAAAACTAGAAACTAGAAAGATTCTATTCTAATGACTAAGTAGTTATAATTCTGTAAATACATATACAGAGCGTTAGGTTAAACGAGGGACATACTTTGAGGGGAGTTAGTACTCATGAAAATGAGCAACTTTTACTATGGGGCCGAACCTGAAATCGCAAAAAAAAAATCAGCTGTTCAGTACATTTTGACGAGCTATGCGAACATAAATGTAGGAAACGGCTGATTTTTTTTCGCAATTTCAGGGTTAATCCCATATTAAAAGTTGTTCATTTTCATGAGTAGGTACTAACTCCCCTCAAAGTATGTCCCTCGTTTAACCTTTAACGCTCTGTATATTATAGTCGCGAATCATATTTGATCAAGATGCAACCTGATACTGACCTGCAAATTACAAAAAACGTAAGAAAATTTTAATTATCCACCTAAAATTGCCCGTGGTTCCTACCGTCAGGTCTTTTCCGTTTGGTTTCGCCAAACGGAAAAGACCCTGACTGGCGTTCTATCATTGCGGATTCTCACTGAACTAATGTAGGTATATTTCTCTATGCCAATAGTACTTTCTAATTCCATACTAACTAAACTACAATTGTTTTTTTTTTTACAATTGTTTTTACATGCTCTGTGGTCAGTGCTTTTATTTACACTTGCGCGCGCATTGCTAGTGCTGGCTATGCGGAAAGACAAAACTAGCGCGCCATTTTCCAAACAAGTTAATATTTAACGATACAAGTCTGTTTTTTTCCTCGCAAGTGTGTTGAAAAACGTCGTATGAAACGCGTGTGCATCGATCATTAGACTCTCGGCTTTCTTATCGCACTCGCCTGCGGCTCGCGCGAATAATACCGCCTCGAGCATAATGATCAACATAGCACACATGTATCATAATGTACTATAATAAAACAATTGATAGATATTATGTGAAGAAAATAATAATAAAAACGATTAGGTATTTGTTTCAATATCAAATTGATTTTACGGCAGTCTTTGAGAACGTCACTATTTTAGTTGGACTTGAAGACTCCACGGAAAAACAAATACCTAATGTAATTTTTTTTTGTGAAACTAACCTTTTAATGCCATCTAGCGGGCCGTGGCTAAATAATAACAGCCGCACAGGTCGATCGATCAGGTTAAGCTACGCTTGCCGCGGTTAGTCTGTGGATGGGTGACCATCTTTACATACCGAGCCTCCGTGCCTCGGAAAGCACGTTAAGCCGTTGGTCCCGGCTGTCATTCGTGGATCTTTGGCAGTCGTTACGGGGAGTCAGAAGCCCAAAAGTCTGACAACCAGTTTTACCAAGGGGTATCGTGTTACCCAGTAACTGGGTTGTGGAGGTCAGATAGGCAGTCACTCCATGTAAAATACTGGTATTCAGCTGCATCCGGTTAGACTGGAAGCCGACCCCAAAATATTTGGGAAAAGGCTAGGCAGATGAAGATGACCTTTTAATGCCATCTGTTAGCTTTATGGTGTATTTTTATACGAAAATCACTTATTGGGAGAAACCATCGTAGTCGGCTGTAATATTTCGATTTGTATCTGTTCATCTACCGCAAGAACCAGGAATATTCGCGCGGCGAACGCCAAAAATCGTCGATGTCAATTTGACATTCGACAGGCAGGCTCTGCTGCGTGTTTTTCCTAACCTTTTAAATATATCCTAACCTACATAGTTAAGTTTAAAATAAGATATTGTCAATATAAGAAGTTTAAACAGGTGATTATTTCAATACATGTTAACTGTTTTATGTTATTTTAAATGAGTTGTATTAGTGAATGTCAATGTAATACAAAAACCAAGAATGTCAATGACTTAGATTGGGTATGCTAGTTTAGTCACTAATTTCGGACATTTTTCAATAAGAGCATATTTTTTTAGTAAAGTCAAATAATCTATACATATAATAAAATTGTAGAAAAGTGGTGTCTGTACAATGGAAATATATTTAAAAAAAGTAGCAGGGGTTGTTATTATATCGATGCCGAACCCGAAATTGTAATTAAATTTTTTTTGTCTGTTTGTCTGTTTGTCTGTATGTCTGTTTGTCTGTTTGTCTGTTTGTCTGCTGTGTTTGTGCACGCTAATATCAGAAACGGCTTATTCGATTTAGATGCGGTTTTCACTAATATATTGTAGTAAGCTTCACTTAACATTTAGTGTTTATTTCATGTCAATCGGTTCATAAATAAAAAAGTTATGTCAATTTAAAGAATCACGGCAAACATTTGTTAAGGTATTCAGCGAACGCACGTATCCTGGAGAGTATAGGCGAATAGTTGCTTTCGATTATTGCGATTCACTTGAATACTGACATAAGCGGTTCTTTCCTGGATTTTTGGGTATTTACTTATCTTAATTTTTATTCAGGGTTTGTAAATAAATATTTTAAGCATTTATTATAGGTTAGGCACTTATTTCCCTGATTTTAGGTATACAAAAATACAAAAATATTTATTTTCAACTTAAACATTGTGTCATACATAAATTGAGGCAGCCCCAGTAACTTACAAAAGTACTTGTGTCGGAGCTGTCTCGCTCTTCCCATAAGTGGTAACTTAACAATGTTGAGGCGTAAAAGGTTTTTTAAAAAAGAAAAGTAAAAATAAAATAAAACATTAATTTAGCAGCTCTCCGTCAGTGTTTGTTTGTGTGTGTAAGTGTGTGAGTGTTGAGGGTGTGTGTGTGTGTGTGTGTGTGTGTGTGTGGGTGTGGGGGTGTATACGAGTGTGAGTGTACCCATTTATTTATTTATTATTATTTATTTTTATTTTATTTTTTCAGCTTATCCTGGTCAGAATATTTTCTGTTTCGTCATATGTTAGGGATCTCAACCATTCAATTATTGTTTTTTTACAATCGTATAACAGCAGGGGATATATATCTAATTTACGGTTCAGTTTATTATATATGTAAGTGGATTGTGTAACATATTGACGTCTAGCAAAGGCAGTTCGAATCCCTGGGGAGTAGGCTACTATATCCTTGCGCCTTCTGCTTTGAGATGCTAAATCAAAAGGAAGGCACTTATGCAGGGTTAAGGACACGTAAAGAACATAAAGTTTTCTAATTGAGAGCAAGTTGCTAACTCTATAGAGGTCAGTTGTAGGGTACCTAAATGGTTTGAAGTACATCACCTTTATAAGTGATCGCTGAGCTCTTTCCAGATCAAGAAATTTAATTTTGGTAGCTCCACCCCAAATTGGAATGCAGTAAGTTATTACAGATTGCGCCAGAGCTATATAGATCTTGTTTATAAGTTGCGCGGACATAACATGTCGTAATGTTTTAAACACCCAAATGAGCTTCCTGATCCTTTTCATAAGAATCTCGATGTGAGGGTGCCATGACAGTCTTTGATCAACAATTATGCCCAAATATTTTGTGGAGCTGACTTGTTGTATGGTTTGACAGGTACAAATATGGTTACGAACTGCATTATTTTGGCAAACATGAATCGCAATGCCAAAATCAGGTCCGGGCTGTGACCTCTGGTCTGGGGAAAAGCAGATGAAATTAGTTTTGGTGGTATTAAGGGTTAATAGGTTTGCTTTAAGCCAGCCAGCTATCTCAGTCAGACCCTCTTCAGCGACAGCTTTTACATGTTGCCATGACGTTCCTGAGAAAACCACCGCGGTGTCGTCTGCGTATGAGAAAATTTGCCCTCCATTGATCTGCATATTGCATAAGCTGTTAATATAAATCAAAAAGAGCGGCGGACCCAAGACACTCCCCTGTGGGACTCCGTAGTAGACTTCCTCCTCAGCACTGCATAAGCCATTTAGTTTAACCATTTGCTGCCTATCCATAAGATAACTTTCAAAAAGGGAGAGAGCCACACCTCTTATACCTATGCTTTCTAACCTGTGCAGAAGGATCGGGACGGAAACGGTATCAAACGCTTTCTTAAGATCTAAGAACACTGTTAAGCATTTATGACCCTTATCCACTTTATTAACAATGTCAGATGTCAAAGCCGTAACAGCGTCCTGAGTTGAACGTCCTCTTCTAAACCCATACTGTGCATTTGATAGAATATTGTATTTTTCTAAGTAGTTAATTAGTCTCTTATTTATTATTTTTTCTAAAATTTTAGAAATTGATGACAGCACAGATATGGGGCGATAATTGTTAACATCATTAACATCCCCGCCCTTGTGCACAGGAGTGACCACGGAGCGCTTTAAATCCTTCGGGAAAATTCCCGTTTTAAAACATAAATTAGCTAGCTGGCTTATCAGGGGAACCACAAAATCTCTGGACATTTTTAAATATTTTGTCGGTATGCCGTCCCAACCTGATGCACTTTCAGAGTCAAGACTCATTAGAATACTATCCACTTCCAGTGGATCAGTCTCCAACAATACGAAAGAGGAAGCCCAGGAGTTACTACAGGAGCTGTTCACTACCGGCATCCCAGTCTGAGTAACGATACTTTCGGCTAAAGATTTACCCACGGTGATAAAGAACAAGTTGACTCTATTTAGTGAGTTTAGAGGATGTTCGGTAATATTAAGAAGGTGGGTATTTGAAGTTTTAGGGCTTTTAAACTGTGTGATTTCATTTATTGTTGACCAAAGGTGTCTCGGACTTTTGGTTGAATCTTCTATTTGTTTTCTATAGTATTGTCTTTTTATCTTTTTCATCAAGTTGGAACAAAAGTTACGGAAGCGTTTGTAAGTTATTATCAAAATTACGTTAAAGGGTTCTAATCTAGATTGCTGCTGCATTTTGTTTCTAAGCCTTATGCAACGTAGTGCTCCCGTAGTAATCCAGGGCTTTAGAATTCTTTTACCACAAGAAACGGATTTAATTTTTGAGTTGCATAGAAGGGACGACCTGATTACCTCCACCAGTTTAGTAGCAAAGCTATCAGGGAGCGTATAGTTATCAAAAATTGATATATCTATACTACTAAGGCATTTGTAAGCATTCTCAAAATCTATGACGGTTGTGGTTTTTGAACAAGTTCTTTGTGCTTTCTTTGAGCTAGTTATATGTAGGAGAACCATAGCATGATCCGTGATTGTTGTATTAAGCACTGCCACAAAGGCAGAGGTTTTAGTTTTATCAAGCTTCAGAAAGGCATGATCAAGGCAATTTTGCTCTCTAGTGGGTAGGCAATGTCCTGGAAGGAGACCGTGAACAGATAGCATGTTCAGGTAATTTAGCCTATTTGATCTTTGTTGTGATATTTCTGTGGATTTATGCAACAAATTAATATTAATGTCACCCATGATAATAATATTTTTGTGCGAACTACAAGATTCAAGATGATTGTTTAATGAGCTAATGAAGTTGTCAGCACAAGCAATAGAGGGGGAACGGTATATACCTATAATAGTAAAATTAGACACGGTGATTTTAAGAGCGGAAGCATGTGTTACAGGTAGTTCCGTTACCAGGGCCAAATGTTTGTTTCTTATATAAGCTACCACTAGGTATACTTATCTTAATTTGTATTTAGGGTATGTATATAAATATTATAAGTATTATATTTGGTATAGGTTAGGCATTTCTTTTCTCGATTTTCTTTATCTTCTATCTATATATATAAAATGGTAAACTGACTGACTGTTGATATATCAACACACAGCCCAAACCGCTGGTCCTAGAGACATGAAACTTGGAGGGTTTGTTCTTTGTAAGGAGTAAGTATCCACTAAGAAAGGATTTTTGGGAATTTTACCCCTAAAGGGGTGAAATAGGGGATGGAAGTTTATATGAAAGTCTGTCAGTTTTGAAGTTAGGATCTTCAAGTTTTGTGTTTAGGCTGAGGATTTAAAATTAATTAACAAGTGTCTCAGCGTTGTGTACGGAAAGTCCTTAATTTTCGAAGTAAAAATCACAAAATTCAATCTAGGCTTATGGTTGGAAGGTAACGCAACGCAACGTAAAAATGTAACGCAACGTAAAGGTAACGCAACGTAAAAATCTAGGCTTATTTATGGTTGGAAGGTAACGCAACGGTATTGTTAGAATTTCAACCCTTATAGTTGTCAAAAACTAATAGGCCCGTTTTGACATTTGTCATCGCGACGTAACTAGTGAAGTAACCTTACGACTCGGTACTCGATACTCACGATAAATCGATTTAAGTTTGTATGAGTATTTGATCGATTTGATTATGTATTTTAAAGTGATATTAATCTTTTTTTCGAGTCTAAATCACTATCTTTGAATCAATGTCCAAAATAGAAGAGCCAAGGTTAACGTGATAGTGAACAAAAGCAAAGCCATGCCGCTTGGTCAGAGATAAGCCATTCTACAGAAACCAGCGTCGCCAATTCAAAATTTTATTTACGGCTTTGAGCGCCAAGCTCATTCTTTTCAGTAAAGGTCACTACACAATATTTAATTACTAATAAAATCGAATGAAGATGATGAAATTCAGTAATTAATTGGTTACAACACTGGTATTAAAAAAAAAAAAGACTGAGAACGTAACTGTTTTTGAGACGTGTCGTAATAATTAGAAATTGCATGCTACTATAAAGTAAACGTAAAAAGAATACTCGCAATATATTCCATCATATTATTAACGCGCCAAGAAAATTATGTATTTTTTTAAAACACTATATGTAATTAATTATTATTTTATTGTTTCTTTCAGTTTCGTTCCAAGTTACATTCTAGGTTCTTTCTCAAATGTCAAAACGGGCCTATTATTTTTTGACAACTATAACTGGAAATCTCTGTTTCTATTGAAAATTTAAAATCGGTCTAATTTGGCTGTAACACTATTTTTCAAAAATGTTCTCTACTAACTTTTTAGACCTATGTATTTTGCATATGCGTACAAAGTTTCATTAAAATCGGTTCATTCATTTCGAAAAATAAGGGCTTGAAAGTTTGTATGAAATGCCGTACGGCGTAAACGCTCTCGTTTTTTAAATAAGACATTTTGAAAATGTTCTCTACTAACTTTTTAGACCTTTGTATCCTGCTAATGCGTATGAAATTAACATCGGTTCATTAATTTCGAATAATAGGGGCTTGAAAGTTTGTATGAAATGCCGTACGGCGTAAACGCTCTTAAGGGGGTGAAAAGGGGAATGAAATTTTGTTTTTAATTATATTATATAATCTATCAACGCACAGCCTGCACTGCTGGTCCTAGAGATATGAATTTTGGAGGGTGTGTTTTTTGTGAAGAGTAGGTATCCACTAAGAAGGGGTTTTTGGAAATTCAACCTTTAAGGAGGTGGAAAAGGGGGGATTTTGTTTGTATGAAACATCTTATTCCTTGAGTTAATAACCTTGAAACTTGGCACGAATACTTATCTAAGTAAATTATGAAGTTTGGCAATTTTTGTTTTTCTAAACTACTCTCTAAAAAGGGATTGGGGATTGGGGGGTGTCAAAATTTGTATGGAAGAATTTTAACGCGCTGTCCGATTAGCTCGAAACTGAGTATGTATACTTAAAACTAAAAATAAAGACTAATGTGTATCAAGGTTTTTCGAAAATCTACCCCTAACTGCGTGAAAAAGGGTAGTCAATTTCACAGGGGAGTATTTTATTACGTGGCATGATTAGCTCGAAAATTGGTATAAATAATGTTTGAGTCGAGTCATCGAAACATCCTGCCGGGTCAGCGGGATTGTCCGAAAGGGTTACCGCTGGTCCGGAACATAAAAGGCTAAGGAAAGAACATGGCTGGGTTTTAGTCAGTAAGAGTTTGACACTCCCTTCTGCTCCACCCAGAGCGGGAGGGGTCATTTGATGATTTGCCACACGAAAAAAAAAAGTCATCGAAACATCCCAGACGATTGTTCAAAATTCCATCCTTATGGGGATAAAAAGAGGGGACACTGTTTATATGAAAAATCTTATTTATTTGGTTTATAAACTTTATAGACTTCCAGAAATACTAACTTTAATTTCGGAAGTCGGTGTCTTTGGATCTGTATTTAAGTTTTTTGCCACCGACTTCCGAAATTAAAGTTATTTTTCACTTTGTAGTGTTTTTTTGGAGGTCGGTTTTTTTTTGTTTGTTTATAATGTATCTAAGTTAAAACATCCTAATATCAACTTGCTCATCGCCTTTACCAAAATATTGCTTTTCCCGATGCATGACTGACATTAATTGTTGAGGAATTCTCCTGGTATTTCACCATCAGCTCCATTTCACCATTCGCATTGTGACGAGCATAAATTACTTAGCAACCATGTTAAAGTAATCGAATCGCAACCCGTGAAATACTTATTATGGAGTAGTTCCGGTGGCCATCTGTGGTCTTCATCATCGGTTCCACTTCACCAAATAGTGCTTTCGAGAGCAAATGCACGAGTTACTGTAAAAATTGCCCAAATCGCTATAGGTGTGCCTATAATATTTAAAGAGTTCCTTCGATTTCTCCATTATCCCCTCATCAGATCCTGACCTGATGACAATGGGACCACCTGGAAAGTATACCCTGAAAACAAAAAAAAAATCAAATCGGTCTAGCCGTCTTCGAGTAATCGGGAACGTACATAAAAAAAAAGATTCCGACGAATTGAGAACCTCCTGCTTTTGTTGACGTCGGTTAAAAATAAAAAAGTGTGTTTTAGGGTTTTTCAAAAATCGACTCCTACCAAGTTGGAAAAGAGTAATAAAGTTTATGGGTTGGATTTTACTGCTTGCTTCCATTAACTCGAAAATGGGTATGGGTCTTTGAGTCAAGTTATGAACACATGCATCCCAAACGATTTTTCAAAATTCCATCCCTGTTGGAGTGAAAAGCGGGGATATAGTTTATTTGAAAAGTACAAAAACTCTTTGATCTATAAACTTAAAAATTGGCCCGAATACTTATTTATCTAAATAAATGTTAAGATCATAAACATAAATTTTCGAAATATTAGGAGGAAAGTACGAATTTCACGCGGACGAAGTCGCGAGCAGAAGCTAGTATCTATATATAATACTAGCAGCGCCCCGCGGTTTCACCGGCATAAGTATCGATCCCGTAGGAATATCGTTATAAAAAGTATCCTTTGTCCTTCTCCAGGTTGCAATGTATCTCTCTACCCAATTTTATCGAAATACGTTCAGTGGTTTAAGCGTGAAAAGGTAACATACAGACAGACAGACAGGGAGACAGTTACTTTCGAATTTATAATATTAGTATGGATTATAATAGGTATGGATTTATAAATAAGTAGTTTCAATATTTATATAAAAAGAGCATATTATAGGTAATCAAAGAAATAAGACTTTTGAACTATATATAGGAACTCGTTTTTCTCGTACCAATAATTTTTTGACATTCATTGTTTGTCCCGTAAAGTCGTCATTTTGAGCAGCGGATTAAACGTTTCAGTATTGCAACTCGCGGGAGCTTGAAGAAGCTCCCGCGAGTTGCAATACTGAAACGTGAAACGTTTTTATTGGTTTTCATTTACTTCAACTTTCCCTAAGTTGAAGTAAATGAAAACCAATAAAAAAAAAAATCACAATCCGATTAACAGTTGCGGAGAAATGCGTGGACAAACATACATACATACATAACATACATACATACATACGTCTATAAAATTTGGTAGTTTTTCTGGAAGCCCTAATAGATTGTCATATATGTGAATATAATGCAATTCCAATAATATTACATACATACGTGTCGAATTGATAATCTCCTTTTTGAAGTCGGTAAAAATCTAAAATACAAGAAGAATCTTAGAAGTTTCCTACATAAGTTAACCTCCTTAACTACACCCCCAAGATATTCCATCAATAACCCTACAATTTCCACCTAAGTTCAAATCATCTTCAGAGTCGGATCGTGTACAAGCTTGTACTACAACCAACTAGAACCATGTAATTTCAGGCTACCTGCAATAGTCCCACACAGCAATACGGAAACCGACAATGTTTGTAATGTAAATAATGAAGGAAGGGATGGAAACTTGAGGGACTAGCGGTGAATTGGGAACAGGGAGGTACCTATTGAGTGGGAGTATTGAACTTTGAAGGGTAAAGTTTATAGTACCTACAGGATATAAATATCTATACGCAACGTCTAATGGTTTTCTTCAAAGTAGTAATAATGTTTGTTTAAATACTAGCTTCTGGCTACGACTTCGTTTTTATGGAAGTCGTAAGACACTCATCATCGTCTGCCTAGCCTTTTCCCAACTATGTAGGAGTCGGCTTCCAGTCTAACCTGATGCAGCTGAATACCAGTATTTTACATGGAGCGACTGCCTAGCTGAACTCCACAGCCCAGTTACTTGGTAATACGAGATCCTTTGGTAAGACTGGTTGAAGTCATAAGACACTACAATATCTATAATGTCTTGTTTCCGCGACCCACCCCATTGCATCGCATCGCCCGTCAGCGCTATTGTTTTATTTTCGCTTAGCGTTCTTTTTGACTTTTTTTTTGCTCTACTCGTAAGGGTTATAGCGTAATGCTTAATAGCCTATAACCTTCTTCAGAAATTGGACTATCAAAATGCCCAAAGGTTTTTTGCAAATGAAAAAAAAAACTTTTCCTATCGCATGCTTTATACGTATCCTAGTTACGCAAATAAACCTATTATTAGCCATACAATACTGAAATTCACATACTCTGTAACAAACTATTACGTATCGTTGCTGTATGCCGAAATAAAAAATAATAACTAGCTAAATGACAAAAAAAAATGCCTACAATGCTTTTGCCTGCATAAGGTTCTAATACTGTATTTTTCTTTTTGAAACGGTAAATGTCTGTCTGCTGGATAATCTGGATATTCCACCAGCTACTAAGCGGTAACCTACTTCTATTTCATCTGCAGTATATCGTGGGTCACGTCTACCTAAGATGTGTCCTACGTGTCACTGCATAGCACCCGCCATCTTGAGAGAAATTAAATAGTCTCATGTGCCGGTAATTTCACCGTTCAATGCTGTTGAGGGTACATTAAAACGACTCAAGGAAATACGACTTCTTGACAATTCAAAAGTACCTGTAAATGGTTTAATTGAAATAAATGGTTTGAGTTTGAGTTTGAAAATAGCCACCACGAGTAGCCCTAGTAAGACTATAGTATGTACAGTCGGGGACATTAAACTTTAAGAGCGTTTACGCCGTACGGCATTTCATACAAACTTTCAAGCCCTGGTTTTTCGAAATGAATGAACTGTTTTTAATTAAACTTCATACGCATAAGCAGGATATAAATGTCTAAAAAGTTACTTAAGAACATTTTCGAAAAATAGTGTTACAGCCAAATTAGACCGATTTTAAAGTTTCTATAGAAACAGAGATTTCCAGTTATCTTTTTTAAATAAGACTTTTCACACACATCTAGACCTAATTAAGAAGATCAGATTGACTGATCTTCTTAATTAGGTCTAGAAGTGTGTGAAATAAAATGGAATCAGCTTTATTACGTACGGCATTTCATACAAACTTTCCAGCCCTGGTTTTTCGAAATGAATGAACCGATTTTTATGAAACTTCATACGCATCTAGGCAGGATACAAAGGCTTAAAAAGATACTTAAGAACATTTTCTGAAAAGCATAAAGTGGTTTGAATAGGAAAATAATAAAATATTTGGAAGAAAAAAAAGTATTTTTAAAATTTTATTTTTTTATTGCCTTAAAAATGTATTTTTGTGTGCTTTTAGCAAATGCTAACAATTTGTTGCTACCTTTAAATGTTTGAAAGCTCAGGACGGCCTTCATCAGAATTCATCTTGCAACGTGGGTATGTGGGTAGTACAATCAGGGTAGGTAATTTCAATTACGTATTGTCTTCGAACTTAAACGATTTTACTTCTATAACATTAAAATTATTCTACGATTGCGTAAATGATAATCACTAATATTCTGATCAACACTGAACACTTTAAAATACACTATGATTAAGGCGATGGATAGCGATTCGTCGAAAACTTGGTGCGCTGGCGACCGCTCTCCAAGACCTGAATCCTAAGATGGCCGCCCCGCTACCATAGCCTCGACGCTCCGCTAGAGTGACGTTGACAACCTGTCACTCTTGACAATGACATTCTAATGTGCGCCGACATATTTCAAAGCTTGTTTAACAATCAAAATTTAAATTTAAATAAATAAACAATTCGTACTATTTCTCTCTTCTCGCCACTTTAGATTCATCATTACTGAAAATGTCAGAATGTCGACTATCCTGTCATATTCACATCACATCTGTCTGACATGACATTAGACAGATGTCAGTGACATCTAACATTTCGTTCAGTAATTATAAATCGTTTCCATCATCCATTTTAACTTATAATGTGTACCGTTTAAATAGTTATGTACCCATAATGAGTGTTTTGTTTTACGCATCACAGTAAAGGTTGGAAATAAAGTATTTTCATATACTTTATTTGTATGCAAAAGTATAAAGTATATTTACCAAAAATAAAGTAGGATACGTTATTAGAAAGTATGGTTGGCAACCCTAGTTGCATAATCACCCGGCAGATTACCCAGTGACAATCAATCTCAAAAATCTAGATTTTAAACATTTTTAGAGAGTACTGTTGTACAGTTATTTTTGTATTTAGCGTGATAGACCCTAAACCACAGATCGAAGCCAAATACTGAAATAACATCAGGCGATCAATATACGTGTTCCAAACATAAAGATTATAGAATTATCCCCTGAGGACCGTTTACCGTGCTGGGTGCGTAAATAATCATGACTCTATTATAAAGAAGAGCCGAAGCTCGTGGGAAGTAAACAAAGTTATATAATGCAAAGAATCCTAAAATATCTTGGGAAATCGGTGGACACTTATTTTGGACGTTGTTATCAAGTTATGGAATTTAAAAATATATTTTGACGTCAGTTAATAATTAAATGCAAATGTGTGTAGGTGGTAATAGAATTACTTAAAGAAGTATTAGGAACAGGTGAAGTTTACTCATACTCCATAAAAATGGAGGATCCTCCGACCAGACGGGTGTTGTTTTGTGTCTATATGCTAGTCGCGCGCGTAAACTCTGCTTGCGCGATGCAGGATTTTGCGTGACGTCAGCGTACTGCGTAGTTCACATTTGGCGATGTAGATTCCACCACAAAAGTTTACGTGGGTTCCATAGCTTTCTAAATCAATGTCGTCTAATAAACGTCGTGAGGAAACCTGGACTTGTATTGAATATACCTCATTAACGGCATTACTATGTAAATGTCTATTAACTGCTCTCAAATTGCGATGTTTATTTTTTATTATTTAATTTTTTACATGCTTCTTTGACATAATTATCTTTTTAATATTTGACATTATATACAGACAATCCTAATTTTTCACCTCTTTATTCGTGGTTGTAATGGGAATCATATCAGTTGGTTTTAGTAGGTTTTCATATTTTATTTTTTTATCTATCCTTTTTATAGATTCTTATTTTGTAAATATAAGGACTTTGTTGGCCTTGTAGACTTTAGATCTGTAGACTATTTTTTATTTTATCAAGTACCTGGTACTTGTTGACAGGCCTACGCTGTCCTCCCATACCTACAGTAATTTGAAAACATTGTATTTAAGCCAATTATTTTTAATGAGAGTAACCGTGGAGTTCTTTTCCATAGGAAACTACCAATTGGAACCGTGCACCTAGCTTCTGACGTTTCATAAGTGCCCATATAGGTTTATGTGAAATAAAATATTTTGATTTTTTTTTTGAATTTATAAGTCCTTGAGCAAGCGTAGTGATCAATGTTCATACCTTTTCTGTATGAGAAGAAGCCTTAGCTCTCAGTGCGATAAAAAGGCAATGATGATAGTACCATTGCTAAATATATCAAACAGACCAATGCAGTATTTATACCGTACTATGTTTGCTTCTCTACCTAAAAGATCTCTACGGAGTAGTGCCACGAGCAGCTCTGGATATATCATCATCATCATCATTTCAGCCGAAAGACGTCCACTGCTGGACATAGGCCTCCCCCAAAAGAGGGGGGGTTTGCCATAATCGCCACGCTTGGCAGGCGGGTTGGCGATCGCAGTATGGTATGGTGGTGGAATGCATCGAGAACGCTGCTGCCCATTCTCCGGTACGCCCCTTAGCCGCCTTTTACGACACCCACGGGAAGTATGGGTTGGCTGGATATATCATGTTAACAAAAATCAAACGGTTGGTTTGGGCCCAGTACGGATTGGCAGATGTCACATGTCTTCGAATTTTTGGCTCTAGGACATGCCGGTTTCCTCACGATGTTTTCCTTCACCGTTTTGAGAGCAGTGGTGATGAAATAATTTACACAAAGTAAAGCGCCTGTCTGGGTTCGAACCTACGACCTACAACTCGTAAGTCGCGGCCGTTACCACATGGTCACCACTGCTCTGAAAAAGTAACAAACCTGCCCAGTTATATTCAACTCCAAAAGAAGTCTGTTCTGAATTTTTTTAGTAAGAACAAGACTGTGAACCAAAAACGTTCGTTTGAAACAAACTGTAAACCATCACAACCGTCTGAAATTTATCCGTAATAGCCTATATTAAAAGAAATGGTGACACTTTTAAACCTTGAGGTTTAAGTCAGTGGTAACAATTTTAGACCTAGAAGAGATTGAACGTACATAGGCCGCATATCAGTTTAAGCTGGTCTAGCGTAGTACGGAATTTAGTCAAAGTCAAAGTCAAAACTTTTAACTAAGTGTACAATGTTGGTGTTATGTTATGTTAGTACTTATGACTTAGCAGCCTTTTACAAGCATTGCTTTTATCATTTGCCTGCCCTTTTCATCATAAATTAGCAGGCATTAAACATTATTATTACTTAAATATTTTCTTTTATGTTAGTACAATTAAATTGAGAAATTATAGTTATGTCAAATTTAAATGTCAATAATAATTAATTTAATACAATTATTCAGCAATATTAATGTCATCCGTTTCAGGTAGTACAAATTATAATTTTATATGAAATTAAATAGGATAGACCATAATGATCATAATGCCTTGGAAGTCGGTAGGCCTTTGGTGTGAGATGCTACCTGTGTCGACACCCCTCGCGCCATCCCATCTTCCTAGCAGTGGGCTGTGCTGGGGCGGCTGCTGCAGGAGCAGAAAACCTCAAACGGCGCAAATATAACAACTTTATTGGGAGCTATATGTTTGAGCCGTTTGGGGTTGAAACACTAGGGCCTTGGGGTCGAGTGCTCATCGAATATTTCGGGACATCGCCAAGCGATTGGTTGACTCTTCACGTGACCAGAGAGCTGGCCTATTTTTAGCCCAAAGAATAAGCATTGCCATCCAATGTGGTAATGCTGCTAGCCTTTTGGGCACTTATCCCATTGACAGCGATGCTGACGAATTTTTTGATGCCCAATGAGCTCCTGTCTTTTTCTTTTCCTTTTTTTATTATATATACTTGTATATAATACGTATGTATGTTTTAGTGTTGATATGTAATTAAATAAATATTACAGTAAGTAAATTGAATAAAAATTGTAGTACCTACTAAAATAAAATAATAGGATAGACTTAGTCTTATTGTACCAGTGTGGGTGGTATCAGCCCCGACATACGCGTTGACGGTCATGAGTTCGATCTCAGGCAAGCACTTTGCTTTGCCGGGTCAGCGGGATTGTCCGAAAGGGTTACCGCTGGCCCGGAACATAAAGGGCTAAGGAAGGAACACGGGTGGGTTTTAGTCAGTAAGAGTCTGACACTCCCTTCCGCTCCACCCAGAGCGGGAGGAGTCATTTGATGATTTCCCATCCGCAAAAAAAAAAAGCACTTTGCTTTGTGTATTTAATTTCATCGACACAGCTCTCAAAACGATGAAGGAAAATATTCGAAGGCCAGGGACATCCACCAACCCACACTAGGCCCGCGTGGTGGACCATGGCCCACTTCCTCTCACAGAGAGGAGGCCAGCTTGTCCTGGTTTCGTTACCAATGAGCTGCAGCCTACCGTAAGTACCACAAAAACAGGTGGCATATAAAAGTCATATTTAACACGTCATCGGTGATCGGCGTCACAGGAAAGGAAACACAAAAAAAAACACCAACACAAAACGATGGAACTTACAACGAAAACACAAAATGGCGCTGTAAAAATAAATTGTAAACATTCCTTACTAGGTCGAGAGGCGGCACCGACTACCAGTAACTGACATGACCACTCGATTGTACAAATATTGGGCAAACAAGACTGTTATAATAATGTTTGTCGCCAATGTTTGTTTATATTGGTTGTAATGACGCAGTGTCCCATGTTTGAGGACGAGGGCAAACGGTAGCTTGGGTACTTATTATTTTTTATGCTACATTTTAAAATGGAGAATATGAACGGGTGTAAAAAGATGCATGAAACCGAGAAGTCACTTGTAATTGCCTTTTTGGCCTCGCACAGGTCTTCTTTTTAGGGTTCCGTAGTCAACTAGGAAGGATAGTTTCGCCATGTCTGTCCGTCCGTCTGTCCGTCCTCGCTTAATCTCTGTGACCGTTAGCACTAGAAAGCTGAAATTTGGTACCAATATGTATATCAATCATGCCGACAAAGTGGTTAAATAAAATTTTGGAAAATATTTTTATTTAGGGTAGCTCCCCTAAATGTGAAGTGGCGATAAATATTATTTTCGTCGTCTACCCCATCATGTGGGATATCATTGAATAGGTCTTCTAAAAAACTTTTTTACAAAAAAAACAACCTACTTCCAAAAACACTATAAATAAAGAGAAAAATAACTTTAATTTCGGAAGTCGGTGTCTTTGGATTTGTATTTAAGTTTTTGCCACCGACTTCCGAAATTAAAGTTATTTTTCTCGTTATTTATAGTGTTTTTGGAAGTCGGTTGTTTTTTTTGTAAAAAGTTTTTATTTTTCGTTTTTTAGCGGGTCAGTGTGTAATTTTTTTTTTTTTTTTTTTTTTTTTTTTTTTGCGCGGTTGGGAAATCATCAAATGACTCCTCCCGCTCTGGGTGTAAATAACTTTAATTTCGGAAGTCGGTGTCCTTGGATCTGTATTTTACTTTTTGCCACCGACTTCCGAAATTAAAGTTATTTTTTACTTTGTAGTTTATTTTGGAAGTCGGTTATTTTTTTTTGCTAAAAAGTTTTTATTTCTCGGTTTTTAGTGGGTTTGTTTATCATGTGTCTAAGTTACAATAGCCTAATGTCAACTTGCCCATCGCCTTTTACAAAATATTGCTTTTCCCGATGCAGGGACGTTAATTGTTGAGGAGTTCTCCTGGTACTCCACCATCAGCTCCACTTCACCATACGCATTGTAATGAGCATAAATTGCTTAGCAGCCATATTAAAGTAATCGAATCGCAACCAGTGAAATATTTGTCATTGAGTAGTGCCATTTGTGGTCTTCATCATCAGCTCCACTTTACCAAATCATAATTTCCGAGAGCAAATGCTCAAGTTACTTTAATAATAGACTTAGGCAAGAAAAAATTTGCTCAGGGCCAAGTTTATGTTACGCTTAGTCGTGTAAAGACGCTGTATGACATTGTATTATGCGACTTGGAACCTACCAAATTGCTAAATAGACCACATGACGAAAAGGCATTGCGTGAAATGCAACGATTGAGGCTTTTATAAATCATCATCAGCCAATTGCAGTTCACTGCTGGACGTAGACCTCCCGAAGTTTGCGCCAACGTTCGCGATCCTCCACTTCTCTCATCTAGCCACTACCGGCAACCTTTGTTAGGATAATTATACAGAGGAAAAACTCGCAAAAGTATTTCACTTTAAGAAGTATTTATTAGTTTTTAGACTAGATGCTGATAATCCTGGCTGCAGCATCAGGCCAGACTTATGTCAACATTGCATTGAACTTAAAATTTAGTCCTGTTTAAAATGAGCCCAAACACGACTACGGTGCTGTAATTTCAAGGTTTGTACTTTTTCTGATGCTCGACTGGCTTCAGCATCAGGTCTCTATGTACTTCGGTGTTCCTAATTAACAGCACGTTTATCCTCACATCGAGCCCTTTTCAATGAGCCTAAACACGATATATCTGCTGTTAGTTGTCGAGGAGTTAGGTACTCTGCACACTATCCTGACTGCAGATCAGGTTATAACTTGATGATCATGTGACCAAATGTGGCAAATGCCCTATCAAACATCAACACAATTTACTAAAACAGTCCTTGCCTGTTCGAGTAACTTCTTACTGTTAAGGAGTTGAACCTTCCATCATCAGCCCAGCTACCTGAGATGGTGTCAACCGTACGCAAATACACAAGATACTTCATAAAATATGCGAAAAACAATAAGTGAGCCTATAAAATTTGAGGGTTGCTCTCGATTTCTCTAAGATCCCATCATCAGATCCTAACTTGGTGACAATGGGACCACCTCAGAACTATCTACTTTCGAACAAAAAAAGAATTTTGAAAATCCGTCGACAATTGGCGGAGTAATCGATGAACAAACATACAAAAAAAATAAAAAAATATACAAACATCCGAACATAGTACCTCCTCCTTTTTGTGAAGTCGGTAAAAATGACTTGGGGTTGCTCAAAATATTTTTCGATTTAATGCTCCATTTCGTCGTTTCAGCATATAGACGTCCACTGCTGGACATAGGCCTCTCCCAATTTGGGAGAGTTTGCCATAATCGCCACGCTTGGCAGGCGGGTTGGCGATCGCAGTATGGTATGGTGGTGGAATGCATAGAGAACGCTGCTGCCCATTCTCCGGTACGATCCTTAGTCGCCTTTTACGACACCCACGGGAAGTAAGGGGTGGTGGTATTCTTTAAGTCCGGCACCACACAGAATGCTCCATTTACGAAATATTAAACTTTAAAGTGCAAATTTTTGTTCCAGTAGAGCGTCCCCCCCCCCCCTCTAAAACCTAAACTGCTGGCTTGAAAAATCTGGAAAAATTCACGATGATAGTGCATTTCATGAACTTTAAAGGAAAATTATAGCGATTAAGATAACTTTATTAGTTTAGCAGTAATAGTCGTTGAACTTGGGTGTTGGATAATTTTGTACCAAATACAAAATCCTTAGCTTTAATCCTTTAAAGTGACTAAGATGAAGTAGTTGCTTGTTTATAATGGGTAAAGACTTGCATTGAAAAGCATAATGTGTAATTTTTTTTTTTCCTATTCAGAATAAAGAGAGACAGAATCGTACTACATTGTGATAACGGGCTAATACGGAACCCTACACTGTGCGTGGCCCGACACGCACTTGGCCGGTTTTTTTTGTTGGTTTTGTTTTGTTTTAATGTTCTTTTTTATTTTTCTTACAAAAATATGTAGGTACCTATTTGCTGTGCGTGTCCCAAATAAAATATTTTTCTTCTTTCTTTAATTACTTCGCATTATTGTTGATTGTTTTTTGTACTAGACCATACCCACCCAGGTACAACAAAAAACAACCTGGTTACGACGATAGTTTATGGGAAAATAACTTTAAATCCTACTGAGTAAAGTTCAGTTTACGCCACAACTTCAAACATTTTTATAACTTTTCTAATAGTGCGTTTCACTCTGAAATCAACTTAATTAACACTAAAATAAAGTTGATATTTGTTTAACTTGAAATAATATTAATTTGAAATATTTTGAATATACTACTTACATAATATCTCTGCCTGCCCCTAAATGCCGGGTGTCCTGGGAATACAAGTGATGATTTTTTTGTAAAACGTTAGGTACTAGTTAGGGCAAGTTGTTTCACGTCCACTTAACGCACGCATATACGTCAAAAATGGCGCTAACTATCATCATAGGTACTAAAAAAACTTTCCAATAAAAAAAACCGACTTCCAAAAAAAACACTACAAAGTAAAAAATAACTTTAATTTCGGAAGTCGGTGTCCTTGGATCTGTATTTTACTTTTTGCCACCGACTTCCGAAATTAAAGTTATTTTTTACTTTGTAGTTTATTTTGAAAGTCGGTTATTTTTTTTTGCTAAAAAGTTTTTATTTCTCGGTTTTTAGTGGGTTTGTTTATCATGTGTCTCAGTTACAATAGCCTAATGTCAACTTGCCCATCGCCTTTTACAAAATATTGCTTTTCCCGATGCAGGGACGTTAATTGTTGAGGAGTTCTCCTGGTACTCTACCATCAGCTCTATTTCACCATTCGCATTGTGACGAGCATAAAGTGCTTAGCAACCATATTAAAGTAATCGAATCGCAACCCGTGAAATAATTATTATTGAGTAGTTCCGGTGGCCATCTGTAGTCTTCTTCATCAGTTCCACTTCACCAAATGGTGGTTTCCGCGAGCAAATGCACGAGTTACTATAAAAAATACCCAAATCGCTATAGGTGTGCCTATAATATTTGAGGAGTTCCCTCAATTCCTCATGGATCCCATCATCAGAATTGGATTTTGAAAAAAATGGGACCAATCTGGAAGTATATCCTATTGAATAAAAATGGGACCAATCTGGAAGTATATCCTATAAAATATGTGGAAATTTCGAAGATAGATCCAAAGACAAAAACCGAATTAATATTTAGATCAAATATACGATCAATTAAGTATGGTGTACCACAGGGGAGCGTGCTAGGTCCCCCGTTATTTTTAATTTATATCAATGATTTACCAAAAGTAACCATTCATCATATGTCACTATTTGCCGACGACAGCACCGTAACTATTAATAACACTAACGAGTTACAATTAGAACATGAAATTAACAAAACTATCCAATCAATAGTAACATGGCTAGATAATAATAATCTTAGAATAAACATTGACAAAACAAAATTAATGTTGTTCAGTCAACGGCCAAAGGCATCTAATATGTTGATAGAACATGGTAGCAAAATTGTTGAAAACGTTGGTACTACCAAATTTTTGGGATTAAATATAGATCAAAGGCTGGATTGGAAAGCACACACAGAGGAATTAAGCAAAAGAGTAAGCAAATCTGCTTATGCTCTTTATAAACTGTCATCGATCTTAGATACCGACGCTTTGCTCACTGCATATCATGGCATCGTTGGCTCAATCTTAAGATACGGGGTTATTTTTTGGGGCAACTCGTGTAATAGAGAACTAATCTTTAAGTTACAGAAAAGGTGTCTCAGAGCAATGTTTGGACTAATAAGTACTGATACGTGTAAGCCACATTTCATCAAAAATAAAATATTAACCCTCCCGTCATTATACATTTATGAGGTTGCGGTCTTCGTTAAAATAAACCCAAATCTTTTCAAGAAGCTATCAGATACTAATACCCGAAGTCGACGGGACTATAGTACATTATGTGTAAGACAGTCCAATACAGCACTGATGCATAAAAGTGTCTTTTGCATGGCGCCAAATATATTCAATCACATTCCGCCACACATTAAAGAATTGAATGTTAACTTATTCAAGAAAAAATTAAAGAACTTTCTAATTCAAAAAGCCTATTATAATATTTCCGAGTTTTTAACAGACAAAGTATTGATGTAGTTTTATTTACATTCTGTTTTAACATTTTTTTTTTTTTTTTTATTATTTTTGTTTTTTTTATTTATTGATGTTATGTATAATATTCAAGTAAATTGATCTGACTTGTGTGAAATAATAATTATGTAGATTTCTTATTCCTAATTACTTTTATTTTTTGACTGACTAATTTTATTTTATCACACATTTGGATGACGAGTTGATGATACTATTTTTGTGATATATTTGTAATAATTTGATTGTATATTTTTGTTTTTTTTTCTCATTTGATATTATTATGTTAATTGCTTTGAATAATGTGCAAACCTATTAATGAAAATGACCTACCTACCTGTTTATATTTGTACGCCGTTAAGGCAAAACATGACTGTGCTATAATTTTATGTAACATCTTGCATGCCATGTGTGTGTATACTTATGTTTTGGACAAATAAATGATCTATCTATCTATCTATCTATCTATCTATCTATCTATCTATCTAATAAAAAAATAATTTTCCAAATCTGCTTATAAATGACGGCGTACTGAGGTAACAAACATAAAAAAAAATACAACCGAATTGAGAACCTCTTCCTTTTTTGAAGTCGGTTAAAAAAGCGTTGTTTCAAATTATAATTACAAAATTATGGCCTTGACTTGCGTCAAATCGTCGTCCACGACGTCCACTGCTGGACATAGGCCTCCCCCAATTTTGGGGGGGGTTTGCCATAATCGCCACGCTTGGCAGGCGGGTTGGCGATCGCAGTATGGTATGATGGTGGAATAAATAGAGAACGCTGCTGCCCATTCTCCGGTAAGACCCTTAGTCGCCTTTACGACACCCACGGGAAGTAAGGGGTGGTGCAATTCTTCAAATAATAACGACTATTTAATCGTTATTATTTGACGTACGTATGTTACGTTAACCAACCGTTTGAAACAACCGGCCCTAAGTCTAGTCTATTAGGAGAATACCTAGGAGAGTATTTATCTAACAAGCCGCCGAATGTGTTGTAGACTCTCAAAAGCTTTCGGTGGAACAATAAATCATTATAGCCGAGATGATTGATTTTTGACAGATTCGACGGATTACCTATAAGTTTGATAAAGATGATTATTATGAAAATTCGATATTGTAATTGTGAGTTTGTTATATAAAACACTACCTACTGCCCGCGACTTCGTCCACATGAAATTTCTTTATCCCTCGACCCAACTCGTCACATCGCATCGCTTACCCGCGCTATGTCTTCGTTTTAAGTTAGCGCTCTTTGTGTTTTTTTTTTGCTCGACTCCTTAAGAGCGTATACGCCGTACAGCATTTCATACAAACTTTCAAGCCCTTGGTTTTCGAAATGAATGAACCGATTTTAATGAAACTTCATACGCATAAGCAAGATACAAAGGTCTAAAAAGTTAGCAAAGAACATTTTCGAAATGCCTTATTTAAAAAAAGATAACTGGAAATCTCTGCTTCTATGGAAAATTTAAAATCAGTCTAATTTGGGGTATATTTTCGTTGGATCCCATTTTTTAGGTATTAACCGTGGGTCCCATTTGGCTGTAACATTATTTTTCGAAAATGTTCTTATCTAACTTTTAGACCTTGGTATCCTGCTTATGCGTATGAAGTTTCATTAAAATCGGTTTATTCATTGCGAAAAAGATGTGCTTGAAAGTTTGTATGAAATGCCGTACCTACGTCGTAAACGCTCTTAAGGTCCTAGCGTAATGTAAACCCGATAGCTCTATCAGGCCCTGTAGGCCTAATAGCCTTCCTCAAGAAATGGGCTATCAAAATATTTTTTCAAATCCGACGGGTAGATTCAGAGATTAGCGCGTTCAAACAAACAAACAAAATACAAACAAACTCTTTAGTATAGATTAGGTTGTTGAATTTGTCTAGCAGTGTGTCTAAACAGGTTGAAAAAAGGTTGACTGTTTAAGGTAAAAAAAAACAGTTATTGCTGTAGAGAACCATAGATAGTAGTGGGTAGGATTAGGTATAGGTTTATGTTAAATAGAATTAAGTACTAACAACAATAACATAGCATGTACCTAAGCACAGTTTGTTACTAACCACTAACTACGTATGGACTGTAGGTCTGAAATAAAGTTTTTTTTTTATAGTGATTTGTCTGTCTTGTCTTTAGAATATTAATGTAGATAGAAGGCAGAAAATCTTTCATATTCATTAATTGTAAATATCAAGGCCATATTAAAGATTATCCTACAATCATGTCCTAGAGCCAAAAATTCAAAGACATGGACTTCCATCAATCCGCACTAAGCCCGCGCGGTGGATTACGGCCCACTCCCTCTCACAGAGAGAATCTCGCGTCCCAGCAGTGGGAACATTTTAGGCTGATTATGTAAGGCCATATTCATTATCTCTCGTTAGTCTCTTTGAAGGATAAAATCAGGAATGAAACTATTCGGAAAGAAACCGACATAGCTTGCAGAGTAAGCAAACTAAAGTGGCAGTGGGCTGGCCATGTCTGTCGAAGGACCGATGGCCGGTGGAGCAGACGAGTCCTGGAGTGGACACCGCGTATCGGCAAGTGAAGTGTGGGACGGCCCCAGCTAGATGGACGGACGACCTAAAGAAGGTGGCTGGGGTAGACTGGATGCGGAAGGCGGAGGAAAGGGTGCTGTGGCGTAGTCTGGGAGAGACCTATGTCCAGCAGTGGACTGCGATAGGCTGAGTTGATTGATATTCATTATTATAGGTAAAAACTATAATCGAAAATAATAGAAAACAGGCCACCTTGGAGGATCATAAAAGGATAACATTATGTATCGTAATACAACGAAGACAGTCCGTGTTTTTCTTTTTTTCGCTGCACTACGTAGGTTTAATCAAAGAGATTGGGATTGGATTTGGATCGGATTGATTGGTATTTTAGCACAGATAAAAAAAAAATAACTGAAAAATGCTTCACCAATGGGATTTGATACGATTAACTTAACGGTTAACTGTTCATTATGTTATCCTTTTATGATTCTGCCAAAGTAGCCTTTTTAGGCCCCCAGATCAGCAGTTTACGTATTAGCCTTGGAACTAACTTGAATATTAGGTATTACATTTGTGTCACATTTCAATTTACCTAGCTGTAATATTTTAGCTAACGTGTCTTACCTGTAACTTATAAACCTGCTTACTGTATTAATACCTACATAGTTAAACTATAAATTAACCTCCTAATAACGGTTCAATTTATTTCAAATTGGGATAAGGGCAGGAAGAATAATGACGAATATGGTAAACTAACAGCGCCCCGCGGTTTCACCCGCGTAAGTGTCGATCCCGTGGGAATATCTGGATAAAAACTATCCTATGTCCTTTCCCGGGATTCAAACTATATCTAGACTTTTCATCTAAATCGGTTCAACGGTTTAAGCGTGAAGAGGTAACAGACAGACAGACAGACACACTTTCGCATTTATAATATTAGTATGGATTTCTGGCAATGTGCTAAGTAACTAGGATAGGATTTGTTGTAGTAATGCGGGTTGCAGACCAAGAGCTATAAGTTGAGTTAGTCTAGCTTAGCTCGCATAGCTGAGTTTTTTTCTTTTGTGAGTGAGTGAGTTCTTTTCTTTTTTTTTTCAAAAATCATAGCAGTTATTTCAAATCAACGTTCACCAAATATAAGGAAAAGACTTCCTTTGTACCATACGTACCGTACGCATACCATGCCATAACAGCGCTGTCACACTAATTTGATGTGCGGTAACGCTACTCTTGGGAATAATAGGACGTGAGCCCGTACCAAACAATTATGATGGTAATTTTTATAAGAAAAAGAAAACAATTTGGATTTTTATTGTTCAGTTTTTTTTTTTTCTTAAGCCAGCTTAGCTTATTTTCCTGTCTTGTTTTTTGCGTGTGTGGGTATGTAAGGAAATTACTTCTCTTTATTGTTTGTGTTAAAGCACCGAATATTATCGATTTTTTAAACTCATAATTTCGATTTCTGTCTTTTTTAGTGTTCCGTACCCAAAGAGTAAAAACGGGACCCTATTACTAAGACTCCACTGTCCGTCTGTCCGTCTGTCACCAGGCTGTATCTCATGAACCGCGATAGCTAGACAGTTGAAATTTTCACAGATGATGTAGGTATTTCTGTTGCCGCTATAACAACAAATACTAAAAACATAATAAAATAAATATTTAAGTATACAACAAACGTTTCTTATCGGCGTTTTTGCCTTGTGGTACAGAACCATTCGTGTGTGAGTCCGACTTGCATTTGGCCAGTTTTTTTTTTCTATTTTTGTCTGTCTTTTTATACCTACAAAGGGAAAAGGCTAATCTAGTAGTCTTTTTGTACTATCAGTAGCCTTTTCATAATTTTTCGCCAGTACATATTATACACCCTTACATTTTGATCGTTTTAATCGTTAAAAGGGTCATTGTACTCATCTACCTAACCAATTGTACCAACCCTGAAATCGTGAAAAAAAATCAGCTGATCCATACATTATGTCAAGTTATGCGAATATATGTATAAATGTATGGATAAGCTGATATTTTTTTCACGATTTCAGGGTTGGTCCCATAGTAAAAGTTATTCATAATGTTGAGTACAATGACCCCTTTTAACGATTAAAACGATCAAAATGTAAGGGTGTATAAAAGAGAGAGGAAATAAACAAAAATTCGCTTTCAACAGGAAAAGTGCCTAAAAAGCTGGCATCATTGCCAAGTGGTATGGCAATGCAAATTTTTGGGGCAAAAAATAGGCCAGCCCTTTTTTAGCTTAATTAATTAGATTGACTCATCTAGTAAGTAAAACACATAGTCGCAAGCAGAATAGATAGGTACTTCTAGAATACACTATGGTTAAATAAAATATAACAATATCATTTCACAACTAAGAGAGGAGCTTATACTTAGAAAAAAAAAAACTAAAAGCACTGTATCCGGTAAAAAACCTTGAAAAAACACACAAAGCCACACGTCACGTAAAGAAAACATCTCAATCTTCCGCAAAATTAAGACGCCATAAACCACTTTACGGAAGTACTACAAAAACCCCCTTGTTTTTGTGCACGGCATAATTTACAGATGCTACCAAACGTGTCGAATGTTTAACTAAAAAAGGAGAAAAAAAAAACAAAAAAGCACCGGCACGTGGAGACGGAGCTTTAAGCGCAACTTCTAGCGCTTTTGTGTATGCGTGGAATGCATTTGTGTGCGTGCCGTTGCAGGTACGCTACGGACCTCAGTTCCCATCGGGCTGTGAGCGACGCACGACGTCGCGACGCTCCCCGCTCTGAACGCGAACGAACGAAACGGTCGACGAAATACGTTTTCGCGACAAAAGAAAATTGCCGGAAAATTTTCAGTTGGATTTTGACTTGTATCGAAACTGTGAACAGAGGATACTCTCGTGTGTTTAGTGGGGTTAGGATACTCAGTGGATTGAGTATCAACAGTTTATGTTGGTTTTAGTGAATGAATGTACAGGTGTGAACTTGTGAATGGTTTGATTTAAATTATTGTGGGATTCGGAAGTTGATCACAAGTAAGTTTTAAGTGATACTTAGATTTTTATTTATTTACGAATTAAAATTTTTGCGTGATAGCTGTAACCAAGCAGGAATAACTACAATTTCAAATCAACTGTTTTTATTGTGTGCTGTTTAATTATGTGCTTTATTTAAATAAAACATATTATTTAATGAAGAAAAAAAAAACGTAATTCGGTTAATTCAATTAATGTAATTCACTGATAAGGTCCGATTCTGAATAATGTTATCCGGAATAATATCATGAATTGAGACATTAATTTGAACATTAATTTTGAAATTTTAACATTAATTTTAATGTTACAATAATTAAAGTCACTATTGTATCGCGAAATCAATTTGTGATATAGGTGCCTAGTTAAAATTAACGCGGACATGTTTCGCAAATTGAAACCATGGACAAAAAACTAATTAATATAAATCTTAAGCATCATGCTGTATCAATTACAGTCAGCCAATTTTTTTCGTATTGGTTCAATCTCAGTATTTAGTGTAGGTAATCTTTTTCGTTATCTAGGTACAAACATGTCAGTCTAATACAAAACATTTTACTCAAATCGATCAGCGAAACAGGCGTTTTCTTTTCACCACTCATTTGTTTTCCTTTTTTGCTAAAGGTGAGAACACAAAAAAAAATCAAGGACCGCTACCTATTGTGTTTTTAATGATTCTTGCCGGAACATTCGAACGAATTGTCATTGAATGAAAAAAAAAATCCGCTGGTAAAGAATAGAGTTAATTATTGTTTCGTTTTAAAAGTCATGTAAATTATGTACGAATGTCATTTAAAATGTATCGAACTGTTAGAAACTAGTAACAAACTGATTGGTGATGCAAAGACTAACAATTAGTACTGTAAAATAATACATAGGTACAGTATCTATTTATAAATAGCCGTACCGTACTGTAGTATGAAAGGTTCAAATTTGATAAATACCTACTTAATTGCTGTGTGTATAAGCCACAATTTTGTAGTAGTTATTAGTTTAATACAGCACAAATTGTAGTTGTCTTCGAATAAAAATAAAACCACAGTGAAGTAACCTACTGAAACGTGGCCGGATAGGTATCTAATATTTATAGGTAGTCATTTATAAATTCTAATAAATGTCACGGCGAGAAAGCACAAAAACTTAATTGATACTTTACAAAATATCTGTTACATTTTTTTATTTACTCATTTACCGCTTTTTATCTCTCTTAAGAGGAGTTGTTGATCAATCGTTTCTAGGCAAACCTTCTAGTAATAACCTACGACTTTTCGTTCCTATGAATTATCCTTTTTGTATGAGAAAACATGCTTCGCTTCCTTTTTTGTTGAAGTCTTTTTCTTGTAACAAATGATTCAACATTTTGTCTTTCACTAGGTATTGTCTGGGGTACCATTTAGGTTACGTGTGTGTGTTTTTTCATTCAGCAGTTTAGACGTTCGCAGGCTCACTTACCTTTAGAATATTTTCTTTAATTGTCAAAGTATCTTTTTAGTCAAAGGATTATTATTCATCGTAAAGTTCTTTTACGTTACTGAAGGCTGCATTTTAGGCGTTTACTTCGTATTTGAATTCTAGTTTTAACACTGGGGTTAGATTCTTACTCAGGTTAGTTAGCCTGGCATTTGCCAATGTTACTGTTTAGACTCGTTAAAAGACAAAGGAAAAATTGTAAAGTTGGACCTACAATGGTTTGATATCACCTAATCTGTATGGGAAGACCTTATCATGCTAAATGTCCAAACTTGTTCTTCGTATCGACACTATCTTAAGAGAAGAGTGCAAGCAACCTTATCATGGTAAATGTCCTAACTTGTTCTTCGTATCGACACTATCTTAAGAGAAGAGTGCAAGCAAGCAAACATTTCTCTTTTTTTTTCTTCTATTTTTTCCAGATATCACTGTCTCAATCTCGAAAATACCTCTAATTTCCCTACATTGTTGACATTGATTGTCGATGAGATTAGACTGCGACTATATTTTGTTCGTTTTTAATTACAGAAATTGCCCTTCTGGTAAAAACAAATCGACAGTCAGTAAGATGGCAGCGGGGTTGTCAAGGAATACCCGAATGTTGAAATATAAATATGGCAACTCGTTTTAGGCCAGCAAATTCCAAACTAACATAGTCTAAACGAGAGCTTAGTTATAATTGAGACTCAGTTTACTCGGAAGGCGTTTCTGAATATTGTCGCTCTTGTGTGTGGTACGGCGCGTGACAAAGCGCCGCCGTACGAAAGTGACAATAGACGAGCCTCCGTACTAAGCCGCTGATTGGTGTTCATGATTGTTGGAGCACTCGCACCGGGCACTACTGTCACTACAGTAGAACGGAACTGGCATATTTGTTTTAGAGAGGTTAACAGGAGTATTAGGAATCGTGCATTGTTTGTATGACAAAACAGTACTGAATACATTTATTACAAGTTCAATGGTTTATGTCTCTGTCTGCTACTGAACTGTTCGAAATATAACTTTAGGATCACGCCTCATTTCTCGATGGGGTAGGCAGAGGTGGCAGGCCGGTTCAGTGTCTTATATAAAAACTAGCTACGCCCCGCGGTATCACCCGCATAGGTCTCGATCCCGTGAGAATATCGAGCTAATAAGTATCCTATTATTAATCTTGGTTATAAACTATCTGTGTGCCAAATTTTATAGTAACACAAACATCCATCTAACCTCACAAACTTTCGCGTTAATAATAATAATAAAGTAGGATCTGTCAAAAAAAAAAACAGAGAGAAGCAATTCCCATAGTTTTAAGACCGTTCGCATTCTAACCTCATTCTCAATCTTCGGTCAGAGGGTCTCTTAGGCGCTTCTAAAAAAATACCTCTAATTTTCCTAGATTTTTGACATTGTCGCTGCAATGAAATTGCGACTAAATTTTGAGCGTTTTGAATTACGAGAATTGCCCTCAAGGAGATCAGAACTAGGAAAGAAAAAACTGTTGCACAGCATTCATTTGTTTTTTTTTTTCCAATCCCAATCGCGTTACTGTACAAAGCCAATAATTATAATTCCCAACCAAGCTTTGGCCAATTGGCCCAAGTTAAAGTTAAGTTTAACATTGAAAGTACTAATAAGAGACGGAATGATATTCTATGTGAGTCAAATGCATTCTCTAAATATGTCTTTGTAAACAGATTTTATACATTTTTAGGCCCATTTCTATACAATAAATTAAACAGGAAATTAAGTATCTATTTAATTAAATAATTACGACTGTAAAAAGGTTATTCTGCAATTTTTACTTAGCATATCATACAGTGAGACAGAGGATTTACTCGTTGTCTGTAAATAAAACATGTTAGTTTTTTTTAAGTTAATATTAGTTTTTAATTAGATTTCTCAGTTGTTAATTATATATTTTAAATTTCTAAGCACCTTTCTAGCCTGGAACACAGGTCCTACCTAGTTCAGGCAAATGAGCAACTGTGTTCTTTATGATTTTTAAGATAAGTTATTGTAAATCTGCACCATTTTTATAAATAAACGATATTATTATTATTATTAAAGTGTAGGTAATTTCTAGTAGTCTTTTGTGATGCATTCGGAATTGAACCGTAATTATTTATGGTCAGAGACCTTATTTTACGCCAGTTCGATCTAGACGCAACATTTTTTCGTTCGAACTTCTTGATCCGTAAAATAATTGGTTTATGAGGGTAGAAGTCCAAACGGTACCTGTGGGGTAATTGCGTAATACACTAACAGTAGGAATGGCTTCCATTTTGACAGTTCAACAAAATTCATTGCGTTATTTAGGTACGTTGTTGAGCAGACAAATTTTTCGAACATATGAAGCGATGGATTAGCAATATCCTTCGAATGATTGAGATTGCGTTTGTTTGAGTGTCACGTAATTAGAGTGCTGTCAGTGTAGGGTAGCAAATACATTATTTAGTAATTAAGCTGGAAATATAAGCGAAGAATCAAGGTGATTTTTGGATTTTCTATTTTTCTCTCTCTCTACCTACCTACCTATTCATTCTTTTATCTGGTTGGTCTGGTTCCAAGAAAATATGCCATCACTATTTGGAGCCAGAGCCATCTTTGACCGTAGACTAGGTACAGACGCCAAGCTACCCGAAACTGTCAAATTTTCCCAATTAACTTTGAACCTTATGCTTTATCGATAAAGTTGTAAATATATTAAAGAAATTTGACAGATTGTTGTAGCTTGATGTGCTGGAGTCTGTCAAGTTATTTGCTAATAATATTGATTTGAGCAATAGGTATCCCCTTCGTCAGTCTTTCAAAGTCAAAGTCATTTATTTGTTTTAACCGCTGCAATACAAATGTTTATCTTGCATTGTAACAGAATAAGTTAGTTTATTTTAAATCACTTCGAAATAATTATCTTAATTTGTAGGTATGTATTTTTTGGCTGTGTACTTCATTAAGAGACAAATTCATCATATAATATGTAAGTTCTTTTATATAATATGTTATTAGTGAACAAGTCATTGTAGTATCTATAATAAATAAATAAAATGTTAGTAAGAAAATTTTCTTGTGCGATGACATACCGCATCTCATCTTTGTGGCTGTATTTCATCGTTCAGCTTTAGCAGTCATCCTGAACAAGCTGACATTCCCTGGTGGGTTCAATTTTCCTTGTCGTACCTCTTCGAATTATTTATCACTCGGTCTTCAGACAATTCATATTCTATTAGGTGCGATAGGGACTGCTTTAGTCAATCTACCTAGTCCATCTCTATTATTTTTAACATTAGCGTTTAACATTAGCGTTGCGATTAACAGTACCAACGCTAATGTTATATCTTCACACCTGGCATTAGCAATCTCACTTTGAACGTGATTCAGTTCGTGTTTCGTCATTTTCCTTCAATTAAATACGATTCTTTGACCGACTTACGACTTCAGATGTTAATTGCCAAATCTTTTGTTGCGAATATAATTGTAGCATCGGCGAAAATTGTCACAACTCGCGAGTTTCTTTGAGGAATATATAAGAGATACGAGTTTCTTTTGAGGGTATTAGAGTCGAATTAAGTTTGTTGTTGTGTTTTGCGAATTCACTTTCGGTCGAGACGGGATACTGCATAAGGTATCTTATTTATTTATTTATGCAAATCTTACCTACAACTACCATTACAGATCAGCGATCCAATGCGATAGAGTGGCCTTACACGCTAAATCCTTAATACATATCCTATAAAATTACATACTATACCCTAAATCTTAACCTACATCTAAATAACATACTATTTATAATGTAACTTTTGCGAATTCACTCAAGTTGCACCACAATACATCAACCCTCTCGTGAACCTCGTTCACCACCACACGCATTGCTCTAGTGAGAGGAGTTCTCGCCAGTAGGTTGGTCCTGGCTGCAGGCACAGCAAGCAGGGGCGGGTTTCGCCGCCTCCACACGTACCGGTCTGGCACGCAAAGTTCCAGGTGCTGCAGCACTCCCGGGTTATGCGCCACGCCACGGAGTAGCTTCACTACATACGCTGCAAGCGCAAAGTCCCGTCGCACCTTTAATGGGTAAAATGGATATACCCCATACAGCTTGAAGTACAAGTGTCCTGTGAATTTATTTTGGACACGTTCTAACATGACACTATATTTCGCCTCATGAGGAGCCCATATGACTGCACTATGTTCAAGGTGATTTAGAAGTCATTATATACAGTGACGTCCAACAGTTAGTTAACATTTTACCACTTCAGATGTGACACAGCACATATTATGATTTGAAATTCTAGTGATCCAAATATTTAAACAGCTATAACGTTTATATTGACTAATTTAACTGCCTTTGACTTATCATAAAAAATAATCAAGTACTTTAGGAGTACCTGATTATTTTTGAAGTGAAAGCTTCTTTGGCCGCATTGGGCGTTTTTTGAGATGAGAAAAAAACCATTGAACTCGCACCACTGTTACCGTAAGAGACACCTCGCGTGTTTTGTTTATAAAAAAATAAAAAATACCCGCTTCGGATGTATTCGGCTGTCCTCGGGATGTACTCGGTTTTAATGTATATCCGATACGTCAGTGAGTGAAGGCAAAGTATTTTGTGTGTGTTTTGTTTTCACTTCTATCGGCACTCCCGGAGTGCCACTGTTTTTTTTTTTTTAAGTCATAGTGCGGCATCACAGCTAAAGTAGGAAAACTTTCAACTAAGTTTTGGAGGCCACTGGGATAGATGACTCATCAGAAATCGTAATGATAGGTCTACTTAATGTCACAACGACAAACGCTCGATAATATTGACAGAGCTAAGGTTCTTGTGATTTGTATTTGGGGTTTTTTAACAAGTGAAGGTAACATCATCATCATCATCTGCCTAGCCTTTTCCCAACTATGTTGGGGTCGGCTTCCAGTCTAACCGGATGCAGCTGAATACCAGTATTTTACATGGAGCGACTGCCTATCTGACCTCCACAACCCAGTTACTGGGTAATACGATACCCCTTAGTAAGACTGGTTGTCAGACTTTCGGGCTTCTGACTACCCGTAACGATTGTCAAAGATCCACGAATGACAGCCGGGACCAACGGCTTAACGTGCTTTCCGAGGCACGGAGGGGTCACGGTATGTAAAGATGGTCACCCATCCACAGACCAACCGCGGCAAGCGTAGCTTAACCTGATCGATCGACCTGTGCGGCTGTCATTATTTAGCCACGGGCCCCGTGAAGTGAAGGTAACATTGTAATAAAATCTTGGAAGTCAATTTATACCTAGGCTCTTGTAATTGTTTGACTAATACTTTGTAGGAGGACTTTAATCTTTTTTTTTACTTTGTCCTTCCTAGGTAATAACATTTTCGTATGTGCAAAAGTCTTCTTCTTAATAGAAATACTAGCACTCTTATCAGAGCGGTCTAACTATATGAGGACCACGATGTCCTCATATAGTTTCTTGTTCTAGGGGCTGATGTGATTCGCACCACTATTTTTCGCCACTTACTCCGATTTTTGGTATTCTTATACTTATGTTTACGTAGCACATTAGAATTACTCAATTAATTTAAAAAATAAATTGAGCGCTAATTGTATTTTGCATTATTATGAGGAAATGAGGGTGGTCGTGTCTCCATAGAAACGCACTCGAATTTTTTTTTTGTTGGTAATGATTTTTTACAGAATAGGGGAGAGTGGGTAGGATTCGTACACTTTTTACTTTAAGCCACATAAAACAAAAACTATTCATTATTTAAAAATAACTTTAATGCTGTCACATACTGCACTTATCAGCCTTTAAGATGAATGATGTGTTGTTTCGACATAAGAAAGCATGGCGATGCTACGACAACTTTACTAAAATGAGAAAAACGTACGAACCTACCCCACACGTGGGGTAGGTTCGTACATAGCGTAGGGAGCTTTCGTACATAGTGGGGTACCTTCGTACAATGAGAGAAATAACCACTACTCACTTATCATTTATTGAGATCACAATTAACACAGAATCAGCCTTTTTTTAGGGACAATTATCAATTATTATTTTGTGTACCTCAGTAGGTACTACAAATAACTACTTACTCTTAGTAACAAAAAACGTACCTCAGTACTAAAAATGACTACTTAGTCTTGGTATCAAAAACGTATCATAACTTTTCTCTTATTAATATAATAAGTAGGTACCTAATGAATCAACATAATAAACTCTACCATTACAGCAACAAGCCTTAGTCTTAAGTATTAATACACGTACTATCTGACAGCATACACAGATAAGTCTTTCTCGAAGCTATAAATGTGGGACGTACTCGCAGTCAAAGCAGATTTTGATGGTGTCAGTATATGTACCACATCTGTTATATTGACACTCCCCTCATCCTTGGTGGTGGGAAAAACAAATTTCCAGGAACCAGGCTTCTTCCTCATAAATGAAACTATGTATTCAATAGGACTGTATTTTATAAGCACTTGCCCAACATAATATAAAACAGTATTTTTTTTTTAGCAAATTTGACTAGCACGAAACATCCTTGGTTAATGTTCATAGACATAACTGGAGTTTCATCTTGAACATCCAATTGCTCGGACGCTTCTTCGATGGGAGAACAAGAAATTTCTCTTAAACTGATATTAGTTTCATCCTCAGAATCAGACTCGTCCTCACTGACAGGCTTGAAAGTTTTCTTTTGCCTCTTTGATTTTGTTGTCCTTACAGTTTTCTTCTGTCTTTTTGGATTGGTGTTGGCGGATACTAAATTGAAAGCTCGCTTCATCTCCTTAGCCTTTTGTTTTATCTCTTGCTCTTGCTTCTTCAACTGTTTTGTTTTCTCTATTTCTTATTTTCTCCGGAGTATCTGTATATATTCTCGACTTTCCTTGCTGTTTCCCTTTTCTCGACTTTTTAGACTCAGTTCTGTCTACTATAGGGTAAGGCCGGATAACTTCTGGAGTTATTAGTCCTCCAGCAGGTAAAGTCGCCGGTGGAGTTGTAGATATATGTAAGGAAGGTGAAACAGGAACTAAGCTCTCTACGAGATCTTCTTGAGTAAGCTCCGTTTCCGATACATTGGCACCTTGACTCGCTGTTGAAATAGACTGCTCACCTTGTGCGGATTCTGACTGTGGTGGAAAAGAAGCTGATGTAGGGCCCAACCCTGGTGGTAAATCTTGTTGTTCCACATCTTCAACATTACCTATCTCGTCGATCTCTATTTCATGCTATCTTCGTCTACTTGTCCCGTTCTCGTCCCCTTTTTCACATACTTTCGCGGCATTTTGATTCTGTAATAATAATATATTCGGTAAAAAAAAATGTTTAATGCTATGCAAGTTAGTGTGGGGAGGATTCATACAGTACGAATCTACCCCACTGCTAACTGCACGAAGGTACCACAAACCAAAAATACAACGATTTAATATAAAATAAAAATACCCGTTATAGTTATTAGAAAACAACTGCGTGCATTTAAGACCTCAATACCATTCCACCAACTAAATTGAATCACTTTTATAACTAGAGTAAAACTAATAACATTTAAACACGTTTCAAAGTGAATCCAAAAATTACTTACGTGGAGCGAAAACATGAACGGGTCTGTTGTGTCGAAGCCGGGAGCCGCACTGCCCCGCCGCTCCGCGCGTAGTCTATGCGTCCGAGTGGGAGTTACGCACACAAACATGAACACGCCAGTGTGCTGTATAGCTTAGATATCACTACTGTACGAATGCTCCCGTTGTACGAATGCACCCCACTCTCCCCTAAATATTAACTACTTGTATGTCCTTATGTTTTCGTTTTTGATTATGCATTATTTTTATAAGCACTAGAACCCTCAAAATATTCTCAAAATTGCCGATTTAAACCGCTGTCAACAGAGGCCTGGTGTACTGGACAACTATTAATGAGAAAAAGAAAAACATAGAGACAGTATCTGGGGGCACGGAAGTGCCCCCACCAAGTCGAGCAAAAAGGGGCACGGCCGTACCATCCTTTTCTCGAAGCAGTTCAGGCCATTTTCGACGCCCTATAACTTCGTTGTGGATAAAACTGGAAACCTGAATTTTCAGTAATCAAGCAGGCATTGTATAAACATGGTATATTTCAAATTTCATTCAATATGAACCAGTAGTTTAAGAATTATAACTAGTCAAAGTTTCTTAATTTTGTCACTCACTGACTGACTGACTGACTGACTGACTGACTGACTGACTGACCGATCATCAAAACTCTAAGGCACTTCTAGCAGACATAGAAGCTTCAAATTTAGAATACAATTAGTGTTTAGTGTATATAGCAAGGAAAAACTAAAATATTTTGAAATTTCGTTTCAGTTTTCTAGATACACCAACTGCATAAATAACTTTGTAATCCTATATAAATATATAGTATTACAAAGTTACATTTGCAGTTAATGTTATAAAACAAAGTAGCTTCCCGCTGTCTGTCTGTCCGCATGTATGCTTAGATCTTTAAAACTGCGCAACGGATTTTGATACGATTTTATATGTATAATACATGCATAATATAGTAGAGAAACACAGATAATAATTTTAGAGGTTTCTAATGTGATGTCGTAAATAAACACATTTTTTGCGCTTATATAGCAAAAGCTAGGTGACCCCTACGAGATAGATCAAAATAATGTACTACAGTATTGTACACCTTAAAAAGGTCTACAAAAAAGTCCACGATGGTATATGTCTATCTCTTAGGGATAACCCACAATAACCATTTTTTATCCTTTACTTTTTACGAGAAATAATGGCTTATTTACGAAGCGATTTTAAGCAATACAGCATTAATCCTTATCCAATCAAGTACCTTAAACACATTGTGCATTTGATATAGATCAATTTGGCCTTTACAGCATGTAATTTAAATGAATATTTTCGAAGATATTACAGATTTAAAATGTAGGGACATTTAAAATCTGTAATATATCGGTTAAGTAGTCACGACCTCTCATCGTTTGGGGTGGGGTGTCCATCGAGAACAGCAACTCCCCTAAATATCTTGGTGTTACCCTGGACAGGTCTTTAACATAATTAGCAAAAACTGCAAGAATATCAAGCGGACTACTGGACTGGCGCTATCTTTTTCTGCGGGAGAATTCGCGTGCCCCATGTGGAGCCGTTCTGCTCATGCAAAGCTGGTGGATACAGCTTTGAATGAAACGTGCCGGATCATCACTGGCTGGCTAAAACCAACCCCGGTACAAATGCTGTATCCACTAGCAGGAATAGCGCCACCAGTGCCTCGCAGAGCGGTGGCAAGCTCCAGCGAAAGAGCCAAAATGGTCTCCGACACACAAAACCCTTTGCACGACAACATCCTTGTGCCACAAAGGCTGAAAAGTCGAAACAGTTTTTTAAAGTGTGTCGTTCCACTCACTGGCGAACCACCACAAGAGAGACTGAAGTTGTGGCGAGACAGTCCTTTCTTACCCAAACCGTTCGTCCCACCAGCTGACCTCAACCTGGACATGAGTTTCCTTTGGGTAACCTGGAAGTCTTTAAACAGACTCCGCACCCAGGTTGGCCGAAGCAAGGAAAACCTGTTCAGGTGGAAATTCATAGACGACTCCGCCTTGGAGTGTAAATGTCTATAGCACTTTATGATTAGCAGCGATCGCACGCGTTTATCGGAGCTCTCTAGCGAGGAAAATAACAATTATCCATACTAATATTATAAATTCGAAAGTAACTCTGTCTGACTGTCTGTATGTTACCTTTTCACGCCTAAACCATTGAACGGATTTCGATAAAATTTGGCAGAGAGATAGATTGCATCCCGGGAAAGGACTTGGGATAGTTTTTATCGACATACCTCGCGGGCGAAGCAGCGAGCGGAAGCTAGTGTATAATTGAATGTACCTAGATGTTCAAAGGTAACTTGTAAAATGGTCAACGGATTAGGTTAAAAAAAAAAGTTAAAAGGGTACCGGAAAGGAAAAAAACTAGGACAATCTACAAAAAGAAGTGAGATGCCATCAAAACAAACTTGTAAAAAAAACCAAGTCTCGCAACTCAGTTCTTCTACTGTAAAAAGTTGTGAGATCCATGTTATACCAAGTCGGTTAATTTATTCAGTCCCTACTTAAGGGACCTTCTGTCTTAAGTTATTACGTAACTAGCTAACCTAACAACATCTTGTAGTGACAATATCAATATTAAAAATCTTTTATGTTTAAAATACATAGATTGACTTGGCAATCGCACTGTGAGATACATTGTGTTTTCATGCGATGGCCAAGTCAATCTATGTATTTTAAACATAAAAGATTTTTAATATTGATATTGTCACTACAAGATGTTGTTAGGTTAGCTAATTACGTAATAACTTAAGACAGAAGGTCCCTTAAGTAGGGACTGAATAAATTAACCGACTTGGTATAACATGGATCTCACAACTTTTTACAGTAGAAGAACTGAGTTGCGAGACTTGGTTTTTTTTACAAGTTTGTTTTGATGGCATATATCCTTCTTACTCAGATTATGTAATATCTTTTAAATTGGTCCAATATTGGAGAAGGAAATAGGAGAGAGGCAAACCTCGAGTTATGACTTTTTACTTAGGATTTTTCAAAAGTCTCTCCGACCACATTTCCTCTTAAACCAAAAAAGGTGAATTTGCTCCACCTTCGCTGCCGCCCACCCGTTTGGCATAAATTCTACTACACCCACGTATGTCAAAGGTTTATTTATATTTGTTCAGCAAAATAAATAAAGTTATTTCCCAATTGCAGTGGTGAAGACTTGGCCTTATTATTCCATGAATCGTCACCATCATCTTCCCATTGCGATTATACCAATTTACCAAATCACAAATTATTTAAAAAAAAAAATGTACAACATTACAGACAACCATCCATACATATACAAGGTGTCCCTGGAAGTATGGATCTAATCGAATAGTGGCGTGGGCAAGGTCATTTCCAAACTTTTTAACCCTGAGAATGTTCGTGAATTTTTTACGGTTCAAAAGTTATGACGAATTTTTGTTTTTTTTTTTCAATCACTTGGAAAAAAAAATCATAATTTCTATGCCCACGCCTCTATTCGATTTGATCCGTACTTCCAGGGACACCCTGTATAATAAGACGAAGTCTGACAGTGGCACCGGTAACCGAAAAGTTATCCGGAAATCAGTTGTCAGGGTATGGGAATGTGATCCGGAGGAATGAGGAAAATATCATGAGGAAAGTTTTGAGTATGACTGTCGATGGCTATAAGAGTAGTGGAAGACCAAAGAAACGATGAATGGACTGTGTGAATGATGGTATGGCTTGAAAGGGGGTGACTACCGAGATGACGACTAATAGAGATGAATAAAAGAAAAATACATTTTGTGCCGACCCCAATTAAAATGGCATAGGTAAGGGCAAGAGAATGATGATTGCTGTCAAGAATCCAAGTTATTGCATAGTTAAAATACAGGAGTCCAATGTATTTACAGGTACATGAGACATTTCAGCTTCATTTCTTAGAAGGCAACGCCTTTCGGAATATCAAATTCCATAGGTAGTTGTGACCACTTAAGTAGTTACTAATTTGTGGACCAATTGCTTAATTGCCAGGTTAACATCAGCCCATAATGTTCCCACTGCTGGGACCCAGACCTCCTTTTTGTGAGAGGGAGTGGGCCGTAATCCTCCGCGGGCCCAGTGTGGGTTGGTAGATATCATGTCTTCGAATTTTTAGTTCTAGGACATGCGGGTTTCCTCACAATGTTTTCATTCACCGTTTTGAGAGCAGCAGTGGTGAAATTATTTACACAAAGTACGACTGTCTGGGTTTGGCCTACAACATGTGAGTCGCGGTAGTTACCACTGGTCCTCCACTACTCTCCATTGCCAGGTTGCCACCCAGTAAATGGCGAGTAGGAAGGCGTTTGCCCTACATTGGAAAAATTCAGGGTTATAATAATAATTATGTTCCTCTCCTCCCTGCCATTTCAAAACGGTCCCGAAGACAGACAAGACAGAAAACAAACAAGGAATAATTGTAACCCTCCGTCTACCGCGTTTAGCACAGCCATAAAACCACCTGTCCTTCCCATTACGCTAAACGCAGACACGTAAATAGTCATAAATTAACGCCCATGGGAACTCCCTTACCCCTGAGTTGACACTGAACTTGAAATGCAAGGCAAATATTTAAAGACAAGTGAAAGGGTTATGTTTGTGAAGATGTTGTTTTATACAGGTAAGTACTTGTGAGATCGTGACCTTTGCCCCTTGGCGATGCACTGAACAGTTAGTTGAGAGCAAACTTTGGTCACGGTTTTTTTGACTACTGAGTTAAGTGGAGTGGAAATATTGGTATCTTTTTCTGATAAACAAAATATGAAAGAGACAGAAGTGCTCTCATAGTAGTTTATATGAAATTTTGTCAAGTTATACTCAACTCAACTCAACTCAAACCATTTATTTCAATTAAACCATTTACAGGCACTTTTGAATTGTCAAGAAGTCGGTCAGTCAGAAAATATGAAGCTAGTTGCCCATTCCAAAGCGTAGGTACCTATGGAGAAGAACGGGCAAGAAACTCCATGGACACTCTTTTAAATTATATTTTTACAAAAATATTAGTTACATCATTAATGTTGAATTTACAATTAAATGTGAGAACGATGTTAAAAGGAACGCGTACACGTTAAAAGCGTCCAGAGTACAGCAAATAGTAAGAAAACAACAATCAAAAAATAAAATAATTAAAAATAAGCCGAGGCAGCTGAGTGATGACCAGCCCCAACTGACGGCGCCCGTTCACGGACATGACGCATATAGAGATTATATAGAGAGCCTATATTAATTTGATTGAGGCATGAACAGGAATAAAAGCGTCGTAGTTATGTTAATTCATCACTAGCTGCAGCCCGTGGTTGCACCCGCATAAGTCTTTATTCTGTAACAATCCCGATAGGATAAGAAAATCTTATTTCCTAACACAGGTCATGGTCTACGTACCAAATTTCATCCAAATCCGTTCTGCCGTTTTAGCGTGAAAGCGTAACCAACTAATATGTATAAAAAATATTTTCTCTTTATTTATTAGTTTAGATTATAATTAATCAAAAGCAATGACTTGTAATAGGAGATATATTTCTATTGAACTTGTCCTAATTTTATTCAAATCATTGAACGAAGTACTTAATTTTAAGAAGTCATTTCACACTTCAATTCCGTTCATACCTATAGAACGAAAAAACTCTTCAAAAACAAAGTCGTTTTTATCAAACCTCACATAAGATTTCCAATTCATAACCCACAGATTATGGAACAAAATGTGCGAAAAATAATACAACGGGCCATGTACCCTATAATTTATGTATCGCACACAATACAGCTGGCTACTCACAACCTTCATAATCCATGGTACCTTCCTAATTATTTAGCAACAATCTTCCCTTCTCCGCGTTCCGTATAAAAACATAATTATTAGTGCTCCTCGAAGGGTAATCTCCGGAGATTTATCATGAAATTAACGGACCCCCGAAATAATGGAAGCAGTGAAGTATTTGAAAATTTTTGTGTTTTACATTTTCGAGATTTTTCCGGGAGATTTAAATTTTCTGATTTACGGAATTAAGTAGCTGCGGCATTTAAAGCGCGATTAAGTCGAGGGATTTGGCACTGCAGTTGTTCTTATTTTCATTCTTGTGCAAAGGAGAAGTTCCATCGATTTTGAGAGTGAAATATCATCGTCCTATTGCGACAAAAACATACCTACAGGCTTACTTGAATGATTTCAGACGTCTCCAGTTTTCCTTACAAATGTTTTCTTTTACTGCATTCTTCAGTAATATATAATTCTACAAATTTTATTAGAGTTATAACTACAAGTCTTAGGAGTGGTCGTATCATTCTTTCTTATACAGGAGAGACGCTATGTAACGTAAATATGCGTTGCATACGTACTTTAAATTTAGATTGTACGTACAATTTAACCAGTAATATGATAGCACCTACACGTCAAAAACAACCTTTTACAGCACTCCAATATCACCCAGACAACACTGTAATACTCCACGTAATTTAATATTACGAGCGACATTATACAGCCCTTTTTCATACAAATTCAACGATATAATAAAAAAAATATTTATAAGTAATAAGCTAGAAATGGTTTCTTTCATCTGCATGTCTGGGGATAAGAAGGCTCCACTTGGTACATCTTCAGAGCATTTGTACTTACATCACAATAGGTAATTGCTGAGGACGAATCTTTATGTATTTTCGCAGATTTTTTAGGTGTAGCGTCGTGAGTTTTATATATGTTACGGTTGTCACGTAGATGTGAAGATGTTTTGGTCTGGATTAGAGAGAATGTGTAAATTATTATAATAATATTGCATAACTAGAATATTTAAGGTGCCACTAGTCGATATTTTTTCCATACAAATTTCGGGAGAGTATTACTCCACTGTTTAACATTGTGCATCCAAAGTCAAACATGGTATCGTTTTGACTTATTATTCATTTTGTCTATACGGAAACAGAATAGTAAACTAAAAGGCCATTAAAAAAATATTTCTATTTTTAACGTAACTTTTGCTGTAAATAAGTAATAAAAGAACTGTAAAATCTTCAAAACATAGGTCATATCCACAAAGTTTACTTAACGAAGAGTTCAATAAATTTTATTTGTAATTGATTTAAGCAGTGGTTTTTTCATAAAACTCGATTTTCCAAAGCACTTTTCAAATTTTTTTACGCGCCTTTCAGTTCGGAACGGTGTTTCTGTGCGTGAGAATTTGACGTTGTGCGTAGAAGCGTTGTAGCGTCTAACTGCTCATCACTGATACTAGCACTGTCGAACACGAAGCCAGTTGAGACAGCGTGCTTTTTGGCTATGACCGCCAGTGAGTTCGAGCTCACGACTAGTTTACTCTTAACATAGTTATTTGAACATAGTTTATTTGAACATATATAGGAACATAGGTAGGGTATCTTGGGAGCCTGAGTTGTATATCTAAAATTTTAATTCGAGACATGTTGGCATTAACTTAAATTCATTAATTATTAATTAATTAGGCCAGAGGGCCTATTTCTTGGCCAAAGAATTAGCATCGCCATACAACGTGGCAAGGCTTTGGGGCACTGTTCCTGTTCACAGCGATGCTGATGCCTATGATTATTTTGCTTATTTTTTCATATAAATGTACAAATATTTATTGCATTAAAGGGTATTTGTGGTACGTAGGTACATATTAAAGTTATTAAGTAAGCGTAGAACTTAGACTAACAAATATTTGTAGGGGTGAACTATTTTAAATATTAGAATAGATTATGTAAATATTATCATGTTATGGATTTGACTTAAATTTAATTTCAGGATGTTTGAAAATGGTCAGAATACTTAACTAAATAAGGGTAGTGAACTATCAAGATAAAATAAAAATAAATTGAGCATAATAAAATAATTCTAAATAATGTTAGTGTTTTTGTGTGAGTGTGTTTCTATTATAGTTTGTACATAACCATAGCTGTAATCTAACCTTTAAGCCATAAAAGATTTTGACTATGCAAGGATCGGATTCTGTAATCTGAAGATATTTACTGTGCCAATAGCTTGTTAGTTCCTTTCGGTAAAAGCAATTAACAAGCTATTGTTCTTTCTTCTTTTTTTTTAGTTCTTTATTTTTTAAACGTTGCAGCATCATGCTGAGACAGAATCCTTTTAGCCTCGTATAGGAAGGACTTTCTGTTTCATTTTTCTTTTTGTTATTTTTTTATATAACTTATTGGTTTTGTATTTTTTACTGTGTTTAGTTTAGTTTGCAATACATACTTTTTCTTTCTTTCTTTCTTTCTAAAACAGCAATAGACCTGTATGTTTAAAGCACCCAAAACTTCATGGGTTGAACAATTTCTGCCAGCATTACTTAATGAAAAGTAAATCCATACTAATATTATAAATGCGAAAGTGTGTCTGACTGTCTGTCTGTCTGTGATCTCTTAAACCGCTTAAACCGCTGAACCGATTTTGACGAAATTTGGTATAAGTAGAGATAGTTAGAGTCCCGGGAAAGGACATAGGCTAGTTCTCATCCCGATATTCCCACGAGATCGAAACTTACGCGGGTGAAATCGGGGGTTTCTGCTAGTTTGAAATAAATAAACATTGAGTACTGAAATTATACAGTCCAAAATTGCTACCTACTCTATAATATTGAAAATTACATATAATTAAATTCTTATTTTTATCAGATATTTGACCTAACCTTTTCGACCTTGCCTAGGCAAGGTCGAAAAGGTTAGGTCGTTTAGACATGAATCTAGGTTCATGTCTAAACGTTATGGATAGAAAAGTTAACTGCTACCCAGCCATAGTACCTACTATCGATCCGAATGACAACAGTTTACAGTTTACTAGGAATGTAATAAAACAGTGAAACATGTACCTAATTGGTACCTACATTATTTATAATAGTCGCAGACTATACGACTGGATTTTATACTGAACTAGCTGACCCGGCAAACGTTATTTTGCCATATAAATAATTTCTAGCTGCCCAGCGCTACTTCGTTCGCGTGGTGTCCTACCCCTTACCCTACCCTACTTCTAGCCTAGTCCTAACCTACTCCTACCCTACTCCTAACCTACTCCTACACTACTCCTACCCTACTCCAATAAGTAAATAAAAGTATTAAAAAAAATATATCCTATGTCCGTCTCCTGGTTCTAAGCTACCTCCCCACCAATTTTCCGCCAAATCGGTTCAGCCGTTCTTGAGTTATTAAATAGTGTAGTAACTAACACGACTTTCTTTTATATATGTATAGAAGATTTAGTTATCGATGTAATTATAAATGATAGTTCTATATCTATTATATTTTATGTAATAGTGCATTTTTATAGACAGTAATAATTGTAATGTTGGTAGGTTTTTTATTTTTATGCACATCATGAAATTTTAATGATCTATGCATAAAAATACAAATAAATAAAATTGAAGTAATATCAGCTTCATTCTAAATTGCATATGAAAGTATATTCAATACATATAACATTTTTTTTTTGTCTGTATGTCTGTCTGTTTGTTCCGGATAATCTCGGCTGTCGGTATAAGTACATTTATTATAAAATATAGTCGCTTTTCGTGTTTCTCAGTGTGACCGCGTAGATCTTCCTACACAATGCATTCTGATGCGGTTTTCACCATAATTTAGAACATTTATTCCGAATGGTATAGGTAATCCTTTAATTAACTTAGATAAAGAAATCTTGATTGTTTGACATTTTGCTATTGCACTCCAGCGAAGCAGGCCCGCCCCTGCTTCACTGGAGTGCAATAGCAAAATGTATGTATTTCTAGTTGAATAATAGTCGGACTTACCACTTTCTTTTTCTGTCTTTTACAGACAATCTGAATGAACGGGCTAAAAAATCACTTCAGTCCGTTCACAATTGGGTCCCCCCTATAAAGCAGAAAATTATTATTAAAATAATTATTATTATATTATTCATGATTATTAATTATTATTAAATTATTATTAATTACAATTATTATTATTAAAATTATTCTCCCTTTTTATGTCATAATATTATTTAGCATAACGTACAGCATAAACTTCATTTCGCAGAAATTCGTTTGGCATACACTCATTTATCATACATTCAAAACTGATAATTTTGTAAGTCAGAATCATCTTTAAGCATAAATTTCGTATCCATAATAATTAAAAAGTAGAACCATCATATCGCAGAAAGTTCACAATCAGAATCGTCTTTTGGCATACGTGAGTTCGTGCGAAGAGGTCACAATTTTAACCTAACCGTTTTTTTTTTAAATAATTAATTAGGGTCTAACTTCGTTTACAAGCAATAATAAATAAGAGGTAGTCGACCCCCGCTTCGCGGGGCTCCGTCGACATCATTATTCTGCCAGATAGAAGGCACCGTTTACAATTAATTTACCTCTGTCAGTAAAAACCTAACAGCAACCGTATTGTAACGATTATAAAGATCACAAGAATTTTGACAGACTTGTCAGGGGCAGCAACCCAACAGCAACCATTTTACAACGACGATAAAATCACTTTGATTTGGACAGTGATGCAAAATCAGAGGTAAAGGCTCCTTCAAACAGGCGCGACACGCGATAAAATCGCGCGCGACACAAAGGCACCTCAAGTCGCGCAACGAGCGGTGCCTTTGTGTCGCGCGTGATTATATCGCGTGTCATGTCTGTTTGAAAGTGAAAGGACTGGACTTGCTGTCAGACTATACTAGACATTTTGTCTAGACTTTCTGACATCGGTCTCTGCGCCGTAAAATCATATTTTGTCTTCAGATTTAAATAATGAATTAAAATTACAAACCCAAACGCGCAAATCCATAATTATGACGATGACTCGACAAAAGCACCAAGCCACTGTCAAACAGGACTACCCATCAAACTATTTTGATTTATGTAAAAAAAAACGTTTTTCTGAGCAACCGGAAGATCAATCGGATAAATATTGACATTTATTATGTCGCCTAAAGGTCAAGTGTGGTGTTTATATTTTTATTGCTCCATTCAAAGTATTATGAAGATTGTTATGGCCATTATGGTTTCATAATACTTTGAATTATTTGACAAGAAGTCGTTATAATAGTGTTTGGTGTTTCTCATAGGGTATAATGGGTGATTTACACTAGGTCGATTTTTGCCGTGCTTCTGGTCGCCTCGCAAGCCGAATCGCTACTCCATTTACACATATCAATAAAAAGTCGCAGGTGACTAGTTCACTTTGCATCAAAATGTCGACTTTCATGCGGTGGGTGACCTACTACGATTGAGCATTTTCACGGTCGATTTTAGTCAAACGCCGCATATAACCTGACGCCGTACGACTAAAGTCGAAACCTACTCTACTTTGTAATTCGAGATTTTAGTCACCTGCAGCCTATCCAAATTGCCTTTTAGACTAGACAGTGCGGCTAGATTAACATGATTGTGTAAAGTCCGCATTATCAAACGATCGAATGACATTGTTACCAACGAAGGTTGGGGCCTGGGGACCTGGATGAAGCTGGCACAGGAGCTTGCGGATTGGCACAAGTAAAGAGAACCTTAAGCTCAGCAGTGGGTGTAATTGGGCTGTGGATGATGATTGTAATATTTGTAGCTATAGTTTGAACCCGTCCCTATTTGAGTTTGGATCCGTCCCTATTTTAGTTAGAACCCGTCCCTATTTTAGTTAGAACCCGTCCCTATTTTAGTTAGAACCCGTCCCTATTTTAGTTTAAATCCGTCCCTATTTTAGTTTGAGCCCGTCCCTATTTTACATGAAATTACTTTCATATTCTGCCATTCGCGACATCCTTGCGGGAGAAACTTGTGTGGGCAAAAGCTAACCCCAGACTTATGATTATAATCTTTATCTTAACTTTACCAGTGTATTTATGTAAGAAACATTTGCCCTCTAACCTTTGAGGAAAGATCATCAAAAGTGTTATAATAACTGACCCTGAATTTGTTGTTTCTTGAATACAAATTCTTGTAAATCACGTAAACAACATGCTAATTTTCAAACTAGTTTATATTTATAATTAAAGTATATCTTAAGTAAAACCAACAGATTAATCTTGCGTTATGAATAAACATTTGTCTTAAAAATATAGGCGGATGAATTTCACGCTTTGTCGGGTTTTTAATTGGTGAAAAATCACCTTCAGAGCCATCATACCTCACCTCGACGCCATGGCGACGTCGCCTGGTCGCGCTGCCAACTAAAAGGCTATAAAGTGGGTGGCTCACCTCTCACCCAGCGTCCGCTTGGATACGTAGCCAACCATAGATTTTGTTAAAACGCCCTAATAATGGCACTTTGTACATGCCACGATAAAAAAAAACAGTGGTACTCCAAGTGTACCGACAGAAGTGAAAACCAAACACAAACAGAATATTTTGCCATCACTAACTGACATATCGGATTTAAAACCGAGTACATCCCGAGGACAGCGAGACAGGTCTTATAAAAACAACACGCGCGGTGTCGCTTATGGTAACAGTGGTGCGAGCTCAAAAAATGAACAACGCGTTTAAAGAAGTTTTCACTTCAAAAATAAACAGTGACACTCAGGGAGTGCCGACAGAAGTGACAACTTGAACAATTACTTGTGTATTTTTTTAATCGTCTTGTAAACAAAACACGCACAGTGTCGTTTACGGTAACAGTGTAGCGAGTTCAATGGTTTTTTCCCATTTAAAAAACCAACCATGCCCAACGCGCCTAAGAAGTTTTCACTTCAAAAGCTTCCATAGTGATCCATACAACACAGACGACCTTGCCTACATACGGCGAATAATCCATAGTTTTTCTCGGCAAGAAAAACGTGTGTGTACAAAGGGCTTAAAGATCTACTAGGTACCTACCAAATATCCACTCGACAAATGTTTTGTTGGAGATAAGTCACGTACCTAACTGATAGATAGCAGGTGTACCTATGTCTATTACACCTTAGATAATACATCATCGGTCACGCCCACCAGAAGACGTGCTGTTGTTAATCGCGTTCAGTCTGCCATCGAAAACTGTGTTTACATAGAATTCAATAGTATAATAATAAATTATGTTTGCCGTGGCAATAATTGGTTTTATTTTAAGTGTCGCTGCACTCGTGGCTTATTTTAGTGGACCTGATCACAGTTATGGCATTTTGCAGTATTTCTGTACCAAAGTCATTGGTTTCTAATGTATCCTTTCCCTCAATTCCGTACGAGGCTTTTAAGGGTCCCTATCAGTTTTGCGGACTAAAAACAGAAAAAATCATTTTTTTTCAGCACGAATTTCTCAATATCCTTAAGTTATCTAGTTTTTTTTTAAATACACAATTATTTATCACCTATCTATCTAGTAAGTCTACGAATTTAAGTTTTGATAACTATTTAATAAAAAATTTGTTTATAAGGCACTATTTAGATATTTTACTACAATTAAATTAGTAGTCAAAATAAAAATATAAAAATCGAGTTTGGTAGATAAACACCTCAAATTTTAAAATATTTAACGGTTTTTGTTATTTTTAATAAATTCTTACGCGTAGACGACGGTTTTGCGCATGACTTTATTGGGTTTTTTCAGCGTAGTCAACATTTTTTTACAAGTACTAATTCATTAAACTTAAAAAAAATTAATCGTACACTTACTAATATACTATATACCTAGTATTTAGGATTTTTTTCAGATCGTTATTTGCTACCAGTTAGCTAAAAAAGCAATCGAAAAACTTGGTGTTTCGTGATTACGTAAAAACGTCTTAGTTTTTTTTTTTTTGGAATTTATTTTAAGTAGTTATCAAAACTTAATTTCGTACACTTACTAGATAGATAGGTGATAAATATTCTGCATTTTTTAAAAAACTAGATAACTTAAGGATATTGAGAAATTTGCGCTGAAAAAACCTGATTTTTCTGTTTTTTGTCCGCGAAACTGATAGGGACCCTTAACCAGCTCCGAGTCTCAAGACTTCTGTACGACACGAACATTCTATCAATCATTGTATCCATTTCGATTCTCTACCTTTTCAGCCTTGTTTGTTATATATTTCTGTATTTCTGCTAATTCTCGTAATTTAAGTGGCTTACATGACCTAAAGCGCGGTCACTGTCGGACTGCATAGAAAAAAAGAGAAGCGCGTTGACACAACCCTGGTAATTTATTGCAAAATATGAAGCAATTATTTAATTACAAAAAATCTATTGTTTGGACTAAAAAACTAAAACACTAGTATTTTAGTATGTTGCTTGTAGAATAATCTGACAAAAAATCAGAATGATTGTATGTATATTAGTATGGTTTTTATTGCAAAAAGAAAGTTTTTAGAGGTAACTTTATGATTTTTTTCTATCGGTTCAAATTAGTTGTATTATGTTTTCAACACACGATCTACCTAGCATATATCCTGAAGAATTATATTTTTCTGATTTTGTTAACTGTAGTCGATCATATACTTTCATTGTTTCTAAAACTAGCGTTGTCATTTTCAAATTGTTATTTTGTGTTTTTTATATTATTTTATGCGTCATGTTTGCGTATTTTCTTTCTTTCTTTATTTTGGTATTCCACTACCTATAAAAGCTCTTTATACAGCTTCATCTCAGAGACTGTCACCACTGTGTTTGTTTCGGCCTTTCTTCTCAGAATACTCAGACTGGAAATCACCTCATCTAGTTTTTAAAATATGATTGACGTGTACAAACTTACTTGCAGAAATAAAATAATTTATCATTTATCATCACATCGTATAGCGTTCCTCCTAATCTTTCAGCGGATGTATAAATATTTACCACGTCAAAACACGATCCAGTAAAGTAAATGTATGGGAATGAGCAGCTGATCGCCGTTCCGCTCGGCTTCAGTAATGACGTCCGTGGGCAAGGGGCTTCAGTCTATCACATTTGGCATATTAATTACACATAACACTGGAATAACAGGGATAAAATGTATCATTATTTAACTCCCTATTTGAGTGGGATGAGCAGCATTTGTTTTTGTTTGACCCTCAATTATGTTTGTCATACGTCGCAAAAATAACACTGCACTAACCATTTCCATTTCTAGTTATAGTAGTAGCTGTAACCATTTCGTTATTGCTTTATTAGTACTAGCTTCTGCCCGCGACTTCGTCCGCCACCCCTTAGCATCTTATCGCCTGCCCGCGCCATTTATTCGTCTATATGTTATTCATTTTCAGTCCATAGATTACCACTTGTCCAATGAGGTAACTTTCCCTGTGGCTGCTATGACAAACTTTATGCGCATTTACGTCAAAATATTTCATAACAATCTCATATAAATATGTCCTTGTCCAGCATATCCTGGTCTACGGCAAAAGAAAGAACTAAAAATTCCAAAGTACTGAAATCGCTGTTGGCGCCATCTTGGTAGACCAAGTTACGGCGGCCATTTTGTGTCTTTGCTAATAAACTCATACCTATGTGTGATTTGAACATCACGTGCTCTGATTGGCCATCACTTGTTTGTATATTCATCACTTTACTGACATGTTGAATTTCTTGGTGATCAATTCATTCTCTCAATGATTACTGTGTGAAGTGCCTGGAGATTGTTAGTATTTGAAAGAGATTTGATGGTTTTGTCGAAAGTCTGTCAGTTTTATTGCATCGTTGGCTGTTGTTAGGCAGGACTGCGAGTTTTGATATCGATAAAACCAGGTAGGTAAAATGCGGAGTTTCTGTGACAAATAAACCCATTTTTCATTCTTTCCGATCTATTTTGTAAAAATCTCTCCGTAAAAACTTAAGTGAAATGAACTGGAAGTTAGCTGTCATTCTATGCTAGGGATTGACACTATTGCAGCTTTGCAGCTCACTTCACCTTAGTGTTAGAAAGAAAGAAGGAAAAGAAATAAAGAAAGAAAGAAAGAAAGAAAGAAAGAAAAAAAAGAAAGAAAGAAAATAAAGAAAGAAAGAAAATAAAGAAAGAAAGGAAATACGTTTATTTGAGGCAAACATGACGCATAAAAAAAAACACCAACAAAAAAAACAAACAAAATAACAACACACCACACTTTCGCGGTTATTTTTTTTACATAATAGTGAAAAAAAAAACTCCTTATCGTTGGCAGGTCAGCTACCATAAATGCCCTAACGAAAATGATAGTCATTTAAATTTTTTCAATGATATGGCAAATGTGCATGCGCATAAACATTATTTTTATTTTAAACACGGTAGCGTGTACGCAGACACAAATCTCAGATGTACAAACATCCGGAGCAAAGCAACTATCTGGTCATGCAAATATTTGTTCCGAGCGGGAATCGAACCGCTACCGCTAATCGCTTCGCATCGTTAGTAAGTATAAACAAAATGGTTGATTGCTTCTTTGTTTAAGTGGTCGCGAGCACGACTACTGACCATCTGCCTAGCCTTTTTCCAACTATGTCGGGGTCAGCTTCTAGTCTAACCGGATGCAGTTCACAGTATAAAGCACGACTAATGCCGACGAGCTCTTGAATTCGATTTAAAAGAATATTTTTGTTAGTAGCAGCTCAATGTCTGGCCGTTGATAATAATATGTAGACTTGCCCGCTATTAAAAATAATGATACCAGCCGGGCAGCCTTTTACTGTTCTACTGCAGGGCAGAAGTCCCTTCTCATACAGAGAAGGGCATGAGCACTGATCACCAAGCTTTCTCAATGCAGGTTTGCGATTTCAAACTTATAATTATAAGTCCAGGGGGCCTAAAACGGCCACTTTGGCAGAATCTTAAAACGATAATATTATGAATCATAATATGGCGAAGACAGTCCGAGCTTATCTTTTTTTCGCTGCACTACGTAGGTATAATCAAAGAGATTGGGATTGGATTGATTGGTATTTTAGCACAGATAAAAAAAAATACGAAAAATCCTTCAACAATGGGATTTGATACGATTAACTTAACAGTTAACTGTCCATTATGATTCATAATGTTATCCTTTTATGATTCTGCCAAAGTTGCCTTTTTAGGCCCCCTGGTTTCCTCACGATGTTTTCCTTCCTCATCACATGGGATTAAAACAAATGACGAATACTGGGAGCAGTTAAGACACCTCTGTCCCTACATGCAGATAACAGGCATGTAGTTAAGTTAAAATTGCTAAACAAACCATCTCATTACAGCTTATTATTTAAAACTTAAGCTAATCACGGCATCGATCAATCACCGCGATACCGTCGACCGATATTAATGAACACGAGAGGAAACTTTTTATTTTCCACCTAATTACTTTGTTCAACATTATGTTTCAACATAAACATGTTGGTAGAAAACTGTTTACTTTGTTGTCGAGTGTACATAGGCTCCGGGATGTAAGTGTGTTTGTCGTCGGGTGTAAATAATCTTCTTCGCGACAAAGTAAAAGTAAAGGGACTGCTTCGTTGGTCTAGTGGTCGCAAGACTCGTTACTGCTGAGCAAGAGGTCCGGGATTCGATTCCCTGGTTTTCCATCTGGAATTTCACAGTAGCCTCTGTTGATGACTCTATGCTCGCCTATTATTACACTTGCGTGCAAAAAAATCAACCCACCCAATGCTCTTTGATTTGAAACAATTTATACCTAATTCAACAAGTTTTACTAACAAACCTAACATATTGAAACCTAATATTTTGTATATTAAAACCTTTCTGAAAATTTGTAGATTACAATAGTGAAAAAATTATCAAAACTGATTCATTCGTTATTGAGAAAATCGCGAACTTACAAATAAGGGTGTTGAATAAAGAACCTCCTTTTTTTAACTAAATCAAATTCGATTTTGATCAAACAAACAGAAATAAACAAAATTAAATGTTTTTTAATTTCATTGACAAAAAAAGTCACACACTTTTTCCGAGCAAAAGTGAGCGATGAGGACATCTGAAGAATCGAGTCGATCTTGTCAAGAATATTGCTTTATCTCCTGCGTACCTGGCTAATCTCCGTTGAGATCGGCCACCGTGACCGAAATCGGTCGGGAGGACATTATTATTATATTATTCTTATGGGGGTATACACATGATTTTTTTTTGTTAGCATATTCTGTCCTACTTCTGGGCCAAGACCGGGATCCTGGAACTCTTTTCATCATCATCGGTCATCCTGCATTTGGCTGATGTGAACAAAGCTTTAATCTACGCTGTTTACTTAGAACTAACCGGATTAACTTATATAAGTACTTGACACAGAGTGACAGTCATCATAATTCTTCAATTACTGATCTAAGTAGGTTTCTTTCCTTCTTTCCCACTTTTTTAACCAGAATCCACTTCTCAAGCCAATTCAATTCAAACTCCGCCTCGAATAAGCTCCCATCCTATGTGTGTGCAAACAAACACTCCTCTATCCTATCATCATAAGATCCCATAATCCAACCGACCCATAAGCACAAAACCTACCCTTAATATTAAAATACACCCTTTCTCGCATGTTTGGCTTGAAAAAAGGCAAACTTACAGAATTACCGGAATCTATGTAAATATCGGCGTCGACCCTTGCCGACTTTTACCCCTTTTTTTCAGGGATCCGCGAAGGTCTCTATTGGTTATTCGTCAAGGTCTTTTAAAATGGGAATAAATAGAGGGGGATAGATAAATAAGTATTCACTTTAGTATAGGGTAGGTTCTCTTAAAGACCTTCTGATTCGGAGCGCATCAATGAGACTTATGAAGAAAGTCAAAGCTTTCATTTCAATTAAACCTTTTACCACAGAATAGATAGTTGTGCTTTGACTACTTCGGGTAGTTTTGAATAGTAAGGAGTTGGTCAAGTTAAACTAAGGCAATTCAATTATCCATTTAGTCGGCTCATGTAGTCAATGTCACTCTCGTAGTTCTACAAAATAAATAGAGTGTGTCATATCTAAGATCTTTACTCAATTAATTTAATACTCAAGTAATATAGCTTAATAGTTAATTTGGATGTAGAAGTAGCCGGTAGAAGAAGCCCGTGGATAAATAATACCAGCCGCACAGGTCGGTCGACCAGGTTAAGCTACGCTTGCCGCGGTTGGTCTGTGGATGGGTGACCATCTTTACATACCAAGACTCCGTGCCTCGGAAAGCACGGTCGTTACGGGTCGTCAGAAGCCCGAAAGTCTGACAACCAGTCTTACCAAGGGGTATTGTATTTCCCAGTAACTGGGTTGTGGAGGTCAGATAGGCATTAGCTCCACGTAAAATACTGGTATTCTAGTTGCATCGGATTAGACTGAAAGCCGACCCCGACATAGTTGGGAAAAGGCTGGGTAGATTGATTGATTGAGTTAATTTGGATGTGTTTTAAGACAAGAAATTACACATACCAACATCTCTTAACTTAAGTGGCTTAAATGACATAAAGCGCGGTCACTGTCGGACTGCATAGAAAAGAAAGAGAAACGCGATGACACGACGCTGGTAATTTATTGCAAAATATGGACTGTTATACTGAACTTCGAAGTGCAAAATACCGATGTACTGTATTTATAAAGTTTAAAATTACGAATTACGTGAGTTAGAAGATACGCTATGACGAATTACTTGATTTAGAATGTTCATGATCGCGATGTACGGAACTTCGAAAGTTTGTTATGACGAATTACTTCATTGAGAATGTTCATCATCGCGATTATTTAATTACAAATAATCTATTATTTGGACTCAAAAATTAAAACACTAGTATTTAAGTATGTTGCTTGTAGAATAATCTGACAAAAAATCAGTATGTATATTAGTATGGTTTTTATTGTAAAAATAAAGTTTTTAGAGGTATCTTCATGATTTTTTTCTATCGTATCAAATTAGTTGTATTATGTTTTCAACACACTATCTACCTAGCATATTCTCCTGAAGAATATCATATATTTTCCTGATTTTGTTTACTGTAGCCGATCTTATACTTCTATTGTTTCTAAAACTTGCGTTTTTTGTGTTTGTTTCCTGTAAGCCTCTTAAGTCTATCGTGTGATTCCAAAGCCCTCTGTTCTGCCCCAACCCGAGGATACCCATCAAAGCATAGTAGGTGTTCTCCCTCATAATTATTGCAAATCAGACAGTTTGGGGCGGGTATTTTTCAGCAACATAGAGGCTTTTAAGAAAATCTTAAAGATCAGAAAAACGTAACACCATTTCCGAAGTTTCTCTTTTCCAACTTTTTTTTTTTGCTAGCCTATGCTGTCCCACTGCTGGGCAAAGGCCTCCCCCAAATCCTTCCAGGAACTCTTTTCCCGCGCCACCTCAAACCAACCCTCGCGGTACGCGTCCAAGTCATCTCGCCATCTCTTTCTGGGCCGGCCTCGGCGGCGCCGTCCATCTTCAGGCACCCATTGTGTGGAGAATTTTGCCCAGCGGTCATCGTGCATACTGCTGATGTGACCCACCCAATCCCATTTGAGTCTGGCAGCCTTCTTTCTTCTTTTCCATCTAGTTAATGCAAAATCTCTACTTACATTGAGTTTACCTGTAACCAAACCAACATTGATTTTAGTCGTAAAGAGAAAAGGATATTCGTAGTATCTAACTAGCTTATGTTAGGTAGTAACCTTTATCCCTTTTTGTTACGTTAAGCTTTATAGAAAATCAATTGTTATTTGCTTAGGTTTGGGTTAATGTGATTAATCCTTTAAGAGTGTTTACGCCGTACGGCATAGCATACAAAATTTCAAGCACTTATTTTTCGAAATGAATGTACTGATTTTAATGAAACTTCATACACATAAGCAGGATCCAAAGGTCTAAATAGTTAGTAGAGAACATTTTCAAAAAATAGTGTTACAGCCAAATTAGACCGATTTTAAATTTTCTATAGTAACAGAGATTTCCAGTTATCTTTTTTAATTAAGACATCTCCCCTCCGGCCGTTTTCGTAACTGGGGTTCGCAACCAGTTGCGAATTAAGAATTTTTATTCTTTGTTCGCAACTAGTTGCGAATCAAGAAAGCTTTTTTCTTAACCGCAACTAGGCATCCTGATGATTAATTTTCGTAACCAAATATATTGTTTTTCTTATTCGCAACCTTCGTGATCTAGACCTAATTAAGAAGATCAGATAGTCTGATCTTCTTAATTAGGCCTAGAAGTCGTCGTCGTCGTCGTTTCAGCCGATAGACGTCCACTGCTGGACATAGGCCTCCCCCAATTTTGGGGGGGGTTTGCCATAATCGCCACGCTTGGCAGGCGGGTTGGCGATCGCAGTATGGTATGATGGTGGAATAAATAGAGAACGCTGCTGCCCATTCTCCGGTAAGACCCTTAGTCGCCTTTTACGACACCCACGGGAAGTAAGGGGTGGTGCAATTCTTTAAGTCCGGCACCACGCAGACATCATCTTAAAACTCACTTGGTCTTGGCCTAGAAGTGTGTTAAATAAAATGGAATTAGCTTTCTGTACTCGTCTTCGATTTACTCAATCGGTTTTGGACTGAGTTATTTGAAAAATGGATACAGTTTTATTTTAATTTTAATTTTATTTTAGTTTTTTTTTTTTTTTATTTACTTACTTTTACTTCTTTCCACTTCTCTCTGTCTTGAGCTAGTGTGGACGATCCCCAGCGAATATCGGGATAAAATGTATCCTATATATTTTTCCGGGACTCAAACTATCTCTATACCGAATTTCCTCTAAATCGGTTCAGCGGTTTAAGCGTGAAGACGTAACAGACAGACAGACACACTTTCGCATTTATAATATTATTATGGATGTGCGAGTAGTGGTAGCCCAGTGGTATTGGCACCGACTTACGAGTTGTAAGTCATGGGTTCGAACCCAGACAGGCGCTTTACTTTTTGTAAATTATTTCATCACCACTGTTCTCAAAACGGTAAAGGAAAACTTAGTGAGGAAACCGGCATGTCTAGAACCAAAAATTCAAAGACATGTGTCATCCACCAACCGGCACTGGGCCCGCGTGGTGGATTATGGCCTTCCTCTCACAGAAAGGAGGCCTTCGTCCCAGCAGTGGGCACAGTATAGACTGATTATGATTATTATAACTGTACAGTCAAAAGCACAACAGCAGCAACAATTTGACATTCACAGCGCCTTTATGTCATAGAAATTTTCGTAGTGCAAGATAAACTTATGTTTCTTTATCATACATAGGTCATCCGTCACTTAATGAATTAAGAAAAGATGACATATTTGCATTTTATTTATCTGGCGATTAGCGGAGAAATCACGGGCCAAATAATTTGCCTATGTTACCACTTTGTCCCCCTTGGGGGTTCCACGGGCAAAAATATTTGTTCGTGGTACCCTAAGGTTACTAGACTGGGGGACGACGGGCAATTACCGCTGCTAAAAAGCAGATAACTGTACCTCTACTTCTGTGCCGTACCGTAGTTCCTACTCGTAGTTTCGCCCCAGCCTTTAGCAACATCCAAAGGATTGACAATGGTTCCTATTAACCAACAATCCAGAATCACGGTGGTCCGACGACCTTGTGAAGGCCGCAGGAACCCGTTGGATGCGAGAAGCACAGAACTGGTCGAAGTGGAGGTGCTTGGGGAGGTCTATGTCCAGCAGTGGACGTCTTTTGGCTGAAATGATGATGATGACGAAAAATTTTACACTGTCTGTTAACTAACAGTCCAGAATTACGATCGGTGGAAGCAATTTGTAGTTGATTGTTACAAGCGAAACGTTTCCTAAACCAGCGGTTAACTCGAAACTACTGAGATCCATACTACAAAGGATATTATAATATTAAATTGTACCTACAGGTAAAGGTCCGAATTCATCGGCAATATTTCAGGAGTAAAAAATTACTTACAAATAAGAACAAGGGAAACAGTGAAATAGCGCTTTCAGGAGTAAAATTACTTACCAACAAGGGAAACAGTGACCACCCCTTACTTCCCGTGGGTGTCGTAAAAGGCGACTAAGGATCGTACCGGAGAATGGGCAGCAGCGTTCTCTATGTATTCTACCACCATACCATACTGCGATCGCCAACCCGCCTGCCAAGCGTGGCGATTATGGCAAACCCTCCCATAATTGGGGGAGGCCTATGTCCAGCAGTGGACGTCTATCGGCTGAAACGACGACGAACGACGAAGGGAAACAGTGAAATAGCATAAAAAGCCTCATTTTTACACAATTTCATTCAATCATTGTATCAAACAGCGAATATTTTTTTGTATAATATGTGTTGCTCTCATAGTAACAAAAATACAGGGTGTAAAAGACCCTTCACGAAGCCGTCATCTACGTATTCTGTACATAAAACTACGTAACTTTGTGCAAAAATAATTGCTGGGAAACAACTTTTATTTTTGGTGTAATAATTCGCAGTTTACGGTAGAGCGCAATGTAACGCACGCAAAACATTGTGCCTATGGGGGTATGCAACGGTGCAGGGATTGTGGGATTATTTAAAGTTAAGTTGGAAAGTTTAAAACTTGTTTTCGTTAAAAACATCAAAAAGAGTTGGAACTTTGACCTTCTATATTTTTTTTTTTTTTACTATTACTTTATTCTTATTTTTTACCTCCGAATTTGTAACCATCTAAAGTATCTTTATTTTTTTATAGATTTATTCCATTAAACAACGTTGATAATAATGTATGTAAGTTAATTAGGCACTTGATTTGGGAGACAACACGTAGCACTATGCTCAATTTATTTTTCTTATTGTCTTTATCTAGGGAGGCAAACTGTTTCTCCTTAATACAGGTTGCACAGCTACCTAGCTAGGAGAACAGTAGTTCACCCCTACAAATATTTGTTAGTCTAAGTTCTACACTTACTTAATAACTTTAATATGTACGTACCACAAATACCCTTTAATGCAATAAATATTTTTATTATTATTATTATATTATTAATATTTACGTTATCAGAAGCTTCTCAGGTCCAGTACAAAAAAATCATCATCATAACAGGCAGAACATGCGCATGCAGATTGCTTTTACGCAACAATGCGTAAAAGCTGCGCTTCCCTGGTGCGCAGAATGTAGGGCGGCTCCAACAGTGTCTTAAACATGGTTGCGATTCGACTGGACTGTGTGTACGTGGGTCACTGTTGTGCCGTCTCTCATGGGATGTCACAACTGTGACCAACCGTAATTTCTTGTGTTTTTGTTTAGACACTAATCAAAAACACAAGAAATAACTTACTAACAATCTTGTTTTAGTTTGAGTCTTGGTTACTTTAATAAATAAAAATTCTATTCTGTTCTATATACATATTATTAGACGGTTACGGGTATTTTTACACCTGAGTGGCAAATCTCGTAATTTTAAAAACTTCAGAGTCTGAGGGTCAATTCTCGTATTTTAAGAATGTTCACAGTCTAATCTCAGTCTCAATCTGTAAGTACCTGTGATTTCCTTACATTTTTGACATTAAATGTCGGTGAGATGAGATTGCGACTAGATTTCTGACGTTTTTAATTACTAATTATGATTATTATTTTCAATCTGTCGAAAATACCTCTAATTTGACTTATTCCGGTCGGATCCCCTAATCTATTCCCCTGCTAGTTATTCTTATTTTATTTATTTGGGAAAACAAACAGTGACACATTACATTTTGTACGAAGAAATACAAAAAGATACGGCCAAATGTGTAACCAACAACGTTTCCCACGGAATACACATAAAAAATAATAATCTTTACAGACCATGCTATTTAAACTATAACCTACAACAATAATTTAAGTTAAGAAAACATTTCTTGTGTTAGATAGTAAAACAAAAGTTTTTTTTTTAAGTAATTTTATTTAATTTTATTTAATTTTATTTAGAACACAGAAGACATGCAAATCTTAATTAAAATGACTGGTGACTAAGTAATTTGAGTACAATATTTTTGAATCTACCAGCAGAAAGAGCAAACATATCGATATGATAGAAGTTTTTGTTGTAATTATTCTTGTTTTAATCCCTACATTTTTGACAAGGTTTTAACATTTGTTTGTCGCCGATATGAGACTGTGACTAGATTTTCAATCTTTTTTAAATATGAGGATTATCCTTCAGGCACTCAAGAGTAGTGTCAACCCTTGAAAACAGCTGGTTGATTCCAAATCTCCCTGACTGACCCCGACAATCCACGTATGTCGCAAATAACAAAACGGCTTAACAAAACGCATTAACTCATAAATCAACCCCTAATAATTGTAGCTTTGGGACGAAGTTTCACCAACACCCGATACCTAAAAATTTTCAAACTCTGAAAGTTCAAACTCAAACCCGGATTATGATAATTTTAAGGGTCCAAATATTTCGCCCACGTTTAAAATAATTTTCGTCCAGTTAGGGTGTGTTATGGAACAAGTTTAAATCTACTTATCAACGTTTGTTTGCAGGCTATTAGATGGATATTTAATCTGATTATAATCTTACGCTATGTTGTAAGTTTTTAGCGAAGTAATTAGGTAGGTACAGCTGGAATTGTGCCGAATTTACTTGAATGTTTGTTAAACAAGCTGAGGGAGGAGAGACCGACGGAGGGACCGTGGTATTCAACATTAGGTAAAGAGGGAATTTTAACCCATGATTTCGAAAAACTTTTACTTGGGACGTCGTCTAACGGCCAGTTGGCTTCCAACGAAGTCATGCAGCCTGCTGTGTTTCGTCGATTGCGTGGGAGTTCCAGTACCTTAGGCATCGTCTGGGCACGCTTGTTCCATCATAGACCTCATCCATCGCTTTCCATCAGGCGTTATAGAGTCCAAGAGTCATTCAGCCATAAAAAAAAAAAAAAGTCGTGCCAATCGACATAAGCCGTGCAGTGATGAAACAAGTCTTTATCATTGTTAGGCAGTTCACTTCACCCTTTTTCAATCTCAAGCGCGTGTTTGAGATTAACATAACCTTTTAAAATAAACTAGAGCTCATTCTTTTAATATAAAACGTTATACGCATCGTCATAACACCTCGCACTTTTTGGTTAGGTAACTTGTTGCTATGGGACTTATAAAGTTGTGATGTAACATGAACTTATGATTTTGATACTTGGTAAAGCATGGGATGATTTTCTTGAAGTTTAGCTTGGTATAAAATGAATTGCATTCTAAAAATGTATACTTTGATTTGTACCCGAGTACGGCCGAGAAGGGTTATGAATTTCACTGGTTTTGTCTGTACCTATATAATATGATAAATGTCGATCCCGTGGGAATATCGGGATAAAAAGTAGCCTATATATTGATCCAGGGTGTCAGCTACGTCCTTACAAAATTTTATCAAAATTGGTCCAGCTGTTTGAGCGTGAAGAAGTAACAAACATATTAAGGTGTTCATGATCTTGATCCAGAGAGTAGAGAGTATTACGAAAAAATGAAGAAACTAATGCAGAATTTAATGTTATGTTCCTCTGATTTTCTGAATTTATTACTGGCCCATCCATCACCCAGTGCGAGTACTTACGTTGCTTCAGACCACGCCACACTTGCTGGAGTATACTAAGTGCCCGTTCATCTGTACCTTGGGTGACCTAAGAAATACCACTATATACTGGGCTCAAACAATATATAAATACAACGAAGAAGTGTACCATGGATACGAAAAGAAGAAAAATTTAAATTGTGGCTTATTTTCTGTAATGTTAAACAGTATCTTTGATATACATTAAAGTATCCAGTAAGTATCGAGTAGTTTAAAAAAAAGATTTGCTTCATATACTTTTTTATATACGTAGGTGTCTGTGTATGTGTCTTTTTTATGCCATGCTATATTGTATAATGCGTGATCACTCCTAGTCAAAGTGACTCTGGTTCGTAATCAATGAATTTGATTTGATTACACTGATAAGAAGTGACAGATTAGGTAATTCTTAATTTGGACCATACCCGATTGCCAATAGTATTTATTTTAACGCTGTAATCGTTCGTAAGATTGTAACAATAGATATTGTCAATTATATTAATTGTTCTAAACTATCTTCCTGATCTGTGTAGACAAGGTTATATTCTATCAGCGATAAAGATAATAGAAAAGTTAAAAATTAGTTGGATTGACATACACTACCGAAAAAGTTATGTCCATACTTTTGGAGAGAGGTGGGGGTGGTTAGAATCACCCCAGATGGCCTCCAAGACCGACGCACAATGGTCTACCTCAAGGACTAAGTGCAGAAACAAAACCCTCTAACATAGAATATAGATGGCACGGTTGGCGCAGTGGTTAAGCGATTGACTGCTGCGCTGCGTGTTGCGGGTGTATGTAAGTTTAAATGTTTGTAAACGCACACGCAGGAGAAATTCCTAGTGTGGGGCAACGTTTTTAAAAAAGAAAAAGAAAGAACATCTTATGTCCATCCTGTAGAAAGTCATTGTAGATTGCCACACGTTTAGGCTCTGCTCTAACGAATTGCAAAAGAAGAGGAATATTTTTTTTTTGTAGGTTCCTTCTTATATTCACTTCCTTGATTGTGTGTTTGTTAAGCTGTTTAGCTGTTATTTTACATCCACTGATCGTTATTAATGTGAACCTCATACATACATAAACTCACACCTTTTCTCCTGAGGGTATGCAGAAACTACAGAACGCCACCTGATACAATCTACACATAATCCTTTTGCCTCGTTTACGTTCATACATCTGGTAGTACACGGATTCCGGTTTTGAGTATTACGCACCTGATCTTTCTGAAGCACATCACCAAAGGTATATAAATATGTCCTTCTAAGGCGTCCCCACACGCACATATGTTCACATATGCTTGGTAAAATAATTTATCCTCATAGCATCTGAGCCACATTCTCATCATCATCATCATTTCAGTCGAAAGATGTCCACTGCTGGATATCTCCCCCAAGCACCACCACTTCGACCAGTTTTGTGCTTTTCGCATCCAACGGGTTCCTGCGGCCTTCACAAGGTCGTCGGACCATATTGTGGCCCTTGTGGGAGGCCTTCCAACGCTATGTCTTCTGGTACGCGGTCATCGCGGCCATCTGTTCTGCGACCAATGTTCCCTGCCCACTGCCACTTAAGGCCACTTGTGAGCCGCATAACCCTACTTAATTTGTCTGTCATAAACTACTCTAGGGTACACCAGTCCTTTTAACCAGGTTACGGATACCAGAAAAATGCACAAAAGCTTCAAAATATCGGTTTCATAGCCTGTCACCGTGCACTTAAAATACCTTTCAACAGTAGTCTCGATATACGAAACTGCCTTTTCCTATCGAAACCCAACAATGGATTTTATTTCGTGAAACCAAATCTACACAATAACATGATTCGGAACTTTCGCTTTCAAAGACTCTTTAGAACTTTGAACCGTATAATATAATATAATGAATAGTTTCCAACAAAATTTTGGACTACTAGTGATTGACCTAAATCAATAGGTGAACTTTAGTAAAAATCTGACATTCATCTTTACATAATCGGCCTTTAACGTTACCACTGGACACAGGCCTCCTCTCAGTGAGAGGGAGTGGGCCTTAATCCACCACGCAAGCCCAATGCGGGTTGGTAGATGTCACATGTCTTCGAATATTTGGGTCTCCTCACAATGTTTTCTTTCACCGTTTTGAGAGCAGTTGTGTTGATTTAATTTACACAAAGTAAATCGCCTGTCTGGGTTCGAACCTACGACCTATGTCTCGTAAGTCGGGGCCGTTAGCACCGTGCCACCACTGGTCTCATTCATCTTTGACAATCACAAATGACACCATTAAACAATTTAGTAAATATAAGTATTTTCTTACTTGTTCCACATTAAACAAGATGTCACAGAACTTGACACTATCTCCAAACTGCAGAACAAAATTAATTACTCCAATCAAATTACCATAAAGTTTATATGACACGGTATACAAACGACCGGCGTTTCCCCATAGAGACCTTGCCTCGTCAACTTACCATTGTATGGTCCCTATGAATATATGTTTTGATTTCACTAACGTCAGTAACACCATGGATTTATCACAATCGAAAGTGAACTCTATCTTTGGTGAGTTAAAGTTGGGTTTTCGTTGTATGTATTGTAACGTAATAAGATTTTCGACTTTTGACTTGAAGACAAGTTGTCAGTCTGTATTGACAAGCAATTAATTTGGGTTCTTCTTTTGTTAGCTCTTAAGTGTTTATGTTGTGGTGTAAATTATGTCTTAGTTTTTTTGATTGATGGTTGAGCATAGATGATTGTCATCAATAGCTTTCTTAACTTTCGTTTTCCTTTGTAGGAACTTTACCTGGGAATAAAGTGATTCAAATGCATTCCAGTCACTGAAGCTAATTTTATATTCTGGATCTACCTTTGGCACCAATTCGTTGTGTCCATCACACAGTGTATTAAAATTGCTGTATAATTGGTCTATGATTGAAGTTTCCGCTAGGAATTCCTGGACACTTCTTGTGTTGGTGGTGACTGGAACCACTTTCCTTTTTTAGGGTTCCGTACCCAAAGGGTAAAAACGGGACCCTATTACTAAGACTTCGCTGTCTGTCCGTCTGTCCGTCTGTCCGTCTGTCTGTCACCAGGCTGTATCTCAAGAACCGCGATAGCTAGACAGTTGAAATTTTCACAGATGATGTATTTCTGTTGCCGCTATAACAACAAATACTAAAAACAATAAATAAATATTTAAGGGGGGCTCCCATACAACAAACGCGATTTTTTTGCCCTTTTTTGCTCGATATCAAAAATGGCAACAGGCAGGCACTTGAAATATTCACAAAATACTCAGTTGTATTTTGACTTTAATAAGAAATAATAAAATTAAAATAAAATAAATATTTAAGGGGGGCTCCCATACAACAAACATGTTTTTTTCGGCGTTTTTGCCTTGTGGTACGGAACCCTTCGTGTGCGAGTCCGACTCGCACTTGGCCAGTTTTTTTTATTCTTAAAGCACATAAATGTACTATCGAATATTGCTTTCCTATACCTTAAGTGTGACTAAGTACTTCTTCAATAGGTAATTCATTAAGAATGTCGTGTTGTAACCCAGGTCATGGTCTGTCCATCTGCCAAATGTCGTCCAAATCCATTCAGCCGTTAAGGTGTGAAAAAGTAACAGACAGACAGGGTTACTTTCACATTTAATGGTATGGATTATTATGTAAGAATATTTAGCTCCATAAGAAGCAAAATAAACCTAAATAAATAAATAAAATAAGAAAATTTCTTTCTCCACTTTTAAGACACCATAGTAATATAATCAGCCTCTAATGTTCCCACTGCTGGGATACAGACCTCCTCTCTGTGAGAGGGAGTGGGGGTTGGTAGATGTCACATGTTTTCGAATTTTTGATTCGAAGACATGCCGGTTTCCTCACGATGTTTTCGTTCACCGTTTTGAGAGCGGTGGTGATGAAATAATTTACACAAAGTAAAGCGCTTTTGTCTGGGATCGAACCTACGACCTACCACTTGTAAGTCGCGGTCGACTTAAAAAAACCACCTTTAATTGTCACTTACATAATATATTATAGTTCGTACGTACGTACGGTCGAACAAGCTATTTGTTATACAGGCAAAAATATTCATCTTTCCACTACACGGCCAATATTTAGTTTTATTTTGTGCGTTATAACTTTTTCAGCTTATGGCATCCTTATTAGAGTGGTGTAAAAGAATTAACTACTCAGCACACCCACATCATTGTTTAAAAGTAGTTGCATGCTAGCTGCCTGTATACCAAATAGCTTGTTCGACCGTACGTACCTCAAAAAGGTTTAAGTTAGGTATGGGTAGTGACTTCTAACTGACCTAGGTAATAGGTTTACTAACACTGACCTTTATCTTCTAGGCATTACTTAGTTCTAATACATATTTCAGTAGGCCGTCCATCAAAGTTCATCTGAGGTTCTAGTAAATAAGGTTTCTGTCATATTCAGGTAAAAAGGTCAGAGTAGGTTATGTCATTCTTAGTTTACGTACGTACGTACAGTCAGTCAAGCAAGTTCTCCAAGAATATTTTCCTTTTGTAGCAAATGAACTTATCGCTAAAGCTACGTGTTCTTAGAAGCGCGGTGGCCGTAACATAGCGTCCGCCATTTACGGAATGACGTCACTAAGGTCTCCATGAATATTTTCCTTTTGTCACATAGCAAATGAACTTATCGCTAAAGCTTCGAGTTCTTAGAAGAGCGGTGGCCGCCACATAGCGTCCGCCATTTACCGGCGAATGACGTCACTAAGGTCTCCATAAATATTTTTCTTATGTCACGTAGCAAATGATCTTATCACTAAAGCTCGAGTTCTTAGAAGAGCGGTGGCCGCCACATAGCGTCCGCCATATACCGGCGAGTGACGTCACTAAGGTCTCCATGAATATTTTCCTTTTGTCACATAGCAAATGAATTTATCGCAAAAGCTAAGGTTTCCTAGAAGCGCGGTGGCCGCCAAATAGCGTCCGCCATTTACCGCATGACGTCGTAGAGTCGAAGTCGTCGCCGGTGTAGAGTCGAAGCCCGCTGGCATTATTTTCCAGACGGCCGTAACTGAGTTTACACACAAGCGTTCTAAAATAATCCAACATGAAACATAAGTATTAGATGTAGGTACGAATAAACATTGAAGAATTTAATTAATAATTAATTTAATTTTAATTTCTTTGGCCAGTCTTCTGGGCACGTTTCCGGATGACAGCGATGTGGACGAGTACTTCGACGCCTAAATATCCTTTTTTTTTTTATTGATTTATATAGCTAGTTAGTTAGTCTTATAGTTTATTAACTAGTGTAAATAGTTAGTTAAGAGATTATGAAAATAAAAGTTTATTAAGTTTTTTTGGTTCATTATGATGTGAAAACGAATTTCAATCTAAAAGCGATAATCCTCTTTATTGGCCGACTGTACAGTGTACAGCCAGGGGCAGAAAGCATATTGAAAGAGGCATTAGAAGGCATAATATTGTTTCTATTCATAGTCACAATATTTATATTTAGGTATGGCTGTGTGTTATGTCATGACTAGTATATAGACAGCCTTGATTATCGACATCGATTGACATTTACTTCAGTCAACTGTATTATTGTTCAGTTGTAATTGTATATTTTGATAAATAATAATGAAGTTTCATTACCGACTTACGTTAGCTTTCATAAAATTGTTACTATATTATTATGTATACTTAGGTTAAGGTATGTATCTATGGGTCTTTGTAACCTGAAAATAAATGGTTTATTATTATATAACTAGGGGTAAAAAAGGGGGTAATAGCTAACGTACTATTAGAATGATTTACATTTTGACAGTTCAACAACATTCATTGCATTATTTATCTTGTTGAGCAGATGAATTTTTCAAACCTATGAATCAATGGATTAGCAATATCCTTCAAAACTCGAAAGTGTGTTACGCAATTAAGAGCGTTTACGCCGTACGGCATTTCATACAAACTTTCAAGCCCTTATTTTTCGAAATTAATGAACCGATTTTAATGAAACTTCATACGCATAAGCAGGATACAAAGGTCTAAAAAGTTAGTAGAGAATATTTTCGTAATGTCTTGTTTAAAAAAAAATAACTGGAAATCTCGGTTTCTATGGAAAATTTAAAATCGTTTGTAAAATTAGAACGATTTTAAATTTTCCAGTTATTTTTTTTAATCACTCTCTTTAACACTATTTTTAGAAAATGTTCTCTACTAACTTTTTAGACCTTTGTATCCTGCTTATGCGTACGAAGTTTCATTAAAATCGGTTCATTCATTTCGGGAAAAAAGGGCTTGAAAGTTTGTATGAAATGCCGTACGGCTTAAACGCTCTTAAGGTGCTGATCAGGAAGAAACATTTTGTTAAAAAAAGAAAGAAAAAAAAACAACCCTAATTTGGCACTCCTCTATCTTTCTGGTCTGATAAAATACTTTTAGGGTCTAATTAAAATTATTATAAAACTAATCCGCTTACCGCTTAAATTATTATCGTACACGGGTACCTTTGACCCTAATTAATTAAACAAAGGGTGTGATTAAAAGGTAATGGGCCCAGCGAGTGGAGTTTGCTGCGAGCTAGTTCAACGTGAGTATCGTGAAAGATAGGGGCAGAAGGATCACTTGTTACAAAGCATGATGTGGACATAAAATAAAAAATACTCAAATAAATCAAACGTATATTACGCAACGTTAAATAATAAATCCATTTATTTTTAGACGACACAGGCCCATAGAAAAATAATAATAAAAAATAAAAATAAAAAATAATAATAATAATATTTATTTGCAAAGAACACGGCATTAAAAGATGTTACAATACAAGATGAGACCAAACATGTTTTGCTCAATATTAAAGCATGCATAATAATTTAATACCTTAACCTAAAAATACATATTTTTATTGTAAAAAACAAAAATGTGTTAATTAATAAGGTTTAAGACTATGTTTGTAGTAGGTACTTCACTTAACACTAGCTTGACTTTGTGCTGTCCTGTGGTATTTATCCCTGGAAGGGACGGAACACCTCGTCCTGCGGTCAATTATCTTCTTCCATGACTAGGGGCAAATAACAATTCGGTAATGTTTGGACTGTAAAAGAGACCATGACCTCTGATTTTGTTTCGGTAGTTCTTCTTAAGGATTAATCAGCTAGGAAATGCCGACGCCATCAGTTTTTTACATATTGTCCAACTAAATATTGACGTGTAAAAGTGTCTTAAAAATTTACTTTATTACAGGACCTTAACGCAAAAAACGCAAGTTTTAGAAACAATAAATTATATGATCGACTACAGTAAAGAAAATCTGTAAAATATATGATATTCTTCAGGATATAATAATATGCTAGGTAGATATTGTGTTGAAAATATAATACAACTAATTTAATTTGACAGAAAAAAATCATGAAGATACCTCTAAAAACTTTCTTTTTACAATAAAAACATACTAATATACACTGATTTTTGTCAGATTATTCTACTAGCAACATACTAAAACACTACTGTTTTAATTTTTTAGTCCAAACAATAGATTTTTTGTAATTAAATAATTGCTTCATATTTTGCAATAAATTACCAGCGTTGTGTCATCGCGCTTCTCTTTCGTTTCTATGCAGTCCGACAGTGACCGCGCTTTAGGTCATGTAAGCCCCTTAATAATAAATAATCAATCTACTAATTTCACAAACATCCGCTGTTGTATTTGATGCAGTAGTACCTAAGTGAACAGATCCTAGCACATCTCGTAAAGTGGTCCTTTTGTCCAACACCTGTCTCGTGCCAAAGGTTTCCAAGGCATTGCTAGGGATGAAGTACTGAGTACTATGTTTCTAGGATTATTACGCGATTACGGAGAAGTTCGAGGATAGTCGGAGTACCTTACGTAAGTGATCGTGTGTGAGTGGACGTTTGAGGAGTAACATGTTAAGTATCCGTGCGGGTAGGATGGGGTCTCTAATTTATCATTTTCATTTATAGAAGGTGGAATATACTGGTGAAATATGACTTTAGGGGGTGATATGAATATAATAATTTATAGTGTGGCGCTAACTCTGAATTTTAGAGCGTGGTGGTTTTATTATCCTGCGTAACAGTGAAAGTAATTTTTAAAGTTTGATGAATGTGGTCTCTACAAGAATTAGGTCTTATAAACCATAGAACAAGGAAAATGAAACTGAAGACAAACTAATGATAAAGTGTTTTTTTTTTCAAAATGACAAAAGTCATTCACTAATCTCAGACACTAATCTGCATCGTTCTATGACCTGACCAAGATTATATCTGGACTTCAAACAGACTTGTGACCTCTGAGTTTTTTTCTCATAGTAGTAGGATAGGAAACACCTTCCTCCTCTAGATTAAAAAAAAATATTTTACTATATATTTTGAGACGTGGGAAGAACGACGAACGAAGACGCGTGTTTTGAAACCAATTTACACAAACAAATACAATGTATCATCCTACACAAATACGGTCAGCAACAAAAGTCGATTAGCACTTCAGTTTTTTAATCTCAGTTATTAAGCAAAATATTTGTCAAAATGCAGCATAAGTATAATACAATTTTGAACAAAATATTTTACTCAATAACTGAGATTTAAAAAAACTGAAGTGTGATCGACTTTTGTTGCTGACTGTACACCATCATTTCCAAAAAGATCTCACAAACTCCACCATCATTATTTTAACTATAAACTTCTTTCCCAACAGCTCAGTGATTAAGAAAACAAAATAATTACGCTGTAGTTACGCAAGCAAGCAATTTTCCGCTGGGCGAGTCGGACAGTGGACATTATACTGATTGTTTCATTTTTATTTCACCGTCTAACGTCCACGGAGCAGTAGTGGCCAGTTGTACCGGTGAAGAGTCCAGTGTTCTGCGCTTTAATAAAATTGTTATTTCTGCTTGGGTACGATTTAGAAGAACTGGTAAAATACTGTTTCGTTTTAGCGTAGGTTACTTCTAAGGGGTTTTGTGAATAGGTGTTTGATTTAGCTGACTATGAATTTGAAATACCATAGTACACTGAAAGAAATAAGCAATAAATAAAAATGAAAAGACATTAATCTGAACTGCTTTAAAGAGTTCCTTATGAGCCTAACGTTCAAAACAGTATTTTTTACACTGATCCGAAAACAGGCAAAATGTTACTGTCATGACAGGGTCACATAATTAACTGATTTATTTATTTGGTGATATCATTCAAACCATTGAAATTTACTTACGTTACAGTAATGGTGGTTTTCCTATTTTTTGTTGTTTTTTTCAATAAATAGTATGTTCAATCATTAAAAGTTACTGTTTTGTCTTTTGCTGTTTTACAAACATTTCTTCATACTGTAAAAAGTCAGTAAGTCTGAAGGAAATATATGAATGAAAATAAAAAGTGATGTAGTAGAAAATATTTTTCTCAGTGTATGCACACATTTTGATTTGCAAACTTTTATGATAGAAACGTGTAAATTAGTCATCATCTTATCATTCAGCTGGTCAGCGGGAATTTTTGTGTAGGTAATATGCCCCAAGTAAAAAAAGCGAATGAACTAAACTATAACCGACTTTAATCGTTGTTCAATACCTCTCTAAAGATACATGGTTGATGATTGCACAGGAGAACACTATATTAGCACTGTGACTCAGAATTTTGTAGCAGAATCCCTAACAGCACTTTGTTAATTTAAATTATAAACGTGAACCCTCATCCGACATTAAACTTTTTATCAGCATTAGATACTCCTATTAAATACCTCTCGTGAATTGGTTCCAAAAAATTTGCTAACACAAAATTCAAATACCACGTCCGGCTTTCAAAGCATGACAACATTACGATCGCAATCATTACCATTAATGTATGTAGGCGTACGTTTTACTCCATAAACGTTCTGAGGTCAAACCCTGGCCTTTTAAAGAATTCGTTTCTAAACAATGAGGCCGTGAAATCTGTTGTTTTGCTCCCCATTGTGTGTGGGAATAAAGCGAATGTCCATTAAGTTGGGTTTAAAAGATATATCTAACTTTTTTCACGGAGCTCTGGTTGTGAAGGAAATCAGCGTTTTGACTTGTTCTCCTGATGGACGAGCTTCAGGTTCTTATTACACAGACAATGTACCAAACGACTAGTTTTTTTGAATTTCTTTGTTCTAGTATTTCTTTATAGTAATAGTACCTAATAGTTCATTTATTAGTCAGAATATTGTTACAGAGTCGTTACATAGTTTTAAAAGTTCATAATATTCTGCAGTTTCCGGCGTACAAATACATTTTCAGGGTTTTGGTTAGTTTGGTTTAGTTCTTTTTTTACATCGTTCTCACATATAATTATAATTCAACATTAATGATGTAACTAATATTTTTGTAAAATAATAATTTAAAAGTATACATGGAGTTTCTTGCCCGTTTTTCTCCATAAGTACCTACGCTTTGGAATGGGCAACTAGCTTCATATTTTCTGACTGACCGACTTCTTGGCAATTCAAAAGTGCCTGTAAATGGTTTAATTGAAATAAATGCTATGCATTTGAGTTGAGTTTGTTATGTATATTTTTTTAATACTTTATACCCAAATTCGGAGATCTCTGGCAGTCGTTAAGGGTAGCTGGCAGCGCGAAAGTCTGACAACCATGTCGTAACATAGGAGATCGTGTTAGCCAGTAACTGTATTGTGGGGTAAGATAGGCAGTCAGTTCATATAAAACACTGGTTGTCGACTACATCTGGTTAGACTGGAGGATGACGTCGACATAGTTAGCTAGGCAGATGATTATCATTAGTCTGGCTTATCCCTGCTTTCAGGAGGCTTTTAGGAGTGTTCAGAGTAAATCCATCCATACTATTACTAATATTATTTATAAATGCGAAACTTACTCTGTCTGTTACCTCTCCACGCTTAAACCGCTGAACCGATTTAGATGAAATTTGGTATAGAGATAGTTTAAGTCCCGGGAAAGGATATAGAATAGTTTTTATCCCGAAAATGCAAAATTTATTTTGTCTGTCTGTCTCTTACCTTTTTACACGTTAACAGCTCAACAAATTTGAAGGAAATTTGGCAGATCATGAGCCGGGTTAGAACAAAGGATATTTTTTTAGCCCGTACGTTCCCGAGGGTTATTTAATTCATAAGCCAGCGAAACCGTCGCCTATCTTAATTTCTATGTTTTTCCATATAGAAGTGAATAATTGTATTCTTTTTGAGTGAAATAAATTATCTTAGACAGAAATTTCCGAATTTCACGTGTCCGAAGCCACAGGCAGAAGTTAGTCTGCAAATAAAGCCTCTGTAAGTCCTGTAAAAGTTAGTCTGGCTGTTTCCATACCCTGTACTAAGAAGTCTGTTCCAACTGTTTGTGTTTTGTAGATGACTTACTAGATATGCGCTAAGATAGCCCGCAAAATTAAAATTTATTTACATTTTCTGTGATTTGCAGGTCAGTGTCAGATTTTATGTTGATTAAAATATGATTCGCGACTATAACAAATATGGTTTTAAATAATTCTGATCATTAGAATCAGCATTACAACTCCTTAAGTTAGACTTGAATGTCATGATTTCATGAAATAGTCATTCAATGATTATTATTCTATAAATAAATATGTGTTACGGCCGCGAATCATATTTTGACACACAACCTTATACTAGATAGCAAATCGCAAAAGACGTAACAAAATTTTACCTTTTTTTTTTCGGATGGGAAATCATCAAATTACTCCTCCCGCTCTGGGTGGAGCGCCGGAAGGGAGTGTCAGACTCTTACTGACTAAAACCCACCCGTGTTCCTTCCTTAGCCCTTTATGTTCCGGGCCAACGGTAACCCTTTCGGACAATCCCGCTGACCTGGCAGGCTTCGGCAGGCCCTAAGGCCCTCCTCGATGCTGACATCTCTTTGAGGCGCGCGTGGAACACGTACGCGCCGTCCGGCACGGGCCTGGTCCTGATCGGACGGTGAGCTACAAAAAATTTACAATTGCTTTCGCCTTAAGAGGGAACAGGGCGTGCGATTCTACATACAAATGTATTCCCGTTTTTTTTCCTGAATAATGCCTCTAGAGTAAAACTTTTTTTTTTCATAAAATCAAGGTCTGCTTCAACACGTCCCTGTAATTTTTCTTCAGCAACTAATTATTAAAGGAAATATGACCCTCTAAAAATTACAAGAAATGTCCTATTTTTACCGCCGTGATTAGAGGACTACCGACAAATTAGAAAAGTTTTTAACATAAAAAAAATGATAGAAACCTAAACATACTCTTTCTCAAAATATTAATGCAAAAATAATTGAATCGGCTCAGTTTTTGAGGAGAAAAAAGGGAATACAAAACGTCGATCTCGTCAAATTTTTTGTTATAATTTCGGTCTGAGCTGCAGCTGTCCCTATCTCACACTACGGGGACAGACTTGAGGTAAGGCGACGGCAATAGTTTCTTCAAATACTTACCTATTTTTCAAATTCCTCGCAGGCCGGTCCCCTCTTAAGCCGTTGACGTTAAATTAGCAACATGTGTCGGGTAGCGACAAACTAATTAAGAATGCCTTTATTAGGCCGTCCGAATTCGAGTCGCTCTTCTGATTGAATGAACTAATTCCACTGCAGTAGAGTAGCTATTAATATTAGAATACCTGCGACTTCTAGATCCACTGTAGTACTTGACACTTAATTTTTCAAACCTATCTCGTAAGCTCGTGACGTATTCACGTTAGTGCACTTTAGAGCCCTGGGGGAAAAGATATCCATCTACCCTCATACAAGACTCAGTACTTTTATACCACCAGCCCCGAAGTGCGCATACTTAAAATATATTACGTTTCTCAACTCAACGTTATTTTAAAGAGCCCCGTTGATATTTAAGATGTAAGCCATTTTAATATCGGCTTGCCATTGAGGAAGCTTTATTGGCGAAATATGAAATTTCTGAGAGGGTCTACATCGAGGGTGTCTTTGTGAAGAGATTGCTGCAATTTTGTGTCTTATGTTAATGGTTATATAATGTTAGGGGAAACTGAGGCAGTTAATTTTTGAATATTTTTAATTAATGTCTTAGTAATCATTTAATGTGATTACATAAATAGACTTATTTAAGTACCTACTTAAGTTTTCAGGTTACATCATTTTCAAAAAAAAATAAGTATGTTTTTTTTTTCTATTTATTAAGTATTATAATTTTATTGGGAAGAAATAAAAGGCTTTTTTTATTTAATTTATGCATAAGCTTAATCAGCCTATAAATGTTCTCACTGGTGGGACACATGCCTCCTCTTAAGATAGAATGGGTGTTTTAGTTTAAGACATAATTTTGTTTAAGATTATCTATGGGTTAATATTGACTTGAATAACTTTTAGTCATCAAAATAAGACACGATTTTAGTGTCTTGAAGAGTTCGTCTTCAGAGTTCACTAACGGTTCTGATGTACATGTCAATCAGTTCTAAGAACTGGCGCACACGATCAATACAGCCAGCGTTTAGCTTCTGTTTCCACACAGTTTTAAACCGGTTTGAATTGTACGGAAACCCGAAATAAGCAACTGCAGCATGGTTTTATACAAGACAAGTGAAAGTAAACCAACTGACCATTGTGTGCAAGAGCCATTACAAGGCACTTGACAACTCCTAAAACAAATAACCCATCATTTGAAGTAGCTCTAGACAGCGCTATTACCATTTATTATTAACATAGGCACGCAATCTAAAGTTTATTACATCCAGACTTACGTCACGATCATTACGTAATTTTCGATACGTCACAATACTGAAATATTTACTGAACCATCTAAATTTAACTAGAAAAAAAAACTAATTACTTATAATTTTTCCCTTTCACTCTGACATTTCGGCCCTTCTCTAAATGTCGACAAATTCCGTCCTTCGAGTTCATGGCATTTAATAATTAAAAATATCAATGAAATGTTCGCTGGGATTGATTAAATTCTTTGTTTGAGCGTATCGTAGTTTTATACGTTATTTAAATGTTGTCTGAACGTGTTGCAGCGTGTTTGATTTAACAAGGTTACAGTTAACATGGGGATAACATGAGCGCGCAAAATTGAGGGACAATGGTGTTATTGAAATGGGTATTGATTTAATTAGATTTTATGAGTACTCTGATGTCCGTTTTAGGGGTTCCAATTCGGATAATAATATGGATGGTAAACAAGACCTGGGAGAAAGAGGCTACCGCTGCTTAGTGAATAAATCACTAGACCAAGGGGTTTGACGGAGCTTAGGACCAAAGCTGAAACGGCTCATGTGCATGATTTTTAGACGTGCCGGAAAATATCACACGCCGCTGCATAGGGGTAGAAAAAAAATGTGTTAAAATGTCTCCAAAATAACCCTATAAATTGGACCAACAAATCTATATAGCCATCTATATATAGCCAGCGCTTGAATTCTCACAGGAATAATTCAAAAAAGACCAAAGTGTCTTGAAACTATCCAAAATCTCCCACCATTAATCCTTCGCTCCCAAGACTCGATCCAAAGGTGAGTGGAAACCACAACAGTTGTACCTCAATAATCCACTTACAGTTACGGCAACTTTGCTAATGATGCCGAATACATGGACGGTTTCCAATCAACAACTTGCATATGCAAATAGCCCAGCTTGCCCCCCGCTGGATTCTGCGTTATCCCATTTAGTTCCCATTTTGGAGCAACATCCGAGCCCCTAATTGCTCGCCCTGTATTAACGGTTGGAAGGGTTAAATTTATAGAGGATGGGATTGCGTTGTTGTTTGACTATCGTTTTTTGATTTGGCTAAATTTGGCTAAAAGTTTGCGATACATCCATTTTCGTTTATGAGTTGAGAGATAGATGTTCAGGAGGTCAGATTTATTGTTGTGGGCTAAATTTATGTTTGGGAGGGGCTCGTGGCTAACTAATAACAGCCGCAGGGGTCGATAGATCAGGTTACGCTACGTTTGCCGCGGTCGGTCCATGGAAGGGTGACCATCTTTACATACAACCCGAGACTCCAACTCGTCTCGAGTAGCACGTTAAGCTGTTGGTCCCGGCTGTCATTCGTGGCTCTTTGAGAGTCGTTACGGATTGTCAGAAGCCCGAATGTCTTACAACCAGATTAACCAAAAAAAGGATATCGTGTTACCCAGCAACTGGGTTGTGAAGGCCAGATAGGCAGACGCTCCACGTAGATTAAAAATAAAAGACTCAACTCAAACTCAACTCAAACTCAAAGCATTTATTTCAATTAAACCAATTACAGGCACTTTTGAATTGTCAAGGGGTCGGTCAGTCAGAAAGATGAAGCTAGTTGCCCATTCCAAAGCGTAGGTACCTATGGAGAAGAACGGGCAAGAAACTCCATGGACACTCTTTTTTGTGACTGGAAGCCGATCCTAAAATTGTTAGGAAAAGGTTAACGGATTTGATGTGTAGAGTGTTATTGTTACTTATCATCTTTTATCAGAATAACCAGCTTGCTTTTACTATTAAATTTTATCATGAACATTGAGCAATGCCTTGTCTAATTGACGCTTAGAGTACGAATTTAATATTTCAAGATTTATCTCAAATTCTTCTTCTAATATAAAGTGTGCACAGTATCTCCTTTACAAATTGTATCTTGTTAATTTGCTAATCTTTATTGGAGCCAGATTCGAGCGTTTCAATGCCATCTCTGCTTACGGCACTAAAAATTATCTTGCTTCCGCGATCTAATAAAATTAAGTGATGAAAAATAATTCTAAATAGAATAGAACACAATAATAATTTGAATATTAACGAAACGATTACATTTGAAAGCGGCGAAAACCTTACAACTGCCTACGCAAAGATTTGATTTCCAATTCTTAGCATTACTTAATAAATCTCCTTAGTGACAAATCCTACAAACCGGGCTTTCAATAAAGTATTCGAACAAATTCTGTACAAAAGGAAATATACTTTTCATCAAATTTTAATCTTGATCGCGCTATAATGTCTATATTTAACAGTACTCTTGAAAAAGATAACATCTTTGAACGAGACACCCAATTACTAGACCCCCTGGTACGAAATATAGCTCATGTCAATTACAACACTAATTTAGCATAGAAATTACGTTTGGCGCAATAACGTTCAAGATATCAATATGTGACAGCGGTAATAAAGGCCCGATATACATCTGCCTGTATATTCCGAGCCTATATATATACCAATAATATATTTACATTCATACATCTGGCCAATTTAGTTCTAAACTCCCCGGGGGTGTAATATATTATTCTGGGGGGAAAGGGGAGCACAATTGCCAATAAATATGCGTTACTTTGCAATAACATGCGATATGAATGGTTATTGTTAGTGGTTGTGGTTCCAAAGGTTTCAGGAACGAAAAATATGGGGTAGTTCCATGTTTGGGGTAGTATTAGCACCCTCTTCTTGCATTTTACAGCTGGGATTGCAAAGGATTGATTTGCGAGGATTTGATTGGTTTATCTTTCGGGTAAGGTGGTTGGTTGAAACTGTTTTGTGTTTGTTTTATATTAGCGTTAGATTTGGACCCTTTTTAACGTTGTATATGGGTTTAGAAGAATAGCATCAATCTTTTAAACTTTTACTTTCTATATGTCTGGGTGGGCTATAGTTTCATAAAAGGCTTCTGATTGTACATCAAATGAAATTGTTTCTACTTTCATAATGGCATGCTTTGCTTTTCAGGCAGGCTTTCCGTAACTTGTAAAAGATTCATTCGTCCTCGCCTGGTTTTGATTTGATTTGATTGCTCTGTTCTACGATCGTATCAATACAGTTACATTTTTTACTTTTCTTTGTATTAACAGTAGTCGAAATTGTTTTTCCGTTCTATGCTATGTATACATTCCGTGCTATGGAACCACATATTTTTGTAGCGTTTTTGTGACGAGTTTGATTTCGAATGGCATAAACGAATGATTATGATTTCACAATACATAAAACTTAGAATCGTTTAAGAAAATTGCATCTCAATGAAGAAAATGTTTCCCGCTATCCTAACCACACAGTTTACTGACCAATGAAGCAGCCCAAACTAGATATCTAACAACAAACAAATTTTAGCTAAAAAAGGCAACCAATAATACAATAAGACACATACCTATTCCTACTTTTTATTTGTCCCAAAACGCTTATGACAAAATTTTATTGCCTACTTCCAAATACTCCGCAAAAGGTCGCACCTACTCCAAATAAGGTTTGAAAACTACAGTTTTGCCCCAGTTCTGAGAAATATATATTCAACTGGAACCGAACCCGCGGAGCTTAGCGTGAAATATGTTCTTGCTAAGTTATCTATGTACAAATGATTTGTATTTTCTATTAATTTTCACAGTTCTCTGACTTCGTGTTTTGAAAGGTTTTTGGCTTGTAAAAGGTGTGTACTGATATTGTTAAGTTCACTAAAGTCATCAAGCTTTTGAGTAGCCCCTATTCGTACAGCTTTTTATAAAGGGGGGAAGTTATGCAACATTAATTGTACAAAGCCAATAGTTGTGGTCCGTTGAATAAGGCACAGAGTAGTACCACGCTACTATGTATCGTAAGAAATGTTTTATATACTATAACTTGCGGCTTAGTTTACATGGTCTCGGAATTGGAACATTTGCTAGGAGACATCATGATATATAGTGACATGTATTAAACTCAAGATGTTAGTTTGTGTGGCTTTGAGCCGTGCTGGCGCATTTAGTTGCTAGATACTGTTTGCATTCAGCTCGACACTAAGGAAAATTTAATAGATGAAACTGATTTTAGTAAAGAAAATGTTGTTAATGATAAAAGGAAAGAAAAAGATGCAGTTATGGATGAAGACAAGGAAAGCGAATCCTTTCTATCAACACAATCTCCCAAAAAAGAAGAAGATAACTTAATAAGATGTTTTGACTAAAAGCTTATGAAAGGATGTTAATATAAACCTAGACATTATCTTGTCAAGAACTCTGACAAGGAAAATTCCTTTATTAATTCATCAAGATTCTACCTACAAACAGACTGGAATCATGAAAATAAAAATTCTAAGAAAACTCTTCTTAAGACACCTTCGTCAAACGAATTTACCCTCTCCTGAGATTTTTAACTGTACAGAAAATATCACACTTAATTACGACCTTTTCACGCGGACGTTTTAAAGCTTGCCTAAGTAATATTTAAGGGCTTCAAAATCCCTTCGCCTTCAGAGAGCGACGTTAATGTATTTTGGGAATACGGCTCGGTGGCGCGGATGGTGCAAGGAATTTTTTAATTGAACTCAATGTTTATCTTTTCGCGGATTCTTTTTGGGTAGTTTGATCCCAAATAATTATGGTTGAACGGTTTTGTTTCTTTACTTCGAAAGAAACGAAGATTCCTGGAGGTTGTAATGGGATGGATTTCATACATCGATGAATTGAATCGGAGGTTGTCTTCCCCAGAATAGTATCATGTTTTCTTCATATATTGAAGAAAACACTTCAGATACTGTTCTTATTACGAGACCTCTCAACTTCTATGTAATTTATGTAATGGTTTTTCTAGCTAAGGCATGATAATTCTGAAAGTATCAGTACTTACATAAAATGTATCTTGCCTAAAAAAATTCAACCGAACATTTCTATAGCCCTCTCCCGCTTCTTTTGACATTCTAATAAGCCTTTTTTCTCGTCCTTACAATTCGTAACCAGCTGATACAACATTTTCCTTTCCTCGATGAGCGTTGAAATACTTATATGGATAATAAAAGACTATTCGTGTAAAAAAACGCCTCCGACCGGGATGATTCACTGAGGGATGCGAGTGTGGGATAAAAAGAAGTAAATGGACCGACCATTAGTTCCCATCCCTTTCCGTGGGTTTTCTTTAGTTTTATTTTATACTGGATCGCGACCTCGGTTGATGTTTGGTCTATTTCTGGATCGTATACAGCAAATGTTTGTTTTAAGTTAAATGTTTTCGTTTACTATTGATGAAGGGGTCGATCAACTATTAGTTTGTGCTTGATAAATATTAACGATTAAAATCTCCATAGTTTTGGGTGTATTAATAGGTACTATAATGGGAAATAAATTATGATAGTTACGAGAAAATATACCCAAAGATTACTAGCAATCTTGTTAATGATTGAAGTTCTAGGTTAAATTTTAAAAACCATATATTTTGTTCAAGGTAGATTTAAAAGACATATTTGTCGAAAAAGGGTAAATAGGAGCATTTCAGTAAATTTATTTTATATTATGTTTGGACTAGAAACGGAAACCATCTTGACAGTTTCATTCAATGTTAAGAATTTCTTTTTCCCCAGTAAGCAATTCTGTTCTTCCTACAAGTTGATTAATCAACTTGTTAATGTTTTTTTTTGGGGTTGTTGCTATTCCTTTTTGTGTAGCTTGAAGGATAAATGAAGGGATCGGATAAAATAGTACAAATGTTTTCTTTCTAGAAACAAAATTTCATTGGGTTACTCCTAACGTAGATTAACGTATTATCTGCATGAGGGTAGTTCTTTGTTTATTGTGGTTTAAATAAAAATAACAATACTTAAATTAAAATAAAAAAAAGCTTAAAAAAGTGCACATTTAGCCGTCGGTTCACTGCCTAAAAGACTCATCATCATCTGCCTAGCCTTTTCCAACTATGTTGGGGTCGGCTTCCAGTCTAACTGGATGCAGCTGAATACCAGTATTTTACATGGAGAGAGTGCCTATCTGACCTCCACAACCCAGTAATACGATAATACGATACCCCTTGGTAAGACTGGTTGTCAGACTTTCGGGCTTCTGACTACCCGTGACGACTGTCAAAGATCCAACCGGGACCAACGGCTTAACGTGCTTTCCGAGGCACGGAGGGGTAACGGCATGTAAAGATGGTCACCCATTCTGATCTATCTATCATTTATTAAACTAATTTAACGAATCAAGTGGCCAACAATCACCATCCCAAAAATAACAATAGTGTCCTATCAAATTCCCAAAAAGCCCACATCTATACAAATTCGATAAGCCAACCCTTATAACTTTCAATAAAACCCCTATAGGTACTTCGGCCGCTTGCTTTGTCAAGCACGTTCGAGCACGCTACGTCTTCGCAAAAAGTACATGCGCCGTGTTATCGTCTTTTATCTCATAAAGTGTCACGTTTCGCTGTACTAGTATAGAATACTAGCGCTTTTACTGGATTGAGTCATAAGCGGTAGCGGGCAGCGGGACTTCTTATGTCTTATCGTGTGTAGGTAAGTAAGTTCTTCTTCGTCTTTCACTTGAGTTTTTTCGTAAAAGGGGAAGTGCCAGCTAAAGGACAAATAAGGGTGAAGAATCAGGGTAGCCCACGAAATTGAAATTCAAATATTTGTACACATAGGTGTAATGTAGTTGCTTGGTATATGATGATATAAAAAAAAAATATGTCACTATGTGCTGCCTTGCAAGGCGTACAAACATTGCTTACACAGTAGGTAATGTATGTTTAGGAAGGCCTAGATAATTATAAAATACTGCTAAGTAACAGTCTCAAATCTCTAGCAATAACTTATACGAAGAAAATAGTACAAATTAAGGTACAAATTAATCTCCTACTTCCTTACTTTAATTGGTCGCTCATAATGGGCCTTAAAAGAAGGCTAAAAGTCACCCAAAGGGCAATGGAGAGGGCTGTGCTTGGAGTTTACCTGCGTGATCGAATCTGGAATGAGGAGATCCGCAGCAGAACCAAGGTAACCGACGTAGCCCGAAGAATTACCAAGCTTAAGTGGCAGTGGGCAAAGCACATTGCTCGCAGAACAGATGGCCGATGGGGCCGAAAGGTTCTGGAGTGGCGACCGAGTGCCGGAAGACGTAGCGTGGGAAGGCCTCCCACAAGATGGTCCGACGACCTTGTGATGGCCGCAGGAACCCGTTGGATGCGAGAAGCACAGAACCGGGGCCTGGTGGTGGTAGGTGACTAGGGGAGGCCTATGTCCAGCAGTGGACGTCTTTCGGCTGAAATGATTACTTTAATTAATAATGTAATGTATGTATGTGTGTGTGTATAATGTGTTAATTAGGTAATAAATCAATATGAGACATTAAAATTTTCTTACTTTTTGAAATTCGCAGGTCAGATTGTATGTTGAAAAAAATATGATTCGCGGCGTAACAAGTATGCTTATACAGAATAATAATCATTAAAATCATTAATACAACCTTCTAAGTTCATTTAACCCTTTTGTTTGATACTTCATGAAGTAGTAATTTAATAGGGTGATCGCAAAAACACGTAAGAAAATTTTAAATTCGCGTGCTACCCCTGGCCTTCGCTTCCCCTCTAGGTCGTCGTTTCAGCCGATAGACGTCCACTGCTGGACATAGGCCTCCCCCAATTTTGGGAGGGTTTGCCATAATCGCCACGCTTGGCAGGCGGGTTGGCGATCGCAGTATGGTATGATGGTGGAATACATAGAGAACGCTGCTGCCCATTCTCCGGTACGATCCTGCGTGGATCGTCTGTGTGGTGCCGGACTTAAAGAATACCACCACCCCTTACTTCCCCTCTAAGTGTTCTTTAGTTTCCAAGGCTTTAGCATTTTTAATATACTCTACATTGCTTCTTGTATAATTATCTCTCTCAAGTTTAAGTTTTGTTTGAGAAGACAAAATCATCTGCCTAGCCTTTTCCCAAATATGTTGGGGTCAGCTTCCAGTCTAAGCGGATGCAGCTGAATACCAGTATTTTACATGGAGCGACTGCCTACGATACCCCTTGGTAAGACTGGTTGTCAAACTTTCGGGCTTCTGACTACCCGTAACGACTGTCAGATTCACGAATGACAGTCGGAACCAACGGCTTAACGTGCTTTTCGAGGCACGGAGGGGTGTCGGTATGTAAAGATGGTCACCCATCCACAGACACACCGCGGCAAGCGTAGCTTAACCTGATTGATCGACCTGTGCGGCTGTTATTATTTAGCAACGTTCATTATTTTGACCACAATTTACAATATGCCTTTGAATTTAAAGTTAACACCTAAATAAAATCAAAGCCTTTACATCGTAGAATTTGTGCTTAATATAGTCTTCCAGTATGTTGAACTTCCAAGATAAATAAATAGGTTATGTATGATAATTAAATGTCAAAGGGTCACCTCATTAACCGGTCTCATTATTATCAGTAATACACACATCAAAAGTGTCTAGGGATCAACATATATTTTTGCAATAACTTTTCTCCTGATTGATATTAATTAAAATTTTCTTTAAGGATTCATCAAATAAAGTGTTTTCGTTTGTCACAGTAACGATAAACCAAGTCACCTTTGCATTAATAAAGAAATTTGCCATTTTCCTAATAAAGGGATTTTTGACATTTGAACCACTAACGCAAAAGTTCGAAAAAAAGACTGAAATAACAGTTTTCTTTAAAATTTTATTGGGTAACTTAAACAAATAATAATCCGTGTTTCTACCGCGAACACTAATAACACAAGAACATCGGTTTGGCATACTCAAAATGAGTTCATCCAAATCACGCTGTGGAATGGCCGCCCATGTTCGTTGCAACAACAAAAAAAGGTCTTCTTGCGACTGGATACCCTCCATATTCGGCAGAGCTCTTCTCTGTAGCATATCCCATGCATGCTCAATCGGGTTCAAGTCTGGCGACTGAGCAGGCCAGGGCAGGACATTGATGTTAGCTGCGGCGAGAGTCTGTCTTACAACTCTTGCGGTGTGCGGTCGTGCATTATCATGCATTAACTGAAATAAGGGACCGATTTGCACTTGTAGAGGAACGATGACGTCTGATACAATCGTCTCAGCATAAATTTGAGCGTTGAGGTTGCCTCTGATCCAAATCAACTCAGTTCTTCCGCCGATCCAAATACCCGCCCATACCATGATGGTTCCACCACTATAAGGATGGACTTCCTGGCAGGATTTTAATCGCTGTTGGCGTCCAGGGGTTCTCCAGTGTCGTATACGTCTTGTATCCGGTCTCATACCAAAACGAGACTCATCAGAAAAGCACACGAAACGCCATTGTTCTTCAGCCCAATTTCTGTGTTCAAGAGCCCATTGATATCGAATCCTACGATTGTGCATTGCTATAGGTGGTACCCGTAGCGGTCTTCGGGAATGAAGGTTCACTTCATGCAAGCGGTTTCTGACTGTTTGGTCGCTAATTAAGTTCCCTGAAGAGTGATGAAGCCTCACGGCTAACATCATGGCGGTTATTGTTGGAGCTCTTCGAGTTAAGATTTGAATGTATCGGTCTTGTCTCCGTGTGGTGCAGCGATACCGTCCTCCATGGCGCTCAGCCACGGTACCAGTGCTTCGGTAACGTGTCCAAAGTCGACTGATAACACTCTGACTTGTATTCAGAGCTAAAGCCACAGTACGTTGCCGGGAACCAGCTTCTATCATTCCCACGGCTCTGAGCATTTCTTCCCTGCTTAAATGACGTCGCCGCTCCATAATAACGTTGGTTTTAATCAGTAGTAGGGAAACAGTAGCACTAATAATGTCTTCAATGCGTTGTATGTTTTTATAGGGAAAATATTGACAGCTGATTTTCATCTTTTACTCGAATTTGATTCACAGTTCCTGATTCAAATTATGAAATGCACCAAAAAGGATCCATATAAATTTATAAAATCATAAATTTATTACAAAGCCACATCACAAGAAATCCGCATAAAAATGCTTGATCCCTAGACACTTTTGATGTGTGTATATTAACTGTTTGACGCCAGGAAATTATTGATTAAGCCTGATTTATATATACCTATATTTTTAACAAATTGGTGTGTTCCTGTGTATATGTCAAAGTTCAATTATGAATAGGTAATGTTAAAATCGTTGACCGGTCTTCTACATCTTTTGACTTTCATAATTTATTTCTGAGCCGTTCCAAAAATCTTTGATACCTACCTTTTTAGTCATAATTTATTTATTATTTTTGTTTGATTAGCAAACATATGTATTTTCTAAAACTCACTTGGTAGTTTATGCTACCACCTGGTGACTAATATTTAATCAAAAGGAACATAATTTTTAGGGTTGCGTAGCCAAAGGACGCCAACGGCACCCTATTATTAAGAGCGTTTACGCCGTACGGCATTTCATACAAATTTTCAAACCCTTATTTTTCGAAATGAATTACCCGTTTTTAATGAAACTTCATACGCATAAGCAGGGTACAAAAGTCTAACAAGTTAGTAGAGAACATTTTCGAAAAATAGTGTTACAGCCAAATTAGATCGATTTTAAATTGTCAATAGAAACAGAGATTTCCAGTTATCTTTTTTAGGGTTCCGTACCCAAAGGCTAAAAACGGGACCCTATTACTAAGACTTCGCTGTCTGTCCGTCTGTCCGTCTGTCCGTCTGTCCCGTCTGTCCGTCTGTCCGTCTGTCCGTCTGTCCGTCTGTCCGTCTGTCTGTCTGTCTGTCACCAGGCTGTATCTCAAGAACCGCGATAGCTAGACAGTTGAAATTTTCACACATGATGTATTTCTGTTGCCGCTATAACAACAAATACTAAAAACAAAATAAAATATATATTTAATGGGGGCTCCCATACAACAAACGCGATTTTTTTGCCCTTTTTTGCTCGATATCAAAAATGGCAACAGGTAGGCACTTGAAATATTCACAAAATACTCTAATAATAAATAATAAAATACTACTTTAATAATAAAATTAAAATAAAATAAATATTTAAGGGGGGCTCCCATACAACAAACGTGTTTTTTTCGGCGTTTTTGCCTTGTGGTACGGAACCCTTCGTGTGCGAGTCCGACTCGCACTTGGCCAGTTTTTTTTTTAAATAAGACATTTCGAAAATGTTCTCTACTAACTTTTTAGATCTTTGTATCCTGCTTATGCGTATGAAGTTTCATAAAAATCGGTTTATTAATATCGAAAAATAAGGGCTCGAAAGTTTGTATGAAATGCCGTATGGCGTAAACGCTCTTAAGGCTCCGCTGTCCGTCTGTCTGTCAAAGAGCTATATCTTTTGCACACTATAATAACAATGAATAAAAATACAATTAGGTTAATGGGGGCGTAATACGAGAAGCGTGTGTTTTTAAAAATATGTAGTGTTAAAATTGTACAGTGGTACGGAACTCTACGTGTTAAGTCCGACTCGCACTTGACCGGTTTTATTATTATGTTCAAAGTTAAAATTAATACGTAATTAGTATTGCAAAGGTGGAAGAGCACGCAGGAAGCAACTGAGCAGATTGTAAGACTCAAGTAAATTCGGTTAATTAATGATCCTTGAGTGCGGTGGTCGAGTGAGCAAGCTGTTACATTTGTACATCATTAGACTTAGTACAGTCGGTGACCAACATTGTCTGACCCACAGGAACTGGGTTAGATAATGTTGGCCACCGACTGTATGACACTGCAGTGCGATTCTGTAACCATCTCACCGTGAAAACTTAGGTGAAATGAGTTGTCAATAGTGTCAATTCCTAGCAAAAACAAACTCACATCACCTAAGTTTTCACGGTGAGATTTTTACAGAATCGATCGGACGGCCTTTCGAGACACGTGTGAGTCTTCAATGAAGTATTATTCAACAGGAATTCAAACTATTGAACTTGGAGCAAATGGTTTGTTTCCAGTGTTTTCATTATTCACTTTTTAAGCTGACACTACATAATAGGTATAATTATATTATCCTTTTCAGCATAATCAGCGGATAATTTTCTCACTGCTGGGAGACAAGTCTTCACTCTTCGAGAGGGACTAGGTAGTAATCTACCACGCGAGCCCAGTGCGGGTTGGTAGACGTCACATGTCTTCGATTTTTTCTAGGACATGCTGGTTTTCTAACCATGTTTTCCTTCACCGTTTTTGAGAGCAAGGGTGATGAACTTCAGCGGGATTGTCCGAAAGGGTTACCGCTGGCCCGGAACATAAAGGGCTAAGGAAGGAACACGGGTGGATTTTAGTCAGTAAGAGTCTGACACTCCCTTCCGCTCCCACCTAAAGTGGGGAAAAAAAAGGGTGATGAACTATTACACAAAGAAAAGCGCTTGCTTAGTTGGGCGAACCTTCAACCCCCAACCCCAACCCCTCGTTAGTTGGAGCCGTTATCACTGGGCAACCACAACTTTCTTTTCAGTACCTTTTTTTTTTGTAACTGAAATCTTTAGGCGCGTTGGCCATTTTTTGAGATGGGAAAAATCCATTGAAATCGCGTCACCGTTACCGTAAGCGACACCAGTCGTGTTTTGTTTATAAGTCGATTAGAAAAATACCCGCTTCGGATGTGTTCGGCTGTCCTCGGGATGTACTCTCGATTTTAATGTATATCCGATATGTCAGTGAGTGATGGCAAAGTATTCTGTTTGTGTTTTGTTTTCACTTCTGTGGCACTCCCGAGTGCCACTGCTTTTTTGTGCGAGTGCGAGTGCTTTTTTTTGGTGCGCGGTGGAAATCCTCATGGACTTTCTCCGTCACAGAGGGGCATGCCGGACTCTTACCGGCTAAAACCACCGCGGTGTCCCACCTCTGCCTATGGCCGGGGGTGCGGGATTCGCGTAAGCATTCACTGCTCCCTCGCCAGGCTTCGACCCGCTGTTCTTCAGCGGGTCCCACCTCCCCGTGCGGCCATTCTAGTAAAATTGGGAGTGTGAATTTCAACCAACTCAGTCTACTCCACATCACCCTGTCCTCCACGTTCCCCATCCAGTCTGTTCCAGCCACGTTTTTAAGGTTATCGGTCTATCATGCTAGAGGGGGACCTCTAGCATGATAGATAGTAATTTTTCACACTAGTGTGGGAACACTAGTGTGAAAAATTACTATCTTTAGTTGAAAAGTTCGTTGTAAATGCCACCAACATCCATCACATGCTTAATTAGATTTCTAAGTATACGCTTTTACCAAATATACATTTATAAGACCTATTATTTTCTTTTAAATGCCATTTCTATTGTAATAATTGATAACCTTTTCAGTTTATGTTTGTCCCTTAAAGGTTACTTCTGTTGTTTTATCATTATGGAAAGTGACATAGTTTTAAACCATTCTGTCCCAGAACCGGTCTGTGTGGTGCCGGACTTAAAGAATAGCACCACCCCATACTTCCCGTGGGTGTCGTAAAAGGCGACTAAGGGTCGTACCGGAGAATGGGCAGCAGCGTTCTCTATGCATTCCACCACCATACTATACTGCGATTGCCAACCCGCCTGCCAAGCGTGGCGATTATGGCAAACCCCCCCCCCCCCCCCTTTTGGGGGAGGCCTATGTCCAGCAGTGGACGTCTTTCGGCTGATATGATGATGATGATGATGATTCTGTCCCAGGAGTAACCTTTGAAAAGGGAGACTAGGGTGAAATGGATTAGGGTGTGGAAGATCGCCTTCATTCTGCGCCACGACAACCTCGATGCCACAGAAACGTTGAAAAGAAATGTTGTATAAAATATAGTGGTTCACAATAAACCATTTTCCTTCATTGGCAAATCGTTATTTTACTGAACACTTACAATCATCGTCTGCCTGGCCTTTTTCCAACTATGTTGGGGTCGGCTTCCAGTCTAACCGGATGCAGCTGAACACCAGTATTTTACATGGAGCGACTGCCTATCTGACCTCCACAACCCAGTTACTGGGTAATACGATACCCCTTGGTAAGATTGGTTGTCAGACTTTTATGGTTTCTGACTACCCGTAACGACTGTCAAAAATCCACGAATGAAAGCCGGGACCAACGGCTTAACGTGCTTTCCGAGGCATGGAGGGGTCTCGGAATGTAAAGATGGTCACCCATCCTCAGACCAACCGCGGCAAGCGTAGCTTAACCTGATCGACCGAACTGTGTAGCTGTTATTATTTAGCCTCTAGCCCGTCCTGAACACATAAAATAAGTACCCATATTTGGTGCCCCGACACATTGGCCAAAAGCGAAATGTCGGAAAATTGTAACACAATATTGAAGACGTACATTTCTCTGAAACTGAATTAAAAAGCCAAAAACAAAATTGACGAAAGCTCCTGACTTGTACCACTTCATTAATGTGTCTCTTAGAGTGAAAATTTTGCGGAAAATGATAAATAACGGTACTGACGGCCGCCGAATTTTGATGGGGCACCCTTTTGTATCGTATCTTGTTTCAGAGTGGGCTTATCCGTTCTTCGTATAATAGTGTGGACATTTGCCTTGTTATCTGAGACGCCGTCGGACCGATATCATGGCTAATGGATTTAATGGCGAGAAGACGTGATAGCTGATAAATTTTACATAAGTTTGGGTTTGATACTTTGGGTCTTTGTTTTGCTCTATTATGAGAAGGAACGCGATGAGGGCGCAGGTACGTATTTGTTGAATCCTGTTTTTACCGACTTTAAAAAAAGGAGGTTATCAATTCGACACGTATGTACCTAGGTAATGTTATTCAAATGGCATTATATTCACATATGACAATCTATTAGGGCTTCCAAACAAATATACAAAATTTTACAGACGTATTTATGTATGTTTGTCCACGCATTTCTCCGCAACTATTGATCGGATCGTGACCATATTTTTTATTAGCTTACAGTTACTTCAAATTAAGGAACAGTGCAAATTTCATCAAAATCGATTTAGAAATTTTCAAGTTAGAGACTAATACGTGTAAGTGTGACAGCCTGGCTTATTGATACGAGCTACGGGTGTAGTGTCAAAGGGAAAACATCTCAAAACCTTAGTCAAATTCTAGTGCAATATTTACAACAAAACTATTAGGTACCTACTTATTACAAACAAATATTCCAGTTTTTACTTAAAACTACAAATTACGAAATAAAAAAATTAAACCGACTTCAAAAAGAAATGAACTCAAATTGTGAAATAACTTTAATTTCGGCAGTCGGTCGCAAAAAACTAAAACTAAAATACACTCTCAAGACTCGGTGTCTTCCGAAATTAAAGTTATTTCACAATTTGGAGTTCATTTCTTTTTGAAGTCGCTTTAATTTTTTCAAATTACTTTTTTTTCCTTTATTTATGTTTGACTTACTGAAGTCGACGGCTCATCTTTCATTTCATGTGTGTTTTACCTGATGTTACCGTGTATTAGACATTTTAATATTGTGTCTTCTAAAAGCGAAAATTGTGAGGGTAATATTTTCATCGACCTTTCTTTACTTTTATGACTTGACGTAAGTGAACCGGTTCTATTATCAATTTCTGGTTTTACGATAATTTGGCCCCCATATCGAGTTACTCGTTCTTAAAAGCTATAATAAAATTATATTTTAATTAAATACTCATTTTAATTCCACTGAAATGATAACATGACATTTTCTTTAACCAAATACCAGTTTATTACAGAAATATTTGTGGAATGCAAATTAATTAATTCGAACTCTCCAATCATCTGATTTACATGCCAAAGCAATGTTATCAAACGTACGTACTTAACTATCTGTAACTCCGAATGGCGGTATTATAGAGTTTTAGATTGTATTGCTGGATATAAACATGTTTGTATTGATCGATTAACATCGTAATCAGACGTTGTCATATGAAATGGTTTCCGTTTATGGTTTTTCAATGATTGGGTATAATAATTTGAGTTTATATTCAAATTTTCATACTTGGATTTGAAAGTTAATGTTTAAGGTTCTCGCAGACAGGCGCAACCCAACGGTGCGACGCGATTCTGGTAGAAAAATCTCCAATTCATAGAATTTGTTCTACTAGAGTTATAAGGTTGAAAAACGCTATCTACAGAGTCAGCGAAAACATAGATGACACAGTGTTTGCTTTCTTTAAAAAAATTCAACAAAAAATTCAAATTTGAATAGTGAGATAAAATATTTTCATCATGCTCTGTAAAAAGTTATATTAAATGTTTTTCAGCCATTTTGAATACAGTTGGGTAAATAATAGCTACAAAAAAATAACTCTGCTTGTGTGTGTGTACAAAATTGTTTTGCGTACCCTGCTCTGAGAAATAAAAGGCAATGGCTGCGTCAGTCACAAAGATAGATTAACTGTCGCATTTATTTCTTTGTCTTGCTATTTTTCATTCATCAAACTAAATACAGAACTGAAGAGTTAATATAAAACCATTTTCTGTTTTTGTCTTTGAAATAATGTCGACTTTAATAAGCTTTCGTAGTTACTCAAACTCAAACCATTTATTTCAATTAACCTTTTGAATGTCTTAAGTTACACAGTTCGACATAAGCAATTGTCTTTCTATTGTGTCTCTAATTACGGCATTCTATGAGTTAAACCATTTACAGGCACTTTTGAATTGTCAAGAAGTCGGTCAGTCAGAAAATATGAAGCTAGTTGCCTATTCCAAAGCGTAGGTACCTATGGAGAAGAACGGGCAAGAAACTCCATGGAGTCATGGACACTCTTTTAAATTATATTTTTACAAAAATATTAGTTACATCATTAATGTTGAATTTACAACTACACTCCATCACTTCAGGACCCCTCGTTATTGTTTACCTAAACTTGAAAGTTCATTGTACTCATCATTATAAACTACATACCTAAAGCGCGGTCACTGTCGGACTGCATAGAAAAGAAAGAGAAGCGCAATGACACAACGCTGGTAATTTATTGCAAAATATGAAGCAATTATTTAATTACAAAAAATCTATTGTTTGGACTAAAAAATTAAAACACTAGTATTTTAGTATGTTGCTTGTAGAATAATCTGACAAAAAATCAGAATTATTGTATGTATATTAGTATGGTTTTTGTTGTAAAAAGAAAGTTTGTAGAGGTATCTTCATGATTTTTTTCTATCGTATCAAATTAGTTGTATTATGTTTTCAACACACTACCTATCTACCTTGCATTATATCCTGAAGAATATCATATATTTTTCTGATTTTGTTTACTGTAGTCGATCATATACTTTTATTGTTACTAAATAAAGGTATATATCGACGTGTGTGTTAGTGTATCGGCGTTCTGAAATTTCTGCTCAACTCCGTGGAGTGCTTGAGTTTATGTGTTTGTGCAATCCTAAAACCATGAAACACAAACAGCCTTTCCATACATTTTGTCGACGAACTGAACGCAAATGTTTGGAGCAGTTGAATTTTTGTATGCAGGGTGGTATCGACACGCAAACTGTAACCATGATTTTTTTTATAAACAATGACATTTGCTTACTTTGTAAAGTATTATATTATTTTATTTATAGTGAATGTGAAGACGATGTGGGTCATTTTATTCATTTTATATTTTTTTATTATTCTCTCTGTTCTGTTAGTTTTTTTTTTCATGGTCTGGCAGTTTGAGTAATTTATGTGGCCTACCCAAATGTCCTTTCTTTGGTACTGTCCGTCGAATCGTTGAGCTCCTTAAGGGGCCGGCGCGGCGGAGCATGCGTTGTTCATACAAACGTAATACCAAAACAATTTGTAAATCAAACATATTCTTAATGTAGTGTGTATTTATTCCGATGGGATTACAGAATATCTAGGTTCCCAAATATGTATTTGGAATGGACACTGATTTAAAGACGAGTTATGAGAAAAATAACTTTTCTATAGAAATTTGAAATTGCTCATATCTCGTCTACATATCAGTGTCCTTTCAAAATATTTATTTGGGAACCTAGATATTCTGCAATCCAATCGGAATAAATACACACTACATTATGAATATGTTTGATTTACAAATTATTTTGTTATTACGTTTGTATGAACTAAGCATGCTCCGCCGGCCCCTTAAGTCTTGAGTTGAGCTGCACGATTTCTGACAATTGCGTGCACGACGAATATGATTGACGTGTAAAAGTGTTTGTGGAAACCTACTTACAAAATAAAAATCATTTATCATGAATTCAGCACATGATTTTAGACCACCTAACGTAGAAAATTTCGCCAGTAATCAGAAAAAAGTCTACCGTTTTATACAAGAGTGCAATATCTACGCGATCAAAATGTATGGAACAGCATTTATTTTTTTAATAACCGACGAAATTAATTTACGCTGGCTGTCAATTGGACACTCGGCGTCACATTATTATAGTCATTATTATAGTCCTTGCCTTTCTGGTTTGTCAGAAAATTCAACTATTTTTTAATTTTAATTATTTATTTATTTGCACAATTTATTACCGTAGGTATACTGTTGACATTACACTAAATAAGGCCGCCAGTAACAGTTACAATGCCCCCTGTACTAGTTGATATGCTACACCACCCCATACATCCCGTGGGTATCGTAAAAGGCGACTAAGAGGCGTACCAGCGTTCTCTATGCATTCCACCACCATACCATACTGTGATCGCCAACCCGCCTGCCAAGCGTGGCGATTATGGCGACCCCCCCCCTTTTAGGGGAGGCCTATGTCCAGCAGTGGACGTCTTTCGGCTGAAATGATGATGATGATGATGACATGCCAGTAGCTGGCACAAAAGTATGCAAGTAGCTTGCATGTCATTATGGTATTCACCAATCAGCTTGCATGCCATGTGCCATAACAACTTCTGATTGGTGAATACCATACTGGTATACTTGCATACCTACTTTTGTGCAAGTTACAGGCATGTGTGTGAGAGCCCATACTGTATTACAGTAGGGTATTATTCCTCATTCCTGTGACCCGCAGAGTAACAAACGAGTGAGAACTTAAGAACATAATATAGGCTCCATAGGTAAAGAAACTTAAACAAATGAATTTTTACACTTTAACACTATTTTGGCTTCTCGTGATTGTGAGTGTGTGAGTATATTTTATATTATGTATGTATGGAGTTCGCTGTTTCAGAATCTTAAATGTGTCTTCAATACTTTTATAATTTAAGCAGAGTAAATGTTTTCGCACAACCTTTTTAAATATGTGTGAATTATAATTTCCGAAAACCTAGTTACATTAAATTTATTATTTGTTACTACTATTTTCTTTTTATTAATATTATAAAATGTATTATCTATTACTACTATCATCTCACATTTTAAGCACATTGATCCAATTATATTATTTGACCTTACAAAATATTTCTCTCTAGATTTTTTTTATTAAATATCTTATGCCATCCCACGGCGTGTCACTCCTCAAAGGGCGACTTACGGCGTCCCATAGACTAATCTGACCGTTATCTCCAGAGGTCTACAACAGGCCCTCTGACGGAGAGGGCATTATCAGCGTCCCTCCGGGCCTCCATTCAGAATGGAGGGCTCTAAGGCACTTTCATTGCTTTGTCCATTATGAAAATTTTCTCCCCCGTTAATATTTTTTATGAAGTTGCGTAGGAACGGAATATTTTTATGAAGAAAGTGTTGGATTACTTAATTAAGGTATTGAGGTATCGGGTCGCGTTTTTTGTGGTGTTTTGTTAGACTTTCTACGTTGTTTTGAAACTCAGGGCTTTCATTTAGGAGGTATTTCTTGGTTTTGTTACTTGATATTTATTAATATTGAAATAAAAGTGAATGATAAAGTTAATAACCAAGTCTTTGTTGAGTTTGATGACTTTTCTGGTAGCAACATTTTTTTCCCCAATTGAAAGGTAAGGAAATATTAAATACAATAATAATACTCGAGTAATAGTGTCGACAGGGAATAAGGAATTAGCCGTCCCCTGTGAACAAAAGGACAATTACTCAACGCAACCCTCAGGATTCCTAGTTATTAACCTACAAACGAAAGGCCATAATATACATAATCGTATCAAATTAAAAGCGGTGCGGGTGGCTTCCACACTTCGCCCCTTTAATTATACGCATTGACTTGCTAGCTCTTTGAATAAGGTTGAGTTTTGCAAAAAAGAGTTGAAAACATGGGGGCGCCACTGTTGCTAATTTTATTCGGATAGTGTATGGAATCGGATATGGAACCGCTATAATTATTGTAAACTTTGAAAATTACCTTCCCTACTGTGACATTATGGATCGCTACTATTTTTTTTTTTATTTGTATTGGGTTTGCTCTTGACTCTAGTCTAGGTCAGAGGTGACAGAGACAAAGTGGACGATGGAGTGAGCTTACCCAGAAGAAGCCTGTTCACTCTTACTTTGAACAGATTCGGGTTATATGCGCTCGGAAACACAGACGCAGGTAAAGAGTTCCACTCTTTTACTGTGCGCATTATAAAAGTCATTTGAAAACGCTTAGTGCGAATTGGTGGAATAGCAACTAGGCAGGGATAGTAACTTGCTGTGCGTCTGGATGACCGAAGGTAGAAGGGGGCCGGTGGAATGAGGTCGTGGAATTCTTGGGCACACTCACCGAAGTACAATCTGTAGAAGATCGACAAGCAGGCAACCTTGCGGCGATGAGCCAAGCAACACACACATTAAAGAAACATAGGTACATTAAAGAAAGTATGTCAGAACATGCGTTTTTCTGAATAAAGTATTACAGCTCAGGTACCCCTAAGTCGACATCGTCTGATGACGTCCGATAACTAGGTGGACGCACTCACTTTCTTTTACATATTATGTTTAGTTCGATCAGCCGAGTTTTGGCGATAATGCACAAGCACAGCCCGGCCGGTGACAGATTAGGTTTATAACTCGCGTTAGAACGAAAATATAGAGCAACTAGCTACGTCCCGCGGTTTCACCCGCGTAAATGTCGATCCCGTGGTAATATCGGGATAAAAAGTAGCCTGTATGTTAATTTATATATACTTTATTGTACACCAGAAAATACATAAGAAAAAAAATACGATTGTTAATCCAGTATGCCAGCTACCTCCATACAAAATTTTATCAAAATTGGTCTAGCCGTTTGAGCGTGAAGAAGTAACAAACATATAAACACACACACACATACTCAAAAACTTTCGCCTTTATAATATTAGTGTGATGTAGGAAAAACTAACCTAGTTGTAACTAGTCCCAAATGAAACTTATAATTAACTCCAGTCCAACTAGAATTCTCACAGAATTCCTAGAAGTAATTTCCTCACAAATACATACATAATATTATGTATCAAATTAAAAAGCCGGGCGAATAGGGCTGGCACACTCGGCCGCTGTAATTACACGCATTGACCTGCCGCCGCCTCTTTGCGCCAAGTTCTTGACACCCTTACTTCGCACTTTTGTGAGTTTTCTGTTCAGCTATAATAAGGCTGGCTGGAATCACGCCCTGTGTTGCATTTAAAAAAAGTGTAGTGACGTAGTTTTGACGGTCGTCTGTTTTTGAATTGAGAATGTCAGTTGAAGTTCTTTTGTTTTTATTTGTTTAGAGAATGCATTGGTGGGTTCCGATTGTGCAATATTATGTGTTCCAGTGGTTTTATTATATTTTGGTGTTCTCAATAACATTGTTATCATAGATCGAAAAAATAAATGAAACTAATTATAGAGAATGGGGTTTAGGTAGAAAATAAACCAATACCTTCGACTATACGATCCAATAAAAACATTAGCTACTAAAAACGTCCCGAGCTTATTTATGACTTATTTAAATCATTTTCGATACCCAAATACCCATACAAAATAAACAAGGCTATTAAAAAGTTCTCCTAAAACATAAAATCCTAAAATAAATACCAAAGCAAAATTAATTCGGTATCAGTCCGTGGAAACAATATAAATTTTATTCAACACACGAGCACACGAAATTAAACAAAGTTTAGCGGTATTAGCATTGTTCTCGCTCCGCAAAGTCGGTTAATTAAACAATAACAATTTGAGTACCTACTGTTATTGACTTTTTAAATTCAAAAACCGAATCGTGAATGAGCGAATTCTTGAAGTTTAAAAAGACCCTTTTACGGGTTCGTGTAATTTGTCAGAATTATTGGGTCATGTTCAATTATGGAAGGAAGAATTTAGGATTTTGCCTTACATACACACGCCAGTTTTTCCAACAGAACTTTACGCACTTTATATTTTTACCGTGTAAACTGAGCTATGAATACACCGGAAAATCCTTTGCTAAACGGACCTTCAAACGCGCGGAATCAAAACGATTTGTGATAAAAGAAAATAGCTTGCCATATTTTTTATGTTTGAATGTGGAATGTTTTGTTTTTATTTTAGCTGAAAAATAAAACTGCCCAGTATGTTTTAGATAAAAACTTTGATGAATCTCCTTGCTAGCCAGCCTGTTGCTACATAAAATTATTAATTTATTCATCATAACGCCATCTTTGTTTCACTTAAAAACTTGTTTATTTGCTTGTTTAACTTCTTAATTATTTTTAAAATCGTTTTATCTGGCTTGATATGACTTTTAACATATTAGTTGATTCTTGTGATCGGTTATTTATGTTCTGTGTTTGTGTTTGGATTTCCCCACAGTCTTTAGTCCGATAGAGCTTTTAAACGGCTTTGTAAATAATAATAAGTCATTTATTGGGCGTTCCAGATCTACAATTATGTGCCCTTTCTCTTATTTATTTCACACAAACCCATTATCATTTCCTCTCAATTATACATGCAGGTAGTTAAATTAATTTAATGCCGTTTTCTGTCATCCGCATAAATATTCATTACGATGCGACACATATTAATTAAATATCTTAATAATAAGATGATTTTAAATGCTGGCAGTTATTTACAAGTCTAACACACCCGCGGTCGAAAAATTAAATCTTTAAAAAACGTTATTATTTTTGAACAAAGTACCCAATTAATTATGGTCGAAGAGCATGATTTGCTTATTGCTTGTATATAGGAAATAGCCAATAGTATTGTCAATATCACTATAGAATAGAATGTTTTCTTTATTAGAGTGACCAAGACTCAAACAAGATTGTTAGTAAAACTTACGACTATGTTAGTAAGTACAGACACTAAACAAAAACACAAGAAATAACGGTTGGTCCCCGTTGCGACATCCCATGAGAGACGGCACAACAGTGACCCACGTAAACACAGTCCAGGCGGCTCGCAACCTTGTTTAAGACCCTGTTGGAGCCGCCCCACACCCTGCGCACCAGGGAAGCGCACCTCTTACCCACTGTTGCGTAAAAGCAATCTACATGCGCATCTGCGAACATCTCTGACGCACTAGAGAAACGGGGCAGCCCCACCAGTATCCTAAACGCATAACTATACCTAGTTTTGTTATTATCACCCCTGTATAACCTTGACGAGAAGAGGTGTGTATACCTATATATATATACCCTAATATGCTATATATAGCACAAACACAGTTCGCCAGTTTATTTAAAGTCTCATGTAATTGGAGTGGGGGTTGGGGGAGGGGGGGGGGGCTATTGCCGTCAATAGAGCACAACTCCATACTCCAGCCTGCTACTGAGAAATTCCAGATGGATAAAACCGGATAACACTTTCCCCGACCCGGGAATCCAGGACCTTTTGTAATAATTAATCTAATGTATATATTTTTTTGTGTTTCAGGAACTTACTGAAAACGTTGACCATAAAGGATGTAAGTAAACCTCCATTTCATAGGTACAAAAGTTTTTTTTTTAAATAAAGGGAACCTAAATTGAAATACTTCCTCGAACCAAACGCATGATGCTTACCTTTTTTAACCAACCATCCGATTGACCAGACCAAGTAATAGAAATTAGTTCAGGTGGACCCCGCTCATCCGCTTCGCCGGTCAACCGTTCAATTGAATGAATTGAACGAATCGTTCCCTCGATCGGGTACGCGAATTCGATAGTTAACGACAACATTCCATTTTACAGTTGGTCAGCCTTGCTTTGGATTAAGCGGTCCTAATTTAGAGCTTATTTCTTTTACGTTAAGGTTCGGAATTTTTCGGGTTATTTTTGCGAAGGTAAAGTTAAAATTGTTTCCGAAGGGAGTTTTGTGATGACTAAAGAATTGATTAGTCACAATGTTTTATTACTTTATTGGAAAATTCCAATTGTTTTTCGGTCTTTTTAAGGGAAAGTTGCTTGTTGGGTGGTAAATACTTGTTATTTTTTCGTTCGTCGCCCAATCCCCTGCAGAGGGGAACCGACCAATTTTATACATTCCACAATATGGCTTTTCTCAAATTCCTTTTTATTATGTAGACGTTTTTGCCCTTTAGGCGTAGGGAAAGTAACCGCGATAATCAATAACCTTTAGGGAGCTTAACATATGGAATGTGCTTGATTTCCTTGCCAGTGTAAATCTTTGACTTCATCGATCTTAGGGAAAAAAATACCCTGAAGTGAAAACTATCGCGATTCTCACATTTTTTACAAGAGTGAGTACTTATATGTTAAGTAGGTAACCGACACTATGCAGTGTGAAAATATAAAACTGGCCAAGTACGAGACGGACTCAAACACGAAGGGTTCCGTACCACAAGGCAAAAACGCCGAAAAAAACATGTTTGTTGTATGGGAGCCCCCTTAAATATTTATTTTATTTTAATATTATTATTAAAGTTAAATTACAACTGAGTATTTTGTGAACATTTCAAGTGCCTACCTGTTGCCATTTTTGATATCGAGCAAAAAAGGGCAAAAAAATCGCGTTTGTTGTATGGGAGCCCCCTTAAATATTTATTTTATTTTAATTTTATTATTTATTATTAAAGTTAAATTACAACTGAGTATTTTGTGAAAATTTCAAGTGCCTACCTGTTGCCATTTTTGATATCGAGCAAAAAAGGGCAAAAAAATCGTGTTTGTTGTATGGCAGCCCCCCTTAAATATTTGTTTTATATTGTTTTTATTGTATTTGTTGTTATAGCGGCAACAGAAATACATACTTTGTGAAAATTTCAACAGTCTAGCTATCGCGGTTCTTGAGATAGAGCATGGTGACAGACAGACGGACAGACGGACAGACAGCGAAGTCTTAGTAATAGGGTTCCATTTTTACCCTTTGGGTACGGAACCCTAAAAACGTAAGCTGCTGTTTATACAAGATGGCCTCCGGTATATCAAATATCAGTTCAAGACAAACCGCTACGGAGTCTCAACATATTTGTCATGTTCATTGTATCGCATTCGTACCGCTTCACTTGACTTACTTACCTGGATAATAGAAAAACATAACACACTTATCACACTAATATTATAAAGGCGAAAGTTTGTGAGTGTGTGTGTGTGTTTATATGTTTGTTACTTCTTCACGCTCAAACGGCTGGACCAATTTTGATGAAATTTTGTATAGAGGTAGCTGACGCCCAGGATTAAAATATAGGCTATTTTTATCCCGATATTCCCAAGATATCGAGACATGCGGCTGAAATCGCGGGGCGCAGCTCGTACATATATGTATATACCTACTTCACTTAGAGGAGATATTCCTTTTATTTTACAAACGTGTTCATACTTTTAGGTTTAGGTAGCCTAGAAATTCGAGGTGTTACTTTTAATTAGTGTTCTGTGGGCTCGTGGCTTAATAATAACAGCCGAATGGGACGATCGATCAGGTTAAGCTACGCTTGCCATGTTAGCCTGTAGATGGGTGGCCATCTTTGCATACCGATAACCCTCCGTGCCTCGGAAAGCCGTTGGTGCCGGCTGTCATTCGTGGGTCTTTGACAGTCGGGTCGTCAGATACCCAAAAGTCTGACAACTAGTCTTACCAAGGGATATCGTATTACCCAGTCACTGGGTTGTGGAGATCAGATAGAAAGTTGGTCCATGTAAAATACTCATCCGGTTAGATTGAAAACCGACAACATAGTTGGGAAAAGGCTAGACAGATGATGATGTTCCAAAAGTACCTACCTACCTGATTAAAATGTAATGCAATGGATCAGAAAATGTACCTGTGGATGCCAATTCGTAGTACCACTTACAAATTGGGGCTTCGATTTGATTATTTAAATAATGAATCCCGAAATTCCAATTTTAAATCAACTATAAAAACATGCTTTTCAATAGCTCTTTTCATTATAATCTTTGTTTTCTGCATTTATTTTGCTGCAATGCCAATAAACGCATTTTTCTTTTTTTCTTTAATAGTTACAGTTGAGTTTAATTTTTTTTTCCACAATTTTCGTTGATGATAATATTTCAATTACTTAAATAAAGTTATCGTTATTCAAACAATAATGGTTGGAACAAATGGTACGAAATAAAGTTGAAACTTTATAAATACAGGTGAATGTGTCATGTAGGTATACTTTTCGTGAATTATTTGGTAAGTATTTAGCCTTGAACATTGTTTGTTTACATTTTTTATTCATCGAAATCAGTTTTATTTTTCTCTCTTTTATTATTTCCTGCTTTTTATTATATTTCCTGCCTAATTTTGCATTGTACCAGCCTAATTTTGCATTGCATCTTTTATGTTTGTTTTTTACTATTTTACTTTGTATATCATTGTATCCTTTTTAGGTATACATTTTATGGCATATTATATCCATGCATAATTTTGAAGGCACACTGACTTCTAAGATACAGGTTTTTACCTAGTTTAGAGGTCAGGGTTTTTTTAGTGTGAATCACTTAGCTTAAGCCATTTTTTTATTTGTTTACTGTTCAATGTAATGTTCGTGCATTTCTAAGAGTAATTAAAGATTTATTTATTTATATTTATTTATTTTCATCAGATACTTTTGAAACAGACAGTACAATAACAGGGTTGAAAGAATCATACACTTAAAAAGCGCTAGGGTAGGCCTTTTTTCGGGTGGGAAATCATCAAATGACCCCTCACGCTCTGGGTGGAGCGGAAGGGAGTGTCAGACTCTTACTGACTAAAACCCACCCATGTTCCTTCCTTGGCCCTTTATGTTCCGGGCCAGCGGTAACCCTTTCGGACAATCCCACTGACCCGGCAGGCTTCGGCCCCCCTTAGGCCTTCCTCGATGCTGGCTGGTAGGCCTTTTTTTTTTTTTTTTTGGGTGGGAAATCATCAAATGACCCCTCCCGCTCTGGGCGGAGCGGAAGGGAGTGTCAGACTCTTACTGACTAAAACCCACCCGTGTTCCTTCAGTTGCCTGTGCCAGGGGCCACGGTATCTCTTTCGAACAACCCGCGACCCTGGCGGGCATCGGCCCTAGCGGACCCCGTCAGTTGATGCTGACATCTCCTTGAGGCGCGCGTGGAACACAACGCGCCGTCGACCCGGGCCTGGTCCTTACTGGACGGCGAGCTGCCCATTGCTCGCCGTCCGCAAGCCCGCGCCTACGGTGGCCGGGAATCGGCTATCGATTCCCAACGCCCAGGGCGTCTCCTGCGGCGGCTAGGGGCGTGAGGGCGCAAGGATTGCCTCTCCCTCACACGCTCCGCCTCCTCCTTCGCGAGCATCACTGCTTCGCAGAAGGAGGCGATCGCCTCCCATGCACTCTCGCTCCGTACCATGGCCCGGACTAGGGCCGGACGCGAGAGATCGCCGCCGGCGATCGCCTCCTTGAGGACACGGCGGTGCTCTGCCCAAGCTGGGCAGATCTCCACCGTATGCTCCACCGTGTCCTCCGGGCGATCCACACAATGGTGACACCCGGGCGTTTCCTCCCGCCCTATTCTGAACAGGAACCTCCCGAAGCAGCCGTGCCCGGTGAGGACCTGCGTTAGGCGGAAGGTGAGGACGCCGTGGCGCCTCCCTAGCCACTCCTCAAAGAGGGGACTTATCGCCGCAATTGTGGCGTGCCCAGCACTGGGTTGCGACATGGAGAGTACGACTGTCGCAACCCAGTGTTGATTGAATAATTGATTGTTCGACATGGATGTCGCCATGAGATCGCGCCGGAGCTCTGTCCGCTGCGCCGCGATTTCTCGCGGCAGCGGAGTTTCGCCCCGGCGTTTTACCTCCTCTCGCCACTCCCATATGTGGGCGAGGACTTTGGCCTCCAGATCCCATGGCGGCAATCCGGCAAGGAGGCTCGCTGCCTCCCCGGAGACCGTGCGGTAACCCCGGACTAGCCGGATGGCCATGACCCTCTGGGACGCGTTCAACCGCCGGGCTGGTCGCCGCCTCAGTGAGCCGCTCTGGGCGGAGCGGAGGGAGTTTCAGACTCTTACTGACTAAAACCCACCCATGTTCCTTCCTTGGCCCTTTATGTTCCGGGCCAGCGGTAACCCTTTCGGACAATCCCACTGACCCGGCAGGCTTCGGCCCCCCTTAGGCCTTCCTCGATGCTGGCTGGTAGGCCTTGAAATCGAATTTTGTTTTTGAATCATATTTTGTTCAACATGCAACTTGCAAAAACGTTAAAAAATTTGAATTTCGTGGGTAACTCTGGCACTTAGGTACCTTTAACATCTTATAGGTGTACGATACGATACGCCCAGTTTAGATTATTAACGTTGTACTATTTCTTTATTTATACCTAGAAGAGCCGAAGAGTAATTTGTATCATAGCACAAGGGACCTAAAGGTAACTTCATGAAGGTTGAATCTCAGCAGCATTTGCATATAAATTGTATGGTCAGACAACAAGACTGATGCCTTCGTAATTGCGATTTTGAGTACTATTTAGCATTATTTTTATAAACATGGCGTTTAAATTAAAAAAGTTTGATGAATCACGTCTCAAGTATCCCCAAGCTTTAATAAAATAGCACACAATTTTTTGGAGATGCGTCATGTATTTTTTTAATCAACTAAACTTCTGTTGAAGAATCATGCTGAAGTGGCAATGGGGGGGCCATAATTATTAACCACAGAATCGATGACTGCGACGGAAAGATGTTCGCGTATTTTAAAACTAGGGCTGATCGCCCACGACGTGGCTATGGCACTAAAAGTAACGTGTTACAAACGCAAATCACCAATAAATAAATAAATAAAATAAATATTTTATTCAGTATTAAAATTGGTAAAATTATTACATAAAGTCTTAGAAATTATTTACAAAGGTATAATAATGTTAGATGCCTGTACTACGATAAACCTGTATCACAGGCGGCATGAGCATATGGTAATTGTAGGACTATAAAATTCTTAACAATATTTAACATGTAGTCTTAAAATAATGACAAAATTTTATTAATTAATTTTTTTATACCTAGTTTACTATAAAAGATAATACAAAATAATAACAAAAAGTCTTATTGTATACGAATAATTGAGTCAGCGTAAAATAGATCGCCACCTATCTAAATTTGCCTAAAAGCTCCTTCAAACAGGCGCGACATGCGATAAAATCGCGCGCGACACAAAGGCACCGCACGTTGCGTGACTTGCGGTGCCTTTGTGTCGCGCGCGATTATATCGCGTGTCGCGCCTGTTTGTAGGAGCCTTAAAACAAAAAAATAAGTGTGTTAAAACTGTATTTTGGTTGTTACCTCTACCTATCAATTTAGTTTCATGAAAATAATAGAAAAACGTTTACAAAATGTACCTAATGTAATTTTTCTGCCAAGTATTTTTAATTTTCAGCGGGATTGTCCGAAAGGGTTACCGCTGGCCCGGAACATAAAGGGCTAAGGAAGGAACACGGGTAGGTTTTAGTCAGTAAGAGTCTGACACTCCCTTCCGCTCCACCCAGAGCGGGAGGAGTCATTTAATGATTTCCCATCCGCAAAAAAAAAAGTATTTTTAATTTGGTGCCTTATTTACGAAATTCTCGATATCTTTCCTCGTGAAAACTTTGGATTTTTTGGGCCTTGTGGCGGTGGATAATTTCTTGAAAAAAGCCGTCAAAACATATTTCTTTATATTGACATTATGTCATAGCTATAAACTTGTTCGTAACATTGAATATGTGCTCCAAAGGGTTGAATTTTGATATTTTTTGGAAAGTTCATCAAAATACGCAACAAAAACTCCTTCCGTAAGCGAATCCACTCGTTTTTCTGTCCTCCACTTCATAAACTTTTCGTAAGTATTTAAATAAATGCTTTGTGACCTTGACGGCGACAGATTGAAAATTATTTCTTTTCCTTTCTCTTACATTTGTAAATTAGGGTCTCCAGTCTCACTAGATGATGACATTTTCACTGTTGTAAAATAAATTACGGTCACCAATTCAATTTGCAATTAGAGAAAAATTCTAAAGATTTCGCGCCAAGTCTCTTTTTTTAGGGTTCCGTTGCCAATAGCAAAAAACGGAACCCTTATAGATTCGTCATGTCTGTCTGTCAGTCTGTCTGTCGGTCTGTCTGTCCGTCCGTATGTCACAGCCACTTTTTTCTGAAACTATAAGAACTATACTGTTGAAACTTGGTAAGTAGATATATTCTGTGAACCGCATTAAGATTTTCACACAAAAATAGAAAAAAAAAACAATACATTTTGGGGGTTCCCCAAACTTAGAACTGAAACTAAACAATTTTTTTTTTCATCAAACCCATACTTGTGGGGTATCTATATAGATAGGTCTTCAAAAATGATATGGAGGTTTCGGATATCATTTTATTCTAAACTGAATAGTTTGCGCGAGAGACACTTCCAAAGTGGTAAAATGTGTCCCCCCCCCCCTGTAAGTTCTAAAATAAGAGAATGATAAAACTAAAAAAATATATGATGTACATTACCATGTAAACTTCCACCGAAAATTGGTTTGAACGAGATCTAGTATTTTTTTTTAGTACGTCATAAATCGTAAACCGCAATTTACCTTTCATTCAATCAAATCAAATATAAAAATAAAGAAAAAATATATTTAGTTTCATAAACATAAACCTTATACATAAACCCGGATGTTACGGAACCCCCCCGGTGCGCGAGTCCGACTCGCTCTTGTTTATTTCTTCTGTAGCCGAAACGCAATGCACGCATTCTACCGAAGAGATCGCCGCTTTTAGTTCCATTTTCAAAAATAAAATGTTCTTCTTTTTTTATGAAACAGTAATAAGTCGAGTCTTTATTCATGATTATTCTTCTTATGAGTAAGGACTTCTTCATTTCTGTAGGCTCATTGCTAACACACAAAAATAAAAAAATAAAACTTTTTCCCCTAGAGGAATATATGCTATGTTTTCCTCGCTCTGGTACGCTACAATGACGGTCTTTTTGAGCAAAAGGAGTGAAAAAATATTTTGAGTTTTAACTGTAGGCATACTTAATACAAACTAGTTTTGAGAATACTTATCCTGGTTTTTGGTATAACTTGCTTAAGTAGCGGTAGTTTAAAACGATTTAGTATTAAAGAAAGAAAAGACTTAACGAAATCCTTTTTGATTTAGCAAAATCCAACTTTAGTAGTACAGATAATTATGTAAGATTTAATCACTATTCTTGTTTGCTACTTGAGACAAGTGTAAATTAAACCTGACACTTTACCCATCCCCAAGCCTATCTCACTTACCCAATTTACATCAAAGCACGTAATATCAGTGCCCGTCACTATCTCCTAACGAAAATTGCGATCCAACGTCACTCCGAAGACAAAGTGCCTCAAAGGACACAATTTTAGCGTCAAAATAAATTTACCCTTGGAAAGGGGTAATTCCATATTTTCTGGAGAATAAAACTAATTCCCTTCTCGTTCTAAAAGCAATAGCACTTAGTGAGACTTTGGCATTTAACAAGGTTTGTAATTGAGGGGCTGTAGAAGTGAATTATAAACTTCTTAGATGAGGTTCACTGGTGATTGATGCTGATTTTGTTTATTTACTAGTGACTCATCCCTGCTTTCCGCGGTCTTACGATTTGAGAAAACCACGTGATTCTTTTATCATGCCGAGGTTTAACCCTTCAAGCGTCAAGTGTACACCAAGTGTACATAAGAGAAAGTGCTCGAAACGTCAACGGTACACCTAGTGTACACAACTACTGTCATTGTTCTATTGTCATTGTGAAAACAATGATTTACTGCGTTCATTTAATTACTTCAACACGTGAGGTGGGTCGACAGGTAAGCGGGCAAACGTGTGAGAGGTTAATATGCAGGATTTATAAGTAAAAGTTCCAGAATTAATTCTTTAAATAATTGTGAAAACCGCATCAAAATCTACTGTGTAGTTTAAAATAACAAGCAGAACGATTATCAAATTCGAAAACATGTGACAACCACCAACCCGTACAATGCCCGTGTAGTGGACTACGGCCAGAGAGGGAGTGGCCCTCTCACTGAGAGGAGGCCCGTATCCCAGCAGTGGGCTTTTTATGCTAAGCGGTAATGAAACTGTACTGAAATGAAAAGCTACTTTATTTTATACTAGCAGCGCCCCGCGGTTTCACCCGCATAAGTGTCGATCCCGTGGGAATATCGGGATAAAAACTATCCTACGTCCTTTTCCGGGACTCAAACTATCTCTATACCAAATTTCATCTAAATCGGTTCAGCGGTTTAAGCATGAAGAGGTAACAGACAGACAGACTTTCGCATTTATAACATTAGTATGGATTATACTAATATTGTCTCACCGAAAAGTTAAACAAGCCTCTATATATAGAAACAATAAAGGCTCCTTCAAACAGGCGCGACACGCGATAAAATCGCGCGCGACACAAAGGCACCGCAAGTCACGCAACGAGCGGTGCCTTTGTGTCACGCGCGATTATATCGCGTGTCGCGCCTGTTTGTAGGTGCCTTAAACTGGGAAAACAAAACACCGATTTCAAAAATATAGGTAGGGTCAGATGTCTAACAATGAAACAGTGGTACACAATAAAACACTGTAATATTTCTAAAATGCTGCGTTGCCAGATCGTGCATTATATCGCGTAAGGACACTCTCGAGAACCCCCCGCCCCACCCCAGTTTGGGTAGGCGCCACGTGGGAGAAGACGTGTCTGTGGAGCATTTAAGTTTTTTTGACAAAAATGTAAGTATTTTTGTAATTCTTTAAAGATTTTTCATTAAATTATGGTTGAAAAATTCATATTTTTCATGATTACCTAGCATTAAACATATTTCGTAGATTATGTGGAATAGATCATTATGTTAAAAGTGTTACAATTTAATGTTTTTTTTTTGAGGTTAGTAAAATAAACCCTATTGAGTCAACAATGAAACAGTTGCACAATGGATACAATGAAACACTGTTTGAAGAAAAGAAAAGAAGAAAACACTTGAAAAGTTTGTGATTTTATATTTTTTTGAGATGAATGTAATAAAACCTTTTTTGATTGAACTCAAGCATTTTTTATCATTCACCTACTCCATAAATTTCACAAAATATGAGACAAACACTTCATTATTATGTCTCATTGTTGAATTTGTGGTGTTTCATTGTGTACACCACTGTGGACACAATGAAACATTTCCAATTTTTTCGTTTATATTTTTTTGCTGATTGATTACACATTAATTTAAAAAAAAAACGTTAATTACATCTGATACCTACCCAATAAAATTGCCTATATACCTTCAAAAAATTAGACTTCTATCTGTAAAAACAAAAGGAGTACGAGACATTGAATTTTTAGTGTTTCATTGTTGAACACACTATTAATTATTATGTTTCATTGTTGAATTTGTGGTGTTTCACTGTATACACCACTGTGGACACAATGAAACATTTACTATTTTTTTGTTTTCATTTTTTAGCTGATTGATTACACATCAATTTAAAAAACCATAAATGACATCATATACCCAATAAAATTGCCTATATACCTGTAAAAAATTAGACTTCTATCTGTAAAAACAAAAGGTGTATGAGACTTTGAATTTTTAGTGTTTCATTGTTGAACACATGACCCTACCCTTTTCTCCATTTTGGAATTCACGTCATAAACAAGTGTTTTGAAAGTCGTTGTTACAAATGAAGGAAACCGTTTACGTAACTTATAAGTACCCATTTCGTGTAATTTTATAGGTTCACCTCTGCTGAACCTTTTGGGGAAAGCAGGCGAGATGTTACGTATCCACAAAAAAAAACACAACATCACAAATGTGAAAATATCAGATATATCCAAAAAGATACCTCCTTGTTTGTATTTACGACCATCACATTAGACCATCTCGGAAAAAATGTACACGCTACTTACAAGTTTGTGGGAAAAATGACCCAAATATATCCCAAGATTCCCGAATGGAGGTCAAAAGGATGGATGGATGTTCATAATCCACATGATCGAACCTTTGCTCTCGGATACGTAAACTAACATATTTTTATAGGAATCGTGGATTAACTGTGCTATGCTTTGGAAAGGGCAACTAGCTTCATCTTTGTGAGAACCCACCCCTTGATAATTCAAAAGTGCTTGTAATTGTTTAAGGGGCTTACATGACCTACATGGCTTACATGACCATTGTCTGTGTGGTGCCGGACTTAAAGAATTGCACCACCCCTTACTTCCCGTGGGTGTCGTAAAAGGCGACTAAGGATCTTACCGGAGAATGGGCAGCAGCGTTCTCTATTTATTCCACCATCATACCATACTGCGATCGCCAACCCGCCTGCCAAGCGTGGCGATTATGGCAAACCCCCCCCCAAAATTGGGGGAGGCCTATGTCCAGCAGTGGACGTCTATCGGCTGAAACGACGACATGACCTGAAGCACGATCACTGTCGGACTGCATATAAACGAAAGAGAAGCGCGATGACGCTGGTAATTTATTGCAGAAAATGAAGCAATTATCTATTTACAAAAAATCTATTGTTACGAACTAAAAAGTTAAAACACAAAATCTGACAAAAATCAGAATGGATTGTATGTATATTAGTATGGTTTTTATTGTAAAACAAAGTTTTTAGAGGTATCTTCATGATTTTTTTCTATCGCATCAAATTAGTTATATTATGTTTTCAACACACTATCTACCTAGCATATATCCTGAAGAATATCATAAATTTTTTGTTCACTGTAGTCGATCATATACTTTTATTGCTTCTAAAACGTTTTTTTGGGTTTAGGTCCTGTAAGTAATGAAATACATCTAAGTTAAAGTGTAAATAATATTTCTTCGTTCATCTAGTGGTCGCAAGCGCTATCTGTGCATTAGGTCCTGGGTCTGATTCCCATTCCCGGTCGAGCAAAGTTTCATTGGTTTTTTTCCATCAGGATTGTCATGATACAAGCCTGGAGTCTGGATCCGTGCCCGGTTGATGGCAATTGGCCCTCTCCCTACCACTGTACCACATAGGACTAACAAAAAGTAAGTTTAAAAACTAAAACCCGACTACTGAAAAGGATGAAACAAGAAAGCTATTACATTCTCTTCTTGTTGTTGACCTCGGGAAGGCCGTGGTCAAAAACCACCCTTCGAGCCATTCGAAGAAAACAGGCGTGGTCGTTATAAATAAAATAAGATCAAATGCTAATGTGAAAGGTAATAAAACTTTTTCATATAGGTAGATGATTGTGGTTCAAGCTGTAAATGTCAGGTAATGGAAATAGAATGGCTTTACGTCTTTTGTTGACATGAAGTTTCTGATTTAAATTAGGTACGGAAAACAGGATTACTCAGTCATACAATTTTGGAGATAAAATCTCAATATTATTGGTAGCCGAAAGTATACTGCGACGCGCGTACGGCTCCGTACGCCCGTCGTCGTATCCAATCGAATCCTCTCGGCTGTCGTCCAAATTTTTCTTTTCCTATTCTGTGTTTTATGATTATTTTCTTCTTTTTCTTAATTTTTTCTTAATTCTTTCTTCATTCTTAATACTACGTTAACTTCAACCATTTTCAAAAATTACAACACGTCAACACGGTAGGAATGAAACTATTTGACCAGGCGCAGAAACGGATACGTTCGCAAGCGACGTACGGAGCCGATCGTATGCGTCGACATCCTGCCGGGCGCGATCGTTTGTCGCCGCATCCGTTCGTATACTTTCCGATCCGATACGATACGAGCCGTTTCGTGAAAATTATCGTTTAAAGTTCACTCCAAGAGGAACAAATGGGATACCCAAATGTGTGGAAAACAGCCCTTAAAAAATTTTGTTCAGACTTTGACCGCCATCTTGGACCGGCAGCGAACTAATAAAAAAATTAATGTTAAACCTAACCACATTTCTTTAAAAAAACACGATTTCCTGAGGAGATTTCGTTACGTTATCAGCAACTTGTGGACACTCCATGTTAGGCAATTCCTTTACCACCTTTTACAACACCTCTTAAAACAAAGGCTGTGTTCTATTTTAGCCGGATTTTATCACAATTTATCACTCAAACCAAAATAAGGGCGCCATGACAGTGTCCATTACGGAATTGTCCACTCAAATTAAATGCTTTACTTATCATCCTTAACATTAGATTTAATTACATAATGTATTGTATGCTTTTAAGAATATACTAATGATTAAAATGCCGTAAAACTGGTTGTTAATTTTAAATGCGTGTAAAACTAGGTCAATATTAATATGTAGTTGCTAGTTTTTGTTGGGAAAATTGTATGGCGGAACTTATGACTGTAGAACTATGCATTGTAACTTTTGCTTTTGTTTTTTCCGTATTTGAACACAATTTAGGTCAAATACACAATTTCAAACCAAAAGTTTTTTTTATTATTTTTGAAATTTTTATCCCTAAATCGAAAATCCCCACTGTTGAAGCAGTGGATGAGTGTTCATGCGATAGGTGCTCAACCCAAAAAAATATATGAAATTATACATATGAATAAACTGTAGCAACACTAGGCTAAGTTTATTATTACTAACACAGGACGTAATTTTTTGAATCCGAAATAAATATATTTGATTGAAATATAGAAAATCAGTTTTCTTCAAGTAATCAATTAACTTCGCATAGGCTTCGGATAGGCTGAGTTGAGAGGCCTACCTCTTCCAGGCCTCGCCACAGCACATTGTTCTTTTGCCTACCGCATCCAGTCTACCCGAGCCACCTTTTTAAGGTCGTCGGACCATCTAGCTGGATGGCGTCGCACAGTACTCTTTCCGATTGTGGCTAAGTATAAGACGCACGGGTCGATTAATCAGGTTAAGCTACGCTTGCCGCGGTTGGTCCTTGGATGGGTGATCACCTTTACATATCAAGACCTCTCCGCGCCTCAGAAAGCACGTTAAGCCGCGGGCCCGGCTGTCATTCGTGGATCTTTGACAGTCGTTACGGGTCGTCAGAAGCCCGAAAGTCTGACAAACAGTCTTACCAAGGGGTATCGTTTTACCTAGTAATTAGGTTGTGGAGGTCAAATAGGCAGTCGCTCCATGTAAAATACTGGTATTCAGCTGCATCCATCCGGTTAGGCTGGAAGCTGACCCCAACATAGTTAGGAAAAGGCTAGGCAGATAATGCTCTCGAATATCGAACATGCCAATTCTATAGAACATACATCACTATCCAATATTAGCCAAGATTTGTCAATGAGCGACATCTGAAGGTCAAGCGAAACATGATTTACAGCTTAGCTTATCCCTAATCAGTACTACTGAAAGCTCAAATCCCTTAATACGTTTACATAGGTCTAGAATGAAAGCATTAAACTTTAAAACTAATAAAACTCTGAACGTACCCTTTATCTTTATTAGAGTCGACGTTGAGTTACAAAAACATAATTGTATTAATTGAACGTTAAAATTAAATGGGGATTCCGTTAAGTGCTAGTGAAGTTTTCCTCTCCTATCAACTACGCAGATTCGAAATTCGAAGGACAAAACCGTTGGTGTTTGTTAATTTTAAGTAGGTACTTGTGGTGTAATAGATCAATTTAAGTGGCTTAACGCAAAAAAACGCAAGTTTTAGAAATAATAAAAGTATATGATCGACTAGAGTAAACAAAATCAGAAAAATATATGATATTCTTCAGGATATGTGCTAGTTAGATAGTGTTGTAAACATAATACATAAAAAAAACATGAAGATACCTCTAAAAACTTACTTTTTACAATAAAAAATCATACTAATATACATAATCTCAATATGATTTTTTGTCAGATGATTCTACAAGTAACATACTAAAGCACTATTGTTTTAATTTTTTGGTCCAACCATAGATTTTTTTTTAAATAGATAACTGCTTCATATTTTGCAATAAATTACCAGCGTTGTGTCATCGCGCTTCTCGTTCTTTTCTATGCAGTCAGACAAAGACCGCGCTTTAGGTCATGTACGAGTCTCTTATAGGCATGCCAATCGTTCTTTCTTTTTTTTTTATAAATTATATGAATTCTTGTACTATTCTAAAAACTGTCCCTAAAGCCTGCTATCGTTACTTCGTTTCTTTAATAACGGAAATAATTACTTTCTTTTATTCTTCCACACATCGCAAGCACTGAAAGTCATGGGGAGCCCAGCAGTGGGATGATACTGGCTAACAGTAACACAACATGTAGGTACCAACATTATTATCATTTGTGTTAAAAACCTGCCTTAGTTTTTAACATCAATAACCTACCTAATTGCCAGTCTACCCTGCCAAATCTAACTGCTGATTACATTGCTTTTAATAATAAACATTAGCCAGTTTTTAATACTATCTACAGACGCCAGCACATCAAGCTACTATAATCTGTCAAATTGATTTAATAGAATTTCAACTTTATCACTAAAGCATAAGTTTCAATGTCGATTGGGAAAATTTGACAGTTTCGGGTAGCTTAACGTGCTGGCGTCTGTACAAGAAAATTAATTAATTTTAGTATGAGATGACAGTTAGTAAATAGGTACTCAAAAGACCAAACTGGCAAAAAGTTTGATGTGATTTATGATATCAAATCAGTATGCTAATGACCAAGATTGATACTATGTGTAAGGTTAAAGAAGTCTAATAAATCTTCTAAATATCGAACAGACTTGTTTAATCCAATTTTGTAAAAAGTAATTTATACAAATGAGACTATTTTGATAAACACACACATTCACATACATACAGGCACACAAAGATTCTTCAAATGTGTTTGCACCCAAACACACAGTAAAAATCTCGGTAGCATTTGGTAGGCAAGTCGTCACAAAATCCGACACCAATTTGGTCAACTTAACGTTGCCAACCGAGGTCGAATCCACTACTCATCATAACATTATATATTTTTTGTTTTTAATTTATGTTTTTTCTCAGAAAAAAGTCAAGGTTGTCGAAGGCCGGATTCCGACTGACGAACCGACGACCGTTTTATTTTTATTAAAAGTCGTTAACAGGTGAGAAACAAGATCTTTTAGACGATATTCATTAACAAAAATGATACTATTGCGAGTTTTTAAATACTTACAAAACTGTTAAATTAATTATGTTAATTATCTTTTATGTTGATCTTATTATGAAAGACGAATGTACTTACTTATGTCAAACCTTATTTGAGAATGTTTATTGAAAGACGTTCCGCCGTAACTTGTTGGCATTTTGAAAGCTTCTTAATATTCATTATTTAGAAAAAAACATTCTTTGAGTAGTTTACCCATATTTGTGATATTAAAATTAAAAACGCATGTGGTTTTCTAACCGACGAAAAAGGAGAGATTCTCAAGTTGACGCGAATTATATGTAATATATATTTTTATGTTTAAACACGCATAACTTTTTACAGAGTAGTCCGATTTAGAAATTATTACAAATTTCTAAACTCAACTGCTTAGCTACCTTCATTTCTATTTTAACTTAAGCTTCAGAAACATCTTAAGCAAAACCTCTGATCTTAAAATCTCCTTGTTTTATGACAACCGTGTACCCATAGACGCAAAATATTGACCGTTCCCAAGTGCTTATCTATTTTATGATCTCGAACGATGCCATCAAAGATAGGATTATGCTAATACTTGACATCTTATCAAGGTACCCATTAACTTTGCATCTGTTAATAGCGTTGTTCGATTAAGGCTCTGTTATGGTATGAGATCCTGGTAGTTGTATTGTAGCTGTGTTGTCATTTTATAGTCATCCGGTGATAAAAATTGTTTTGGAGCTTATTTTAGCTACATATTTTAACGGATGTTATATTTAGGATTTTTGTCTTAGCCTTATTTTGATAAACTTCTAATCTATATAAATAAAAACTGGCCAAGTGCGAGTCGGACTCGCTCACGAAGGGTTCCGTACCACAAGGCAAAAACGCCGAAAAAAACATGTTTGTTGTATGGGAGCCCCCCTTAAATATTTATTTTATTTTAATTTTATTATTTATTATTAAAGTTAAAATACAACTGAGTATTTTGTGAATATTTCAAGTGCCTACCTGTTGCCATTTTGGATATCGAGCAAAAAAAGGCAAAAAAATCGCGTTTGTTGTATGGGAGCCCCCCTTAAATATTTATTTTATTTTGTTTTTAGTATTTGTTGTTATAGCGGCAACAGAAATACATAACTTGTGAAAACTTCAACTGTCTAGCTATCGCGGTTCTTGAGATACAGCCTGGTGACAGACAGACAGACAGACAGACAGCCGGACAGACGGACAGACGGACAGACAGCGAAGTCTTAGTAATAGGGTTCCGTTTTTACCCTTTAGGTGCGGAACCCTAAAAATGAAATGCTATTAGCCTGGTTAACTTGAGAAGAAAACATTTCAATTTCGGGAAAAAATTAACGTCCTGTTTGTCTATGAGATTATGTCTATTTTTGTATGCATTATTGAATGGTCAGGACAACAGTTTTGTCTGCCGAATCGGCGAGTTTTTTTTTTTTAATATTAATGTGGCTAAGAAATAACAGCCGCACGGTTCGATCGATCAGGATAAGCTACGCTTGCCGCGATTTAGCCGTGGATGGGTGACCATCTTTTGACGTTAAACTGTTGGTCCCAGTTGGTGTCATTCGTAGATCTTTGACAGTCGTTACAGATCGTGAGAAGCCCGAAAGTCTGACAACCAGTCTTACCAAGGGGTATCGTATTACCCAAAATAAGTGGGTTGTGAAGGTCAGATAGGCAGTCGCTCCATGTAAAATACTGGTACGTATTCAGCTGCATCCGGTTAGACTGGAAGCCGACCCCAACATAGTTGGGAAAAGACCAGGCAGATGATGAAATGAAAAATGTACACTTAATATCGTGCACTAAAAGGAAACTACAGTACTTAACTCATATAACATTTGTTAGAACTCTCAAAAAAGAAATCTTTACAAAATCAATACATCCTAACATTTCTAATCGAATTTATAGCAAGATCAAATTTATAATTACCGGACAGGTGCGTTGTAAATGCGGTATCATGTAGGTACCTAACGACCGTAGGATGCTTGTTCGACATGCTGTGACGTGTCCAACAATGGACTTTCTCGAACAGCAGGAGACATGTTCGAAGCTGTGTTTGAGGTAAAGGAAGAAATATTCACCACCCACGTTTTTAATTAGTGAAGAAAGTTCACGCTGAGTTCTTTGTGGGGTTGGGAGACGTCTTCAATTTAATTTTGAGTGCATTAGGATTTTTGTTTGCAATCCATTTGGTTGATTATACTAATGTCTAACTACTTTATCATAACCGCACTATCATTAATCTTGAAGGACTGTTTCTACGCGCGGTCTTGTTTTGACTGTGAGTTCATTTTGGCACGATCACCATGACTGACAAACAGATTGGTGAGTTTTTAACGGATTGGTCTGTTTTGATTACAGAAGATTCTTCTGCACATGTTCAAGAGTAGCTGGTTTGTCACAGTCGTGAATCTAATGGAGAAGTATAGCACATTTGACTTCAAATAAACATAGTTCGATTCGATTCAGGACTGTGAAACTGACAAAGACAAGAATAAGCCCTGTAACACCGACACCTTTTAAACCAAGATTATAGCCAAGAATAACAACGTTATATGAGCATCTATGTAACTTTTTCTACAAGGTTATTGATATCAATACGAGCGAAACGGAAGGAGCTTATTTTACAGAAAATATGAGCTACTTTTTATTCCGAGATAGGCAATCCCCGGAGATGTACGAGGGAATATCATTCATCTTTTTTATTCAATCGGCAGAATAATAATGTTATCAGAACATGTAATCCTTGCCGACAGAACGACGAGACAGCTTGAGGCAAATACAAAACTACAAATAATAAGACCAATAAAATAAACGTCCATTTATTATTGATAATGAGTACCTAACGGAGACAGTATCATAAGAAAGAAAATACTACCTAGTACCTACGTTACTGAAACGATGGATATTTATTGTAAAAGATGAACTATAGTTAGTGAAATGACGGCATTCAGAGATGTTTAGAAGAATCATGCTGTCCCGACTATACGAGTAAATAAGTGATATGTGGATGATGACGATGATGGTGATGATGCAGGTATCATTATATAATGAGCGAGTCTCAGATAAATTACGATGTTTGCCTATAATGTTCCCACTTCTGGGTCACAGGCTACCTCTTTGTGAGAGGAAGTGGGCCCTGTGTGGGTTGGTGGTAATTGACGCATTAACAAACGATAATTTACAGGTAGTCAATAAACAGACCGGTACGCTACACTGGCCAGACTCAAAATGGGACAAGGTCAAATTCAGTCCATTTTTTGTGTATCTAGTTCGTTGTTTTACCGCTTGCTTAAACTGAAAACCAACAGAAAGTACTTGTATATCTAGTAAAAATGGCTAGGAGTAAACTAGAGTTGGAAATGTCCAATTGAACTTTTAGTCGTTTTCGAAGCTACTGAGTTGGTACTTTGTTTATAAACCTTCAAGTCAGTATATTGGTTACTTCTAGAAAAATGGTAGCGTGTCCCGCATCATTGCTTTCTACCAGCTTGGGATTGTAGTGTGGTCAAAGGCGTCGCGGCAGACCCCGGCGTAGAGGATGGCGAGACGGGCTGGAGAAAACAACCGACCAGTGGTCCACTTTAGTTGTAGATCGAAAGAGCTGGAAGTCATGGGGGGAGGTCTTTGCCCAGAAGTATGATGATGCAGGCTAACAGTAATAGTAAAAAAGGCGAGTCAATCAATGACAGAGAGAATACACTTAAAATAAATGAGTTAGTCTAATTTAATATAGGTAAAGATTTAAAACGATTTTACATTTTTGTAGTACAAAAAAGATTTATCCTTAAATAATGAAAATTACCCTATGGAAATAAAAATATCCCTGAAACAGTAAAAAATACAATGGTCTAAAATAAATAAAGCAAGAGTTCGAACTGTAAGAGGTTGAGTCCGTTGCCTCCGGGCGATATAGTAAGCATTCTAAAATCCGATTCAACTATTTTTGGGACCAGATAAGCTGGAAAAACAGTGGATGAAACACGCTTTATTTATATGTCCTCAATGTTTTTTTTTTGTTTTGTATTTGTTTAAATTACCCTTCTTTCTAAGCCGTTGTCTGAGTCATTAAGAATATATATATTATATAGCTTGAGTTTTTGCACGTGATTATATTTTCTGCCTTGTTACGGATTCTACTCATCATGACAATTTTATTGACAGTGAAGACTGTTGACTTTGTTATCTTAAATTCTATAAATTATTTTAAAGAAAGATTTGATTTTCAAAAGAATCTAGTATTGCGTGAATATCCATCCACTCGATCATCATTGTCTGAACAACAAAAATTCAATAAGCATGAAACCGAACGCCTCAACAAAGTCACATCACTCGCTCTTTTCTCCAACTTTGAGCGTCGAAGTTGCGCCGGGGGCGTCGCTGTAACCTTTGTTCGACGTCTGATTGCCTTGTTCTCCAGGGGATCGAGATTTGAATTTATCATTAGTACTCTCCCTACTGAGCTTCGATGCGGTTGGACCGCTCAAATATTCAGTAGCGCTGCTTGTTTCCAAAGCTTTTTGTTTTTGATGTTCCTCAAAGCTCCCAAATTTGAAATTCTCCGCAAGATCTCGACATTTCGTATCAATTTCCTCGGGTACCTACTGTTTTTATTTCAGCGATTTTGTTTTGGATGTTTTAAGTTTTATTGTAGGCTTGATGGAATGAATATTATTTCTTTTCTAGACGACCAAAATACTAATAGTATAAAAGTCTTTCTATTATAAGACCCTCTGTTTTGTATTTACTTTACAAATTCCTCACACAAAAGTTAATAAAAAGTTAAATTTATTCAAATAGAACTACTTCAATTTAATCTGATGCTGGATGCAATCACGTCGAAACAAAATACTGCAAAGTTCAGTTCCATTTCCTCTACTCTTAGACAATAAGATATATGTAAGCCCCCATACAACTCACGGTAGTACAAACAGTTCCCAATGCCTACCTAGCTCTATACAAATCGCTTTCTATCAAGTTGATTATTCACACGCAATAATTTAGCGTGGGAACCTGGCATCCACAAGTGTGGAGTGGAACTGTGACAAATATTTGAATGACATGCGACATTCGCCATCCCCGAAATATTCACGCTATACAAATACAGATTGATGTGAACCAATTTGGCATAAAGTGGTTTGATTAAGAAGTAGGAACGTCTAGCCTAGCTTGCGATTGTATGTTTATTCTGATAAACTATACTGAATCAGCCAATAACTTTGAGGAAATCAAAAAACCGGCCGCGCGTGTCGGACTCTCCGTGCAGAAAAACGTCAAAGGAAACACATTTCTTGTACGGAGACGTCTTTAAATTTATATTAACTTTATTTTATTTTTATTATTTGTTGTTATAGCGGCAATAAAAATACACATTCTGTAAAAATTTCAACTGTCTACCTATTACGGTTCATGAGATACCGCTAACAGACAGACGGACGGACAGCGGAGGCTTAGTAATAGGGTTCCGTTGGCACCCTTTGAGTACGGAACCCTAAAAGGGTTCCCCAACCAACTAGTGCCAACACTACAGCAATAAGCCGAGAAAATAGGCAAGATTACAGAAAAGATTACTACTTCCCACACAAAAGAAAACAAGCGTGACTATATTGTGGAACATTATTTCGGTAACATTCCCATACACCACGCGTAGCCCGATCAATAGTAATCTGATTGCCATTAGTTTTATCGCGCGTACTATCATGAGGAAAAAGTTGCTTGGAATATTTTTCTTGTTTGCCTTTAAAATACGATTTACTTGTCCGTCTTCCTTCGTGTCGACGCGAGCTATAAACGCATCGTGATGATATTTCTTGTATAGCTAGTCAGCAAGGTTGGGTTACCTAAGGTAGCTACGTCTTACGTCAGAATTGTCACTGACGAAAACTTCTGGCTTCTCATTTTCTTCGTCATCATTTCAGCCCAGAATCATCCACTGCTGGATATAGGGCACACTTCTCGGTTCCGTGAGCGTTGCATCCAGGTGTTTCCCAAGCCTTTGATGAATATGAGATATGATAACGCGCTTTTGGACGTCTCTGGCCCTTTGCCACAATTCGTTGAAACTGTTACTTCATCGGAAATTATTTCAGTGGCATCCGGTTAGACCGAAAGCAAATCCTAATACAGTAGGAAAAAGGCTTGATTTGCTTCTCATTTACTTCTAAACTGTGAATCGTTTAGTGAATATCATCGAAGACTATGTGCTATATATCTTCCAAAGTTATTCTTACTTACTTATATTGATCATGCCAACATGACGTGTTCTGTAGCTATTCAGGAAGTTCTATGTTAAGCAGAGAATGTCTGCAACCTTATGTGATTGTTACATATTTATGTATATCACTTATATTTCTGACCTATTTTTCCTGGCTTCCCTTTCCCTACGATGATTGTAATGAAAGTGAACTATGTTTTATTGAGTTGGTTTGTAGATATATTAATTGTTATTGATAGTAGAAGTTTCTTCAAACAGAAATTCTTCTTCTAATTTTTGTGTCGATCTCTTCTTCGATATTTAATATTGTTTGAGTTTGTTTGGCCACGTTGATTGCGGCATCAGTGGCATTCTTTAGGTCATCCAAGGTGCACGTGAACGAGCACTTAGGACACAAGTGAGTCATGGTCTGATAACAGGCACCGCACTCACACTGGAATTCAATATTTCAGAAAGGAACTGTAGAAAAATATACGACCAAATTAACTAACTCTAAATATAACATAAAATTCCTCCTGACCCCTTTTTAGGCCGACGTAACTACATGGTTCGCGTGCCTTATGAAGATTATGAATGAAATTAACACACACGCAGAAATACCGTTTGCTTCCCACACATTAGCACATGCTCCCGATTCCACAAGAGAATTCAAGATAACTTTAAAACCAAGAATCCACTAATGGGAATACAATTTCATCTTATTCCCATTCGATACGCCAGAAATTTTAAACTCAAGCATAACTGGTAGGAATCGTTCAACTTAGAAAGTACGTGTGCTAGGAATTTTAAAAATTCATGTTTCAAGTGTAAACTTGTAGGAAATTCTTATTGATTTATCTTGAGGCGTGATGGTTTGGATTTGAAGGCAGTACAAGCTTAAACACCTGACCCAGCTATGTTTTATCTTGACATACGACAATTTGATTCTTGGCTGAGCAATCTTCTGAATCCTTTTCTTTTCAATGCATTGTTGAGTCAGTTTTTTTTTTAATGTGTTGATGTTTTAAGCCGTGGATCAAACATTGTTGACATCAAAATTAAAGGTTCACATAAATACAAACACACTTTACCCACTTCACTACAACATCACTATCGGAAGCTAAAGCCCATAAAACCTATCCTATACAAAACCATAAAGAGCCAAGACACGTATAATCCAGCTAAAATTAATCAAACATGACACTACCATTGAGGTCCCCATTAATCCGGACAAGCCATTTTAATATGCATGTAAAATTTCAAAATCAATTAATATTCAAATAGAAATTTTATCGATAGTCAATACGTTTACGGGCTTAGAGTTTATGGTAATACGTAATAATAACGTTGTATAAGCATTTGATGTGGCTATAGTGTTTGTTTTGAACTCGTTACCTTAAGGGGTTACAGAGGTAAGAGGTGTTACAAACATCGTTTGGCCTGGAATCTGCACTTACTGTTCCTTAAGATAAGACACATAATTGAAATGAAGAAGAGAAAAAGTAAGTCATACATACTGAGTCGTCACTAAAACATAATTGAGATGAAGATTACAGATGATTATGCTTAAGATAAATGATTTATTTTCTGTAAAGGTTTGTACAAACACTTTACACGTCAATCTTATTTTTTTAAACTATGTGAGGTCGGCGTTTCCTATCTGACTATTCTTAGAAGAAAGGCCGAAACAAACTCAGAGGTCACAGTCTCTTTTAAAGTCCAGACAAAATCTTGGTCAGATCGTGTAAAGACCATGTAGATTAGTGTCTGAAATGGTCTTTTGAGGAAAGAACCACACAGATTGAGCGGACCTGTCCAATCAGTGCACGCATTTGTCAAAAATCGTGCAGCCCAACTCAGAAGAAGATATAATGTTTAGTTCCGTAATATCTATTATAATTGCATACAGGTACTTTCATAACAGAAAATATCGTGAGGAAACCAGCATTTCCTAGAACCAAAAAAAATCGATGACATGTGACATCTACCAATCCGCACGGGGCCCGCGTGGTAGATTACGGCCCACTCCCTCTTACAGGCCTGTGTCCCAGCAGTGGGAACAATATAGGCTGGTTATGCGTATATCAGAATGTACAGACGCCAACACATCAAGCTACTACAATCTGTCAAATTTCCCTATTGGATTTTCAACTTTATCGCTAAAGCATAAGGTTCAAAGTTGATTGGAAAAGTTTGACACTTTTGGGTAGCTTGATGTGCTGGCGTCTGTACTTTGACTTCAAATAAGAATCGAAATCACAAAATCGTTATTAACCTACAGTTCCACCTCAAACTCAACAAATATAACTGACCTACGTCGGTAAGCGATCGATAACCAGCATTGTTGAAGTACTGCTCTCAGCTTTTGGTGAATTAGGACAAATATCACCTTGAAACACTTGAGTCCAACGAGAAACGAGCCAAGAGGTTCATTAACAATTGCTTTGAACATCCACCGAGGATAAGAGGAGCAGTAACAATCAGATATATTAAAGAATGAAATGGAATTTGATTAAAGCTTGACGATTTTTTTGCCTCCTTTTTAGGGTTCCGTAGCCAAATGGCAAAAACGGAACCCTTATAGATTTGTCATGTCTGTCTGTCTGTCTGTCTGTCTGTCTGTCCGTCCGTATGTCACAGCCACTTTTCTCCGAAACTATAAGAACTATACTGTTGAAACTTGGTAAGTAGATGTATTCTGTGAACCGCATTAAGATTTTCACACAAAAATAGAAAAAAACAATAAATTTTAGGGTTCCCATACTTAGATCCGAAACTCAAATTTTTTTTTTCATCAAACCCATACACGTGTGGGGGTATCTATGGGTAGGTCTTCAAAAATGATATTGAGGTTTCTAATATCATTTTTTTCTAAATTTAATAGTTTGCGCGAGAGACACTTCCAAAGTGGTAAAATGTGTGGTCCCCCCCCCCTGTAACTTCTAAAATAAGAGAATGATAAAACAAAAAAAAATATATGTTGCGATTCATTTACGATTCATTCAATCAACTCGAAAATAAAAAAAAACATTTAATTTCATAAACATAAACCTTATGCATAAACCCGGATGTTGCGGAACCTTCGGTGCGCGAGCCCGACTCGCTCTTGCCCGGTTTTTTGCAACTGTTTCTATTGTTTTCTTTAATACAATTATATCATGATTATGGAATTATCTATTGGTTCAGTTAAGCTGAGTTAAGCGAAATTCATTCGTAGATACATAAACAGGATCTTCGGTCCATCAGTCCCAACAACTACTAATTTAAGCACGTCAATATAGATTTTGGATTTAGCTGTATCTATAGCAAGATCTTACACTGAATCAAATTCCTAAATCAAACTAAAATCAGTCGCGCCTCAGTAAATCGCTATATCGCTTTTAGTAAGAACAGTAGCCTGACTCTGTAGTTCACTCAAAGATCTCATTCACTCATTCAGCCATTCATCTCAGGCGGAAACTGTCCTGTATTGAACATAGGCTTCACCCACAGACTGGCGTATCGAACAATCTCGTTCATTCTTGTACTACTACCTACATTCTATAGCTACGGTCAGTCTGTTCATTGTAAGTGATCGAAACTAGCTTTAAGATTGGAGTAGTTCTGTTATATTCAAGATCAAGCCGTGTTTGAAGGTGGCCATTTCCATGAATATGTCTTGGACATAGTTTGGATACTATTAATCAATATGACTGAAACTACTATTACTACTGTAAAGTAAAGCTTTACCGTTCTAATCTACACTAATCTACGAGTATACTTCTATACTAATACTAATCACTACTAATATTATAAATTCGAAAGTAACTCCGTCTGTGTAACTTTTTCACGCCTAAACCACTGAACGGATTTCGCTAAAATTTGGTAGAGAGATAGATTGCATCCCGGAGAAGGACATAGGATAGTTTTTATCGACATACCTCACGGGCGAAGCCGCGGGCGGATGCTAGTAATATTATAAAGAGGTAAAGTTTGTGATGTTGTGGGGAGTAATCTCTGGAACTACCAGTCGGATTTGAAAAATTATTTTTACATTTGATAGCCTAATTCTTGAGAAATGCTATAGGCTATTTAACTTCTCTTAGGAGCCGAGCGAAAAGAATAAAAGTCAAAAAGAACATTGACTGGTTGTCAGACTTTCGAGCTACTGACGACCCGTAACTATTGTTAAAGATTCACGAATGACAGCCGAGACCAACAGCTTAACGTGCTTTCTGCAGTGGTTGGTCTTATGAAAAGGATTGCAGCGGTTTTTAATTTTACGGTGTCCAAAAACGGTGAAAACACACCAACTTTTATAAATAACGTTTAAGTGACGTCTTTTGCCGGTAAATTGCGGTCGCTATGTGGCGGCCACCACTCTTCTAAGAAACCGTAGCTTTAGCGAAAAGTCCGACCGCACTATTGACATGTGTATTTTGAAGCTCTGCACGAGCTTGAGGGTACCGGGAGGAATAAATTAAACCACGGTTTATAACGCATGTTCAATAATTAGACCGATTTATTTTGTAAAATACATGATAATATTTATATAATCCAACGGGTTCCTGCGGCCTTCACAAGGTCATCGGTCCACCTTGTGGGAGGCCTTCCAACGCTACGTCTTCCGGGAAGCACAGGACCGGTCGAAGTGGAGGTGCTTGGGGGAGGCCTATGTCCAGCAGTGGACGTCTTTCGGCTGAAATGATGATGATGATGATGATTTATATAATCTATGCTAATATTCAAAATAATAATAATAATATTTTTTTCGAGATATCGCCAAGCGGTTAGTCGACTCTTCACGTGACCAGATGCTGGCCTATTTCTTGGCCAAAGAATTAGCATTGCCATACAACGTGGCAATGCTGCCAGCCTTTTAGGCACTGTTCCTGTTGACAGCGATGCGGACGAATTTTCTGATGTCCTATGATTAAATAAATACATAAAATCCTAAATGTACATATTATTATTATTTTAAATATTAGCACAGATTATGTTCAATAATAAAATTATTCCTAGAAATAATTTACTTTACATCTAATCATTTATTTTACATCTTGTTCATTCGGCTTGTCAGCCATATCTACCGCCAATTAATCTATTCTAATCACTGACCTCTATTAAACAATGTATAATACAGGTCAGTGATTCTAATCTTAGACTACATTCGTTTTTGTCTCGCATTTCTTAGCAAAAACTTTTAACTGACTCGTTGAGGTTTCATGTAAGCACCAAACAGGTTATAGTCTCTACAGTACACACGACGACATAATAATATCATACAATGAGAAGTCAGCTTATACTGGAAATGTAGAGCTTGATACATCACCGTGCGTACTTTTGGAAATCCTGGGTACCCTACCTAACATTCAAAAACGCAAAACTTATAATAAGCAATACGGTCCAATACATTTTTTATCGCTAATCGATAATTTCGAAGTAAATACAAGTATATTGGAACCGAGGTATTAATTAAAACACATTAAGGCAACTCCTACGTCTGTCGAACTATAAATATATGTTCGTATAGTCGTTAGAGGTCAATATGGCTCTTATCAAATATGTTTACCAAAGTCTTCTATATATACCTATATATTATTCATGTGATTTGTACGAATCGGTAGGTAATACGTATGTTTTTCATAAGATATTGTATTATATAAAGAACAAAAAGTAGATGTTAGCTTTTTTGTTATTGCATTAGTTAGTTATGAGTTCTCTTGGCTTGTCTGAGTCTGTATGTATTTTTTGGAACCTTATATTATCATTGTTTATTATATCATGTTACCTGTCTGCCAAAAACACTAAAATTGAATTGGTAGCTGAACTCAGAAATCTCTTAGTAATTAGGGTATCGGAATCACTTTTACAGGTCTTACTATAAAAAAAGCTAGATCGATTCGACATTTCTATAATATACGAGTACCAAGACAAGAAATGGCGAAACAATCTCAAGGGTCAAAGTCTCTTATATAGTTCAGACATAATCTTGGTCAGATCTTTTGAGAAAAGAACCATACAGATTTGAGTGGTCCAGTCAGCTCAACTCAGAACTTGAGGAGCTCAACGACTCAACGAACAATCCTCAAGAAAGGACATTTGGGTAGGCCGCATAAAGTACTCAAACTGCCAGACCAACATTAAAACTATCATAAAAAAAAAAGGAAAAAAAAGTGGCACTCCGGGAGTGCCTACCCAAGTGAAAACTTGAACAGTTACCTGTGTATTTTTCTGTGGTGTCGGTTACGGTAACAGAGTCGCGAGTTGAATGGTTTTTTCCCACTTCAAAAAAACTAAACGTATGGACGTTTAGTGACCCTCAAAATGTAATATCAAAAATTTGAAATATGCCGTGTTTATACAATGCCTGCTTGATTACTGAAAATTCAGGTCTGTAATTTTATCCACAACGAAGTTATAGGGTGTCGAAAATAGCCTGAACTGCTTCGAGAAAAGGAAGGTACGGCCGTGTCCCTATTTGCTCGACATGGTGGGGGCACTCCCGGGCCCCCAGATAAAAGTTTTCAGAACAAAAAAGCTAACAGTAAACAGGTTTCAAATATTTTTATGGATGTGGGCTCAAAAAAGGTGCCATCTTTTTCTACGCCCACGTAGGTACGCACGGACGTACAAATATCGCGGAGGGATTTTATCGCGCACTGGATTTTCAACTCTGGATGTTGAGCCGAGCGTTGAGAATCCACCAGAGCGCATCCAAGCGCGTCAAAAAAACATACTGTTGGATTTTCAAAATCCAGCGCGTGAAAATAAATCGCCGCGGGAAAAACGCGCCCCTACGAATCTGGGCTTCCGAACGACTGTTGATTATACCTAGGTACAGTCAACAGTATCATATTCCACAAATTAATTAAATGTATTGTATAACACGAACCTATTTCGAATCGCTCCCGTCACAATCCGCACGTCCAATATGGTGGCATTTTTTAGAATGTTCTAGAAGCCGTGTGAGAAACAGACAACGTGCATGGCCGGTCTTTTGACATTAGCCGTGTGATGTCCGTCAACAGCCAAAAATCTCACCGTGAAAACTTAGGTGAAGTGAGTTTGTTTTTGTTAGCAATTGACACCATTGACAGCTCACTCCACGCTCACTTCACTTAAGTTTTCACGGTGACATTTTTACAGATTACCACCGCTGGGCTGCACACCGAAAAGTGATTCTCTCCTATACAATTTTACGAAACTTTATCTTCGCCCCGAACCATATTGTTTTTGTATATAATCTTTATGTTACAAGGAATAAAGGATTTACAGTGTGTGTATGCTAAAATTGTATTATTACATATAGAATCTTCTGAACACCGGAAAATAACATAATAAACAAAAATATTATACCTAAAAGATTATCTTTATTACATTATCACAACATCATAAGATTAACGCGAACAGGTGTCAAAATCGATCGATAAATAACAAAATATTTCAATATGTATGGACGTATTAATTTTAAATTTAAATAACGATGGCCGGCTCGGTTACATGGCATTGAATATGGAAGACTAGACATAGAGGAACCGAATTATATTAGTGTTATATAACTTTTTATTGGTATGTCGTAAGCAGAGTTCATGGTACTGCTCGCGAAAGCATTTTCTAAATCTTCTTTAAAGACCAGATTTTTCTTTGTCAGCACCCATGCTGACAAAAAAAATCTAGTAATCAGGCGGCATAGGCATTGTGGTCTAGTCATGCTGGCCATCCAGAAATTAGGTACCTAGGAACCGGCAACATAGTATGACATTGCGTGACAAGGGGGAGTAAAACATAACATTTTTGCATTGTTCCTAACATATTTGAGTTTTTGTTACTAATAAATATAAATAAATAAATAAGCTACCTACATGATGTCATTTGTATACATCTAAAGTAGGTATTTAAACTCTCAACTTCAACACTAACGAAAATCTTTAAAATGTTACCAACTCTATTAATATTTCTATCTTGGTTTAATTTAAGATTTCAAAATATGCGACATCACATGAGTCAGCTCATAAAACCCAACAAACTGATGACTTAATTTAAGGATTTTCCCTTAACTTTTTTATACAGTGTTAAAAAAAGCACCTATTGACGAGTTATACGAACAAAAAAGTAGGGAACTGCTGATTTTTTTTTGCGATTTCAGGTTTGGTCCCATAATAAAAGTTGTTCATAATGATGAGTACAATGACCTCTTAAGAGGTTGTTAATATTTTACCAATAACCCCGTATATTTAGAATAAAATAAAACTTATAGGTACTGTAACATCACAAAAACAGACTTGCCATGCTGGCAGCGACGTTGACTGTACAGTATACCCCAGAACATTTAAGTTCTCAACGAACAATCCAGCAGGCTCACTTCATACACTCTGCGAGTAATGACTGCGACAAACTTAGGGTCAAGTGTGGCAGTGTCGTCACGCGGCTCCCGACGCCCGGAGCGTCTCCCGCGGCGGCTGGGACTGAGCCTCCCGTCCCAGCCGCCGCGGGAGACGCTCCGGGCGTCGGGAGCCGCGTGACGACTCCCGGCCACCGTAGGCGCGGGCCTGCGGGCGGAGAGTAATGGGTAGCTCACCGCCCGATCAGGACCAGGCCCGTGCCGGACGGCGCGTACGTGTTCCACGCGCGCCTCAAAGAGATGTCAGCATCGGGGAGGGGCCCCTTAGGGCCGAAGCCTGCCGGGTCAGCGGGATTGTCCGAAAGGGTTACCGCTGGCCCGGAACATAAAGGGCTAAGGAAGGAACACGGGTGGGTTTTAGTCAGTAAGAGTCTGACACTCCCTTCCGCTCCACCCAGAGCGGGATGATGATCATTTGATGATTTCCCATCCGCAAAAAAAAAAAAAAAAAGTGTGGCGGTGCAACTAAGGAGAGGAAAAGCAAAATTCTAGTAATAAATGCCTACTAATGACCTAAAGCGCGGTCACTGTCGGACTGCATAGAAAAGAAAGAGAAGCGCGATGACACGACACTGGTAATTTATTGCAAAATATGAAGCAATTATTTAATTACAAAAAATATATTGGTTGGAACAAACACTAGTGTTTTAGTATGTTGCTTGTAATAATCTGACAAAAAATAGGAAGATTGTATGTATAATATTATCGTTTTTATTGTAAAAATAAAGTTTTTAGAGGTATCTTTAGGTATGATTTTTTTCTATCGTATCAAATTAGTTGGATTATGTTTTCAACACACTATCTCTATCTATCCTGAAGAATATCATACTATATTTTTCTGATTTTGTTTACTGTAGTCGATCATAAACTTTTATTGTTTGTAAAACTTGCGTTATATCCTGTATTCCCATTAAAGACTAAGTGAAATTTTCCCAAGTATTTGTATTCCAACATTTTCATTACAAATAAATATTTTCATTTATTCGTTCATTCGTCATCTGCCCAGATTTTCCTTTGGCACTATTACATTTGTCAAAGCCACCTTACCTGACCTTGACAGCAAAAATAGGTATTTGTTATTTCCATTGATAGATTAAAAAGTTCACTGTCCCCTTAATTTACAAACCCACGCAATTCGTAGAAGTTTCCAGTTTAATAATATTCGAAACAACAGTAATAGTAGAGACCTAGTAGGCGTGAATGACAGGATATCCGAATAATTGACGGACACAAGTACCCGTTTTATTATTCGAATAGTTCTCGCAATTTGTGAGAAATCGACACGTTGAGGTAAATGGCTGTTTGCGCAAGCGCTAGTCTTGAGCGAAGATTGATAGTGTTTCAACACTTATTAGTATGTCAAAGGTATGATCGTTATTAAGGTCTTAATGGTAGGTAACTTAAGGTAAGCTTTGTTGTAGTAATTTGAAGAATATAAATAGGTGCATTTGTTTAACACTAGATTGGGTTTGCGGTCAAAAAATAGCAGTGGAGGGAAGGAATGAAACATGGATCTAAAACTTTCACAATATAAAATCTTCAATGCCTATCAGTCAATGCCTTAATTATTTTCTGACAAAACATCTATAGTAAAAATGCTAAAAAGACAAAAATAATGTTGGTTTTAATTTAAATATATTTCTTTCTTAAATTCGGAAACGTTCATTTAAGAAAATTTACTACATTCGAATGCTACTGACTGTATTAGACTTTGATTCCACACTTCACTTTAAAATCAAAAAACTAGTTTAATGTAAACACGTCATAATATTTGCCTCGCGCAGTTATTATTAACACCAAAGCATAAAATTCTCTATAATTCCAAATTGTTATTTAATTAAAATTCTTTGCACGAAATATTTAAAACTCACAACAGGTACCTATATATTTCAAAAACAAATTGAAACAAAACTATTATTTTTCTCCTGTCATAAAATTGATTTAAGATAATTTATTTACACAAAATTAGTCGCCATATTAGGTAGAATAAATTAAATGAATATTATGTTTATTTAGAATTATTAATACAAACTGAATTCTTGGAGTCAAGTAAACTTGAATAAGAATATTAAAATTTGTATAACGAGTTCAACTAATGATAGTTGAACTACGACCTCCTAGTGTTTGATGCCGAACTTACCTAGTCGGAAATTTCCGAAACACACACGAGAGCAGAAACAGTAATTACAAAAAAAAATAACCGACTTCCAAAAAACACTACAAATTGAAAAATGATACCGACTTTCAATTTTGAAAGTCGGTGTCTTTGTTTTAGTTCTTCTATATTTTAGTTTTTTGCTAACGAATTCCGAAATTAAGTTATTTATTACTTTAGTAGTATGTTTTTTTGAAGTCGGTTATTTTTATGTTACACATTTCTGTTATGGTACGTATCCCACACCAATTCGTATACCTACCAATACTTACTATATAAAAAGATAGGTAGATAGATAAACTATTTATTTGGCGTACACAAAAAACAGCACAACACACAAAAGTACAGACGCCAGCACATCAAGCTACCCGAAACTGTCAAGTTTTCCCAATCAATTTTCAACCTTATGCTGTAGCGATAAAATTGAAAATATATTAAACAAATTTGTACGTGTCTGTACAATATTAGATGATAACCAATTACCCACATGAGTTTATTATAAGAACAAGGTATCGATATAAAAACAAAAGGAAAAACACACATATCGAAATAAAAGTGACACTATGACAAATAGGTACTAAAATAAAATTAATAACGAAAAAAACACTGACAACATACGTATTTAATCCACTTTGGGTAACTTGAAGAAAGTTACCCAAAGTGGATTAAATACGTATTCCTGAAGCTAACTCAAAAACTGTCCATGCAAAGTTTATAAAATGTATATGGCGCGCAAGCTTTCTCTACTAAACAAAATAAAAGAAGAATTTTAAAAATCGGAAATATTTATAAAAGTAGGTATATAAAAATTACATACAGACGAACATATTTATACTCTTCCTTTTTATAACTCGGTCAAAAACTAAAAACAAAACGATATTAATGTGTCTACCAAAGATTTAAACATCATCTGCCTAGCCTTTTCCCAACTATGTTGGGATCAGCTTTCAGTGTAACCGTATGCAGCAGAAAACCAGTATTTCACATGGAGCGATAAAAAATTGAAACACGGATAAATTATTCCGAAACAAAAAAAAAAAAGAAATCATAAATTATCGTACCAGTCCACACGCCGAATGAAAACGAAACATTATACGCCTAACTCTCAAAATCCAATGACCTATACTCCTTAAGCATTCACAAAGTTAACACAGTGCCGTACATATACATAAACAAGGCACAAACAATATAGAACTTATAACTCCATAATTCATTCGTCATGATTTCGTACCGAGTTACAAGAAAGCCAGGCTCGGGTATAAATAATTAATGAAGTAAGAAAAGCGAGTGAAACACTCCAGTTTTTACGCTCCAGAAGATATTGTTTTAAAGCTCTTAAGATTTAATTTCCGCGGTGATGGGGCGAAATGTAGCGAACTGGGGTGTTGGGGCAAGGGAAATGAGATTTCTTTCAATGGACGCCTGAAGACTAATGTCACTGAGTAGATAATGTGATAGTCATGAATCGTTATTCGTTTATATGGAAAATGTGGATATTTTTATGCAATAATTTACAAGTGTCCTGTCTCTGGCGTCCAGTGAGTGACGATCTTTGCCTGACACTTCGGGTGCATTTGTGAGACGTGCCAGGCCCACTCCCACTTCAGTCTGGCTGTTTTTTCTCCAACATCCGCTATTTGAGTTATAGAGCGCAGCGTGGTGTTTCTAACTCGATCTGTACGCTTAACACCAAACATGCTCCATTGCCCGTTGGCAAATCTTGAGTTTGGACTTCTGTTGTTCAGTAAGTGACCAACTTTGTGCACCGTAGGTTAGGACGGGCAGGATGCATATTATGTCGATGAGTTTCCTTTTTGGTGATATAGGAAGACTGCCTTTCATGTGTTCTTTAAGGGTCCAGTAGGTCTTCCAGGGAGGTTTGGAAGAAAAAAGGGGAGGCTTTTGCCCAGCAGTGGGTCACAAAAATAGGCTAACAAAAAAAAAAAAACATATATCGTGTTACTAGCGTGTTTTTGCGTCGTATATATTTTCGATTCCCTGCATGCGAGAAGCATAGAACCACCACCTTACTGCGGATCGCCGGCCCGCGATTTTACTTCTTTTTCGCTTAGCGTTCTTTCTGGCTTTTTTTCATTTTTGCTCGGCTTCTAAGGGCTGAAGCGTGATGTCTAATAGATTATTATCTTTCCCAAGGATTTGGCTATCAAATCCAAAATGATTTTTCAAATCTGACTGGTATTTTCAAATATTATCGCGTTCAAAACAACAAACTCTTAAGCTTCATTATATTATTTTAGTACATATTTACAAACAGTATCGTATTGTAAAATACAAACGAAGTAAAAACACCCTGGGGTGTTTATATTTTGCCTTATTTTAGAATACGAAGAAACTGTTGCCGTGGGCGAGAGATATTAAGAAATCTCTTCTTATTAAAAATCCTTGAAAGTGCTTATTGATTTTAGCCTGGTCTAATTAATTATCTCCGTTTTAATTAATTTTTTATTTGGATATTATACTATGATAAGTATAGTAACAAGGATGGTCTTAAACACTGTCATCGAGTCTTAAGTAATTCATAGATAGAAAGCGTAAAGAGATTCCAAAAATTGAAATCAATTACTTGATCTATTGAAGGTAACATCATTATACTGTAAAGCTACAAGGCGGTAAGTATTACACTAATATTATAAAGGCGAAAGTTTGTGAGTGTGTGTGTGTTTATATGTTTGTTACTTATTCACGCTCAAACGGCTGGACCAATTTTGATAAAATTTGGTATGGCGGTAGCTGACACCCTGGATACACCCTGGTACAGGCTACTTTCTATCGCGATATTCCTACGGGATCGATACTTATGCGGGTCAAACCACGGGGCGCAGTTAGTACATACATAATCTTACGCCTTCTTACCATGGGGTTAGGCAAAATCCTTTTGCTTCGTGTACATTCATACATCTACGAACAAGCAGGGGATCGAGGTGGGGGGGGGGGAGGGTCAACTACATATCGAAGGTTAAGAGGAAATAGGGTATAAGTGACAAAAAATGAAATGTTCAGGAGAGCCGTTCAAAGTTTTAAATTTTATAAAAACTGACGTGAAAATGATTTTTGCTAGAGCATAAACGCCAAAAAGTCATTGTAGAGAAATTTTCCGCATTTTCATTCACACAGCATTCGATACAGCGGAAAATTTTACGTAGGACAGCATAATATATTGCTCATTTTTGACCAAAATGTCGCTTACTTCCATTTACCGTCGATATTATCTTTCTAGAGCTTTCCCTCCCGGCGTTTGTACTCACATCTACCTAGTTTACTAATTTTGTTAGTCGCCGTGGCAAGTAAGTATAATTATGTACCTATTAAATGTTGATATCGTAATAAGATCTGTAAAAATCCCAATCTAACCGTAATAGGAGACCCATAACCTAAAAACAATGCCCTCGAACAAACGTAACGTAACGTTTTGGTCAGCCAATCACAACTCGTAAACTAACTATTAACTTACATCCTTGAACGCTTGATATTTTTCCGGAGTTTAAAGCCTCCAGCAGACAGGCGCGACATGACAGCGCGACGCAACAGGACAGCGCGACGCGATATGACAGCGCGACGCGACATGACAGCGCGACGCGCCATGACAGCGCGACGCGACGTAACAGCGCGACGCGACATGACAGCGCGACGCGACATGACAGCGCGACGCGACATAACAGCGCGACGCGACATGAAAGCGCGTCGCGACATGACAGCGTGACGCGACATGACAGCGCGACGCGACATGACAGCGCGACGCTACACTGGTAGAACAATTTCTATGAAAACTTGATGGAATTTCTACGCGTCGCGCCTATCTGTGGGAGCCTTAACGGACATAATACTTATTGCTTCTGCTTCTATCGCTATCGCACTAATATTATAAAGGCGAAAGTTTGTGAGTGCGTGTGTGTGTCTTTATATGTTTGTTACTTCTTCACGCTCAAACGGCTGGACCAATTTTGAAAAATTGAAATTGAAAAGATTTTTTTTTTTTAAATTTTTTATTTAAAAGTAGCCTATACAGGGATATTGGTAAAACATTAACAACCTCTTAAGAGGTCATTGTATTCATCATTATGAACAACTTTTGCTATGGGACCAAACCTGAAATCGCGAAAAAGAAATCAGCTGTTCCCTACATTTTGACGAGTTATACGAACCTAAATGTAGGGAACAGCTGATTTTTTATTTCGCGATTTTTGGTTTGGTCCCATAGTAAACGTTGTTCATAATAATAAGTACAATGACCTCTTAAGAGGTTGTTAATGTTTTACCAATAACCCTGTATAGGCTACTTTTTATCTCGATATTCCCACGGGGTCGACATTTACGCGCGTGAAACCGCGGAGCGCAACTAGTTTACATCATAAAACTAAGCTGTGACTATAACCAAACACATTTTTATATCTATCAATTGATTAGTTTCGTATAACAGTAATTAATTTTAATATAATTGCGCTTTATTTGCTTATAAAAGCATTATTTTTAACGCTTTCCGATCATTAATGGTGCTAACGTGTTTCTATAAAAATGGTATGAAATTCGATCGATGGATTTATATATTTGGAAGTATTGGTGGGTTAAATATTATGTTGCAATAGGTACAGGTTTCTTAATAATATATAAAATGTAGGTAAATGAGTGCAGATTTTATTAATTTGAAGCGAGTAAAATCTGAAAATAATATTTAAATACTAACAGTCTGTTGATAACAGTGACTCCATGGAACATGGTTGGGAAAAGGCTAGGCAGATGATGATGATTGCATAATATGTTATTTGCGGAAAAATTATTGTAGAATTTTCTGGTAACACGTTTTATTAAAACGTGTGTTTAGATTTATTAAAACATTTTCTGTTATAATGGTTGTGTGTGTGAATGTGCGTAATTAAGAACGCACTTTATTAAATACCTATGTGTAACAGTTACAAAAAGTTTGCACAAAATTTTATTTCCCGTGTTTTTTATGTAAACAAAAAAATATAAACATCCAAATTGAGAATCTCCTCCTTTGTTGAAGTCGGTTAAAAAGAAAAATAAATAACTCGTTATCGTATCGAACAAAAATATCTTACACTTTCTTATTACATTAAAGTGTTGGTTTATGATAAAAAGAGGAATAAAAAGTTATTTATTGAGACATTCAATTATAAACTAAGATTTGCTCCATTGAAAGAAAAAACTGGCCAAGTGCGAGTCGGACTCGCACACGAAGAGTTCCGTACCACAAGGCAAAACGCCGAAAAAAACACGTTTGTTGTATGGGAGCCCCCCTTAAATATTAATTTTATTCTGTTTTTAGTATTTGTTGTTATAGCCGTAACAGAAATACATCATCTGTGAACATTTCAACTGTCTAGCTATCACGGTTCATGAGATACAGCCTGGTGACAGACGGACAGACGGACAGTGGAGTCTTAGTAATAGGGTCCCGTTTTTTGGGTACGGAACCCTAAAAACAATAAATTACATCTACTATCAGGACTAATTCACTCCAATTATCTTAAACATATCATTCACTAATACTATTAAGTCTTACATCATCTAATCTTCCTCATAAACTCCGAAAAACATTACCCGATTAGATAGTAATAAGTAACCGACAATCTAATACTTATTTATCGGGCCGACTGTACTCGCTGACCGATTGGACCACTTACCGATTGTATAGTCAACGAAAGAGATAAGTATCCAGGATCGTCGGTTATAGTTGAAGTTTAGTAAGAAACCAATGGATGTTGTCGACTGGAATTTAATTTGATAAATTAGCTGTTTGTTTTCTATTAATAAAATTAAATTTTATTCGAGAACATCCATCGGTTTCTTACTAAACTTCAACTATATCCGACGATCCTGCATACTTATCTCTTTTGTTGACTGTACCTATTTCGATTAGGCTCAAGTAATGGATATTATGGTAAAGTGAATATTCTATTTGGTATGGCTATAACGGTCGTTCATCGAGTTATGGAACGAGATAAATACTTGGAGTCTCCCTGAGGGATAGAATCCGGAATGGGGAGATCCGGCAGAGAACCAAAGTTGTCGACATAGCTCACAGTACAAGCAAGCTTAAATGGCAATAGGCTGGCCATATTAGCCGTAGAACCGATAACCGTTAGAGCGGTTTCGCACTACACCCGATCCTAATCCAAATTAAAGATCCGACTTCAATCCGAATTTAGAATGTTCTAAATTCGGGCGGATAGAGTTCGGAACTATGGTCCGATTTTTAATTAGCTGCAGTAAAATGACACTTTTAAATAATACTTTTTAATAATACTTTTTAATTTCGGACTGAGCTTAGAGACATGCATGTCAAATAAGTTTCGTTTGTTACACTATTCTGTACTAGAAAAACAAGATTTGGTTGATAGCCGCGAAAAAACAAAATTACCTCATTTTCAGTCATATAAGTAACACTTACTGGTACCTACAGCTATTCAAAACAAGCACATTCTGTAAACTTAGAGACATGCTAGCAACCTTCATAGATATATTATTATCAACGCCAAACATCGCAAGTATTCTTAAAAAAGTACTTAACCCTACTATCACAGCTGCATTTTTCCTTTACACCACGAGAACAAATTTATGTTATCGCCTTGAAGCTTTTACAGTGAATTTTAAATGTCTTTTGTAAAAGATGGCACATTTTACTTTTATTAATTGTTCATGAGATTTTTCTTATTTCAAGTGATTGCAAAGGAGTAACAGTAAAATATGGAGCACTTTTTTTTTTTTGCTTTTGGGAAATCATCAAATGACTCCTCCCGCTCTGGGTGGAGCGGAAGGGAGTGTCAGACTCTTACTGACTAAAACCCACCCGTGTTCCTTCCTTAGCCCTTTATGTTCCGGGCCAGCGGTAACCCTTTCGGACAATCCCGCTGACCGGCAGGCTTCGGCCCTAAGGGGGCCCCTTCTCGATGCTGACATCTCTTCGAGGCGCGCGTGGAACACGTACGCGCCGTCCGGCACGGGCCTGGTCCTGATCGAACGGTGAGCTACAAATATGGAGCACTTGTCTTCATTATTCTCTGAGAGTACTGCAGGGTGAGGTTAAAATGGATGCGGAAGGCAAAGGATCGATTAAAGCAGAGTGGATAACTAGAAAAACTCTTAAATCGACTTTTCAAAGAAAGCTGTACACTTTTTTACAAGCATGTTTCTGCCTTGTTCATACATAGCCTATAATGTTCCCACTGCTGGGATAAAAATATCGATAGTTCTAATACTATCGATAGTAGGTATATCGATACTATCATTATAGAATTGTGTTTTATCACAATTAATAGCGATTAATTGTTGTAAAGCACACTTTTATAACGATAGTATCAATAGTATCACAACTCAATATTATCGATACTATCGTTACTATTCCTCTTCATCAAAAGCTCATGACTGACAATTGATACTATCGCTAGTATTTTAATATTCCAATACTATTGATAGCCCTATCGATATTGCCACTAGTTTTCGAGGTCACGATTGTATTGAAATACTAACGAGAGCCAATCGATAGTTAAGCAACACTATTACCAACAAACATTAAGTTTTAAGATCGTCACTCTTCACCGCACTGATTTTACGATACTCACAAAAAAAGCCTTCTAATGGCACGAATCCTAATACCTCTTTTACCGCAGTAGGCTAACCACGTACGGACATAACCTAGAGTGTTATCAGTAAAATTTATTAAGGGGTGTTTTACCCTTGGTATATTAGGGCAAGTGGGATTTAAGATACAGCCAATCGGAATGATGCTGTTAAAATATCAAATGCTATCAAAACTGGAAGTGTTGCTATAAATTATGGGAGCCTTTGGGCTGTAGTTTATGAACAACTGATAAGGATTACACAGTTCGTTAGTTTAACTAATATCAGACAAATATTATTATTATTTCTTGATATTTCTCAGGACCCTGGGGTCCCGGACCTTTGGAAGGCTCGCATAGGCCCGTTAGACGTTTCTAATGAAATGAGGCACCAACCGACGATTATCCCTGTTCGCAATATGCAAATGCACTCAAGGACAACCCCCGGTTGGTGTAGGACTATTGCAGGATATAGAAACGAAGATATAATTCTTTATTTCATTGCTTTGTTTGTCTGTAAGCCTTCTTTAATCTGTCTGCCTGCCAGCGGCCTGTGCACGGAAAGTGATGGGTAGCTCACCGTCCGATCAGGACCAGGCCCGTGCCGGACGGTGCGTACCAGTTCCACGCGCGCCTCAAAGAGATGTCAGCATCGAGGAAGGGGCCCCTTAGAGCCGAAGCCTGCCGGGACAGCGGGATTATCCGAAAGGGTTACCGCTGGCGCGGAACATAAAGGGTGAAGGAAGGAACACGGGTGGGTTTTAGTCAGTAAGAGTCTGACACTCCCATCCGCTCCGCCCCGAGCGGGAGGGGTCATTTGATGATTTCCCATCCACAAAAAAAAAAGTACCCGTCTGCGGAATTAAGCTAGAGTTGTGGAAGTCAGATAGGTTACAGTAGATTAGACTGGAAGCCGACCCCAACCTACTCATAGTTGGGAAAAGGCTATGCAGATGATGATGTGCTGCAAGTAAGCCTGCTACACAGAAAATTACCGTAATTTAAACAAGAAAAATCGTTTTAATATAAAAGTAAAAACTGCTGTGCCTTCTATAAAACATCCATCGATCTCTCCTCACAACGTCAACCAAAAATAAAAGAAAATTAAGCTTCGCTCATCGGAACGTGATTGAACTATCAATTACCAGATTTTCTTATTAATAAAATTAGTTAGGATTAATTCCTAATCGGCTTTCCCGCCGCCATCCAGCTCGTTATTAGAATTTTATAAATTAAAACCCATTTCTGGTCTGAGATTGGCTCCGTTGTTTTTCTAGAATACCTTATATTCATTTTCTTTCTTAGACTTCAGACATGAGACGTTCTTGAAGTAATGTTAAAGCTATGTAGGTGCCAGTTAGGAAGGTACTGTTTTATATACGGTTTAAAACGAATGTAATGTCAAGTCATTTTTATTATAGACGCTTTTAGTCTGAATTATTCATTTATTTATACAATGTGTAACTGAATTGATGCGCATTATGAAAGTCGTTTTAGAATCGTTTAAGTACTGAATTGATTTCTGTCATTTGTCATTCCCATGAATAATTAAATCTACCTAAATTACAGTCACCAAACCAAAATGGATGAAGTACCTACTACCCTTACACGTGTGCGACTAATTATGTACGTGCGTATGTTTGTAAAGTGACCACAATTTTCCTACATTAATTTTAAAAATAAATAATGTTTCATACATAATAGTAAAAATTCAGTGTATGTGTTATGATAATAACATACTAATTAGGGTGCTTGGTAGTGTGCGTTAATTCCGGGATATGTTGTATGGATACTTTATCACCAGAAAAATAAAATAAATTAAAATGCAAAACACAACAGGCGGCTTAATCGCTTTCTGCGATCTGATAATGCTTTTTGAGCGCCCTTTGTGGCCTCATCCATACTAATATACTAATAATATTATAAATACATATAATAGGTATAATATACTAATCCATACTAATCACACTATCACACTAATATTATAAAGGCGAAAGTTTGTGAGTGTGTGTGAGTGTTTATATGTTTGTTACTTCTTCACGCTCAAACGGCTGGACTCAATAAAATTTGCTGTGGAGGTAGCTGACTCCCTGGATTAACATATAGATTACTTTTTATCCCGATATTCCCACGGGATCGAAACGTATACGGGTGAAACCGCGGGGCACAGCTAGTATTATAAATGCGATAGTGTCTGTCTGTCTGTTACCTCTTCACGCTTGAACCGCTGAACCGATTTAGATGAAATTTGGTGTAGAGATAGTTTGAGTCTCGGGAAAGGACATAGGATAGTTTATATCCCGATATTCCCACGGGATCGACACTTATGCGGGTCTATTTATATATGCCTTCTTACGTGACAGTTATTTATAGTTAATACCTTTAATTCTAGTCGTGGTAAAAAGAGGATTTAGTCAGCCAGGTTGGTTCATCATCATAATCAGTGTGTAATGTACCCACTGCCGGGCCACAGACCTCCTCTCTTCGAGAGGAAGTGGGCTAAAATCTACCACGCACCAGATAGGTTGCTGATTCAAAATTCTTAACGATGTGTCATTGTGTAAAGGCTTTAAAAGAAAATACCATTCATAGCCATGTAAAATGAGAAATAAAAAATTGGTGGAGGAAATAAACCTTTCACCTCTCGTATCAGCTCTAACACCAAGCAAAGCTAGAAAAACTAAAGTGTGTGCTTTAACGCGTAGGTAGGTACGTACCGAGGCCTCACGAGTACCTCCAACCGACAATTTTCCATTCAGGATTCGAAGGTTAAACGAAGTGTTCAGTGTTCGCCTCCCTCTCTAGAACTGTGGCCAGGAAACCTGTTGATACTTTCCGAAAGCACATTTGTATGGATTATTTAAGTTCGTAATGCAAAAGCCTAACTAACAAAAAATCAGAAGGTCAATTCTCGTAATTTTAAGAAGGTTCATAGTCTAATCTCATTCTCAATCTGTTGAAAATACCTCTAATTTCCCTACATTATTGAGATGAGATTGGGGGAACAGATATTGAACGTTTTTAACACTCTCCCTGCCGGCAATATATAAAACTTTTTAAGTTCAGGAGGCCCTGAAGGCCGCCGGCGGGTTCCAAAGTTTCTGCTTGTGAATGCCGTGAGTCAAAAGTCCAAATTTTTACAAGAGACCATGGGTTCAAAAAAAAAAACTTTCAGGACGCCGTGGGATCCGCCCTGACCTCCTGAATTGAAATAGTTTTTACAACTACTGGCGTACTGTTATGGAAAATGTGGTAACAGTATTAAAAAATCTGCTTTGGCCAGCTGAACAAATTTTTTTAGGGGTCGCCGGCGGTTCCCAGGGCAGGGAGAGTGTTAATTCTTTAGTTGTATACTAGAATTAAACTACCTTACCCTATTTTTTCCTATGAAAAATTAGGGTAAGGTAGTTTAATTCTAATTAAAAGGCAGGCTTAAAAGGCAGTAAGCTGTTCAGAGCGGGTCTACCTTTTATAGCAGAACTTTTTACGTCATAATATTGTTTTGCATAACAACGGATAGCATAAACTTCATTTCGCAGAAAATCATTTCGCACATTATACACTCAGTTGTCATACATTCAAAACTCATAATTTTGTTAGTCAGAATCATCTTTAGGCATAATGTTTATATCCATAATAATTAAAAAGCAGAACCATCATATCGCAGAAAATTCACAGTCAGAATCGTCTTTTGGCATACATTTTATATCGATAGTCATTAAAAACCTACCCTAACCTAAATGCTAATTACAAAAATATTGTCGGCTTCGATGCATGTAGCATGCAAACAGGCATACAACATGCAAGCAGGCATGCAACATGCAGCATGCATGCAGCATGCAAGCAGGCATGCAACATGCAGCAGGCATGCAGCATGCAAGCAGGCATGCAACATACAGCAAGCATTGTTTCTGTCACGGCTCCGGCGCTGCGGGGTTTGGGCGGCGCCACGCGAGCTTATCGTCACAGATGGTTTTAACGCTCACCACCGCAGCTTCGGCTTGCTGGCCGGCTTCGCCGGCCAGCCTCAGCCGCGGTGGCGGGCCTTCAAACCACCTGCTCCTCAGCTCGCGGGCCGCCCTACCCCTCCGCGCCTACGCGGGTTTAAATTACACTCTAGGGGTAGGGCAGACAAGACTGCGTAAAGTCGGTTTCGCAGCGATTCGTTTCTGTCACAAAATTTTGCAGCACAACGTATTGACTTTTTATGACACGTATATATTATAAGTTTTTGATGTTTTGAACACTAATTTTTACAAGAAGATACATCTATTTTAATTTTTGATGTTCAAATATGCACCCATACCAAATAATCGTATCTCTAAATAAATGTTATGCTAAACAAAATTATGCATAATATTAATTATGGCAAAGGTAATTATGCGAAACAAAATTCTGCCAAGATAAAAGTATGCCATTGTAAATTCGGACACGTAAATATTCTGCCAAACAAAAGTTATGCTAAATAATTTTTATGCCTTAAAAATATTCGATTAAATAAGATTATGCCATGTGAGTTATGCCAAATAAAAATCGGAGTATCAAGATTCTGCCAAATAGAAGGAACCCGTTCAGAGCGGCTGCTTAAAATCAAAACATAGTAACTCCTTCCAACAAAAATGTTCAGGAGAGCCAAAAAACTAGTCGGCTACTTTGATTCGTTCGCCCGAAGAAACTAGAAGAGATAGCAATTTGGATGTTTGGCGAAAAGTTGTGCTATATTGTTGACATTTTAGTTGTTATACTCGTAATCATTTTTAGAGTATAGTTACACTTGAAGCGCTCATAATTTATTTTTATTTGTGAATTTACCCAAATATAAATGTAAAAACAATATCAAAACTTAGTAAGTCTGCACAACATACCAGTTTAATGTTAGTTTTATTATGAAAATAATGCAACGACAATTATATTTTGAGGTTATGTCACGTTTCTTTTACATTTTCGTAACTATAATGAATAAGTTATTTCTTACCTGCATTCGTTTACGTTCTGCAAAGCACGCATTATACGCCTGGACCGATAAAATTGCCTGTAACTCATTTTATTATTTTTTAATACGGAGCGAAACACTGAGTGTTTCGACTAGTTTAGTATTAAAAAATAATAAAATGAAAATTTCGTTTAGTATGTCCAGTGTCACCGGCGCACGAGTCACCGTGCGCCGGTGACACTGGACATACTAAACGAAATTTCATCTATTTTGCAATTGGCGCCAAATTCAAAACATAGCAAGTTGGTATTTCAAATTCATAACTTAGTAAGTCGCTTGAGCTGCTAGGGTTTTAAATTTCTATTTTGACATACAAGTTTAAAATTTGTACTTCAAGGAAATTTTGGTAATCATGCCAAATTGCTTAGACTTGCTAAATTATTTTTTTTTTAAATTACGTATGAAACTGGGTGTTTTAAGGTCCACATCATTTTGATACTATCTAGTAAGTCGAAAAATGCCAAAAACCGTTTTTTTTTCAAATCACCTGTTACTAGGTTTTGAATTTGGGCAGCCGAGAGGTCTATACCTCTGAACAGCTTACTAAGCTAAATCTCTTTTTAAATTCCTCTTTTTTAATTAATTAATTAAGTGAAGAATCAAATCAAATGAAATCAAGAGAATATTTTATTTCCCCTAAACCTACATGGGCACTTATAAAACGTCAGAAGCTAGGTGCACGGCGTTTCAAAAGAAGAGGAATTTACTGGAGCGTTGGCCATGCATGTGAGGCTTATGTCTCTCTGTACCTTCAACTATAGAAGTGATTCACCAAGTAGGAAAATATTTTATTTCGAAAATAAATAACCCGTAGTGACCTCTTAAGCTCCGCTAATGAGACACAATTGATTTTCTATTGTATCTTATTACATCGGATACGAGCGGAGCTTGATGGGTTTAAGTCGTGTCGAAAAATTCCGTATTTATTTAAAATCACGTTCATATTACAGCAACTCGCATTCATATTTCAATCAACGCATTAACGATAAACAGTTTATACGAAGTGTATTTTCTTTTAGTGTGAGAATATAAACACGGCTTCATTTCACTGAGAGATTCTTTACAAATGTACAGATGCCAGTACATCAAGCTACCCGAAACTGTCAAATTTTCACAATCAACTTTGAACCTTATGCTTTAGCGATAAAGGTAAAAATCTATTAAAGAAATTTGACAGCTTGTAGTCGCTTGAGTGCTGGCGTCTGTACAACCTCATCTCTATCAGCAACAGCTCATTCAGCCTATAATGTTCCCACTGCTGGGACACAGGCCTCCTCTCTGTGAGAGGGAGTGGGCTGTAATCCACCACGCAGGCCCAGTGCGGGTTGGTAGATGTCACATGTCTTCGAATTTTTCGTTCTAAGACATGCCAAACGGTGAAGAAATTATTTACACAAAGTAAAGCGCCTGTCTGGTTTAGAACCGACGACCTGCAACTCGTAAGTCGGAGCCGATACCACTGGGCCGCCACCACTCTACATCATTCACCAACTTTGTCAAATATTTTTACGACAGCACTGCATAGCTATTCACAACCACTTGATACGCCTCCGTACCGGATCGAACATCAATAAATGTTATCGTAGGAGACCTCTAAGCACTATTCACAACTCCAAAACCCGAAAATTTTGTCAGTTAGACGACCGCTATTCTTTCGACAGCACACAGCTGTCAAAAAAGGAAAATCAGGTTATCGAAATGTGTCATTTTCGATACGATATCTCGTCGTAAGATTGTGAATAGCTATGCTACAATCTTTCCACAGATATATAACCTCTGACATTTCTAACCTCCGCAACTCGACAACAAACTCATTGTAACGTGAATAAAGATCACTGTGATTTTGATGAGGTAAAATAAATGTGAAAAGACTGTGTTCTAGTACCTACCCAAGCAGCAAAATGTGGTCTAGTATTGTCCTGGAACCATCATTTCATTAGGACTATAACGGAATAGTAAGCAATTATAACCACGGAAAAGGGCCCAATTTATAGGCGTATTTTACCTAATTAAATATCTATAGTAGACTTGGTGAACACCACTTTGACCAATAACGACTCTATAGTTGGACTTCGTAAAAATATTTGCTCCCGCGAAGCTAACTATCAGCGCTTAATGGAACCAAACACGACAATAACGTACACAGTGAATCTCTTACAAGCTCAAAAAAATGTTGTAAATTGGTGAATGACATTTGTAAAGATTAATATTGATAAAGGTAAGATATGCATCCATTTCTTATTATAAATAGATATTATCTAGAATATTGAGTAGTGTTAGTTAACAATAAGTCAAGATGTATAATGTGTTGAATTTGCATGGCGCACGTATATTTTCGGTGAAGTATAATAAGTTTTTTATCAAAATTTTTACACGCCCCTTGAAATTAGCGTTTTCATTTAGTTGAATTTTAAAATAATGTTGGTTTCAGTAAGACATACAACGAAAAGTCGCCATTTTGACAAAGTTGGTTTTCAAAAATACATTAACAAACCGTTATAGGCGTACTTTGTTTAAAAATGGTAAATATCAGAACCATTGCTTGACCATATTGTTTGGAATTAGAGTTCCGTAAATATTTCTATAAACGGACGGTTAATTTATATTGCTATTAGGTACCTATGTCTTATTTTATTGTTTTTGTTTAGCTGTCAGCATTGAAAATGGTAATGTTTCTGGACGTCGAACGCTTTTTGACTAAAACGGATTTTCGAATATTTATATAAGTAATACAGAAATCTCTTCGGGTGGAACAGGAATTACCGAAAAATATTTTTTAAACATTTGATAAGGCCATTATGCCAATATTCTTCTGGCGCTGAATTAGTAATATCCACATTTTCTTTATTAGTGTCAAGAAGAGTACGGGCATCCTCTTCAATCTTTTTATTCAATATTTACAATAAAGAATTTAATGTCGCATGTCGTATATTGTATTCTACAGCCCATTTTCTAAGATCGCTATGTAGTTGAAAATTGTAATAGTCTTCAATATCGCTTTCATCTTCTTGCACACACAATTTTTTAAGTCTAAATTTAAATCGCTTTTTATCGATAAAACGTCGTTTTGTGCAGAATTGTTAATATAAACATTTTGTCTAAAATTTTCACAGTAACTATTTTGTAGGGAACCTTCTATTTCTACGATTCGTTCTTCGCCAGATACAAATCTAGAAACCGACACCATAATAGCATTTGCAAGACCATTATAAACCAATGTATTCTTGTACAGGACACCACGGATATAGTTTTGGATACTAAATATATTATATTAAACCTTTATAATCGTGTTAAGATTATAACAAAATTGATTAGTACCACTTTAGAACCACTCCATTTTACTTATAATTGTTCTGTAAAGTGAACTTATCAAGCCTTATAAAACCAAGTAATAAATGCAAATAGTTTCCAGTATGTTTAGTTCTGTTTGTCACTCTTATTGGCGTATTTTACTTAAAGTAGTTCTATAATGCTTCTTGTTGGGTACGTATCAAAATCCCGAATTTTAAAAGACCGAATTTTAAAATACCAATGGACGAAATCCCGAAAATTGAAACGCCGAATGGTTGTTTGGTCGAAAGTTTAAAATCCCGAAATCTCATTTGCCCGAAAGTTTAAGATTCCGAATTTTAAAAACCCGAAATTTAAAAACCCGAAGTTTAAAATCCCGAAGTTCTAAATCCCGAAATTGTCAAAAAATTTAATTGTCAAATTGTTGAAATTCTGTGTAAAGGGTTTAAATTAACCAAATCTAACCTCGGGGGTGCCCTTCGCTCGCTCTTGTCTCCTATGTTGACGAAGCCCCGCTTCGCGGGGCTCCTATTTCTGTATAAAGGGTTTAAAGTAACCTAACCAAACCTAACCTCGGGGTGCTCTTTGCTCGCTCTTGCATTCTATGTCGACGAAGCCCCGCTTCGCGGGGCAGTGTGCAGCAATTATTTCAGTGTACAGTGAACTTCCACACCCGGCGCTTTTTGAAAGTAGCTATTTTTTTTGGATAGAATAGACCCTTTTGAGTGTAAATTTGAAAACCGCAAAGTTCGCAAAATTATAGTGGCCGAGAAAAAAATCCCAAAGTTTTTTTTTAATTACAAAAATATGTTGTTAGACGTAGTCGACGGAGCCCCGCTTCGCGGGGCCCCTATTTCTGTTTACAGGGTTTAAAGGAACCTAACACGAAGGGGATGACGGGGGCTCGTTCGCTCGCTTTGCTCGCTCACTCGAGCCCCCGTCATCCCCTTCGAACCTAACCTGTCCAAGTCGGGGTGCCCCAAGTCCCGAGCTCGCTTCGCTCGCTCTTGCATCCTAAGTTGTCATTACAAATGTGTTAGCTACTAAGTAGCAAATGGGTTTGCCGGTTCTTTGTAAACACAAAACCGCCTACCTGTACTTTATATCCACCTTTTTGAGATTTGAATACTTTAAAAGTATCTTCACTTATTATAGCCACCACTCGGTACTAAGTAGCTAACAGTAACTACAAATTAATAAAACATTACGGAAAAACTGGCCAAGTGCGAGTCGGACTCGCACACGAAGGGTTCCGTACCACAAGGCAAAAACGACGAAAAAAACATGTTTGTTGTATGGGAGCCCCCCTTAAATATTTATTTTATTTTAATTTTATTATTTATTATTAAAGTTAAAATACAACTGAGTATTTTGTGAATATTTCAAGTGCCTACCTGTTGCCATTTTTGATATCGAGCAAAAAAGGGCAAAAAAATCGCGTTTGTTGTATGGGAGCCCCCCTTAAATATTTATTTTATTTTGTTTTTAGTATTTGTTGTTATAGCGGCAACAGAAATACATCATGTGTGAAAATTTCAACTGTCTAGCTATCGCGGTTGAGATGAGATACAGCCTGGTGACAGACAGACAGACAGACGGACAGACAGCGAAGTCTTAGTAATAGGGTCCCGTTTTTACCCTTTGGGTACGGAACCCTAATAAAATAATTTTTCGAGATCTACCCCCGCTATAAAAAATATTAAAACATGTTAAGCAGAATGCCCACCGTCATAATTGTGTTGTAGTGCCATCTATGAGTAATCGCGGGAACTACGTCGCCGCTTTTTGGGATTTCATCCATCGGTATTTCGTCCATTCGGGATTTCATCCATTCGGGATTTCGTTCTTTCGGGCATTTGAACATCGGTATTTTGTGTTTCGATATAACGACTATCGACATTTAAAACTTTCGGTATTTTGAATTTCGGTGTTATGGACGTCGGTATTTCAATCATGGGTATTATGAACTTTCGGGATTTTGATACGTACCCTTCTTGTTAGCAGTTATAAGTATAGCTTACCAGTTTATCTACTCTTGAGTTGTCTTGAGTGCATTTACACCCTCGCGATACTTTTATAGATCACCCAAGCTTATATTGCACTCTTAATTTCGACCTATAAGTAACTATAAGATAATGTATAAGATCAGATATACTATAAGGCCCAACTAACTCCATGCTTGCTATTATAAGCGTGGCAGCAAATACTAGAACCGTTAAGAGAACATTATAAGTACTGGAGGCCCATAACATCTGCACTATAGGATAATTTTGCTGCTTGGGTACTTACAGCTCATTTCGACACAAGAGCATCATCATCTGCCTAGCCTTTTCTCAACTATGTTGAAGTCGGCTTCCAGTCTAACCGGATGCAACTGAATACCAGTATTTTACATGGAGCGACTGCCTATCCGACCTCCACAACCCAGTTACTGGGTAATATGATACCCCTTGGTAAGACTGGTTGTCAGACTTTCGGGCTTTTGTCTACCCGTAGCGACTGTCAAAGATCCACGAATGACAGCCGGGACCAACGGCTTAACGTGTTTTCCGAGGCACAGAGGGGTCACGGTATGTAAAGATGGTCACCCATCCACAGACCAACCGCGGCAAGCGTAGCTTAACCTGATCGATCGACCTGTGCGGCTGTTATTATTTAGCCACGGGCCTCTCACCACATTTCCACACAAGAGCATGATCATTAAAGTTGGAGACTAGCAACGCTGGCTGCGTCTAAATTTGCATACACACGAGCAACCGTAGACGCGTATCGGCGGAAGCCGTCGACGCGTCGACAGCATCCTGCTCGTGTATTTCAGCATCGTAGTCAAATACACGAGTTATTCCGGTCTGTTCCCTCTCCACCTCCCCTCTCTCTCTTATCCACTATACATTGTCTCATTCCGGTTGATAAGCGACACGTTGTGTATAACTTAAAACTGGTTTCTAGCAATCATATGTCTCTATACTATATTGTACCTACAACAAGGCTCAAGAAAATAGGTGGGTCGTTCAGATGCCAATGTATACGCTTTTATAATAAACTACCAAGCCAAGTTCAAGATCTAAGCCTTAATAAATTCAAATCATTCATTAAACGTAAGTTGTGCCAGAAAGCCTTTTATACCGTTAAAGATTATATTGAGGACAAAAAGGCTTGAGATTGAGCTGCTTCCAATTTCTGCATTTTGAATGTTTTTTTTTTTTTATATACACATTGACATTATTATTATTATTATTTTTTATAAACATTGACATTTGCTTACTTTGTAAAGTATTATTTATTTTATTTATTGTGAATGTGAAGACGATGTGGGTAATTTTATTAATTTTATATATTTTTTTATTACTCTCTCTGTTCTGTTAGTTTTATTTCTTGATCTTTGCCTGGCAGTTTGAGTAACTTATGTGGCCTACAAAAATGTCCTTTCTTTGGTATTGTTCGTCGAATCGTTGAGCTCCTTAAGTTTTGAGTTGAGCTGCACGATTTCTGACAAATGCGTGCACTGACTGGACAGGTCCTCTCAATCTGTGTGGTTCTTTCCTCAAAAGACCATCTCAGACATCGATTTACATGGTCTTCATATAACCTGACCAAGATTATGTCTGGACTTTAAAAGAGACTGTGACCTCTGAGTTTGTTTCGGCCTTTCTTCTTAGAGTAGTCAGATAGGAAACGCCGACTTCATCTAGTTTTTAAAAAAACATGATTGACGTGTAAAAGTGTTTGTACAAACCTACTTACAAAATAAAATCATTTATCATTTATCATTACTAGATAATAAGTAATGCTTGAATCTTGAGTAAGGTTCTGTAATACGGGCCTAAGTAACTTATCCTGTTGCATACAAAATAAAACAATTCAAATAATGGTTGTCTAATATAGTCGCTAGTTTCATAGCCCCATGATAATTCCCGTTCGTGAATTTCGTCCCATAACTCCATGGTACGGTGTAATCTCAGCGCGGTGGATCTTAAAGCCTGCTGTGATTGGATCGCAGACGTTTTTATCACATTTACTTGCCGCGAGTACCTGCCGCGGCTGGGAATTTCTGTAGAGAAGAGGATTATGCTAGTTCTGTTATTTGGTGGGTAAAATTGTTGGTAGGCAGGTGGAAAACGTACACGTTACGATATACTTGCTCAAGTTTAGACTTGCACAAGTCTGTGTGACACCGAATGGATACTTCATCCCACACACGTTGATGTATAGTGCAAGTCCGATTTTGTACAAGATTGATAAAACAAGCTAAAGTCTCTTTTTTTTGGAAAAATGTTTACAAGTTTAAGTTTTATTTTAGTAAATGATAAATGATTTATTTTCTGTAAGTAGGTTTTTACAAACACTTTTACACGTCAATGTATAGCGTTTGGTTTCTTCTGACTAACAGTTCTAAAAGCTTTGATAATAGGCAGCTATTTAATTCTACCTGTGAACTTAAATAACACTCCAATATTGTGCAATTGGGAATTATAACCTACAACGGCTGCTTAGATAAAGCAATCAGAAAAGTCTTATAAATAAAACATTAAGTTTTTCCGACGGAAATGTCAAAACTTATGAATTATTCGTACAAATTCCGAATTAAACCTTGATTAGTTTCGTGGCAAAATGCTGATAAATTCACAACTGACACGTTATTTCATATTTCCATTATATTTTTATTTTCATTCTCGAGAATAATCGGCCATTTCGAATGTCGATATTGTATCAATCAATCGGCTTAAGTTTTATTGCTTAAATCCCTTTATTTATAGCCCTGCTTAAACGTCGAAGATAGTAAGATTTATAATACATCTGAATATTAATATTTATACAGTTACAAACTATGTTTTTATGATCATTTGGTTTATAGGCGTGCTAATTGCCTGTCGGTAGCTATTTGTTTTTTTTATTGCTTTCTATATACAGACGCTAGCACATCAAGCTACCAGTGTTGTGTCATCGCGCTTCTCTTTCTTTTCTGTACAGTCCGACAGTGACCGCGCTTTAGGTCATGTAAGCCCCTTAAATTTAACTAAAGACTACAAGTAAGTGCTGGTTAGACAAGGTTATTTAAAATTGGTTAGCTATACTCCGCAGGCGCGAAACGTATCGATATCTGAACAAGATAAAATAAAAAAGTTGGAAGTCCACCGGTCTCGTAGCCGATAACATATGCATGTCTTGCCATGGAAAATCAATCAATAAAAAGCACATTATATGTTATATAATTTGCTTTTTATTGACATTAGTATTGTTTCGTTTTTAACAATTTCTTTTAGTGACCAGTACCGCTTCCAAGTGTAGCTTATTCTTCTATCTATTTCTTTGGAGTATTGGTCTTTTATTGATATTATTTGACCTAAATATATATATTCATCTACATATTCCATAACTTCTTGTGCTATTTCGATATTTTCCCTTAAAGCATTCGTCATTACTTTAGTCTTAGTTGGATTCATAGATAGACCTGCTTTCCTGCTTTCATAATCTAATTGTTGTAGCATAATTTGTAGTAAGTTTGATCTCTCAGCGAATATTACAATGTCGTCAGCAAATCTTAAGAGATTTAGATTTGATCCATTAATATTAATTCCAAACTTTTCCCACTCTTTGCGGAATATATTTGCTAATACTGCCGTGAAAAGTTTTGGGGAAAGTGGATCGCCTTGCCTGACGCCTCTCTGAACACTGAATTCTTCGCCTTGTTGTTCAAGTTGGTCCAATGCTGTGGTATTTTTGTAGATTTCTTTTATGATTTTTATGTATTTGTTTTCTACGCCTTGGTTTTCTCTCGTTTCCTAGATATATTTATGACTCAGCGAATCGAAAGCCTTATTGTAATCGACGAATGCTTTATAATATAATATAGTTGCCCGTATTCGTTAAGTTAGAAGTTAGGTTTAGCTAACCAATTCTAAACAACTATGTATATGCCTTCTTACCTAAATAATTATAATATATGGATTGCGCCAAGACCAAAACCTCAAATTCTACTCGAAATTTTCAACTCATCATTTCATCTAGGAAAACGTACAATATCTCACGTACTCCTTAGTAACAAACCTAGACTAACAAATAATAACCTACAGCTTTCCATCTAAACAGCAGTTATTAACAAGACCCTAAAAGCTTAGGCTTCCTAAATACATAACAAAGGCCTTATTTAAACGAAAACTCGACGCACACTAACACATACATACAAGTAAAATGTAGCTACATTAGACTTTCACAATCGTTCCCAACTCATTCACTAATGAAACGACTGTCCGTCGCGTGTCCGTCACGGTTTGTGACACGTATCGATGTTCGGGATATTTTAAATGCAACGAATTGAATTTTGGAGGATTGATATTTCAATAGAAATACCATGATATTTTAAAACAGGTGGACAAAATGGGCAAATGAGTGTAGAATGAGCCTTCTGTATTTATGATTGACTCTGAAGGGCATCCTCAGGGCCTAGACGAAGTGATACTCTATCAGCGATAACGATGATGGAAAGGATGATCAAATGTATGGAATTGACATCAATCAACAGTCCATGCTGGAAATAGGGCTCGTCCAGGCAGCACCACAACACCCTGTCCTCCGCCTTCCGCATCCAGTCTGTACCAGCTACCTTGGGAGTGACATAACTTCGTACAAATAAGAAACCCTTTGAAAGCGATTGTCTTGATAGAAAAAATTGATAAACAGATATCATGTTCTCTTTAAAAAAAATACTGCGACGAATTCTTTTGAGCCCGAAGCAAATATTACAAAATAATTGTATCTGCGTTATAAAACAACCTAAGAAGATGCAGCCTGTTTTGTAAATTCAAACACAATAAAACAAAGCGAAACGAGAATGACTTTGTGGTGTGTTCCACTCCTAATATTGTACTTCAGATGCTAAATTCAAGGTACACACTAGATTCTGCCGAACATGAAAATTTGGGGTCAAACTTTAATAACCAAATGCTACTCATTTGGTTATTCTAGCCTGCTTAGGGACTAGCTGCTTAGCAACAAACACTGAAGTACTGGCGGCCGTTCAAACATGTGGAATTAACATAACATGACCCCTTTCGTCCTTAAGAGACTTATGAGGAATAGGCAGATTCTAGAAATAAAGATCTTTATGAAAAGGCTTCCCCATGGAACGAATACAATCATACCTCATATTTATAAACCAGCTAAATATAAGCACAATCAGCCCATAACATTCCCACAGGCCTCTTCTGTGAGAGGGCCACCGGCTAAATATACCGACAGAAATAGCCTTGCAGTATTAGTAACGTGTAAACTGTTTCAATGTATACATTTGTATTGAAAGTAAGCCTATCAAGGACTGTTCAAATACAGAATAGTAATTCATCAATATTTAACTGATCTCCAAAAATATAAGACAAGAGATAAACAGCAACGCACAGTGCTCATATACATGAGCGGTACGTTTCCAACGGCAGAGACAACTGCAGCCGTCGACAGAGGCAACTGCAGCTGTCGCCAACGTGACGCTCCGGTATTTGAGCACCGTATTCATATACAAAGTGTCCCAAAATTCAACGAAAAGTGGGCACCAGAGGGTGGACTTACTCATGACTACTCGAGACAAAAAAAAGAAAAAAATATAAATTTTTTTTTTGGAAATTACATATTTAGGTATAATGAAATATATATACAATGAAATCCTTCGAAAATTTACACCTCTTAAGACATTTTTAACTACCATGACCACAATTTTTCAAATATTTCTGTTTTTTTTTATACCAGCAACTTAAGTAACACTGTTATCCACCACAATCCTTAAAAATCCCATAATGCCTGTAGTTTTTACACAAAAATCAATCAAAATTATATGTTTACTTAAAATTTTCAATGTTTTGTACTTTCAATCCACTTTGTAATTACCAAAAAATTTAGATAGTTTTTTTTTTTCATTATTTTTATCAAGTAGTCGTGAGCAGGTTTACCCTCTGGTGCCTGCTTATTGTTTAATTTTGGGACACGTTGTATACGAGCGGCACGTTGTCGATGGCAGCCACAGCCGCGACAACGGCAGTTGCCTCTGCCGTTGTCGCATGTCGGTCGTGTGTATGAACACTTACTTGCTTACTATTCTAAATTCCATCGCCAACAGTATGTGGGCAAGATTATGAATACATTTCTGTCTATCCGTATAAGGCACAAACATTCTTATTACACCTAGACTCCAAGTTATCCTCCAAACAGAACAGAACTCGCACATAAGAGAAATACATTCGAATTTCACTCGTCTCACTAATGAAGCGGCCGTCAATCGGACCGTTTGTCTGCCCGTCATCCGGCCTGGTACAAATTAGTGACAACTCCCTGCACGAGTATTAACGATCTTGTCTGTACGGTGTGAGTGGCGGCTACATATGCTGCTTTGTAATTAATGGAGCTATTGTTGGTAAAAAGGTGTTATCAACATGTGATAGTTGTGTATGAAAAGATTTGATTAATGGTAATTTTCTGAGTCAGAGTGCTTATTGTTGTGAGTAATTATAATAGTTCTCCAGACCGTATTTCGACCATGGCGGCCAAATTACAACGGAGACTAGCCTTCAGCGCGAGAAATATTATAGTGCACAAGTGTGTGCGGAGACACAAGCTCTTCCCTCACTCTCATAGTCCGATGGACGGCAATCCGACCGGAGAGTGATCAGGCGCAGGACCAACGGCTTAATGTCTGAGGCACGGAGGTATGTCACCGACAACTTGCAAACTTCGAGCTGTTACTAAGAAATTCCTAATGGAAAACTTAATAACACTGTCCGACACGGGAATCTAACCCAAGACCTGGGCTCAGCAGTCGCGCTTGCGACTACGAGAACAACGGGGTAGTCGTGAGTAACAATCAAGGGAATCAAATATCTCATACTTGTAATATAATTTTTACTTTGAGCCAGCGGAAAGAAGAATGCATAAACTGCATGATCACGAAACGGTATACTTACCACGCTAAAACAAATGTACAAATGCACATCAAGCTACCACAATCTGTCAAATTTATTTAATAGAGTTTCAACTTTATGGCCAAAGCATAAGGTTTAAAGTTGATTGGGAAAATTTGATAGTTTCGGGTAGCTTGATGTGCTGGCGTCTGTACAGTCGAATGTGATTATGACATAAAGATCCGTCAAGGGAGATCAGGTTTATATTTCCGTGGGGAGACCCATCTCTCAGCGAAAACATTTTATGGGACTTCGTATATTTTACGGACTATTTCTTCTTATTGAATTTGTTCATCGAGATAGTTATCAAAAAATAGACTACAGTCAATCCACACGTAGGTATCTGATATGAAGCTGAACCATCCTTCTGTCAACGTATCCTACAAATATTATAAATGTGAAAGTTTTCATATTTGGATGTTTGTTACTCAATCATGCAAATACGGCTGAACAGATTTGGATGAAATTTGGCACACACAGATAATTTTTAGATTAACACGTAGGATACTTTTGATCCCGGTGGTTGGTATCCGTGGGATAATTTACGACCTATAATAATAATAATCATTTTATTATCAGGCAACTAAGGCCCATCAATAAAATACACAAAATAATCTTATACATTAATAAACTAATACATGTTAAAAACCTTAAAACTATGACTATTCACGTAACATTGTCGTCGGCGTCGTGTTTCGCTGCGTGGTGTCGCGTAACCGTCCTCGGAAACGTCGATATCCGACACCTTTCGGCCAAAAGTCCTCTTTCAGGCAGGTCGGTAGATGTTGGATTGGAACTCGTACCACGAATGACTTAAAGTTGATGTTGTGGCGCGATTCCAACCTTTCAACCCTTAGAGTCCAGTTGGTCTTCACCTTCAAATACTGCACGACTTCCTCAGTTGTGGAGTGATCCAGACGCAAAAGGTACAGCTGCGTCCTGCTGCGTCTGGTGCTGCTGCTGCGTGCTGTGCTGCGTGGGTGTGCTGCGGTATAAGAGTGCGAAATCGTGGGCAGAAGCTATTAAGTTTCTAAATGTGATCATTAATTCATAAGTCATTTCTTAGCCAGTCGGCATAGTGCGGTCATTACTACACACCCACGTTCAGTTGCCATACAGCCTGATATGATGAAGACGATAACATTTCTCAATCAGCAGCATCATCAGCCTAGTATTTTCCCAAATGTTGGGGTCGGCTTCCAGTCTAACCGGATGCAGCTGAATACCAGTATTTTACATGTAGCGACTGCCTATCTGACCTCCACAACCCGGTTACTGGGTAATACAAAACCCCTTGGTAAGACTGACACGTTCTCGTGGGATAAATTCTGACATCCACGTTTTCGCCGCGGACAGAAGTGATAGAAGAATACTGAATAGTCAAGTTGCTTTTTTTTAAATTCCCGTTTTGTCTATCCATTTCTAGTTGTAGCATAAACTAATAACACAAAAGCATTCCCCCCTTTCGAAGCATCGCCTACCTATGGGACAACATTTAATTTCCCGACTAGCCGGCGCAAATTATGACCGCCATTATTCTTAAAAGTAATCTCATGCAGTTTCTGTAGAGAAATATTCTCGTTTTTTATTTATGCCTTTATTTGCATAAAGTAAATAACGTGATACGATGCTGTAATGAGAATTTTCTGCACTTGTTTGTTTTTTATCGCTCTAATTGGCGATTGTTGTAAATTATTGTTTTTGCTGCTGATTGAGGAATTGGAAAGTGGCGAAATAATAACAGCCGCACAGGTCGATCGATCAGGTTAAGCTACGCTTGCCGCGGTTGGTCTGTGGATGGGTGACAATCTTTACATACCGTGACCTCTCCGTGCCTCGGAAAGCACGTTAAGCCGTTGGTTCCGACTGTCATTCGTGGATCTTTGACAGTCGTTACGGGTAGTCAGAAGCCCGAAAGTCTGACAACCAGTCTTACCAAGGGGTATCGTATTACCCAGTAACTGGGTTGTGGAGGTCAGATAGGCAGATGATGATGAGATATCGATACTCATTTAGTCTGCAGAGTTTCTCTAGCTAATTTGATCTGACCCTGTATATTGCGATGAGCTATTCACGTCTCTTTACCATCACCAGAACAAAGAACTCTAAATAACCATCATCAGATTCATCACTATGCCAAAGACGCTTTTTTTTTTTTGCATATGGGAAATCATCAAATGACCCCTCCCGCTCTGGGTGGAGCGGAAGGGAGTGTCAGATTCTTACTGACTAAATCCCACCTGTGTTCCTTCCTTAGCCCTTTATGCTCCGGGGCAGCGGTAAACATTTCGGACAATCCCGCTGACCCGGTAGAACCCCCCTTTACCGAGTTATTACGGTATGTTCCCCCCTCCATTCCCCCATTTTTGATCCCCTGCTAATTCTTCTTCTGTTTTAATCAGTCTTATCCACTATACATTTTCTCATTTATAAATTTCCTATTTTATCTGACCCTGTATATTGCGATCAGCGATTCACGTCTCATCACCATCACCAGAACAAAGAACTCTAAATAACCACCATCAGATTCAACACTATGCCAAACACGCCTTCATTAACGTATTCCGTTGCCCAATATACATAGGGACCTACAGCGATTGTCTGCTTCTATCAATAATTGCTTTTAATCATTAACCGGTTGTGTTTGGACGGGCCGCATTCCCTAATTGGCTTTAGTGCGGCACTGACTTAGTGTGTAAAGGATTAGTGATGTACCTACTGGCCGATTGATTGGGATTAGTGTTGTGCTCGGGTTGGACATGTAGTTGTGATTGTGACTTTCGTGATTTTAATGATGGAGGTTTATTTTGGTTGTTATATGGTTTTGGTTACAGGATGGCCTATTAATTTATATCGCAAAAGCGATTGCTGAGCGTTGGGTTCTGGGTTTAATTGTCATGTTGGACAAAGTGTTATTAGATTTTCTATTAGGAATTTCTTTGTAATAGCTCGGAGTTTGGAAGTTGGCTGTGTGATACCTGTAGCGGTATATAAAACGCCACATGCTAACAACGCGTCATACTGACGTCACGCAAAATCCTGCATCTCGTAAGCAGAGTTTACTGCGCAACTAGCATAGATACAACGGCCCGACATGTATCATCGGGCAGTTGCCCGCCAGACACAACACCTGGTCTGGTCTGGTCGGAAGATCCTCCCTTTTCTATAGAGTATGAGTGAACTTTACAGCCTGTTCCTCATACCTCTATAAACCTATTTTATTTTTAGCCTGTATTACAGGGCAATAGCCTCCCTTTCTCCTTCCACGAATCTTGTTTTTTTTTTGTATTTCTGCCAATGTTGTTAATTTCACAAGTTAAATAGGTATTAAAAAGAATTATTATGTTCATTAATTAGTTTTAAATTACCTATTACTTACTCGTTGTTTCAAAAACAGATACAGAATATTCTATTAATAGATACGAAGCCTTGTATGTTCTTTATTAGAGCTATTTCGCAGAAGAAATCTTAACATTCAAGCGTTAAAACCAACATTAATTAATTAACTTAGTTTGATGTAGCTAATACTAAATTGGTAACAAATAATTAGCATGTCGTCTGAAGGGCAGGGGTTGTGTCTTTGGTTGACCCTGGTGAGATTAAAACTACGAATGAAATTTTTATTTAAAAATATATTGGATTGAAGATTTTAAGATATATTGGGTAGAGACTGATTAACGAGTTTCTAGGATTAGATGAAAAACAGAACAGAACAGAAATAGGTACAAAGGTGAAACTTATGTCATAAGAAATCTCTTCCAGCATACGTGCGTTTATGTTGGGACTGGGTTTATATTATTTTGGAAACCTTATGAATCTGAACTTGTAAGCAATTGTAACTGTTTTCTTACTTAATACATAATATAAAGCACAGCAAGCAATTGAGCATTGTAAGCAATTGTAAGAAAACAGTTACAATTGCTTCTTATAAAGCACAAATAACTCCAGTTGCACTTACTTAGTAATGTACCTAAGCGAAATATATGGAATACAAGAAGTTACGTTAAAGTTATATATTTTTAAGAGCAGAATCTAAAATTATGAATCATCATTCACTATGAATAATAAAGTCTAAGAAATAGGGGATGCACTTACAAAACGCAATCTTTTTTAAACAGAAATTTAAAATTGCAGTCAGTAAAAAGGGCACCAAAATCCTACTTACTACTAATATTATAAACGCGAAATTTTGTGTGAATGGATAGATTGATGTTTGTTACTCTGTCACGCAAAAACGACTGAACGGATTTGGATGTTTGGCACACAGATAGTTTATAACCAGGATAAACACATATGATACTTGTTATCCCCGTATTCCTACGGGATCGAAACTTATGCAGATAAAACCGGGGGCGCTGCTAGTACTATAGAATATGCCCATGGTCGTTCACTAGGTGGTTCTATATAATATTATTATGTTTCTTTCTTTTTCGTTTTTATTGATAAAATAGCCAGTCGTGTCCAAAAACTGTTAACAAACTCGAATGATAACAAACTTTAAAAAATAAAGATGATTTATGCGTGATCATCACAAATGTACCTGTCTTTTTTTTTTGTAAATAGGAGTCAGGAGGGTTTAAGCTGAATACCAGGGCTGAGCAATCCGCTAGGGGGACCTGAGCATAATGCTGACGCTTAAAACTTTTGCGTCAGGTTCTAGTTTTGTTTATGTACTTACTACTACTAGCTGTAATACTGGAAACAATAAACGTTAGTCTATTTCACTATATCCTTTCATTAAGTTTACATTAAAAACAAATAACATTGTAATAGACGTAAAAGCTGTTCCCTTCCCTTCCTAGCCTACTTAATTGCAGCAAGCTATAAAGATGTAACATTGTTGCTATCGTATTTCAAGTCAATGTTAATACAACTAAACTTGTAGGTAACTATTTCGAGCTCGACCGGTAACCGCTCGGATCTCAGCTGGGGCACATACCTAATCTTAGTTCCGATGCTCTCCTCTCTAATGGACGATATGTGGAAGTATCGATTAGATATATTAGTGGAAGGAGCAACACTATACAGGGTTATTGGTAAAACTTTAACAACCTCTTAAGAGGTCATTGTAGGTACTCATCATTATGAACAACTTTTACTATGGGACCAAACCTGAAATTGCTAAAAAAAAAATCTGCTGTTCCCTACATTTATGTTCGTATAATTCGTCAAAATGTAGGGAACACCTGATTTTTTTTTTTTGCTAAGGTAATTAATAACTGATTAAGAAGTAAATGAGTTTAAATATTTGATGAAAAAGAAAAATTAGGTATAGAAAAAAAAAATAAAAAAAAGCACTGAAAACAAACCACAAAAATGAACATACGAGACACAAGACGTCATGCAGCCAAAATAAATTTAAGAAATTTAATATATTATGCATGGGAACAAAAAATAACTGGTTTATTTTGGTTCGAAAGGAGAAAAGAGGTGAACATTAAACAAATACCACAAACCTGAGGGTCTAGACAAAGTGACTATAGAGTATATCAGCGATAATAATGATGAAAAAGCCAAAAAAATGTAGTACTGACATAAGCTACTGAAAAGCTTATGTCAATCCTAGTGAAAATGTTGTAGACATACAAAACGCTTTGAAAGCGATAGTGACTTGTCCAAGCCCTCTGGCCTTAGCATCATCAGCCTAAAACGTTCCAAATGCTGGGACATAGCCCACCTCTCAGTGAGAGGGAGCGAGCCGTAATCCACCACGCGGGCCCAATGCGGATTGGTAGATGTTACATGTCTTCGAATTTTTGGTTCTAGAACATGCCGGTTTCCTCACGATGTTTTTCTTCACCGTTTCGAGAGCAGTGGTGATGAAATAATTTACACAAAGTATAGCGCCTGTCTAGGTTCGAACCTACAACTTTCAAATCGTAAGTCGCGGCCGTTACTATTTGGCCCACCACTGCTCTGGCCTTAAATAAACTAAAAATACATCACAATGTTATTCCTTTGTTTTGTTAGCTAAGTGAAAAGGTAAAACAAAGTAACAAACCAAACTAAAGCAATTAAGTTAATTTAGCACCAATGCAATGTGATACCTTGTTTGGCTCAAACATTACCATATTTAAAAGGGTAAAGGTTGGTAAAACTGCAGTACAAGTGACAGGTTTAACTTTAATCGTGTAGTATACAACAGTCACCTTACACGAACGTTGGAGCTGCTAAAATAGAAAATCACAAAAAAAAATGTATTATAGAATTTAATAAAAACTTCAACGAAACTCAAAGTGGTTGGTTGGGTTCAATGTTTTATATTACTAACTTTAGATATATATTACTTCCTAAGTTAATCGAAGAGGCTAAGAGATTATAACTTATAATCTCAACCACTTTGATTTTTACAAGGTATAATTAGCAAACATGACAATCATGTCGAAGAATCTGTATGAGAAGAAAAACATATAGTAGCAAACCTTGATTAATTAAATTGTTATAAAGCCTTTTTGATATACACCTTCAAAATATTGAGGTCAAAACTAAGCCAACAGTAGTTCAAAAATCACTCGTCACTTCCATTTCGCTATAGATTTGGGCAGCGATAGCACCCCGAAATGGATTTCAAGGAACTTTCCGCAGCTTTTTGTTGGTACAAGCGGTTAGTCACGTGAACAACTCGTTTAGGTGTTCGGTATGAGGTAGGGAAGTCGGTGATACTGTCAATGATAGTAGACCAAATAACAGATGGAAAATAACAAACATACAGACAGAACTAAGTAAATGATAAAAATTATTATTTTATTTAAAAAAACAGCCAGGGTAAGCAGTGAAGCAACCAACTATGGAAAGAATTAAAAGTATTATTGGGACTCGTACTGGAATATCACAAACTAAACGAAGACGTACCGTTGGAAGGCCTCCCACAAGGTGGTCCGACGACCTTGTGAAGGCCGCAGGAACCCGTTGGATGCGAGAAGCACAGAACCGGTTGAAGTGGAACTGCTTGGGGGAGGCCTATGTCCAGCAGTGGACGGGTTTCGGCTGAAATTATGAAACTAAACACGCTCTTATAAAATAAAAAAATAAGAACAAAACTATAAAATGAGGATGAAGATGTCATCAGAGACAAAGAACAGTAAATTATCATGACTACGGATTTAAAAGTTTTGATAAAGAAGCTGATGTGGTAAGAGAGAGGAGTGTGTTGTGTTGTTTCTGCATTAGGAGAATCAATGATTTCAAAAGAGTAATATATAAGTCAATGATGAGATTATACAAGACTAATATTGATATAGCTTTTTGGCAGTCAAAGCGTACTATAGTGTAACAGAATTCTTGATTGATAAAAAAAAATAAACTTAGACTGTTTAAAATAAGAGTTATGTTTGATATTGTGTTGTTTCTTGTTCTGTTTGCTTGTTAAAGTCTAGTTTTTAGTTATAGTTTAGTGGATTAGTTCCCATGTTTGTAATTTTTGCATGCCTACTGGTAAAATATGGCTGAATACCGATTGTACCCATATTTGCAAAATAAAATATCTTTATATTTATCTTTAAGATATTTGAAGAAGTACTCCTGTGATGTTATGACGACCGGTAATTATTATAACATTCGATCCATTTGATTGTGATCAGAAGATTTTATGTGAACTTGTACGGCCTCGCTCCAAAATTTGAGCGAGGCCGTACAAGTTCACATAAAATCTGACATGACATACCTTTAGAAACAAAAATTCAACGAAAGAATAGCGTAAAATAAACAAATCGAAACATGGTTGCACTTTATGATAAAACTAGCTGCGCCTCGCGGTTTCACCCGCATAAGTGTCAATCCCTTGGAAATATCGGGACAAAAAGTAGCCTTTAGGTTAATCCAGTGCGTCAGCTACCTCCATACAAAATTGTATCGAAATTGGCCCAGCCGTTTGAGCGTGAAGAAGTAAGAAACATAAACACACACACTCACAAACTTTCGCCTTTATAACATTAGTATGATCAAATCAATCCAACTGCCTTTACAGCCAGACACAATGTAGGTTTTAACAACAATTCCAGCACTCACAAATTACAGAGCAACCTAAAACCTCAACAAACACAAAATTAAATAACACTATCGATAATTATGTATCTGCCAATAATTCCTAGACACGAACCAATTACGGTTTCCAATAAAAGCCGACCAAACAAAAAACACCAGACAACATACCCTTAATCTTTGTTGACTGGGGCTCAATTAACTCGGCCGGTTAATGACGCGAGTTTACCCACGCGACCATATTGCCACGTTTAGGGAGTATGCACATACAGCAAACAAAACGATACGCTGGAGGGCGAAGTTGACTGGAAGCCGACTTCAATTCACTTGGGGGATAACAAACTATAATGTACACAGAATCTGAAACCCAGTAATATCTTGTGAACAGAAATGATGATACTACTCAAATATTGACAAGTTATAATCGGCTTATCGTGGGATTCTATTGGTTATAACACTCTTTCATACATAACTAAAGCAACTCAAAGTTGGTTATCTGGCACTTGGTCACTATTTGCGGTTTTGTTGCCAAAAATGTAAACAGATATGAGTCTAAGGAAGAATAACTTTAATACCTACACAATAAAGTTCAGTTTACACTACAACTTCAAACATTTTTATAACTTTTTCAATAGTTCTAGTCACTCTGAATTCAACTTAATTACCATTAAAATAAAGTTGATATTTGTTTTACTTACTTTGTATACCAACTTGCCGCGCTTGACTCGGTGTAACGCAGAGCTAAGAGGCTCATTGGCGACGTAGAACTGGTGGATGCCAAACTTCACAGCTTGGCTCATCGCCGCAAGGTTGCCTGCTTGTCGGTCTTCTACAGATTGTACAACGGTGAGTGTGCCCAAGAACTCCACGACCTCATTCCACCGGCCCCCTTCTACCTTCGGTCATCCAGACGCACTGCAAGTTACCATCCCTGCCTAGTTGCTATTCCACCAATTCGCACTAAGCGTTTTCAAATGTCTTTTATAATGCGCACAGCAAAAGAGTGGAACTCTTTACCTGCGTCTGTGTTTCCGAGCACATACAACCCGAATCTCTTCAAAGTAAGAGTGAACAGGGTTCTTCTGGGTAAGCTCACTCCATCGTCGACTTTGTCTCTGCCACCTCTGACCTAGACTAGAGTCAAGAGCAAACCCAATTCAAATAAAAAAAAATGAAATAACATCAGTTGAAAACATACATTTGAATAGACCTTAGATTGGTTGGTTATCCATTCTTCATCGTCATCATCATCACCGGGTACTGCTGGTTATAGACCTCCACCCGTTTATGCCATGTTTCCCTGCTCTGTAAGACTAACTATCAGTAACAATGGTTTTCATTTTAACAGTTCAATAACATTTATTGCGTTATTTACTTGCTAAACAGACACATTTTTTCGAACATATGAAGCAATGGATCATTTTGAAACTTTTTTTTTGCTCTCCTTCAAAATGCCCGAAAAAACAAAAAAACATCAGACAAAAAACTCAAGAGTCTGACAACCATTCTTACTAAGGGGTTTCGTATTACCCAGTGACTGGGTCGTGGAGGTCAGATAGGCTGTCGCTCCATGTAAAATACTGGTATCAGCTGCATCTGGTTAGACTGGAAGCCGATCCCAACATAGTTTCGAAAAGGCTAGGCAGATGATGATTGCTCTCCTTTAAAATGATTCAGAAAATTAGGATGCTGGTATTCCCCACGATCTTCTATAGATCGCAGGTTCTCAGAAAGCAAATTGATTCAACTTCCAACTATTCCTGGCGAATAATTCACTACACTAATTACGAACCAATTCAACCCTATTTCAAATAAAGACTCGCTTCGACGACTTGCCCGCTCTGTGTGCAAACACCCTTACAGTAACAGTAATCATAGTCACTGATAACGATTCAGGGGAATTGTACTGTTTGTTTGATTTTGACGTGGATGGGACATTAATTGCGTATGTCGGGTGTTGGGACAACACCGATAGACTGTTCATAGTGCTCATATTTGGATTATGTTGTAAGGGTTCTAAGAATATAGGCGATTTGGTGTTTACTGTTCTTGTCTGTGATTATAGGATCCTATCGTTGACCTATATCTGAAGGGTCATTATTACTAATGTACGTCGTAATAACTCAGCAGTTGCTGTTTCTGTTATTTTTATTTATTTGGGTCCAAAGATTAAGTCCTCAGTCCCAATCCTTTGTAAATCCAGTAATCTTAAAGTAAGAATCATCATGTTTATTGAATATTATAAGATTGGAGGGTATAATACAATTATTATCCATACTTTTAATTTACAATGAATACCTAGAAGACAATGCAAGATATGTAGATAAAATTATGCATTAAGAATTAGTTAAATGCACAATATCTGTGATTGTTTGTCATTTATAAATATATTTAAAATTTAATACTTATACATAAGAAACGTTATAAGAGGGCCCGTGGCTAAATAATAACAGCCGCACAGGTCGATCGATCAGGTTAAGCTACGCCTGCCACGGTTGCTCTGTGGATGGGTGACCGTCTTTACATTCCGTGACCCCTCCGTGACTCGGAAAGCACGTTAAACCGTTGGTCTCGGCTGTCATTCGTGGATCTTTGTCAGTCGTTACGGGTAGTCAGAAGACCGAAAGTCTGACAACCAGTCTTACCAAGGCGTATCATATTACCCAGTAACTCGGTTGTGGAGGTTAGATAGTCAGTCGCTCCATGTAAAATACTGGTATTCAGCTGCATCCGGTTAGACTGAGCCGACCCCAACATAGTTGGGAAAAGGCTAGGCAGATGATAATATAAGAAACGTTATATCTGTGTTATTGTAATGTTATACTGGATTCTGCTGCAACCGGGAAGACTGGAAGCCAACCCCAAATAGTTCAGAAAAGGCTAGGCAGATGATGTGACATAAGAAATGTTATTTTTCATTTCTTTCTTATTTCTTTTTCTTTCTTTTTATGTTTCTAACATTTTAAATGTTCTAAACAAATTTTGTATGCAATATTGCTAACTTTGATAGAGGATATTGGGGATAGTTTAACTCTGTTAGATTTTCATTTCAATTTTAACAAAAATTGTAATACTAAATTTGTTATTTCGTATGTCTACCTGCTTGATATTTGTACGCCGTTAATGGCAAAACATAGAGATCTCTGTACCTATTCTACTTCAAACACCTATTTTGACACATAATGTTTAACAAATAAAAAACTTTGACTTTAACATTTTGCACACCGAATTGTGTGCGATGTGCAGAAATGCACTAATACCCGTTCGAACGGGTTTATGTACAGTCAACAAAAGAGATAAGTATGCAGAATCGTCGGATATACAACGTTTTTTTTTAGTATATGCGAAACCTGAATATAGTTTGTTCAAAATAACTAACTGAATCGATTCCAATAATTTTTACCCCATGTTATATTTTGTCCTAAAAATATTTAAAAAAGGTTAAAAGTTGGACACCGAGCGACACTAAGTAGGTTATCCAATCTCCGCGCCGAATGGTTAGACACCTAGGTACTACTATCAATGAGCGCAAGACGGCGCGGTGCGAGTGGCGCGGGTGAGCATGTTTTTGTACGGACAAATAGGTAAATTAACAAGATTATAACTTTTTGATTTTTCATGATACAGTTTTGAAATTTTGTACATACATTCTTTACATAAAAATACTAGACACGTGTTTCGGGTTTCGCATATACTAAAAAATAATGTTGTAGTTAAAGTTTAGTAAGAAACCGACGCATGTCCTCGATTAAAAAATAATTTTATTAATATAAAACAAACAGCTCATTTATCAAATTAAATTTGAGTCGACAACGTCCATAGGTTTCTTACTAAACTTCAACTATATCCGAAGATCCTGCATACTCTTTTGTTGACGTACATGTACTTATAGCCACAAACTATTCCTACATCAGACGTAAATCCCAAGAGATTAAAAAGCCCAAACTTTTTAATGATTAGACCTCAAATTACGGGAGCTTAGTATTCGAATCTAGCGAAAGTTTTGTTGCAAACAGGAAGCTGTCCGGTGAAAAGTTCTTAATTGATCTATTGATAACGCTTTTAGTTCCAACTTGTTCGGCCAGTGTTGGTTTTGTTTTGAAGCGATATGTGGGCGTTGGGCAAATGTAGGTATGGAATTTGTGGTACAATCCACAGATCCACTTCACACCCTGTTAAGGTGATTTATTGAAACAATGTGGTTTGATCCATTTAAAATTTAAAATTTTGGTATAATTGTTTTTTGACTCTTTGGTCAAAACACAATGCAATGAATTTTTCTCGATACAAAAAAATTGCATAGTCATATCTATTTTTTTAATTTTTTCGACATCACTGCGTAACGCTTAAGAGTTATTCAATGGAATTTACTTTAAAACATATGGAATTATCATATCAAAGTTTACTCAAAGTAGTTTTAAATTTAATTCATTTTTTTTGGTAAAAAAGGAGTAAATTCGTTTTGGCACATACGTCGTTTTATTCCGAGCGCACGCACACTATAGCCATCATTCTTCTTTTGCGTTTCTAAAGTTATTGCATCACTTTCGCTCGCTTAGTAGGTGTTCGAGGATTTTAGATTTTCGAGGTAGCGCCTTAAAAGCATTCACTCGCCTTACGCGCTATTTCGCTCAAAAACGATGATTTTCAAACACGTTTATACGCATTAAAGACTTATGATACAAACATGTAATTTACTAATAACATTAGAAAATGTTCTTGTCTAAATGGGCCTTTGAAAATTTCTTTGCAGAGATTCCAGTATCAACTACTAAATCTCTTAACTCATCACCCGCTGCCGCAGAGTCTTTACTTAAAGAAAACGTTTCAGTTTGTGATTCTGAATTTCACTTTGAATATGTAACCTGTAACGATATAATTAAAACCTTTCACACGTTAAATGTTAAAAAGACCGCAGATCTATGGGGTAATTCTGTGGATGTTGCTAGGTCGATTATAAACATTGTAGCACCTACTTTAGCTGTTATCTATACATATAATAAATCTGTAGAAGGGTCAATTCTGTACATTGAAAATATTGAAAAAATAAATAGCGGAGGATGTTGCTGGATCGATACCAAACCCAAATATGTGATTAAAAAAATTTTTGTCTGTCTGTCTGTCTGTCTGTCTGTCTGTCTGTATATGCAGGCATCACGTGAAAACTAACGGTTCGATTTCGATGAAACTTGGTATAATTATACCTTATTATCCTGGGCATAAAATAGGATACTTTTTATCCTGGAAAAATACGTAGAAAAAAAAATCTTATTTTTCGGTTTTATTCATAGACGTTGTTCTGTAGAACCGCGAACACACGTTGCATTACCCGTAGTGGATAACTTTCCATTTCAATTTAAGAGAATACAGTTTCCTGTAGCTTTGTGTTACGCCACGACAATAAATAAGGCTCAAGGTCAGACCCTAGGAGTTGCTGGCGTAGATCTTACCGCGAGTTGTTTTTCACACGGGCAACTTTACGTAGCTCTTTCCCATGTGAGCAGTCCAAGAAATCTTCATGTTCATATTCCGGACGAGCTCACTAACAATGTTGTGTATGCTGAAGCTCTCAATTAACTTTCTGTCGCATTGTCACGATTACTTTTTTATTATTGCAAACTTTTCGTCATTGTCAGTAATTTACTGCTACATGCTACTTTTCAAGGTCGGAATTACTATGAAAAAAATACTTACTACAGAACGCGAGCTCAACAGCAGTAGCTCAATAGAGGGATCTCCTTAATTATTATAGGCTTAGCCGTATTTGGGTCCAATAGATATTTATAAGATGTCATTGTCAGAGTTACTCAAAATGGAGAAATAAACCATCCACGCGAAGACCGACATCCGCGCGGACGGAGTCGCGGGCGGAAGCTAGTATTTAATAATTGTATTGACCGTGGTGAGTTTCCTGATCTTATGAAAAACAGTAAAATAATACCGTTGTTTAAATCGGGTAGTACATCAGACCCTACTAATTATCGACCTATTTCAGTACTACCTACCTTTAGTAAAATTTTTGAAAAACTTATTTTGAATCAATTGCAAAGATTTTTTAATAAAAATAAATTACTGCATAATAAACAGTTCGGTTTTACAAGGGGTCGTTCGACTACCGATGCAGGAGTTGAACTTTTAGGACATATTTATAATGCATGGGAGGACAAATGCGATGCCTTGGGCGTCTTTTGCGATTTGTCCAAGGCATTCGATTGTGTTCTTCATGAAACATTAATCAGGAAACTGCACCACTACGGAATCCGGAACGCCTCTCTGGATCTTCTTACTTCTTACTTGAGTGATAGGATTCAGAGAGTTGATGTTAACGGAAAAAGGTCACCCGGATCTGTAGTAAGAATGGGGGTCCCCCAGGGCTCAATTCTTGGTCCTTTCTTGTTCCTTATTTATATCAATGACTTGCCGTACCTCATAAAGGATAATCATGATATAGTGTTGTTTGCAGATGACACTTCTCTTTTGTTTAAAATCAAACGTCAGCAGCTGGTTACTGACAATGTAAATAACGCCCTTGCAAAAGTAGTTAACTGGTTTAATGTCAATAACCTACTTCTTAACGGAAAAAAAACGAAATGTATTAAGTTTACGATACCCCACGTTAGACAAGTAGAAACTAGTGTTCTCATTAAGGATGAAGAGTTAAAACCCGAAGATACCACAGTATTCTTAGGCATAACGTTGGATGCCAAGCTTCAATGGGGCCCCCATATAGATAAATTGTCAAAAAAGCTTAGCTCTGCAGCATACGCCGTTAGGAAAATTCGTGATTTGACTGATTTAGAGACAGCCCGTTTAGTTTACTTTAGTTATTTTCATAGTGTGATGTCGTACGGTATTCTGTTGTGGGGAAATGCCGCCGATATTCAGACAATTTTTATTTTACAACAAAAGGGCAATTCGTTCTATTTATAAATTAAGTCCTAGACACTCCCTCAGAGACAAATTTAAAGAGATTAATATAATGACTGTGCCTTCTCAGTACATTTATGATAATCTTTTGTATGCACATAAAAATATTAATCTGTTTAAAAAATACAGTGATATCCATAACTTAAATACTAGGAACAAACACAAATTTGTTGTTCCTACAACAAGGCTCAAGAAAATATGTGGCTCGTTTAGATGCCAATGTATACATTTTTATAATAAACTTCCTAGCCACATTCAAGAACTAAGCCTAAATAAATTCAAAGCTTTTATAAAGCGAAAACTATGCCAGAAAGCCTATTATACTGTAAAAGACTATATTGAGGACAAAAAGGCTTGGGATTGAGCTGCTCCAATAGGTTTAGACAGTGAATGTTATTTTGCAATTTTTACACTTTAATATTTTCTTTTTTTTTTTTAAAGTATCTATTTACTTACACAATGACATGTACATTTACTGTATAAAGTATTATATTATTTTAATTATTGTGAATGTGAGGACTATGTGGGTCATTGTTTACATTTTAATCGTGGTCTGGCAGTTTGAGTAGTTTATGCGGCCTACCCAAATGTCCTGTCTTTGGTATTGTTCGTCGAATCGTTGAGCTCCTGAAGTTCTGAGTTGAGCTGCACGGTTACTGACAAATGCGTGCACTGACTGGACAGGTCCACTCAATCTGTGTGGTTCTTTCCTCAAAAGATCTTTTCAGACACTAATCTACATGGTCCTCAAAGATTATGTCCGGATTTTTATATACACATTGACATTGATGAATTTTATTTAGACAATGACATGAATATTTACTTTGTAAAGTATTTTTTTTTTCTTTTCATTTAATTATTGTGAATGTGAGGACTATGTGGGTCATTTTTTTCTGTATTCCTTCTTAGTTTTAATCATGATCTGGCAGTTTGAGTAATTTACGCGGCCTACCCAAATGTCCTTTCTTTGGTATTGTTCGTCGAATCGTTGAGCTCCTCATTTCTGAGTCGAGCTGCACGATTTTTGACAAATGCGTGCACTGATTGGACAGGTCCGCTCAATCTGTGTGGTTCTTTCCTCAAAAGACCATTTCAGACATCAATCTACTCTAGACTTTAAAAGAGACTGTGACCTCTGAGTTTGTTTCGGCCTTTCTTCTCAGAGTAGTCAGATAGGAAACGCCGACCACATCTAGTTTTAAAAAATATGATGACGTGTAAAAGTGTTTGTAAAAACCTACTTACAGAAAATAAATCATTTATCATTTATCAAATAGTTATACAGGATTTTATTTAAATTAAATGCACGCTTGTAAACTATATTCAGATATGTAAACAGAGATTTGCCGATTTTACATACAGAGTAAATTTCGAAGCTTGAGAACGTCTAAAATTCTAACATAGTCAATAAACAAAAAATATAAGCCTATAGCTAAGATCCCCAACAAAATAGTTATAGAAAAAGATTCATTGATTTATTTTATTATCTTAGTAAATTAAAATCAAAACGATGTCAAATTATTAAGAAATCATTTGCACTCATTTAACTTCCTTTTATCAATAAAATAATAACTTATTCTAATAGAAGAACATTTCCTTTAAAACTTACTATTTAAAGCTTTGAATTTAAATAGCTTTATCATTTTTTAATAAATATTTTAAAAATAGTATAAATCTCGGCGCGCGAGCGTCGACAATTCAATCGCCTGCGAGGCCGAGATTTATACTATATAGTGCAAATGATCATTTTATGTAGGTACCCATAATTTCTTAATAATTTGACATCGTTTTGATTTTAATTTACTAAGATAATAAAATAAATCAATGAATCTTTTTCTATAACTATTTTGTTGGGGATCTTAGCTATAGGCTTATATTTTTTGTTTATTGACTATGTTAGAATTTTAGACGTTCTCAAGCTTCGAAATTTACTCTGTATGTAAAATCGGCAAATCTCTGTTTACATATCTGAATATAGTTTACAAGCGTGCATTTAATTTAAATAAAATCCTGTGTAACTATTTAGACAAGAACATTTCCTAATGTTATTAGTAAATTACATGTTTGTATCATAAGTCTTTAATGCGTATAAACGTGTTTGAAAATCATCGTTTTTGAGCGAAATAGCGCGTAAGGCGAGTGAATGCTCTTAAGTTAGTCACGAGCACTAATATGTCAACACTGCAACTTTTAATTGCGATTTTTTCACGAAATAACGAATGCAACGTTGAAATAAGACATTTTACATAAACCATTCATTCAAAAATAAAGGAGAAAGTCGCCTTTAAATAAAGCTAAGTGTATACATATTTATGATAGTGACTGTACAGGCCTCTCTTTGCTTGTCCCAACCCCCATCTGCTGTTGTGCCTTACTCATCTCGGTTCCACTGACGAAGGCAACAAAGTCGTCTGCAAATCTCACTGCCGGACGACCGACACGTCGAAGACCTAGATAAAAAAATATGGACAGAGTTGAATGATATGAATATAAAGGCTGAGTAATTGTCTGTTGAATACAGACAGGATAATATCATTTTTGTCCAACATACTTGATTTACGACCATCCTACTACAATGTAATATGAACAAACAATTTATTGAGTGTTTTTAGGGTATCGTACCCAAAGGGTACCAACAGAACCCTATTATTTATCTATTTATTTATTTAATACTTCAAGCACATAAACGGACAGAGGCGGACTGAATGCCATAGGCATTTTCTACCAGTCAACCTTTGGATGATGCAGAGACAAACAGTGGTAGGTACAATCATGAACATTGAGGAATAAATATTTTAAATATAAAGATACGCATAAACGCTAAATATTTTCAGTGTGTATTTCAATTGCCGCTATAATAACAAATAATAAAATAAACTCAATAAATACAGCAAGTCTCCATACAACAAACATGTCTTTTTCAGCGTTTTTTCCTTGTGGTACGAAACCCTTCGTGTGCAAGTCCGACTTGCACTTGACTGGATTTTCTTAATAATGGCTACTTTTAGTAAAGACGCCAGCACATCAAGCTACCCGATACCGACAAATTTTCCCAATCAATTTTGAACCATATGCTTTAGTGATAAAGTTGAAAATCTATTAATGACATTTGACAGATTGTAGTAGCTTGATGTGCTGGCGTTTGTACATTCCACTAGAATAACCAACATAAAAATGTCTGTTTGATAAAAACTACATACAGAAAGAAAAGAAAGAAAGAAAGAAAGACAAAGTTTATTTGGACACAGTTCGTGAAACACAAAATTAACAAAATATAAATAATGCATACATACAGTATGCAGTTTTTATCAAACGAAACATTTTATATTACCTACACATGAACAGAAACTAGCTTGACAATGCATAACATGAACTTATTCTCGTATACAGTAATATGTATTGTTGTTGTGACTTTGTAGGAAAACAAACCATCCACTTTCATCTAGGGACGGTAAAAGCTAACAAAGGTCTTGTATCACTACGGCATTTCCATGAAATAGAAGTAAGGCTTCAAAGGACTCTTAAAAGCCTTACGGAAATATTTTCCTTCGTATATAATAAAATTTTAAATCGAATTTAAAATTGTTCATTTAATATTTTTGAAAAAGTAGGAGGTGTGGGAACAAGTCTGATGCCGAAAATTTTCTGTCCGTTTGTCTGGATGTTTGTTCCGAATTACCGCAAAAACGGCTGAACGGATTTAGATGTTTGGCATACAGATAGTCTATAACTTCGATTAACTCATAGATTACTTTAATCCCGGTAGTAGTTCCCGTGGTATATTTTCCGACATCCACGCATGCGAACCCGTGGGCAAAAGCTAGTATTCATTATAATATCAATTACTCATTCTCTTTGTCAAAAATCTACAATTGCATTTTATAGTTTTCTATGATCTTTCATCTTTCTGATTTTTAATGTTATTCCTTGAGCAGGACTAGTGTAACATTTATGATTTACGCTGCAACACTTCAGACTTTTATATACAACATTATTTTTAGTATATGCGAAACCCGAAATACGTGTCTCGTATTTTTATTATGTAAAGAATCTGTGTACAAAATTTCAAAACTGTATCATGAAAAATCACAAAGTTTCATGCTTGTTTCGTAACTTGTTGGTCCGTCCAAAAACATGCTCACCCGCGCCGCCGTCTTGCGCTCATTGATAATAGTACCTAGGTACCTAACCGTTCGGCGTGGATAACCTACTTAGTGTCGCTCGGTGTCCAACTTTTAATCTTTTTTAAATATTTTTGGGACAATATATAACATGGGGTAAAAATAATTGGAATCGATTCAGTTACTTATTCTGAACAAACTATATTCAGGTTTCGCTTATACTAAATATAACGTTGTATAAATTTTCATACAATAAAAAATCCTTGATGTGTCTCGATTATTAATTCATCCAATAGGCCACAGTGGAGTTATATTAAGTTAAACGACCGAGCGCTGTGAGAAGTTATTCTTAAGTTGCAGAATAATGGAAGCCTCATTCATTTTAATATCATACGTTTTATATAGTGCTATTATCTTATGTAATCACTACCTTCCGCATGCAGCTTCGCCCGCGTGGTATGTCGATAACACTAGCATATATGTATATCTACCCCAAGGTTCAAAGTATACGCATACAAATTTAATTAAAACCAGTGCAGCCGTTTCAGAGATTAGCTGGAACAAACAGTCAGACAAAAATTCGTTTTGTTATATAAGTACCGTATATACTTTCATATGCGTTTAGTATAATGCTTTTATTTTGGCATTACAAACAGACACGTCAATTTTATTTATTTGTATGTATTTAGAGACATAAATACTTGATCGTTAAGAACCTATTACCTAAAAATCGTTTAGCTTCTTCTAAATATAGCTCCGTTTGATCGATTACATTTCCTACTGACCCATATTTTGATTTATCCGAACAATATCAAACAAGGTCGAGATTTCTACGTATCCCTTACCTCTTGAACCAAATACCGCCCTTACCTTTTTCAATGGGGTACCTTTGAAAATTACACGAAATCTCTGCTTCTGATATAGTCCCTTTAATACTCTTGGTCTAAACAGAGCTCTGAGTGGGATTAATACGAATCCCGTTGACAAGGACAAGTTTCCAGCATTAATACGCTATTAGATTGGAAGACCACGGTGGTGCATAAATAATGGTGGATTTTCATCCTTCCAACAATAGGAATCCTAACCCGATTTCTATTGTGGGCCGTTCTGGAGTGGCCATTTTATTTGCTTCAAGGCGGAATCAATTATCCGATTCTGACTTTTTGTTAACTGATTTGGAAATTTTACATGAAATGTATATACAAATCGATGATGGTGATGCTATTGATGAAGAGGTTAGTGTTTACGATGGCATGCGATATAAAGCAGTGCGAATTTTACGAAAAGAAAAGGATACGAGAACCAAATGAGATGGTTTATTCTGTAAATAGGATAACGGAATCACTTTATATGTCATATTATAGATAAAAAAAACAAGCTAGATGGAGTAGACATTTCCTATCTGACTCTGAGAAGAAATGGCGGAACAAACTCAAGGGTCAAAGTTTCTTTTAAAGCCCAGACATATGTAGTTTAGTGTCTGAAATGGTCTTTTAATGAAAGAATGAGGTTCTTTCGGATAATAGTGGACCAGCCCAGTCAGTGCCAGCATTTGTCAGTAATCGTGTATTATTTACTCTCTAACAAGGATTGACGTTATTTGGCTTGGTTCTTTGCCCTTCACACTGATTCCATTTAAGTACTCTTCACAGACACATGTGGCTTTAACGAAAAAATGTTTAAAGCCAATGTTACAATTTCATACTTTCTGTTATTACCTGAATGTGGGTTACATGCGTCGTTACAGCGCTGTCGTTTAGAAATATTATTGCTTTCGTGTTATTTCGTGTCATCATTGTCTCGTTTATAGCTTTGATCTTTGTATGATTACTGACGGTAGAAATGTAAGGAATTTTAGACCTGTGTATTCTAGATTTGTTACTGTTTTCATAAGCATGTGTCAGCCTGTTCTCTTTATCATTGGCATTGATTTTGGTAAAATAAGGCACACAGTCCATAGAACAATTTTTATACTTACGAACATAAGATATGTCACCTTGGTTCATTCATACTGAAATTAAATGAAAAAGTTCACTCTGTAAATAGAATATTTATCTATTTAAAAACTTTATACACAAGTAAATAAAAACTTTATAAAGGCGGTCTTAATGCCTGAGGCATTTTCTACCAGTCATCCTAAGGCCCGGACTCCACTGAAGCGGAGCTGGGCGGAGCAGAGCGGAGACGTGCAGGAATCATCCAATTACAGACGAGACGAGTGTCGCGATGAGAATTTCAACTATTGTGATTGGTCGATTCCTGCACGTCTCCGCTCCGTTCCGCCCAGCTCCGCTTCAGTAGAGTCCGGGCCTTACGGTGACGCAAAGACAAAACATGGGAGGTGCAACATACGGGATAAATAGCTAGAAAATTACTATAAAATACAAGAATAAATACTAATACATAGACAGATACATTAAGCTACGCTTGCCGCGGTTGGTCTGTGGACCATCTTTACATACCGTGACCCCTCCGTGTCTCGGAATGCACGTGAAGCCGTTGGTCCCGGCTGTCATTCGTGAATCTTTGACAGCCGTTACGGGTAGTCGGAAGCCCGAAAGTCTGACAACCAGTCTTACCAAAAGGTATCGTATTACCCAGTAACTGGGTTGTGGAGGTCAGATAGGCAGTCGCTCCATGTAAAATACTGGTATTCAGCTGGATCCGGTTAGACTGGAAGCCGACCCCAACATAGTTGGGAAAAGGCTAGGCAGATGATGATGACATAGACAGATACATACATTGTTATAAACAAAATAGACAGTCAGGAGTAAAAAAGATCGGTAGAGGGGAAAACCAATCCAGCAAATCAGCGCTGGGATGTTACAGGTTGTTGTTGTGCTGGGATATCAGAATCATTTTTACACGTTATATTATTTAAAAAAAAATAGCCAGATGGAGTTGACATTTCAAATCTGACTCCCCCTGAGAAGAAATGGCGAAATAAACTCAAGAGTCAACGTCTCTTTTAAGGTGATATGTTGAAAAAAATTTGGTTTTTCTATTTCGTGTAACTTGTTAAGTATGTGGAATAGGGGTTTAACATTTTGGTATATTACTCATATATGCTTTTTGACTCTTTGGTCTCATCATCATCATCATAATTTCAGCTGAAAGACGTCCACTGCTGGACATAGGCCTCCCCCAAGCACCTTTACTTCGACCGGTTCTGTGCTTCTCGCATCCAACTCTTTGGCATACACGTCGTTTTATTCCAAGCTCACGCACACTATAGCCATCACTCTTATTTTGCGTTTAAAAAGTAATTGCATCACTTTCGCTCGCTTAGAGGGTTTTCGAGGATTTTGGATTTTCGAGATAACCTTTTAAATGTCCAAACATAGTCTGGGTAATTGTCTGTGTGGTACCGGGTTAAAGACTAGCACCACCATGGGGTGGTGCTAGTCTTTAAGTATGGACTTACCGTGGGTGTCGTAAAAGGCGACTCCTCAGTCGCCTTTTACGACACCCACGGTAAGTATGGGGTGGTATGGGGTAGAGAACGCTGCTGCCCATTCTCCGGTATGCCCCTTGGCATACCGGAGAATGGGCAGCAGCGTTCTCTATGCATTCAACCACCATAACATACTGCGCTCGCCAACCCGCCTGCCAAGCGTGGCGATTATGGCAAACCCCCCCCTTTTGGGGGAGGCCTATGTCCAGCAGTGGACGTCTTTCGGCTGAAATGATGAGGATGAATCTGGGTCCGATCATGTGAGGACAATCCCATCGGTGTCGTCAGTGGCGAAGTGGTTTGCTGAATGATACTCGTATGATAGCAGGTTCATCAAACAGAGCTAAAACTTATCTGTAAGAGTTAATGCCATCAAAACAAACTTATAAAAAAAACCAAGTCTCGCAACTCAGTTCTTCTACCGTAAAAAGTTGTGAGATCCATGTTATACCAAGTCGGTTAATTTATTCAGTCCCTACTTAAGGGACCTTCTGTCTTAAGTTATTACGTAATTAGCTAACCTAACAACATCTTGTAGTGACCATATCAATATTAAAAATCTTTTATGTTTAAAATACATAGATTGACTTGGCCATCGCATGAAAACACAATGTATCTCACAGTGCGATTGCCAAGTCAATCTATGTATTTTAAACATAAAAGATTTTTAATATTGATATTGTCACTACAAGATGTTGTTAGGTTAGCTAATTACGTAATAACTTAAGACAGAAGGTCCCTTAAGTAGGGACTGAATAAATTAACCGACTTGGTATAACATGGATCTCACAACTTTTTACGGTAGAAGAACTGAGTTGCGAGACTTGGTTTTTTTTACAAGTTTGTTTTGATGGCATCTCACTTCTTTTTGTAGATTGTCCTAGTTTTTTTTCCTTTCCGGTACCCTTTTAAATTTTTTTTTAACCTAATCCGTTGACCATTTTACAAGTTACCTTTGAACATCTAGGTACATTCAATTATACACTAGCTTCCGCTCGCTGCTTCGCCCGCGAGGTATGTCGATAAAAACTATCCCAAGTCCTTTCCCGGGATGCAATCTATCTCTCTGCCAAATTTTATCGAAATCCGTTCAATGGTTTAGGCGTGAAAAGGTAACATACAGACAGTCAGACAGAGTTACTTTCGAATTTATAATATTAGTATGGATAATTGTTATTTTCCTCGCTAGAGAGCTCCGATAAACGCGTGCGATCGCTGCTAATCATAAAGTGCTATAGACATTTACACTCCAAGGCGGAGTCGTCTATGAATTTCCACCTGAACAGGTTTTCCTTGCTTCGGCCAACCTGGGTGCGGAGTCTGTTTAAAGACTTCCAGGTTACCCAAAGGAAACTCATGTCCAGGTTGAGGTCAGCGGGTGGGACGAACGGTTTGGGTAAGAAAGGACTGTCTCGCCACAACTTCAGTCTCTCTTGTGGTGGTTCGCCAGTGAGTGGAACGACACACTTTAAAAAACTGTTTCGACTTTTCAGCCTTTGTGGCACAAGGATGTTGTCGTGCAAAGGGTTTTGTGTGTCGGAGACCATTTTGGCTCTTTCGCTGGAGCTTGCCACCGCTCTGCGAGGCACTGGTGGCGCTATTCCTGCTAGTGGATACAGCATTTGTACCGGGGTTGGTTTTAGCCAGCCAGTGATGATCCGGCACGTTTCATTCAAAGCTGTATCCACCAGCTTTGCATGAGCAGAACGGCTCCACATGGGGCACGCGAATTCTCCCGCAGAAAAAGATAGCGCCAGTCCAGTAGTCCGCTTGATATTCTTGCAGTTTTTGCTAATTATGTTAAAGACCTGTCCAGGGTAACACCAAGATATTTAGGGGAGTTGCTGTTCTCGATGGACACCCCACCCCAAACGATGAGAGGTCGTGACTACTTAACCGATATATTACAGATTTTAAATGTCCCTACATTTTAAATCTGTAATATCTTCGAAAATATTCATTTAAATTACATGCTGTAAAGGCCAAATTGATCTATATCAAATGCACAATGTGTTTAAGGTACTTGATTGGATAAGGATTAATGCTGTATTGCTTAAAATCGCTTCGTAAATAAGCCATTATTTCTCGTAAAAAGTAAAGGATAAAAAATGGTTATTGTGGGTTATCCCTAAGAGATAGACATATACCATCGTGGACTTTTTTGTAGACCTTTTTAAGGTGTACAATACTGTAGTACATTATTTTGATCTATCTCGTAGGGGTCACCTAGCTTTTGCTATATAAGCGCAAAAAATGTGTTTATTTACGACATCACATTAGAAACCTCTAAAATTATTATCTGTGTTTCTCTACTATATTATGCATGTATTATACATATAAAATCGTATCAAAATCCGTTGCGCAGTTTTAAAGATCTAAGCATACATGCGGTCAGACAGACAGCGGGAAGCTACTTTGTTTTATAACATTAACTGCAAATGTAATTTTGTAATACTATATATTTATATAGGATTACAATGTTATTTATGCAGTTGGTGTATCTAGAAAACTGAAACGAAATTTCAAAATATTTTAGTTTTTCCTTGCTATATACACTAAACACTAATTGTATTCTAAATTTGAAGCTTCTATGTCTGCTAGAAGTGCCTTAGAGTTTTGATGATCGGTCAGTCAGTCAGTCAGTCAGTCAGTCAGTCAGTCAGTGAGTGACAAAATTAAGAAACTTTGACTAGTTATAATTCTTAAACTACTAGTTCATATTGAATGAAATTTGAAATATACCATGTTTATACAATGCCTGCTTGATTACTGAAAATTCAGGTTTCCAGTTTTATCCACAACGAAGTTATAGGGCGTCGAAAATGGCCTGAACTGCTTCGAGAAAAGGATGGTACGGCCGTGCCCCTTTTTGCTCGACTTGGTGGGGGCACTTCCGTGCCCCCAGATATTGGTACGTCAGTCATGTCTAATATTGTCTTTATTTAAATTTTCTACCGAGACTTTACTGTTTTTCACAAATTATACCTAAACAATAAACATGTTGTTCCAGAGAAACTTGTAGGAAATGACAACAAACAAGCTTGAACATTGAACAGGCTTCGTGCAAACAATATCATGTACTTTCACGAACTTGTCTCAAAGTTTCAGCAATTATTACTGACAGGGGACAAAGTTTCAGGGCGGTGAATACCTTATAGCGAATATTTTTAGATCTTGTTTAATACCGTATTGATATCAGGATGAAAGCTCCTGTTGTTTATTAAGGTAGTTGCTAAGAGGTTTATTATTAAAATGTAATATTCTAGTACTTTTTTTGTTTCTTTTTAGTAACTTATTAACGTGGCTTTAAGAATATTGTACGCGGTAACAAAAAGTAATTACTTTTTTGTGACGGTAGATACATTTGCATTTCTGTAGCAACCTACACAGCGAACACTTTAAACCAATGCTATTATGTTTACATTCCATGGAAAACTTGTTCAGAGTTTGATGGCGTAGCTATTGGTTAGTTAGTAGTGATAAATTAAAGACGCCAGCACATCAAGCTTCTACAATCTGTCAAATTTCTTTAATTAATTTTCAACTTTATCGCTGAAATATAAGGTTCAAAGTTGATTGGGAAAATTTGACAGTTTCGGGTAGCTTGATGTGCATCTGTACATTTTTGAGATGCATGAAGAAGCCTCCTCGTGTAGCGCAGTTTGTTCTGCCAGTTACTCAATTAAAGCGAGCGCTTAGCGCGTCCTGTACAGTCACACCCAACAACTTATTTTACTGGCCAATTCTTCCCCTGCGGTGGAAGGGCTAACGCCCGCCTGGTTTGCGACCACCCTCCCGCCAGGGTCCAGCGTCAAGCAGACTGCTGTGTTTCATCGATGCTTACGAGCTCCAGTGCCTTAGGCATCTTCTGGGTACGCTCGTTCCATCATAGACCTCATCCATCGCTTTCCATCAGACGTAATCGAGGTCAAGAGCAATAAAAAATATATATATTCCAAAAAAACACTTTAATACGTCAAAATTAAAATACTTTTAAAAACTACCTAGATGAGCTCGGTGTTTCAACCGACTCCTCTGAGAAGAAAGGCCGAAACACACACACACACACACACACACACATATACACACCCCCACACACACACAGTCACACAGTCTCTTTTAAAGTTCAGATATAATGTTGGTCAGGCCATATAAGAACCATATGTCAGATTATGTGAGGACAATGTAGATTAGTAGTATCTTAGATGGTGCTTTAAGGAAAGAACCACTTAGATTTGAGTGGACCTTTTCAGTCAGTGCACGCATATGTCAGTAATCGTGAAGCTCAACTTAGAACTTAAGAAGCTCAACGACTCGACGAGTGGGATTGTACATCACAATATATTGTCATCTTAGTATCATACCAGATAGTAGCTGCTGCTTAAGAAGAAAGAAAGAAATAAAAAAAATAAAAATTGTTCACTCTGCACAAACAAAACGCACATTACAAAAAAAAAAAAACATAAAATATACATATACAACGTAGTCAAAAGCCTCGTACTCAAGCATATAAAGTTGACATAACAGAAGCAACCAACTGCATACCCAAGGGAAAGAATAAATCGACCGTTACTTTCGTTACAAATCTTCTACTCAAGACAAAATATACAGATAGAGATCTTAAGTTAAACACAGATTCCACGTTTTAATATCGAACATCTGAAACTAGGTCCTGAATCAGCAGTAACCACAGTTGGGGCAAGACTCCTGAGAATGCAGTAACATTCATTACATGAGTTCCGCTTACCAACCACAGGTGCTCCTGTGGAATTAAATTTAGTTTAGCATTTCTTGCGAACTAGGGGTTTGGCTTGCTATTTGTTTCTTCTGGGATTTGAAAGTTTGTAGATCAGTCAAGGTTTTGAACCAGCACACTTTTAAGCTATGGTAGGTAGGTACGAATACAATCACACTAATATTATAAAGGCGAAAGTTTGTGAGTGTGTGTGTGTTTATATGTTTGTTACTTCTTCACGCTCAAACGGCTAGACCAATTTTGATAAAATTTAGTATGGAGGTAGCTGACACCCTGGATTAACATATAGGCTACTTTTTGTCCCGATATTCCCAAGGGATCGACATTTACACGGGCGAAACCGCGGGGTGCAGCTAGTGATATTATAAGGGGTCCATAATATACAGCGTGGATTTTTTCATTCATATTTTGAAAAAAATACAGTCAGCACGAAAGTGGGCAATTTTCCCAAAAACATTTTTTGATGCTAATTGATCCTGTTTCTTAAAAGGATAAAAACTATCTGTTCAACTCAAGTTTGAGTAATAAATCAGCTGAAAACCGCAAAAACCCGTACATAATTTAGGAAATGAGACTTCCCCCGTCTCAAAAATTCACCGCTGTGTCAATAATACAAAAAAATACAATTATTTCGTTACTTAAATATTTATTGTTTTTTTATCTGTATAGGTACATTATGCTGTTGCTTTCACAGAGAGGAAACCAAAAAACACAATACTAACGAATGCAAAGAAAACTCGCGAGGCAACACAATTTAAAATTCCCTCAACACTGCACAGAAAAAAAAAGCGCTAATTACCATTCTCCTCGAAACCAATAACAAAATTAACATCGCTATATTCAAATTGGGCGTAAAAAGGAAGCCACCAGGAAGCACCAATGAATAATACTCGTAACGTATTGCTACCCTGCCAATTTCCTGCGGTTGCCACCGGATCCCGAATACTGGGCTCCCAGTTCCCCGTTGTATGCTTAACCGCATTATCTATTCAGGAATTGATTTGTGTTTGTGATAATGGAAGGTAGTTGTACGTCTACATGAATATGGGAGCAGGTGTGGGTTTCGCATATTTTGGGAGTAGTACGAATAGTTTGTTGGTTGAAATTGTGGAATGTTTCTGATGCGGTTGTAATCGGGCATTTTTAAGAATATGAGAAAAATGGTCAAGCTCTGTGTCCTGTAGTAGTTGACAAAAGGTTTAATAAAGAAGCATTTATAGCAGACATTAGCACCCTTATTGCGTAACAAACTATCAGTCAGAATCTGAAACATTTTGAAGGAAATACATTGCTTCATATGTTCGAAAAATATGTCTGCGCAACAATGTAAACAACGCAATGAACTATCAAAATGAAAGCCATTCCTACTCTTAATGCGCTAGCCAATTACCCCGCAGTTCATTCAGGACTATTCATAATGAAGCAACATATAGCAGATATCAGTTTAGAAGACAAAGCAAAAGCTTACAAAATGTTATTACGTCAAAAACCGAAAGTAAACCCCCAACAGTGATTAATCATTAAAAGCTAAGTTGACAAAATAAAACAACATTTTATCCCCCAACTTTGATCGAATCATCTTAAAGTTCCAAACATTCAACTTATTAATTTACAGAAAATCAAACAGAAAAATAACAAGTTCCGATTGTAGACTCCAATAAAGGTTTTCAAATAAAATGAAAAGTTGGACGGTAATCACAATGAACTCCGATAACTGAGCCTTTAGGGATCCTTCGCAAACAGATGTATTTGTTCAATGTATAATGAAGACTGAGTTAGTTAGGGATCAAGTTTTGGAATCCCGGGGGCGCGTCGAGATGAGATCTTGCAGGTTCGAATTGTTCGTCTACTGTTTGAAGAGTTAGAATTTGAATTGATGTTCGACTAATTATTGTGGGTATGTCGAACTTCCATGTAGACGGAGTAGCTTTAGATAGGATGTCTGAGGGTTGATCAGACCTCAGAGCTGAGAACAATAAAGGGATGGGTACTTGTGCGATTGTTGTTTATTGAAATAAAATCAATGCTTCACAAATGGATTGTTTCATAGAATGGAGTAATCTGGGCTATTGTAGCATGTTTCGCATCAGAAAATAAAAGAAGAAAGAATTTTTATTTGGGACACAATAGAAAATACAATTAGTAAAAAAGAAGTAAGTATTTAAAACTAACAAAGTTACATTAAAAACAACCAAGTAAATAAATAAACCAAAAAAAGACCTGTGCGAAGCCAAAAAATTATAATAAAGTTTTTATAAAACAAACTAGATGCGCCCCGCGGTTTCACTCGCATAAATGTCGATCCCGTGGGAATATCGGGATAAAAGCTTTTATGATAATACAGGGTGTCAGCTACTTCAATACAAAATTTTATCAAAATTGGTCTAGCCATTTTAGCGTGAAGAAGTAACAAACATATAAACACACACACACACACACAAACTTTCGCCTTTATAATATTAGTGTGATACAGAAGCGCTGGTAGACAGGATACATAACCTTCATCATCACCATTGGCAGCCTTGTTCTCCCCACTGTTGAGTACAGCGGGGCAATTATTGCGTAACACATTATCAATCGGAATCGGTTTAATTGTGCAGCTCAACACCATTCATTGCGTTATTTACATGTTGAGCAGACAAATTTTTCGAACTTATGAAGCAATGAAATTTGCTTCAAAATTACTCAGATTCCGATTGATAGTGTTACGTAATTATTGCGCCATGCTTCCTTGATCTGTGGAGTCTCATCCAGAAAGCAACGATTTTATAAAATAAAAGCTTTTAATTTCGTTCACGAATATTTTAGCGACCATGAACCCTTAGAGTCCTTAAAATCTTGATGACAAAGTTAAATAAAGCGAGAAATAATCCGCAAAATGAGTCTTAAAATCCTGTGTTCAATGTAAACTTTGGATATCTTAATTTGTCTCGACAGCGCATAAAATTACATTATTCATTCAATATCTGCTAATAATTCACAAATAATTTGATTTCTTTCATTAGGTATTTAATCAAACGGTTGGATATTAAAAGCAACCATAAGTATCTTTTGATTGGACAATACATACTTTGATAGCAATCTTATAAGCACTAGATTTTCATAAATGATATGACATGAATATTGCAATAATGCATATTGCATCATTGCATTTGAAAATCGCTATCAATCAAATCGACCCGTTTTACTATTTCAACATCCTAGCATTTGATTAAATCCAGCTGATCCTGGTCGAATACTAAAACAATTTCCAGATACACAAATGATTGGTATTAAAACAAAAACGTAGCTGAATTTATTAATCCTCAAATTAAACGACATATATGCCAACATTGCAATTGGTCCAGAATATTCAGAATGTCAATTCGTACCCTAAACGGTATGAAATTAAATCAATTTTGGACGACACTCGTTAATACTCTAAAACATGGAATTTGATCAATTGGACACAAAGCGATTTTAACTGTTTGCTTTTGTTTAGCAAATGTTTTTGAAACGAATGTTAATTACGTTTTTGATGTTGGTTCTTGGGCGTCATCAATGAATTTGTTTAACGGAATTTCTCGTGGGTCCGTTTACAATTGAATGAATATGTAAACAATGTTGAGTATATCGTTTACAAATTACGTTAGAATGCAATGTCCCATTACAAAGACAATGCTTTAACAATAGCCATGTGAAGATCCGTCACGATCGATAGCAAGAACTATCATATACGATGATTGACGTCCTTTCAAATGTATCCGCATATTTCTCCAAGGGATTGGTTCTCTATACTTCAACTCCTTAAGGCATGACCCTCGAGAAAATCGCGTACACAAACCTCAATAAACCAAAATTTATGTCCTTGAAAAATATGAGTGCCGTGACCTGAAAGTGCCTGAAACATATTCATATGATCGTGGAGGCAGTAAAAGTTAAAGCAGAACAATAAAACGGATAGTTTTATGTTGGTTTTATATCGCCGACAGGTGAGCCTGGGGGATGTTCCTATATTTTATCGTCCGGAACTGAATTCCGTACACAAAAGAATCTATGAACGTTATACGAATACCGGAGCTTACGAAGACAAATATTGCTTTGAATGCATCTCGAACATATCTGGAATGTTTGAAATTCATGGTTTGTTATGAAATATTCTTGAATTCTTATGAGTATTGTGTGTTTATCCTGCTCTAAATTCCTGTTTTGCATTTCTTTTGATATCTAGCTTCATTAAGTGAAGCATGGTTTAAGCTTTTTCTTCTTATTGTCTGATATGAATTAATCAAGCAACGCAGATTGTGAGGAAACCGGCATGTCCTAAAACCAAAAAAATCGAAGACATATTTTGGCATCTACCAATGGGCACTAGGCCCGCGTAGTCGATTAGGGCTCAGAGCCCTCTCATAGAGAAAAGGCTCGTGTCTTAGCAGTGGGAACTTGATATATGCCTATATTAAGCAACGCAGTACGAACGCAAATCACAAAAATCAACCAGTCTAGCCTTGTCCCAACATAGTTGGGGTCGGCACCTAGTCTAACCGGATGCAGCTGAATACTAGTATTTTACACGGAGCGACTGCCTACCTGACCTCCACAACCCAGTTACTGGGTAATACGATACCCCTTGGTAAGACGCCGCAGTCAACGCACATATTAAAATTTGTAATATCTTTACCAAATGTCAAAGATAATTTTCTTTTTCGTACGATTTTAAAATTTTACTGTCGCCAAATAATTTTAGCTTGCACCATCAACTTGTGAAACGACGGTACTTGTACGTTTTTATTGCCCCTGGGGGGTTCTTAGAACTAGTGGGTGACGAGTCTTTAAAGTCATACTCCAAGACCTTTATAATGATGAAATCTTTATATGACAGGTATTACAATTTTATTTTCTGGATTGTAAAGGACAAAGTCGAGAAAAGATAAAAGCGTTAATATGTGGAAATGTGAACTAGGGTAAGGATCAGAAGGTCATATACTGACCTAATGTTAAAAAGGTGATGTCCTTTGAAAATATCAGTCCCAAATAATATTATGGAAAGATGTATGTATGATGTCAATCAATCTACCTAGCCTTTTCTAACTATGTTGGGTTCAGCTTCTAGTCTAACCGGATGCAGCTGTATACTAGTATTTTACATAGAGCAACTGCCTATTGGACTCCCATAACCATAACCCAGTCACTAGACACGCGATACTCCTTGGTAAGACTGGTTGTCAGACTTTCGGGATTCTGACTATCCGTGAGGACTCTCAGAGATCTACAAATGACAGCTGGGGCCAACGGCTTAACGTGCTTTCCGTGGCACGGAGGGGTATCGATATGTAAATGGATGGTCACCCATCCACAAACTGACCTCGGCAAGAGTTGCTTAACCTTGAAGATCGATGCATGTATGAGTAACACCACGATTTCGGTAAATTCACCAATAACACATTTCATAAATCACCAAGCATTAAGGTATTTTTTTGAATACTTTGTGATTATTAAAATAAAACTACATTTTCTTCAATTGTTTTCAGTCACCTATTCAATGTTACCAATAAATGGCTTGACAATTATTCGATCGCAATTTTGTATTTCCATTTTGTACTCCTATTATTAATAATTTTCATCAAAACGATGAAAATTTTTCAGTATACGCAACAGTGGATTTATAATGAGTATATTCAATTATCTAACGTTATCAGATTACGTAATTTGTACGTTTATTGTACCATATTCTGACAAATAAATGATTATGTTCAAAACTCTCGCACTGCTTCAGTACATATCATCACGCCTAAATACCTGGAGGGTTGGGCAGGGGTGTACATATGGAACACCCACATTCCACCAGTTATGGTAAAGTCCTATGCAGTAGAGTGGGAGCCTATTGCCATCATTCGTGCACAAAAACTCCGTGCTGTTATTGAGACATTCCTAATGAAAAACCCAATAAGACTTGGTCCGACCTGAGAATTGAGCCAAGGGCCTCAAGTCTGCTATTACAATAGTGTCAGAATGGTCTATCATTGATTTCATAAATAATTGTTGATTTTGACAAGTTTGGTACCTAATCTACTAATATAATGGCGTCATTATGACTTTCCAATGGTCAACCACTGACACTCCATTGAAAGAAATGGCATAGAATGGTAATCTCGTACATAATGACAAATGAATGACTGACTTAGGCGTTAATCTGCAAAAAATTTGACAGTTCCTTTGATCAGTGACCTACCATTAGAACGTCATTGTGCAGTCATTGCTTTTAATTCGTAATCGTATATGTTCTGCGCCATTGACCGACAAATGATCGACCATTATGAATTTAGCAGATTACGAACTTTTATCAAAATGACAATGGGATCGTGTTGGAATGACGAATATAAAAAAATAGCAGACTTGGGACGTCATGCTCCGCAGTAGCGCTTGCCTAACATTCCTACGTTTTCTTAAATCATTCCTTTATTCAAACCACAAGTCTAAAAATAAAAGATCTACAACCATAAAAACCATAAAACAAAAGATCCACACAAAACCTTGTATACTCCTACAAGAAAAATAAATTGGATAAAGATATTTTGAACTGGCTTCAAGAGGAAAGCAGGAAATTCTCTCTGTTACGCTCCAAAGATGTTAAATTGTAAGAACGAGGTAGCAACTTCAATTTATAGGCTCAACTCCGACTGGACGATTACTGTTGCAGGCTTTTGAAGTCGGTTCACAGACTTTTATGAAGGCAAAGGGCTTAGTTAGATTTAGTTGGCGGATGTTAGACTTTCTGGTTTGCAAGAGTTTGAGTTTGTTAGATGTATTGCATCATTGCTAAGTAATAACAGTGGCACGGGTCGATCGATCCGGTTAAGCTGCGCTTGCCGCGGACGGTTTTCGGATGGGTGAACATCTCTACATACCAAGACCTCTCCGTTTGGTCCCGGCTGTCATTCATGGATGATTATTGACAGTCGTTACGGTTTGTCAGAAGCCCGAAATTCTGACAACCGGTCTTTCCAAGGGGTATCGTATTACCCAGTAACTGGGTTGTTGAGGTCAGATAGGCAGTAGCGTTGAAAGTATTTAAATGTCACATTGACTTATATAGCTTGCCGTTTAAGGACGTGTGAAGAATCCTGTTGATCCCGTATTTAAGCTCACTACACCACCAGACCAAGCCTCTCGTGCTGGCATCGCTTCATTTTCAACTGTTTCCCACCATTCGTGTTGATTGACAGTTGACATTAGTGACAGCTACCTCACTAGTGATGTACAGACGACAGCACATCAAGCTACTACAATATGTCAAATTTCTTTAATAGATTTTCAACTTTATTGTTAAGGTGTAAGGTTCAAAGTTGATTGGGAAAATTTGACAGTTTCGGGTAGCTTGATGTGCTGGCGTCTGTACATGAGACAGTGTTTACATATTTATTAAAAAGGTATCTACACTAGATTGTACAAGAGACGTAGAGTTACGTAGTCAAAATCAAAATAAAAAGTCATTTATTCAAACTAGGCTGAGGATCAACACTTTTCGAACGTCAAAATTACAAAAGACAGTCCCCCAAAACGCCCGCCCTTCACCACTACCTAGTGCTTCGCTGGGGAGAAGAAGTGACGCAACAAACTCCCCAGCAGCACAGCTGTCTCAACTCTCGCTCCTGTACTAGTCGTTTGATTTGATGTATACATCAAATCAAACGACTAGTACAGGAGCGATGGATAGATATATTATCTGAGTTTTTAGGGTTCCGTAGTCAACTAGGAACCCTTAATAGTTTCGCCATGTCTGTCTGTCCGTCCGTCTGTCCGTCCTCGCTTAATCTCTGTGACCGTTAGCACTAGAAAGCTGAAATTTGGTACCAATATGTATATCAATCACGCCGACAAAGTGGTAAAATAAAATTTTGGAAAATATTTTTTTTAAGGGTAGTGGAAATGAATATTTTTTTCGTCGTGTACCCCATCGTGTGGGGTATCGTTGAATAAATGACTTGGGGGTTGCTAAAATTATTTTTAAATTTAATGCTCCATTTACGAAATATTAAACCTTAAAGTGCAAATTTTTGTACCAGTAGGGCGTCCCCCCCCCTCTAAAACCGTAAAGACTTGCATTGGAAAACAAAATATGCAAAATTTCTTTTTTTATTTAATTTTTTTTATATTCAGACTATAGAACAACAGAATCGTACTACATTGTGATAACGGGCTACTACGGAACCCTACACTGTGCGTGGCCCGATACGCACTTGGCCGGTTTTTTTCCATTGAAATATCTAAAACGGCACGTGTTAAAAAAGGTATTACACAACTTCACGCTACCTACTCAAAAAGGTACTTTGACATATTATCGTATGACATAAAATTAATCGTTTTGAAGTAGAATTTAATTCGTTTGAACGTCTATAGCTCGGGGCGTACTAATAGGAGGGGGCAGGCTGATTCGTGGCCACACGCATTTACTACGAAATATACGGGGTGACTAGTCGTGCGTGCACGCGGTTTTATTGCGAAATTTCCGATCAGTTTTTTTACACAGTCAGCATGCGTACCCGTTTAACGTAGGTAGTAGGTTTGCTATGTTTTTGTATAGTGTTTTTTTTTAGTATAAGTGAAAACAATCGATGACTACTGACTATACAGGGTTATTGGTAAAACATTAACAACCTCTTAAGAAGTCATTGTCAGTCATCAACTTTTCTTATGGGACCAAACTTGAAATCGCGCAAAAAAAAAACAACTGTTCCCTACGTTTGTGTTCGTATAACTCGTCAAAATGTAAAGAACAGCTGATTTTTTTTCGCGATTTCAGGATTGGTCCCATGGTAAAAGTTGTTCATAATGATAAATACAATGACCTCTTAAGAGGTTGTTAATGTTTTACCAATAACCCTGTATAATAAGTTAGGAAGGAAAATGTATGCAGACTTATTTAGACCTATAAATAGTTAGGAGTAAAAATTTTCATAATATTATTCTCTTTTTTCGTTCTTGTTCTCATCGAATTTCAGAACATGATCGCGGACACTGGTGGTAAGCCACTGACTTTTCAATCTTAACAGTAAGGGAATATGGGTGAAACGTGGTCAACCGGCAATGTCCGCGGTTATACATTGACTAACAAATGTTCCCAGCGCACCCGCTCAAAATATTCACTACTATATTTCTAAAACCTACAATTAAAAACGATGTTATCTCAAACCCGGGTTACGTATCTGTTAAATTATACAACCTTAATCTCACGTTTATGTCAAACAAGTTTATTTACTAGAAAATATTATTACTTATGTAATAACTCTGAATGCTAACTCCGTATCACGGTTGAGAGGACACATTTAAATTAATTAGGAACACCGACTTTGTTAATGATTGGTTTAATTTTAATTAAACATTATGTTTGTTCGACGATAATTGCTTTGGTAGGATATTGGTTGGAGTTATTGAAATGGATGGTCGTCTTGCATAATCGACATTGGTGCCGATTCTGTTTTTTCACAAACTAAACCAAATTTAAGTTCAGGCATCTTTTTCTTTCTACTTCATTAAGAAAAGGACAGAAGATAAATATTAGTTTAGTCCTGTCAAATTAGTCAGCGCCTGACGTAAATTGATGTAGTTTTAATAGCCAATTTTTTAATCTCGTCTAAGTTGTCTATGGAGTATCTTAATTTGACAGGACTAAACTAATATTTATCTCCTGTCCTTTTCTTAATGAAATAGAAAGAAAAAGATGCATGAACTTAAATTTAGTTTAGTTTGTGCACAACAGAATCGGCGCCATTGACATATTTATAGTGACTTGTTTTGTATCTATTATTTTTATATTTTGAATTAATTAATTTTTTATTTCTTTTGATTTAATTTTTAATTCTGTGACGCTGACAATTTGTATCTTTTAATTTTCGGTTACTTTAATTGCATTGACATTTATATTTTTACTGTAATTCCATGACCTTTTTTATTTGAATTCGTTAATTTATTTTATTTGTACGCATTGAAACTTTATTCAGAGGCATTTTATTTAGATAAATTTTATTTTGTGGCACTAGGTATTGAAATATTTTAATTTTATGTAAATATGGGTCTTGCCTGAATTAAATGAATATTAATTTTAATAATCAGCCTTTAATATTACCACTGCTGGGGCGCTGGTCTCGTCTCTATGCGAGGGAGTGGGCCATAATGCACCACGCGGGCCCAGTGCGGGTTGGTGGATGTCACATGTCTTCGAATTTTGTGTTCTAGAATATGCTGGGTGCCTCATGTTTTGCTTCCCCGTTTTTAAAGCAATGTAAACTACACAAAGTAAAGTGCCTGCTTGGTTTCGAATCCATAACCTTTTTTTTTTGTCGGGTAGAAACCTTCAAAAGGCACCCGACCCGGTGAAGGAGGTCGGGGAGTGTGGGATTTTTGCCTCACTAAAACTACCCCGGTGATCACCATCACATATTACGTAGGGGAGGTCCAAGTTCCTCTTAAAAGACCAATTCCGGAACCCCCCCGGGCAACACCTGTAAGGCACATCCCTGGGGAGACTGTAAAGGGGCCTCCCCTGAGCCTCGCTATACACGGCAGCACGTGACCACTGTGCCACCATCTTCCCTCGAACCCATGACCTACAAATCGTAAGTCGAAGCTCGTCCTAACGGCTACTTATGCACAACTCGAAAAAACTCAATAGTTTTCTTTTTAAATAGGTATTGAGTGCATTTGTGTGTACCTACTTAAGACATGTGCCAAATAAACATAATATTTTCTTTAAAAGCGATGCGGATGAATTTTTTGATGCCTTTGATTAATTCCCCTTCTTTTTATATACTTGTACATATTATTATTTTAAGACTGAGCTTTTAAAATATTATGTAAACACTTCAAACAAACATTTTCTTTCTATCAAATCAATATAATCTTTACTCTCTTTTCTAAAAAGGCGTGGTGATAAAAATGTGTTTATTTGTTTCGTCTTTTACTGGCGTCCATTTTTTTTAGTCTTCAGGCTGTTACTGTTTTTTTTTAATATAAATAGTTATCAATGATAATACTGACCAATCTAAGAACCTGCATTTAACGGCATGAATCTTAGGCATCGTCCTAATAGAACGCTAATGCGCGATCATCGTAGGTACGCGCGAATTTTACTCGTACTAACGCGCGATCAAACATACTGAACTCGAATAGGTGTCCTAACAGACAATCGCACGACGCGGTCGCGTGACTCAATTGTTTGAAAATCTATTCACGCGAACTTAGTTCGTACAAACGCGCGATTAAACATATTGAACTCGAATAGGTGTCCTAACTGACCATCGCACGACGCGGTCACGCGACTCAAATGTTTGAAAATGTATAAAATAAATCTCTAAAATAGGTCACCCAAATATTTCCCGACAGCAAAAATTGAGCGTCTCTGACGTCCTTGGTTGTTGGTATCGACCGTACCAGTGCCAAACTAGGTACTCCACCGTCGCTCGCGTCGTAAATTCTCACGATGATCATGTGTTCGTGTTCTATTAGGACACCAAGTGTTTGCTATCGCGAGAATACGCGACGGTGGCGTCGCTTACTCGCGCGATGATCGCGCATTCGCGTTCTATCAGGACGATGCCTTAGATTAGTAGTTAGTTTTGGACGATGCCTTAGATTAATAGTTAGTTTTTAGGGTTCCGTACCCAAACGGTAAAAACGGGACCCTATTACTAAGACTTCGCTGTCTGTCCGTCCGTCTGTCCGTCCGCTTGTCCGTCCGTCCGTCTGTCTGTCACCAGGCTGTATCTCAAGAAACACGATAGCTAGACAGTTGAAATTTTCACAAATTATGTATTTCTGTTGCCGCTATAACAACAAAAACTAAAAACAAAATAAAATGAATATTTAAGGGGGGCTCCCATACAACAAACGTGTTTTTTTCGGCGTTTTTGCCTTGTGGTACGGAACCCTTCGTGTGCGAGTCCGACTCGCACTTGTTTCTTTAGATGCATATCTGGGTAGATGCATAGACTGTCAGTATCCACTAAAAGCTCAATTAAAAAGCACGTTTAACTAAAGTCCCCTAATAAGATACAGTAGTCATCCAAGCATTCGCGTACGAAAACACGTGCAGTAAAAATTACAGGGAACACAAAAAAGAAAAAAATCTAAAAACCTCAATGCACCGTGGTTTGCAAGACAATGTATTTTTACTATGTTGAAAATTCTTATTATTCTCCTTAACTTTGCAGGGAGGATTCGGTCGAGTGGCTTTGTTATTTTTCATGCTGCGCGGAGCATTTGTTTATTTTCTCAGCGTTTTAAAAAATAAACGGAGGGACGTCGGCCATTTTGTTAAGCGATGAGATACGATGAGCAGTGTTTGAATGAGACAGCTTAGTGTGTTTAGAGATTTTGTGAATGGCGATGATATATTAGTCATTTTTAATGTGGAAAGTTATGTCTTGTTTATGTTATGGCCATTAAGGGAAGAGTCTTGTTTTATCTTCGGCTAATTATAGAGTCACTGAATGTTTTCATGTTTTTTGAGCAGTGGTGGAAACGGCCGCGACTTTCGAAACGAATTGTTGGTCATAGGTTCGAACCCTGACAGGCGTTTACTTTGTTTAAATTATTTCATCACTATTGCTCTCAAAACTGTGAAGGAAAACATCGTAAGGCATGTTCTAGAACCAAAGTTCTAAGACATGTGACATCTACCAGCCCGCACTTGGCCCCCGTGGTGGACTGCGGCCCACTCCCTCTCACCGAGAGGAGGCCTATGTCCCAGAATTGGGAATGTTTTCGCGCTTATAATAACTAATATCTTAAGGAACCATGCACCTTCTTACGCTGTAGACGTCGTCGATAAATAACTGAGTCGCTGACACATAATATAAGGTAGCATAACTTTTTCTGAAGTAAAAAACTACGAATCCAATTAACTGCTTACTGAATATTTATTAATTTATTGAATACTTCAAGCACACAAATGTCCAGAAGCGGATTCAATGTCAGAAGAAAATATTATATTATATCAACAAAGACAGCAAGATTTGGTAGGGCTCCGATTTCGATCACTTTAAACTAGTATTTTTTTCACAATTTCCCGGAGAATACGTTGGCTAAAAGATTATTTTCGAGGATAGATGAAACGCTGAAGTATCTGGGGAAATGAAAGCACTTACGCCCAAACGAATCTTGCCAATAGACCATTAAAATCTCCCATTCTAAACTACCTCTCGCAAAAACGGTCCCATATTATTAAAAATCAAGACTTTGCCATCGCCATTTTGTGCCGAAGCAATTTCCTCACCGGTTATACCCTAAAAGATCACGTTCCGTACATTGTACAGCATCCGCGTCGTCTTGAGATAAGCAAATTAACTTTAAATTAGTTATTAGAGTTCTCCCGGTTCGTTTTTTACTTCATTATTTCTGAGATGTCTACGCTTTGGTAATTTTTCGAGGGTTGGCCGTGTTGTTGGACCGATGGAACTTCAAGTTTAATTATGTTGATGATTTCTCCTTGACATGTCTGGTCTGATACAATTATGTCCTATAGTGGCGTAAAGTATGCAAAGCTTTAAAAGGTCCTAAGTAATCTGTGACATTCGCTAAACAGAGACTTCAAATCTTGACCGTGGATATTTTAGTACTGCTTCTTAAGATTGGTAACCTGGAATATCTACAGATGGAGGTGTTACCTACTACATTAAACTTTTGACCGCCACAGTCATGTATAGATGACAAACCAAAATGTGCCCAACCTGCCACGTTTCGAATAAAAGACAGAATTTGACGCCGAAGGCACGTTTTTGATTTTTTGACGTGTGGCGATCAAAAGGTTAAAAAAACATACAAATAGTACTGACAAAACAAGATGGCAAAGTTCCGATTTTGGAATCTTGTATGACTGATGATGGGATTGCCAACGCAACTGTCTAGCATTACATCAAAATTAAAAAAAAACACCTGCACCTTCTTCAACACGTATGTTCCTGTTCACAACAATCCTTAAACAGCTATAATATTACTTTGAGGTCAAAATCAAAATATGTTATATCACATAAACCTACATGGGCACTTATGAAACGTCAGAAGCTAGGTGCACAGCTCCAATTGGTCGTTTCCTATGGAGAAGAGCTGGCAAGAATTTGATTTGATTTGATTTGAAATGGTTGTTGTTCCAAAAAGTAGCTCTTCTACAAAATCCTCTACTAGGTCATCAGATGACACAGTACAAGATGCGATCCGCACTCTCCACAGCATCTCCGACATTTCGAAATAACCAAATTAACTTTAAATTAGTTCTATGAGTTTCCCGACTTGTTTTTTTACTTGATTATTGCTGAGACGCTCGTCGCTATCTTTCGTTATCTTTTCTCTTTCATTTTCTTTTTAGAGTTCTCCGGGTATAAATAGGAAGGATGAATTAATGTGTTTTGCTTCATTTTAATTATTTATGTCCGCATTATCAAGTAAAAACATTAGTAAGCTGATCGTGATCAACTCTCTTGTTTTGACTAAGGAAAATACAATTTTAGATAAGTAAAAATATTTTCTTTGTTGGTATTTTTAGTTTAATCCCACTAATATTACAAAGGCGAAAGTTTGTGAGTGTCTGTGTGTTTATATGTTTGTTACTTCTTCACACTCAAAGGGCTGGATCAATTTTGATGAAATTTGGTATGGAGGTAGCTGACACCCTGGATTAACATATATGCTACTTTTTATTCTGATATTCTCACGGGATCGAAACTTATGCGGGTGAAACCGCGGGGCGCAGCTAAAAAATAGAATAAAATAGAATTGATTCTAGACTCTCTCTGTAGGAGAACCAAGGTAACCGACATAGCCCAAAGAATTGCCAAACTTAAGTGGCAGTGGGCAGGGCACATTACTCGCAGAACAAATGGCCGATGGGGCAGAAAGGTTCTGGAGTAACGACGGCGTACCGGAAGGCGTAGTGTTGGAAGACCTCCCACAAGGTGGTCCAACGACCTTGTGAAGGCCGCAGGAACTCGTTGGATGCGAGAAGCAAAAAACCGGTCGAAGTGGAGGTGCATGGGGGAGGCCTATGTCCAGCAGTAGACGTCTTTCGGCTGAAATGATGACGATGATGATGATGATGATTCTAGACTAAGTGGACCCCCTGGAAGGGGTTCCAAATGGTAGTTTCATATGTAAGGATGGTAGCAAGGGGTGTTCTGTAGTTTCTACTTATCTCTGTATGTAAAACAATCTTTCACCCTTGTTCATCCTTATTTAGCACTGCGGCAATCGATCTCTAGCCATCGAACTCAGCACTAAGAATTAACTTATTACCCCTATGTCCTTCCAAAAGCACCCATTTTCCACAACCTTCAAATTCAGAATGTACAATAGACTATTTTTAAACCTTATACCAGGCATTGTTATCAGTTTTAATGAAAAGAGGTTGTATAGCTCTGAATCCCTTTCACGCTAATGAGCTGACCTTGATTGTTGCTCGCGACATAGGAGCTGCTTTTTTAAAGATCTTAACGAGCATTTTCCTTTTCAAGGTGAGCATAGATTGTATGCACTAATTGGACCTTCGCTAGTTGAGGCAGTTTTTGTGTGAAATTGCAGAAATATTTATGGTATTGTACCACGTCAGCACATCAAGCTATTACAATCTGTCAAATGTATTTAATAGATTTTCAACTTTATCGCTAAAGCATAAGGTTCAAAGCTGATTGGGAAAATTTGACAGTTCCGGGTAGCTTGATGTGCTGGAGTTTGTACAAATCAATGAAGCCATAAATATTACTCTTTTTTTAGGGTTCCGTATCCAAAGGGTAAAAACGGGACCCTATTACTAAGACTTCGCTGTCTGTCCGTCTGTCTGTCACCAGGCTGTATCTCAAGAACCGCGATAGCTAGACAGCTGAAATTTTCACAAATTATGTATTTCTGTTGCCGCTATAACAAAAAATACTAAAAACAAAATAAAATGAATATTTAAGGGGGGCTCCCCTACAACAAACGTGTATTTTTCGGCGTTTTCGCCTTGTGGTACGGAACCCTTCATGTGCAAGTCCGACTCGCACTTGGCCAGTTTTTCTTTTCGTGTCGATGGTACTCTTCCTCGTTGTTATGTATAAATATTACTGTGATATTAGAAGTAGTTAGCAAGAAGAAGTTAGTCAGAAGCCCGAAAGTCTTAGTGAGGGGTATCGTATTACCCAGTAACTGGGTTGTGGAGGTCATATAGGCAGTCGCTCCATGTAAAATACTGGTGTTCAGCTGCATGCTGTTACACTGGAAGCCAACCCCAACATAGTTGATAAAAGGCTAGGCAGTTGATGATGAAAACGACAAGATCTAGTTTGTGTGAAATTCTCTAATTTTCACACAGACAGAAGAATTTACTGAGAATTGTTGTTAAAACATAATTACGTGGTCGTAAATACTTATAGCTTTATCAGTAACGGTTCTAAGTTCCTCTATGCAGGTATCGGGTCATGCTCACAGCAGCTGGATATGATCGTTACAAAATGGATCATGCCACAGAGTATGGAGACTCTTTAGCGGCCGCTGCTAGAGGCAGCATTGTCAATTATTTCTAGACAAAGCAAGCGTGTAACCGTTTACTCGCACTACGATGCAAATGACGAAGTGCTCACTTATAGAAACTGTCTGCATTGGTTCCCCAACAGCAGCCCCCTGGTGCGCCAGGTGGGAGCCAGCCACGACATTATAATATTGTTGTGTATCGCGAGCAGACTTGACTGCTTGTAAGTGAATCGCTGCTGCAATCTTTCCAAATCGGTGTTCAGCTTGTAGTAGGGATTTGTTGAGCTTGTAGCAGCGATTTGTTGAGCTTGTAGCAGGGATTTGTTGAGCTTGTAGCAGGGTTTTGTTGAGCTTGTAGCAGGGATTTGTTGAGCTTCTAGCAGGGATTTGTTGAGCTTGTAGCAAGGAATTTTTGGGCTTGTAGCAGGGATTTGTTGAGCTTCTAGCAGGGATTTGTTGAGCTTGTAGCAGGAATTTGTTGAGCTTGTAGCAGGGATTTGCATGAACAATATTGCAGTGTTAGGTTAAGTGTGTAGGTTAAATTTACTAACGTACAGACGATAGCACATCGAGCTACTACAATCTGTCAATTTTTTTTAATAGATTTTCAACTTTATCGCTAAACTATAAGGTTCAAAGTTGATTGGGAAAATTTGACAGTTTCGGGTAGCTTGATGTGCTGGTGTCTGTACATAGATGTTAATAAATAATGTTACTAACATTTATTTGTGTCGTTTGTTACTTATTATTAATAAATATAAATAAATATTGAAGGCGTTCGGTGACAAAAGTTGTGCGCTTAACGCACTTTCGTTGCCAAATTTTTTGTCTAATGCCGCTTCTAGTCACTGCCGGTGCAACGAATCCGTGCTCTGTGGATCAAGCAAATGGTTTTTTAAGCACCGTATTTAGCAGTCGCATCGTAGTATGCTGTGTTGTACTTACAACTAAATTATGCTTTTTTACATTGTCTTGGTACAGGTAAAAACCCGATATCCGTTAGTTCGATATGCGTATATCTATGATACAGTTACGTCGTCTGGTTAGACCAATCGTCACTCGTCGACAAACTAATATAAATTAATAAATCGCGTTGTGTATAGACGACCATTAAAATGTTACTTCTGTGCTATTCTGACTATTCATTGGTAAATTTGAGTTTGTAACAAGGTTCTTTGAGTATCGTTGTGGACGATGAGTCATCATCATTCATCATTCCCCTGCCCTTATCCCAATTTATTTGGGGTCGGCGCAACATGTCTTTTTCTTCCATACTTCTCTATTAGTCGTCATCTCGGTAGTCACCCCCTTTCTAACCATGTCATCATTCACACATTCCATCCATCGTTTCTTTGGTCTTCCCCTACTTTTATAGCCATCGACATCCATACTCAAAACTCTCCTCACGACATTTTCCTCATTTCTTCGTAATACATGCCCATACCGTGACAACCGATTCCCACGCAACTTTTCAGTTAGCGGTGCCACTTTCAAACTTCTTCTTATGTACTCATTTTTCTTCATTTCATCGTCGTGGACGATGAGTCTTACAGCAAAATGTTATTTCTTAACTTTGTCTTGACCTAGGTCAAGTCAAAGTTAAAGCATTTATTTCAAATAGGCACTTAACAAGCAGTTTTGAACGTCAACTTACTAATATTATAGATGCGAAAGTGTGTCTGTCTGTCTGTCTGTATGTTACCTCTTCACGCTTAAACCGCTGAACTGATTTAGATAAAATTTGGTATAGAGATAGTTTGAGTCCCGGGAAAGGACATAGGTTATTTTTATCCTAATATTCCCACGGGATCGAAACTTACGCGGATGAAACCGCGGGCCACTGCTAGTTTTCAATAAAATAGAACTGATTTTAGTTGCCCCTTCCAAAGGGTATATTCGTACAGAGATCTGAGATACCGTTAGTTAATTTAATTTTAATTAATTTTGAACCCAAAATTTTTTCGTCAAAACATTCAAGGCTCACTTGAAACGTGCCATTTTTCCTTACTCCGAAATTAGCGTGCAAATGTTTCACGTTCTCAACAGCTTTTAGGCTAATGAGTTAGCCTTGACTTCTGTCGGCCTAGAACTGAGTTCACAGCAATTATTTACAACTTAGGCAGATTTTTGATGGCCCTAAGAGCTGGAATTCCGGTCAATTTGTATTTGCCTGAATATTTTCGTATGCTAATATTGGGTGTTTTGTTCTAGGTATTTTGTGATTGAATTTTAGATATCTTTAGTATGTTTGAGTGGTTTGTAGAGTAGGAATTGCGTTGTAGTTTGTAAAATATTGAATTTAAACTAATTATGTATTGTTTCCGTTTGTTGTTTGTACTGCAGATTGATGGCAATAGGCTCGCATCGAGGTGGGGGGTGGAGGGGGTTCAGGGGTTCAGAACGGAATAACTCCTATTAGGAGTAAGTATATGACTCAAACATAACTGGCGAAATAAAATAAGATCATAATATTTATTTCTTATCACAATCACACTAATATTAAAAAGGCGAAAGTTTGTGAGTGTGAGTGTGTGAGAGGGGGTGTGGGGGTGTGTTTATATGTTTGTTACTTCTGCTCGCTCAAACGGCTGAACCAATTTTGATAAAATTTTGTTTGGAGGTAGCTGACACCCTGGATTAACATATAGGCTACTTTTTATCCCGATATTCTCACGGGATCGACATTCACGCGGGTGAAACCGCGGGGCGCAGCTAGTAAATATGAGCTCAGAATGGTATTCTAAGTAATATTTTTCAAATTATCAACAACAACACAAAATAGTATTTAAGAAAACTTTAAGAAATGCGAGGTGTACTATAACTGTTACAGCTCTGCATTACCCTTTGCAAATTACAGGCGTGATGTTATGTGTGTGTTATTTATTGGTACTTAAAGTGAAGGAAAGTCAGAATAAAGTTGTTACTATTAGGTCTGATTGAAGCAAGATGCCGATTAAAAAAATATCATAATGCGAAAGTGTGTCTGTCTGTCTGTTACCTCTTCACACTTAAACCGCTGAACCGATTTAGATGAAATTTGGTATAGAGATAGCTTGAGTCCCGTGAAGGGACATAGAATACTTTTTATCCCGATATTCCCACGGGATCGACACTTATGCGAGTGAAACCGCGGGGCGCTGCTAGTTATTTCATACACGAAAACGTTTAGTCAAACCACTGTGCGTAATTTTACAGCCCTATATACACTTACACTAAAAAATCTCATAAAACTGATATAACATACACCACTCCAACGGAAATAAAATCCGACCGAACACCAGGAAACGGCGGGTAGTCGTAAAACATAAACGCAGCTGATATTGGGAAAAAACCCAATGAGTCGAGTTGATATTTCGCTACCGAGGCAGCCAATAAGTTTACGCTTCGAGTGGCAAAGACATATGTTTGATGGAAGGGACTCCGTCAGTCTCCCTGTCCTGACAGCATGAAGTACACACCATAAATAAAAAAATATACATATCTATGGAACGTACAACGTATTCATTTGTTTCAAGATTTATTTTGGGCATTGATTTCACAGTATCATTGAGATGTTCTCCATTTCTTCACTAATTATTCCGGTTAGACTGGAAGCTGACCCCAACATATTTGGTAAAAGGCGAGGCAGATGATGAGTGTTAACTGCAGTGGTTATCTTACGTATTGGTTAAAAGGACAATCATTAAGAATTGCTTTGAATTCAATTGCATTAGTTTCGACTAAATATACAATAGGGATTTCAGAGATAATTCTAACAGAGGTAGGTCTTACTGGTCTTTGCATATTTGTAATTTCCCTCTACATTCGATTTGAAATTGTGCTGTGGCATGGCACCATAGCGTAGTTGTAACGCACAAGTAAAAAATTTTATCCGTTATTTCTGTGTTAAAATATTTAAATAATGTGGTTATTTATTTTTAATATAAATTCTTATTTAAATTATAAATTCTCTCGAAAAGACTCATTTTAATTAATTTACTTACTTTACTTAATTCTTCATTTAATACACACCATGATATAACATTAAACACACCAAAGTTAATTACAAAAACGTATTTAATTTCGTTCGTAAAAAGGAAGAGCCGCGTTTAACTTATTCAGACTGCAACCAAATTGAATCTTCTATGAAAATATGAATTCAAAATCCATTTAAGAAACTTCAGAATAGACCTCTTTGTGCGCTCTTGTCTGTGCTCGTAAATTAAAAAGTTTATGCAAGAATTTTGTATTAGAGTGGAAAGTTTTTAATTTTATGGAGTCGTATTCTTGCGAACGCACTATTTTCTTATTGAAAAGCTAGTTTTATTTTATTTCTTTTTGTACTTACACTTATTCGTTACTTTCTACTTTTGTGTTCTAGTTTTGCAGAAAGTTTTGACAACTTGAATACAAACTTACTTTACTTAAATACAAAATTACTTACTTTAAAAGGTAATCTCAATTCGACACAATAATGTTTAAAAATTCTTAATAGCTAAGTTCTATAGGTACCTACCAATAGATTTCATATCAGCAAAAATGACGAACTTACATACAAACTATATAATCCCTATTTAACCCCTTTAGAATTAGGGATGGATTTTCAGAAATTATTTCTTAGTGCTCAGTGTAGTCAGATCACACTAATTCACATTAATATTACAAAGGCGAAAGTTTGTGAGTGTGCGTGTGTGTGTGTTTATGTGTTTGTTACTTCTTCACGCTCAAACGGCTGCACCAATTTTGTTAAAATTTTGTAAGGAGGTAGACATCCTAGATTAACATATAGGCTAATTATCATCCCGATATTCCCACGGGATCGACACTTACGCTGGTGAAACCGCGGGGCGCAGCTAGTTCTTTATAAAAGGAACTCTGAAACCTCCAAACTATTGACTTCTTGTACATCTACAGGCTGCTTATAAAATAAAAAGTAAAAACTGGATCAGTTAGTGAGAAACTTACCAGCTCACTTGCCTCCACATTGGCACTTCCATTTTCTCTAACTCCATCCCCATAGTCGTGTAAATGATTTTTATTTCAATACGAATATACGGGATCCCGTATAAATCATGGGGTTCCGCGCTTTGCTGTCAAAACGTCGACTCAACCCATTACGCGGTGAGTCGGGATATTTCTAATGATGCTTTACTACGCGTTTAATGGATATGGACTGAAGGTGCTCTATTTCATGTGTGACTTTAGTATTGGTTTGTGCAGATAACTCCGTCATCGTATGATAGTTGTCATTTTATGTTACAGAACAAAGGTTATGAGTGCATTTACATGATAAATGATTCTTATATTTATTTCTGAATTGGTAAAAAAAAAAAAGCTTTTTTACACGTCAAAATTAGATTGTTTTAAAACTAGACGACTTCGGTGTTTCCTAACTGACTACTCTGAGAAGAAAGGCCGATACAAACGCCCAGAAACTCCGTTAAACGTCCGTTTAAAGTCCAGATAATATAATCTTGGTCAGGCCCTACCACCCCGTATTATTTATTCAATGGTTTCTTCGTCATCAGCAGAAAACCACAATTCATTGATCATTGCCATATTATAAACAAACCACATCACATTCAAAATAACGCACCACAACATAATATTCAACTTAACAGCTACCTCAATACTTTTTGACATTACTAATACTAACCCAGAGTTTAGCGTCTTAACCCACCCACATCGGTGGGTTAAATATTTAAAATTTTAACGTCTACCTCTGTACCTCTACTTCTTGGTGGTGCAAGATGAAATTATTTGACTAACCCTGAATTAGCTGGTAACTACGAGTTATTTAGCCATAACCCATGAACGTGCAAGTAAGCCTAGGTATCACAGTGCAAAGTGTTACAGATTCGATATCTTGCTTCCTAAAAAAAAACAACGTTTTTAGAGTTCCGTACGTCCTAAAGTAAAAAACGGAATTTACTGGACTAAGTAGAAAATTGGTACCTACACATGATTTTTTTTTAGGTCAAAAACGTAGTAAAAAAAAGTAGAAATAATCCATTATTCCAATCGGGCTGATGCCTTTATTTAAAGCACACACATCATCGGACCGCTGCCACAAAATTGACGGGAGTAAAATATGGTTGCGTTCTCCGCGCTGACAGTGCATGTCTGCGTCATCGCACGATGATTTGTGGATTGACTTGATGTCTGTGTAGGGATTTGCTGCAGATATTGAAGTACCCAACTACATACTGTATATCGTAGCAAATCATATTTTAATAGTAACACAACATCATGCTATATCCCCCGAAGGATCAGCCAGAACTATACCAATAGTAAATATACCCACATCTCGCCAAATTTAATTTTTAAGTCCCATGTAACCTCTATTACATGGGACTTAAAAATTAAATTTGAGTCTCAACCGGGCACCAGTCGAGACAAAAACAAAATCCTAATGGAATGGTACAGAGAATAGTAAATGAAATGAAATGGTCCTAAGAAATTCCTAATGGAAAAACCCAATAAAACTTTGCCCGACCTAGGAATCGAACCCAGGACCTCATGGCTCAGCAGTAGCGCTTGCGATCACTAAGCCAACGAGGTATTCAATACAACATAATATGTATTTTAACAGGTTACCTTTAAATCATATTTCAAAAATACCAAACTCCACAAAAATAAAAAGGGGTGTGGCTGTGTCATGGACACTGCCGTGTGTTATACGTGAATACGTTTACGTAACGGGGTTGATCCGCTCAGCCGCACACATTCTTTTAGTTCTCGGTACTGCTTGACGCGGTCATATGGTGTTTTACTGGTACCATTCCATTGCTCTTGAGAAGCCCTTTCCAAACGTATACGATCTCTGTATTTGGATTTGGCTTTTTGACGCTTATAGGCCGACAATATATATTTTTGATATTATTTTTCTTATTATTTTAACACATTATATTCACTGTCACTATTTTACACTAATGTTTTATATACAATCTATAGATTTTTTTCAGAGAGCTGACGATTGAAACTTAAACGAATAAAGTAGATTTTCTGAGTCAAAAGATATACTAAGTGGAAATCTTGATACGCAGCAAAATTACAGACCTCAAAATGGCAGCGCTTCCCCCTCCACCGCGTGCGATGCGTCACAGTCCTCACTTGGTGTAATGAATTCTTTGATCCTTTAGCTATCTAATGGTGTAATTAAATTTAGGATGGAGATGATAGATATGAAGCTGCAACTCCAAACTGTTATCCCCCGATTTGGTTTTCATTGGTTTTTTTGATTTGCCTCCCACTATGGAAGCAATTTTAAAGACGTGTTCACGTCAAAATGAAGGGCTCAAGATTAAATACGAAAAAAGTCACGGGCAACACCTACTTTTCAATTTACAGCCATCACCATGTACTGAATTCCACTCAGTAAGCACTTTAAATCGAAAAAATTTCATCACTTTTTTGCTGCCAATATTGGTACAACTAAATTTATTCGTGGATTAAAGTCAAACAGAACTATAATAGTCAATCCTCTCCGTGTAATATTTGTTAGGCAAAGTCCACTGAATTTGCATGACATACCAATCAAACGATAATATTTGCGGGTACTTGTGTACCGGCAAATATTATTTTTTCATTAGCCAATAAGAACGCGTGACAAACATCTTCAAACAAGGCTGTGTCTGAAATACTGCTGGGTGGTATTGGAATTTTGTCGTGTGATGTTATATACAATATCTTGTTTCTGTTGACAAATCGACATGTATCCATTTTCTTTTCAGCTACTGTCAATAAAATTTCATCTACTAACCCGCGCTGAGCCCGCGTGGTGGAATACGGCCTATGTTCTAGCAGTTGAACATTATAGGCTGATTATGCAGTAAAATTTAAAATGATGTTCGGTTCTTTGATTTGAAAAGGCTGTTTTATAAAAATCTTGCAAAAAATAATATTTACCTACTTCATCAGTGTCTTACCATTCCTACATTTATTTCTATAGAGCCTTCACTTTGTAAACAATGCCTGGTCATGGTAGGATAATGCCAAATCATTATGTTGACATAATGGAGTTAGAGTGGCCAAGGATATGCTTTTGCCTCAACCGATTAATTCATGGACCTGCAATATATGACGACACTGTCCGTTCTTGTTGTTTGCAAGTCATGTCAAACTTAGTTTATTATTTACGTAGGTACTTGTGCTAACAATGTTCAACAATTTAAAAAAAAATATTTGTATATTGCTGTTAAATTTCAAATACCTGAAGGCCAATTGTTTAAATTCGTAGGGAGATGACCTGTCTCAATTTGTCAAAAATACCTCCAATTTTCCAAAAAAAATTTTTGTCAAGTTTTTGACATACTTAAGTGGTCGCTGAGGTGAGATTACGGTATTCGAGATTTAACAGCAATTTACTAAGTTTAAAAACAAAATGGAAAACTCATCGACATTCAAAAATACTAGTCATATAAAAACGTCACAAAATTCCGAATCTTAGCTATATGACGTCACACGAAAATATCACAAATATATGTCTTCGGCCAAACTTGGCTTGTCAACTTGTAAGTTGTAGAACTTTCCTGATTGCTTCCAACTTGCTGGCTAACAGGAAAAATATTAGCCACTCGTTATATGTCGTCAATGTGGGAAAATTGTGGAATCAGCTGTTTGCGTTACTATTTCTAATGGTGGGTAGAGTTTCGATGGGCTGTCAGCGGGGTTATTGCGTAACATACTGTCAGTAGCCATGTTGTTCTTTTTGACAGTTCAACAACATTCGTCGCAATAAATACTTTTTCTTTCTTTCTTATTTACGTTGTTGAGCAGACAGATCGAACAATGAAGCAAGGAATTAGAAATATCCAAAAAAATGATTCAGATTGAGATGGATAGCGTGTTTCGCGATTACGGTGCTGGTATACCATGGTGTGTTTGAGTCATTGGTCTAAAGCCGTGAATGCACGAACGAACAAAACATGGTGAACACGAACATCGATCACGGAACATTTTGGTTCTTACTTGTGGATGTAAATTAGCAAAGCGAACACAAACACCTTGCGAACACAGTTCTACTTGTGTTCGCGCTCAATCCCTCAGTAATTATGGATTCATCATTTGAAGTGGTCGACAGTGAAGTAGCATCAAGTTTCTCCAAATACCGTCCGCACAGAACAACCAAAATGGATCGCCACAAACCTTTTTCGACGAACACTGTGTTTGATGTTCGTTAGTGGTACGCACGTGCGAACAAAGTGTTCGATGTTCGTGTTCACCAAGTTTTTGTTCGTTCATTCGTACATGGCTTAAGGTTGCAAGTAAGATTTCTAAGCGTTTTTTTAATAATTAAGCTAAGGTACACTCAAAGCAATTGAATCCTGATCCTGACCCACTGCAAAAAGTTTTCTTGTTATACCGTGCATGCTGCTACAATGATTTTTTTATTTTTATTTTGTGTCGATACAGGTCAGAGGTTTGTCTTTAAAAATACGATTATGTATGTTCACTAAAACTTAGTCGACCATTAAATTAATTTTAAGAATGACTGAGCTATTATGTACAGTCAGTTATAGCAATTAGCTGACCCACTTGTCAATGTGTATAAATGGTTGAGATTTATTTGATCGATAGAATTTTATGATTCTTATATGTTTTATTTACTTTGCTCAAATAAATAAAACATAAAAGAATCATAAAATACTATTCAGATCTCAAAAAAATCTCAACCATTTATGCGAAGGTGCGTCAGCTAATTGGTTTAACTGACTGTACCTACTTGTATGTGTATGTAAAAAGTGTGTATGTGTGTGTGTGTGTGTTACAATTTTAAATAAATAATGGGGAGATTAAGTGAAATGGCTTCTTTGGTAGTAACTCATTTTCTCTTCTTAGCGTGTCGATGGAAATCTAAATGTGTTCGGCCCAAAATTGGGCTATGTGTTTATTGGCGCCATCACCAGCGTCTATCAGTTCCTGTAACGTGCAGTTGAGAGGACACGCAGGACATGATATTAAGTGTCCCATCGTTTGTGGACATTTAAACTCCAAGCCGGAGTCGTTTATGAATCTCCATCTAAACTGGTTTCGTTGCTTCGGCTAACCCGCGTCCGGAGTCTGCTTAAAGACTTTCAGGTTAACCAAGGCAGCTTTTTTACTGTTACAATTTCATCAACTTATAGGATATTTAAAATTTTTGACCGTAATTAAAATTTATACGTGCCTGAAAGTAGGCTTTAATTTTTTTTTTAACCTAGAAACCAGGCAAATATGTGTAAGGTATTTGTATTAAAATTCGGTTTATTTTGTTTCAGGATACTGCAGCTGACGTAACCCTTCGTTATGTAGTGTAAGTATTTACATAATTACTTATGTAAAAATATTAATACAGGCCTTATACACAGAGCATAATAATATGCTGCTATATATTTAAGGCATGTCATCAGGCTATAATGTTCCCACTGCACAGACCTGTCTGTGATGAGGAAGTCGTAATCCACCACGCGGGCCCAGTGGGGGGGTTGGTGTTCCACCAACATTAATTTAAAAAAAAAATGATATTATTATTATTATATTATTATTAATAAAAAAATTAAATCATTATTATTAATAACAAAAAAAATATTCTTATTAATTCCTTTATTTAATTAAATACATATAAGTAAATTATATTTTTAAATATTTGTAAAAAATAAAAATAAAAACATTTAAAATACAAAAAATAGTAGCCCACCGGTATCGGGAACAGGGCCCAAGCTACCGGCGGTCAGGGCTCCAGAAAGAGGAATCTCCTAACAATGCGAGTCGTGTCTTTCTGGATCAAGCCCTTGATCCAGCTGCCGAACGAGAGCCTCCACAGCCTCCTCGTTATTATTCTTATTATAATAACAGTTTCATCATTCATCACAATCAGCAGATGTTCCCACTGCTGGGTCACAGGCTTCAACCTCTCTTCGAGGGTAATCCACCACGCGGGCCCGTGCACTGTGTCTTGTCACATGTCTTTGAATTTTTGGTTCTAGGATATGCTGGTTTCTCCACTATGTTTTCCTTAAGCGTTTTGAGAACAGTGGTGATGAAATAATCACACAAAGTAAAGTGCCTGTCTGGTTTCGAACCCAAATCTTTGAAAAAAATTACGTAAAAAAATATCCTCCGAATCTCCCGCTTTCATCATCACACATTCCAAGGACAGTCCAGCAAAGAACGTTAAATTTTTGATGATGACGAATGAGCCCCAGCCTGTTCTAGGGCAGATATTATTTATACCAGGCTTAAGCGAAATGAGTTATAGTGACGTTACGGCCTCACCATCTGTCATTATTTGCGTATAAATGTGTGTGACCTTTAAGTAAAACGTATGGTTAGCCTTTAATATGGCTTTGGTGCGTTGGGTTGATGTGAAATGAGTGGGGACCTTAATGTGGAGCAGGCTCTTGGGAAATTGTAGGTTCTTTTGTTTCTTTAGTTCCACAATGTGAAAGTAGTTTGTTCAGAATCGTTTACTGAATCGATCTGAGTTATTCTGTTCTTTCTGTGACTTTTTTAGCCCAAAAATAATTAAAACTGTACTGTGATACATGACATGTTATTTGATTGCCGTCTCTCAATAAAACTAAATTGAAAATTCTTTAGTTGTGTTGGTTATTTCACTAGTGTCTGTATACTCCAAACTAAAATATAGCTATGTTTGACACCGGTTTATTTATTTATTCATAAGGCAACTACTACTATACCTCTTGTAGTTGCCTTATGAATAAATAACAATATCACTTGGTTCACATTATAGGGTCCGATCTGATTATCACCCAAAGCGTAATGGCACAACACGAATAGCAACAATCATATGATAGTAATGACACAAAATACACAAAATTACAGCTGCAAGGTCTGTGCGTCTGCCCTCCGGCACACATCTACTAAGGCAGGAAATGTCTGTGGGCGACTAGAATCAATTTAATTTTACTGTAATTTGACTTTGACTTTGACTTTGTGCTTATAAGACTAGCTAGTCTTCATGTTATTCATTACTGTACCTTAATATAAAATTATAGAGGTATGAGGAACAGAGTGCAAAGTTCAGTCATCCTTTATAGAAAAGGGAGGATCCTCCAAAGATCCTCCGGGTGTTGTGTCTGGTAGGCAACTGCCCAACGATTGACGTGGGGACGTTGTATATATATTACTAGCTTCCGCCCGCGGCTTCGCCCGCGAGGTATGTCGGTAAAAACTATCCTATGTCCTTCCCCGGGATGCAATCTATCTCTCTACCAAATATTATCGAAATCCGTTCAGTGTTTTAGGTGTGAAAAGGTAACATACAAACAGACAGACAGACATTCGATTTTATAATATTAGTATAGATGCTAGTTGTGGGGTAAACTCTGCTTGCGAGATGCAGGATTTTGCGTAACGTCATTATGACGCGTAGTTCGTATGTGGCGGCGTAGAGGCCGGCTACATAATAACTGTTAATCACAAAGATTTAAATCGGTTAAACAATTGTTTTAAGGAAGTATGAAGGCGAGTACGACTCTTGATTTGGAAAACGGTTTTTCTAACACCAAACATAAGAGCAATATTTTTGACATTGAGATCAGAATGAGCAGCGGCAGCGACTTCTCGCGTCCAGCCTTGGTGCAAGCCATGGTCCGGAGCGAGAGGGAGAGGGAGGCAGTCACCTTCTTCTGCGAAGCAGTCATGCTAGTGAAGGAGGAGGCGGGACGGTTCAGGGAGAGACCCTCCCGTCCCAGCCGCCGCGGGAGACGCTCCGGGCGTCGGGAGCCTCGTGACGACTCCCGGCTGCCGTAGGCGCGGGCCTGCGGACGGAGAGTAATGGGTAGCTCACCGTCCGATCAGGACAAGGCCCGTGCCGGACGGCGCGTACGTGTTCCACGCGCGCCTCCAAGAGATATCAGCATAAATTTAGGGGCCCCTTAGGGCCGAAGCCTGGCGGGTCAGCTGGATTGTCCGTAAGGGTTACCGCTTCCCCGGAACATAAAGGGCTAAGGAAGGAACACGGGTGGGTTTTAGTCAGTAAGAGTCTAACACCGCTCCACCCAGAGCGGGAGGAGACATTTGATGATTTCCCACCCAAAAGAATCAGCGGCAATATAGTAGGTAAATAACATTCCACCGACATCAATCAAGCTCCAATTTTATTTCTAAAGCCATATAGTTTGCCGTTTTGCCAATAAATACATCATATAAACGTTTGTAAGATAAAAATCACGAAGGAACTATATGAAAGGCGAACCACACCGGGTATCGTTAAACTTTTATTAGTCTATTACTGTTTTATAACAAAGAATATCGAGAGGGAGCTTGGCTGCTATAAAATCCTATGTTTCTGATGGTTCTAGGTATCAGTTATGTGGTGAGAGCGATTTTGATTGGCTAATTAGAACGGAGATATTGATAAGCGATAAATGAAAAATCAACATTTTTTCGGAATGGAGATGTTGATGAATGATAATTTAGGAGGCTAACTTTTAGAACTCTACTTGGAAACTTGCATTTACTAAAAAACTAGATGTTCTTCATTATGATGACTATTTGAAAAAAATACGAAATAAAAATATACAAAAATTAATGTTACGACATGCATACGATCGATCAATTCAATTTCAAAAATTTACACATTTCTATAATTTTTCCTATCATGGTTACATTAATGTTTAGTCGTTTGCACACTCAAAAATAAAACTGGCAATGACACCATTAATGAAGGCTGAATAAACCTCAATGATATAATCCTGACAAATACACAACATAAAACATTTCCCAAAAACTTACAGCGTTCGAACACACCGTGCGCCTGTAGCCGACACCACACGTAAACAATCGCTCCTGTATAACTTCGTTTCCTTTGAACGTGGGCTCTTTGTAAGACCAATTGAATTAAATAAATAAATAGTACATGTACACTTAAAAGAATTGCTAATGAAATACCGATGCTCCGCTGTCAGATGTTTAAACGTTTTACGCAAACTATTTTTAAATGACAAATGGATGGAGTCTGGTTTTTTCATAGATTCCTGCTGTGAAATCATTCAATGAGAGGTTTTCTTTTTGAGTATTTAAAAAAAAAACATAGTTTCCAAGAACTCTGTAGATGGCGTTGAACTAACTACGTTACTAGGTGCCAAAGCCAAAATGCTTGGAAAAAAAAAACATTGCGTCACGTCACATACGCTCGTTGACTGACACTTTCGTTTGCTTTCGTTTTACGATCTCAAAATTACATCCAAGTGAATTAATAAAAAAATTATGTGACGTTCCGTTCCTTGCAGTAACTTACCAAGTTCAGCGCCATCTATCCAGCGACTAGGTAAGAGTTAAAAAAGAAAATCCCTCATTGTGTTATGTTCAATCAAGTGAAATAAAGCATCTCATGCCCGGAGATTAAAAACTCAGTTTCATCATCATTTCAGCCGAAAGACGTCCACTGCTGGACATAGACACCAAAGCACCGCTATTTGGATGCCGGCAGCATAATATTGCCTAACACACTATCAATCAGAATCTGAATTATTCTGAAGAATATTGCTTACATATATGTTCCACTGGTTTCCGTCCGCGGCTTCGCCCGTGAGGTAGGTATATCGATAAAAACTATCCTCTGTCGTTCCCTGGGATGCAATCTATCTCTCTGCCAAATTTTATCGAAATCCGTTCAGTGGTTTAGGCGTGAAAAGGTACAGACTGACAGATTTACTTTCGAATTTATAATATTAGTATGTATTGGATATCCTCATCATCATCATTATTTCAGCCAAAAGACGTCCACTGCTGGACATAGGCCTCCCCCAAAAAGGGGGGGGTTTTCCATAATCGCCACGCTTGGCAGGCGGGTTGGCGATCACAGTATGGTATGGTGGTGGAATGCATAGAGAACGCTGCTGCCCATTCTCCGGTACGCCCCTTAGTCGCCTTTTACGACACCCACGGGAAGGATGGGGTGGTGCTATTCTTTAAGTCCGGCACTACACAGACAATATATATATATCCTATTACCTTATATTATTATTATTATATAGGGATATCCTATTATTACCCAGTAATTGGGTTGTGTAGGTCAGATAGGCTAGGCTGATGAGTATGGATTGCTTCTTAAGTTCGAAAAATTAGTCTTCTTAACTACGTAAGTAACACAATGAATGTTGTTCAACTTTCGAAATGAAAGCCATTTATAAGTTTGTTAGTAAGTTACACAATTGGCCCGCAGTTGTGCTTCTTGCCTCCAGCGTATTCCTGCGGCCTTCACAAGGCCATCGGTCCACCTAGACTTTTCAACTCTCGTCTTCGGTACGCGGTTGCCACTCCAGAATCTTTCAGTCCCATTGGCCATTCGTTCTACCTAACCAGCTAAGTCCTCAGCTAAAACCTATGCAGCTAATTTCTTCTAAACTATATAATGGATTTTGGTGCAGTTTTCATCATCATTTGGATAATTTATTCTGGAAGGTTTACTATGATATTTTCTAAACATAAAAGTAATAAAGAAAGCTTTTGTCAAGGTTGCTAGTACAAGCGGAAAGTTAGACTTACAGTTTGAATTGCAAATATGTACTCTATACAGCGGGAAGGTTCCTTGTCTCTGAAAAAGAGCTTAGTTCTACGGTGCAAGCTGTCATTATATTGAAATATGCTGCTTGGGTTCGAACCCACGACCTAGAACTCGCAAGTCTCGGCGGTTACAACTGCGCCTCCACAGCTAAAATACATTTCAAAGAAGCTATAAAATACAACGTGAATTAAAAAGGTGTGATCAAAATGCAGGGAGTGGTACAGACAATCAAACTGAACAATTTTCGCCATGGTGGTTCCATGGCGAAAATTGTTCAGTTTTTGTATGGGATTACTGATGAGGGGCCCGTGGCTAAAAAATAACAGCCACCCAGTCGATCGATCGGGTTAAGCTACGCTTGCCGCGGTTGGTCTGTGGATGGGTGACCATCTTCACATACCGTGACCCTCCCGTGCCTCGGAAAGCACGGCCCGGCTGTGATTTGTGGATCTTTGACAGTCGTTACGGGTAGTCAGAAGCCCGAAAGTCTGACAACCAGTCTTACCAAGGAGTATCGTATTTCCCATTAACTGGGTTGTGGAGGTCAGATAGGCAGTCGCTCCATGTAAAATACTGGTATTCAGCTGCATCCGGTTAGACTGGAAGCCGACCCCAACATAGTAGGGAAAAGGCTAGGCAGATGATGATGATGATGATGATGACAGATCTGGCGGCACGGGAGTGCCCCCGCCAAGACGAGCTAAGCGAAGCGCACAACCTACCTTTTCTCGCACCTCTTCGTCGTTTTTTTGAACCCTCATAACTTGTGCTTGGATTATACCAGATAAAAAAAATTCTCAGGATATGATGTCAATAGTGGACTTATTAAACATATAAAGTTTTAATTACATAGCTCTTATCCTTTAGATTTTATTGATATCTAAAAAACTCCGATTTCGTCACTGACTGATGATCATCAAAACTCTTAGGGGTACTTCCTGAAGTCCTAGAAAGCTGTAAGCTAGTAGTAGTAAACAAAAACAAAAAATATATTGGTATAATTATTGGTTTCTATAAGTTGGTATAAACGTTTTAACTAAAAGTGTAATATAGGGAAACATTATGCTTTTGAAGTTTTAATTGGAAAGATTAAAATCAAAGAAATCAAATTGAATATGAAACCTTTCAAAGGCGTTTTTGTCTTGTGATTAGGATGTACAGCTATATGCATAAATACATTCCACTTACTCAATATTATAAAGCTATTTTCACATAAAGTATTGATAGAAATTTTATTAACACCGTATTATTATAAAATTTGTCAAAGTTGCATTTTTAATACACGAGGGAAACGCTTTTGCAGTTTACGCAACTGTAAGAATCGTAACTGTACATTCATTGTAATGGCCTGTCTATAATACTGTGGAACATACTGATTTTAATGTGAATGAATTACGCCAAAATCTATCGATAATTCGATCCAAATCCATCGATAACTAAACACACAACATCACTAGTTCGATAGGTAGTAGGATTTTGGTGAAACCCTTTCGTTTTGTGTTCCCAAAAACTGCAGGCATGGCTTCCATACGGTTGATATGGGACTAAATTACACAAATTAGTTGTTAGGACCGGGATTAGTACCCGGTCCCGGGTATTTGTCATGCAAGCTTAAGGGATGATAATGTCCTGTTGGTATAGTTTTGGCTGGAGAAACTTGTGACACTAAGTAGCGTCATAACCTCAGAACAAATTATTTCCTTCAGAAATTAATAAACTGCACGTCGATCTCACAGGGAGATCGATGTAAGGTTTACAGGATGCATCCTGGGGGCCTAAAAAAGCCACTTTGGCAGAATCATAAAAGGATAACATTATGAATCATAATGGACAGTTAACTGTTAAGTTAATCGTATCAAATCCCATTGGTGATGGATTTTTCAGTAATTTTTTTTTGTCTGTGCTCAAATATCAATCAATCCAATCCAAGTCCAATCCCATACTCTTTACTACGTACGTAGTGCAGCGAAAACAAGAAAAATACGGACTGTATTCGCCATATTATGATTCATAATTTATTATCCTTTATGATTCTGCCAAAGTGGCCTTTTGAGGCCCCCCGTGTTACCATGGATTTACCTATTACATGATTCTGAAAACCCCTGAGATAAAATATTTCCTAGGTTAAAAAAAAAGCTGTTCCATCCATTTTAACCGCGTAGGCATTGCACTGTTCTATGAAATAACAGTTTTAAGAAAGAAAGAAAGAAAATACATTTATTTAGCACAGATTATTAGTCAGATACATAGTCGTACATCAGATAAAAACAAATATAAAGATAAAAATAAAAAGTGCAAAGTCCGATGTAAGAAATTAGCAGGAAAGTGTGCCTACCGGCTGCGCCTAAAAGGCCTTGTTCAGCAAAAATGCCTGACGACTAGTGCCTGACGCTGGTTTTCAACGGACCTGAACAATTTATAGGTTAGGAGGTCTAGAATCATGAGCTGATGGTTTCTATTTGCGCGTCGATGTATATACATTTTACGTGTTTAAATACGATACTAATATCTAAATATATCAAATCAAGTATATCTTAATGCAGCAAATAAGTGTGAAGTCCGAAAGAGGTCTTAAAAAAATACAACATTTTATAACTTGAGCAGAAAAGGTTTTAATCACACAAATCAATTAATTTGACAGTGGTTATTTAACACATAGGTAGTTTTCTGTGCTACAAACAAGTTTTAGAGAGTAAGACACCATGACCATGGTCCACGTGCTTCCAATTTGTCACACACAAACAACCTATAAATAAACTTTCGATTTTACATAACATTTTATCGAAAAATAGTTTTATTAAAATACTAGCAGCACCCTGCGGTTTAACCCGCATACATCTCGATACCGTTGGAATATCGGGATAAAAAGTATCCTATGTGTTAACCTTGGTTATAAACTATTTGTGTGCCAAATTTCATTTAAATCCGTTCAGTAGTTTTTACGTAAATGAGTAACAAACATCCATCCATCCATCTATTCTCACAAACTTTCGCGCTTATAATATTATAGGATTATTATAGGAAGTAGGATTGTCAGCTTAATGAACTTATTGGTATTACATACGGTTATTACGACAATTTGAATTCAGATCATAGCTCAGATAGAAATATAATACCTTGAAGATGTGCCAACACAACCTGCTCAAAACAAAATCATAGTAAAATCTAGTTGAAACTAAACAATCTTAGCCTCGTACAGAGTTTCAGTAAAGCTACGAGATCAAGATCTAAAGCAGGCCCATTCAGGAATTTAAAAAAAGAATTAATATCGTTACATCAAGCAGGTTTCAAAATAAAGAAAAAACTAGGGCAAGTAAAAACAACTGTAACTAATATTTATATTATAACATTAACGAAACTGCTCAATTAAAATTCAGTAGAGTTCGCCTTTGATTTAATGAATAGCAGGCATCAAAGTTAAAAAAAAAAAAATTGATAAAAATTAAACAACATTGTTACACTACCATTTAAGAAATGCGAAGCTAATACAATACAAAATTCACACATTTTGGTATCATAACTCGAAATAAATTAATTCATTGACATGTAACAGCAGTTTAAAGATAAATCTATTACCTACCGATAATAAATAAAAATAATTAACAATTAAAATAAATCTATTAAAGTTTAATAAAAACCTTTGTAACCTTATTCTGAATTATATTAATGTTACATAGCTATAAAACGAAATATTATAATTTGATTTAATATATTCATTTAATTTGCAATTTTAATACTGATTTTGTAACCCACTGATATCGAAATAAGCTTGCTTCGATATCGATATAATTATATTATTTAAAATCATAATTCTCCTGAGTTTATCCCAATTTATTTGGGCTCGGTGCAAGATGTCTTTTTCTTCCGTTCTTCTCTATTAGTCGTCTTCTCGGTAGTCACTCCCTCTCTAGCCATATCATCTATATCCAAAGTAAATTCTCTAAATATTTTTCCGACTTCTAAACCATCATATATGCAAAGTAGGATAGCATCGAGTATCAAATACAATACAAACTGAATCCAATCTAAGGTTAGATGCCATATAGAAAATAGCACGACCCATAGCGAAAGAAGCCGTCTATTGAAAAATAAATTACTTCTCTTCCAAGTACTTATTGAAGCAGGTCTTCTTCAAAGATTTCTTACCGGCGGTGTGATGTGTCTATAGCTGGAAATAGGTCACTCACTTCTGAAATGTACGTCTTTGTTGTTCTCGATATCTTTTCTGGTCAGCATTTTGGATCGGGTACTTAATCCTACAAATTTCGAAGCTTCAATTATTGTACCTATTGCTCTTTGAGTAAATAGCTAAATAATTTTCTCAAACTGATTCAAAGGAGAATAAGAACAAAGAAGGAATAATGAAACGACGGATAGATTGTGTGAGATATGGATAGACAGATGATATATACCTAGCATCTGTCTATCTGTGTAGGTGTATATTTACATTAAAACTAAGATAATTGATGAAAGAGATGGAAAAGTATGAGGAAAAGAAGTTGTGCCAAACGTAAAAAAGTGGGGTTATGGGCAGGAGCATGATGATGAGTGATCTGATCTAAAAAACATACTTACTTCTCATAAGTCCTAAATGAACCAATAAACGTAAGAATTACTGTGTTTAGAGCAGAACAACATATCTTTTCTTCATGATATTTTTATATCCCCATATTTTTCCTTAACGCACAGAATACGTCCGCGTATTTCCGATCTATTGAATATTGATCAGTTGTATAAATTATCTCTAACACCTGTTTATACGGAAAATCGTCGTGTTGGCCAAATTGGCAATTTACATTCGGAATCACCACGAAACCGTGGGCAATTTGCAAGTTACGATACTAAGAGTGGGCGGTGTTGTATTAATAGGTTAGGGAGTTGGACGATTAATTAACTATAGGATAATACTATGTTTGCTTTCACTTGTTCTGAACAGGAGTTTAGCCTAATATAATAATATTCATGATTCATGTTGTTGTGTTGTTATGGATAATATTGTAGAATGCATGAAAGTTGTAACGGTATTGATTAATGACGATGAGAGGTTGAAAGAAAATAATAAGTCTGAGATCTGGATTCCAAGAGATTATCAAAGGTAGGCAATTACTATTAATGAAGAAGCAATTATTACGTTAGATGTAGGCACTATGCATGATAATGACCGTGTAAATAAGTTACTATGCATAGATACAGATACTAAAACCAATATAGATCCTATTATCAGAGATAATGATTAATACTCCATTTAGCAATACCAAGTCCAAGGTTGAGCTGAACACAGTCGCTTTTAGCATCTGGATCAATCTATTACAATCCATTAATATCAAATGTGTCAATATCCATTAGAATATATACCCAAATTGTAACGGATTACTCTTCAATTTATAAATTTCTTTTATCTCAGAAAGATGAGGTGGATAACAGAAAATAATATGTTGTATTATTTGAATTATTTGCGCATGATTAAATATTTGGTACACTTAGTGGAACTGTTTGGAAACAAAAGAACGTACTAGTGAAGTATTCGAACAACTACCCATGTTAAAACTTAAATATAGATAGAAATAGTAAGAGAGGAAGAAAGAGTGAATTCTAAGGCTGGAAGTAGTGTTACTCCGATGTCGGTCACTGTGGTCAGTCCTGTTCCAATTCGTATGGACTCGCGCTCGCTGACCATCAGTGCTACACTATACACGTCCATTTATCGTCAGCGTCTTGGTACGCGTGACTGACAGTACGCGACCAACGTTAGCGTAACACTATTTCAGCCTTAATAATGTATTGTTATAAAAACCATCAGTCATGTCATAAAACATATCAACAATGATCTATTGACAAGTTCAGATAAAACGACGTTCCTAATAAAGGTCTTTGATATCACGCATTCGGATGAAAATACCTCTAATAGTAAGAACAAAATTGTCTATTGCAGCAAAATTAAAACAGCCTAATTGCATCATTAATATTTAAATACACAGATAGCGATGTCTGCGCATCGAGATAAACAAACAAAGTGTGGAGATGTTTGCTCTTATAACATTTTCATGTTTTCTCATAAATAATAGACGAAGCAAACTTCGCTTTGGATGAACGTAATTGCAAATCCTGGTATTACTGCACGCCATTCTGAAATTAAAGAACGGTTTGTAGCTTTAATGATGGAATTCAATGCCTAGAATATTAGAGAAGGATAAAGAAGTTATTATGTTATTAGCCTTTGAGAGAGTAATGCTTAGGTTGCAAGCTTCTTGGCTAACTTCGAAGTTTGTTTTACTCAAGGAAGAAACTGCTTTGCCAAGCATGATGATAAATAATAGACTGAGCAAGTCTTCGTTTTAGATCAACGTATATAATTGCATACCCTGGTATTATTTTATTCCATTCAGAAATTAAAGGACGGTTTGTAGCTTTAATGGTGGAAATCAATGCCTAGAATATTAAATAAGGGTATAGAAGTTCTAATGTTATTAGGCTTTTAAAGGGTGATGCTATTTACGTTGCAAGCTTTGACGTCAGCAGAGGTTGACGTCAAAGTTTGTTTTACTGAAGGAAAAGTTTTGCCGAGAATGATGAAATTGTAAAAGCCCCAAAACTTGTTTTTGTAAATCCAGGTCTGTACTTTGGCAATACTAAAATAATACAAAAGAAACATGATATTGTTAAAAACATCAGAATTATAGATAGATGCTACATATTTATTAATGTAGCATCTATCTGTACCTACATATTATTTAGTAAAGTCGCTTGTGCTTGCTTCTTTCTGTATTATCGCGTTGTTTTACGTAACGGAATTTGATGTGGAATTCACCATCATTTGGATAATTTATTCCGGAATGTATAATTGTATGTGTTATGTATGTATTAATATTAAACTTACATATATTAAAATGTTCTGTGAAGTCATAAAAACGAAGCGACGACGTAGGGACGGGTAGCTAGTGTAATATAAAAGGAATTTAAAATGTAATTACAATATAATAAAAGCTTCTGGAAATTGAAATGAGATTCAATTGAAAAGTATAAAAAAGAAACACAAAAGCATGAGTTCAATTAACGTTTCTTCTCGATACAGACACAACCGCATCTCAGAAAATTGTAAATGAAGTATTTTCTTTTAAGACCTGCAAAGATTTTGCGTAATTTCCAAATTGCTATCCTCCACGAATTTAATCGCTAAAGGAAAATATTTTAATGGAATTCCAGAAATGCTCTTTGATTTAAATTGAATCAGAAGTGATAGTAGGTGTGTATTTTATTATTTATTGAATTCGACATTAACGTTCTATAAATTCGAGGAATTTTCGGGAACATGATTCGGGAAGTATTCCTTGGGTTTCTTGACGTCAATTTTAAGGAGACATGATTAATTCAGTTCCAGATAAAGCGAAATGAAAGGAAGAGAAAAAATCTTTTCTTTATTAAAAGTAATAAATTGCCCATGGATTACGTCGAATTGTTCTTAATTCAATCAAAGACGGACGCTACGTTTTCTGTTCACGGTTACTTTAGTATTGCACTAGGTTTTGACTGCGCCTTCGCCCGCCTGGATGTCGGAAAATATCCCAAGGAATTTTACTACCGAGATTATAAGTGCACTATGTGTTAATCTGGTTATAAACTGTCTATTTGCCAAATTTCACCCAAATCCGTTCACCCGTTTTTGGGTCAATCCGGAACATACATTCAGATAAACGGACAAACATTCTAAAAACAATTTTTTCGGCATTGGACTCGTTCCCACACCTCGCAGAAATGACTTATTTTCAAAAATAGGTGCATTTAAGACTTCGTTACTATTTTATTTTAATAAATGGATAGATAAATTATTCGTCTACATGTAATATTTTATCACCAACTTGTTAGCAGAAACTCCAAGCAGGAAATAGAGCCAACTTTTATGACTTCTTTATAGTTTTCTTATTACTTGTAAGTTAAATCCAGACGTACTTTCTTGGCACTTGAATTAAAATAACTGAGTTCCTCAAGACTACTAAACTTCTTCCTTGTGTATTTTATTTAGGTAACCTAAAATTTCCTTTCTTACTAATTCAAGAGAGTTCCTATCTATATCAACGCTAGGTGTCGCAGTGTCTCCAGAACCACTTAGCAAGTTTTAATTCTTAAGATCACACAGTGCATAAATAATGAAAGGCTGCCAACTTGCTGCCTTACAACTCCCACTAAGATATTCTAGCCTCCTTTCATACGTCAGCACAACTTCCGAGCTCCACATATTTATAAAATTTCCATTTAATATGACCGTCGCAGTTTTCAACAAGATCTGTGCGGCATAACATCTTGAATGAACTACTAGTTTCAAATTTGTATCAAAAGAAGCCAGTTTACATCGTGCCTCATTGATCAAAGTATTAAATGTTAGAATACCATACCACTTCCAACCTTTACCACTTAACAACTCCCCAGATGTTTTGATTAGATTTTCATGTTTCGCAACTAGTCAAACTTCGAATGAAATGGACTTTTCAATGGATTCTAAAGTCATAATTATCTTTAAGCTGTGTCCCTGTGATGCTAAAATTACTGAATTTTCCTTGTTCACAAAGTTTCTTTTGAGGGAGGTGTGGGGGTTATCAAAAAGTTTGTTTTATCTCGAAGAATTGCAAAAGAGGTGGGTCTCGAATATTGTTTCTCCGGTTATCAACGAATTTAATTAGCAATACTAACTATTTAGCGAATTTAGCGGTATTTTATGGTGAACTCCGTGAATTTTGATAAATTGAGGTTTAAAACATTTCAAAACCGATGTTTAGTCCGCAATGTTGTTGTGATATTTGGCTGTTCATAAAATTAATCAAGTACTTATTACAATAGCCCGAAGAATTGTCAAACTTAAGTGGCAATGGGCAGGGCACATTGCTCGCAGAACAGATAGCCGGTGAGGCCGAAAAGTTCTGGAGTGGCGACCGCGTAACGCAAGATGTAGCTATGAAAGACCTCCCACAAGGTGGACCGACGTCCTTGTGAAGGCAGCAGGAACCCGTTGGATGTGAGAAGCACAGAACTGGTCGAAGTGGAGGTGCTTGGGGGAGTCCTATGTCTAGCAGTGGACGTCTTTCGGCTGAAATGATGATGATGATGACTATTTATATAATAACTTTAGCATCATAAACTGTTCCTGTCAATTAACTCCCCCTATTTACGGCACGCTGCACCCAGTGAATATGCTCAATTTTTCTTCCATCCCTCGACAACCACGGAGATTGACTATTAAAATCCCCACTTGCAGAGTCAACTTTCAATAGCTTATCTCAACCTCGTTAACGCAAACGTCAACGTTGAAACTTTAACCTCAATTCCCTCAGAAAATTATATTTCATTTTTTATTTGTTCCCAAACAATTTTCTTCATCTACGACCAGCGTTTCAGCGAAAATAATTTTTCGTTGAGTCAGGCCGTTAACCAATTTACTTGGAGACGTGACCCGAGCTATTTATGGGACAAACTATTTGATTTGGGCCCTCAGCAAACAGTGACCTTTGATCATGCCTCTCTGATATAACTCAAACACTTTTTTGTATTGACCTCCCAAATGAATTTGGTTTTATTTGTCCCGAAACAATATTTTGTAGTTTACACTTTAGCAATATGTATTTAATATGTCTGAAGCTTCAGTTGTAATATTAAATTTCGCTGTGATATGAGTTGATTGATATTGATATTGTTTCGAGTTATGTTCTGTGGAGTTTGTTCGGCAACTTGTTTCGTCTCTTTCATGTGAACTTTGTTGTGTACCCGAAAGTTGTCAACTGGATTTCGTATATGCAGTGAGTACAAATATATACATTTGATATTTACCTCCTCAACCGTGGTTCAAATGGAAATACCATTTGAACCACGGTCATAAATATTAGTTTGCTATGGGATGCTTGAATTCTTGTACTAATTTGACCAGTCAGTCAGCTCTGCTAACAAAGTATTTAGCTACCGTTACAAATCCTAAAATATTTTTAGGATTTGTAAACGGTAAAGATAAACGTGCTTTTAGTACGTACTCTTTAAAACCTTTCTGACATTTCATATTGCATAATTTTTATCTGGTCAACAAAATGTTCATGACTTGAAAAAATACACCAGCAAAGTGAGAATTAAATTATAATATCTCTAGTAACTGACTCTGTTAATATCTTTAGTCAGAGCTCATTTGGGAGTACACTTATTTGCCACCAAGAATTATATTGTATAAGGTGCCTCGAAATTTTATTAATGTTTTATTAGGATTCATTCAAGGACCCTCTTGTGAGTTATTACGGTTTGGTGTACTTTCTGATTTTTCCTTTCTCATATTTATTGCATAATTCTAACGTATTTTTAAATAACAAGTGAATTTGGCTTTTTTAATTAAGTTTGACGTATATTCGCCATATATTCTGCATTACGGGAAGTAAGTTTTTTTACACAGTAAGAGTTCGTACTCACACAGGAAATTATTATACAATTCGGAGAAATATTATCATTATTATTACCTTATAAAATGTCATATTTCTCCGAATTGTAACATTAATATATTATTATGTTCCAAAAATATATAAAATGTCTGTCAAGAAAGATTGTTGTGATGGAGTATGATGCGAAAAATATGTTATGTCATTTATAGCTACATCTTAATACAACAGTAGAAAGTACGTTTGTTGTTACTTACCTACCATTTATCGATATCTCATTAACATTGTTATTTTGATTGCGACAATATTAAGAACATGAACAAGATGCCTTTTTTACCAATATAGAATAAGATCACTTCGTGGTTCGTCTGTCTGTCCGTCTGTTAAGACCCTTTTTTTCAGGAATGCGTGGAGTTATCAAGTTATAATTAATATCAAATTCTCAAGGCAGCAAGTCCTTGAAGAAGTGAAAAAATCAAACTTCTAAGTCAACGCAATCAAAAGATACGGGGTTTATTTCCGTTATGCCGCATATTTTGACAGTCGCAAGGGAATCCAAACCCTATGAGTATAGGGTACTTCCCGTTGACCTAGAATCATGAAATATGGCAAGAAGCAACTTCATGTAGCACAAGTAAAGGAAAAAATCCGAAAACCGTAAATTTGGAGTTACATACCTACAAATTTGTACGGAACTCTCGGTGCGCGAGTCCAACTCGCACTTGACCGGCGTACCTACCTATTAAGGCTTTTAAGGGGCTTGCATGACCTAAAGCGTGGTCACTGTCGGACTGCATAGAAAAGAAAGAGAAGCGCGATGACACAATCCTGGTAACTTATTGCAAAATATGAATCAATTATTTAATTTTAAAAAATCTATTCTTTGGACTAATAAATTAAAACACTAGTATTTTAAAATGTTGCTTGTAGAATAATCTGACAAAAAATCATAATGATTGTATGTATGTATGGTTTTTATTGTAAAAAGAAAGATTTTAGAGGTATCTTCATAGTTTTTTTCTATCGTATCAAATTAGTCGTATTATGTTTTCCACACACTATCTATTACTGTTCATCACTATCTAAATATTTTTTCTGATTTTGTTTACTGTAGTCGATCACATACTTTTATTGTTTCTAAAACTTGCGTTTTTTTGTGTTTAGGTCCTGTAAGCCCCTTAATGGATACTATTAAAAATCCATAAAACGCTGGTTCAGAACAAGGTCAAAGTGTTACTAGTGACGTGTGACCCTGCTGTACCTACTTATTAAAAAAGAATTACTTTCTAATCAAACTTTTACAAAAAAAAATCGCATTCACCTTGCCTTTGTAAAACAATTCAAGCTTAATAAGTCTATACCAATTCACTTTAACCACATTTAAAGTAAATTGTAAACATCAGAAAACTGTCAGAAAAATCCGTTTACTTACACAAAATCAATCAATCTTTTTAACATAATGGAATAAAATCCAAAAAGATTTAATCAACCGACATTTTATTACGAACAACGTTAAAAACTCACTTGTTTTCCCAACTGAAAAATCGTTCCATTCAAAGCATTCGTGAAGAACAAAAGACGACCGAAACAAAGGCCCTACCACTACAATAAAAACTCGGCGATCTTTACCTTGTGAACCTTTTTATTGTTACCTAACCTTTTCCCGTTGATCCACTCTGGTTTAATAACCTTTTGCAATGTTGCAAGTAAAATGGGATTTCACAACTCGATGGCTACCTATGGGCTATGAAAAGATGCCTCTATTTGTTCACTGTAATTTTTTCGGAAATGGTCGCGAACGAATCGGTAAACGCAGTGTGGGCCATCCCCCAACTAGATGGACGGACGACCTAAAGAAGGTGGCTTTGGTAGACTGGATGCGGAAGGCGGGTGCTGTGGCGCAGTGTGGGAGAGGCCTATGTCCAGCAGTGGACTGCGATAGGCTGAGTTGATTGATTGATTGATTAAATCGGGTGAGCTCGGATTTGGAAAGAATGTGGTATAAAATATATATATAGAAGTATATATAGAACGCCAGCTTTATGACAACAAGCGAAAACAGATGAGGCATTACAATCGCAGAAGGTGACGGCGTCTGCAAGGAACTCATGCGGACCTTGACTAGGCCGGGGAGCGTGACGAACTGCGCAAGTGTTCCCAATGGTAGTTGAAGAAGCTAGTATTGGTCACTAAGAGACTGAATACGATGTCCGAATCCAGGTCATGGTCTACCCATGTGTCAAATTTCATTCAAATCCGTTCAGCCGTTTCAGCATGAAAGCGTAACAAACATACAAAAAAACAAATCTATTCTCTTTATAATACGAGTATTAGCCAGTAGTGAGTACTTTTGCAGTCGCTATATGTACGTACGCATAAACGCTTGTCTATTTGTGTGCGTGCCTTTTTTGTTGCTGGATCCGAACTTCTGTAACTCAGCTGTATTTTGTAAAGCTGGTACATTTGTCGGTTGACTGACATTTATACTGCTTCAACTTGGAGTGAATTGCTGTCACTGACAATTAGAGACCGTTGCCCCGAAGTTGGGCAAGCAGTTGGTAATTGTGAAAGTTTGCAGAATAGTTTGTGGATGTGAGAAATTATGTCATTCCCGTATTATTAATAACGTTGACTTCTGCCTTAACAAAGACTTAGTTTATGGTGAGACCAAAGACTTAGGAAATGGTGAAATGAAAGCCTTTAATGAAATCCTAACCAATTTGTTAGTGTCTAACAGATTAGATGAATCTATAATAAATGTAAATAGCCAGCTTTTAGAGCGTAATTTTATGTCAGAAATGTATTGCCTTTCCAATATAGATAGGACAGATTTCAATACAAACCACGTACTGTAAAGCGCTTTCGCTTATTAATAGAGTGACGCTTTCAAAGTCCGGCTGTTTTGTACGTGAATTGAAGTACTTTACTTTATCAATATCAATAAAATATTTAGAACAAACTGCATTAAGAACGTTTTCTCTCTGAATTATGTCTGATCTAACTTGCTCCCCAATATTTCAAGTCTGTCAAAAAGAGGTTTTATTTCTGATCCACCCAATCTTATAATCCTAATGGTTATCTCTCAATCTTGTTAGTATTTTTAGTTTTGTCTCTTTTTTTGTTCTGATCGGTGCATATTTTTGTAAAACGTAGTTTATGTTTATGCTTTGTATTTTTAGGAGGTTCTTCAACTCCGCTATTTATCTAATAATCTGTCACTGTTATAATAAAATTATCACCGTTCAGAATGTATAATACGGCATTAACATTCCAATCTGTCTTCTTGTCTCTTAAGATAATAAAACCATCACCATCAGTCTACCAATTAACGGCCGTGGTATAATAATATAATACTATTAAAAGATTTGAGACATTGTGTTTTGAACTAAAGCTGTTATAAAAGTTTTTGGTCAATGATTTACTGGCACTTAGAATGTGAATGAAATGCTGTAATAGCTAAATTTTCTTTTATATATCCTGTGTTTGCTTTATTTTATAGTATTTTAAAAGATCCTTGAGATTTTCATACAGTGTTTTTGTGGATGCAATTTTTTTTTTAATTGCTTGATTTATGTGCTTAGGCTGAGAAGTCTCACCTGCCAAAGTACGTAATAAGTAACGTATATACATAAATACGCTTAGCCACAGTACGTAATAAGTAACATATATACATAAATACGTTACTTATTACGTACTTTGGCTAAGCGTTATTCATGTCACTGTCGCTCAAATATCAATCAGCAAGTGCAAAACAGAGCTGAATAGCTAAGTAACGCATATAGATCTCGGTCTTAGTGTTATTTTACAAGTTGCTTTCGTACATATATGTGCAAGACTCTTGAGTTGTTAAAAAACTTGTTCATGGGTACAGAAATGTATTAAATAAGAATTTTGCATACAGCTTCACATCCTTAGACTTCTTTCTCCTAATACCAAATCACCTGTGTGATTTACCTCAATTATCCGTGTATTAGCCGCGCCAGCATAGCAACCACCAAAATGAGCTATAATCATCGTAGTAGTAGCCATGTTCTTCCATAACATTTAAGTGTTTATAAACGGCACCATAACATTTTCTACCATACCCAAAGGACTGATGTATGGAATCCATGCTGCATCAAAGTCAAACTTTGTTCTTTATAGATTACACTTATTATATTAACTCTTACAAAAGTTCTTTTTGTAAACAAAACCCGGGCTTCGGAGATGTTCAAAAAAATCGAAATAATCTAAAAACTAGGTACTTTATTTTGTTTGACACGAACGGCCATTATTGCTCTAAAAACAGCCTTTTCTATTCTAGTTATTTTTAATTAATGTAGAATTTTCACATGTTTTTGAAAGACATCATAGCACTTTCAAAATTCAAGGTCATATCATATCATTTGAAACGGAACGTCATGTAAAGGGATTTTTTACTTTAAATTAAATTCCCTGTTCAACATTTTAATCACCGACGCGTAATATGAAAATATTTACTACAATATTTTGATCTTGATGCATGAGACTTTTTGGTACAACTTTTGGTCATTCTCTTTTGAAAAAATATTCAAATCTAAATCCTCCAAAAGATAAACGTCAAAACCAACTCCGTATTTCTGTCACTCAACAACGAAAGCATCATAAAGATACTATCACCGAACTCCATCATATTTTGCCAAAAACTTCAGCTGGCCATTATCAGGACCATCCGTATATCATCTTCTGACATAATAGAACACGTTGGAGAATAAGAAGCACCCTATAAAAATCCCATAAAACCATTCAACTTTCCCTCTGCCGTCAAAGGAGCGTCTGCATTAGTTGAACGAAGTAATTTACGCTTTTTTTTATATCCTACTTGAATCACAATGAAAATGGCCGACGTATTTGCTAAAGATTTAAGATTATAGACACGTTGGATATCGTATGGCCGTGGGAAGATTTCGGGTCGCGTTAAGAATTTGCTGAAATTTTCCTTATTGCTTTAGCTGTGGTACGTTTATCTTGGACTGTGATCGAATTTTGTGTATTAGGATGTTGTGAATTTTAAATTTGTTTGAGCTTTGTACTACAAATTTATTTCTTGTGCTTTCATCACCGTTAATATTTTTTTGGGAAATAAAAAAGCTTCCGAAAAACAAATTAACTTCCAACGATCTTTGGTTGAATGTAATAATGTATTTAACAAACATTAAACAATCATGAGCTTATTCAAATTACAAAAATAATAAAAAATAAAAATAATCGGTACTCTCAAATAATAAGCTAAATTTCCAAAAAAAAACAAACCTTTCGAAAAAAATACTAAGTTTCCGAACACATAATTATGTTCTGCTAAAGTAATCGTTTTCTTAAGCAAGAAACCAGCTTAATTTCTACTATTGGTTATAGAATAACTGTTTCAACTCTCAATTTTAATGACAATAACTACCCACCGGTCGACCCGCGCGGGCGTGTCGTGCGTACTTCGGGTGACATCGGTTGCATGGTTGCGGTCGGTCGATAGGCGACATAGGATGCAAGAGCGAGTGAAGGGCACCTCTAGGTTAGGTTTGGTTAGGTTACTTTAAACCCTTTACACAGAAATAGGAGCTCCGCGAAGTGGGGCTCTGTCGACATAAGATGCAAGAGCGAGCGAATGAGAATACAAATACCTTTACCTAGGTATACATCAATTGATTAGAGTGGCAGGTAAGTAGGTGTAAGTAATTAATGATATTGATTACAAGCACATTTTAATATTTCTTAGTAGTATCTATGGAGTCACTTAGAAAATTATTTTTATAATTTCACAATAGTTTAACAAGCGCCACAGTTTATAAAATATGTAAGGTTAATTCTAAATGTATAATAGGTGAGTTACGATTAAAATGACTAACTGTAGTTTTCGGTAAAACGCAAATTAAGCAGGTGGAAAAATATTACGTCAGCAAATGCTGTATTGATTTTTCAGAATTTTCAGTATTTTATTCGGTCGTTTCTCTATTTGTATTCGCATATAAGCTGTCGGAAAATTGGTATATAAAGCAGTAAATTTCATATTTTGAGTATGCTCATATTTTAATTTATTTTCGGAGCTTTTATTACTACCAATATTTTTGTGCCATTAAAAGTGTAAACGTCTTAAACAGTATAATTATTGACATTTTTCGCAAATGTAAAGTGGTGATCACTATTTCTTAAATTTTTGTGATTAGTGCATGAGATGGAACTGTTTACAGCTTTCCACCTTCTTCGGAATTATAATCAGTGTCTCCAAACACACCAAAATGTGTAAAATTTGTGTTGCAATTAAGTTTTCCTGTCCGCAAAATTTTGTATGAAAATCGGTGTTAGATTTTATTTGATATCTGGGAGCTGTTAACTACTGACAGAATTTTCACGTAGACTGTAGTTTAGGCTGAATTCATAGCTTTTATTTCATTTTGTTCTACAGTGCTTGAACTAGTGTGGTAATTCATGAAGTTTTCACTTATATTCATTCTTTTTCTAAGTTTTATGACTTTGATTTGAAGCCGTAATATTTGTGCTGTAGTAATTTGTTAAAGTTGCTATGTCATGTGAAAAATTTGGTTTAAGGGGAATGCTCCAACCAGCCCGCGAAATTCAAAATTTCTTGCGTTTTTTGCAATTTGCAGGCCAGTGCTAGGTTGTATGTTGATTAAAATATTATTCACGGCTGTAAGACGTATGTAATTACAGAATTATAATCATCAAAATCACCAATACAACACTCCAACTTCATAAAGGTGTAAGAACAAAAAAAAAACAGAAACAGTAATTCCTACAGCTTTATGAACTTAGAGCGTTTTATTGATGATTTTGATGATTATAATTCTGTAACTACATATGTCTTAAAGCCGCGAATAATATTTTAATCAACATACAACTTAGCACTGGCCCGCAAATTGCAAAAAACGTAAGAAAATTTGAATTTCGCGGGCTGGTTGGAGGATTCACCTTAAGTCTTTAATTCAAATACTAAATTCAAGTAGTTAGTTACATCATTGCGAAACAATAAAACTTCCTAAGTAAAGTCTCTCTATCGCCTACGCGTTGAAATTTTTTCATTATTTTTTGTCATTTGGTGACTCACGTACGCTTTGAAAGCTTTTCATTATTATAACATTCGAGTCACTGATTTTCTATTCTAAACTCAATATCTAAAAGCCCACCCATAGGAGATTGAGTTTTATCATAGAAATAAAACCCAATCTCCTATTTTTTAGTTATTTCACGAACACATAAAAGGGCTCGTTGAAAGCTTTCTTCAACGCCTGCTCTCGAATCTATCGATCTTCAACCATTCTAAGGAGTTAAATCCCAGGCTCTTGTGCCCTTCCCCCGACAGCTATCAACACTATTACAATTTGTCTCAAGACTGTCTGTTTGTTGTCAATGCTGAGTACACTGCAAAGTCAAGAGTGAAGCTTTAGAATATTTATGAGCTGTTTATCAGCGCAAGTCAATTTTTTTATGTAAATAGTCTACAAGACGTCTTGGACATGACAGGAAAAATGCTGTTTTAAAATAGGTTGTTATTTTCTTTTGCAGTTTGTATTTATTCTCTTGATGAAAATGCTTGACTCAGCGCAGTTTCGACCAGTATCTTCTACTCAATAGAAACCTTAAATTTATTCACTGACAGACAATGCTTTGCCTAATCCGCTAGGCCCAAAAGCATGAAATTTGGCACTAAGGAAGGGTATTTGAAAATTCATCCCCTAATACGGTTACATATGAATATGAGGTGAAAGGTCGTATGGAAATTCTTCGTTTTTGCCGACGGAAATCCCATCGGGCACACGACCTGTACCTTCATAAAATTGTTTAGATTTTTCAAGAATTTTCGGAAAGAGTTTTTAAATCTAATCGCGCACACGAAGCAGACAACACGTCTGCTCCATATTTCTAAGTTAAGTGACGACGTAAAATCTCCAGCAATCCAACACAATTCCAAAATATGATAAAGGTCAAGCCGTGGACAAAGTCTAGTTGATAACAAACGATGTTATCTCCCAGATCCTTCAAGTTTCAGCGACGGACTGCCGACCTTTTTCCCAAGTCGTTTCCTCCAGGGATGATAATATTTAGTGTTCCAATCTTGGATAACTTTGATTTTTAGGGTTTGCTTGGAGTTATCGCCTTTGAGCTAGGATGTAGTAAAATTCTGTTTATGTCTTGAATTGAAGACTGTATTTGATGGTGGGTATCGAAGGTATTTTTGGATGTTGCCCGCAGATAGTTTTTTATGTGAGTGTATCCATGTCAATACATTGAAATGAAAATAAAATATAGGAAACTGTTGCAAACACCTATGTACCTAGATTAAAAATGGAAACAGAACATAGGAAAGTATTGCAAATACCTACCTATGCATTATTTATATAGATTTTGGGATTTACCTACAATTTTAGGGAGGTGAAATGACAATGACGAATAGCAAAAAAAACATCAGAAGCTACGTTTGAAATGGTTGTTGAAGGGGCTGACGGATGAGGAGGACGGAGACGGGCCTGCGGACGGAGACGGAGACGGGTAGCTCACCGTCCGATCAGGACCAGGCCCATGCCGGACGGCGCATAAGTGTTCCACGCGCGCCTCAAAGAGTGACATCTCTTTGAGGCGCGCATCGAGGAGAGGCCCCCCTTAGGGCCGAAGCCTGCCGGGCCAGCGGGATTGTCCGAAAGGGTTACCGCTGGCCCGGAACATAAAGGGGTAAGGAAGGAACACGGGTGGGTTTTAGTCAGTAAGAGTCTGACACTCCATTCCGCTCCACCCAGAGCGGGACGGGTCATTCGATGATTTCCCATCCACAAAAAAAAAAAAGCTACGTTTGATAAATCTCTATTTTCTATTTTTCAATTACAGAAAATGGCGTTAAAAGGTAATATCGTAAATACAAAAACCTTTTACTTCCTAGAGAGCAACATAATGATATTTGGCAGCAAACACTAATAAAAGTGACCGTTACGGTGTTTAGTAGTGCCAAAATCCGTTCTGTGCCAAACTTAGTCCTCTTCCAGTCTATTTAGTCCAAAATTAACTTGTAGCAGTTTGGTCTTTAGAGCATCGTTTCTATAGCTTTGATGAACAAGGGATAGTTTAGCATAAAGTGTGAGGTATATGGTAAATACTGAAGTAGGTTCTGTTGCTTAGCATGATGTAGCTGTTTCTTATTGAATCGTTTCGTCTTCGTTTTACCATGATTTTTATTTGATTGCTTAAGGAATTCGTTTGTGGATATGTGGCAGCTTTTTAATAGTTTTTCAAGGCATTACGTTCTGTATATTATTTATCTTGTTCTTATGGCCATGTTTTTGTACGTGTTACTTGTTTGTTATTTGATCGTATAGGCACACGATTATTTTCATCTCTGAATGAAGGCAGAATTTTATTACAACTCATATTGTCACCAACATTTTCGTCCCCTCGCAAAGTTTCATAACAATTTAACACGTGGAATTCCGAAGCCCAAAAGTATAATACGAAAATTTCAAATCAATCTGCTTACCCAACATTCCAATCCCAGGTATAAATGAAATAGCAAAAAACATTAACCGTTCGTGAGCCCCAGGTAAATGTAATTCACAGGGCAGACGACCCCAGGCAAGATTAAAAAACTTTCTGCCCAACCCTGTGGTTTCGAGGGTGAAAAAATATTAATGAAATTTCACGAAACTCCCCGTTGACCGAAAGGAACGAACTTCATCAAAGTATTTTCTCTGTAGCGGATAGGCAATTAAGAAATTCAATTTTGAGATACCGTATCGCTTTCTGAGTATACTCAGTGTCTGAAGGGTTGGTGGTTGTCATCGGATCATTTAAAAAACAATTTTGCTTAAGTAGTATCGGAAACGATGGACTTAAATCTGATTGGAGAGAAGAATTACGTCAATATTGATCATGGAGATTGATTGATGACTTATTGTAGAGTTGGAATTTAAAATTCTAGGGTTCACTCGCCAGTTTTCCAGTGCCTAGATCCTAGCGAATCACATTGCGAGTAGCGAAGTGGAAATGAACACTCTAGAGTCTTCGCAACAGGCCGCACTGCACGCTAGGCGCCTTTGCTAGTCGACTAGCATGTAAATGAGGATGTTAAGTCACTAGGCACTAGGCGTTAAGCAAGCTACCAGCCCTCAGTGCATACGAAACCTTAGGAAACTGGCAAAAATTACTACATGGCCTAGACAAGTGACAAACGATTTTAAAGAGATTAACATAAGCATTTTGGTAGCTATGTCAGTCCCACACACTTTTGACTTTTCCATCATCCTCTGATAAAATGTCAGTTTGTCGAGGTCCTCAAATCGTATACCTAATATCGTTTATTTAGTGATTCGATAGGCCTATATCACATACTAAACCACGATACCACACCGCTATCGCAGTGCTCTATTCAAACTCGAGAAGTAACTTTTAGTTTACTGTAAAGTTTACTAAACTTTCAAACCTACTATTCTAACCCAGAGAGACAATAGAAAGCCCTACAATAGCATTTAGCTTAATGAGTTTCTTGAACTTTAGTACAATTTTTGTTAAATCTTGCTAAGTACTTAGTTTTCCTTACGTTTTTTATCAAGAACACTCACAAACATGTGGCTCACTTCCACAAAGATGTAAGAATTTCATCTTCTACTTTTTTTTTTATTAATTAATCATTCTCCTACCGTTTTCCCAATTTATTTGGCTTGTACTTCCACACATCTCTACCAGCTGTCATCTCAGTAGTCACCTTCTTTCTAGCCAATCCATCAATCGTTTCTTTGATCTTCCTCTACTCGTATAGACAGACACATTCATACTCGAAACCTACCTCACGACATGGATCCTCATGCTTATCTCATGACAGAAGCATAATCAGCTAATTACGTTCAGACTGCTGGGATACAGGCCTCCTCTCTATGAGAGGGAGTGGGCCGTAATCAACCACGCGGGCCCAGTGCGGGTTGGTGGATGTCATATGTCTTCGAATTTTTGCTTCTAGTACGTGCCGGTTTCCTCACAATATTTTCCTTCAACATTTTTATTAGGTACATCATAATCGTTGGTTATGTGCTTAATAATTAGCACATCAAGCTACCAAATTTTTCCAATCAACTTCGAACCTTATGCTTCAGCGATAAAGTTGAAAATCTATTAAAGAAATTTGACAGATTGTAATAGCTTGATGTGCTGGCGTCTGTACCAAATTATGTTAGAAAAGAATATTGATTGTGTTTAGAAAAATTAGTTAATGTTAGAAAATATACTAAATATTATTTATTTAAATAACTAATGGATACTTTGAGAAACCGTTGTGATTTGTTTGTCTGGAGAACAAAACAGTGTTGGTACTGGACTCGATAACTATTGTAGGATTTCAAAAATAATACTTTGAGAATAATTATAATCAGCCTATAACGTTCCCACTGATGGAGAGGGAGACACTCACTGTGAGAGGGAGTTGACCGTAATTCACCAAGCGGAAAATACTAAAAGCAAATACTGAAAACAAAATAAAATAAATATTTAAGGGGGCTCCCATACAACAAACGCGATTTTTTTGCCCTTTTTTGCTCGATATCAAAAATGGCAACAGGTAGGCACTTGAAATATTCACAAAATACTCAGTTGTATTTTAAATTTAATAATAAATAATAAAATTAAAATAAAATAAATATTTAAGGGGGGCTCCCATACATAGGGCTGTGGTACGGAACCCTTCGTGTGCGAGTCTGACTCGCACTTGGCCAGTTTTTATCACATAATCTCCTACTATTAGCACCCTCCATCAGCATACTCCAGAAAATAGAACTGATAAAGTCGTGAAAATGATTTACTGATATAAAGGAGGCTCACACACTGAGAGTGAGAGGGGTATAATTGAAACAGTATGATTTATACTGCGTTCATAGCTGTTTTATCTACGGCCTTATTTCCAAAGCAAGAGTAAACAAAGGCAGAATGGTTAGGAAGTAATGGGTGTAGGGAAGTGTTTTTAGCGCTATAAAAGTTTGCGCCGCAAGGTTTCTGTTGCACTTAATTGGTTTTTAAATATCGTGTTTTGTTATTGTGTTTTATGATTTTTGATTGATGGGGTTTTTAAAAGTTTTCATAGCTTTTATACTGTGAAAGGCAATTGTTGTAAGTTAATTCAGGAATGATGATGGAGATTGTAAATTCACACTGTTTATTCAATTTTATTTATGAGAAGTGTTTAACTAGGTTGTTTAAGTTTTAGTTGTCAAATAAATAATAATAATAAAATGTATTCAATAAAGACTATTTTAAATACAGTTTTTCTTAAATCTATGTCGAGTTCACCCATGATTTGTGGCTGAACTAGGTAATCCTGTGTTTCAGGCGATTGGAGGTAGCATTAATTGATATAAATAACAAGTACTTAAGTTTTATTAATTTCCTGAGAATCTGAAAGCTGTAATTTTTATTGCATCTATTTGTGTTGCACTAACAAACTATGAAGATAACTTAAAAAATCGCTGAGATGAAACTAATACATAACCACCTCTGCCTACGTCAGCAATGCAGCAATATTTTATATTCCGAGCAGTCCAACTTTGAGTACCCAACCGATTCTTATCCCAATTTCCTCAGAACTGATGTAAACACAATGGAAATACCGCATCTATAGCGTTTTACCCCACTGTCCCCCAAAAAGGGTTCCTGGGCGGAGTCGGTGAATTATGGTCTTTTAAAATCTTTTTTTTTTCTTTGTTATCGTTCAGAGTTTTTCGTTGAGATAAAGAAGATTACACCATTTATCTTAGGGTTGACTCTGGAACATTTGTGCAGTTTGTATAATTTTATTTTTTTGGGACTTACAGGGTTGAAAACATTTATTTGTCTTGAAGTGAAGCGGTTTTTATTGATTGCTTTCATATCCAGACTTATGTAGATATGGCATTTATTTTTCTTGGAACTAAAGTTAATATTTTTTGTTGTTTTTGGCTCTAGGATTTCGTTGCAATTTTATGAAAAACAACAAAGGAATGTTCTCGTTTTAGAAATGGCGTTCATTTTCCATTCTCGGAACCGCTTCGCTTGAAGAACCTACTGCATGAGTAGAAGTGCCTTTCGTGCATCACTAAAGGTGCATCCTAACCGATCGAATACATTGACCGTCCTAGCCGGGTTACGATCGATGTCGAATGTTTACTTTCAACGTTGTTGGTTTTTATTCGACGTCGATCGATAAATGATATTGATTTATTCAGATTGCTTTATAAATACACTTTTACACGCCTTAAACAAATAATAATATTTTAAACTAGAATAGATGAGGTCGGTGTTTGCAAACCAACTACTCTAGGTATAAACACCGAGCTCAGCTAGGTTTTCGGGAGACCCCTAGTCTCCCCAGAGATGTGCGCTAACAGGCGTTGCACAGAGGGGGCTCCGGATTGGTCTTTTGAGAGGTAATAGCGCCCCCTTCCATAGTGCAGATGGTGAGCACCGGGGTGGTTTTAGTGAGGTAAAAATCCCATACTTCCAAGTTTTATCCCCAAAGACCAGGCGCCTTTAGAAGGTTTTCCCCCGAGAACAAAAAAAAAAGGTATAAACACCGAAACAAACTCAGAAGTCACCATCATCTGCCTAGCCTTTTCCCAACTATGTTGGGGTCGGCTTCCAGTCTAACCGGATGCAGCTGAATACCAGTATTTTACATGGAGCGACTGCCTATCTGACCTCCACAACCCAGCTACTGGGTAATATGATACCCCTTGGACTGATTGTCAGACTTTCGGGCTTCTGACTACCCGTAACGACTGTCAAAGATCCACGAATGACAGCCGGGACCAACGGCTTAACGTGCTTTCCGAGGCACGAGGGGTCTCGGTATGTAAAGATGGTCACCCATCCACAGACCAACCGCGGCAAGCGTAGCTTAACCTGATCGATCGACCTGTGCGGCTGTTATTATTTAGCCACGGGCCCCAAACTCAGAGGTCACCATTCTATTATAAAGTACAGACATTATCTTGATCAGAGGGGCAATTCTAAATCTGTCAAAAATATTTCTAAAATCCCTACATTTTTAACAAGTTTTTGACACTGATTGTTGCTGAGATGAGATGAGAGCTGATACGACTAGATTTTGGACGTTTTTAATCACGAGAATTGGCCTTCGATCATATTATTATGAAGACCATGCAGATTAGTAATTAAGAAGATGGATGACGTGGAATTCACTAGTAACGACCAGCCCTCGACCGATACGAAATATCGATAGGTATATGTTTTGAGAAGATCACGAACGACTGGTTCCCGCTGTCTGATTGCACCTGTAGCAGAATTTTTAGATAATTGGCAATAGCGCATCACGGCAAAAAATAAGGTTTAACCTTTTAACCGCTTGTGTCGATACATATTTCCGTGACCCTACCGCTCGTGTCGTATTTCTGCGACAGAGAACATGCATGATTTTTTCATTCTATTCAACAATTGCTCCTCCTTATTTGTTGTAGGTATTATTTTATCGATTTACGTATTCATCTGAATCCGGTGTGACTGAAAGCCGACCCCAACATGGTTGGGAAAAGGCTAGGCAGGTGATGATGATTATTTTATCGATTTGTAGCCGCGCGCTAGGAGCACGGCAATTGATATTTAGCCAAGCGCTTAAAAGGTTAATAACATAAAATAGCGATACGTTTGATGTTAGTTAAGTCGAAACGACTACCAAAATAAAAGTAATTTTACAGTTTTATTTAATCAAATAAATCGAGTTAGGCAGGCTCAGTGGAAAAAGTTCTAGGTAGGTATTTCTTTAGTTGATTGAATTTCCTTTATTACATAAAATATGATAGTTTATGCTCACAATTATGCGACGAAAATATTTTTTAAGATTGTTTTATCATGATGCTATTTTTTTATAAAATATATTTGAAAAATCTTTTCTTTTAACATTTTACAATACCCTCTATTTTTCTGGTTTGTGGTGTCTACCTTTTGGCAGCACCTTAAGGGGTTTACATGACCTAAAGCGCGGTCACTGTCGGACTGCATATAAAAGAAAGAGAAGCGCGATGACACAACGCTGGTAATTTATTGCAAAATATGAAGCAATAATTTAATTACTTTTAAATACTCTTAAAATCTAGTTTCGACTAAAAGTGAAAACACTAGTGTTTTAGTAGATATGTTGCTTATAGGATAATCTGAAAAAAAATCAGATTGTTTGTATAATAATATGATTTTTATTGTAAAAAGAAAGTTTTTATCTTCATGATTTTTTTCTATCATATCAAATTAGTTGTACCTATTATGTTTTCAACACAGTATCTACCTAGCATATACCCTGAAAAATATCATACATTTCTCTGATTTTGTTTAGGTACTGTTGTCGATCATATACTTTTATTGATTAAAAAAAACTTGCGTTTTTTGCTTTTAGGTCCTGTAAGCCCCTTAACGCATCGCCTTAACATTGCTAAAACATCACTTGTTCGTGAAGAAAAGTAGAACAGAATAGAATACTCTTTATTATGTACACCATATTAATTACAGACATAAGTATAGAAACTGTACAAAGGGTGACACAATGGGTGGTCATATCGCTAAAAGCGATCTTTTGAAGTAAACAAGTTCATTTCATTGATATCGATATATTTGCGTGTTCGAAAAATAAATTTAAATCTAATATTATAAGAATTTTATCTTAATTGTAATCTTAATGTTAAGTATTATTTATTTATTGCATAATTTAAGTAAGTAAATGAAATTGTTACTGATATGATTTGGTTTTGTAGCTATAGCTAGCCTTATAGTAACTTACAAGTATATATGTTATTGTTTCAAAATATTTGTTAATTTTGGTAATGCTCGTCTAGTGGCAACCTCTGATATTTCAACATGTCCTATCTGCGGATAATGCAGTGGACTGCAACATTACTACATTTAATTTTGTTAACCTTATGTATTATATATGTTGTAGTTGTTTGTTATCCCTTAATAAATAAAATAAAATAAAACAAGTAAATAAAAAAACAACGCATGCAAATTAGGCACATTACACACTTCACTTCCAAAAATTTGTTCAGCTGCTCTCTGACAGACCATAAACTTGTATGGCATACTAAAAAGTCAATCCCAAGTATTTATTTCCCAAACACTAATTAATTATTCATACATTTATAGACTCGGCAAACACACAGTCTTCCAGTAGTGTTTCCTCGCCGATAAAATAACATTGTACAGAATAATTACAATAAATTATGTATGAACGTGTATAATTAATGCTTATGTGGGCCATGTATTAAATGTTTGGGATAAGTGAGCATGGGGGTTTGTGAAGAGGGGGGGGGGGGGGGTCAAATATAATTAAACAATATGGTGGACCCTATAAATATTCACTGAATTTCGTAAAGTTTTATTGTTAAAAGCATTGGCAGTTAGGTTTCTGTTTTTTAGTATCACAACTAAGCATTCCGTTGAACCTTCCACCATCAATCCTCCAAATTGTATGTGATTTTAATTCGAAAGGAAAAAGGAATAAGGAAATTCTTTGATTTATTTTTTACTGAAGCGGTATAAAGTCGAAACTAAAACAGACTAATAATATTAAAACTAAAAAGCTACAAAACAAATTTTTCTAGGTAAATACTAAAAATAAAGTGGAAGACTTTGTTTGTTTTTCTGTTTGTTTGAACTCGCTAATCCTGGATTCCAGTCGGATTTGAAAAATCCTTTTTGCTTTTGATAGCCCGATTCTTTACGGTGGCTATAAGCTATTTACCATCACACTACGACCCTTAGGAATCGAGCAAAAAGAATAAAAGTCAACGAAGTAATAGTGGACGAATTCGCGGGCAGAAGTATTTTCATAATGGCGGATTTATTGAGCAATTTTTCTAGTACATGTAGTACTTTTTACCAACCTCTTGTGCTTAACCTTTGACAGCTTAAGCGTCGTACAAAGCAATCCTAAAAGAACTTGATTACCTACCCATTTAAAGTTAAGAATTTCCGATTAACTTTAAGGTCAAATAGAGATGGTTGTTTCATTTGACTTTGGGGCTAAACTGGCACTTAGTTAAGCCGGTGTTAACTGATCCTAACCTCAGTTTAATACCAATAAAATACTACCTAGAATGTGCCCTAGTGTAATTGCATTGACTTTGCTACTTATTATTAAAGAGTGTTGGGTATTTAAGTGTGTGAGTTATTTAAGAGTATATTTTTTCTAAATGCTTTATTTGAATAACAAAAATGAAACTGTAATCGCGAATTTTGTTAATTCACTTGGGCCGATTTTTTAATCGACAGATACTTTTCATTCGTGGAATAAAATTGACATCTGACAGATTTTGTATTGAAGAACTGTCAAAAATTCAAAATTATTCTTCGGATAAAATTATCTGGCGTTGGAAAAATCAGCCCTTAGAAACACATCCGTAATGAATTACAACCAAAACTATAACATAATCAACCACTGTAAGCAAATGTATAATATGTCAAAATTGTAACCTCAGTGCGTCATATTATTTGTTTACCAAATTGGAGAAGTAAAGAAGAATACACTATAGCTACCAAAATTTTCTTAAATAAAATTGAAGCATCTCTAGCTTTTCCTCTGTCCAATCCAAAAACAATAAACGTTTAAACTACATAGATAATCATCACCTACTACTGTACTAGTATTGTATATCGTGAATCTAACATCTAAGCCAACAGAGAGGTCAAACCTTTTCCAGTTTTACTTTGACCCACAAACATTTAACTGGTTTTAAGAATGTCCAACATGCTCATAGATATCACGTGTGCCGTAAATTTTATCAGCTGATTATGTTTCATCATTATTAATAGGTTAATTTCCTTTTTTTAAGATAATTTTATTATGATAGTGGAGAAAGTTGCTTATGAATGGGCTTGGTTTTGGATTATCTATAAGGTATTTCATAATAAAGATAGTTTATCTTTTACAAGCTTGTATTTAACTTGCAATGTTTTTATGTATGTTCGGGTCAAATCTTGCAAGCTGATTTAAAACCACTTCCCCTTATCTTACGGAATTGAAATTGTATATGTTGATTCTGTTTTGAAGACAATGCATTTTTGTGATGCATGACCTGATTCTACACCCAGGATTGGCTCCATATGAAGGAACTCCTTAACCGTCAACGGTACGGACAAGGAATTTAATATTTAAGAACTGTGAAAAGAAGAAGAAGAAATACTCTTTATTATGTACACTATAAATATTACGGATATAAATGTTGACAATTTAACAAGAGTTGATACAATGTGCGGTCTTATCGCTAAAAGCGATCTTTTAAAGACAACTTTTGGATAGATTTCGAGAGAAAGGAGAGACAATACTGCAGGTAGTCTGTTGTGTAATATGCAAAAAAAAATATATAATTATCTATAAAATAAATACCGTATCTACAAAGATAATCATAAAATAAGTAGAAGGAACATTAAAAATGACGTTTCAGGAGAGATATGGTGTTTTTTTAACAACTTTTTTTTTCATGTGCTTAGTGTCGCTGGCACGACAGTATTTCAGATCTTGTTGGCCCAAAACAATCCACTTCCACAGCGCCTTCGATGGCAGCAGGGTGTGGTCCATCTCCACACCATTTTTTTTTTTTTTTTTTTGCTGCCGCCGAGGGCGCTGTGGAAGTGGCGTGTTTTGGGCTAATGTCGCAAACTATGCTCCACCTCCTTGCCTGCCCTGTGTCCCTAAACATGCAGTCAAAGCGACCTTTGTGCTCCCACTGATGCTGCCCTTTGTGCTGATGATACCAGGTGCTGTAAAAAAAAAAAAAAAAACCGGATTAAAACGAATTCTATTTTCAGACAAGAGACATTGAGTCATAATTATAATACACAAGCTTATGCCCACGGCTTTGCCCGCGTGGAGGTCGGTAATTATCCCCCGGGAATGTATAGCCGAAATAAAGAGAATCCTATGTATGTTTGTATGTTTTTCCTGTGGCAACACTACAGCTAACAGCTGTTAAAAATTTGTTCTCGTAATATTAATCTTAAATATTAAATTTCGTTGTTTTTTAGGCCTATTTCCAATTACTCCTCAAGTAAATAGGATAATAATGTGTATTTTGTGTTAGATTCATATAGCTAGTGCAAATTAAGTGTAAATATTTCAATGTAAATCGGTGACAGTTACCGTTAGTTAGTTCCGGCACAAGTGAATTTTGCATTGTCATCTCGATATCAGGTACAATACTCTATATTTTACTTGCTATTAGTTTGTTTACGTAGTACAATTTCAACAGCAATTAGTTTGTTCATTTTTAGTAAGGCTACTTATTGATGCCAATGACCTTTGAACGTAAACATAACCTTACTTTGGTTTGGTGACAGAACTCCTTAGAATTGCATCTAAATTTCATTTTTCCCTTTAAACTAATCATCTTTTCAACTGCTGCCACAACTTCCTTCTCTCTTCTAATTTCTTGTCGCTTCCTTACTAGTTTTAATCATGATTATGACTCGCAGCGCCCGTGCTCGCCTCGGAGAGTCCAAACTCAATGAGGCTTTAAGCGCCTTAAAGGCGTCAAAGGAGTCCTGTGACCAACTAATTAAGGAAATAGATGACAACGAAAGGGTTCTCTTTGATGCTCATGAAAAGAATAGGAAGTTAAAAATTGAAATGGCTCAGATATACACTCAATACACTGATGCCATAGAAGAACGGGATAGACTTCAACTTGTTGTGGATGGGTTCAGCCAGTGTAGCACAGAGTATGAACAAGCTCTTAGTCAAAAACATACATTACAACAGCAGCTACATGAGGCTCAAAGTCAAATAACACAACTTGAGACGACCAATCTTAACATCACCGCCTCGCTGAACCAAAGTCTGTTCAATGAATTGATGCCTATTGCCCCGTCAATGGTTTCTGCCATAAAACCCCACATACACTATTGATTTGACAGCCGATGATGAATCAAAGTCATATAATTCAGTGAGGGTAGTAACCAGTAAAAATAAACTTAAAAAATACATTAAAATTAATAAATACATTCTTAAAACACAAAAAATGGTAAAAAGACAAAAGTTCTTTATCAAAAATGTTAAATTGAATAGAGAAAGGTTGAATTTACTCAAACAATTAGACATGTATTCTTATAATTTGGAGCAAAGTACTAGGAAGTACAAAATTGACACAGATACCCTGCAATCTGAACTTGACCATCTACAGGAAAAACTTAGTTCAATGACCAACAAATATAATACCTCTGAAGACCTAATGAGGGAATATGTGTTGGCAATGAATGAGCTGGTAAACTCACAAAAAAACAACTGTGAGCAGTGTCAGACACCATCCAAGATGCTTACACCGGACCATTCATTGACAATTTGCAATACCACCTTACTGCAGCCCTGTGTTGATTTGATAATTCCTTCTACTAATAGTTCGTATAAACACTGTAAACAAAGTTTGAATAATGATATTGTATTATTTTGTGATGAGATTGGTAAGGACTTAGGTCACTTGTTGACAGATGAATATCCGGGACACTCAATAATAAATTACTGTATGCCTGGTTGTTCTTTGTTTCATATTATGAAAGAAATTATTAAATGTAACTTTACCCAGGATACAACATTATTAATTTTTATGGGTAATAGGGGAAATGTAAACAAAGGAGAACTGCTCCAGTATCATAGAACTTTATGCAACCTTAGTTTAAGAAAAGTTGTGTTGTTTACATTTCCTTATAGTAACAGTTTGCCACAGGAAGAAAATAGGTTAAGATTTGAATTGAACATGACATTGCATAACTTGACATTTAATAATAACATGTTCCATTTAGTTGATACTAATAATTATGTTAGTAATAATTTCTATTTGACAAAAGATAGATATAACATTGTTATGTACTATCTTTCTGACTATTATAAAAGACAGATAGCTGTGTCGCTATCTTATTTTTTTTCTATTACAGCCAAAAATTTGGCTAAACAACTTGCTTCTTTTGAGCAATGCAACGACATTATAAATAATTCTGCCAATAATTTGGTCACTATTAAGGACATTGCAAATAATTTAAATTATAAATGAAGACAATAGAGGCAACCTCTAGCTATAATTGTAAAAATAAATAAAAAAAAAATGTTAACTCAGTAAATAGTATCAACCTAGTGCATCAAAATATTCAAGGATTAATGAACAAAGATTTAGAAGTAGATTTATTTATGAATTTTAATCATATTGACATTCTTTGTATAACAGAACATTGGCTGAAAAGCCACCAGTTCTTGTTCAATTTTAATAATCACCAGGTTGGTAGTTCGTTTAGCAGAATAAATGCTATACACGGTGGCTCATTAATTTTAGTAAGTAACCAGCTCAAATTTAAAGACCGTAAAGACATTGTGAGCCTATCTGTTGAGCGTACAGTTGAAATTGCCTGTATAGAATTGGAGCACTCTATTGTATTAAGCGTGTATAGACCCCCTTCAGGATTGTATGACTGCTTTGAAAAGGTAATGGATGAAGTGTTACACAGGATTTGTAACTCAAACAAGTCCGTTATCATTTGCGGTGATTTTAATGTCAATTTATTAGAAAACTCAGGTTCTTGTAGTAAAATTTTAAGTCTGTTTCAGTCCTACAATCTTCTAAACCTATTTTTAGAGCCAACAAGAATAACCCCTACTAGTGCCACATGCCTAGATAATATTTATACAGATATTATACCAAGCCACAAAGAAATTATAACTTTACTAGATTCTGATCATTGCGGGCAAAGGATAACTATTGAAAACCAAAACAAAAAAGTGGCTAAAAAGGATATCACTGTTAACCCCAAAACTGCAAGTCGCTTGGAGGCTTTTAAAGTTAAACTCATTAATAAACTACCCGTTTTGCCTATTCATGCTGACCCCAATCATCTTTATGATAATTTTTTTAATGTATACTGTAAACAATTTGATTCCACATTTATCCCCAAGACTATCTCGGTTAATAGTAATGCATCCTTCAGTGATTGGGCTACCATTGGCATTCATAAAAGTAGAACACGGCTTTATGAACTGTACAATGAAAGGAATTATATTAACACTGATGAATTTAATTTGCATGTTAGAAATTATTCAAAATTGTTTAAAAAAGTTTGTTACATGGCCAAGTCACGTTATTTGGGTTCAAAGATTAAAAACAGCAGTAATGTAATTAAAACGACTTGGAATATTATTAATAGTGAAACGGGAAGATCTAGTAACCGAAATACTGACTACAGCCTGTCTATTAATGACAACATAATAAAATCAGACTCACAAGTCGCCGAGGCTTTTTAAAATTTCTTTTCAGATATTCCTGTTTCAACTACTAAATCACTAAACTCATCACCTTCTGTTGCTGAGTCTTTGCTTAAGGAAAATGTTAATGGTTGCGATTCGGAATTTCATTTTGAATATATTACCTGTAGAGATATAATTAAAACCTTTCACACTTTAAATGTAAAAAAGACTGCAGATCTGTGGGGTAATTCTGTAGAAGTAGCTAAGTCTATTATTGACATTGTAGCACCTTCTTTAGCTCTTATCTTTAATAGTTGTATTGACAATGGGGAGTTTCCTGACCTTATGAAATATAGTAAAATAATACCTTTGTTTAAATCAGGTAGTACATCAGACCCCACAAATTATAGACCTATTTCTGTACTACCTACCTTTAGTAAAATTTTTGAGAAATTAATTTTAGACCAAATGCAAAGATTTTTTAATAAACATAAATTATTACACAACAAACAGTTCGGTTTTACACGGGGTCGTTCAACTACTGATGCCGGTGTTGAACTTTTAGGACATATTTATAATGCATGGGAAGATAAATGCGATGCCTTGGGCATCTTTTGTGATTTGTCCAAGGCATTCGATTGTCTTCTTCACGAAACGTTAATCAGGAAACTCCGCCACTACGGAATCCGGAACACTGCTCTGGATCTTCTTACTTCATACTTGAGTAAAAGGATTCAGAGCGTTGACGTTAATGGAAAAAGATCACCCGGATCTATAGTAACAATGGGAGTCCCACAGGGCTCAATTCTTGGTCCTTTCTTGTTTCTTATTTATATTAATGACTTGCCGTACCTCATAAAGGATAATCATGATATAGTGTTGTTTGCAGATGACACTTCTCTTTTGTTTAAACTTAAACGTCAGCAGTTGGTTACTGACGATGTAAATAGCGCGATCTCGAAAGTAGTCCATTGGTTCAATGTTAATAATTTGCTTCTAAACGAGAAAAAAACCAAATGCATTAAGTTTACGCTACCTCACGTTAGGCATGTGAAAACTAATGTGTTGATAAAGGGCGAGGAATTGAATCCTGAAGACAACACAGTATTCTTGGGCATAACTTTGGATGCTAAGCTTCAGTGGGGTCCACATATAGATAAATTGTCAAAAAGGCTAAGTTCCGCAGCATATGCTGTTAGAAAAATTCGTAATTTAACTGATATAGAGACTGCCCGTTTAGTGTACTTTAGCTATTTTCATAGTGTAATGTCGTACGGTATTCTATTGTGGGGAAATGCCGCCGATATTCAGACTATCTTTGTTTTACAGAAGCGAGCTGTTCGATCAATTTATAAATTAAGTCCGAGACACTCTCTCAGAGACAAATTTAAAGAGATTAATGTAATGACTGTGCCTTCTCAGTATATTTATGAAAATCTTTTATATGCCCATAAAAATATAAAATTGTTTAAAAAATACAGTGATATCCATAATATAAATACTAGAAACAAACACAAATTTGTTGTACCTACAACAAGGCTCAAAAAAATAGGTGGCTCGTTCAGATGCCAATGTATACGCTTTTATAATAAGCTACCAAGCCACGTTCAAGATCTAAGCCTCAATAAATTCAAATCATTCATTAAACGTAAGTTGTGCCAGAAAGCCTTTTATACAGTTAAAGATTATATTGAGGACAAAAAGGCTTGGGATTGAGCTGCTTCACATTTCTGCATTTGGAACGTCCTTTTTTTTTTATATACACTTTGACATTAATGATTTTTTTATAAACAATGACATTTGCTTACTTTGTAAAGTATTACATTATTTTATTTATTGTGATTTGTGAATGTGAAGACGATGTGGGTCATTTTGTTACTTTTATATATATTTTTTATTATTCTTTCTGTTCTGTTTTTTTTTTCTCTTGGTCTGGCAGTTTGAGTAATTTATGTGGCCTACCCAAATGTCCTTTCTTTGGTATTGTTCGTCGAATCGTTGAGCTCCTTAAGTCTTGAGTTGAGCTGCACGATTTCTGACAAATGCGTGCACTGACTGGACAGGTCCTCTCAATCTGTGTGGTTCTTTCTTCAAAAGACCCTCTCAGACATCGATCTACATGGTCTTCATATAACCTGACCAAGATTATGTCTGGACTTTAAAAGAGACTGTGACCTCTGAGTTTGTTTCGGCCTTTCTTCTCAGAGTAGTCAGATAGGAAACGCCTGTCAAATAATCTGTTTACAAATGGGAAAGATTCTTGGTTCGTGGTTGTTCTTAGTTTTTTACGATTTGTCACTTCGAATTACTTTTAACCATATAAGTTATATATTTTTGTAACCACCTTTATAAACCCTTTATTTTGATACCCCACTCGATAGGTTTCAAGAAAAAAACAATTTTTTTGAAGACATTTTGCGCCAAAAATCGGCCATTTTAATTTTTCAGTTTTGATATACCCAGTGTCACTTTCACAATTAAGACGAATCTAACGGCACCTCTCAAGCTGAAATCGAGAAAAGAAATATACATACATACATACACTCGAAAAACATAACCCTCCTTCTGACGCAGTCGGGTAAAAAGTAGACATTGTCTATAACTAGCCTTGAACTCTGAACCTGAGGGCCTAAAAAGGCCACGTTGGCAGAATCATAAAAGCATAACATTATGAATCATAATATGGCGCAGACAGTTCGTGTTTTTCTTTTTTTAGCTGCACTACGTAGGTATAATCAAAGAAATTTGGATTGGATTGGATTGATTATGGTATTTTAGCACAGACAAAAAAAAATAACTGAAAAATCCATCACCAATGGGATTTGACACGATTAACTTAACAGTTAACTGTCCATTATGATTCATAATGTTATCCTTTTATGATTCTGCCAAAGTAGCCTTTCTACGCGGGCCTTTTGTTTAAAATACAATGTCAAATGGCCACAATTGATTAGCCTAAAAGCCAACTTACTGTAAATTTCCGACGTGAACAGTACCTACATAATGTTAGAAACAGTGTTATGTTGGTACGAACGTATTACCATAATGTTTTCATTACCTACCTTCCCCGCAAAAGTTACTGGGTGGAACATAATATTATCTTTAATCAAAACTTTTGATTCAAAGCATGTGTAACACTAAAGAAGTAGGATTTCAGTTCGTTGTTTAGTATAAAATGTTGTAGAATCCAAATCATGGCTAATTATATAACATTTTAATTTTAGTTAGCTACTTAGTCATTTAATTCAGTACTAATGTAAATAGTTACTTCCGTTATTACATTGTAATTAATCATTTTAATGTTTATGAAGTAGGTAAAGTAAAATCAGTCCGGGACAGTGGTCCAACTACTCTGTCCAACTAGTTGGACCATGGACCTTTACTAGGGGCAGTTGTCCTAAGGGACCCCCTAAAAATACTAAAATTAAACAGTTTTTTGGGATAGGACCAACAGATATTTTTAATATCAACTGTATCTTTAATTTTAGTCCCAAGGGTTTTTAACCCCTAAAAGTAGTTTCAATCTAAAAAGAAAAATGATACGATCTTATGTAAAAACAGGAGCAGTGGTGACCTGGTTCAAAACTAGGCAAGTACTTTATGTACATAAATTCAACACCATGGCTCTCAAAACGTCGAAGGAAAACATCGTGATGAAATCGGCATGTCCTAGAACCTAAAATTCGAAAACATGTGACATCTATCAACCCGCACAGGTCCCGCGTGGTAGATTAGAGCCCACGCCCTCTCGAAGAGGGGTGTGTTGTATTTGCCCTGTGTTCCAGCTGTGGCAACATTATAGGCTCATCATCATCATCATTTCAGCCGAAAGACGTCCACTGCTGGACATAGGCCTTCCCCAAGCACCTCCACTTCGACCGGTCCTGTGCTTCCCGCATCCAACGGGTTCCTGCGGCCTTCACAAGGTCATCGGTCCACCTTGTGGGAGGCCTTCCAACGCTACGTCTTCCGGTACGCGGTCGCCACTCCAGAACCTTTCGGCCCCATCGACCATCTGTTCTGCGAGCAATGTGCCCTGCCCACTGCCACTTAAGTTTGGCAATTCTTCGGGCTATGTCGGTTACCTTGGTTCTCCTGCGGATCTCCTCATTTCTGATCGATCACGTAGGGAAACTCCAAGCATAGCCCTCTCCATTGCCCTTTGGGTGACTTTTAGCCTTCTTATAAGGTCTTATAGGCTCATAATACTATGTAAAAACTGGTCTATATTAGGGTCTAGCATACCTACTTACGTTGTTTAAGCCGCCTAGTCTCAAACCCTTGCCACAGATTCAGCCTAAGTTTAGTCAGACAAACATTATAAAACAAGTAAGTAGCTACATCTCTACTCACCATTTTAATGCAAGCGCTAGTACTTGGTAGAGCAGTAACATAAATAGAACTGAACTGAAACAATAATATATTCGGCGTCGTCTGTTTTAGTACATTTTGCATACATTATGACAGTGTATTTATGCCTAAGAACTGGAATATAGTGGGTACGATGAGTTATTATGCGGTTAAATGTTTGATTTCAGATCTAGAGAGGATATAACATTCAGGTCTAGGTAGTAAACAAACTTTCAATGGAAATTACGTCCTGTGTAAACCTCTGTTGTAGTAATGGCAGAACCTTGATTTTTGTGGTATACCTATTGGTGTGCGCAAGCTGAAATCCCACTAATATTATGTGAAAGTTTGTGAAGATGTTTGTTACTCAATCACGCGTAAACTGTTGAACAGATTTGGATGAAAATTGGCACATAGATAGACCATTTTCTGGATTAACACACAGGATACTTTTTATCCCGATGTTCCCACGAAAACGAAACTTACGAGGGTGAAACTGCGGGACGCTGCTACTCATTTAATATAATGTTTTGTGTTTCGTAATATTAATTACTTACTATTGTATAGGATCAAGTTCTTCTTACTGAACAGTCAGCTGTGCTGCTGGGGAGTTTGTTGCGCCACTTTTTCCAGCAAAAGCACTAGGAAATGGTGAAGGGCGGGCATTTTGGGGGAATGTGTTATGTAATTTTGGCATTCAATAAAAACTTTTTACAAAAAAAAACAACCGACTTCCAAAAAAAACACTACAAATTGAAAAATAACTTTAATTTCGGCAGTCGGTGTCTTTGGTTCCGCATTTTCGTTTATTGACACCGACTTCCGAAATTAAAGTTATTTTTCAATTTGTAGTGTTTTTTTTGGAAGTCGGTTGTTTTTTTTTGTAAAAAGTTTTTATTTTTCACTTTTTAGTGGGTCCGTTTGTAATTTATCTAAGTTACAATAGCCTAATGTCAACTGCTCATCACTTGTTACAAAACACTGCTTTTCCCGATGTTGGGACGTTAATTGTTGAGGAGTTCTCCTGGTAAGAACCAGGAGAACTCCTCAACAACCACTTACCATACACATTGTGACGAGCATAAATTGCTTAGCAACCATATTTATTAAAAAAATACCCAAATCGTTATAGCTTTGCCTATAAAATTTGAGGGTTTCTCTCGATTTCCATTGGATCCTCTCATCAGATTCCAACTTGATGATAATGGGACCACCTCGAGAGTATACTCTTTCAAACAAAAAAATAATTTTGAAAATCGGTCCACAATTGGCGGAGTACTCGCGTAACAAACACAAAAAAAAAACATACCGTCGGATTGAGAACCTCCTCCTTTTTTGAAGTCGGTTAAAAATAACATCAGCTACGCTGATGATATAGTGCTGCTGAGCCCTACGGTTAGGGCGCCTATAGAGCTGCTTACATGTTGCGAGGGCTATGCTCGAGAGCATGGCCTAGTTTATAATGTTAAGAAATGCGAGTTCTTGGTCTTTAAGGCTGGCGGTGCTAAATGTCCTGAGTATGTGCCTCCGATTAAACTAAATGGTAATGACATATCGCGAGTGTACCAATTCAAGTACTTGGGACATTATGTAATCGAAGGCCTTAATGACCAAGTGGATATTGAGAGGGAACGTAGGGCGCTGGCAGTCCGATGTAACATGTTGGCTCGTAGGTTTGCACGCTGTAGCAAGGCAGTCCAAATAACGCTTTTTAAGGCCTATTGCCAAGTGTATTACACGTGCAGTCTGTGGACCAACTATACTCAGCGGGATATCAGCGCCCTGCGGGTCCAAAATAATAACGGGTTCAGGATGTCGATGGGGCTGCCCCGTTTCTGCAGTGCATTGGGTATGTTTGCACAAGCACATGTTGATGGCTTCCACGCCATCGTCAGACAGAAATCTGCCTCTTTGCTCTGCAGAGTGCGGAAAAGCTCCAACTCCATCCTGAAGACCATAGCAGGGAGGTTCGAGTCTCCGCTATTAGGTGATGTTGTTCGAAGATGTATTTCGAACAACAGACTTGTTTCCAAATAGATAATAAGTTTACTAACATAGGTATAAGTTATCTTTTTGTTTAATAACCCATATGGATGCTGCTTATCCGAACTAAAGATTATTATTATTATTATTTAAAAAGGGCCCACTACTCCTTCTTTTCTACTCTACACACACAATGCATACATTATCTGTATTTGGACTTACAAGCAAGTATCTTGCAAGTGCTAGCTAAAAAAAGTCTCTCATTCATTTATGCATGACATAACAATTACGTGCCTTATTTGTCAGTTGAATTGCTGTCGTAGTACTACTGTTCCATTTCATAAATATCCACTGCCAAATATTCGGTAGAATCGCTCGTGAATTTGCCTTTAAACAGCGTTCAAAAGTTTCACTCCATCGACTATCATAAACGCTGCTGCCGGAAATGTTGAGAAATTTAATAAACTCCGAAATGATCTAAAACGGGTCATTTCAATACCTGACCTAGTTCCAGTAAACAGGTTTCAACGCTACATTCAACGTTATTCACAATATCAATACCTTTTACTCGAAGAAATCCCACTGAACTCCATTATGCCGCACAAAACCAGTTACCGACGTCATAAACCACATAATATCATATTTCTAACCCAGGTATCTTAAACTAATATATTTTTACGAGAACTAGCAAACATAAACGCAAACGTTTCAGGTGAACGCAATACTTATTATAACTTAAGTACTCGTTTCATAATCTGAAGTTTATTGTACGTAAAATTGAGTCGGACGGAGCAATAAAAATGATTTAGCTTATGTTGCCTTAATTTTACAATAGGTTACGATTATGCCGAGTTCCAAACATTTTAGTATGAAACCCTTAATTTAAGTGAAAATATCGCGCAGTAAATCATTTAAAAGGCTGTTAAATTAATATGTATGCCGCTTTTGTAAAGGCTGTTTCAGTGATGAGCGATGCGATAGCTGTGAGTGAGCGATTTTTTATTACTTCATGCATATTGAATGAGTTTAAAACGTTTTTGTGTCATGTTTTAATCCCGCTGTTAAAAGTGGATTTATGAGATAATGGAACACCACAATGCGGACTGCACAAGTGATTTTAAACTCTTTTTACAAGTTCCTAGGTCGGAAATCCAATTTTAATTAAATGGATCAGAGTTCTTAGGTGTCTCAACTTTTAAGTATAGATTATATTTCAGGAACTGGGCAACTTTACAGCACAAATTCTGCAAGGCAGGTTGCTGTTCTTGTTTATGTAGCTTCTATCTCCTTTGCAGTATATTCCGGATACCTGAAACACGTTGCCTCGTTTGCTTAGTGGTCGCGAGCGCTACTGCTTAAAATGAGGCTCAAGGTTCGAATCAAAGTCGAGAAAAACAATTATGGGGAAATTCTCAGGAGCAGCCCGAAGTCTAGATTCGTACCCGGTTGATGACTGTAGACTTCCCCAAGGTACATAACTGGCGAAATTTGAGTGTCAAAATCAAAAGTCATTTATTCAAACTAGGCTGACAATCGGCGCTTTTTGAACGTCAAAATGACATAAGACTTTCCCCCAAAATGCTCGCCTTTCACCAGTTCCTAGTGCTGTAGCTGGTATGAAGAAGTGGCGTAACAAAATTCCCAACAGCATTGCATTGCATTGCATTGGCGCAGATTTACTGGTGAGAACCTAGACTACACACAAAAATAAATAAATATATTTCAAATAAATATTTAAAATATTAATATTATAAATGTTATTAGTATTATTATTTATTTTTATTATATTATCATATTAAATATTATTATTATATTTTATTTTAAATAAATATATTTCCCAAAGGTCTGCCTTACCTTTCAGGGAATACAGGCGCGATATTATAATCATAATATGCTGCAACACTTAAATAACATATACATAGTATATCTCCCACTGTACCGCCACCTCACTCGGCACAGTGCCTTGGAAAATTCGCTCGCGAACCGACCTCTGAATACGAATGAACTTTTTGCACCTCATTTTAATGTCCGCTAATATTATTCGGTTTCTTCAGTGGTGGCTGTTTTAAATTTTAAATATCACTTACCTATGTTAAGAGTTTATTAAGTTGATATTAAATTACTTTGTCATGCTTAAATCTTGGGAATGGAATATGAAAATTCAATATGAGAATGGGTTACTTTCGTTTCGTTTTACGCGGCTTTTTATTATGTGATATGAGCTGTGTTATAGGATAGATAACAGTCACTTCGCGTCATATGAGGCAATAATCGTTAGGTATGTCTATGGAGAAGATCTGAGATCTTATTTACGTAAAACGCATCATCTTTGTTTGAAGTTGGCGAGACTTATGTAGGTAAATAAGAAAGAAGAAAAAACACGATCAAAGTAATAGAAAGACAGAAAACTACATTACATTAACATATTATTTAGCTAAAAGCCAGAATAATATGCTTTCATTATTTTGCCTTTTAGCTAAAAATACATAACCTAAAAAGAGATAGGTAGTACTTTCAATAATGTAAGAAAAAGTGTCGAAAAATATCACTCAGTAGAACCTAATAAACAAGTCTGAGTTAGGCACTAAGACATAAATCCTACGCCTGTCCTGGCTCCTGAAAACACACCTAAAAGTTTAATTTCCGAAAAAGCACTCCGTCAACGTGTCTAGACCATTTGGTGATTTAATGGCACGCTTACTTTATTACCAGTATATACTGACCGTCTCTCATTAGTTCCAAAAAAATACAGAGTGTGTGGGAGACTTTAAATGACAAGGGTACCCTATATACTGTACCCATTTCAACACAACAGGGTTACCATCTGGTGATTCATTTGTATTGTCCAGATTTTTAAAATGATGGTTTAAACTCAGCAACAACAGCGATGCTCCATTTTAGGGATCCACTCTCCGTCCTTGCAATTTAAAAGTCCGTTAGGATTCCCAAGTTGTTTAGAAAGTTGTGTTTTGTTTTTCTGAGTTCACGTCAGTTCCTGAACTGTAATATCCGAATGTTTTAACATGTTGGTAGCCCTGCGTGGTGTGTGTGGTCAGGAATACAAATGGCGGAAACAAGACCGTGCGTACACCAATGGCTTCATTTCGGGTCTGGCGGAGAATATTTGCATGTTTTGACGACGGTGCTAATAATAAGTAGCTGGATTTAAATAACCTTATCTCCGTTGTTTATTGTGAGGATTTACATAGTCTTGAGTACACAATGTCGAACAAAAACCTCTGCGCTACGTATAACATTTTTCATTTAGCCGAAAGACGTACATACACTGATGGACATAGGCCTTCCCCAAGCGTCGCCACATCGACTAGTCCTGGTGCCCTATTTTCTAACTACTTCAACGAAGATACAGGCCCGAAAAATAGTTCTAAACTTTGAACTGAATCCTACACCCGATTATAATTTTTTTTTTGACAGGCAAAACACAACAGCATCGGTAGTAGGGACAACTGCCAAATCGTGGTGTCATTCATTCTTACGTCGAGCCGTAAGCTTATCTTACCTCCGTATATGATACGGAGTAGTAATCACTCGTAACTTATGAAAAACTCCAACTCAAAGCATTTATTTCAAATAAACCAATTACAGGCAATTTTGAGTTATCAAGGGGTCGGTCAGTCAGAAAGATGAAGCTAGTTGCCCATTCAAAGCGTAGTGTAGGTGGACCTTTGGGGTCGCGGGCGCACAGAATGGGGACTCTGTCCGCCCACCAAGTGACCCCAGGGAAGACGGTGGCACAGTGGTCACGTGCTGCCGGGCATAGCGAGGCTCAGGGGAGGCCCCTTTACAGTCTCCCCAGGGATGTGCCTTACAGATGTTGCACAGGGAGTTCCGGAATTGGTCTTTTAAGACAAACCGGGACGACACCTATGTGCTGATGGTGATCACCAGGGTGATTTTAGTGAGGTAAAAATCCCACATACGCCGACCTCCCTTCCCGGAGGTCGGGTGCCTTTTGAAGGTTTCCGCCCAAAAAAAAAAGGTACCTATGGAGAAGCATGGGCAAGAAACTCCAAAACCATGGACTTTGTGGTAAGGAAGTAAGGCCCCCGTGCTTCCCACAACCAGCGGATTCCCGCGGCAATTCACAACGTCAACAGTACACTTACATAATTAGTCATCGGTCAAAACATCGAGTTCTACATGTTCCCTTTCAAAATACCTAATACATTTATGATAATCGCCTTACCTTAGTTGATCCTTTTTCGAAACAGTTTGTGGCAAGAAGAACATACTAGATCCAATTTATTTCACATTTTCTCATTGCAATTACTTAGAACACTTACCTTTATCCAACGTCAGCAATTTCAATTTCACCAAAAGTTTCCACATACTTTTCTAATGAAATTATTGAAAGAGGAAAATTCTTTGATAAGTAGTTAATATAAAACTTTTTACACAAACTATTAATTGATAAAATAAAATAGTGCACTGCATTCATCATCTGCTTAGCCTTTTCCCAACTATGTTGGGGTCGGCTTCCAGTCTAACCAGATGCAGCTGAATACCAGTATTTTACATGGAGCGACTGCCTATCTGACCTCCACAACCCAGTCACTGGGTAATACGATACCCCTTGGTAAGACTGGTTGTCAGACTTGCGGGCTTCTGACTACCCGTAACGACTGCCAAAGATCCACGAATGACAGCCGGGACCAACGACTTAACGGTCACGGTATGTAAAGATGGTCACCCATCCACAACCAACCGAGACAAGCGTAGCTTAACCTGATCGATCGACCTGTGCGGCTGTTATTATTTAGCCACGGTCCTCTCTCAATAGTGCACTACATTAACACTGAAAACCATTAATCTATAAAAGTCCATCTCATCAGTAAACCAAATCGTCCACCGTGCCAAGTTCCATAGTAAAGCTTCTAAAAATAGCTCAAATAATCAATCACCGCAGCTACCAATCCTACACATTCCCCCAATTTGTGGAAAGATTGTCAGCCATTTTCAAAACCATTTTACTCCCAAAATAGTCCTAGACTCCGGAACAACGAGAAAAATATTCGATTTTATTGTACAACTAGGTACAGTCACGAGCAGTAATATGTCAATACTAGGCAACTTTCAATTGCGATTTTTTCGTGAAATGATGAATATACTGGTATATAATTATCATACGACACTTTACATAAACCTATGGGTTCGAAAAGACTATGTTCGTAAAAACATAAAATTTCATTAAAAAATAAAGGAGAAAATTGCCTCTGAGTAAAGCCAAGTGTTTTATGTATTGAATTGAATTGAATTTATTGAACCAATCTTACAAACCAATGTTACATGTATTATTTTATAATTAACTTAACTTAACGGCGGTCAGTAGCTGTTAGCGATCATCATTTGGATCTTTACGGCGGTCCCCAAACTAGGCGGCGCCTGTATCTTGCGGACCAGAGTAGTGACATATAGTGCTACTTACAACTGCAGTTTATTTAGGAGTAGGTGAGTAATTGCAACCAATTATATAAAACTAGATTAAATATTGAGAAATCTTAAATCGTAAATTATTTAAAAACAAATAAAGCTTAAATTGCACTGAGCAAAGTATAAAATTAAAAATATTAAACAATTAAAATGAAATGTTAAACAATCAAAATTAAAATGATAAAATGTGAAAATAAAATGTAGGATAATCAAGATTAGGGTGTGTGTCTGTTAGTGTGTGCGCGTGTGGTGTGTAGGTGTTTTAGTGTGTGTACATAGAGAGAGAGTGTATAAATACTTATGCTCGTGACTGTACACTGTGATTCCGTATCACACTAACAGTAAGAATGACTTTCATTTTAATAGTTCAACAACATTCATTGCGTTATTCACGTTGTTGAGCAGACAAATTTTTCGAACATATGAAGCAATGGATTAGCAACATCCTTCAAAATGATTCAGATTCTAATTGATAGGGTATTACGAATAATAATCCATTTAACCATTATCCATTCATTATTCTTTTTTTTTTCATCCAGTTTTTTCTTTTATTCCATTGTTTCTTTTTTTTTCCATCCATTTTTTTTATTGTTAACTGACAATCACTTGTCGATTTCAACACATCAATTCTTCAGATGTTCTACAATTGTATTAAGTCTACTACTAAATCCTACGATGTTTATTTTGCGAAATATCAGTATGGTCCCTCAGTTCACACGCACATAAATTTTCAACTCTCTTTGAGAGGCCTCGAACTGGAAAAACAAAGGTTTGGGAAAAATTGGTAAGTGTAGGTACCACAGATATAGATATACCTAGATAACGCAAGTATCACGAACTGTATGAAAACCAAGCGTGCCATTTTTTGAGTACCTACTATGACGTCACAAGCTCGTGCTCTTACTCACACTTACCCAGCCAGTACACAGGACTGAGCGCGAAAGGGGCGGCTTACGATTTGTAATTGTAAGCTGGTGCAATTTTTGGCACGCCGAGGAGTTGCTCTTGCGTTATCTAGGTATATCTATATCTGTGGTAGGTACCGTCAAGTCATTTTTACTGCTCGATAACTTAGTATAAGTAGGTACCAAGTTTTTGTAAGGGTTAAATAACATTTTCAGAATCCAAGAGGAAAAACATAACAAAAACATTGCGTAATCTCTACCCTTTCCCAAGTTTTAAAACTCGGAAATCTCGAAATTTTGTGAACAACTTCCATATTATGTTTCTCAATTGTTTTTTCCTGTTCAATTTGTTATGATTTCATTTGTTGAGATTTATATAAGGTTTGTAAATGTCTGAATCAGGGAAAAATTATTTGAGCAACTTATTGAAATGTTGTTGTTTTAATAATTTGTTTGTTTTAAATAAAACCTTTAAGTGTATAGGGCTTTCTCGGTTTTATATCACAAGCGTTTTAAGAAATTCAATTTGTACGACCAATTTCATTTTTTTTTTAATTTCTTCTTTCTTCTGGCGAAATGTTAGTGAACCCTACAATAGGTACATGTATGCCAAACCCTTCGGAGATTACAGGCGTCTGTGTAATTTCTTGAAATAAAATCAATTTACAAAATATAACTCCGATTTCCGAGTTACGTAACCTATGTATTATTAAAACCCAAACACGCATGTTAGGCCATTTTAGTAATCAAATCAATTACCGGGCAGTGACCACCAATTTCAATATTCGAAAAAAGAACAATTCTTTTTCTATTTCCAACGACTAACTGATAAATTATGTAGGTTTGTAACCTAACTAATAAATTATGTAGGTATGTATCTACCTACTGCTCGATTTGTTTTCCTGTTTTATTTTCTATGTCAATTAGTAGATAATATACACGTGTATTGTGTTTTGGTGAGCTATTATCTTTATTACAGCCGGACTACATGCCTGTCTGCCTCATTGGTCTCGCGGTCAACAGCACTATTGCTGGGCCTCAAGTCTGCTATTGCAATAGTGTCAGAATGGTCTATCATTGATTTCATAATTTATTGATTTTGACACGTTTGGTAATCAATCTACTAATATAATTGCGTCATTATGACTTTCCAATGGTCAACCACTGACACTCCATTGAAAGAAATGTCATAGAATAGTAATCTCGTACATAATAAAAGATGAATTACTGTCTTAAGCGGTAATCTGCTGACAGTTCCTTTGATCAGTACCTACCATTACAACGTCATTGTGCAGTCATTGCTTTTAATTCGTTACGAGTATCGTATATGTTCTGTGCCATTATCGACCAATGATCAACCATTATGAATTTAGCAGATTACGAACTTTTAGCAACGGGATTTTTTTTTTCAATGGGATGGTGGTAGGGTCGTGTTGGAATGACGAATTTATAAAAATTGCAGACTTGGGCCCTGAGCTTTTATTCCCAGATTGGGCAAAGTGTTATTCGGTTTTTCCATCTGGAATTTTTGCATTTTTTTGCCGTCTGGATTTTTGCATTTTTTAGACTCTGCTTCAATTACATTGGGTCAGTGGGTCGTCGAGTTGGAGTATACGCTTAGGAGCACTATGAGAAGCAAAGAAGTGTAAAAAAAAAAAACAGTGGCCCTCCGGGAGTGGCGACAGAACTTAAAGCAAAACATAAGCAGAATACTTTGCCATCACTCACAGACATATCGGATTTAAAACCGAGTAAATCCCGAGGACAGCCGAAGACATCCGATGTAGCGCGGTATCGGTAACAGTGTCGCGAGTTAATGGTTTTTTCCCATCTCAAAAAAAGCCCAACGCCCCTAAAGAAGTTTTCACTTAAAAAAAACATTTTTGGATAGAGAATTTTTGTAATTTTTTTTTTTCAAAATTCTGTCAATTGTATTGCAGTATCGAGTTAACCTTAACCATAGAAACCATTTAGTGGGATACAGCTGTCAGTAGGTTTAAGTTTAAATACAGAACGCACGTCATCTCTTTTAAGCTTTGAATACAGTTAACCTTACTGTCGAATCTCACGTGGGGGTCGTGACAAAAACTGCCTCTCACCCCCTAATTGCGAACTGGACCAATTGCGAATTGGACTAATTGCGAACTGGACCAATTGCGAACTAGACCAATTGCGAACTGGACCAATTACGAACTGGACCAATTGTGAATTGGACCAATTGAGAATTGGACAGTTGGACATTTTGCTAATTGGACATAATGCGCCCAAGCGCTAAAAAGCATGGCCCTACGACGCACCGTTTCCGAGTCAGGAACTTTTGATTTTTTTCATAAAACGCTTTATATTGTAACGTTACCTATATCCTGAGGGGTTATTAGTAGTTTACATGTCTTATAAAAGCTTCGTAGGAATCCGAGGAAGAGGTCCCTTGACTCGATGAAGCTCTGGTCTCCTTCCTCTGGGGTCTTGAGCCGAGGAGGAGGTACCTCGATGACGTTCCTGGATTTCTCGGAGGAGATCTCTCGACGTGGTTCCTGGTGATCTTCTTCTGGAACGGGGATGCCCTGGTCTTCAACTGCAGCAAGAGGTGATGAGAAGCAGGTTCCTCGTCTGATGACGGAGTAATCCCGGAGCCAAGCAAACCGGGAGGTCAGAGGGCCATACTTTTGAAGAGGGAGGATGTCAGTTAAACTCCCAGGATTGTAGGGCACTTCCTTAAAATGTCAAAGAAGAGATGGATTAAGACTTTACTTTATTGACTTTATAACACAGAAGTACTTTAAGGTAATGGAACTCTGAACTCGCTCAGAACTTAACTGACACAGAAGATAAACTGACCAGACGTAAGCTGACCTAGAACTTAAACTCTCCAGAATTTAAACTGACCTAGCCTAAGGCCGACGACTGCTTTTATAGTCCTCGGTCAATGTTCCAGAAAAAACAGTTTGAAATATCAAAATAATTTAAAAATATTGACTGCCAGAAAATAATAATAAAGCGGTTTACAATGTGATCCTGGCCTAAATTAAGTACTGGCCTACACAAGCATGCTCTATAAAAAAGTAAAACTGACAGATGACAATTTGATAGACAATGTCAAAATATGAAAATCAATAAAAATATCCTAAATTAATAATAAAAGAAAGGAATAAATGGTATGAAATTCAGATTTGTATGTAGAAAAACATCAAAGATAACTAAAAATATGATTTAAAATGGTAATTATGTAAAAAAGGTGAGTAAAAAAGTGTCATAATTGTAAAATTGAGTATTGGATAGGATAAACAATGCTATAGATATGGATTTGCAGTAGCAAAATACCACAATATTTCCAAACAGAGAAGAAAAGGAGAGGGCTTGTGGCTAAATAATAAAAGCCGCACGGGTCGATCGTTCAGGTTAAGCTACGCTTGCCGCGGTTAGTCCGTGGATGGGTGACAATCTTTACATACAAAGACCCACCGTCCCTTGGAAAGCACATTAGCCGTTGATCCCGGCTGTCATTCGTGGATCCTTGACAGTCGTTAAGGGTCGTCAGAAGCCAAGCCCGACAGTCTGAACCAGTCTTACCAAGGGGTTTTGTATTACCCAGTACCTGGATTGTGGAGGTCAGATAGGCAGACGCTCCATGTAAAGTACTGGTACTCAGCTGCATTCGGGTAGACTGGAAGTTGACCCCAACATAGTTGGGAAAAGGCTAGATGCTAGATGATGACGATGATTTCCAAAATTGTAGCTCGGATGCAAATCTTTTCTGGAAAGAAATTGTTGCTCTAATTGTAAACCATGAGACGATGTAAAAAAACCCGCGAAATAAAGAATATAAAAAAACGGACTAAAACAACTGACGAACTGCGTCGTTGGTGTGGCAGTCGCAAGCGCTACTGTTTAGCATGATCCTGGATGAATCTGGGCCCGATTCTCGGGTCAGGCAGTGCTATTGGGTTTCCCAAAACTTTCAAATAAATGGTGGCGCCTTAACACCAAATACTTGGGCGGAAATATAAAATTGTATGCGTTTATCCCAGACGCAGGGAGCTGGTTCAATTAAAAAGTGGACTGTATAATGCAGGGGTGAAAAGTACGTGGGTAGGTCTGACCTTGCAAAATACAACACGAATTAGGACGACGAAAATTGTACATGGACAAAGGAATTTGGCAGTAAAATGCAACACCACTGACCTGTAGATTCACCATCAATCCTCCACGTCGGCCGGCAAAAAGTTCGACTTGCCTGGATCAGCAGGCAGCGCACGAGATATCGCACAGACGCCTTTCACAGCACAAACACGCACTTTTCGTAGTGTTCTAGATAATAGTTCGTAAATGCTTCGCAACAGTTCGCAACCGTAAATTGGCAATTACTTAACAAGGGAGCATGTCATGGACCATGCTCACGCGGCAAGAGCTAACCTCCCATCAGGTTTCCCATCAGCAATTTCTTAGTAGCAGCTTGCAGTCCGGCTTTATATACCCGGTTGATGGCTATAGGCTTGTCCCTGTTACATGGGACTGAAACGTCACTGGTGAAATGTGTGTGTACTATAGGTACATCTCTGCCAAAACCTTCGGGGAATGCATTCGTGATGTTATGTGATGTTGTTGTTATGCATTATGAAGCCTCCTCTTGTAGCGCAGTTTGTTCCGCCAGTTACTCAACTGAACCAATCGCTCGGCGCATCCTGGACAGTCACACCTAACACCTTATTTGACTGGCCAATTCGTCCCTTGCAGTGGTAACGTCTGCCTAGTTTGCGACCATCCTCCCACTGGAGTCCGGCGTCAAGCAGCCTGCTTTGTTTCGTCGATGCGTGGGAGTCCCAGTGCCTTAGGCATCTTCTGAGCACGCTCGTTCCATCATAGACCTCATCCATCGCTTTCCATCAGGCGTGATCGAGGTCAAGAGCAGGCCCATTTGGCATTAAATAAAAAAAATATATTACTACACCGGGTAATATATCGTCCCTCACATGACAGTCCCATCTAATTTTTCAAATTTTTTAGCTGATCTGAGTCAAGACAAAGAACAGTTGTGGCCCAGTGGCATCGGCCGCGACTTACGAGTTCTAGGTGTCGTAGGTTCGAACCCAGACAGGCGCTTTACTTTGTGTAAATTATTTCATCACCACAGCTCTCAAAACGGTGAAGGAAAACGTCGTGAGGAAACCGGCAAGTCCTAGAACCAAAAATTCGAAGACCTGTGACATCTATCAACCCGCACTGGGCCTGCGAGGTGGATTACGGCCCACTCCCTCTCACAGGGAGGAGGCCTATGTCCCAGCAATGGGAACATTATGGGCTGATTATGAGTCAAGGCTGATTATGAGTCAACTACCCTCTTCTATTCGTGATTCTTTACAGTTTACACTAACCATACCTCTATGTTATTTAGATCTCAAAATATAACAGCGACAGTGGGGGTCAGGGATGTTTGCAGATAATAATATTGATGGTTTTGCCGCTATTATTAGGAACAGATGTGCATCCCTGATGTCTCGTGTTCGCGGCAGCACCAACAGTATTCTCAGAGTATTCGTAGATCGGTGGGATTCCCCGATGTTGCGGAGGTGGATGCGGCTCCATGCCGAAATTTAATTGTATATTTTTATGTGTCTGTAACCTACTAACACTAGAATTTAAGTTAAAATTGTTACTAACCCTATGGACTCCGGTCTGAAATAAAAATATTCTATTCTATTCTATAACCATTTTGAAAGGCAACAAAATGTAAAGAATCACGAATAGAAAAATGTAGCATGCCCAACCCAAATCAGCTAAAAAATGAGATAGGACATTTAGTCATGCGAGCGAGGAATTATGTGACGTTGACCGTACCTACCTACAAAAATCCACTTCAAATTCCAATAGTAATAATTATCTCTCTCTTTTCAGGTAACCACCAACATTAGTGCTAAGTGGAAGTGCAGTGCAGTGTAGTGTAGTGCGTAATGTCACAGTGTGCCCTTTAGAGGCCACTCGAGGCCACCGGAGGCCATGACCAGGCCGAGGCTCAAATGTGCCGCGTGGGCCTGGCTAGCAGTCCTCGCGGCCTTCGGGAGAACCACCGCCTACACGGACACTGAGGAATTCTTGAGTGATCTTGATAAACCAGGTAAGTTCTTGTTGTATTAATTACTGATGAAAAGATGACTATAGTTTTCAGATAAGTAAAATATTTAGACTTGCTTCAAGTTGTGGGTTTCAATAACTCTATTATATTCTATTATTAAAGAAAAGTTACAGGGAATAGGGAAACCGTATGACGACTGGGTTCTCATTTATAAGCCTTTTAAACACCTACCTACCGCTCAACTGCTAAAAAATTACAGCAGTCTTTTGTTCGAAAAACTGTTACACAGTTGTTTTTCGTTAACTAAAATAATGTGAAAACCGTATTCTTTATGTTTTCCCACTGCTGGGATACAGGCCTCCTCTCTGTAAAAGGGAGTGGGCCATAATGCACCACGTGGGCCCAGTGCGGGTTGACGGATGTCGCATGACACAAAACTACGAAGATTATTTTGAAATTGACATTAGAATAATCAATCTACTATACAAACACGACAAATTAATATAACTGCTTTAAAAAAAACAAAGATTTCCCAACATCGATACACTTATCACAAAAAATAGTTCACACGAGAAATAAACACATAAACAGCGTTTACACCACAAAATAAACATTAATGAAACTTAAAAATTTACGACTGCTTAAATAAACAGAAATTGTTACATTTCATTAGTTCCCACATCGCGTATTCCAATAATTTCGATTAGATGCTCGCTTTTATAATTATAGCTGGTTCACTCAACCTAAATAAGTAGGTTGAAATAACTGGTTTGGTAGAAAGATGGATGTTGCATCGAACGAAATTTATTTTCGACTGACAAAAATGTTGGTTAAAGTAGTATTTAGTTTAGAGCATCTTGTTGTTTATGTCTTTCGTTGAATTATTGTCACATCACGAATGCTTTCGTTATTTACATTTAAAGTCTTCTTCCTTCCTTCGGTGGCGCTTGTGGCTAAGTAACAACAGCCGAACGAGTCGATCGATTAGGTTAAGCTACGCTTGCCGCGGTTGATATGTGGATGGGTGACCATCTTTACATACCGAGACCCCTCCGTGCTTCGGAAAGCACGTAAAGCCGTTGGTCCCGGCTGTCATTTGTGGATCTTTGACAGTCGTTATGGGTCGTCAGAAGCCTGAAAGTCTGACAACCAGTTTTACCAAGGGGTATCGCATTACCCAGTAACTGGTTAGATAGGCAGTCGCTCCATGTAAAATACTGGTATTCAGCTGCATCCGGTTAGACTTGAAGCCGACCCCAACATAGTTGGGGAAAGGCTATGCAGTTGATGTGTCTTCTTCCTTCAAGTTGACACATCAAATAGCTAGAAGTGGGATGAAAAGATTAACAATGCTGCAAGGTTACATGATGGCTGACAATACTAAATCTGTACAAGTAAAGATGCCAGCACTCCAATTTCGTAACCCTCCTCCTCCTTAGTCGTTCACTCTTGACAGATGGTTGTGGTTGATAACTATGCATTTTCTTTGGCCAAAGCAGCCCTCGCGATGCTCCTCCACTTATTCCGGTCTTCAGCGTCTCGGAAACTCTGAACTATGGAGGTTTGTGTTGACGCTTTGATAAGGTCTGTCCAACGCATAGGTGACCGACCGCGTGACCGCTTGCCCTCCACTTGTCCTTGGACAACGAGTCGTTCCATGCTTTCAATCAAAACCCGAAGGATTGTAAAGAAACTTCATAATTTGCTTTATTTGTTTGAACATTTTTTCTACTCATCAACGTTAAAAACGCAATGAATGTTGATGAATGGTAATGCCATTGTTTGTGTTTCGCAAGCATCCCGCTGGATGATTTTTATGATATCTGCACTCTGTGCACAAACTAACTTTTTTTTGTTAGCCTTTGCTGTCCACTGCTGGGCAAAGGCCACCCCAAATCCTTCCAGGAACACTATTCCCGCGCCACCTTGAACCAGCCCTCGCAGCACTGGTCTGGATCATCTCACCATCTCTTTCTGGGTCGGCCTCGGCGGCGCCGTCTATCTTCAGGCAACCGTTTCGTAGAGACTTTTGCCGAGTGGTCCTCGTGCATGCGGTTGATGTAAAAACAAACAACAGTGGCATCCAAAAGTTAGTTGACTAGGTATGTGGATAAGACAAAGATTAAAACAGAAGACGATCCAGGAGGGGATCGAGGTGGGGGGGGTGGAGGGGGGGTTCAGGGGATCAGACCGGAATAACTCCTCTTTTCCATCTCAGCTGTGACACATCACATTATGATTTAAAATTCTAGTGCTCCAAATGGTTTGAACTGGTATAACGTTTTTATTGATCAACTCAACTACCTTTCGACTTATCTTAAAAATAATTAAGTAATCCCTTAGGAGTACCTGATATTTTATTTTTATTTTAAATCATAATGCAGCATTACAGCTGAAGTGGAAAAATGGCACCTAACTTTTGGAGACCACTGTATATAAAATTAATCAGAATTCAGTAATCACAACTCCACAATCCTGAATTACGCAATAACGCGTTTATTGCAACATCAATTCAAGTAAATTTACGTTCATACCACGTCACATCTATCTCTCGTCAATTTACTCCACGTACTGAGCCCAAAATTACAATATTATACTGTACAATCAATCAACCAGCGCGTGGGCGCAACGTGTGGATAATCTAATGATTTTTAGCGATAATAATCAACATTCAGCTCCAATGCACCAATTATAATGTTAATGCTTAATTATGGTGATTTTCTAACTCATTTGAGAGTTATTGAAACCTGTATGACGTGTTGGTGAAATTGATTGGTATGCAAGCAATTAATTTTGAAGCTATTTTAATAAGCGGTGTGTGTGTGTGTGGTTACTAGTAGCCATGTTGTATTGCTCAACGTAGATTTAATCAAATACTGCGCTGAGGTGCGGACTCCCATTGGCACCGCGTAGTTGATTACAGTCTACTCCACTTCTCTCAGAAAGAAGGGTTATGTCCTAAAAGTAGGAGCTTTGTGGGCTGATGTGTGCCTATGTTATTTTATTTATATTTTACTAACTGCGCCCCGTGGTTTCACCCGAGTAAATGTCAATCCCGTGGAAATATCGGTATAAAAGGTAGCCTATATGTTAATCCAGGGTGTCAGCTACCTCCTTACAAAATGTTATCAAAATTGGTCCAGCCGTTTGAGCGTGAAGAAGTAACAAACGTATAAACACACCCCCACACACACACTCACAAACTTTCGCTTTTATAATATTAGTGTGATTTTCATTGTCTATAGCAGTGTTAATAATCTCAGATAATTTACATTCCACCGCCACTTAATCAGTACTTTAGTGAAATGTATTCGAAGGGCAAATTTTTCCGACGCTAGATTATTTTATCCGAGGAATAATTTTGAATTTCTTCACAGTTCTCCCATACTGAATCTAACTGACGTCAATTTTATTCCACGAATAAGAATTATTTGTTTAATGAAAAATCAGCCCTAAGTTGATTGTTGAGTGACCATTTGTAACAAATAGGTCCTAATAAGTTTTTGTTTGCAAAGGAATTTGAACTTTGGAGGGGCCCGTGGCTAAATAATAACAGCCGCATAGATCGATCGATCAGGTTATGCTACGCTGGCCGCGGTTGGTCTGTGGATGGGTGACGGTCTTTACATAGCGAGACCCCTCCGTGCGTCGGAAAGCATGTTAAGAAGTTGGTTTCGTCTGTCATTCATGGATCTTTGACACTCGTTACGGGTTGTCACAAGCCCGAAAGTCTGACAACCAGTCTTACCAGTATTACCCAGTAACTGGTTTGTGGAGGTCAGATAGGCAGTCGCTCCATGTAAAGTACCGGTATTCAGCTGTATCCGGTTAGACTAGAAGCTGACCCCAACATAGTTGGGAAAAGGCACATTCAGTTGGTTTTTCCATAACTTGAAAATTATGTCATTTCTTCTTAATTCAAATAATAGACAATCAATACCGATACATAATATAGTAGGTATACTACAGAGTATAATTATGTATTACAGTATTATATATAGCTAATAATTATAGGTTTCCCTGAGTAATTAGGATATGTGTAACATGCGAACAGACTATTAAAAAATATTTGAATACAAAATGTAAAATTTGTATTCAAATATTTCTTCATGTTCTAAATGTAAAATTTTAGGTATATTACTTAAGCTTCTAAGTATAAAGAAGAATGTAACGAAAAATGAACGTCAAAATTAATGAAGACAGCCACCCAAAACGCCCGCCCTTCACCACTCCTAGTGCTTTCGCTGGGGAGAAGAAGTGGCGCCACAAACTCCCCAGCAGCACAGCTGTCTGTTTAGTTAGAAAAACTTGATTCTATACAATCGTCGTTTGCAAAGTAATTGATATTACGAGACACAGAACATTAACCCCTTGTATGTCGTAATTACAGACACAATTAAAAAGCCATTGTGTCTCGCGTAGATCTACGTCCTGGCATACTAAGGGTTAAACTAAATTGTTTGCCATTATGTCAGCTAGCCACAGCACTGTACCAACAAATACACTGAAAAATACAATGTGCTACTCAAGCAAAAAATAATAACTAAAAATCCATACTAATATTATAAATTCGAAAGTAACTCTGTCTGTATGTTACCTTTTCACTCCTAAACTACTAAACGGATTTCGATAAAATTTGGCAGAGAGATAGATTGCATCCCGGGGAACGACAAAGGACAGTTTTTAGATCGATATTTTCACGGGATCGACACTTATGCGGTTTCACCCGCATAAGTGTAAAATAAATGGTGGCGCCTAACACCAAATACTTGGGCGGAAATATAAAATTGTTTGCGTTTATCCCAGACGCAGGGAGCTGGTTCAATTAAATAGTGGACTGTATAATGCGGGGGTGAAAAGTACGTGGGTAGGTCTGACCTTGCAAAATACGACACGAATTAGGACGACGAAAATTGTACATGGACAAAGGAATTTGGCAGGAAAATGCAACACCACTGACCTGTAGATTTACCATCAATCCTCCACGTCGGCCGGCAGAAGGTTCGACTTTGCTGGATCAGGGGGCAACGCACAAGAGGTCGCACAGACGCCTTTCACAGCATAAACACGCACTTTTCGTAGTGTTCCAGATAATAGTTTTCTGACTAATAGTTTTCTGAATTTCTGACTAGCAGCGGCTAGTCATAAATATAAACCAAATTTAATACCTACCTAAATAAAAGCCTTCAGGCTTTAAAGGGCATTAAAATGACTTCTTGTTTGTTGGTTCATGCCCAATATAAAACCAATACAAACATAACAATTATAATAATTCCAACACACTCAACCTATCAATTAAGCAAACAGAAGGTAATTACAAACCGTTTACTTAAGATAATTATCATTTACTGTTAGTCACACGTCGTTACCGGAGGTATGTAATGTTTAATTTATTTTAATTTATGCAGATTCATATCCGTTGTGCCCTTTTACACGGTTTACTAGTAGTTTATAAGTAAACGTTAAAACATTCATAACGTTCTAGCTGGAGGCCAGACGAGGCCCTGAGCCTACGGACACGAAGTCAGCGGGCGCGGCACGGCGGCGCCGCGACGGCGGCGCGAGAAGCGGCGCATTTCAATGCATACATTATTATGGAACTGGCCTCGAGCGCCCACTAGTTTGGTTAAAAGGCTAGGACGTTAACTAAACGGCTAATTTATCCAGTTGGCGGCGACATATACATTATAATAAATCTGTAGACGAGGCGTTTTTGTACATTGAAAATATTTCCATAAAAAAATTGTTGGGGTGTTAAAAGATAACCAACAGCTGATACCATTTCATAAATTTTTCAAATTTTTATCTGTTTGTTGGTTTGTCTATTTGTATGTGAGAGATTTTACGTGAACAGGTCATCAGCATCATCATTTCAGCCGAAAGACATCCACTGCTGGACATAGGCCTCCTCCAAGCACCTCCACTTCGACCGGTCCTGTGCTTCTCCAACGGGTTCCTGCGGCGTGAACAGGTAGTTCGTAAAAAATACCAAACTAATATGGTACATTTTTATACTCAAATATATAGTAGTAGTGTAGAACTCGGAGTAATTATTACTTTTTGTTTTATCTCAATCGTCTCGACCTAGCGTTCTCATTTTTATTTAGTTTCAAAAATCAAAGTGACACTTCGTCGCATTGACATTATGAACCCTGAAGACGCAGTGACTGCAGTCGAAAGGGCTGTGGTAGAGAACCCCAGGTAGCGCTTCCCACCAGGCAAGATCGGAAGATTCTTCCTTTTGAATGAAGGAGTGGTAATTACACCTTTCCTAAGCGACACATTAAGTGTTTTTCGACATCCACGAGAATGTAGTCGCGGGCACGGCTAGTTAAAAATAATATTAAGCTGTTCCATACATTTTAAAGGTTACTTTTCTTTGAAAGAGCAGATATTTTTTTTATAACCGACTAAAAATTTGTACTTTAGGGGGTTCAGAATGCCCGGAACATAAAGGGCTAAGGAAGGAACACGGGTGGGTTTTAGTCAGTAAGAGTCTGACACTCCCTTCCGCTCCACCCGGAGCGGGAGGAGTCATTTGATGATTTCCCATCCGCAAAACAAAAAAAAAAAAAAAAAAAAAGAAGGGGGTTCAGAATGATATACTGAACTCATGGTAACAGGTTGCGCTTCGACGTCCCTACCAACCCCAAAAACCTTACTTAACCGTTTCCTGTTTTTAAGCTAACAAAAAGAGGCAGAAGAAGGTCCCTAGCAACGTTTCGTCGCTTATGGTCAAATTCGCAATTGGTCAAGTGACTGAAAAACCGTCAAAATCGCGCTCGGTCAAAATAGCAATTGGTCCATTTATTTATTTATTCTTTAATTAAAACGGTTTACAACCAATTACAGAAATTAAAGACACTTTACACATAAAACAATAAATATAAAATATATATGTATATTAATTTATAATAATTTATATAAAATATATCCATATCGCGAATGGTCAAAATAGCAAACAGTCGAGATCGTAATCGGTCAAATATTTTACTTCACGTATCGCTCGTACTTAACACATTTTTCCGTTTGTACTTTACTGACAACCAAATACATGCATATACCTACCTAAAATTATACAAAATCATTATATAGGCTCTGCTCTACGCTTTACATAATATTTCCTAACAAAACAATGAAGAACAAAGTTGCATATGTAAATGTTTATTACTCAGTAATTTATTAAATATTCATTTGGACCTCAGGATTAAATACAGAGCTCCATTGAAGAACTTTTAGTTTTAAGCTCTCAGGCTTTACAAGTACGCTTGAGACTTGAGTAAAATGTACTTAACCTATGAATTAGGATTAGAATTTATTTATTAAAATGTCAATACGCCTTTTCTGAAAAACCTTAGATGTTCAGTTTGACTCCTTTACAAAAGGGGTGCAGTGGCTTTGAAACGATGTTTTTAAACGGTTTTATTTTTTTTAATCAAAAGAAGTCTGTATTGGTACTAAAATTTATTTCTAATCTGTTACTACTAGCCAGAGAGCAGTGGTGGCCAAGTGGTAACGGCCGCGACTTACGAGTTGTAGGTCGTAGGTTCGAACCCAGACAGGCGCTTTACTTTGTGTAAATTATTTCATCACCACTGCCCTCAAACCGGTGAAGGAAAACATCGTGAGGAAACCGGCATGTCCTAGAACCAAAAATTCGAAGACATGTGACATCTGCCAATCCGCACTGGGCCCGCGTGGTGGATTACGGCCCACTCCCTCTCACCGAGAGGAGGCCCGTGTCCCAGCAGTGGGAACATTATAGGCTGATTATGGTACTACTAGCCTGCATCATCCTACTGCTTCATGTAGTAGTTATTTAGGCCCACAGCTCATTGGGAATACGGCAGATGTAGCCAGCCCAGTCCCACTTTATCTGAGCGGCTTTTTCAGCATCATCAGTAATCTGTGTTTGCGCAGTGAGGCACGTTGGCCAACTTGGAGTTTGGTCTTTTGAATGTTTGTCAAATACCACGACCATTTCTAACATATTTTTGAGCTAATTGTGTTATTTGATTCCAGTGAGCGAACCCACTGCCATTTACCGGCCATAACTCCTAAACTCAGTGCTACTGAGAATGTCGTAAGTTCTAACGTAAGCCTACTCTTAATGTACCAAAATTAGGCCCATTCTGCTTAAAAACCCATTAGGTACCTTAGGCTTTACCACCTTACGACGGCTAAGTAGATTTTATGAAATTAAGAGAAGTAAGATTAAAAACCATACTTCCCGTGGGTGTCGTAAAAGGCGACTAAGGGTCGTACCTACCGGAGAATGGGCAGCAGCGTTCTCTATGCATTCTACCACCATACTGTACTGCGATCGCCAACCCGCCTTCCAAGCGTGGCGATTATGGCAAACTCCCCCCCTTTTGGGGAGGCCTAAGTCAAGCAGTGGACGTCTTTCGGCTGAAATGATGAAGATTACCACCTTAGGGGATGGAATAACCAGATGAACCTAAAAGTCAGTGGGTATTTCGCATCTAGACCTCTGACCTCCAAATCAATGATGAAATGAACTGTATAAATCGATTCAATCTTTTTCTTGATTCGATTCTCGTAAGTTCAGTTATGCACTCGATTTCACACAAATTAAAATAGATTTTTCACGCTGAACGATGTAATATGTTACTAAGGGCGGACTTATACGGTACGATTTTAAATGGGCGATTTGCAAAGGCACACATGTGCTGCCAAGTAAGAAGTAATTGTGTATTTTATCAGACCTTTTATTAGTAGGTACTTGTGTGCCTACCTTCTTCGCCAGTAGATAATTGGTTCATTTTGGTGAGAATAGATAGTAGCAGATTTATTTGCATTATTAAAATAGGTATTATAATTTCACTTCTACAGTGTCTAGTAGTTCTCAGCGAACAACGCCTGGTAGCGGGATCTACAACGCCACATTCGAACAACGCGTCATACTGACGTCACGCTAAATCCTGCATCGCGCAAGCAGAGTTTACCGCGCAACTAGCATAGATACAACGGCCCGACATGAATCATAGGGCAGTTGCCCGCCAGACACAACACCCGTCTAGTCGGAGGAACCTCCCTTTTCTATAGAGTATGAGTGAACTTTACACCCTGTTCCTCATACCTCTTTACCTGTATTATATTACTGACAGGCTATAATATACTTGAACCTTTCTGTCATCATAATCAGCCCATAATTTTCTCACTGTTGGGACACAAGCCTCCTCTTTCTGTGAGAGGGAGTGGGCCATAATTCACGATGCGGGCCCATTGCGGGTTGGTGGATGTCATATGTTTTCGAAATTTTGGTTCTAGGACATGCCTGTTAACTCACGATGTTTTCTCTTACCGTTTTGAGAGAATGATGATGAAATAATATACACAAAGTACCTACTGCTCTCTGCTCTGCCCTGGTCTGTGTGGTGCCGGACTTAAAGAATTGCACCACCCCTTACTTCCCGTGGGTGTCGTAAAAGGCGACTAAGGGTCTTACCGGAGAATGGGCAGCAGCGTTCTCTATTTATTCCACCATCATACCATACTGCGATCGCCAACCCGCCTGCCAAGCGTGGCGATTATGGCAAACCCCCCCAAAATTGGGGGAGGCCTATGTCCAGCAGTGGACGTCTATCGGCTGAAACGACGACGTACTGCTCTAAAACAGAAAAAAAAGTTTTAAGCAGAAAAAAATATCTATATGGGATTTAGGTATGTCTTTCACTGGGAATAAACATTAGAAAGCTATTCTGGTAAGTACCCACCGACTCTTTCTACAACCACTAAATAGTACCTACATAACAAGGGCAGACGAAATACTAATTACCTAGCTATACTACATAATTATTATAGTAACACATCACTCACAGTAAAACTAACATCGAACGTACCTAAAACCTAGTGTTATGAGCATTACAACGAATCGGGTCAAAGATCCAAATCGTGCATTATACACAGTTGATAGCCCATATTTATGAGTAACGCAGTGACCTATATTTACAGCGATATGTTATCTGTTTTATGTGATGTACTTAATTTTCAGTAATAGTTACTTAGACCTATACTTACTAGCGGGTAAGCAAATAAACAAAACTTCATAATTATAAAGTTTGAATTAATAACGCAGAATGTGATGGTGTGTACTTGGTTTAAATCTCCAGCAGTTTTGGATATGTTATGGTTGGTGAATTCAGGGAAATGGAACTTTGTCATGAAGATCATATTCATTGGGTAGGTACTCGGCTAATTATCTCTACAGGTGGTTTCAATTTCTAGGAAGATATAGATAGCTTTTAAGATTTAAGTGGCAATGGGCCGGCAATATAGCCGTAGAACCGATGACCGCTGGGAAGACGTGTTCTTGAGTGGAGACCGCGATTCGGTAAACATAAGGTAGGACGCCCGCAGGCTAGGTGGACCGACGATCTTCGCAGGGAGGCTGGTAGCAGCTGGATGAGAGTTGCCGAAAATCGAGTTGAATAGCGTGCAATAGGAGAGGCCTATGTCCAGCAGTGGACTGCTGTAGGCTGACGATGATGATTATGAAGATTTAGCCTGGGTTGCATCATCTTACTAACTTTAACAAACGTCAAAAGTCTGTCAAACTGCATACAAAAATCACCGGTTATGGTTAAAGTTACGGTTAAAGTCAGATGATGCAACTCAGGCTGAGTTGCATCATCTTGTTGCAGGGATTGAAAAAGATTCAACCCAAATTCGGTACTTTATAAAATCTAATCTAATCTAACTATCCTGTATTATCCCACTGCAGGGCAAAGTCTTCCCTCTCCCTTTTTCACAAAATTCTGTCTTTTGCCTCACGGTAGGAGTCAAGCTGGTCCCGCCATCTTCGTCCTGGCCTGTCGCGATGGCGTCGCGCGTTTTGTGGAACCCAATCGGTGGTTCTCTTAGCCCAATTGTCATCTGACATGCGGCAAACATGTCCGGCCCAGTCCCACATGTTTAGCATCTTTCTGGGTAACGTCCGTTACGTTGGTTTTGAAGCGCAGTATTGTGTTCCATAAACGGTCAGAAAAAAAATTAACTCTAAAAAATCAACCCTTGAAACAAAAACCGAATTAATATTCATCGAAACTCGAAACCCTTTATAAACCCATACTACAAATCATTAAAAAATTACCATAAGAAAAAAAGTACAAGAAAAAATACCATTATCATTAAAAACAGAATCGCTGACAACCCCATAATGTTTATAATGAGTTATATAGACAAAAACATGGCAACACTCCGTTAGTTATTGTTGCCACTGGAAAAAAGGTTAAATGTTAAGGCGTGTTCAGACGCAGTTAGCGAGAATAATTTAATTATCTATAAATATTTATGTTTGACCGCTATCCAGTGATATGTAGAGAATGAGAACTACTATCAATAATTAATTGACTATTTTGTATTGATGAAGGCACACGATAGCTACTGGCATATTGGGTCAGGCAAATAATGCAATGCCAGCCAGTGCCGTTAATGTCACACGTGTGCAACTTTTCACCATCATCAGACACAATATGTCATATGTCATGTGTGTGCTTGAGAGTCATCTTGTTTTTAGAGGTAAATTATTAACGATCTATTTAAAGGCTTTTCATAGTAAAACAATGTAAGATCAGAGGGGACCATTCTTGTATTTTTAAAAACGTTTGGATTTCATATTTTTTTGTTTCAATTTATCGAAAAAACCTCTAATTTGCCTCAATTTTTGACATTTATTGTTACTGAGAGGAGATTGCAACTAGATTTTAAACGATTTTAACAAATCGTGATTTGCTTTCAAACAACTCAGCCTATCGCAGTCTACTGCAAAAAAAAAAACTAAAATACAGATCCAAAGAAACCGACTTCCGAAGTTAAAGTTATTTTTCACTTTGTAGTGTTTTTTGGAAGTCGGTTAAACTTTTTGTAATTTTTTTTCCATAATACATAGCTAAAAAGTAAAACCCTTTTCTCTTTCATATACCATACCCAATATAGATACCTAAACCCTTAACCTTGCACAATTTATACCCTCTAATTCACTATACATGTCTGTAAGCGCCCTTACCTAAAATATACATCGGTACTGGGCCCTCATACATTCCACTGTCATTGTGCTGGCTTTATTGGCTTTTGTCACGCGCACAACTCGGTCGAGTAGCTCAAGCGAGCGGCTCGGGCGAGTAGCAACGTAGAGGTGGGGTTCTGACGGTGTTAGTAATGCGGTAAATTAATTATTAATGGATTTAAGAAAGAAGTGAATAATTGGTAGTTCGCTGTGGTGTGGATTATTATGTAATGTTTGTCGTTGGTTTTTTTGGGGGGTTTAAGCACTACTAAGAAGAAGTGAAGTTTCTTGAAGTGTTAGTTGGCTACGTACAGCTCGTAAATATAGGACAACAAGTATATACAGCTACTACAATCTGTCAAATTTCTTTAATAAATTTTCAACTTTATCGCTAACACATAAAAAGTTCAAAGTTTATTGGAAAAATATGACATTTTCGGGTAGCTTGATGTGCTTTAATTAATTAATTAATTAAAGCACATCAAGCGCATTAATTGCTTGTCTGTACTTTCTTTTCACATAAACTTTAAATGTGCCATTTTTTTCTCTTTCTGCGTTAAATAACGCATTAGCAATAATAAAGAAAGGCATTTCTCGTCTTTTATAAATCAGATTCAACCTTCACGCTCTCTACACACTTTTATTATTACAGCCAAAGTCAATTTCGTAGTTTCTGCGTTACATCTCGACCAACCTCTTGAGAACCTCACGAGATTAAATATTTGATTTAGTCTCGGTATTTTTCTGATGGCTTCGTAATAGCTTTTCATTATTTTCTGTCTAGTATTATTATCGGCATTACACATTTCTCGCCTTGAGCGAAAAAAAATGGTGTGAAATAATTCATAAGTAAGAATAGATGGATCTCTTAACCTCATTCCGGCTCGCTGATCCCTAAAATAAACGAATCGTTTTTATTTCAGCAGATTATAATACATCAAAGACTTAACGTATGACCGAACCTACACGAGAACGATTCTTACTAGATTACGAACGTAACTCATCGCGATTCGACGTTTATACGTAATAAACATGATATTTTCGGGTACACATTTCAAAATTTAATCTACAATACGTATATTGTTCGTTTTGGGGGTCGGCGGGTGAAATATAAGAACGTTTTTGTATCGTGTAGGTAAAAGGCATTATGTTATGTTTAATTGATTTCCTTGGTGGTCTTGATAGAGTTCAGTATTTAATTATTACGGTGCGCGTGTTATTAATGGTTATACGATCCACTTTTGTAATCTGATTGGTGGTTTAATAATGAATTGACTTTTAGTGTACACGCTATGTTACACCACTATATTTTTTTATTAAATATCTTTTATTCAAGAGATTGTTGATAGCATGTTCTTTTTCGATATTGTCTTCCAAAAAGTTGAAATTGAGTGCTTGGCTAGACTGACAGCGAGGGCGACAGGCGGGCACAACGTGGCGTACTCAAACATAAGAACTATATTTGAGTATCCATAGTGGGCACGCGGCTGCGGTGAGCGGCGCGGGGAGCGCACGAGCAACTTATACCATAGCTCGTTCATAAAAGTGGCCGCAGTGGGCGCGCGGGCGGCCCGCGCGGTGGCTGGGTTTCTCAAACTAGTTCGAGCTTTTTTCTAGTAAAAATAACACTTCTTCATCCATATTATATTTTGACAAAAACTGGACACGACAACACACAGAACAGCGCCGCGCTCGACTGCGGACAGGCAGATTGCGCGCCTTCCCGCACCCGCGCCGCTCCCCGCCCCGCGCTGTAGTCTGGCACTGCACTTAGATTCGCAGTTTTAGGTTTATTAGTTTATGTGCACCCAAGAAAGACACTAGTGACCTTATTATTGATGTTCTTCAAAAGGGTGCGTAGTACTCGCAACCAGCATGCGTGTATGACCAGCGAAGCAATTGCGTAACACACACAAAATGGCAATCGATCGCAATGCTTTTCATTTTGACAGCTCAGCCACGTTCATTGCGTTGTTTCCGTTGTTTGGCAGACGAATTTTTCAAACATAAGAAGCAATGGTTTAGGGGTTTTCATCAAAACTCTCGGATTGTAGATCTATGAACGTAAACGAACGCACGAACCCGTTGGATGCGAGAACCACAGAACCGATCGAAGTGGAAGTGCTTGGGTGAGGCCTATGTCCAGCAGTGAACGTCTTTCTGCTGGAATGATAATGATGATGAACGTAACGGGTCAGCGGGATTGTCCGAAAGGGTTAACGCTGGCCCGGAACATAAAGGGCTACGGAAGGAACACGGGTGGGTTTTAGTCAGTAAGAGTCTGACACTCCCTCCGCTCCGCCCAGAGCGAGAGGGGTCATTTGATGATTTCCCACACAGACAAAAAAAACCCCTATAAAGATAGGCGTAAGTTTATCTATCTATGAAATTCGTGATGCTCAATTCGTGATATTTATTATTAGGTTATCTATTTTTATTTTTTTTATGGCCTTGCAATGTGATTTAATATAATTTCATTTCATTTCATTTAATTGTTATTTATTTAATTTAATTTTGATTTAATTAATTTTTTTATTTATTTTATTTTTGTTTTTTTTTTTTGTTTTATTGCTTTTGACATTGTATGCCTAATAATTGTATGAGTCTATGTTACTTGATTGATGAATAAATAATAAAAATAATAATAATAGGTAGACAACACACATAACCTAAGGACATTAGACAGACAGTGATACACCTTTATTGATTTCAAAAATATTGAATAATATATATGCATAGTAAGAATTACAACAAAGACAAAACGCGCCGTATCGCGTGCCGTTTGACTTTCTGAGAAATTCATGTTCTTTTTGTAATATCATTTAATGTCAAAATATGAGACAGTAAATGATATTCCGCAGACACACGGCATTATATACCGTGAGCGGAATTTTAGTGCTAAAGTTATGTACATAATGGTATCCTAGGGCTTTTATAGCGTCAATGGATCAAAATAACAAGAATTATTCTGGCACTTGCCAGAATAGTTCTTGACTCGGTATTTAGGTAAGTACCTATAGATTTTCCTCTTCATCATCATCATCTGCAAGGACTAGTCCTTTCCCAGCTATATTGGGGTCGGCTTCCAGTCTAACCGGGTGCAGCTGAACACCACTATTTTACATGGAGCGACTACCTATCTGACCTCCACAACCCAGTTACTGGATAATACGATACCCCTTGGTAAGACTGGTTGTCAGACTTTCGGGCTTCTGACTACCCGTAACGACTGTCAAAGATCCACGAATGACAGCCGGGACCAACGGCTTAACGTGCATTCCGAGGCTCGGAGGTTTTAGATTTTCCTCTTAACAGTGCCAATTTTTAGTGTCCAGTTATACGCTCGTCTGTTAGGCAAGCATAAATAGAAAAAGTAATTGTGTCTCAATACATAAGGAGGAATGAGGAAAATGTCGTGAGGAAAGTTTTGAGTATGAATGCCGATGGCTATAAGAGTAGAGGAAGACCAAAGTAACGATGGATGGACTGTGTGAATGATGATATGGTTAGAAAGGGGGTGACTACCGAGATGACGACTGATAGAGATGTATGGAAGAAAAAGACATGTTGCACCGACCACGAACAAATTGGTATATAAGGGCAGGAGAATTATGATGAAGTTCCGATGGTGATGATGATTTTGACGTTGAGCTCTTATAGAAATCTTGATCAAGCAATCAGTCTGCCTAGCTTTTTCCCAACTATGTCGGGATCAGCTTCCAGTCTAACCGGATGCAGATGAATGACGCGACTGCCTATCTGACGTCCACAACCCAGTTACTGGGTAATACGGTACTCCTTGGCAAGTCTGGTTGTCAGACTTTATAGAAGTCTTTAAATAGTCGTTGTGTCTGGGTCATCATATGCCTAACAAAGGTGTAGGGTTCAAAAACGACTTCTAAAACACCTACCTATTTTTTAATGAAGACCAGAAGATTTTAGATTCAACACAATTTAAGATTTCTTACAAATCTCATTTTCATCTAGTTTATTGAGTGTTATCCGCGAGAGACCACTTTATTATTTTCTACAAGTGTAGTTACAAGAGATTAATATTCCAAAGTAATTAGATTATTTCAGAGACTTCTGAAATTCAAATGACTATTTGTTTTATGAACATAAATAATCTTCGTATTTTCGGGCCTAACTTAAAAACCGGAATTAGTGTTTAGATAGAGCTTACAAAGCCTTTGCGATGGATTTATTGTATTGTACGTGTTTGAGTGTTATGTTTGTGTTAATTTTACTAGAAAATTCGCTTTAAATTGTTATTTCCAAAAAAAATTACCCTTGATTTTCTGTCTTTTGAAAAAAGGTGACATTTCGGCTTCGTCCCAACTCTCACGGATCCCGAATCTACAAGATTCAAAAGTCCCAACTCTACACGAAACGATAAAAACGTATAGTCAGAATGAAAGACGCCATGTTTTTAAATTAAATTTGGCACACCTACTTTGACATGGCATGGGCCTGCAGTTGCAAAATATCATTATCATCTGCCTAGCTTTTTCCCAACTATTTTGGGTTCAGGTTTCAGCTTAACCGGATGAAGCTGAGTACCAGTATTTTACATGGAGTCACTGGCTATTTGATCTCCACGTACCTACCAGTTAAGTCAGCGCCCTTATTGCGTAAAACATTATCAATCTCAATCCGAATTATTTTGAAGGGTATATGAGTGAGGGTGTGTGTGTGTTTATATGTTTGTTACTTCTTCACGCTCAAACGGCTAGACCAATTTAGATAAAATTTTGTATGGAGGTAGCTGCTACCCTGGATTACATATAGGCTACTTTTTATCCCGATATTCCTACGGGATCGAAACATATGCGGGTGAAACCGCAGGCGCAGCTAGTAGCTTCATATGTTCTAAAAATTTCTCTGCTCAACAACGTACACAAATAACGCCATGAAAACTATTGTTACTGATACTTTGTTACTTAATTACCCCGCAGCACCAAACTGGGACAAGAACGGTGGAAGGATATCGTGTTACCCCGGGGTAATACGATATCCCTTGGTAAGACTGGTTGTCAGACAGTCGAGCTTCTGACTACCCGTAACGCAATCAGATGATAGACAAAGCTAAAGAAATACAACTTTCCTAGCTCCATCAAGATAAAAACATATTATAATAATAACATACGGAATCTCAACATTAAAAGGAAATGGATCATCGACGTCCATTTGTTTGTTTATCAAAATTGATTTTATGGTGAGAATGAATGCTATTAGATACACCGGAACAAAATGGAGGATTATGTGTCAGTTGTCATATTATGTATTATTATTGTTATCCTATTGCTATCGTATTAGTGTCGATGTTGTATTAATAATAACTTTTATTAAAAACTCGTAAAGTTTACGACTATATGAATGTAAACAGGTTTATGAATACTTTTGTTGAATATTTTCTTATACTCGTACATATATATTAGGAACGTATTTTTGGATGGTTTCTCCACTTTAGTAAAGTGTTTTTTTTTGTGTTTTCCGATTCTGAGAAGAATACTGTTTCCCTTGTCTTAAGATTATAGTTACGTCCTCCATTATCAGCCTGTAGCGTTCCCACTGTTGGGAAAACGGCCTCCTCTCTGCAAGTAGTAAGTGATCCATCCCGCGGCGCGGGCCCAGTGTGGGATGGTAGTTGTACGACGGCGGCGCGTGAGTCGTTGCCCGGAATGTTACCACTTGATATATTTCATGTTCATACCATCTTTTTGTAATGTATATTTTATTTGTTATTTTCATTGTTGTTTTTATTTATTCTAATCGTAGCACTGGCTGACGTCATTGAAAACCAGCGCTGGGGCTCTGTCTCGTATATGTGACGTAAATGTGACGCATATTTTCTTCCAAATTGTTATTTTGTTTTTTTTTTTGTTTGTGTTTTTTTTTATATGCGTCTTGTTTGCCGCAAATAAACGTATTTTCTTTCTTTCTTTCTATGTCACATGTCTTCGAATTGTTGGTCTAAGACATGCCATTTTCCTTCACCGTTTTTGAGAGCAATGGTGATAAAAGGTGTTGACGGCACGGTTGGCGCAGTGGTTAAGCGAATGACTGCTGCGCTGCGTGTCGCGGGTTCGATTCCTGCTCGGAACAAATATTTGTATGACCTACATGTAGTTGTTCCGGGTATGGCTGTTTGTGTTTGTGAGTTTATATGTTTTTAAACGCACCCACAATACAGGAGAAATTCCTGGTGTGGGGCAACGTTTTATTAAACAAAAAAAAAAATACACAAAATAAAGCGTCTTCCTAGGTTTGAACTCGTGCCCTACAACACGTAAGTCAGGGCCTTTACCAGTGGGTCACTGCTGCTCTCTGATCAATGCAAATCTAAATACTGCAAACTGCAATGTAGCTGTAACATATTTAATTTTGCATGTTGTCTAAATTATGTGTCCTCAGGCTTCATTTAGTAATCGGGTTCAATGTAGTAAATATGGGATTCGTAAGAGATTGAGTTTGCATACCTATGACATAGAAATTACGTGGTTAGCAGAATGTTGTAGCACACTCGTGTAAAGAAGTATTACCTATCTCGGCTAAGATAAATTAATTTAATCTATTTATATAAAATTCAAAGTCCTGACTGACTGATATATCAACACACGGCCTAAACCGCTGGTCCTAAAGACATGAAATTTTGAGGGTGTGTTCTTTGTGAAGAGTAGGTACTAAGAAAGGGTTTATTGAAATTCCACTCTTAAGAGGGTGAATTGGGGGAGGGTGAAATTTCACTCGGACGAAGTCGCGGGCAGAAGCTAGTTTCTGCAATATTTAGCTAAAGTTACGAGGCTGACCTAGAAATACATGGCGAGAAAGAGTAGTCCTTAATTAAATTCCTCAATTTTTTCTATTACTGGCTGCGCCCCGCTGTTTCTCCCGCATACGTCTCGATCCCATGGGAATATCGGGATAAAAAGTATCTTATGTCCTAATTCAGGTCATATTATATCCATGTGCAAATCCATTCAGACGTTTTAGCGTGAAAGCGTAACAAACCCACATGCAAAAAATCCAATCGTATCTCTAAATTTTATAATATTAATTTAGATAAATTTTTTAAGACTGATTTGACAGTTTTTATATGAAGAAACTGTCAAAATTTCAAAATTATTCCGCAAATAAAGTTATCAGATGATTGGAAAAATCAGCCCTAAGTTACACTTTGTTTATTATTTTTTAAATTAAGGAATAAAGAGATTTTATTATTATTATTATTATTATGTAGCTGACAAAAGCACAATATTCAGCTAAAACGACTAACTATTCGACAAGCCGAACCGCAAAACCAACGCTGATTTGCAATCACCGATTTTGAAAACAGAAACCTATTTGAGATAATTTTAAATGCGGTTCCGGTTTTTGCTAAATTGCCTACATACTCAAACTAAAATACAATTAAACAACAATTAACATATAATTCTATAAATTAAATTTGGTTGTTTACTATTTTCGTACTAAAATGGTAACAATATGGTGCTTAGGATTGAGATATAGCTGCGCCCCGCGGTTTCACCCGCGTAAATGTCGATCCTGTGGAAATATCGAAATAAATAGTAGCCTATATGTTAATACAGGGTGTCAGCTACCTCCATACAAAATTTTATCAAAATTGGTCCAGCCGTTTGAGCGTGACGAAGTAACAAACACATAAACACACACACACACAAACTTTCGCCTTTATAATATTAGTGCGATTATGTAGTTTACCATAATTAACACGCAAAGTTAAGCTTAGGGCCGAAGCCTGCCGGGTCAGCGGGATTGTCCGAAAGGGTTACCGCTGGCCCGGAACATAAAGGGCTAAGGAAGGAACGGGTGGGTCTTAGTCAGTAAGAGTCTGACACTCCCTTCCGCTCCACCCAGAGCGGGAGGAGTCATTTGATGATTACACATCCGAAAAAAAAAAAGGGGAAAAGAACCAGAGCTACCGACATAGTTTAACCGAAAGCAAGTTGAAGAGGCAGTGGGCTGGCCATATTTGCCGGTGGAGCAGACGAGTCCTGCGAGGTAACTGCATGACACCCTATCAGTAGCAATCGTTGTCATTGTGACCGTTTTCATTGCGCTATTTACGTTATTGAGCAGACTTATTTTTCGACCATATGAAACAATGAATTAGCTATATCCTTCAAAATGATTTAGATCATGAGTTTGTTACGCAATTAGGGTGTTTTTTTTTGAGGATGGGAAACCATCAAATGACCCCTCTCGCTCTGGGTGGAGCGGAAGGGAGTGTCAGACTCTTACTGACTAAAACCCACCCGTGTTCCTTCCTTAGCCCTTTATGTTCCAGGGCAGCGGTTAGCCTTTCGGACAATCCCGCTGACTCGGGAAACGCAAATTAGGGTGCCTGAGTTCGGACGGTGTAGCGGCTATCGAAGTGTTGGACGCCCCCAGCTAGATTGACCGACGACCTAATAAGGGTGACTGGATATGACTGCATGTGGAAGGCGGAGGACAGGGTGTTGACATTAACCAATTGTCATCATCATCTGCCTGCCTTTCCCACTAAATTCTTCTTTTCTTCTTCTTTTCTTGATCTTATTAACTATGTTGGGGTAGGCTTCCAGTCTAACCGAAGCTGAATATCAGTATTTTACATGGAGCGACTGCCCATCTGACCTCCACAACCCAGTTAATGACTGGGTAATACGATACCCTACGTTACCTAGCTAAGACTGGTTGTTAGAATTTCGGACTTCTGACAACCCGTAACGACTGATAAAGATCCACGAATGACAGCCGGGACCAACGGCTTAAAGTGCTTACCGAGGCACGGAGAGGTCTTGGTACATACCAAGACCTCTGGGTGACATAAAGATGGTCACCCATCCACAGACCAACTGCGGCAAGCGTAGCTTAACCTGGTCGATCGACCTGTGCGGCTGTTATTATTTAGCCACGGGCCAAAGGGAAATATTTGACTAATCCTCTAAAAACTTATTTGACCTTCTAATGATGCAGGTTCATTAATAATTGTACCTCTTTTTAACTCTCTGGTCTTTTTTGACAGTTGGTTGCAGTAAATTAACTAGGATACCTCGACTAAACGGGTTAGGTTAGGTTGGAACTGAGACCAACCACGGGCTGACGCGCTACCGCACGAACCAAGTTGGTCGCAATAACTAAGCTAAGGCACCGCGCGTCAGTAGCCTCCGAGCGCTACATCCAAGATGATCGCAATAACTAAGCTAGGGCTCCGCGCGTCAGTAGCATCCGAGCGCTACATCCAAGATGGTCGCAATAACTAAGCTAGGGCTCCGCGCGTCAGTAGCATCCGAGCGCTACATCCAAGATGGTCGCAATAACTAAGCTAAGGCACCGCGCGTCATTAGCATCCGAGCGCTACATCCAAGATGGTCGCAATAACTAAGCTAAGGCACCGCGCGTCAGTAGCCTCCGAGCGCTACATCCAAGATGGTCGCAATAACTAAGCTAAGGCACCGCGCGTCAGTAGCCTCCGAGCGCTACATCCAAGATGGTCGCAATAACTAAGCTAGGGCTCCGCGCGTCAGTAGCATCCGAGCGCTACATCCAAGATGGTCGCAATAACTAAGCTAGGGCTCCGCGCGTCAGTAGCATCCGAGCGCTACATCCAAGATGGTCGCAATAACTAAGCTAAGGCACCGCGCGTCATTAGCATCCGAGCGCTACATCCAAGATGGTCGCAATAACTAAGCTAAGGCACCGCGCGTCAGTAGCCTCCGAGCGCTACATCCAAGATGGTCGCAATAACTAAGCTAAGGCACCGCGAGTCATTAGCCTCCGAGCGCTACATCCAAGATGATCGCAATAACTAAGCTAAGGCACCGCGCGTCAGTAGCCTCCGAGCGCTACATCCAAGATGGTCGCAATAACTAAGCTAAGGCACCGCGCGTCATTAGCCTCCGAGCGCTACATCCAAGATGGTCGCAATAACTAAGCTAAGGCACCGCGCGTCAGTAGCCTCCGAGCGCTACATCCAAGATGGTCGCAATAACTAAGCTAAGGCACCGCGCGTCAGTAGCCTCCGAGCGCTACATCCAAGATGGTCGCAATAACTAAGCTAAGGCACCGCGCGTCAGTAGCCTCCGAGCGCTACATCCAAGATGGTCGCAATAACTAAGCTAGGGCTCCACGCGTCAGTAGCCTCCGAGCGCTACATCCAAGATGGTCGCAATAACTAAGCTAGGGCTCCACGCGTCAGTAGCCTCCGAGCGCTACATCCAAGATGGTCGCAATAACTAAGCTAGGGCTCCGCGCGTCAGTAGCCTCCGAGCGCTACATCCAAGTTGGTTGGCTTTTTTAGGGGTCCAAAATAGGAATTATTTGAGGTTCACAAAAAGAAACGTAATCATTATATTAGAGTGTTTCATAATATTTCTAGGAAAACAAAATAAGAATGATTCAAGGCTCCATTAAGTACTTGCCCTATTGAAATCCAATTTCATTTATTATTACTCACTGGTTTGTAAAACGTGGCAGACCATTTCCTAGAATGATCTATTAATAGAATGAAACAAGGCTTCATTATTGTATGAAGCCTATTTAATTAAGTTGAGCATTACACAATCAGGGCATATTTACTAACAGTGCCTCGCGGTTTCACCCGCACAAGTGTCGATCCCGTGGGAATATCGGGATAAAACCTATCCTATGTCGTTCCCCGGGATGCAATCTATCTCTCTGCCAAATTTTATCGAAATCCGTTCAACGGTTTAGGCGTGAAAAGGTAACAAACAGACAGCTTTCGAATTTATAATATTAGTATGGAGTCTTTGTCGCTGTACACACACACGGTTCTAAAATTGTCTGCCCCGTCGCGTTGGTCTCGTGGTTGCAAGCGCGACTGATGCGCGCGTAGTCCTGGATTTGATTCCTAGGTTGAGCAAAGTGTTATTGGGTTTTTCCAGTAATGAGAATTTCAATCAAGAATTTCAGATTAAGTTTGGAACTTGGCTGTGTGATATCCCCTTGCCTCGGAAAGCACGTTGAGTCGGCGTCGGTTGAGTTTGGCCGCCATTGCCGAAACACGATCTGGAGGACTATGTTCTAAAATTATACAGAATCTAACAATATGAACTTCAATCAATTGAGCCTGTCGCAGTCCAGTGCTGGACATGCGCTTTACTTTGTGCAAACTATCTCATCACCACTGCTCTCAAAACGGTGAAAGAAAACATCGTGAGGAAACCGGCATGTCCTTGGATCAAAAATTCGTTGACACTGTATCCCATCGCATCGGAAACATTATACGCTGATTATGCTTTGAATTTTTCAAAACCTTGCTTGCCAAAATCAATGAACATTTACATGCAATAAGTAGATGAAGGAACCGCCAGGTGGGTAGAACCAACTGGCGGTTCCTTCATCAACTTATTTGCCCTCCAATAAAAACTCCATCAAACCCCTCAGTGTTAATTGACTAATAACGTTGAAAATGCATAATTTACTTCATTATGAGGAAAGGCCACCAGAGCGAGCGATAGATGGAAGTCGGTAATTTATTCTGGAAAGGCATTAAAATAGGAAAATTTTATTCGACGCTTGAAGCTATTCTGTAGACTAGAGTTTTATATTTATGAGATGTTTTTGTGCGGAGCTGGAGTTGCTGGTTGCAATTTAACTGCAGGGAAGTAGTTAAATATTGGGAAAGGTGGGTTTGGGATTATAGGAAAGGTTTTATAAACATTTTTATCATTTTGAGGGCCAGTAAATGTGACACGCAGCTCGGTAGACACAACTTTGAGAAAGAGGCCTACAGAAGGATCCAGTTGGGTTGGGCAGCATTTGGAAAACTCCGTCAAGTCTTCTCGTCGCCTATCCCGCAGTGTTTGAAGACTAAGGTCTTCAACCAGTGCGTCCTGCCCGTCATGACATACGGTGCTGAAACGTGGACACTGAAGGTCGGGCTGGTACACAAATTCAAGGTCGCTCAGCGCGCTATGGAGCAAGCTATGCTCGGAGTCTCTTTAAAGGATAAAATCAGGAATGAAATTATCCGGAAAAGAACCGGAGTTACCGACATAGCTTGCAGAGTAAGCAAACTGAAGTGGCAGTGGGCTGGCCATGTCTGTCGAAGGACCGATGGCCGGTGGAGCAGACGAGTCCTGGAGTGGAGACCGCGTATCGGCAAGCGTAGTGTGGGATGCCCCCCAGCTAGATGGACGGACGACCTAAAGAAGGTGGCTGGGGTAGACTGGATGCGGAAAGCGGAGTACAGGGTGCAGTCTGGGAGAGGCCTATGTCCAGCAGTGGACTGCGATAGGCTGAGTTGATTGAAACGTGACACAATGGTGGGCATGTCGATTTCATTGACGTTCTATTATAACGTGTTTCCCTTGATAAATCTGAAACGATTACTTACTAGAATAAGGTTTATAACACAATTCATCTTAAAATATAAAACCACGTAAAGGGAAAGTCTTGTAAGTCGCTTTAGCTAGAAACCACGCAGATACTCGTATTTCTCTCTTGTTAGAAAACGCGCCCATTCTCCCAAATAATAGGTACCTACGTAGCCTTTTCTCATTTATTTCGAGCCTCTCAAGAAGAGTCTACAACGCCCAAAAACCTTCCATTAACCTACAGAAATATCGGAAGAATTTTCTTCGCTAACCTAACCCCCTCGCCTCTATCTGGCGGTCTGAAGTGTGCCGAAATATCTGGCGTGCCGAGTGCCCTACACATTGTTCGTCACGGTGTCTTCGTCAAAAATGCTGTCGAAAAACTGTAAGTGGGGGCCGCCGTAATTAAACCTCGGCATTTGACGGAGAAATGCGCCGATGAGATTGTTCAAACAGCTCAGCGTTGGAGGGTTGAAAGAGGCTCGTGCAATTATTTTTTACGGAGCTTCGGGTGTTAAATTTTTGTTTTGATGTAGGTGAGTGCGGAAGTGTGGGATGGGCCTGGAAATATAATTATTTTTCTTTGTGGCGTGACTTTTGTTTAAAGGTGTGCGGTCATTAAAAAAAGAGGGTGTGAGTTTGGTGATTGTATGATGAAATCTTCCTTTTTTCGCCAAGAGTTTTCGCATGGTTTTAAGCGTATAAGCTCAAAATTGTTTTTTACAATTTCCAGACCGTTAAAATTTTGGTTTGCATATACTTTTCTGCTAGTTCTTAGTCTAAAGTCAAGTGTACGATGACCAGCAGCTCCTCAAAGCAACTTGTAACAAGACTCTATTCTTGCTAAGATTAAACCTATCTTCAACCGATGAAGTTTACGTTCCAATAAATAACGCAATTGTTTCAATAATGAATATTTCACTATTTATCTTTTTCATTCGTTAGCAACCTACATCTAGCAAACACAAAGCATGCGTCCACCATACAAAACTGACTCAAAAACTATGAGTTCGGTTCTCATAAATATTCAATTAAATAGCACCATAACATATTACTGATGCTACCTACCTTCATACGCATTGCAAATGTTCGCGGCAGCACTACTCGTAATAAATCATCGCGCTAAAAATTATGGGGTTTCCTCTATGTGGTTTATGCTTTTGTTTTTAAGGGTAGTTATTAAATGTCGGTTTTGTTTGTTTTGTATTTTTTGTGAAGTTATAGGCTCTTGAATTGTATGGTGTGTGGTCGGTTCTAAATGTAGACTTGTTTCTTTTCGTGCGTGCTGAAGAAGTAGGTAAGGATTTACTTCTAATAGCAGATTATAACATTGTCTGCCTATCAAACATGATAGGTCGTGCAAGCTTTTAAAGCTTGCACGACCTAAGTTATAAGTACAACTAGCGGCGCCCCGCGGTTTCACCCGCATAAGTCTCGATCCCTTGGGAATATCGGGATAAAAAGTAGTCTGAACCAAGCAAGACCTGTATTACAGGTCATGGTTCACCCATGTGCCAAATTTAATCTAAATCCGTTTAGCCGTTTTAGCGTAAAAGCGTAACTAACAAACACACAAAAAAACGAATCTTTTGTCTGTATAATATTGGTTTAAATAAGGATCAGATTACTAAAGCGCGATCTCCAAAGCAACCCATTCTTCTCAGATCAAGCACCGCAACATTTAACTTGTCTTATTGATCGCAAATGTACCTTCAATTAGCAATTTAAAGATAGAAAACGGAAACTCAAAACCATCATCCAAGTCTTTTTTTAAAAAAAAAAAACGTTGCCCCACACTAGGAATTACTCCTGTACCGTGGGTGCGTTTACAAACAGTTAAATTCACAAACAGCCAGACCCGGAACAACTGTAGGCAATACAAATATTTGTTCCGTGCGGAAATTGAACCCGCGACACGCAGCGCAGCAGTCGATCGCTCAGCCACTGCGCCAACCGTGTCGTCGTCTATTTATTTCATCAATGCCCTAAAAACAAATGTCAACCAAATAAATTGTATTTATTAAACAAAAAACCGACTCCCACGCACATACCGGCACACATGCGTCCTTTAATCTTATAACCCATAAATTACTCGCCACGTCAATGCGTACACGGTTTTTTACTAAAACCTTCTTTTTTTGTTCTTTATTCGTTCTCAAATATTTCAATAACTCGATAACTGCCTGCTACCAGTTAAGCCAGCGTTATAGTTGGATCAAATCTTATCTTTTATCTCACAGTATCTTAAGGTCTTGGTCCAGTAGAGGTTCCCAGCTGCAGATATGCTGGGATATAGGGGCCGTCTCCACGAGCGAGAAAATCGCGGCGATATTATCGTCGTGCCACGTATTTCTATACCTACACTCTTTTTTTTTTTTTTTTGGGTGGGATGTCATCAAATGACTCCTCCCGCTCTGGGCGGAGCGGAAGGGAGTGTCGTGTTCCTTCCTTAGCCCTTTATCTTCCGGGCCAGCGGTAACCCTTTCGGACAATCCCGCTGACCCGACAGGGCAATACACTCTCTTAGAACGTGTGGAGACATCCACACGGCGATATCATTGCGGCGAAAATTAGAAGGCACGGCGTACTAAGGCCGCGATTCTCTCGCTCGTGGAGACGGCTTCTTAGATAGACAGTTTCTTTGGATAAATATTTGGATTAATAATGGGAACAACTTGAATTTTGTTATGTAAATCGGATAGTAGACATAGGATAGTTATTGTTACGAATCTTTTGTGAAATAATTACATAAATAATAACAGCAACGCATCAACATCATCAGCCTACAGTAGTCCACTGCTGGACATAGGCCTCTCCTATTTGCACGCCACTCAACTCGATTTTCAGTAACTCTTATCCAGCTGCTACCAGCAACAACGCGTTTTTATGTAATTTAGTTTTAATCGTGTAATTTTTCTAGTAAGAATCTAACCTACTGGAAAATTACACGGCTTTAATTAAGTAAGTATCAGAAAAATGAAGCCCATTCTTTTTTTTTTTATACTACATGTATATGTCAGTCCGATTAATTTTATTCACTAGTTACTTAAGTTAAACTAATGATAGTTTAACTTAAGTAAACAAAAGACAAGCTCCTTCACTGTTAGGGTTTGAGAGTATAGAATTCAGGATTCCAACCTGCAATTTGTCCAGATTCAACTTTACCAATAATTCCTCTCTCTGCATGAAATTGAACACATTCCATCAACAAATGGTATACATCGTCTATTATTCCACAAGCATCACATTTAGGGGAAGAAACCGCTTTTCCATTAAAAAGCCCATTCATTTCTAAGTGCAATAGAAACACGACTCAAGATTTTAACAAAGTACAATAAACAATAACTACTACATAAAATTATAATTAAGGTACCTACTTACATCCTGATTTATTAAACATTATACTTTATTTACAGAACATTCGTATACAATAAATTGTTATCTCGTAGAATCCAAAAAATTAACAAAAGCCCATCTCCACATAGCATATCCGCCAGTACACCCCAACCTAAACCTATGCGCGTCGATCTTCGTGTGTGATCCGATATCGACGCATCACATTACTTTTATCGGCGCGTGCGCAACCCATCCGCCAGATAATGCTGCGATAAGAAGAGCTTGTTAAAATCTTTTGATCTGAAGCCTGCGTAGGAGTGTTTTTGGAAGATTGTTTCTCATTTCTTTAGAATGTTGTGTTGAAATAAAAACGACGTAAAAATCTCATTACACAATTTATATGATATAAAAGTTTGTCGCGAGATTTACCTGCGTAGATAAACAAGTAAATTAAATAACATGATGTGATTGATTTAATTTTTTTTTAATTTTCAAACTAAGTATATACGAGTACCAACTTAAATCTCGCGACAAGCTTTTATATCATATAAATTGTGTAATGACGTTATAAGTTGATAGTAAAAGTTTTAAAGGAAAAGTTTATTTTATTATTTTTAGCGCATTTAAATAAAAGCTTGTTTTTAAAAAGATTTTTTACTTTTAATTTATTAGTAGTAGGCTTTTTGTATTTTTTCGTACAATCCGATATGGACCTAAATCTAAAACAATCATCATCTGCCTAGCCTTTTCCCAGCTATGTTGGGGTCGGCTTCCAGTCTAACTGGATGCAGCTGGATACCAGTATCTTACATGGAGCGACTGTCTATCTGTCCTCCACATCCCAGTTACTGAGTGATACGATACCCCTTGGTAAGACTGGTTATCAGACTTTCGGGCTTCTAACTACCCGTAACGACTGTCAAAGATCCACGAATGACAGCCGGAACTAACGGCGTAATGTGCTTTCCGAGGCACGGAGGGGTCTCCGTATGTAAAGATGGTCACCCATCCACGGACCAACCGCGGCAAGCGTAGTTTAACCTGATCGATCGACCTGTGTGGCCGTTATTATTTAGCCACAATAATAACAGCCGCAAACATTGAATTAAATAACTAACATTAAATTGTTTTGATATCTTACTTCACAAGCAACACCGCTACTACATCCAGGTTTATTTTGATTTATGGGAACCGTAGCTATAACACCTAATAGTATTTTTCTATTTTTTTTATAATTTGGAACAATCTTTCCGAAACGTCATTGAAATTTTGGATTTTTTCGTCAATAAAAACGGGAAAGGAATTGTCAAAGATTGGAGACCCATGTATGTCGGTCCCCGAACTGCCCGATCACATCGATTTCGAGCTTCGCATATGTGTCATGCGACGCTACGTCTGAGCAAAAGGACGGAGCGAGCTAGGCGAAGAGAGCTTTTGTCAATAATTTTGATTTCTGGAGCTATTGCGTTAAATTTGGGAAGCGTCAGATGTCTGTCAGTAGGTACTGTGCGCTAAATATGGTTCACATTTCTTTTTATAATTAGGTACCATTTCAATCTACTTTGATAAAAGGACTTAAACTGACTGATTACGTAATTGGGGACCAATGAAACGTTTCCTATTTAAAAACGAAAATATATATTTACTAGCCTTTGCCCGCGGCTTCGCTCGCGTTAAGTATTATTAAAAAAAAACTAATACATTTACATCCTCCATCATCCCTTATTTTATCCCCATGGGGGTTGAATTTATCAAAATCCTTTCTTAGGGGATGCCTACGTCATAGTAGCTATATGCATGCGAAGTCTCAGCCCGATCGGTTTAAAATTGACAAAGTTTCATACAAACTTTCATCGCCTATTTTCTCCCCTTGGGGGTGGAATTTATCAAAATCCTTTCTTAGCGGATGCCTATGTAATAACATCTACCTGCATGCCAAATTTCAGCCCGATCCCTCTAGTGGTTTGGGCTGTGCGTTGATAGATCACTATGTCAGTCAGTCACCTTTGAGTTTTATATATTTAGATTTATCCTTACACAACACAAACAAATCATCTACAAATAAAATATACCCACCAATTAAGATCCTTCGTAAGATCTTTGTAGGAGTATTAAAAAGCGCTTCTCCTTAACATTACATATAATTTGATACTCATTTTGATTGGTCAGATAAGTCAGTAATCATTTAGATGAACGAAAATAGTTAGGAGATAAGTAGACATGGGCGTTTTTACATCCTAATTGAAATGAGGTTTGATGTGAATCTCGACCGAATCAGATTAGTTTTCACCCACGGAAGCGCGACAAAGGGAAGGGATTTGTGCGAGGTTGTGTGGGTTTTTCATTAAATAGGAGATGGATTGGTCAATAGTAAAAGTAATGTTATTTTTAGAAAGGAATGTTTTTATTGACAAAGGGAAAGATAAACATGGGCAACTAGCTTCAACTTTCTGACTAACTGACAGACTATTTAATTTTGACAATTCAAAAGTGCCTGTACAAGGTTTAATTGAAATAAATGCCATGTCCTGAATAACTATTAAAAAAAAAGTAACATAAAGGAAACGCGTCATGACAAAATCAAACTGTTAGATAATACGAGCATCATTAGTACAATACTCACCTTGGAAATTGGAACACAGAAATTCTGTTCCGCATAAAGGCTCCTTCAAACAGGCGCGACACGCGATAAAATCGCACGCGACACAAAGGCACCGCAAGTCGCGCAATGAGCGGTGCCTTTGTGTCGCGCGCGATTATATCGCGTGTCGCGCCTGTTTGTTGCAGCCTTAATAACGATAACATTTGAAGCACCTTAAATGTATAAAGTCTTACTGCTCATACACATGAGTGGCACGCGCCAACGGCAGAGGTTATTGCAGTCGCCGACACTCGGCAGAGACAACTGCAACCATCGACGCGTCGACGGCTGCATAAGACGAGTGTCGACTACTGCAGTTGCCTCTTCCATTGGTGCGTGCCGCTCGTGCTTATGAGCACTTAACCTCCAAGCTATTTACTTATTATGAATCAAAGTCAAAGTCAAATCATTTATTTCAAATAGGCACATTAAAGGCACTTTTGAACGTCAAAAATTACAGTAAAATTGAGTTGATTCTAGTCGCCCCTTCCAATAGGTAGTGTTCGTATGGAGAAGAATGGCAAACAAAATCCACCGTTACTCTTTTAAAATGTTTTCCAAGGTTTTGTATATATCATTATATGTGAAGACGATGCATATAGAATAAAATTAGTCTACCACAAAAGATAAAAAGAATTAAAAATGGAGCTATTTAAAATACAATGCCCTGGAGTTTCAGAGTAAAATAAGAAAACACAAGAAAATCACTGTACCTAGTCATAAATAGATCAGCATTTTTCAGAAAACATTGTTTTCTTGCTTGCCTAACCAGTCCCGCTCAACAGTGCTTGTAAAAAACACATAATAAACGCACATTTATACAAGGAACTTTCATTAAAACACCCCATTTTAAAGCTAAACCCCACTATATTAAAGTTCAAACTAAAGCAACACATAAAACGGCGCTAGGGTCTAAACAATAAGCTCCTCTTTATTGTAGTGGGTAAAAGACACTCGGTGGCGAGGGAGCCGCAATGCGTCATAATTCGACTCCGATGACTAACTGCCTAGTTTTAAGCGGGATAAGTTTGGAATTACTGGATGAAAATTATTGGAAATAGTTGTGAGAAGTTGTTTTAGATCGACAGATATGGTATATGCTGCTTTATCACAGGCTAGCGATTTAGTCACCTACACTCATATAGTTAATTCTAACCGTCCTACTGAACGTACGTTTTTCTAACTGAACTGAACTGAGCTGTGCTGTTAGGGTGTTTGTTGCGCCTCTTCAATTTCCCGTGTTGAAGAATTTCCCAATGGTGAAGGGCGGGCGTTTCGGGGGACTGTCTTATGTAATTTTGACGTTCTAATATAGATGCGCAATCTACCGGGTTTAAACCCAGTGCTTTTGATAAACACCCGATAAACGGTGTTTACAGGTGAGGGGCCCGTGGCTAAATAATAACAGCCGCACAGGTCGATCGATCAGGTTAAGCTACGCTTGCCGCGGTTGGTCTGTGGATGGGTGACCATCTTTACATACCGAGACCCCTCCGTGCCTCGGAAAGCACGTTAAGCCGTTGGTCCCGGCTGTCATTCGTGGATCTTTGACAGTCGTTACGGGTAGTTAGAAGCCCGAAAGTCTGACAACCAGTCTTACCAAGGGGTATCATATTACCCAATAGCTGGGTTGTGGAGGTCAGATAGGCAGTCGCTCCATGTAAAATACTGGTATTCAGCTGCATCCGGTTAGACTGGAAGCCGACCCCAAACATAGTTGGGAAAAGGCTAGGCAGATGATGAAACGGTGTTTACAGGTGTTTATCGGAATCTCAAAGCACCGAGTTTAAGCCCAGGTGGATTGCCCATCAATCCGTTCGAATAGTGCTAATTCTTGACCTAATTTGAATAAATTAACAATAATAATTTATTCACATTAAAAATACACAAGACCTATGAAGTTCCTGACTCCTGAGCCAGGTTCAAAGACCTGTTTATAGGATGCAGTGTCTTCTCCCATTAGTAATGTCACAAAAGCAAAATAAAAGACTTTAGATTTGGATTTTTGAACAATTTTTTCTTACGAAATCCATATCCGATTCGTAAATGCCTTGTAGACTCATAGATGCTTCGATATGTTGACCGTTTTCTATTGTATTAAGTGCCTACCTTTTAACGGTGTAATTTGAAAACATTTTAAAAGCCAATTATTTTTTGCCGGCTCTTCTCCATGAAAACAACCAATTGGAACCGTGCGCCTTTGCTCACTTGAATGACTAAATCGCCATCCTATGTGTACAGACGCCAGCACATCAACTACTACAATCTGTCAAATTTCTTTAATAGATTTTCAACTTTATCGCTAAAGCATAAGGTTCAAAGTCGACTGGGAAAATTTGACAGTTTCGGGTAGCTTGATGTGCTGGCGTCTGTGCGCTATCAGAGTAACGTAGCTCATAATTATGCCTACCATCAGTTAGTGTCGTGTAGTATGAGTGTATTGAAATATATAATGTAATAATTAAAAAATGCAAGCTAAGACACGTCTCTTTCTTTCTTTCTTTCTTCTTTCTTTCTTTCAGTTAAAACATATATAGGCACTTTTGAATTGTCAAGAAGTCGGTCAGTCAGAAATATGAAGTTAGTTGTTCATTCCAATGGAGAAGAATAGGCAAGAAACTCCACGGTTGCATCATTCGTCGCCGTCATGTCGTCTTGGTATGGCGGTTTTCGGGCAGCATGTGATGGTTGCTTGTTGAAAATTTAGTGTAATTTGCCTAGATGACGTATTGTGTTTTGCCTAGGTGACATATTGTGTTTTCTATAATTTACTAGCAGCGCCCCGCGGTTTCACCCGCGTAAGTTATGATCCCGTGAGAAAACCTATCCTATGTCCATTCCCGGGATGCAATCTATGCCTTTGCCAAATTTTATCAAAATCCGTTCAGTGGTTTAGGCGTGAAAAGGTAACATACAAACAGGGTTACTTTCGAATTTATAATATTAGTATTTATAGTTTATAAGTATGTAGTATAGTATGAAGTATGGATTTTCTTTCTTGAGTATCTCTTACAGATATCTCTCTCTTACAGATATGTAATGTGGTTTGAAATCACGAACATGCTGTTAGCAAGCGTGGTCAATGCTCGCTATTTGCATACATACAAAAACACACCTTCTTCCACGGGGTCAGGCAAAAACTTCATAACGCCACGAGCATCATCATCACTACATCATCGACACCATCATCATCATACCCATCATCACCTTACCATTACCATCATTCATTCATTCATTTTTTTTTTTTCATAATCATCACCTTAGAAATGTAAAAAATCTATGATCATCACATACTCCTTTAGCTTCGATTCGTCATTCATCTGGTAATACACGCCCGCCGGTTACGAGTACTCCACGCCTGATCTTTGAAGAAAATCACCAGTAACTTCACTATTTATTTGAGAAGGAATTGATTCTTCAACGTAGGAAATAATATAGAAATCCAGCAACAGCTTTCTTGATAGAAACTCTTAGAATTTGTAAGATGAAGTTGCTAGAAAAGCCACTAAAAACAGTTTCTGCAATTTTATTCCCACTTAAAAGCGAAAAAGACGCATCCAGTGGCGCATTTACCGCATTAAGACAAAGCGTGGTTCCCCTCCAAGACTAGAGCAGCTAGACCAAACACAAGTCTAGGTTTTAAGTACTAAAGCTGTTTCTAGGTAATTACTTTCGCGACGGGACGCAGGGATCAAGTGACATTAAATTAATTTCAAATGGTGCGTGATAGTATTTTCGTAGAGTGCTTTCTTGATAGTTTTATTCGTAATTGCCCAATTTTGGTCTTTGTGTAATTGGGGAATGTTTCGATGTGTAGTTTCCACGTGATTATTGTAAAACTTAGGTAGGTAGTTATCTTGCAGTCAATGGCTTCCTCAACCCTTAGGTAAGTACCTATTTCGGATTTTCCTCGTCGACCAAAATGGATGTTGTTTGTGTCGTTTGGTACATTTCGTAAAAATTGGTACAGTTTTAATATTTTTGTCTAACATTATTATCATCAGTAGGTGCCTTGATGATTTTTACTGATACCTAATAATCAATATCGTCACTGGAAAGGAGAAAATGCTCTTTAGCATTTTCTCCTTTCCAGTGACGATATATACGATTTATACGATATATTTATTGCAATCCAGAATGTGAACTTCGGTGGTAGGTTACAAAGACCATGATCTTGGCAGGATCTTGACCTTGTAGACCCTGTCGGGCACAACAAAGTAGCAGAAGAGGAGAGGGCTATAGTTTGACAACTTTATTTGTTATTTCATTCAAACCTTCTGTAGGAGTCGCGACCAGCGCGGTATAGACCTATGTTGCTAAATTAAACACTTCATACACTTTAGAGGTTTATTGTTAAAACGGTTGCTATACTATTCTACGCTAAATGCTTATGAATGAATTGCTAATAAGTACGAATGCACCCGGGTTGCTGTCCGACTATGCACTGAAGCCGCGCCGCGCTCGGCGCGGCGTAATTGATTAGCTAGATCAGCAAAACGTGTTCGATCGTAATTATTACATCGAACACCTTCAATTTATCATATTGTCAGCTGAAAGAGTCCACTGCTGGACATAAGCCTCTTTACGCATCGTCTATTATTTAAGTAATTATTATAAAAAAACATGTAGGTAATTATTTGAACATATGTAATTTAAATATTTAATAGCATTTGGACAATAGAAGTTGTTATAGTTTATTTATGAATGTATGAAAAGTTTGTACCTACTTTTTAATTATTTCCGGTAATTTATTATTAATAATAAGTAACTAACTTACTAGATACACTTGCCTTATTGTCAAGGACATATTAATTGTAAGACTATGTAATTTAAAGAACATTGGTACGTATTGTCGTTTATTTTAACTTGGTTAGTATCAATAAACTGCCTCGTTGGTCGAGTGGACGCAAGTGCTACTGCTGAACATGAGGTCCTGGGTTCGATTCCTAGGTTGGGCAGAGTGTTATTAGGTTTTTCATATGGAATTTCTCAGTAGCAGCCTGGTAGATTTGTGCCCCGTTGATGACAATGGGCTCGCCCAATATTACATGGGATTAAAACATGACGAAGTATCACTTAAGTGAAGGTTTAAGAATTGGAACAGTCAAGTTCGATGAAGTTCTTCTTGGTTAATCAGCAATGACTTCAACGTATATTGAACTGATTCTAATTAAGACCCAAGTCATAATAAAAGTAAATTATTGATTTAAAAACAATTACCCCAAATAATTTTATTCATACTTTAGAAAGTTCAATAAACATTCACTGCTCTTAAAGCACTTATAAGCTGATTATATTGAAGATTTCACTTTGATCTAATATTGAGGTTATAGTTATAAATGCAGGCATTTACGTGGGATAGTATTAGGTGGGCACCATGTTTAGGCAAAATTATTTAAATCTTCATTAAGATGTAAGTTAACGTTTCATAATTAAATACTACTAGCTGCGCCCCGCGGTTTCACCCGCGTAAATGTCGATTCCGTGGGAATATCGGGATAAAAAGTAGCCTATATGTTAAACCAGGGTGTCAGCTACCTCCACACAAAGTTTTATCAAAATTGGTCCATCCGTTTGAGCGTGAAGAAGTAACAAACATATAAACACACACACACCCCCACACACTCACAAACTTTCGCCTTTATAATATTAGTGTGATTAACGTTTATAACTAAACAGACAGCTGTGCTGCTGGGGAGTTTGATGCGCCACTTCTTCATTCCAGTTAAAGCACTCTGATGTGGTGAATGGTGGGGTGTTTTGGGGGACTGTCTTAAGTAATGTTCACGTTTGTTTAACTAGGGATACACGCGCCCGTAGCTTGCACACTAGCATACCAGCTCCTGCACGTGCCAGCTACTGTCATGTGTATACGCTAACTGGCATGCCTGTAACTGGCATACAAGTAGCTAGCACAACATTTGATTTATTTGCATGCCCCTTGAGGAAGGGATCGCGGGGGGTTGCCAAAGCATACTTTTGTGCGATGCGATGGTAATACTGGCATACAAGGGCACAACTTGCATGCCAGTATTACTTGCAAATGTATCCGCAGTGTGCCAGTTACTCGGTCGTCGTTTCAGCCGATAGACGTCCACTGCTGGACATAGGCCTCCCCAATTTTGGGAGGGTTTGCCATAATCGCCACGCTTGGCAGGCGGGTTGGCGATCGCAGTATGGTATGATGGTGGAATACATAGAGAACGCTGCTGCCCATTCTCCGGTACGACCCTTAGTCGCCTTTTACGACACCCACGGGAAGAAAGGGGTGGTGGTATTCTTTAAGTCCGGCACCACACAGACAAGTTACTCGGTATATGCCAGTAACTTTCATGCCAGCTACTTTCCCAATTTACTGGCATGTGTATCCCCGGCTTAAAGTGTTAATTCTCAGCCCAGTTTGAATAATAGACTTGTGATCTAGATAGAAATGTCAAAGCTGTACAAAGCATGTTTTTCTTACCAATAATATAACAAATTAAGTTTCTGCTCGCAATCCCTTAGGTAGGGTACGTGCTATCAACGCCATAAGTAATCATACCCTTGGCTCGACGTAAAGGGACTCGACATAAATGGAACCATTCCTCAAAATATACCAGCAGTCACACATTGATTTGTGAAATTGTGAACAAAAATAAAATTATGAGTCCCACCGACTATAAATGCTTTCAAACTAATTGGTTTGTTAAAAGGTTACCTAACGCCGTACAGCGATAGCATCGCTGAAGGTAAAGGTTACAAACGTAAGAGCTTCAGAAGGCTTACACAATATTGAGGGAACTTTTGAAAGACATAACAGCTCACCTGTATACCCCGGTAGCCAACGGTGCCCTGTAGACAACGGTGAACAGCAGTGTTCACCCACATTTCCCCAGTTTCCTTTAAGTACCATGTACTAGGAATCTCGCTCAGAAGTCGCCCTTACGACGACGAGACTAACGAGGCAGATGCTGTTGTCTGCTGAGTGTGGGATCCTGGGTTAGATTCCCCGGGTCGGGCAAAGTGTTATTGAGTTTTTCCATTAGGATTTTCTTCCGGAGTTTGGAAGTTGACGGTGTGACACCCCCGTGCCTCGGAAAGCACGTTAAGGCATTCGTCCTGCGCCTGATCTCACTCCGGTCGTGTCGGATTGCCGACCCATCGGACTATGAGAGTGTGGGAAGAGGGAGTGCACCTGTGTCTGCGCGCACACTTGTGCACTTCGCGCCGAAAGGCTAGCCTCCGTTGAGATTGGCCGCCGTGGCCGAAATACGGTCTAGAGGACTCTAGCCTATTGCCAATAACTGGGCACAAATCCACTTACAGCCACTGACTGCTACTTAGAAGTTCCAAATGGAAACACTCAATGATAATTTGGAATCCAAGAATCTTATGTTCAGCAGTAGCACTTGCGAATAGACCAACGAGGGAGGCTGATTAAAATAAACTAATCGGTAAGGCGTGCTCAATCTTTATCCACTTTTAAAATGGGTTATTCCGATATGATCCCCTAAACACGGCTCCATGCCCCTCCCTCTACGCCCGTCTCCTCGATCCCCTGCTAGTTCTTCTTCTGTTTTAATCTCTCTCTTATCCACTATAAACTTTCTCATTCCGGTTTGATCCGCTTTTTCATTTTGTTTTTATTCCTGAAGGATCGTCAGCAACAAAATATGCGTACAGGGTTTATTATTTATTATTATAAAAAAGCACTTTCTCTCTCATTAAACATCATGATTATATTTTATTTGCTCCTGTTTCATGTTTATTATTATATATTTATTTATTTAGATAAGTATAATACTTTATGTATGTCTTTATTGTATTAGGTAAATGCTACACCACAGACTACCTATTTTAAGTATTTGGCTCTCCTTCCCTATTTTAATCTTGTCTTTAAAAGATTTCTCATAGCAATAAGACCGCCCATTGTGTCACCCTCTGTAAAATTTCTACATTTATGTCTGTAATTTACATGGTGTAATAAATAGAGAATAAAGAATATTCTATTCCGTTTAGAATATTACTAACCCCGCGGTTTCACCCGAGTAAATGTCAATCCCATGGGAGTATCGGGATAAACAGTAGCCTATATGTTAATCCAGAGAGTCAGCTACCTCCATACAAAACGTTATCAAAATTGGTCCAGCCGTTTGAGCGCGAAGAAGTAACTAACATACAAACACACCCCCACACTCACAAACTTTCGCCTTTATAATATGTAGTGTGATAAAGAATATTCTATTCTGATTAGAATATTATTAACCGTTCTCATTGAAGAACCTCTAACAGAATGACGAATGATTTCATAATTTTGCTAAAGTTCTAGCGTAAACGATTTGTGTCACTAAATAATAAACTATTAGCAAAACTTATAATCCGTAACTTTTCAATAAATTCGCCTAGCCTTTTCCCAACTATGTTGGTATAGGCTTAAGGCTCCTTCCAACAGGCGCGACACGCGATAAAATCGCGCACCACACAAAGGCACCGCAAGTCGCGTAAAGAGCGGTGCCTTTGTGTCGCGTGCGATTCGCGTCGCGCGTCGCGACCGTTTGTAGGAGCCTTTACAGTCTAACCGTTCGCAGCTGGCAACCAGTTTTTTATACTGAGCGACTCCACAACACGATACCCATAGGGAAGGATAGTTGTCAGACTTTTGGAATTCTAACTACCCGTAACGACTGTCAAAGATCTACGAATGACAGCCAAGAATCACTGTAGGTACCTAAGAAAAGTAGGTATGTTATTTGTTGTGGGTCTTCTCCATCTTCATGTTTAGTGTTGTAGGTGACGGTTTTATTGCAAGAACGTTATAAATAGCAATAAAATTACTCGCTCAATGGCGCCACGGTGTTTGGATTGATTTATTACACCCTATAATGAGTAGTTTGACGTAAGTCGTTTTAAATGAGATCTCTATCTTTATAGGTGAAGTTTGGCGTTTTAGGGAAAGTACCTTGATTGACGCATAAGTGCCTTTAAAATGTTGACAGTGCCTATTTACAAGTAAGAGAATGGACAAATTATGTCGTACAGATCAACATAATGCTAAATTCCATCTTTCTTTTATTTATTTTTGATAAGTGAAGGACTAAGTATGTTAAACAGTTGAGGTTGTATGACAGAATGAAAGAAAATGCGTTTTTTTTTTCGCTAAAAATAATGCAGAGATGGAACACAAACACAAAAAATATCTTGGAAAAAAAAAACAGTGGCACTCCGGGAGCGCCGGACAGAAGTGAAAACAAAACAAACAGAATACTTTGCCATCACTCACTGACATATCGGATATACATTAAAACCGAGCACATCCCGAGGACAGTCGAACACATCCGAAGCGGTGTCGGTTACGGTAACACTGGTGTGTGTTCAATAGTTTTTTCCCATCTCAAAAAATGGCCAACCCGCCAGAAGAAGTGTTCACTTAAAAAAAAATATTATGTATGGAATATTGATGATGAATCTAACACGATAAAACCTAAATGTTTGGCTCACATGGAGGATTTTTTATAATAATTGTGTGGTACTTTCAGAAGCGTCCATCTGCCCCTGTAGCGTGCAGACGCTGGACATGATAATGAAGTGCCCCATTGGATGTGGGCAGCAGCGTCATCTATGAATCTTCATCTGAGCGGAAAATATACAAAAATTATGTAGAACATGATGTCGCAATGAACAAATTGATCACTAAGAAGAAGGCTGGAGCGTCAAGGACGTATAAAGCTAAGCAACCTCTAATAAATTGATGCTGAAGCATAATGATCACACACCACACCACACGATCATTCTATAGACCCCCAAAATTCACAACCAAGCATACGGACATAGTTCCTCTATCCCCTTGTAAATAAAAACACACTAACAATAAACTCTCGAAGTTTTCCGTAATTTTGCATGGGGTGCGTATTTTTGGTGGCAAGGTCGCTGGGACCTTCCGCTCAAACAAGTTTATTATGTAGATAGTTTGGAACTGCGTTAGGTATTCTTAATAGCTCCTCGAGTATGTTATTGTTTCAATATATCTGAATATTTTGTAGTATTTTATTTTCTAGCTTAGTAATTTTGCTGGATGAAATAATTTAATTTAATATAATTATCTAAAACTTACTTTTAGCTCCTAAAATTGGGAAAGAATGCATTATGAGGAAACCAGCATGAGTACCGAAAAAATCGAATACATGTAACATCCACCACCAATCTCCACTGGGCCCCGTGGCCTTACCTTAGTCAAAATATATGGCTTGGCCATTTCGCTACATTCACATGAGCGTAAGGTAAAAAACTCTCATACTGTTAATGGTCGTAAGGTGAAAAACTCTCATACTGTTAATGGTCGTAAGGTGAAAAACTCTCATACTGTTAATGGTTCTTGTAGTAACGAAACGGCCAAGCCTTATATTTTGACTAAGGTGTAGAGTTTGCGAAGTTAGGCCTTGTAGAGTTATGGCGTGTAGAGTTATAAGCTTGGCTCTACATGAAATCTGATTACTTTTTGACAGTGCGAGCTACATGGTCTCGTCTTGGCAACATTTAACATGAAATGTTTTTGTGGGATACTTTATTCAGGCACTTAGCTACACCAAAAACCAGTCTCAATGATATCATTTCATACAAACAAACTCATTTTTATTTAAAATCATAGTAAGATCTTTTGCGATTGTTTGATTAAAATGTAAATTTCAACGTGCAGCATGAGAAACTACTAAAATTAATATAAATCCATGTATTACGTAACAGATTATTTATTAAATATTGATAACGCTGAGACGTTCTCTGGCCCTGGACCCTCCTTATATAGTATCGACTGCGTTGATACACATACCACGCTCATCTCTAATCTTTAAATTGTTTTATAACTAAGTCAATTAACAAATTATTTTAAAGATCAAAGGTCAGTATAGCCTTTGATGTTTACTTTATGAATATTCAACGATTGAAGTAATTTGGGGTTATTTGGTACCTTCATGATTCTCGGTCACGGTGAGCTGGGGACGGATGGTACTTCAATCTCGCTTAGACCAAATAAATTGGAACATTTTGACACGTCCGTGAATCTCGGTTGGTTATTTATGGTCATTTGGTACTAACACTGGTTTCTCATAAACAACCCACAACATCGTAAATAAAGTTATTATTTTATAGTGGTTGTTAGTCAAGGGATGATGTTTTATTATATACGTGATAGCCTAAGATACGGGCCTGTTTACGAGTATGTACATTTTGTATGCGCAGTAAAATTACATGTTTATTAATATGAACGTATGTATGTAAATGTTTAACGAAATATTATGGGCTTTTGCCTTTCATAACCTATCAGGTTACGTGAATACGTAGATTTTGGAACGGATAAGAATTATGGTTGACGTAAGGATAAAAAAAGGATTTCAGTGAATCCATGCACCTTTACACAATTAATAGTACAGTTCTCAGCATAGAATTAATGTAAGTAATTCATCAACTTGTCCTATTTGTAGAATGAAAATATAATAGGCATGTAGGACGAGTTGATAAATTACTCGAATTATTGTCAAATTTTTTTAAAAAGCATTCTGAACATTTAATTCATTACGACGCTTAGTTGACGAACAAGTGATCAATTAATAGTTAGTCGAGATCATATCTGTGTTGCCTTGAACTAAACCTTCACTTGGCTTTTTTATGTTTGTACACAAGCGATTCAATAAATAAGGTACTTACTTACACACTTATTTCTACCTGACGGGTTTTCCGCTTACTCAGCATCAAATATTTGCCAAAAAGTGGATGAAAAATCATTCTCTAATTGCAGACATAGCTATGCTTCGTTCAGAAATAGCTGGATGGTGCTGATCCACGCGTCATGTTCGTGAACGAGCGCCGTCGGTTGAGACTTGTCATATCTTAACTGCCAAGGCTTATTTTTAATCTTATATTTTGAATTGTTTGTTCATTTGTATCTTTTTTTACATTTTTCTCACATGTAGAAGCAACAAGAATAATGTACCCAGGATTTTGTAATATCTTGATTTAAAAGAGCGTCCATGGAGTATCTTGCCCGTTCTTCTCCATAGAGATTTACGTTTTAGAATGGGCAACTAGCTTCAACTTTCGGACTAACTGACAGACTATTTAATTTTGACAATTCCAAAGTGCCTGTAAAGGTTTAATTGAAATAAATACTTTGAGTATGTATGTGTGATCAAATGATCCGGGCATTATATATGACTAAACGTAATATAAATAAACAAAATCTTCATCTGGCTCTTTTCTGTTTGTAAACAAGCGATAAATATTAAATTAGGTAATTCTACACTCGAGGGGCTCGTGGTTAAGTAAAAACAGCCGCACGGGTCTGTCAGGTTAAACTTCATTTGCCGCATACGGCGGAAAGCACATTAAGCAGTTGACCCCGCCTGTCATTCCTCGATCTCTGACAGTCTTTACGGGTCGTCAGAAGCCCGAAAGTCTGACAACCAGTCTTTCCAAGGAGTATCGTATTATGCAGCTAGTAACCCTACTTCATGTAAAATACTAGTATTCAGCTGCATCCAGTTAGATATAAGCTGACCCTGAAATAGTTAATGAAAAGCTCGCAGATAATGAGGTAATTCTACACTTATTTCTAGCTGACGTTTTCAAACTTATGAAGACTCCCTCCCTCCCTTTCTCCTTGAAAGTACTCCTCCCTTACTAACTACCGTAAAACAAAACGGCCCACTATACAGTATGATACAAAAATATTGAGTGACCCTTCGACCTCAGTAGAATTGTTCCCTCGGCCTTGTGGAAGCATTTATATTTATTGATGCGTCAAACGGCCTCCGTCTCGTTATTTATTTGAATGGATTTCATAAATAAGTAACACAACCTTTCCATGATCTACTAAAGAAATTTCTTTGATATTTTTCTTGTTTTGATTGATGATTTTTAGTTGTCTGTAAGATGAGATTGTTTTGAGAGGTTTTAGAGACGGTTGAGTTTATTTTTTGTTTATTTAGGTACTTTTTAATGTAAATAATGACACAGACAGTGCTTCCTTACCCAAACCGTTCGTTCCACCCGCTGAAGAACACCTGGACATGAGTTCCCTTGGGTAGTCTTTAAACAAACTCCGGACCCAGGTTGGCCGAAGCAAGGAAAACCTGTTCAGGTGGAGATTCATAGACGACTCCGCCTTGGAGTGTAAATGTGGTGCTGTTCTATAAACGATGTCGTGTCCTGCGTGACCTATCAGCTGCACGATACAGGAACGGTTGGAGTTTATTTAGATTGCTACCTACACGCTAAGAGGAAGAATGTAAATTATTTTCGTGTCTTACTTGTTAAGTGATAGGTATTTTATAATGAGCTTTGGGTGCTTAATAAGGCGGGAAATTCGAAACACAAAGCATGAACCTGAGCAAACCCATAAAAAGTAATTAAATAAGATAAATTATAATTATCATTCATCATTTCAGCCAAAAGACGTCCACTGCTGGACATAAGCCTCCCCCAAAAGGGGGGCGGTTGCCATAATCGCCACGCTTGGCAGGCGGGTTGGCGATCGCATTATGGTATGGTGGTGGAATGCATAGAGAACGCTGCTGCCCATTCTCCGGTACGCCCCTTAGTCGCCTTTTACGACACCCACGGGAAGTATGGGGTGATGCTATTCTTTAAGTCACCACACAGATAAATTATAAACTGCACTGAAAATGATAGTCCTGTTTTTCGTCCCGTCCATCTACTTACTTCTTTAACAACAGCTGAGGATCTTACTAGATGCAAACACAGCCATGGGCGGCACAGTATTTAAAAATAATCAGACTAATATTATAATGGCGAATGTTTGTGAGTGTGTGTGTTTATATGTTTGTTACTTCTTCACGCTCAAACGGCCGGACCAATTTTGATAAAAAAATTATATGGAGTTAGCTGACACCCCGGATTAACATATAGGCTACTTTTTATCCCGATATTCCCACGGGATCGACACTTACTCGCGTGAAACCGCGGGGCGCAGCTGGTAGTTATATAAAGTTACAAAATAGTTAAATAAATACGAAAGGGAAAATCACAAGTCAAAAAAATATTTTTATAAAAATACCGAGTCAACTACCCTTCACTATCAAAACCAAGTACAATACAAACCTCATCCATCGTACCCGACTTCCTCCACTGACACAATTCTTGAACATAAAAACCCGGTACACGACAATTTTCCGTGACGTTGAAGCATTGAAACGAAGTCATTTTGCTTGCATTTAATAAAAATAACACTTTTTTTGACGCGGGCTCAAAGTAAAGGGTTCTCGCTGAAGTAATCGAGTGTCATTACTCGACTATGAATAAATTACACAAGTTCCAGACCCGCTTTGGGTGCTGGTGTAAATTTTGAGCGAAGGAGATTTTGTTTTGTATTTTTTACCCTATTTCATTTTTGTAAATTGAGTTCGTGTTTTAATTTTAAGAGCTCTTTGGAGGGTACTGTGTTTTTGATTTGATTCTTTTGGAGTACGAAAATCTACTGCCCACCACAGAGTCTGGTAAAAAGTTGCTGATTATATCACACATAGAAATATTCTTTTTTAAGATCTATCGTGAATTAATGGTGGAAAGGTACTATGTTGAAAAGGATGGTACAATAAATATATTGTTAAGCAAGCTACGTATACTTAAAGAATACTAATAACATAATACAACAATGGATCATTATACTGCATACCAACTTAGTAGGTACTTTTATCTTGTGTGCCAATTCTAATTTACGAAGAAGGTGACATAAACGCATTCTAAATTATATTATAGCCAAAAACACATTAACACCACCCATCGCGCCGTATTCCCTTTAAACCAACCACAAGTTGTATCGTACGGAGCGAGTGAAATTCGTTATTATATCACATTTGAACTCGGCCCGCGTTAAAATTGCCAAGGCCCGCCGGCAAATTCACCCAGTAAGACTTGGCTTAAAAATATTATTAAAGGGTTAATGTTAAGGGTTATTCATAACACTTTAGCGTTACAACCGTTTACAAAAAAGGTTTTCCGCTGGTACGGAATTTTTGGGCAGGATTTTGAAGACATAAAGGTTCGTTCGTGGCTTGAATCGCAATGTTCGAAGACGGATGTTAATCAAAGTGTGTCGTGACAGTTTATGTACCGGCAGCCTAAGCATTGTTAAGGCTTTATTGGTACTTTTTAGTGTAAGGTGAAAGGGAGGACTGTAAATGTTAAGGTGTTTCTCGTTTTGTGAGCGTCGCGTGTTGATTTGTTGGAGAGAGAACGAGGGCAGTTTGTTTCGCGCAAATTCTTTCGTGTAAATCAAGTTTATGGCCGGTGAAGGGTGAAACTAAACTTGTTACGGTGAGTGGTGAACTGCTGGTAATCGTCTTGAGAATAAAGGTGGTGGTTATAAACACAAAGGTACTTGGCGATGTGGTTTCAATACTTACTATATTCACCAATCTGCGTAAGCTCAGCTTATTTGCTAACCTGAAACCATGTCCGAGTTTTTTTAAGGGATTGGCAGAAATGTACTTACTTTTCACTAACACTTTGTCAGTTATATTATATTAATAATAACAAGTTACTGGTAAAAGCTGAAAAGGCTCGCGAGGTGTCGACATGCGGGATGTGGATACAGCATCATTATGCCGATAGTCGTGACGGCTAGTGGGATAATGGCCAAGAGGCAGCTGGATTGCACTCTTGATCCAGAAAGCGAGGGAAAGAGGTCTTCTCTCAAGAGCCCTGACCACCGGTAGCTTGGACCCTATTCCCGAAAACGATGGGCTACTATTTTTTATATTTTAAAATGTTTTATAGCACTGTATGACCTAAACCCACACTTAAGTCACATAAAAAACGCCGTGTAATGTACTATCTTATTATATTTTTATAAGAACATTTTCCGTGCCTCGGAAAGCACTTTAAGCTGTTGGTCCCGGCTGTCCTTAGTGGATCTTTGACAGTCGTTACGGGTAGTCAGAAGCGCGAAAGTCCGACAACCAATCTTACCAAGGGGTATCGTATAACCCAATAACTGGGTTGTGGAGGTCTGATAGACAGTCGCTCCATGTAAAATACTGGTATTCAGCTGCATCCGGTTAGTGGGCAAAAGGCTAGGCAGATGATGATTTTACAAGAATAATATTTAAAAATGTAAATGACAATGTATATAAATGCAATAATAAGTTATAATAATAATGTAACAAAGGCTGAACCTATTGAAAATAACAATTGCAAAATCTAAAGGAAAGAAAACTGCGAGGTACTTTCTTTTACTTTTTCGAGGAATCTTAAAGTCTCTTTGCTTTCCCTCCTTTAAAGATAGCTAAAAGTTGTAATGAGCTGTTTTGGAACACTCCAGTTCTCTCATGGTCTCGGCTATCTCTAGACGTTTGAGCAGTTTTATGTGTTAAAAAGTACCAAGTTACCCTATTTAATGATTGTATTGCGATTTGCTAGTTCTTTGTAATGAGAATTTAGATGAAGACAAAATAATGTAATATCACGCTTATTTACCCTAAAAGGTTGTAAGTAGGTTTGTTGTCTGTTTTGAGGGGCCCGTGGATAACAGCCGCACAGGTCGATCGATCAGGTTAAGCTACGCTTGCCGCGGTTGGTCTGTGGATGGGTGACGATCTTTACATACCGTGACCCCTCCGTGACTCGGAAAGCATGTTAAACTGTTGGTCCCGGCTGTCATTCATGGATCTTTGACAGTCGTTACGGTTAGTCAGAAACCCATAAGCCTGATAACCAGTCTTACCAAGGAGTATCGTATTACCCAATAAATGGGTTGTGGAGGTCAGATAGGCAGTAGCCCCCTGTAAAATGTAAAATACCTACTGGTATTCAGCTGCATCCGGTTAGACTGGAAGCCGACCGCAACATAGTTGGGAAAAGGCTAGGCAGATGATGAAGTAGGTTTGTAAACACTTTTACACGTCAATCATATTTTAAAGACTAGACTGGGTCAGCGTTTCATATCTGACTACTCTCAGAAGAAACACTGGAACAAACTCCGAGATCACAGTCTCTTCAAAGTCCAGACATAGTCTTGGTCAGATTATGTGAAGACCGTGTAGATTGGTGTCTGAAATGGTCTTTGGAGGAAAGAACCACACAAGTTGAGTGGACCTATCCAGTCAATGCACGCATTTGTCATTTTGGTGAACATTATGGAACTTGGGTTGACGCTGTGTGGGCGTGCGTGTCCAGTTCACCCCTTCGATGTGCACCGCGCACAGGATGAATGGAAAGCAGAACATGAAGTAAGTGTTTGCTTCGTTGGTATAATTGTTGTATGGCATTTCAGTAAGAGGACAATTCATCACACTAATATTATAAAAGCGAAAGTTTGTGTTTGTGTGTTTATATGTTTGTTACTTCTTCACGCTCAAACGGCTCGAATAATTTTGATAAAATTTTGTATGGAAGTAGCTGACACCCTGGATTAACATATAGGCTACGTTTTTCCCGATATTCCCACGGCATCGACATTTCCGCGGGGCGCAGTTAGTAAAAATAGTAAACCCAAATTTCGCCAATAATGTTAAAGTCCCATGTAATTTCAAGTCTATTGCCACTAACCGACACAAATCCAGATAAAGATAATACACAAAATAATACAATTTAGTATCGAAACCGATAGTAATTGAACTAAAATTACATCTGATTTAAAGCTAGATAGGACCACTTATCTCCAGGTGTTCCCGCCATCTGATATATTGGACCGTTTAAGATAAACTTTATGACTGCGATTGTTACGTTATTTACGTTCGATTAAGATATTTTGACTTGATAATTTAATGGCGCTTGTTTTAGGTGATTTATGCAATAGGTTACTGGCACCTGGCCTATGACTTTTGTATTATTTCCTGTTCGTTTATGTAGGGATTAATACTAAAAAGACAGATAAAAGTTAAAAGTTGATTACGTACGCCTGTCTCTTGTTTATCTCTAATCATGGCCCAAAAAAATATTACTATAAACAAACACACAAAAAAAAAAACATACCCTCGAATTGAGAACATCCTCTTTTTTTGAAGCCGGTTAAAAATGATAAATGATAAATGATAAATGATTTTATTTTTGTAAGTAGGTTTGTACAAACACTTTTACACGTCAATCATGGTTTTTTAAAACTAGATGAGGTCGGCGTTTCCTATCTGACTACTCTGAGAAGAAAGGCCGAAACAAACTCAGAGGTCACAGTCTCTTTTAAAGTCCAGACATAATCTTGGTCAGGTTATATGAAGACCATGTAGATCGATGTCTGAGACGGTCTTTTGAAGAAAGAACCACACAGATTGAGAGGACCTGTCCAGTCAGTGCACGCATTTGTCAGAAATCGTGCAGCTCAACTCAAGACTTAAGGAGCTCAACGATTCGACGAACAATACCAAAGAAAGGACATTTGGGTAGGCCACATAAATTACTCAAACTGCCAGACCAAGAGAAAAAAAAAACAGAACAGAAAGAATAATAAAAAATATATATAAAAGTAACAAAATTACCCACATCGTCTTCACATTCACAAATCACAATAAATAAAATAATGTAATACTTTACAAAGTAAGCAAATGTCATTGTTTATAAAAAAATCATTAATGTCAAAGTGTATATAAAAAAAAGGACGTTCCAAATGCAGAAATGTGAAGCAGCTCAATCCCAAGCCTTTTTGTCCTCAATATAATCTTTAACTGTATAAAAGGCTTTCTGGCACAACTTACGTTTAATGAATGATTTGAATTTATTGAGGCTTAGATCTTGAACGTGGCTTGGTAGCTTATTATAAAAGCGTATACATTGGCATCTGAACGAGCCACCTATTTTTTTGAGCCTTGTTGTAGGTACAACAAATTTGTGTTTGTTTCTAGTATTTATATTATGGATATCACTGTATTTTTTAAACAATTTTATATTTTTATGGGCATATAAAAGATTTTCATAAATATACTGAGAAGGCACAGTCATTACATTAATCTCTTTAAATTTGTCTCTGAGAGAGTGTCTCGGACTTAATTTATAAATTGATCGAACAGCTCGCTTCTGTAAAACAAAGATAGTCTGAATATCGGCGGCATTTCCCCACAATAGAATACCGTACGACAATACACTATGAAAATAGCTAAAGTACACTAAACGGGCAGTCTCTATATCAGTTAAATTACGAATTTTTCTAACAGCATATGCTGCGGAACTTAGCCTTTTTGACAATTTATCTATATGTGGTCCCCACTGAAGCTTAGCATCCAAAGTTATGCCCAAGAATACTGTGTTGTCTTCAGGATTCAATTCCTCGCCCTTTATCAACACATTAGTTTTCACATGCCTAACGTGAGGTAGCGTAAACTTAATGCATTTGGTTTTTTTCTCGTTTAGAAGCAAATTATTAACATTGAACCAATGGACTACTTTCGAGATCGCGCTATTTACATCGTCAGTAACCAACTGCTGACGTTTAAGTTTAAACAAAAGAGAAGTGTCATCTGCAAACAACACTATATCATGATTATCCTTTATGAGGTACGGCAAGTCATTAATATAAATAAGAAACAAGAAAGGACCAAGAATTGAGCCCTGTGGGACTCCCATTGTTACTATAGATCCGGGTGATCTTTTTCCATTAACGTCAACGCTCTGAATCCTTTTACTCAAGTATGAAGTAAGAAGATCCAGAGCAGTGTTCCGGATTCCGTAGTGGCGGAGTTTCCTGATTAACGTTTCGTGAAGAACGCAATCGAATGCCTTGGACAAATCACAAAAGATGCCCAAGGCATCGCATTTATCTTCCCATGCATTATAAATATGTCCTAAAAGTTCAACACCGGCATCAGTAGTTGAACGACCCCGTGTAAAACCGAACTGTTTGCTGTGTAATAATTTATGTTTATTAAAAAATCTTTGCATTTGGTCTAAAATTAATTTCTCAAAAATTTTACTAAAGGTAGGTAGTACAGAAATAGGTCTATAATTTGTGGGGTCTGATGTACTACCTGATTTAAACAAAGGTATTATTTTACTATATTTCATAAGGTCAGGAAACTCCCCATTGTCAATACAACTATTAAAGATAAGAGCTAAAGAAGGTGCTACAATGTCAATAATAGACTTAGCTACTTCTACAGAATTACCCCACAGATCTGCAGTCTTTTTTACATTTAAAGTGTGAAAGGTTTTAATTATATCTCTACAGGTAATATATTCAAAATGAAATTCCGAATCGCAACCATTAACATTTTCCTTAAGCAAAGACTCAGCAACAGAAGGTGATGAGTTTAGTGATTTAGTAGTTGAAACGGGAATATCTGAAAAGAAATTTTCAAAAGCCTCGGCGACTTGTGAGTCTGATTTTATTATGTTGTCATTAATAGACAGGCTGTAGTCAGTATTTCGGTTACTAGATCTTCCCGTTTCACTATTAATAATATTCCAAGTCGTTTTAATTACATTACTGCTGTTTTTAATCTTTGAACCCAAATAACGTGACTTGGCCATGTAACAAACTTTTTTAAACAATTTTGAATAATTTCTAACATACAAATTAAATTCATCAGTGTTAATATAATTCCTTTCATTGTACAGTTCATAAAGCCGTGTTCTACTTTTATGAATGCCAATGGTAGCCCAATCACTGAAGGATGCATTACTATTAACCGAGATAGTCTTGGGGATAAATGTGGAATCAAATTGTTTACAGTATACATTAAAAAAATTATCATAAAGATGATTGGGGTCAGCATGAATAGGCAAAACGGGTAGTTTATTAATGAGTTTAACTTTAAAAGCCTCCAAGCGACTTGCAGTTTTGGGGTTAACAGTGATATCCTTTTTAGCCACTTTTTTGTTTTGGTTTTCAATAGTTATCCTTTGCCCGCAATGATCAGAATCTAGTAAAGTTATAATTTCTTTGTGGCTTGGTATAATATCTGTATAAATATTATCTAGGCATGTGGCACTAGTAGGGGTTATTCTTGTTGGCTCTAAAAATAGGTTTAGAAGATTGTAGGACTGAAACAGACTTAAAATTTTACTACAAGAACCTGAGTTTTCTAATAAATTGACATTAAAATCACCGCAAATGATAACGGACTTGTTTGAGTTACAAATCCTGTGTAACACTTCATCCATTACCTTTTCAAAGCAGTCATACAATCCTGAAGGGGGTCTATACACGCTTAATACAATAGAGTGCTCCAATTCTATACAGGCAATTTCAACTGTACGCTCAACAGATAGGCTCACAATGTCTTTACGGTCTTTAAATTTGAGCTGGTTACTTACTAAAATTAATGAGCCACCGTGTATAGCATTTATTCTGCAAAACGAACTACCAACCTGGTGATTATTAAAATTGAACAAGAACTGGTGGCTTTTCAGCCAATGTTCTGTTATACAAAGTATGTCAATATGATTAAAATTCATAAATAATTCTACTTCTAAATCTTTGTTCATTAATCCTTGAATATTTTGATGCACTAGGTTGATACTATTTACTGAGTTAACATTTTTTTTTGAGTTATTTTTACAATTATAGCTAGAGGTTGCCTCTATTGTCTTCATTTCTAATTTAAATTATTTGCAATGTCCTTAATAGTGACCAAATTATTGGCAGAATTATTTATAATGTCGTTGCATTGCTCAAAAGAAGCAAGTTGTTTAGCCAAATTTTTGGCTGTAATAGAAAAAAAATAAGATAGCGACACAGCTATCTGTCTTTTATAATAGTCAGAAAGATAGTACATAACAATGTTATATCTATCTTTTGTCAAATAGAAATGATTACTAACATAATTATTAGTATCAACTAAATGGAACATGTTATTATTAAATGTCAAGTTATGCAATGTCATGTTCAATTCAAATCTTAACCTATTTTCTTCCTGTGGCAAACTGTTACTATAAGGAAATGTAAACAACACAACTTTTCTTAAACTAAGGTTGCATAAAGTTCTATGATACTGGAGCAGTTCTCCTTTGTTTACATTTCCCCTATTACCCATAAAAATTAATAATGTTGTATCCTGGGTAAAGTTACATTTAATAATTTCTTTCATAATATGAAACAAAGAACAACCAGGCATACAGTAATTTATTATTGAGTGTCCCGGATATTCATCTGTCAACAAGTGACCTAAGTCCTTACCAATCTCATCACAAAATAATACAATATCATTATTCAAACTTTGTTTACAGTGTTTATACGAACTATTAGTAGAAGGAATTATCAAATCAACACAGGGCTGCAGTAAGGTGGTATTGCAAATTGTCAATGAATGGTCCGGTGTAAGCATCTTGGATGGTGTCTGACACTGCTCACAGTTGTTTTTTTGTGAGTTTACCAGCTCATTCATTGCCAACACATATTCCCTCATTAGGTCTTCAGAGGTATTATATTTGTTGGTCATTGAACTAAGTTTTTCCTGTAGATGGTCAAGTTCAGATTGCAGGGTATCTGTGTCAATTTTGTACTTCCTAGTACTTTGCTCCAAATTATAAGAATACATGTCTAATTGTTTGAGTAAATTCAACCTTTCAATGGGCTGGCGTTGGCAAATAATTAGCATTGCAATTCAACGTGGCAATGCTGCCAGTCTTCTGGGCACGTTTCCGGATGACAGCGATGCGGACGAGTACTACGACACCTAAGTGACCAGAAACAAAATAACTTTTGTATTATACTTGTAATTAATTGACTTGATTTTGTTTGTTAGACATTTAATTTTTTTAAACCTATTGTAAATTATTAGTTGCGTTATATTATATGCAATAACAACTGTAACAAAACTGACTTAATATCCTGTCACAAAAGTCACTAATATAAATACGGTTAATTTGATTGAAACTATATTTTAGATCGAGGGCTCGCGTAGTACATACATGGGACTTGAACATAACTGACAAAACATGGGTGTACCTACTATATGTACACGTGACGTGATATTATTCTTTAGATACTACATTCGCCTCTTTGCTTTAATAAAGGCTCCTACAAACAGGCGCGACACACGATATAAAATCGCGCGCGACACAAAGGCACCGCTCGTTGCGCGACTTTCGGTGCCTTTGTGTCGCGCGCGATTTTATCGCGTGTCGCGCCTGTTTGAAGGATCCCGTGATAAGTTAGACAATTTCAATTTTCAAGATAACACATTATTAAAGCAAAGAGGTGAATTATAATACCATGATTCAACTAATTACTTTAAAAGTATAAAAGCCTCGTCCACTTTTTCATCTCCACTAATCGTGCAGCCTCAATCTTTCCAACCAATAGCTATTCCTTATCTTAAATGAAGCACAAAATAATTCATATTTTTATCGACATTGCTTAAAAAGTATGAAAAATATTGGTTACTAAAATAACAGATAGGGCACGAAGTCTGATAATAAATTCAGCTTCAAAATACTGGCAGAGATCTAGACTAGGTCTTTTAATATTATCGCTGAAAAAGGTTTTTGGATGACTATGACGTAGCATGAAAAGTAATTTTCTATCGGAATACAAAATAGGTAGATAGATGCATTAAAATCAAATCAAACTTTTTTTTCATAGATATTATCAACGATTATAATAGTGGTTATTAGTTTTCCGACTATTTAATACCCAAAAGTACCCTGAACTTAATTTGACCTGAAAAACGAATAATATCTTTGGTTCGGAGGCATACCATAGAGCTACAATATGAAAATTGTTTTCTTTTCTCATTGATAGATTACGAATGAAAAGTATTTTTAACACAAAGCAGTCGGTGGTAGCAAGTATTACGAATTAAAATAGAATCAAGAAAAGCAATTCCTAATAAATTCACAACCCTTTCCAAATAAAAGAGAATGTCTTCATAAAAGATGTAAAAAGATAACAGTACAATTCAAAGACATTCTTTACCCTTAATTAGGCTTAAGATAATTTGATGAAAACAACCGCGGATAATGCTTATAAAACGCGAAAAAAAAATGGTGGAGTTTATTTCTGTATTTTTTAATGTTCCAATGGGATGAAAGGGGCTGTCTCGACAAGGAAATTGGAGGAGCGCCGCACTTGAGTTGAATAGTGTGGCCAGATATTTGATGTTTCTTGAGAATTCCTATTCTTGATTTTGTATACCTACGTTATTGTTTTGATAATACTTTATTTCATAAACATTAAAATGATTATACAGAGTGGCGAATAGGTTATCACATTAAATATTATAGCGGTTATTACAAGTTGTAATCAGTAAGTAAGTTAAAATAATAAAATAAACGGTTTGACCAAAATAGAAAACTGAATTTTTCAAACAAAATAAATTACGTAAAAATTGATAATAGGGCACTAGACATGCACGAGGCGAGATAGTATCAACAATTCAACACAAACTTGTAAGGTATTGTTACCAAATAATCACTAACTATATTTAATGTTGATAAATACGAATACTAAAACGAAAAAACAGGTTCCACAGCCAGAATGTTAATTGTTATTAATTATTTACGTTTAAAATATGTAATTTAGAATTATAATCAACCTATTATGTTCCCACTGCTAGGAGACAAGACTGTAATCTACTACGCGGTCCCAGAATGTGGTTTCAATTAATATAATAACCTAATTTATTGTTTTATTTTTATTGTACAAGTTATTATTTACACTAGGTACTAAATTTAATGACTTACTAACTAAATATACAAATTAATACAAAAAACAATAGAACATTTAGGCGTCGAAGCACTCGTTCACATCGCTGTCATCTGGAAACGGGCCCAGAAGACTGGCAAAATTGCCACATTGAATGGTAATGCTAACTGTAGTTTCAGCGGGATTGTCCGAAAGGGTTACCGCTGGCCCGGAATATAAAGGGCTAAGGAAGGAACACGGGTGGGTTTTAGTCAGTAAGAGTCTGACACTCCCTTCCGCTCCACCCAGAGCGGGAGGAGTCATTTGATGATTTCCCATCCAAAAAAAAAATGCTAACTGTAGTTAAAAGTTACAATTATAGAAAAATCTTCCAAGTCCAACCCAATTATATATAACTCGGGTGGGTTTTAGTCAGTAAGAGTCTGACACTCCCTTCCGCTCCGCCCAGAGCGGGAGGAGTCATTTGATGATTTCCCACCCAAAAAAAAATGCTTATCTTTATTTATGAATATACTAGTGTTTTAGAAGAAAAAATACATGATGATAAGAGCACATAGGTACTTACGAACTGCAGGTTACAAAATTTTGAAGCGAGGTTCTTTGTATGAGTTAGGCTTGTATTGGCATGCTATTCAACGGTAAATGATTTTGCACTTAATAGATCAAATATAATTCGAGAAAACAGAGTTATTAGAAATAGTTTAAGTAAAGGGCACACTGTTATAAATAGACCAAAGTGTTTATTTTATTACACGTAACAATTTCAAAGTAATTTATTGTTTTTTTTTAATATTTTATTGAAAAAAAATTATAAATTAATTATACGCCATCGTACTTTCGTTCTGTTAAGAATTTAATACTGGATGTTGTTATTTTTCAATCTCAAATCAATGTACAATTTGCTTTCCTAATAAGAAAGGTCGCATCACGTAATTGTGAAACATGCAACAAAATTGAAAATGTGCAACATTGGTTGATTATAGAATTCAAATTGAACATTGTGGATGGGATAATTCAAAACATTTTAGCAAATCTTAGATTGCAAAGAGGAATATTTAAAAAGTACGATGGGGTTTGCCATATCCGTATGGATGACACCCCTTTTTCGTAAAAGAATAAAAAAAACAATGTAGCTATTAGTTTTCTAGAAATAAAAATTTTCAATTAAAAAAAATAGGTTATTGTATCATAACCTTTTTTACAGAAAAATATCCCATCAATTGGAACATTATCCGATTCCCAACACAACGCGTGGTCTTGCTACACTCGAACAGTACACGTCACGGTCTAATGTCGTCCCCGTACATTTATAACAATATTTTGTTCTCTTCCTCTCTGTAACCCGACCCCTTATTTAGAGGAAATTACCCTGTCCCCGTATACCATGTACTTGCGTTACTTTAAGCTTAGCATATTTTTAATATTAAAAATGTTTTACAAGACACCATTTTAAAATGAAACGTAGTTGAAATACCTTGTTTGTTCTAGATTATTTCTAGAAACATTTTGCGACAAAATGTTTAAAATATGTGACTGCTCGTGAATTTTATGAAAAGCCAATGAAATAAATTGTTTTTTTTTTTTTGTTAGCCTTTGCTGTCCCACTGCTGGGCAAACGTCTCTCCCAAATCCTTTCAGGAATTGTAACATAAGTTTGATAGTCTTCATGACCTTCATTAATTAATACATATATAATATTTTGTTGTGCCAGAAACAAGTTTAATAGGAAAAATATGTACCATAAAAGATACATGTTATTCCCAATACCCAGTTTCACGTGAAATTTTACAAAATAATGTCACGCCTTCACACGTTTTAAAAATATTTACTCATCTCGCTGACTCGAACCCTTTATTCAGAGGAAATTAGCCTGTCTGGAATTTAAATAAAATAAAGGTCCATTTTTGGCAAAAACCGTTTTTAACAATGTTGTGGTACTTATATCATAATTGAACTATTTTTAAGCTTTCGTCATAAAATATAAAAATGGTGAATACCGCACAGATTTGACATTAATTTCAGAATTCCCATCGTATTCCCATCGATGGGAAATTCCGTATTAATACCGTAAGCTCTCTTGAATTATGCGACTTACTTTGGAATTAATAATTGTTGAACAAATTATGAAGTTATTAGCTAAAGTGGTGTGGGGGATTCAAACTAAGTTCAATAAGTATCTCAAAGGCTGATAAAGCCAGTTTCCTAACTATTTGTGTTTTTGTTATTATATAGTCTAGTTCATAGTCTCTTTCCGGTGTTATGTATCTTTATGCATATTTTAACTACTTTTACACTGTTATTTTATTAACAGAATGATTACTATGATTAGGGAGAAAATTACCAAAAATATATTATTATAAATGTAAACTAGCATAATCTAGGCATTGTTAAATAGAATAGGATAGAATACGTTACTTGAACACGAAAATGTTACTTCTAATTATTTAATTGATACTTAAGTACCTACAAGTATAAGCCTGTTTGGTTGTATAGGGTTTGGAGACCATTTTTTTTAAATTAATTTTTTACCATTAATTATTGTAGAATAATTGTGAAAACACAAAAAGGAATCTATACTTACCTATGACATAATGTAATGTATGTACATATTAGTGAGATAGGTAACATAATAAAACGTTCTAACTTTTACATTTGAGCCTGTAACTAACATCAAATGTACCCTTTACTCGAAACATAGTTCCTTCTATTCTATATTACACTTTAATAAACCGTTAAATTCTTATGAAGTAACACAAATAAGTACGCAGTTCACAAATTCCACGAACATTCCTTTATATTCACATGGAATATTTTTTCAGTGAATTTACCACAGTACCTATTTATATACCGATGCCGAAATAATCAGCACATAAAATTTACATACATACATACCTCGACAGAGTCCTACCAAAAACATATCGTGGGCTGATTACCATAATATTTCCAAGTCTATATCCAATCTCGGTACTTATATCTCAATGTTTGAGAACGAATTATTTTTCTTTGAAACGTTCATCCGTATTGTTCGCAAAAACTTTGAAACAACTTTACAAACGGAGGGCACCGTGATATGAATAAATTAGAAAAGTTCTCGCTTGTTGTTGGGCCAGAGAACTAACGGGATTATGACGACTGTATTATGCAGATCAGATGCTGTCCCCTTGGGAGAAAATGATTTAAAAATCTTTTCATAAAATAATAGTAGATTGTTTGCCAAGGGAGCAAACAACTATTTTGAAGGAGAGTGAGAGAGGGTTTCTTTGAATCCAGACCGGAGCTAAGGATTCTAGAGTAGACTCCCGATTGCAGTGAGAGGTTCTAAATTAGAATCCAGAGCGGAGCTAAGGATTCTAGAGTAGAATCCCGATCGCAGTGAGAGGTTCTAAAGTAGAATCCAGAGCGCAGCGAGGGATTCAAAGTATGTTACCCGAGATTAAAATAGTGTTACTCCCGAGGTGGACACTCTACTTTTTATCACCTTCTATGAAAAAATAAGTAAGTGCAACTTATGAATAAGAATAGTACGTTTATTTTTTTACATACAATTTTGAGTAAACAATCACGAACAAAGGCAGAATGCTTTTCGCCCGTTTTTTTATTTTTTCACATAGGTACTTTTTTTTTATTGGGCTCGCGCGCGTTTTTCTTTATCATCCTGCCACTTGATCGATCGATCTCTTTGGTGATTGGAACTTTTACTAACAATATCCACATTCCAAATTCAAATTATTTTTAGTCCCTAGGGATTAAAGAGCTATTTTAGTCCGTTTACGAAAAATACTCGCTCTTTTTGAATAGATGTTATAAAAAGTTTATTTTTGCTACTGCTTAAATCCAACAAAATTGATACTTAACATTTTTTATTTCTTTTATTGTCCTTTAACATTTCCACAACCCAAACACACTCGAATCTTTATTAAGCCTTTTTGCTCTGAGGTAATATTGACGTATTTCACCACAACGCACAGACGATCAACAAGAAAACAAAAAAAAAAATAGCGTATATTTTGTATCGTTCAAATATAAAACACTTTTGAATATGCATATCCTTAGGGAGATACCTGTCTTTTCCGGAACATAAAACTCCGCTGAGAGAAGTTATATTGTCATCCCGTTGCCTTTTAGGTGTAATCAAGCGACAAGCAAATACACCTTGTTTGTTTTCAGAGTTCTAAAAAAGGGCACTTTTGCCTGCACATTTTAAAAAGTAAGTGCTACTTATTGTTAGGAATTATGTGTCAGACTTGGTCTTCTTTTTATCGACACGACCTCTGCTCCAGGCAATTATTCATTCTTAGACCATCGTATTTCTTAAGTTGCGCTAAAACAATAACATTTTCTTAGGAAAAAAAAAAGTATTATTCCCTAGTGTCCTTTTCTTTCAGATCACCTAAAATACTCGAACAATTCGCTAATTTCATGCCAGTACGCTTATCCGCGCCCCGCGAGGTTAAAATGTCTTCGCTATCATAATGGTTATATCGCACCGCCCAGGTTCCGTTGCTACTTTTTAGTGCCGGCACGCCACTTTTAGGGCCGGCTTGGTACTTTTTGGGTACTTCTTGTGGTGCGGACGTTGAAAATTTTCCGAATTACACGGAACTTTTGACGGGGCAGTCAAAGGAGGGTATTGCTTCGGTAATAGTCGTTTGTATGGGGCTTGTGGATTATAATTGGCTTTGTGATTGTGTTTTGTGACTGCGACTGGTTACGAGAGTTGTGATTGTTAGGGTTTTATAGCAAATGCGGAGTTTGGATTTGGAGTTTTAGCTGGGTAATACGGTAAACTCCTAGCGATATGACTTCGATCATGCTTGATTATTGATTTAATAGGTACCTACTATTAAAATACAAAAGATTATTTAGTACTTTTTGTAAAAAATGATGTTTTTTAAACATAATTTTTAGGGTTCCGTAGCCAAATGGCAAAAACGGAACCCTTATAGATTCGTCATGTCTGTCTGTCTGTCTGTCTATCTGTCCGTCCGTATGTCACAGCCACTTTTCTCCTAAACTATAAGAACTATACTGTTGAAACTTGGTAAGTAGATGTATTCTGTGAACCGCATTAATATTTTCACACAAAAATAGAAAAAAAAAACAATAAATTTTAGGGTTCACCATACTTAGAACCGAAACTAAATTTTTTTTTTTTCATCAAACCCATTCATGTGTGTGTCATCAAACCCATAAAGGTGTCTATGGGTAGGTCTTCAAAAATGATATTGAGGTTTCTAATATCATTTTTTTCTAAACTGAATAGTTTGCGCGAGAGTCACTTCCAAAGTGGTAAAATGTGTGTCCCCCCCCCCTGTAACTTCTAAAATAAGAGAATGATAAAACTAAAAAAAATATGTGATGTACATTACCATGTAAACTACCACCGAAAATTGGTTTGAACGAGATCTAGTAAGTAGTTTTTTTTAATACGTCATAAATCGTAAACCACAATTTACCATTCATTCAATCAACTCAAAAATAAAAAAAATATTTAATTTCATAAACATAAACCTTATGCATACACCCGGATGTTACGGAACCCTCGGTGCGCGAGTCCGACTCGCTCTTGCCCGGTTTTTTTAGTACTGATTTCACAAGTATCTTAATAAATCCATTTAGTTAAGTAAATGCCGTTCAACAATACTGTTTTGGATAGTCTTAATTGACGCCAGTAATATAATAATCAACAGGCAATCCATATTAATATTATAAATTCGAAAGTAGATAACTCTGTCTGTCTGTATCTTCTATGAAATCAACATGGTGTATGTTACCTTTTCACGCCTAAACCACTGAATGTATTTCGATAAAATTTGGCAGATAGATAGATTGCATCCCGGGGAAGGACATAGAATAGTTTTTATCGACATACCTTGCAGGCGAAGCCGCGGGCGGAAGCTAGTTGTAAATAAATCCAGTTGCTATTTTATATTCAGTTATTATAACTACACTAACATAATAACAAATAACAACATGTAAGCAAACCGACCGTATCGAGCGGACACGATATAACGTTTGTTCGAATCCCTTATTTAGTGTCAAAACCACGTAATCTAGATATTTTTGTATTGAACCTAAAGGGTGATAGGGGATCGTTCTGTTGTTTAGAATATTGGAAAATTGGCATTTCCATTCACGCTTGAAATGAATTTTGAAATTATTTTTGTTGAAATAAAATGTTTGTAGGGATATGATACGATTTTTGTCGAATACTGAACACCAACCACATTTAAATCCTGTATACTTTTGTTTCATGGGTAGACAGAAATACGTTACAAGGCTTTATGTCAAAAGCATACAGTATTAAGTATATTGTGTTAATTTAAATCTATATTCATCAAGCCTGCCTGGTCAGCGGGATTGTCCGTAAGGGTTACCGCTGGCCCGGAACATAAAGGGTTAGCCCTTTATGTTTCGGGAAGGAACACGGGTGGGTTTTAGTCAGTAAGAGTCTGATGATTTTCTATACGCAAAAAAAAAGGCTGCATGTCAATAGCACACAGTACATTTATTGTGTCAATTTAAATCTATATTCATTCCTTTTAAGGATGATTTCCAACAAACGGCTCGTATCTCTTCGGATCGGAAAGGATACGACTGATTCCTATATTAAAAAAGTTTTTTTAAAAGCTGACAAAACATTTCCCCATCGATCCGCTCACATGTCGAGGGCGCATGTCGATTTTTTTTAACTGACCCTTTACTTTCTGGAATATTCTGACTTTTTCTGGTTTCTGCCTAATTCTGATTCGAAATACCCGAGTAAAGTTTTAGTAGATACTGATTTTTGGAAAGGAAGTTCGGAACAATGTTTTGCTTAAAAAAGAATTGAATTTCGCAGACTATACTGATGCTTTCGCTTTCAAGAAAGTGTTAGATATAAAGAAAGAAAGAAAATACGTTTATTTGCAGTAAACACCTATTTGGGGGAAAACGTGCATCATACTATCTACGCAAAACGGCCATCGCTCAGCATAATGCTAAGTCCGTATGCGAGAGCCCCGGCGCTGGTTTTCAGCAACAGCTGGCTTTGATGATATATCCTGTATGTTCTGACACCTAAGAAAGACGTTAGGAAAAAAAGCCATGCAAAATTCTTCATTCAAAATCCAAAACATTATAAACCAGTCAACACAATACTTACACACCTAATACCGAATCTATCACAATTACATCAGATCAAGTAGGATTACGAAGCTTTCACGGAGCTCGTTTCGCAAATTGCTGAGATAAAAGAATTCCTTGGCGTGCATTCACGAAGCGCGCTCCGTTACACTTTGCACATTATTATGGTGGTGTAATAGCTTCATGGGTTATGAGAGGGTAGTTTCTTCTTTGGAATAGTTTCTTTACTTTCAAGGAGGGGTTTAAGTGGGGAGAAGTTTTTGTTATTTTTTTTTTTTGTTTGCTGTGAACGGAGAAAGGTTTTTAGTGTTTAACGTAGGAATTGACTCCAAAAGCAAATGTTTTTCAAGGATTTTTTTTATTACTTTTTTACTCATAATTTCGAAATTAAGTAACTGTAACGTAGGTACTGAGACCATGAAACTGATAGTATTGTTCAAAATAACTATGATTTGAATGTTACTCATGAGTGTAATTGGCAATTTTTTTATTCCTAATTTCAAAAGTAAGTAGTAGTAAGTATTTAAATAAAACCTTACTGTTTAAATTATGATAATGTAACAAAATTTACATAAGTAATAAACAGAAGTAATAAGCATAAGTATAATGAGCCTTTAATTCTCCAACTGCTGGGACCATCGACCATACAGCCCTGGTTGGTTGGTTGGCTGGTCTGGCTGGGACAGAGGTCTCCTCTTTGAGAGAGGAAGTAGAGGTCTATTACCGTTGTCCCTAGGGCCGTAATCTACGGCCAAAAGCACGGGCTTGTCAAATAACACATGATGTCTTCGAATCTATTAGTTACTTTTTATGAAACTATATGTATTGCAATTTAGTAAATACCTATTTCGTTTTATTTAACACTAGCTGCACCCCGCGGTTTTACCCGCGTAAATGTCGATCCCTTGGGAATATTGGGATAAAAATTAGCCTAGATATATGTTAATCCAGGGTATCAACTACCTCCATGCAACATTTTATCAAAATCGGTCTAGCCGTTTGAGCGTGAAGAAGTAACAAACATACAAACACAGACACACTCACAAACTTTCGCCCTATAATTATTAGTGTGATAATTGTCAATTACCTACATACAATGTATTATACAATAAGTTTAATTGTAATGTTACAAAAAACTACTAGAAACCCATAAAAATATTTTACTTGTTACTCAAACAAAGGTAAGAATATGAGGTCTATTACTACTAACATAAAACCAACGAAGGAACAGAGTCTTAATAAGAAGCGACTCAAAGGTTGCTAGGCAACGCTTATTTCAGTTTCATACAGTTGCTCCGTTTTACATGAAAAGGATTTGATTTTCCTCGTTGAGTTTGAATATTTGGATGGGTTCAATAACATTGGTAAACATTCTTTAGTTACAATAATAATGATTAATGGTTGACGGTAATGAGAAAAGTGGAAAGATGTAAACAGCTAAAAGACTATGGTGATTATCACCTGAAGGTCGACTTGTGATCGAAGTATATTCATCATTCTCCTCCCCTTATCCCAATTTAATTGAGGTCGGCGCAACGTGTCTTTTTCTTCCATACCTCTCTATTAGTCGTCATCTCGGTAGTCACCCCCTTTCTAACTTTAACATCATTCACACAGTCCATCCATCGTTTCTTTGGTCTTCCTCTACTCTTATAGCCATCGACATCTATACTCAAAACTCTCCTCACGACATTTTCTTCGTTTCTCCGTAACACATGCCCATACCATGGCAGCCGATTCCCACACAACTTTCTTATTCTATCCATTCGTGTAACACCACACATCCCTCTTAGCATTCTCATCTCAGCTGCATGCAATTGCCTTTCATTCATCCCTTTTGTGGCCCAACATTCCGATCCATACAAGACAGAAATTGTGATCGACAGATCCATTGTGATCATAGTATACATACATTGATAAAAAGTTTTTTACAAAAAAAAAACAACCGAGTTCCAAAAAACACTATAAAGTGAAAAATAACTTTAATTTCGGAAGTCGGTGTCTTTGGATTTGTATTTTTGTTTTTTGCCACCGACTTCCGAAATTAAAGTTATTTTTCACTTTATAGTGTTTTTTGGAAGTCGGTTGTTTTTTTTTTTGCAATAAAGTTTTTATTTTTCACTTTTTAGTGGGTCAGTTTGTAATTTATCTAAGTTAAAATAGCCTAATGTCAACTGCTCATCACCTTTTACAAAATATTGCTTTACCCGATGTAGGGACATTAATTTATTGTTGAAGAGTTCCCCTAATAAGAACCAGGAGAACTGGAGCTGATTGAGAAGTCATCATCAGTTCCATTTCACCATACGCATTGTAACGAGCATAAATTGCTTAGCAACCATATTAAAGTAATCGAATCGCAACCCGTGAAATATTTGTCATTAAGTAGTTCCGATGGCCTTCTGTGGTCTTTATCATCAGCTCCAGTTTACCTAATGATGATTTCCGAAAGCAAATGCTCAAGTTACTTTTAAAAAAAAGGATTTTCCAAATCGGTTCGTAAATGACGGAGTTATACGCGAACAAAAAACGCAATGCAGAGTAAACGAAAAGATCGTTAATGTAGACAATGTAGATATTTTTTTAGATTTTTGTTGATTTTTCAAAAACCACTTGTCCGATTTCGATAAAATTTTCATGGGACTATTTGGGAAGATTATTAATTAAGATTATTTTCGAATCGGTTAACAAGCGACGGAGTTATGCGCGAACAAACATAAAAAAAAAAAATACAAACATCCGAATTGAGAACCTCCTCCTTTTTTAGAAGTCGGTTAAAAATGACACAAATCCGACTAGAATAATATAAATGAATGTATGAATGAATGAAACTCACTGACCCCAAGGTGGTTTGACCAGACTCGATTAATCGAATGAACCTCAAGACTCGCACTAGCCCTTCAAGCCTCATGTTTCATGGTGCTACAGAGACCATTGCATATTAAGGATCAGACCAGGGCACCGTAATGGTAGGGAAGCCGTGCTCTTAGGATGGGGCCCTAATCTGACTGAAATAATATTCTTTATTTTTGTTCTTTCTGCTTCACAGCAATCTGTTGTAAACGACAATAAGCTGCTTCTTTGTCCGAAATTTCTGGGTTTTATTAGGTAATAGAGCTCGGTTAGAACTTCGTAATTAAGTTTCTCATTCCAATTAGATGAATTTGTCCAGGAGAGTTGGGACACTATGTCTTTTCAATCTCTTAAATGGCAGGCCACCCCATCACCACTTAGTTTTAGCATTTTGATGTTTTGATATTCTCTTCTGGTATTTGTTGCTGTATTGTGTTATCTCTTGTTTGACTGTAGGTATTTTCAAGTCTTGATATATTAGCTTGTTACTAATGTATTGGAATAATAATAACAATATTAGATCGTCGACTGTCTCATTGAATTGGTGGCCGATGCGACTGCTAAACAAGGTTTCCTGGCCTTACCCACTACGAAATTCTCAGTTACACCCTCAGGTAGATGGGGCATATTCAAACTACTGTCGTAAATTGCGTAGTAAGTACTTAAATAACTCTGTTTTCCGAGAAAAACATGGGTACGTTCTTACGAACATATAATCGGACTGGCAGATAAACATCTCGGAAAGACTCTTAGGCCAATTTTACCTGCGGATTACGATGCGCCAAGGGGATCAGCTGCAGCTTAGTAGCTTTGGAAACTAGTCTCCGTAATTTATCGCAGAATACAAGCCAAAGCTTTAACAAATAACGATCGGTTAGAATAAGTATTCTAACACTCATACCTACGACTACAGGCCTTATTTAGTAATAGATGCGATTAAACAGCATGTGAATACAATAAATGAACTAATTGGCAATACTAATGCATCAGAGTATTTTGAAACTGTCCAAAAATCCTAAAAATGAAATCAAGAAGTGTTTTTTAAAGTAATAAAAAGTGGCCGAGTGCGAGTGGGACTCGCACACGAAGGATTCCGTACCACAAGGCAAAAACGCCGAAAAAAACACGTTTGTTGTATGGAAGCCCCTAAAATATTTAAAAAAAAAGGTGTAAAACCCCCTTAAATATTTATTTTATTCTGTTTTTAGTATTTGTTGTTATAGCGGCAAAAGAAATACACCATCTGTGAAAATTTCAACTGTCTAGCTATCACGGTTCATGAGATACAGCCTGGTGACAGACGGGCAGTGGAGTCTTAGTAATTGGGTCCCGTTTTTATCCTTTGGGTATGGAACCCTAAAAACAGTAGTCGATGGCCCGACTATGAATAATGTTGCCGATTAGCCGACTAGCTACAGTGACTAAACTGCTGGACATATTTGATTAAATTTTCGTATAGAGACTGGGAACGTCATTAGATTTACGCAGTTGATAATGATGCCGATTCCCTTGTCCACAAACTAAACTAAATTTAAGTTCAGTGCATCTTTTTCTTTCTATTTAATTTAGAAAAGGACAGAATTTTAGTTTAGTCCTGTCAAATTAATCAGCGCCTGACACTACTCCATACAAGTTTAGATGTGATCAAAAACGCCTACTAAAATTACGTCAATTTACGTCATTAATTATCTCCAATAACATAAAACTTCAAGACTCGAATACAGACAAAGAAAACCAGGTAACCCGATTCGACATCAAACCTCAAATTACAGATTCCCACTAAACACAGAACGATTAATTTCAAAATATCCCTCCAATCCCAAATCCGTTGTTTTCAGGTCTATACAAGCAATAAAAGTGTTTAATTAGTCAAAATCAATTCGCAGGAGACTTAATTGTTCGCTTTCCGAATCAAGAACGATAAATCTAAGGGAAATCGTATTTTGTATTAAACAATAGATTTCGGGCCCAAAATAATGAATAGGGCTCGGTGGTACTACGGACCCCTTTGTCAGCCATAGTTGGTAATGTATGAGTATAGTTTCGATTGCTAGGTATGTTGATTTTTGGTTGATTTGCAATAATTGTACCTATTATGTCTCAATGTTCAGGTTGGTAGTGTTTTGGTGAAATTACATGTAGACGCATATTTTAGTAGTAGGAGACCTCTTTGTACAGACGGTAGCACATCAAGCTACCCGAAATTGTCAAATTTTCCCAATCAACTTTGAACCTTACGCTTTAGCGAAAGAGTTGAAAATTTATTAAAGAAATTTGTCAGATTATAGTAGCTTGATTTGCTGGCGCCTGTACATGAGTGTGTTCGGAAAATTTAGTTAATTTTGAAACGAAACGATGGATGGGCTGTGTGAAAGACGATATGGCTAGAAATGGGTGACTACCGAGATGACGACTAATAGTGAAGTATGGAAGCAAAAGACATTTTGCGCCAACTCCAAATAAATTTAGGAGCCCTTATCCAAAATTATCTAAACCCATGCATCATCATTACCATTCTCCTGAATGGTGATGATGATGTCTCGGTAAACCGATCAGAAACAGAATTTATGGCCAGGTTCCATCATCTTCTTGGCGCGGCCACCTACTGGGCCCAATTCATAATAAGTTGAAATAAAGTACTTTCGATAGTTACGAAGAAACTAAAGCTTCTTTTATGAGTTTCTTTTCTATTCGGTCGATCTTCCGGAATAATGATGACAATAATTAAAATCGGTCATCATTTTCTGAACCCAAAATAATTATTATTGCAGGCTCATAATACCTCCTAAGAGTGTACAAAGTACTTACGTATATAATACCATTATCTGAACCACTTCATTCGGATACTCTCGCAGCACATTATCATTTCATTGACATAAGAGGATTCCCCGACAATCAAGCGCTTCGCCAGCCTGTCGAACTTACCCGAGGACAGCCGAAGGAACCCGAAGTAAATTAATTTAGCAAAATTCGTATTTCTATGAATAATCATACATGGCCCGTTGATACCGCGTGTGAGGTATAATTGAGTTGGAATGACGTAAGTCGAATCTGTCAACGTTATTAAAGAACCTTTTAACGGTCCAAAGGATCCCGTCGAAATTATTACGTAATACAGCAGTCTCTTTGGTCGTACAACTAACGTCCTTATTAACTTATCTACAAATAAACTGATCCCAAAATAGATCATAACAATCAGCTCCTTTTACGACAGAGATATTTTTTAAGAAGATCTAACCAAGTCTAGACGTTAAAGTAATCCAATTAGTTCTAAATTTAAATGGGAACCCTTAATAAAATGAGATGCAGCTTCAAGGAAACTATCAGATTCTAAATTATTATCATTGTTATCTTCCTGTTCTTATCCCCTATTTATTTGATTTCGACGCAGAAGACAAGACACATTACAATATCCTTTTCTTCCTAACATCACAATTAGTCATCATCCACGTTTAACCCGTCAGCCTACAGGTATAACCCAAAAGGCATCTTCTGGGCTTGCACGTTCCATGAAAGACCTTCATCCATCGAGATTCATCAGGCGAGATCGAGGTCAAAGATGGCATATTCCACAAAAAAAAACTTGTTTTACTTCCTTCATAGCCATTCCATGTTTAGCTAAATCTTTCCATCTTTTCTTTGCTCTAAGTAAAAATCTGGATGACCTCAAATAAGAAGACCTCGGTATTCAAGTCACTCCTAATTAGTTTGTTAACGACAACCTTATCTATTTTTAATATGTTACCAGCCAATATAAGTAAGTATTATTATTAAACCTATCTCATTTTCCTCAAAACGCCCGAAACTGTTAACACCGAGTCTTTCTTAGAGATATTTCTTTGCTTAGTAACAACACAATGGCAGATAATCTTGGTTGTATCACGAAGTAAAACATGACCGAAATAATAATCATTTTCGGAAAAGTAGAATTACTTTCTACTCACTCCCTCACTACTCACGCGTCTTTGAAGCGAAAGCTCACGAGCGAGAGAAGATTTCGATCACCAAGTGGAGTTTTTATATATTATCAGTTGGCCAAACAAAATTTCAGCCTGATACGGAAAGGTTACTATAGGTAGTTATGAAACCCCTAAAGTGAACACATTCTGAGGGATCTAGTCTCGAAGTCCGTCAACGAAGATACGGGCCCATCCGAAAGTTACGCAAAAACTGGTGTAAAATTAAATTTTTCGGACGGGCATATACATATATCGGGAGTAAAGACAACTGTCAAATCATGTTGTCATTGATTCTTAGTTCGGGCCCTGAACTAATCATAATGTCCGTAAGTGATACGGAGTAGCAAACGCCCATAATTTCAACCGAAACTATGAATTTCGTGCTGGAGTAGACTCGATGTATTGCGACAATACGAAGAAGACCAGAGGTGCGGCGATTCCGAGCTCTCTGTTTCTAGAAGCAAGCGTTAATCACTAGATCGACCCAGTAGCCCACCTGATGGAAATCTGACTGTTTTAATGGACGCTCTCTCTCCTGTGTTTCTGGGACTTACTTTCTAGTCAATCAATTTCATTTTCATTAAGCTGTAAACCTTATCAACATTCGTTGCCTCGAGATAAAGTTTGCTTGCAGCAACAGGACGTGATGACGTGAAACAATGATTTTCATTTCTGATTCGTGTTCATCGAAAACTTTCACCATGACCAAAGGCCTTGTAAATTGTTAAAGGCCATTGGAACTAGTACACCTAATAAAATTTGATATTGTTTTGTTTGTCCTACGTCTGGTCTAAATTCTCTTTAACCCTTTGAAGGCCAATGGTGGTTGATTACAAAGAGAGGTATTAAGCCTAGCTTTGCCGGCCAGCCAAGTTCATTATCAAAGGGAGGGGTGTAATAGCTTTGTAAATACAGAGGGGGTCGTTAATGTGTGTAATTGTCTCTCTTTTTATCCCACTCGTTATTATAACGTGGGGGTAACCGTAAGGGCGTGGGGGGAGTGATAGCGAGACTGTCACTGTGCACATAAAATGTTAACGAGTTTCACGTCAAATAATGTTTTTTAATTTTTGCTTTTTGGATAAAAATCATTGTTCTTTTGTTTTAATGAGAGATTTTCTTTTTTAACTCTTCTCTAGTTGCTGGATAGATGGCGCTGAACTTGGTAAGTTACTGCAAGAAACGGAATGTCATATCATTTTTTGATTATTTCACTTGGATGTAATTTTGAGATCATAAAACGAAAGTCAGTCAACGAGCATATGTGACGTAACGCAATGGTTTTGTTTCGAAGCATTTTGGCTTTGGCACCTAGTAACGTAGTCAGTTCAACGCCATCTACAGAGTTTTTGGAAACTATGTTTTTTTTTTAATACTCAAAAAGAAAACCTCTCATTGATACATTGCCTAAATTCGAATATTGTAAAATAGAGCAAAGAAACAAAACAAAATCAAACCTTCCCCCAGCGGGGTAGTTGCGTAACATACTATCAGATGCAATAGGTTTCATTTTGACAGTTCAACAAAATTCGTTGCGTTATTTGCGTTGTTGAGCAGAGATATTTTCGAACATATGAAGGAATGGATTGGCAATATCCTTCAAGATTATTCAGATTAAGATTGATAGTGTGTTACGCAGTTAGAGTGCAGGTTAGGCAGAGGTGTATAGTTTACCCACATTTCGTCATGTTTAAGTAATTGGGCAAACCTGAAATCGCGAAAAAAAATCAGCTGTTCTCTACATTTTGATGAGTTATACGAACATAAATGATTTTTTTTTTTCGCGATTTCAAGTTTGGTCTCATAGTAAAAGTTGTTCATAATGATGAGTACAATTACCTCTTAAGAGGTTGTTAATGTTTTACCAATAACCCTGCATAACAACAGAGCATAAAAATTAAGATAACATAACTTGAATGGTTACAAAGGAAGTGGATATTTCAAGTGATATATTCCGCCAAAACAACACAAACTTAGTAAGAAGGCTTACACGCACAAATAAGCAAATCTTCTACAAATATGTAGGTATAAATTATGTTAAATCCCTCTTCCAATTAAATTATTTAACGAAATAACCCAAATTCAATCCGCTTCGTCGTCCCAGTGGTACCCCACCCTGCGGTGTGTCAGGATATCCGAAAACAATAAAACGCTCGAGCGATTTTAATCCTTTAAGTCTTTGTCTCGCAGACCGTTAAGGGTCGTTTTTGCTTGATTAATCTAATCCATACCATTGTAATTGTTCGCTTACATTTCGGACTACGGTAGTTCCGTATTTGAGGGATGTACAGGGTGGTATTTATCTGTGTTTCTGGTTAATACTCGAATGGATTGGAGGATTGTATTTAAGTTATGTACTGAATTCTATGTGGTATATAAATAATGCTTTGTACGGAAATAATACTATATACTGGTGTATTTTGCTATCATTCTGCCTAGCCTTTTCCCAACTGTGAATACCAGTCTTTTACATAGAGTGGCTGCCTATCTGACCTCCACAACCCAGTTACTGGGTAAGTAACGATACCCTTTGGTAAGTCTAGTTGTAAGCTTTTTGGGCTTCTGACTACGTAACGACAGTTAAAGATACACGAATGTCAGCTGGAACCCGGGAAGCCAGGGGGGTCTCGATATGTAATGGATGATCACCCATCCACGAACCAACCGCGGTAAGCGAAGCTTAACTTTTCATCAACTCGTGCGTCTAATAATTATATTTTAAATGTAGTGCAGCCACGAGCCCATTTATTTTGGTTGCATTGAGGGAAAATTAAAGAATTGTGTAGGTTTACTCTTAGACGCACAGAATAGATGAGATATTAGTAAATATAACTATTGAATAGGTAACAATATCGGAGGAGTGAGAACTAGACACGATACATTTAGGTCACAAAAATATCGTAGCAATAGATATTGGTGTGTGTGTCTTGGTAGGAAATAGGAAAATATTGGAGAAAAGATAGGCCTTCGACAGGACAATCGGATATCTATGCGTGTGACGAAAGTAGTGATATCGGTAGGTAGTTACCACAGATATAGGTAGGGGAGAGTAGCCCAAAACGGGTAAGCTAAGGTTGATGATAAATAAAAACAATTTATAGATACAAATTGAACATTTGTTTGTACATTTTGAAATGTTTAGTTATCAAGGACTATAAAATAAATGACATATTTAGTAGTTTTGTACATTAAGAATAAAAAAATGACAAGAATCTTTACCATTCGAATTACCCGTTTTGCCCGTAGGGGGGGCCTAAAGCAGGTAGGGCTTTTGGGCAAAGCGGGTAGGGACTCAATTACATGAGATCAACGTCAATCAATGACTAGAACTGTTTCATAACAATCATAACTCAGATGGAGCTCCACCAGGATCATCAACTACTTGCAGTGATAATTGTTGGATCAATGGACCAGTATTCTTGGAATTGTTGCGGCACTTTGTAGACAACGTAATGAGTTGCCAACGTAAACAGATTATCCATATGAAATAGATTCTCAACTAGCTCTAATTCTTGAGCTGCTGTAAAAACTGTTGTGAATCTTCCTAGTTTTTTTTTGACATCCTTTCTTTACATGTATCTGTAAAGGCGAAAGGTTAATGCCATATTTTTTTGCTGCACCATTGACGGAAGTTTTGAGAGCTTCTTCTATCGCAAGCTTCATAATTCCCTCATCCCACGAGGCATTTGCAGTCTTTCTTTTGTATTTATTAACCATCTGCAAAAATAAAAGAAGTAATAAGCAGTCAATGAAATTATACAGGGTAAATCGGGTATGGGCAAAACGGGCACCCGCTTTACCCCTACCCGTTTTGCCCACAAGCATGTATTTTTTTCAATCGACTCATATCCTTAAAACCGAAATAATAAACGCCAACTTATTTCACAAATTAAACGTCTATTTATTGCAAAATAATAACACAAAACTAGTAAGAACATATTGTAAACCATTTTCGAGTATTCACAAATAATGTAACTCAATTTTTTTTTGTGGAAATAGCAAAAAACTTCTTTCTTATCTTACCGTGAACTCGTGTCCGCCAGAGAAGCGCGCCGACTCCCTGTGATTGGCGAGCGGCAGGCGCCACGCACTGCACGCACACATTCTTATTAGCAATACGGTGCGCAATTTAAAAAGCATACCCGTTTTAGGCGGGCTACCCGTTTTAGGCTTACCTCCCCTACACCTAGATAACGTAAGAGCAACTACTTCGCGTAGCCAGCTATTGTACAATAAAAAAGTAATTTAAAAAAAATTAAATCGACTTCAAAAAAAATTTATGAAACAACTTTAATGTCGATAGTCGGTGTCTTGGGATCTGTATTTTAGTTTTAGTTTTTTGCCACTGACTTCCGAAATTAAAGTTATTTCATAATTTTTTGAGTTAATTTCTTTTTGAAGTCGATTTAATTTTTTTTTATAACTTTTTACTTCGTAATTTTCAGTTTTAAGTAAACAATGGAATATTTGTTTGTAATAAGTAGGTAATAGTTTTGTTGTAAAAATTTACTAGAATTTGACCAAGGTTTTGAGATGACACTACACCCGTAGCTCGTATCAATAAGCCAGGCCGTCACACTTACACGTATTAGTCCATATCTTGAAAATTACTAAATCGATTTTGACGAAACTTGCACTGTTCCCTAAATTGAAGTAAGTGTAAGCCAATAAAGAAAATCGTCACGATCCGATTTGCAGAGAAATGCGTGAACAAATATACATACATAGGTACATCTATAAAATTTTGTATATTTGTTTGGAAGCCCTAATAGATTGTCATAAGTGTATATAATGCAGTTCCAATAATGTTACATACATACGTGTCGAACTGATAACCTCCTTTTTTAGGGTTCCGTACCCAAAGGGTACAAAACGGAACCCTATTACTAAGACTTCGCTGTCTGTCCGTCTGTCTGTCTGTCTGTCACCAGGCTGTATCTCAAGAACCGCGATAGCTAGACATTTGAAATTTTCAGATGATGTATTTCTGTTGCCGCTGTAACAACAAATGCTAAAAACAAAATAAAATGAATATTTAAGGGGGGCTCCCATACAACTAACGCGATATTTTTGCCGTTTTTTGCTCAATATCAAAAATGGCAACAGGTAGGCACTTGAAATATTCACAAAATACTCAGTTGTATTTTAACTTTAATAATAAATAATAAAATTAAAATAAAATAAATATTTAAGGGGGGCTCCCATACAACAAAAAGGTTTTTTTCGGCGTTTTTTGCCTTGTGGTACCGAACCCATCGTGTGCGAGTCCGACTCGCACTTGTTATAGCGGCAACAGAAATGCATGATTTATGAAAATTTCAACTGTCTAGCTATCGCGGTTCTTGAGATACAGCCTGGTGACAGACAGACAGACAGCGAAGTCTTAGTAATAGGGTTCCGTTTTTACTCTTTGGGTACGGAACCCTAAAAACACGGACTGTCTTCACCATATTATGATTCATAATGTTATCATTTTATGATTCTGCCAAAGTAGCCTTTTTAAGCCCCCGCATCGTGATATTTGCTTTATCTAGGTATATCTATTTCTGTGGTAGTTACTGTCCAGGAGTCATGGTTCTATTAATATGTTATCACACGATTTATTTCCGGTTTGACTGAGCTGTATATTATAACTCAGTCAAGACTGTTTTCTTATCCTTCGGCAACTATGAAACTTTATAATATTTCTTTGATGTCGTTTCTATCTACAGAATAATTTAGTAAGTTTCCAAGTGCGAGTCGGACTCGCACTTAACGGTATTGTATCACAGGCATAAAACACCGGAAAAAACACCTTTCCTGTAAGGAAACCCCATTTATTTTTAAGTTTATTTTATTTTTGTTATATGTTGTTATAGCGGCAATGGAAATACAAATTCTTTGGCAGAATGTGGAACAGAGGAACGCGATATCTATTCCACATTCTGATCCTTCGAGCCGGATCTGGTCATTCCAGCCCGTATTTCTTAATTTGATTTTGCTAAAACCACGCGTCAACTGTCTACCAGTGCAGTTCATGAGATACAGCCCGCTGACAGACAGACTGACGGACGGACGGACGGACCGCGGAGGTTTAGTAATAGCGTCCCGTTGGCACCGTTTAGGTACGGAAACCTATATAAAGAAATTAAAAGTGAGGCGAATGCGGAACCAATAAAAATATCACATCGAGACTCTATAAACAATTCGTATAATAGATCAAACGAATAACCAACCTGTACCATAATAAAGATAGATTTTAAAGCTTCGGTACGTAATCCAATATCATCCATCATAGTCGCGTTTCCTAGTTTTTAGTTTTCTTTCATTTTTCCTTACAGTTCATTTTTATCCTGAGAACAGCAGGCATTAGCCGTCATGATAGAGAAAAATCCTGGATATTTATGTCCTTTTCATCACCTCCGGAAAAGTTCCAGTTGACTTAGCTAGACGATGATGTTGTACAAATTCTGTGTGTTCTATTGTATTTTAGAGCAGTGATGGCCGAGTGGTAACGGCCCCGCCTTACGAGTTGTAAGGTCGTGGGTTCGAACCCAGACAGGCGCTTTATATAATCAGCCTATAACGTTCCCACTGCTGGGATACAGGTCTCCTCTCAGAGAGAGGGAGTCAGCTGTAATCCACCACGCGGGCGTGCGGGTTGGTAGATGTCACATGTCTTTGAATTTTTGGTTCTAGAACATGCCGGTTTCCTCACGATGTTTTTCTTCACCGTTTTGAGAGCAGTGGTAAAGGAATAATTTACACAAAGTACCTAAAACGCCTGTCTGGGTTCGAACCTACGACATACAACTCGTAAGTCGCAGCTGTTACCTTACTGCTCAGGCGCTTTACTTTGTGTAAATTATTTCATTACCACTGCTCACAAAACGGTGAAGGAAATCACCTGGAAATCCCGGCATGTCCTAGAACCAAAAATTTGAAGACATGACCCGCGTTCTAGATTATAAACCAATGACCCCCATGACGTGGTATCCCGTGTCTCAGCAATGGGAACACTATAGACTGATTATGTCATTGTATTTAGTTTATTTTTATTAAAACTTTATGCACAAGTAAAAAAAAATACTATACGAAGGCGGACTTAAGAGCGATGAACAGATTTTAATAAAACTTCATACGCATAAGCGGGATAAAACGGTCCATACAAAATTTTATCAAAACTGGTCCAGCCGTTTGAGCGTGACACACTCACAAACTTTCGTCTTTATAATATTAGTGTGATTAAGGAAAATATTTAAAAAGAACTAACTTACTTATAATTTTCTGTGCAACTAGCTTCATTGCTAATACCTATTTCTTAAATTACAAATCGTAAAAGATACATTACAAGCTAATTAATAATTTTAACAAAAAATAATCTCTCGTGCGTTCAATTAAAAAAGAACTCAAGATAAAAACGAATGAGGCAATTACACTGAAATAAGAACGCTCCTAATAAATTAATAGTTAAACTAAGCAGTTGTCCAAATCGTTTACATAATTATATGGCTACATTAAGCTGCTCTATGGACTGGTTCCTTTGAATCTTTATACTTAACTTTTAGTTCTGCTTAAATTAAAGTAATGGTTATAGTTTTGTTAAGTGATAGCGCGATTCTCGTGTACTTTTAAAAACGACATTGCTTTACAAATTTTGCTGTAGGTATATTTTTAAAACTCAATAGTACGGTTAAAGACATTTATTTCTCAATAACGATACAATTCACATAACATGAGAAATACAAGTTAATCTATACTTAAATACACGAACGTATGAAGAACGGTAGGTACTCATAAATAAACTAGTACGTAGTAGATGCGCAATTTTTTTTTTCTTATAATGTATGTGGGTCACAAGAAAAGGTTAGTGTACAATTATATATATTGATATATCGTTTCTTGATAGCAAGTCAATAGCAATTACACATTGTTAATAGTAGCAAGGTAGCAATATTTTTAATTTGTTAATGTTTCAAATAATAATATGTTCATTGTACCCACAATGTGAACCTAGGAAGGTATAGATGCCAGCACATCCAGTTATCCGAAACTGTCAAATTTTCCCAATCAACTTTGAACCAAACAACTTTTTTGCTTTAGTGATAAAGTTGAGAATCTTTTAAAGAAATTTGACAGATTGTAGTAGCTTGATGTGCTGACGTCTGTACGTTTACAAAAACATGATCATTGTGGACCCTGTTGGGCACAGAGCGGGCTGTTATACCATGTATACAGGATGGGCAGAGACATGGACGTGTAACCTGTTAAGAGTACCATGAATTAGGTACAAGATTCTGAATCTAACTGAGTAAAAAAATTTTCGTCCGTTGTTAAAAAAAATTTTGACCGCGTAAGTACTTAATTATATGAAACAGCAGTTTTTTTTTTATTAAAGCTGTTGAACCATTAATGCGATTACCACTTCTGGTGACAGCTATCCTGCGCCGTTATATTGATACGCCAAAACCTTCTCCGGACAATACTAACCAATAATCACCCAATTTCCATACTAAAAACCAATCCAGAAACCGACCCACTAATCACTAACAATAATTAACCAAATCCATAACAGACTAAAATCAATACATTCAAAATGGCGGCCACAGGATTAATATTCCCAATAACTCGATGATAATTTTGACTAATTCATCTACTAATCTTCACGCCGCGTGCACTGTGGTGTAGGTAGAATTAATTTATAGTTTTATTCGTGAGAAAGAACGTTAATCCGTAGTGTTCTATAATTATTGGAAGTGATATGTTTCGACATAGGCAGTTATTTGTTATGTGGGTTTCGTGTGTGAACTATGCGTTTGGGAAGAGTAGGACGTAGTTTTCATTTCTGATTTAAATAATAATGAAGAGCGTTTATGCCGTACGGCATTTCATACAAATTTTCAATCCCTTGTTTTTCGAAATTAATGAACCGATTTTAATGAAACTTCATACGCATAAGCAGGATACAAAGGTCTAAAAAGTTACTTAAGAATATGACATGTTTTATTTAAAAAAGATAACTGGAGATCTCTGTTTATATGGAAAATTTAAAATCGATCTAATTTGGCTGTAACACTATTTTTCGAAAATGTTCTGTAACTTTTTAATCGATCTAATTTGGCTGTAACACTATTTTTAGAAAATGTTCTGTAACTTTTTAGATCTTTGTATCCTGCTTATAAGTATGAAGTTTTATTAAAATCTGTTCATTTATTTTGAAAAACAAGGGCTTGAAAGTTTGTATGAAATAGTAAACGCCCTTTATGAATAATTCTTGTATTGGTTTTTTATCAACCTTTAATTTAAAATAAATAAAATTAACCTTTAAATGAAGGCTGCTGATGAGTAAACATTTGGTGTGTGAATGATTACATGTTGAAATGAGAATTCGGTAATAAATCACAAAAATTGCTGAGTAGCGGACTTACAACTTTGCTTATCAATTAATTACGACTTACAAGGATGTCGCAATTCCACAATTCACTACGTATTTACTTATTGCGCGTTTTTATCGACCATAAACAAGCTACCAATATTTTATCAATTTGGAAAAGTGATACTTTTTAATGAGAGTTTTTCTTTTTGGGTATGTAAAAAAAAACATAGTTTCCAAGAACTCTGTAGATGGCGTTGAACTGACTATGTTACTAGGTGCCAAAGCCAAAATGCTTGGGAAATAAACCATGCGTCATGTCACTTATGCTCGTTGACTGACACTTTCGTTTGCTTTCGTTTTACGATCTCAAAATTCATCCAAGTTAAATAATCTAAAAATGATGTGACGTTCCGTTTCTTACAGTAACATACCAAGTTCAGCGCCATCTATCCAGCGACTAGGGAAGAGTTAAAAAAGAAAATCCCCCATTAAAAGAGAATGCCATTAAATATAGGGCGCCCTGTACCAAACGAAAAGTCCGCTGTCACAACCAAACCTAGTATATTTGGAGGAGAATTTAATGCCCTTCCTATATTGCTAACTATTTTTTACATGGATTCCCGCAATTCGTATTTATTTGCCATTTAGGTACCTACTTAATATTTTGAGGTGAATGAATGATGGAGGCATCGCTAAGGATTATTATACAAAGACTACGTTACGGAAACCTGACATTGTCACCTGAACGTTTTCATTAATAAGGATTTTAATTATAGTTCAGATGCAACCAATATTGAAAGTAACGTCATCCGTGACGGCGCAACAGAAAAAATGCAATACGTCAAAATAAAAACTTTTTTTTCAATCGGTCCTCATTTCTTTAAATTCTTTAAATGTATTCCAGAATAATAATTTAAATTAAAACAACGCAACGCCTTTATAGGGAGTGTCAAACAGATGTCAGGTCCTTTTTGCTCGTCAAACGTCGGGGCGTTCACACGTCTCAGCTGTCGCATTTAGTCAGAGTGGCATTCGAGTTTCCTCATGGTTATTTTTGTGTCCTAATTATTAATATTTACCGATTGCATTAAAATAGTTCGAAGCCGTTATTCTTTTTTTTATAAAATCTACTTTTGGTTCCTAAAAATAGTAAATGTAAGTACTAACAAATTATGTTCTTCATTTGGTTGTTGGCATGTACCTTTATTTTTTACGTAGTAGCAACATTCGGAAATGAAATACAATGGCATAAGAGAAAATATGCACAAAAGTAAATAAAAATACTTTTATTTTTGATGTCCAAAATCTGGGAATATTTTTCATAACAAAAACGTAAATCTAATTTATAAAAAATAAACATACCGTCGAATTGAGAACCTCCTCCTTTTTTGAAGTCGGTTAAAAATAGGAGTAATTTTATGAACTACATTTGGTTCTGACCCGCTCCCTCGCAAGTTGATACGGTCCTATGGCATTTTCCTTTTAGAATGACATTTTAGGTTAGTAAAAAAAACTTTATTTTGTTGAAATTGCGTTGAAAAACTTATCATTCAGAATTAGAATTTGTTATTGGTGTGTTTAATTTTTTTATCCAAATATACGAAACAATTAATAACACTGTACTTGCCAGTGTACCTACATATTCAATGGTGCTTATTCCGAGGTTCTTGAAATTAAAAATCATAGACACTTAAATACGAAATGAAAACACTCAACTAAAATGAACCAGATATATTGTTCTAATTAGCCATTAAAGGGCACGTGGTACCTTTAATTAGGAGTTTGGGTACAGACATTATAGCACTCTGTTTAGGGACAATATTCTGAATTTAATATACATTATGAGGCTCAGCGTCGCGACGCGGAAAATTAAATTTATATTGTTTTGTGCTACGTAGATATAAGTCGGTATAAGTAACTCCTTCCCCTTTGAGAGGGGCGATTGTTTAATGTTGGTATAATGACCCACTTACTGGAAAGTACTTACCTAAATACGTCTACGTATACGTATACGTACGTCTGGCGTACCTGCCCTGAGTTGTCAGCCGCTCCACCATCTTGGCATAATAAGCCTTTAATATTCTTACTACTGGGACACAGACCTCCTCCTCAGTGAGAGGGAGTGGGCCGTAATCCACCACGCGGGCCCATGTCTTCGAATGTTTGGTTCTAGGACATGCTGGTTTTCTCACGATGTCTTCCTTCATCGTTTTGAGAGTAGTGCTGATGGCTACCATCTTACTGATTTGCAATTTTTTACCTCTGCATGAGAATTTTTGTATTCGTTGATTCGTGGAAGGGTGACCGTCTGTTACATATCGAGATCCCTTCGTGAAAGCACGTTAAGCCGTTGCTCCCGGCTGTCATTCGTAGATCTTTGACAGTCGTTACGGGTAGTCAGAAGCCCAAAAGTCTGACAACCAGTCTTACCAAGAGGTATCGCGTTACCCAGTAACTAGGTTATGGAGGTCAGATAGGCAGTCACTCCTTGTAAAATACTGGTATCCAGCTACATCCGGTTAGACTGGAAGCCGACCACAGAATAGTTGGGACAAGCCTAGATAGATCGATGAGAATTTTTGTAAAGTTTTTTCAAGAGAAGAAGTACTTAGACATGTACTCGCGCCTGTTTCTATGATAGTAGTCAGAATCGACAGTTAAATACTCCACCGCTACGAACTTTGCATGAAATTATAGAAATGGTTAGTACCTACCGCCCATTATCATAAAATTTGCATTACCAAGGGGTGCTGGCTACCGGTGCACTACTTTACTAAAAGAAACTCCCTTCACACTTTTTACACAGCAATATTTTGTACTTAATTATTTTATTATGAAACTAACTTTCACCAGCGGCTTCATCCACATAGTATGTCGATAGAAAATAACCAATATCCTTCCCCAGGATTCAAAGTATCCCCATATAAAATTTCTTCGAAATTGGTCCAGCCGTTTCGGAGATTAGCCAAAACAAATAGACAGACAAACAGACAAAAAATGTAGAAAATATTTTTTTGACATTAATTTATTTGGTATAGATAAATCACGGAATACTTGTAACAGAAAAGGTAGATTTTTATTTGACGACGCGATCTTTTTAGGATTCAATTTGATTAGTAGCACGATTAGTAGTAGGTATTAATTTTATATCTTTGATGATATTTGATATTTTTTGGGATCCTGGGGTCCCGGACCTTTGGAAGGCATACGAGGGGCCGAAGCCAATTCGCAGAGGCCCGTTTTTAATGAAATGCGGCACGAACCGACGATTATCCCTGTTCGTCCTATATAAGTGCACCCAAGGACAATCCCCGGTTGGTATAGGACTATTACAGGATATTATGTAAACAAAGTTATTGGATTATGGGTTTGGGTGGCTAAAGTGAACTGGTTATTGAGGACTATGGGAAGCCCCTGCCTGATCAATGTTTTATATATTACTAGCTGCGCCCCGCGGTTCCACCCGCGTAATTGTCGATCCCGTGGGAATATCGGGATAAAAAGTAGCCTATATGTTAATCCAGGGTGTCAGCTACCTCCATACAAAATTTTATCAAAATTGGTCCCGCCGTTTGAGCGTGAAGAAGTAACAAACATATAAACATACACACACACTCACACACACACACTCACAAACTTTCGCCTTTATAATATTAGTGTGATACACAGATGGGGTGACTTGCACACTCAATAATGGGCCCCCGAAAACGGTCGCTAGCACATAGTGCCGAAGCGACAAGGGGGCAATATATCCTGAGGTGCTTATGAGGAGTGGAGTGGTATTCCACGGCTATCAGGACAATCCCGGAAGAACGGTCAAGATCCCTACCAGCATCTTAATGGAATACTTCCATCCTCCGATCACGTTTGTTCTTGCGAATCTTCACTCAAGCCGGCCAATAAAGGCGAGAATGAGGTGGGAGGTCTGTTCCTCGTCATTGTTTAGGATTTAAAAAAAAAATTAATTTAAAAAATAAAAAAACCCGACTGCGAAACTGAAAAGCTACAAGCAAGCCCATTTTAAATTAAATAAAAGTTGGAAGCAGGCGGGACCCATTTGAATTTGAAAATATGATAAAAATGGTATGGGTCCCGCCTGCTTCCAACTTTTATTTAATTTAAAATGGGCTTGTTTGTAGCTTTTCAGTTTCGCAGTCGGGTTTTTTTATTTTTTAAATTAATTTTTTTATTTCCAGCTTTTTAGTTTACAAATGTTTCGCAAACAATTTAGTTCTTGGTACTTGTTTTTTACGTTTTGTCACTTCGAATTACTTTTAACCATATAAGTTATATATATTTTTGTAATCACCTTTTAAAACCCTTTATTTTGATACCCCACTCGATAGGTTTCGAGAATTTTTTTTTTTTTTTTAAGACATATTACGCCATAAATCGGCCATTTTAATTTTTATTCAATTTTGATATACCCAGTGTCACTCTCACAATTAAGACGAATCTAACGGCACCTCTCAAGCTGAAATCGATCAAGCCGTTTAGGCTACAGAGCGTGCCAAAGAAATATACATACATACATACATACATACATACATACACTCGAAAAACATAACCCTCCTTCTGACGCAGTCGGGTAATTATAAATAGTGGTTCTGCATATGTTTTATTATGTGCTTGTACTGTCCCACTGCAAAGAAAAGGTTTCCCTTCATCTTTATGCTTTTCCTGCTTTTCTGCAATTTTGAAGAGTCCTGCTCATCCCGCTACCAAATTAATTAATTATTTTTAGCTTATATGTTGTCCTACTGTAGGGCAAAGTCCTCCCTTTCTCCTTTCCACTCCCCATACTCCTGAACTAGTGTGGACTAATCCTATGTGTCTAAAGCGTCAAGTTCGTCCCGCCATCTTCTCTTGGGTGTGCCTCGATTTCGCCGGACGAGTTCTGGGACCAACATGGTAGTAGATTTGGCCCATGACTCGTTCGACATGCGGCAAACGTGTCCGGCCCAGTCCCACTTTACGACGTACAGTATTTCATACAAACTTCCAAACCCTTGTTTTCCGAAATTAAAGAACCGATTTTAATGAAGCTTCATACGCATAAGCAGGATGAAAAGGTCTAAAAAGTTAGTAAAGAACAAGCGAGTCAACCGCCACGTGGGCCTAGTGCGAGTTAGTTAGTAGAGTTAGGATGTCAAATTTTAACTGTCTTCGAATCTGTTGTAGAAAAGAATTGACTGTTTGTGACTGTTACTGGCAGCCAGTATATACTTAAGCTGATAAATTGAGTACAAACAAATAAAAAAATAAACGTTAAAAAATATATTGATACTCCTGCATATTACATTACTTAGTCACAAACACAATATAAAACAACAAACTCAGCCATCAACACAACTTGCAACCATAAAAATAAAATGATAGGAGCACCTCCAACCGGAGTAGAAACAAGATCCGATGATTACAGCCGGCTAAAACTCAACTTCAACTTCTACATACGTATACAGAAACAATCCCGATATTAGGCCGAATTCCGATAATACAGCCTTCAGCCTTGTAGTACGAACAACCTTAATAGCTTTTTGTTGGGGCTCGCTCTAATTAGCTCCTAGCCTTCTGCTATACAAGAACGATCCTTGGTTTCATTGAGTAGAAATTACAGAAGGTCTGTTGTTACAAAAAACGTACATGGCAACAGATGAAGAAGAAAAAAATCACCAACTATTGCATATAGCGAATGAGAAACCAAGGGCACTTTGCTATATCCACTTTTTTAAAAGGAAGTTCTATCGCACGAGAAATAAGCGCACTGGTGTACCAATATCGATAAGTATATGATTAAAATGCAGTATCCAGCACTATGTGATGAATTGTCATAAAAATAATTCTTGGATTTGACATGTGATGCGCCCCTGATATTAAATAACATCGACACTATTCACGCCAGCTGATACGGGAATAGCTGATTATTTGACATTCGTCAGTCGTAGTTCATCATCTAGCAGTATCTTTTCTCACGTATCATTTCATCTCCTATTCATAATTATTCATCATCAAGTACTGATCATCCATGGACTAATCATCTATCCCTCAATATTTACATCCCTCTGTATTGCTTGGCGATTTTTTCGAGTAAATTTTTCCCAACATGTTGTTAGAAGTAGAAGTACTGAACATTTTTTTTTCACGCCAGCTGCTAGTAGGCTTTCACAAATAATGTACAAAAGTTTTATAGGCAGTAATGTAAATAGATTTTCCTCATCTACTCGTATTTGAGTGTAAAGTTTGTGGGATGTATATTAACTGTAGTCCGCGCGGAACTGTTGGCCGCGCCTTGGGTGGGGACAGGGGTGGGAGCGGCGGGGTTGCCTATTGTTCGTAACGCACGTACTGAGTAATGACAAAGCGCCCCGCCCGTCCGTCCCACCGCACCGCTCACATACCTCAGGCGCGGCCAACTAATTTCGCGCGGACTATAGATGAAATTGTTGGGCAGAAAATTGGGAACGTTCAAGGAGACATGTTTTTTATGTGGGCTTAGCTGGTGGGCATGATTAGGCAGAATACTGGAGGCAAGATTATCCAGATAAAATTATTTTAAAGCCAATGTATTTTTGCAGATCTACCCTGACCCTATTATATCAAAAATATGTTGGATGAATATATTCTATTTTGAGAGCATATACTTATTGTTTTATTTTATATACATAGTTCAAGTAATACGAGTACATCATTAAATTATTGTTATATTTTGTTACAGGTAAACAGCGTCTTCTTCACGAAAAACCGCCCACAAATTTCCAAGTAAGACACAGAAAAACGTGCGGTCGGTGAAAACCAACCAAACACTCGTATGTAATAGAAAGAGACAGAAAGGGTGAGAAAGTGTGAAGTTAATAGGTTCACGTATTTAATACAGAGCCATCTAGTACAAGTTTTTAGAAGTTCTCATAAAGTTGTAGCCATCTTGGAATATCATTTTGACCTCACTATTGGCTTTAGCGCCCTCGAAAAGAAAACGACAGACATGTCGAAAAAGAATTTCGTTCAAAAACAGAGCCATTGAATTCTAAAAAATAATAGAAACAGAAACTCTGTCTATTTAGTACCTAACAGAGTGTAAATCGAAAATAAATAGTTAAATATACCTCCCAGAATTGTCGAGCGTGTAAGACGATCCAGGAGGGGATCGAGGTGGAGGAGGGGTTCAGGGGATCAGAACGGAATAACTCGTAAAATCATTCATCGTTCATTTGGCACACGATGAATGCCTCTATATAATAGCTAAAAATATAATTATTTTCAGACAATCAATTAACAGACCCTCAATATTGGTTGGTATTGAGTTTTTTTTATTTTATTAAAAGACTCGCTAGTAAAATATTGATACTCAGTGAAGTAGGTATCTTAATAATTATCAATATTTTACTACCTAAAGAAAGTAGCTGGGATGGACTGGATGCGGAAGGCGGAGGACAGGGTGTTGTGGCGCAGCCTAGGAGAGCATATGTCCAGCAGTGGACTGCAATAGGCTGAGTTGATTGATGGAATATTTTAATAGGATTCAGTCACTTAGGAAGTCATTAAGTTTTTTTTTAAATCTATGTGCGAAAAAATGTTAAATTGACTAAAGCAAATAATTAAAACCTTATCAAAAACACCTCTTTTTTCTTATACAGGGTTATTGGTGAAACCTTAATAACCTCTTAAGAGGTCACTGTACTCATCATATGAACAACTTTTACTATGTGACCAAACATGTAACCGCGAAAAAAAAATCATTTGTTCCCCACGTTTATATTCGAAATGTAGGGAATTTATTCAAAATGTAGGGAACAGCTGATTTTTTTTCGCTTTTCAGGTTTGGTCATATAGTAAAAGTTGTTCATAATGATGAGTACAATGACCTCTTAAGAGGTTGTTAATGTTTATTTTATTTTATTTTATTTTATTCAAGAGGAACAACAAACAGCTACAATATAAAACATAGAAACAAAATTACACAAGACAATAATATAGACAATATTGAAGCCCACAACGCTGTTCACAGATAAACGATAGGATACAATACAGTGAAAATAATAATAATAATAATCGCTAGGGTTACATTTTTTTTTTTTTTTTTACTAACTTATTGAATTAACTTTCATGTTTACATAATGTATTTTAGTGCAATGAATATATAATGTAATATATATTATGTTCATTACATTATACACTACATATAAAACTCAAGAAATGCTATAAATACTGAATAAAATTCAAGAAAGCTCCTTAAGTATAAGACTTTTGAACCTATAGGGAGAACATGCAAAAATGTCTATGTGTTCAAAAGTCCTATTGTAGGAATCGACCATTCTGCGAACAGGCGAACGCATGCCAGAGTTGGACTTGCAAGCACCCACTGAGAATAATTTGCCAGCGCGTACCTGTCGCTTGTGGACTGTCCTAGGAACTGCATAGCATATCATGTTTGAGAGTTCAATGCTGTCAAATTTATGTCTGACAATACTATATAAATTCATAGCCTCTAAGTACTTGCGTCTATTTTCAAGTGTTGCGAGCTTATACTTTGCAAGCAAATCGTGGTATGGCAAATAATATCCGTAACATCTATAATGCATGGCACGCAGGAATTTATATTGAACACACTCAATCATTTCAACATACTTTTTGTAGTATGGATTCCAGACGGACACGGCATACTCCAGTTGAGAGCGTACAAGAGACTTATACAAGCAAATATAAGAAGAAGGCTTTTTAAAATCAATTGTTGATCGCATTACAAATCCATATAATTGATACGCTTTATTTACAATTTTTCCAATATGTAGGTCTAAGCAAAGCTTAGAGTCAAGGACAACGCCGAGATCACGAATGAAGTCCACTTTAAGTAAAAAAAAAAATTCTCCAACATAACTTAGGCTACACAGATTAGTCATTGGAGCCTCCCTTTAAGCAAGTAATGCCTGTATAGGGAGACTCCGCTCTTCCATACCGAATACTACTTCGATAACAATAAAAATTAAAATTTATTACCAATAACCCTGTATAATCAGGGTTATTTTAAATTGGCTAGCTAAACTCCGTTGACGCGATGGGTATTCTTATCTAAACACGATCTAATAAAAAGATTTGATGTTTTTTGGGAGGTCAACGGCGGTTTTAGCGTTGTTACTGTTGTGGCCCCACAAAAAAATAAATAATAATAATATCATCATCATCATTTCAGCCGAAAGACGTCCACTGCTGGACATAGGCACCTCCACTTCGACCGGTTCTGCGCTTCTCGCATGCAACGGCTTCCTGCGGCCTTCACAAGGTCGTCGGTCCACCTTGTGGGAGGCCTTCCAACGCTACGTCTTCCGGTACGCGGTCGCCACTCCAGAACCTTTCGGCCCCATCGGCCATCTGTTCTGCGAGCAATGTGCCTTGCCCACTGCCACTTAAGTTTGGCAATTCTTCGGGCTATGTCGGTTACCTTGGATCTCCTGCAGATCTCCTCATTCCTGATTCGATCACGCAGGGAAACTCCAAGCATAGCCCTCTCCATATAATAATATCATAATAATAAAATATAATTTATTAATTTTTTGTTTTATCATATTTAGATACCCCCCGGTGGAGTTTAGATAGTTCATTTAATATAACCCTGTATAAAAATCTATGGTAACAAACACAAGTCCGATACACTAAAGGTCAGACTTACTACCAAATTTTATTGGCTAATCTTATCACTACGACATGTCACTAGTGTCGTAATGACAAGATTACCATAACATTGAGGGGCTTACATGACCTAAAGCGCGGTCACTGTCGGACTGTATAGAAAAGGAAGAGAAGCGCGATGACACAACGCTGGTAATTTATTGCAAAATATGAAGCAATTATTTAATTACAAAAAATCTCTTGTTTGGACCAAAAAAAATTAAACACTAGTGTTTTAGTATGTTGCTTATAGAATAATCTGACAAAACATCAGGAAGATTGTATGTATATTAGTATGGTTTTTATTGTAAATACAAAAAAAAAGTAAAAGGAAATTTTATGTTTTTTTTATTGTATCAAATTAGTTGTATTATGTTTTCAATACACTATCTATCTAGCATATATCCTGAAGAATAGCAGTGCCCCCGCCATATATTTTTCTGATTTTGTTTACTGTACTCGATCATATACTTTTATTTTTTCAAAAACTTGCATTTTTGCGTTTAGGTCCTGTAAGCCCCTTAAAATATAATTATAAGTAGTAGGAGTAAGAAACCATAACAGTATAATATAAATAAGTAGGTATGTAGTAAGTAAAAAAGCGCCTCTCGCCATCAAAAGTAAAAGTTTGCCGAGTTCAGAATTAAGTAACACCACTGTATTTAAATATATCATAAAATAAAATTATTTAACTCGTGTCGACACTCAAGAAAAATATCCCACTATTATCCCTTCAATTCATAACAATAGCCTGATAAGTTAAAACACAGCACCTCCCTAAGTAGCGAGTTGTTATCCTGCCGATTACGATTAGGTCCATGTACCCGAGTAGACTCCATTAGGCTTATTGGCTTACTGGCAACTTGCCATCACTAAGGATAGAATTTTTCTGGACAATCCGAAATGTTCTACCCGTTTACTAGGAAAAAGTAATGGAGCACAAAAAATAGGAAATTAATGTTGTTATGAACTGACGTCTGTCATTATTAGTTTCTTCTTTACCAATTTATGTCGGCTTTCGTATCAAGATCAAGGGAAAATCGTTGGTCATGATAAAAAATAATCCTACCCTACGTGATAGTTTGTACGAGTATGTTTGTTACTTAGGCACGCAAAAATGGATAAATGGATTTGGATGAAATTTAGCACATAGAATGTTTATAATATGGAGTAACACATACGGCCTTATTACAAAACAAGATTTATCTTAAGACCCAGGTTTAAACCATCCAGCCATTTTTAAATTTCGAACTATAATCCGACGAAGCTAAAGTTCTTATTACAAATACTGACGTTAAACCCGAGTCTAAGTTGTCAATTTTGCATTAAGAACTTTACGTTTGCCGGAATAAAGTTCAAAATAGAACAACAGGCTGGAAGGTTTAGGCTAGGTCTAAAATTAGATCTTGTTTTGTAATAAGAGGGTTTTAGTTTAAGAGGTGACGGGATTTTTCATAACGATCATGGATACGGTTAGATTTACTTTTATGGTGTAGCGGCAACTGCCCGATGATTCATGTCGGGCCGTTGTATCTATGCTATTTGCGCGGTAAACTCCGCTTGCGCGATGCAGGATTTGCGTGACGTCAGTATGACGCGTTGTCCGCAATGAGGCGTTGTAGATACCGCTACAATAGTTTGTAGAGTAGTCCCCTAATGTGAATGATGTCGGTCTGCCTGCTCTCAGTGGTTGCGTCTTCGAGTTCTAGCGCTTACAAGAGGCTTCGTTCCTGCGAAAAAAAAAACGATCAGAGAAATGGTCAGTTTTAGTAGAGACATATTCAAAGTATGACGTCTCCGCTGATGAAACAAGTTGGTCTGCCGGCTCTCAGTGGTTGCATTTCAGAGCTTTGTTATACGCAAGGCGCTTTTTTTTTGGGTGGGAATTCATCAAATGACCCCTCCCGCTCTGGACGGAGCGAAAGGGAGTTTCAGACTCTTACTGACTAAAACCCACCCGTGTTCATTCCTTAGCCCTTTATGTTTCGAGCCAGCGGTAACACTTTCGGACAATCCCGTTGACCCGACAGGCTTCGGCCCTAACCTTCAGTTGATGCTGACATCTCTTTGAGACGCGTGTGGAACACGTACGCGCCATCCGGCACGGGGCTGGTCCTATTCGGAAGGTGAGCTACCCATTACTCTCCGTCCGCAGGCCAGCGCCTACGGTGGCCGGGAGTCGTCCCATGGCTCCCGACGCCCGGAGCGTCTCCCGCGGCGACTGGGACGGGAGACTCTCTCCCTCATCCATCCCGCCACCTCCTTCGCTAGCATGACTCTTCGTAGAAGGAGGCGACTGCCTCCCACTCCCTCACTGCCTCTCACTTTACTTACACAAACTATAAAAGTAAATCTAACCGTATCCAAAATCGTTATGAAAAATCCTGTCACCTCTCAGTCTAATTCCTATTAGACTGAGAGGTGACAGGATTTTTCCGCACCGCGCTGCGACCTCAGGCAACATCTCAGTTAAGCGGTCGGCCTATAGTTGTATTTCGCACGCACTTTTCTATGAAACAGCAGATTTTTTTTTGATAACCGTCGAACAATTTCAGATCATGGGTTCAGAATCATGAACCCATGATCTGAAATTGAAACCCATATAGTAACAGTTTGCGCGTCAATGTCTGTCGCCCTTTATGACGATGTTATTGCCAAAGTACAGACTTCAGCACGTCAAGCTACCCGAAACTGTCAATTTTTCCCAATCAACTTTGAACCTTATGCTTTAGCGACAAAGTTAAAAATCTAATAAATACGTTTGACAGATTGTAGTAAGTAGCAAGTGGAACATATTTATCACGAGCTAGTAATTTCACAATCACCTCGTAATTTGTTGCCTTGTGGCGTCGATATTTATCCTGACACAAAATAAATTAACACACTGATGAATATTCCAAAACTCGATAAACGATAATCAGCACCAACATCCCCTCATCCTTTCATCCGATCAGCAGTACATCTATATGATTGATACGTAATCCATTCAAAATTAGACACGCTAAGCACCTGAGCCTCAACGGGGCGATAAAATAATCCTATGACGTAGCGAGTGACGTCATCGATCATGCCCCGATGCATGTACCACCGTGTTTGGATTATGTATGTATTTGCATTGACACGATGCATCGTGGAATATTGAAAAGATTTTGTTGGAGTTTTTTTTTGAACTGGGTTTGTTTTGTGATTTTGAATTGTTTATGTTGGCGTTTGTGATGAGACCCGGGCACGTGACCAGTCTTACCAAGGAGTATCGTATTACCAAGTAGGTTGTCGAGGTCAGACAGGCAGTCGCTTCATGTAAAATACTGGTATTCAGCTGCATTCGGTTAGACTGGAAGCCGACCCCAACTTTATTGGGAAAAGGCTAGCCAGATGATGAGCCAGGTAAGTGACTGAGAAAGTTAAGGAGGAAAGAGCTGGAATGTCAACAACGAAAACGTCCAATTTTGATTTAAATGTAGAAAAGCCTCTAACCCATCGTTGAGATGTTTCAAGTGACCAGCAAAATAATAATTATCTAAGACATACCAAAAACGTCGGGAGCCGCGTGACGACTCCCGGCCACCGTAGGCGCGGGCCTGCGGGCGGAGAGTAATGGGTAGCTCACTGTCCGATCAGGACCAGGCCCGTACCGGACGGCGCGTACGTGTTCCACGCGCGCCTCAAAGAGATGTCAGCATCGGGGAGGGGCCCCTTAGGGCCGAAGCCTGCCGGGTCAGCGGGATTGTCCGAAAGGGTTACCGCTGGCCCGAAACATAAAGGGCCAAGGAAGGAACACGGGTGGGTTTTAGTCAGTAAGAGTCTGACTCTCCCTTCCGCTCCACCCGGAGCGCGAGGAGTCATTTGATGATTTTCCATCCGCAAAAAAAAAAAGACACCAAAAAAGCGCGCTTATAAAAAATACGATACCCTACTATTATCAATTATTATTATTATACCTGCCAAGGGGTATCTTATTACCCAGTAACTGGGTTGTGGGGGTCAGACAGGCAGTCGCTCCATGTAAAATACTGGTATTAGCTGCATCCGGTTAGACTGGAAGCCGACCCCAACATAGTTGGAAAATGCTAATGACGATGATTATTATACCTATTTATTCTTTAGTAAAGTCTTATACAAGACAAGTACCGAACCAAACCGATCCGTCACAGATCTTCCAGGCCATTTTGTCTCTATACAAATCTACAATCTATTGAATTTTAGCCGTAAAATTCCCCTGACCATACAAGGCCGTACAAAAATGGGTGCCAAAAATGGCTGCTGAAATTTACGAGCTCATGGGCCGAACCAGACACGGATAAACGGGGTTCATATAAAGTGCTCCCGAATTTTTGTTCGTGCTTTCTTTTTTTTTATTTTAATTTATCTAGCACGGAAAGTGGGCGGTTCGGCCGCCGTTATTTTGTGAATACACTGTTTTTACGTCTGCCCTATGAATTGAAAATGTACCGGGTTTTTGTGTTGTTTTTTATTAGTTTTATTTTAGTTGAGCGTCTTTCATGAAATTGTAGTATTGAAAAGTTCGCAGACGGTGTAATGCGTAAAGGAGACTTCAACAATAACAGGCCTCATATTCTTCGAACTACATTCCGAACACTTCTTTGTGTGAAAACTCGTTATTTTCACGTGAATTCTGTTTGGCACTTACCTACTGGCACTTTATTTTTCTCTGTGGAAGGGCTCAAGTTTAGTGCTAGAAATTGAGTACCTACAGTTTTCTTGATAAAAAATGTAGGGGTATTGTGAGTTTCGTGAGAGCTCACGACAAACCCTCTCACGGCTTTGCTTAATGCGAACTAACTCGAAATTCAATATTCAACACGACATTTTGGTGTAAACATCTCGTGACGCGCTCCCTGAGGACGACGCAAGGTATGAACTTTCAGAACGTAAATTAATCTTGTTAGATTGAGGTTAGAGGGAGGATGGCTATATAACGAAAATTAGTATGACGTGAAAGATTTTTGCTTTTTTAACCTTTCATGAAGCAATCATTTAATAAATTACTGTGATAAAATATGTATTAAATATACGTCCTATTGTTTTTATGAAAATTATCTTATGTAGTAACTGCACCCGCGGCTTTATCCGTTTATGTCTCGATCCCGTGGGAATATCGGGATAAAAACAAAAGTATCCTTTGTCCTAGTCCCAATTATGGTTTACCCATGTATCATTCTAAAATAAACCTAAAATAAATACAACACGTCAAAATAACCACCTATATACATTTTTCCATTCAAATCCGCTATCGTACCCGCCCTCGCTTCCGCTCATAACTCAAGCACCGCATGTTTTGTTGCGTCATCGATCATCTTCACCAACGCTTTTCGCTCGCCCCGCTCACGTCGAAAATTACTTACGGGACCTAACTACATCTCTACGTCGACAAAAAATAACGCCTCAAAAGAAAAAAAATATAACACGTACGTAGGAAATTTCCTCGGAAAAGCCCGATCGGTTTGACCTCGTTTCATAGTTCAATAGGTTTTGCATATAGCTTTGAGGAGATACTTAGTTCGAGTACTGTGCCTTTATGAGAGAAGCGCAGAAGGAGGGTATAATTATTTGTGAGGAGAGCTCTAAAAAGTGGAATTTAATAGTTTTAGTTCTGTTAGAGTTGCATTTTGTTGGTCAGGTTTATAGAAAAGTCAGAGCAATGGTGGCCAAGTGGTAACGGCCGCAACTTACGAGGTCGTAGGTTCGAACCCAGACAGGCGTTTTACTTTGTGTAAATTATTTCATCACCACAGCTCTCAAAACGGTGAAGGAAAACATCGTGAGGAAACCGGCATGTTCTAGAACCAAAAATTCGAAGACAGTGGGAACATTATAGACTGTTTATGTATAGATAAGGATAATATCCAATTGATATCATTTGAATAAACCTACATAGACGCATTGTTTTAGGGTTCCGTACCTCAAAAACAAAAACGGAACCGTTATGAGGTCACTTCGTTGTCCGTCTGTCTGTCAAGACCCTTTTTCTCAGGAACCCGCCGAATTGTCTTAATGTTAAATACTCAGGGCTGCAATCCCTTAAAGCAGTGAAGAAATAAAACTTCTAAGTAAACGCAATCAAAAGATACGGGCGTTTATGTTCCGTTTATGCCGCATATTTTGACACTCGTAAGGAAATCAAAACCTATAAGGTACTTCCCGTTCATCTAGAATCATAAAACTTGGCAAGAAGCAATTTCATGTAGCACAAGTAAAGGAAAAAACCTGAAAACCGTAAATTTGCAGTTACATACCTACAAATTTGTACGGGAACCCTCGGTGCGCGAGTCCGACTCACACTTGATCGGTTTTGTTTATACTGCCGATCTAGTAAGTGTAATAATTCGTACTTTTCAAGCATAAAAACATTTTTCTCAGAGGGTATTCAAAGGTTACATTTCGTGCTAAATGTTGTTGTTCTCTAACCAAAATTATTTAATTAACAATGTTGTCTAATATTAAGTAGTCATTTCTGCCATCACTGCAATATGTAGGTACGGTCTAGGACATGCAATCGCGGAACACTGACTAGAATACTTAGATCCCTGAAAAGTCTCATACAGAAGGGCGATTAGGTTATCACATTAATTCACACCACGTGATCTACATTACGTATACATACACATCATCTGCCTAGCCTTTTCCCAACTATGTTGGGGTCAGCTTCCAGTCTAACCGGATGCAGCTGAATACCAGTATTTTACATGGAGCGACTGCCTATTTAAGCTCCACAACCCAGTTACTGGGTAATACGACACCCCTTGGTAAGACTGGTTGTCTGACTTTCGGGCTTCTGACTACCCGTAACGACTGTCAAAGATCCACGAATGACAGCCGGGACCAACGGCTTATCGTGCTTTCCGAGGCACGGAGGGCTCACGGTGTGTAAAGATCATCCATTCAAAGACCAACCGCGGCAAGCGTAGCTTAACTTGCTGCTGGGCAAAAGCCCCATGACTTCCAGCTCTAAAGTGGACCACTGGCGGTTGTTTTGTCCAGCTCGTCCTTCGTCATTTTCTACAGGGTCTGCCGCCGACGCCTTCTAGCTGTGTCAGGTGGTTCCCGTGCCACTTCAGCTTAGCGGCTTTTTGAGCAACGTCAGTAATCTATGTTTTGGAGTGCAGCAGAAATTAAAATAGATGAATAACTAGCAGGGGATCCAGAGGGGGGTTCAGGAGATCCGACCGGAATAAATCGTTGCGAATATGGTCTGTCAATTTGACGCCTAGAATACTGAGCTCCATTTCAACTTGGCAAACTTTGAGTTTAGACTTTTAAATGTTTGTCAAAGAAATAACAATTAAAGGAAAAAAGTAAGAAAACTATTTTATATGGGACACACTCGGTAAATACAAATAGTAAAAAAAACTGGCCAGGGTTCTGTACAAGGTAAAAACGCCGAAAAAAAACACGTTTGTTGTATGAGAGCCCCCCTTAAATATTTATTTTATTCTGTTTTTAGTATTTGTTGTTATAGCGGCAAAAAAAAACACATAATTTGTGTTAATTTCAACTGTCTAGCTATCGCGGTTCTTGAGATACAGCTTGGTGACAGACACACGGACAGACAGCGAAGTCTTAGTAATAGGGTTCCGTTTTTACCCTTTGGGTACGGAACCCTAAAAAAGACCATTTAAAACTGTATACTCTAAACTGGTCCTATAATTTCAGTCCAACGTATTTTACCGTTCGTTTTAAACCAGTACAACCTTTCAAAAGTCACAAACGTAACACATTTCCGAAGCATAAACCCTCCGTGGTTACGTTACGTCACACCGTAACGCGTAAAATGAGGTAATGCAGGATACAAGACGTCATTATATTTATGAGGTACCGCAAGAGGGAGAGAAATATCAACGATGACAGGGTGGAATAAAGAATGAAGTATGTGTGGGGTACGGGAGTTTTTATACTTTCCTCTTTGTTGAAGAGGAAGAAAAAAGAAATTGTCAGGCAATGATTTCATTTGATTTTTTGCAATAATAGAAATGAAGCGGATCAACCAATCTACAAGAGTAATCAAGACAGAATGTGTAAACTCTCCATTTGCCAATTAATAGAGGAATTGTTTTATTGTTCAAATAAGGATAATCATTCATAGAAAGGTCGATATGCTCTAAAATTGGGAGTAAAGGATGGGATGAAAGACAGAATACTTTAAGAATAATAAAATTTATATTTATTTACTTCCACAAGTTTTAAAATACAGTACCTATATATATTTCAAAAAGTTACTTAGTATGGTCTCTTGGCTCCCATCTTCTAAAGGCTCCTTCAAACATGCGCGACACGCGATATAATCGCGCGCGACACAAAGGCACCGCAAGTCGCGCAACGAGCGGTACCTTTGTGTCGCACGCGATTATATCGCGTGTCGCGCCTGTTCGTAGGAGCCTTTACGGTATCTTTGCGTCGCGCGCGATTTTATCGCGTGTCGCGCCTATTTGAAGGAACTTTTAAAAGATAGGAGCCAAGAGCCTAAGTAAAACCTTTGCTACGGGTCTCCTAGTCTAAATAAATAATACTTTGGCTAATGCGAAAGGTTGTCCGGAATATTCGCAGCATCATCTTCTTAACTAATAACAAACAGTACAGAGTTTTTGTCTATTCTGTCCAGCAAGGGCTGTCTGGCATGTATCGCTGTAAGTGACAAGAACGCTTTTGTGAGATACTGGGGTGTTTTGTGTCTCGTCAAAATCGATTCAGCCATTTTGGAGATTAGCCGGAACAAACAGACAGAAAGATAAAAGTTTAAAAAATTGATTTTTGCTTATAAGTAGGAGTACGTACCGTTTATACTGTCATATGCATTTAGTAAACAGCTGTTATTTTGATGTACATTACAAACAGACACTTTTATTTTATTTATTTAATACTTTGAGCATGCTTTGAGCACACAAATCTACAGAGGCGGACTTTAATGCCTTATGAATTTTCTACCAATCTTTGTGTAATGCAGACACAAACTGGTAGAAAATTTGAGGAATATGTATATTTTTTATTGTTTGTTTAGATGTATAGATAGATATATTTATAGTGTATAACACCAATTCAATCGAGTGGCTTAAGCGTAACATCAAGAACTAACTGATTCGTTGATAAAAATTATTATCTCATCGACTTCTTATTTAAGGCTTCCTATAATCTGCCGGGTCAGCGGGATTGTTCGAAAGGGTCACCGCTCGCCCGGAACATAAAGGGCTAAGGAAGGAACATGGGAGGGTTTTAGTCAGTAAGAGTCTGACACTCCCTTCCGCTCCACCCAGCGGGAGGGGTCATTTGATGATTTCCCACCCAAAAAAAGAAAAAAATAAACAGGCTTCCTATAATCTACTCCATATTACCATGGAACTTTCAACCATTTAAAATTGGACGACCGCGTCACAAAACAATAGCGTTTATACCTAACAATACGTTTACAACAGCTCGCCACGCAGGTTGTAGGGAAAATAATGAGCGGCGCGTTGACTCGTCAAGTGATTTCAGCCGCAAGTCACACGAGGTGATTAGTTCAGCTACAGTACCGACATGGTGCGTGTGATACGAGCTTTTGGAATGGCTGACTACGTGATTACTGTTTTACCCTCGGTTTTGGGAAACCGTGACTGGTTTCAGAAATCACATATCAGGGGTCTATACTCTACGGCCGTCATTGAAGATACGGGCCCGTCGGAAAGTAGTTGATGTGTCAAAACGAGGGGCAAATTAAATTTTTCGAACGGCCAAACACACATCGAAAGAATACATTTATTTAGCACAGACTAAGGGCAGATTTCACAATAGCCGGATAGTTTTAATCTGAAAAATAGATATGACACTGACATATTTTCAGTACAAAAGCTGTCAAACCGCCATATTTGTTCTTCCGATGAAAGTTATCGGATTATTGCAAAATCAGCCCTAAGAGACATACAATACACCTGATAGCAACAAATAAAAAACAAATAGAAAGTATTGTGTTGTCGTTCATTCTTAGTCAGGCCCCGAACTATTCTAATGTTCGTAATTGATGCGGGTTGGGAAACACCCGTAACTTAGGCTGGAACTACGGTTTTCGTGCTTAGGGTGTAGACCCCCTGGTCCGAGATGCTATTTTGAATTTTATAATGACACTTTTTCTGCGACTGAGATTGAAACCAGAAGGAAGCTAAGCAATCTTGCTTGGAACCACTACTAGAGCAATGAGGCAACCTCTTATTGCAACAACCATTTTCCGCACCATCGTCTCATGAATAGACTTCGTTTGAGTTTGTACCTAAAGAGGTATGAGGAACAGGGTGTAAAATTCACTCATCCTCTATAGAAAAAGGGGATCCTCCGACCAGATGGGTTAGGTATATGGAGGTCAAGTGCCCGACAGTTAAAGTCGGGACGTTGTATAAATGCTAGTTGCGCGGTAAACTCTGCTTGCGCGATGCAGGATTTTGTGTGACGTCAGTGTGCTACAAGTTCACATGTGGCGCTTAAGATGCCACCACATACCTATCGAACAGTTTTATAAGAAGCCCGTGTAAAATCCATAAAAGAACAATCATAAACATGAATATGTCTCCCAAATGTAGATTTTATATTTAATTTTCCATAAAAAAGAAAAGAGGTAGTCATATTTCATCGCAAATGGTTACACAAGGAACTGATACAGAAACCCATCGTGGTAGTATCCTGCTGCCAAGGAAAAATGCGTGAGTTTATATACATAAGAAATCTTGTATGTACTGCTGTGCGATATAAGCAAATCTGAGCAGTCAAAATAATAAGATTTTGTGATGCGTGCGTCTGTTTGCACGCGCTCCGTATCCGTGTAAATTAAATTGAGCAGGTACCAGGCTTTCAGAAATCAAAGGTATCTTTCAGCTGCGTACATCAAACCAATAACCCGTATGTCAGTCATTGTTATATACTCCCTCCGTTCTTTTATTAGCTGTAACGAAATTCTGTACAAAGGTCACAGCAGCAACACGAACCTCCTTTATTTCGTACCAACGGGGTCGTAATAGTGTTACTGAGTACGTCAGCTATTACGTACGAGCGATTATAATCTTTATATGTTAATAGGTATAGGCAAGAATGGCGTGGGGTTGGTGGTTTTTGTTGGTACCAAGTTGGCAATTGAAAGCACTTATCGTGGTATCGGTAGTAATGCAGGTATTCATAAATAATTATGAGCTTGTATGTGCTTAAACTTTCATGTTAGTGGAAGTGGGGTAAATTATTATGTTCAGGTTGGTTTTTCTAATGGAGTATGATAGTTTGCAAATGTACGTCCTTTCAGCCGATAGACGTCCACTGCTGGACATAGGCCTCCCCCAAAGGGGGGGGGTTTGCCATTATCGCCACGCTTGGCAGGCGGGTTGGCGATCGCAGTATAGTATGGTGGTGGAATGCATAGAGAACGCTGCTGCCCATTCTCCGGTACGACCCTTAGTCGCCGTTTACGACACCCACAGGAAGTATGGGGTGGTGTTATTCTTTAAGTCCGGCACCACACAGACCTATATATAGGCTCCTATGATAATTTTTTTACTTCTCTTTCAGGGGGCAGTATTCATACTATAATGAGAATTAAAATGCGTATCAGTATGAACTTGTGTTTACAATACTGTGATTTAACATTTAACAGAAATGTCTTGAAGGACTTGGAATTTAATTATTGAGGTACCTCCTCCTTAGTCGTTCACTGGTTGATGACTCTGCATTTTCTTTGGCCAAAGCAGCCCTCGCGATGCTCCTCCACTTATTCCAGTCTTCAGCGTCTCGGAAATTCTGAACTAAGGAGGTTTGTCTTGACGCTTTGATAAGGTCTGTCCAACGCGTTGATGAACGACCGCGTGACCGCTTGCCCTCCACTTGTCCCTGGACAACGAGTCGTTCCATGGAGTGTTCGTTTGAACCACGTGGCCGAAATATTTGATAGTTCGTGTTTGTACATCATCATCATCATCATCATTATTTCAGCCGTAAGACGTCCACTGCTGGACATATGCCTCCCCCAAGCACCTCCACTTCGACCGGTTCTGTGGTTCTCGCATCTAACGGGTTCCTGCGGCCTTCACAAGGTCGTCGGACCACCTTGAAGACGTAGCGTTGGAAGGCCTCCCGCCTTCCAACGCTACGTCTTCCGGTACGTGGTCGCCACTCCAGAAACTTTTGGCCCCATCGGCCATCTGTTCTGCGAGCAATGTGCCCTGCCCACTGCCACTTAAGTTTGGCAATTCTTCGGGCTATGTCGAGTTTGCACAGTCGACGATAATCTCTGTTTGACTTTTAGCTCCTCCAGGAGGTTGATTGGTTGACAGGTTATTGAGGTTACCAACCTGAAAATATCTCCTAGACAACAGAAAGCTTAACCAAAGCTCCAATTTCCCCAAAAAAGTATACTTTCCAGTCTTTATCCTACGCACCTCCACGCTAATCAACTCAAAAAGGATTTAAGCAAAAAAAAAAAAACAAAATCGCAATTCGTACAAAAAATATCTCATTTATTTTTTTTCTTCGTATACGAGAAATTGGCTTAATCTCCAAACGAAAAAGATATATCGTAAAAAGAAACATTCAGCGATGTTTAATACAGAAAAGATCAAAGACTATCGATTAACATACGTTTTTCCCATTTCAGGATCATTTTGAGAATATTTACGTTTTTTTACATCAAAGAGTTCCTTATAATACAGACTAATATAATAAAAACTGGCCAAGTGCGAGTCGGGCCACGCACAGTGTAGGGTTCCGTAGTATTCCGTTATTACAATGTCGTACGATTCTGTTGTTCTTTATTCTGAATATACAAAAAAAAAACTTATTTTCTTTTTCAATACAAGTCTTTACCCGTTATAAACAAGCAACTATTTCATCTTAGTCACTTTAAAAGATTAATGCTAAGGATTTTGTATTTGGTACAAAATTATCCAACACCCAAGTTCAACGACTATTACTGCTAAACTAATAAAGTATCTTAACCGCTGTACTTTTCCTTTAAAGTTCATAAAATGCACTATCATCGTGAATTTTTCCAGATTTTTCAAGCCAGCAGTTTAGGTTTTAGAGGGGGACGCCGTACTGGAACAAAAAATTGCACTTTAAAGTTTAATATTTCGTAAATCGAAAAATTACTTTAGCAATCCCCAAGTCATTTTAGAAGACCTATTCAACGATACCCCACACGATGGGGTAAACGACAAAAACAATATTCATCCCCACTTCACGTGTAGACCTCGGACAGACAGACAGACGGACTTGACGAAACTATAAGGGTTCCTTGTAGGAACTACGGAACCCTAAAAATGTGTGTCAGTCAGTGTAAATGTCTATTTTATGCATGTAGGGGAAAACGTTGAAAAATGACGTTTTCAGGAAATTCTCTGTCAGTTCGCGAAAGTTGAATACAAAAAAGATTGGCGTTTTTTCATGTGACGTTTTCCTTCACATTTTTGGCTGAAACAGGAGCCTGAAAAGGAATCCACATATTTCCTGGAAATGATCCTTTCTAATGTAATTAACAATTTATTGAACCTGTAAAGTGTTGGACAATCAACGTTACAATTCAGTTTAAATTACGATGTATTTTTTTTTGAGTAACTACTTACAATCATACTATTAGGTACAGTTGTAATTTAAAAAAACAAAAAAAAAACGAACCAAATCATTTTTGATTCTACGTGTATCTACGTAGGTATATTCATTATAAATTAATACTAATCTATATACAACGTTTAACGTTAAATGCGCAAAACCTCTTAAGGCTTTGACTGCCACCGCGGTCACCGGTGACCGCGAACAATAGATTTTCTATTGTGTCTGTTGTCTGGCAGTCAACGTGATAAGAGGTCATTGAACTCATCATTTACTATGATCATCATTTACTCTACTCATACTCATCATTTACAACTTTTACTATGGGATCAAACTTACTTAAATAAGAAAGGGTTTTTCGAAATTCCACCCCTAAGAGGGTAAAAGGGGGGGGGGGTGGAATTTCACGCGGAGCAGAAGCTAGTCTATCTATCAATAAACCTGAAGAGTTTGTTTGTTTAAACGCGCTAATCTCTGGAACTCACCGTCGGATATGAAACATTTATTTTGCGTTTGATAGCCCAACTTTCGAGGAAGGCTATATTAAATAGGCTACACTTAATATCACGTTAGGACCCTTACGAGCCAAGCAAAAACAAAAAAAGTCAGTAACGTGGACGAAGTCGCGGGCAGAAGCTAGTGTTAAAATAATTATAAAACTTTATTGTCACGTCCTTTAATTACTTACACAATCAATATATTCATCATAATCATCGTTTCAGCCGAAAGACGTCCACTGCTGGACATAGGCCTCCCCCAAGCACTTCCACTTCGACCGGTTCTGTGCTTCTCGCATCCTACGGCCTCCACAAGGTCATCAGTCCACCTTGTCGATCGTTGTCCATCAATATATTATCACTCCGTAACCAGGTCACGAAAGAAAGAAACAAAATCAAATATAGCCTAAAACATTTATTTCAGTTAGAACCATTTTCAGGCACTTTTGAATTGTCAAAGGAGTTTGACAGTCATAAAGATGAAGCTCATTCCAAAGCAATGAACGAGCAAGATACTCCGTGGACAATCTTTTAAATCTATAGAGGGCGGCAGGGAAATTGCGCAATTTTAAGTCGGTTGTTTAAAATACAATAGTTCCTCCATAAAATTTGACAACGTAGGTATAACACTTTTCTATGAAACAGCAGATCTTTTTGACAGCTCAAGAAAAATTTCTATTAAAATTTCTCTTTCGATTTAAATCAAAATGAAATGCTGTTCGTTTGTAGCGCATCACTTGAGAACGTCTGGACTGAATTGGCTATTTTTTGCACTTAAACATTCTTAACAGTTTGAATTAGGATTTTATTGCAAGAAAATTTGGAAAAGTTGCCCGGAAAATGTTCATTCAAGCTCGGGAAAAACTGAAGTCCTTTTTTCTATGGGATTTTCGTAAGAATTTTTGAAACGACAATACAGCTTCTGTCGTTTCAGCAAGATAAATGAATAATCTTTTCAAATTGTCATTATATCGTCAGATAAGTTTTAACAGCTAATCTTAAGGGCAATTAATGTCCATTTCGTAATTAGCTCAGAATATTTTCGATAGAAAACGTCCGATATTCAGCGCAAATCGATGAGACTGTACTTCATGATATTAATTATGGGTCTAATATTTAGTCGACAGCGGAATTTGTATTGTTTACGGAATGGGGTGATGAAGTTGGAAATTTAATGTTTGTTAGTTTTACAAATATCGATTAAAATAACTATGTTTTCAATAATTTTAGCATCAGCCTATAATGTTCCCACTGCTGGGACACAGGCTTCGTCTCTGTGAGAGGAAGTGGGCCGTAATCCACCACGTGGCCCCAGTGCGGGTTGGTAGATGTCGCGTTGTGTTCGTTGTGTTCGTTGTGTTCCTCCACCGTTTTGAGAGCAGTGGGGATGTAGTAATTTAAAGCGCCTGTCTGGGTTCGAACCTACGACCTACAACTCGTAAGTCGCGGCTCTTCCGTGAAGCCGTTGGACGTTTTCAGGGGCTCATGCTGTGGTCATTACCCACAACGTATCCGACATGCGGCAATCTTGTCCGGCCCAGTCCTATTTGAGCTCAGCTGCAATATGGGTGACGTCTGCGAGTGTCTTAGAACGCAGTATCGTGATCATGTAATAGTATGTGCAAAAAAAAATCGCCGCTAGAGAATCACGCCCGAGCAAACTTGGGCTATAATCAACTAGTTTTATAATATAAGGTCTTATATGAACGATCTATTGATATCTTCACATCACCTCAACTTGGGCCAGTATTCTGTCATGGCATACAGCATTTTAAACCATTTTGAAACACGAGGTAGAAATAACACGTTGTGGTCGATACTAAGACCAGTAGATGTTAGAGATAAGCTAATCAATCACTACGCTGACCGCTCATCGCTTTAACCACTGACGAATCAAGCCACTAATCAGGAACGATATTAAATGCTCGAACAATCTCTGGTCGCCGCTTAAAGCGCATCCGGCTTTCGGGACACTTTGTAGCGTTTCATTACAAAATCATGAAATCCGCTTTTTAATAAGCAGATTACTTGTATATAAATAATAAATATTTTAAGCGGTCACTGTTTCACGAACTGATTTTGTTTCTGAAACCATCAATTATTATCGGATCGTTGCAAAGTTGTAGAAGTTAGTGGATAATCGTAAAAAATAACAGTGTGGATTTTGCCTTGGCTAACGCACCATGGTATGTACCTAATACCTGTAAAATTTGGGCTTTGAAAACATAATACGAGTTATTCCGGTCTGATCCCCTGAACCCCCCTCCACCCCCAGATCCCCTGCTTGTTCGTCTTCGGTTTTAATCTCTGTCTTATCCACATTTACATATACATACAATACATGTATTTATATTCTTCTTTGCGTCATGTTTACCACAAAAAACGTATTTTCTTTCTTTCTTTCTTTCTCTAACATATCATGACGCCAGTATTATTCGATGGGTTAGGCAGAGGTGTACTTATAGTACCAGTATTTTACATGGAGCGACTGCCTATCTGACCTCCACAACCTAGTGACTAACCCTGTGACTGGTAATTATTGTATTTACAATACCCCTTGGTAATACTGGTTGTCAACTTTCGGACTTCTGACGACCCGTAACGACTGACAAAAATCCACGAATCCAGCCGGGACCAACGGCTTAACGTGCTTTCCAAGCCACTGAGAAGTCTTGTCATGTAAAGATGGTCACCCATCCACGGACCAACCGCGGCAAGCGTAGCTTAACCTGACCGATCGGACCATGCGGCTGTTATTAATTAGGCATAAGCAAGAAGTTTAAGTCCCATGTAATATGGGGTGACCTTATTGCCATCAGCTGGGCACAACTCCAGAGTCCGGGCTGCAGTACTGAGATATTCTAGTTGGAAAAACTCAATAACACTTTACCGATCCGGGAATCCAGCCCTGGACCTTATGCTCAACAGTAGCGCTCGGAACCATTAGACCAACGAGGCAGACTCTCACAACTTTACAGAATATAAGGAACGTAGTGGTACCAATATTTTCTTAAATTAAAGCGACGAAGAACTCGTAAATTCAAATCCCAAAACTAGTAAGGTAACGAACACGCGAAACAGTAGGTACATGTTCTTCAAAGTAATAATAAATCGGTACTTCAGAAACTTTAACACATACATAAACTTAACAGCTTACGTAGAACTTAAACTGAATGCAAAACACGAACCCTGCATCATGCAACTAGTTACTAGCGTCATAATATTAAACAGCTCTACTGTATTAACCGATAGCCGCATAAGGCCTCGGTCTCGAAGTCAGCGATTGCGGGGCGGCGGTGGCGGTGCGGGGAGCGGCACGGCAACGGAGACACAGGCTCGAAGTCAGCAGGCAGATCGCGCGTCGCTAGAGCGGCGTAGCATTGTGTTATGAGAAATGATTGTCTTTGTTCGCGGACGATTATGTCTAAACATGGATGACAACATATTTTTAATATAACATTTTGAAACGTCAGTCGTAAAAAAGCAAAAAATAAAATGCACAACACTACGTCACACGGGCACCGCTAGACTGGTGCGCATTGCTCGTACGCCATCCCCGCGACACTGCCTTCGAGGCCAGTTAGCCATATAACTCTATGCATTGAAATACGCCGCTGCCCCGCGCCCGCTGACTTCATGTCCATAGCCTTACTATCACAGTAAACAACAAGTTTTCGTAGTATTGCGACGTTTTAGTTTTCTAATAAACTTAGTTATGTCTTCCTCGTTGGTCTAGTGGTCGCAAGCGCTACTGCTGAGCAAGAGGTCCTAGGTTCGATACCAGGTAGGGCAAAGTATTATTGGGTTTTCCCGTCTTGAGTTTTTCAATAGCAGCCTGAAGTTTGGATTTGTGCCCGGTAAGGTTAGGTTAGGTTTAATAGGCTCGTCCTAGGAAGGTGAAATGTGGTTGTGCTGTAGATACACCTCTGCCGAACCCTTAGGAGAGAATAGGTGTGATTTTACGTTATTTGATTCTTTAGGTATGACTAACTGACGAACATGACATCATTTTCAAATAATTGATAAGATAGGAAGTAAATTGGTTAAACGGTTCTCGAAAGTCAGACAGAGAGTATTAAAATAAAGAATAGGCAGATCAAAGAAGAGCAGTGGTGGCCGAGTGGTAACGGCCGCGACTTACGAGTTGTAAGGTCGTAGGTTCGAGCCCAGACAGGCGCTTTACTTTGTGTAAATTATTTCATCACCACCTGACTGCTCTCTAAACGGTCAAGGAAAACATTGTGAGGAAACCGGCTTGTCGTAGAACCAAAAATTTAAAGACATGTGACATCTACCAACCTGCACTGGGCCCGCGTGTTAGATTACAACCCACTCCCTCTCGAAGAGAGGAGGCCTGTGTCCCAACAATGGGAACAATATGAGATCAAAGATTTATCATCATCATCCACAGCCCGACCTCACTCACTGATGGGTACCATCCTCTCCTTACTTGTGCTAATCTTCACGCTCTTCTGTCTTCCTCATCCAAGTTCTACTCGCGATGGTAACAATATCACTCGCTCATCTGGCCGCCCGGCCGACACGATCTCCAGTTCCAGTCCTTTGGCGGTCAAAGATTAGCTCAAAGTCATTCCTATTCCAGTTTTACCGCATAGTACCAAAAATCGCCTAGTTCACGCGAGAGCGCTTCTATTCATCAGGGTCGCTTGGCAATTTAGAAGTTACCAGCATATCAAATACGTTTATATATTTTACACATGTATTTCACTTACAAAAACCTTTACATCCTTTACAAAGTCCCTCCACACAAATCATTTTATACGCCAACCAAAACTGTGTTAAAACATGAAAAGTATTCAAGAAACGTGAACTCTTAAAACAGTGTCGCGATATGTGTATGACGTATAGCATAAACACGTACAGTATGTGTATATTTCTTGCTTGTATACGTACGATATGTACGAAATTCAGGCGAACACATAATAAAGTATGTACTCCGCGATTGTTGCGGCTTCAAGTTTGTGTGTTGTCGCTTGCTGTCGTGTTGTGCGGTTTTGAAGACGTGGTAGCAAAGCAAGCGGGGAATTACACGTATAATTGTAGGGTTCTTGCCACGTTTGTAGTTATCTGGGTATCGGTCCTTCGTGGTATATTTAGATTATTTTGGTTGGGCGCCAAAACCCTAAATTGGCGCCCAACGTGGGGCGCCAATCTCAGGTTACTAAAGTAGGGCATTTTTTTTTACTGAGTTATATAACGGTGTGTGTGACGTTTTGGTTACTTTTCTTGAGAAATTTTGCTGTGAAGCTATCTGTAAACAGATAGAAAAATAAAGTAGGTACCTATAATAATGATAATGATGATCATTCTCATAGAAAGCTTACCAAGAAAACGTAGATACCGGTCCTGAAAGATTACGTCGGAAGTTGCCATTTGATAACTATCCATAATCAGTCTATAATGTTCCCACTGCTGGGCCGCATCGTGGTGTCCGTGGGCCACCACGATGGGCCAGTGCGGGTTGATAGATGTAACATGTCTTAGAATTTTTAGATCTAGAACATACCGGTTTCCTCACGATGTTTTCCTTCATCGTTTTTGACAGCAGTGGTGATAAAATATTTTACACAAAGTAAAGCACATATCAGGGTTTAAATCGTTACCATTGGGCTTCCACTGCTCTCCTGCTCTCCATAATTATCCATTTGAACGTATTTCGGCTGTCAGTGGATAGCCGTCTGAAATAACGAATGAACAATTAGGTATACTAAATCCCTATTTACTAATGAATCATTAAAACTTTTACACCCAATTGTAGAGCCTAACAAGCTCCAACAATTTTTAAGGGGACAAGCAATTAGCAAAACAACGTTTAAAAAAATATATATACCGTACCTAGAACAGTTTTTTTTATCAAATAAACTAGTGAAGTGTTTCTGTTGCTAATTATTATTATTTATTCATCAGTCAAGTAACATAGACTCATACAATTATTAGGGATACAATGTCAAAAGCAATAATTAATACAAAAAAAAAAATATTAATAAATAAAAATTATAATTTTTTGTCCCCGTCTGTGTGGTGCCGGACTTAAAGAATAGCACCACCCCATACTTCCCGTGGGTGTCGTAAAAGGCGACTAAGGGTCTAACCGGAGAATGGGCAGCAGCGTTCTCTATGCATTCCACCACCATACCATACTGCGATCGCCAACCCGCCTGCCAAGCGTGGCGATTATGGCAAACCCTCCCCCTTTTGGGAGAGGCCTATGTCCAGCAGTGGACGTCTTTCGGCTGAAATGATGAAATGATGATAATTTTTTGATTAGACTCATACAATTATTAGGCATGCTAAGAAGACAGCAATCGCTTATAAAAACCGCTTACACTGAGACCTGACTTTCAAACCAAGTTGAATGAAACTTGTAACGACGTTATTTTATTTCATGAAAAAGAGTTCATTTTGAAAGTTCATGAACGTGTTTCAGTTGTTCTCAAGTTATATTGTGGTTAAATTTGTTTTCTGCTGATTTTTTTCCGAGATACAGTTTCTGTGCTACGTTACAAGTATTGCCTTGCGGGTGAATTGTTACGAAGAGAAAATTCTGAACTTACGGTAGTATGTATTTTAAAATGGGAGTGGTTTTTAATAAAATTCTTGCGGGATAGAAGTTTCGGGTATAAATATGGATGGCTATATTTGTAGGGGACCAAAGACACGATAGATGGAGTGTGTGAAAGATGATATGGCTAGAAAAGGAATGACTACCGAGATGACGACTAATAGAGTATGAAAAAAAAAGATTATGTTCGTAATCTCGTCCTCATTTAGTACTATGTAGTTTGCACTTTGCACTACTCGCTGTATCACAATTTTTAAAGATGATTGCAATCATCAAAAAATATTTGGTAGTCTGTGGTCCATCATCGTATGTTGTGTGCTCTGTGGATATCTGTCATGTTCATTGTACTTTTTTGTGCCGCCCGCTGTGCACAGAATTTCGACTCAATATTCACTAAGTTTTATTTCTATAAATAAAATGGGAAAAACCAAACGGAAAAAACGGGATGAGGCTATGATCGAGATAAGTGAACGATTACGAGATCTGGAAAAACGGTTAAACAAGAGGAGTCGTCATAACCACGCCGGTAAGTCTTTTCGTGAAGTACCTACAATTCCTAGAAATCGAATTCAGGTTTAAAGGATTTCAGAGATTCCTTGTGACCTTATGAGTTAAATAACATACTTCTACAAATAGGACGACACCACTATTGAGCTTTCACGTGAGGTTAGCCGTGGTATGTACGTAATGTTAAAAGTAACTACCTTACACGAATTTATCTGTGGGTAGGTACCTACCTAAGTCTATCAGATTCGCTAATTTGGTACCTCCAATTAATCTCAATTCTGACTGCATCCTATGAGCTTTCACGAGAGGTTAGCCGATGATAGTTTTCTTTAACAATTAAAAAGCAATTCGACTGCATCTTTAGAGCTTTCACGAGAGGTTAGCCGATGACATTGTCGTAAATTGAAAAACATTTTGACTGTATCTTAAAAGCTTTCACGAGAGGTCAGCTATGGATTTAACAGTTTCGAGCTTAACACTATGCGTTTGTTGCTTAGATGACTACGAAAATCGCTCCAGCCGAGCACGTTCAAGAAGTCGTTCGTCAGACGAGCAAAGCCGACATAGCCGGACTCAAAGGAGCCGAACGCCTCGACGTCGCAGGTTACAATCCTCACCGGATACTGAATACTTTAGTCGTAGTATTTCACCTAATGTTGACACTCAAACAAAAGGGAAGGGGGGGGCAGACTTGGAAGAGGCACCTCACCTCCCAATGGTTACCCCTGAGGTAGCACCGGTAGAAAAAGAAATACCAGCCCACATTGAGGGGCTCCTGGGTCAAGAAGGTGTCCCACCGGCCAATAACTCGATTGAGTTACATGAAAGTTTGACAAAACGTTGGACGGCCATTCTTCAAAACGGCCTTGATACGGAAACGAAACCTAGCATATTGTTAAGACATAATCCCCCAAAGAACTGTAGCCTATTAGTTCCACCACTTCTAAATGAAGAAGTAGCAGCTGCAATGAACGAGAATGGTGTTAAAAGAGACAAGAGGATAGCCGGAAATCAAATTGTGTTATCGGCAGCAATCACAACAATTGGCGAGGTACTGAACAGTATGATTGCCACGCAAGAAAATGAACAATATATTGGGAATTTAAGTGATGCAGCTCGTCTACTATGTGACTTGTACCATGAAAATTCTACCACACGAAGATCTCTAATATTACCAGGGCTAAACAAAGATTTGAAAGATTTAATGGAAAATGCCCCCATATGTGAATACCTGTTTGGGGACAAATTACAAGACAAGGTCAATGCTGTTAAAGCAGTCAAGAAATCAGGGTTGGAGCTAAAAAACACACCTGCTCAACAAAAAGTTCCTAAAAGGAATAATTTAAACTACCGGGGCCCACAACGACCACAGGTGTCATGTCCGAGTGGGCAGAAGCCAAGACCGAAGCAAACGGCACACCAGACATACTATGTCAACAAGCTTCCGACACGGGGGAGACGCTCTCCACAGAAATTTCAACATTCACGTCGCCAGGGCCAGGATCGTCGCGGCCGCTAGATCAGGTACAAACCGGCAGACTTAAATATTTCTCAGACCACTGGGATAGTATTACTAGTAACCCCACTGTACGCAAATGGGTCAGAAGCTATTCCATACCTTTAACCAATGTTCCTGCCCAAACCATGGTGCCACAGAACAATCGGTTTACAGAAAAGGAAAACAACCTTATTTCTATAGAAATAGACAAATTGTTACAACTAGATGCCATACAAAGGTGTTCAACTGTAGATGGCCTGTCCAGTATATTCTTACACCCTAAGTCAGATGGTTCCTGGAGATTCATATTGAATCTGAAACAGTTTAACAAATATGTCTCTTCTACTCACTTTAAATTAGAGGACTTAAGAACAGCAACAAAACTTATGACCCCTGGATGCTTCATGGCCACAATTGACCTGAAGAATGCATACTATTTGATATCAATAAAAGAATCTGATAGGAAATACTTGCGTTTCCTATTCCAAGGCCAATTGTATGAATTTAAATGCCTTCCCTTTGGTCTTAGTACAGCACCATATGTCTTTACTAAAGTCATGAAACCAGTAATGTGTCATCTGAGGTCATTAGGTCTGTTGTCTGTCATTTACCTAGATGATATTCTCTGTATTGCCCACTCATATGAAAAATGTTTACAAAATGTGTTGACTACTAAGAAATTATTAGAAAGTCTGGGATTTATAATTAACATAGACAAAAGTTGCCTCCAGCCTAAACAATACTGTCAGTATCTAGGGTTTATACTAAATTCTGTTCAGTTCTCCATAACACTTCCACAGAAAAAGATATTATCTATATGTAAAACCTTAGGAAAAGTCAAGTCTAAACAAAGATGCAAAATAATTGAATTCTCTCAACTCTTAGGTACCCTTGTAGCTGCATGTCCAGCTGTGGAATATGGATGGCTTTATACCAAAATAATGGAAAGTCATAAAACAATAGCCTTAAAAAATAATAATGAAAACTATGAGGCATACCTTTCTGTATCAAACGAAATCAGATCAGATTTGGAATGGTGGCTATCCCATATCCATGGATCTCATTATAAAATTAAACAGTTCAATTTTTCTTTAGAAATATTCTCAGATGCTTCAGGAACAGGTTGGGGTTTAGTATGTAACGGTGTTACAACTCATGGTCACTGGACAGTTGAAGATAAATGTTTTCATATAAACTACCTAGAACTACTGACAGCATTTAAAGGGTTAAAAACATATGCATCTGAACTAAGATGTTGTGAAATTCTTCTTAGAATAGACAACACCACTGCTATCGCCTATGTTAATAGAATGGGGGGCACCCGCTTTCACCATTTAAATAGTCTAGCACGAGAGCTATGGCAGTGGTGTGAGGAAAGGCAACTATGGGTATATGCATCCTACATAAGCTCGAAAGACAACGCTGTGGCAGATAGAGAATCAAGACGTTCTCATTCCGAAATTGAATGGGCTCTATGTGACATAGCATATGAAACAATTATTACTAAATTGGGTGAACCCGAGATTGATCTGTTTGCAAACAGATATAACAACAAGTGTAAAAATTATGTATCTTGGCTACCAGATCCCAATGCATACTCCATAGATGCTTTTACCATTAAATGGAATGGAATTTTTTTCTATGCATTTCCACCATTTAACCTTATAAGTAAGTTGCTACAGAAAATAATAACCGAGAAGGCAACAGGCATTGTTGTAGTTCCATGGTGGCCTGCACAACCATGGTATCCAATGTTCAGCTCCATGGTTATATCAGAGAGAATTGTGTTCACACCCCGTAATAACTTACTACTGTCTCCTTTTAGGGATCCACATCCTTTACACAAGAGCCTCAAACTGATTGCCGCCACATTATCAGGTGCGCGTTCCTAAGGAAAGGAATACCTCCTCCCAAAATTGTCTTAAGATACTTATCAAATTTACTTCCTAATCAAGACCTTAGTTTGGAATTACTACTAAAAAATTAGTAACATTGCTAGCTCTAGTAACTGCGCATAGGATCCAAACTTTATCACTTGTTAATATAAATAATATTACTATCAATGAAGATAATATTGATATTAAAATCCCAGAAATGATTAAAACGTCTGGACCAAACAAACTTCAATCTAATTTAATATTACCATTTTTCAAAGATAATATGAACATCTGTCCGGCCAAAACGTTACTTTGTTATTTAGATAGTACCACATTTATAAGACAGGATTGTAATTACTCTTAGAAAACCTTACCATGCTGCCTCTACTGCGTCTATAAGTAGATGGATTGAGCAAGTTTTGTATGATAGTGGCATAGATACTGCTAAGTTCACGGCTCACAGCACAAGACATGCCTCCACTTCAAAGGCTTCTAAAGGAGGCATAAATATTGAGGTAATAAGGAAAGCTGCAGGCTGGACACAAAGATCTTCTACATTTGCTCGTTTCTATAACAGACCAATTGTCAGTGATCCAAATGTTTTTGCTAAAGCAGTATGTTCAACAGATATTTCTTTGTAAAATACTTTAATAGGTGAAGTGCTATGGTCAAGTATGTAATAATAATAAGTAACCATTGAGACTGATTAGTCTATAATGATGAGAGGACTAAGCTACCTCCTCTCTTTTTATCAAATAAACATGTTGATTATTAACACAACTTTCTTCTTTAAACATCTACATAGTACTAAATGAGGACGAGATTACGAACATAATTAAATAGATCGGATTAACTTACCTAGTGACATCCGATCCTCAATTATGTGAAGTAATCTCGTCCTCATTGTATCCCAACCCTTCCCAGATTCTCATCTCTACCCCGTTCGGAAGTTGTGTATAAAAATGTATGGCTATGTGTGTGTAATACTTTGAACTAATGAACATGACAGATATCCACAGAGCACACAACATACGATGATGGACCACAGACTACCAAATATTTTTTGATGATTGCAATCATCTTTAAAAATTGTGATACAGCGAGTAGTGCAAAGTGCAAACTACATAGTACTAAATGAGGACGAGATTACTTCACATAATTGAGGATCGGATGTCACTAGGTAAGTTAATCCGATCTATTTAATTATGTTGCGTCGATCCCAAATAAATTTGGTTTAGGGTAGGGTGGCTTATATTCTCCTACCCTAACCAGTAGCTACCGGTAATAAGGAATCAAAAGGTCATTTGTTGAACTTTAACGTTGGCAAGTTCAGAACTTAATTTGAATCCTGACATCGAAAATCTTCAATTCATTATTGACGGCACAAATCTGTTTCTAATGGTGGCAATGTTCAACGACAGCACCTTAATAATTATCTGCATAACAACCACTTACGCAATTCCTCACACCATAACAACTTAGTGTACGACAAATCTCATTCGTAACATCTTCCTCTATTGTCCCAAATTGCCGGAATGTGACACGCCAGAACCTGTTGTTTGTCTAAACAAACATTACCTAATGTAATTGGTGTTACGGAGTATTACGTAGAAATAATAGTGTTTTGTTTTCCCATGTTTGATGTGTGTTTTATGATGGAACTATGTATTTGGGAGGAGCATTCTGTTTTTGATGTTGTCTTGGCTAGGGGTCTTGTCACCCGTTTTATAGGCACTAGGTTCTAAGGCACTCAAGTCTAGATGTAAGCTTCACTAATTTTCCCTGTCATTGGGACGTTTTAAGTTAATCTTATGAGGATTTTACATAGGTGACTATAGCCGCTCTATAGTCTAAATGGCAACTTTGTTACAGGTGACTTAAATAGCAAGTTCTAAAGTAGAGTTTTGACTTTGGTCGTGTGGCGACTGGTCGCAAGCGGCGGGTGATTACAATTGACCGTCACAGGCGACCGCCCGTCGCATGAAGGTCGACATTATGATCCAATATGAACACCTGCGATTTCTATCGACCTGTGTAAATGGGGTGGCCATTCGGTTTGTCAGGCGATTTGGTAAGCGACGAGCCGCATGACGAAAATCGACCAAGTGTATATCCACCATAAGACTCCACTTATTGACAGCGATAGAAAATAGCATGAGCAAGACTACATACAGTGCGCTGGCCATCAAAACTTGTTTCATTTCTGGATGGAAGAGCTAGGACTAGTATTGAGAAAGTTACAGTTACTGTACAACGTGAAGCAAGCAAATTATACAAACAAAATATAGATTTTAATCTGTTCCTAGAGAGGACAAGACAATACTAATACAAACATTCCTTCAAACTCACATTAATATTTCCCGAAACCCTGCCACACACACATTCAAAATCCGTGAGAAATTCAGTGTACTGGCCCGGGCAAGCCTATTACTGGGCATAATCCAAGACGGTAAGCATCCCACTTATGCCTCTTATGTCTCTTACGACGTATTGTCAGGATGCCTCCACAATGCCCATAGAAGATACGTGAGGGGTGTGTCAAGTAAGTTCGGACTTGGCTGAATTTGTCCGGGCAAGATTTTTGCTGTGTATGGACAATAAATATGTGACCTTATTGGGTTGTTAAGGAATCGGGAGAAAAGATTTTTGTTCTTTGTTCGGATCAATGCTTGTACCTGAAAGGTTTTTTTGTGGAGTCACTATAGAAATAGAAGCAGGTTCACTTAACAGCGAGTTAAGACGACATGAGTAGCTTAAAATATAACCTACAGCTAGGTTACAATATAATATTTGCTGGTGAGTCCCAAACTAGACAGTTAATCTGTATCTTGAGGCTCGGAGTACGAATTCCAAAGTGGAGAGTAGAGAGGTGATTTCAGGTATGGTACCTGTGTATGTGTGATGTTTATGCGGTGTGTGTGTGATGTGTGTGTAAGTGTGCGTGTTTATTCCATTGTGCTTCGTTTGATTTGGTGTCAGGTCAGGGTCTTTATTAATTATTCCGAGTCATCATAACCAGTGTTATGCGAAATTTCCGTACAATTTTTTTGCATCTGAATGAAGTAGTATTTTTAATTTCGCAGTTTGCAGACTTTATTGTACAGACGCCAGCACATCATGCTAATACAATCTGTCAAACCTATTTAATAGATTTTCAACTTTATCGCTAAAGTATAAGGTTCAAAGATGTTTGGGAAAATTTGACAGTTTCGGGTAGCTTGATGTGCTGGCGTCTGTACATATTAAGAGAGAGCGTCTTGCTAGCAATGAGGTGCTGTCAGGTGTTGGGATTCTGTAATTTCTTTTGCTTATGTTATTTGTGTAGTCGGGTCTCCTTTTAATATTTTGGTGCGTTTTAGTGCAGGCACAAAGAATGAAAATCTGGCGGACTATGAGGAACTGAAGCTATACATCGAAATACATGGAAAAACAAATACGGAAAAGAAGTTTAATTTTGTTTGAAACACATTTAATCACAATTAATTAGGTCCCAATACTTCCCGAGGGTGTCGTAAAAGGCGACTAAGGGGCATAACGGAGAATGGGCAGCGTTCTCTATGCATCCCACCACCATACCATACTGCGATCGCCAACCCGCCTGCCAAGCGTGGCGATTATGGCAAACACCCCTCCCTTTTGGGGGAGGCCTATGTCCAGCAGTGGACGTCATTCGGCTGAAATGATGATGATGATGAATTAGGTCCGACGTATTGACGTTTTTGCTTTAGGGTTACTTTAATTTACGTTCTATATACATATGTAAATATTATTACACCTTCATAAACGTCTTCCAACTAAAGTTAAGCTTTGTCCTTCTCCAGATTTTCACTTCATGGTTTTGAAAAAGACCAGCGCGTTACGATGTTTTTCTTAAACATTTTAAGATGTTAAGTTATAGAAAAATACAAACCGGATGAAATTACAACCTCCGTACTTTTGAAATCGGTTACAAGTAGTTACAAATGCATTTCGGAGTAAACAAAAACTGTCAAAGAATGCGTCGTAACATAGAAAGTATTGCAAATCATTCCTTCACAACAGTCATACAAAAAAATTCATCATTACTTATTACTTATTATTCGTTTCTATCATGCTTGTTAGTGATCCTAAGATGTCTACTACATGTTCTGTTTTTACCCATGAGAACCTGTAATTGGCTATATGTCTCATATACAATTGTTATGCCTCTGTTATAGCAGTTGGTTCTCCTATCACACTAATATTATAAAGGCGAAAGTTTGTGAATCCGTGTGTGTTTATATGTTTGTTACTTCTTCACGCTCAAACGGCTGGATCAATTTTAATAAAATTTTGTTACGAGATAGCTGGATTAACATATAGGCTACTTTTTATCCCGATATTCCCACGGTATCGACATTTACGCGTGCGAAACCGCGGAGCGGAGCTAGTAAATAAATAAATGACTTCCCTCTACAATTCACACTTCAGTTCAGAAGGCATAAGGTAATGTATTAATGCATAAACCCACAGTTTCAGTGTTGAAACCTTCAGTCCTACACGTTTCACCGAACCGCGGCATATTGTAATGCTGTCCGAGAATTTCTCCACGATGTTTGTGCTATTGTGTTCCTGTTATTTTGTGTTGGCGTAAGCTATGAACTTTCGTGGTTATTTTATTAATATTTTTTTATGTCGGCATAATCAGCCTGTTCCCAAATGCGATAAACCACCACGAGTACCCAGTGTGGGTTGGGTCATGTCATCGAATTTTTGGTTCTCACGATGTTTTTGTTTACCGTTTTGAGAGCAGTGGTGATGAAATAATTTAAGAAAAAAAAAGAAAGAAAGAAAGGAAATAAGTTTATTTGACCCAGGTTAGGTAGGCTGACAGGGAGATGTTGTTGCACATTTCAATTGGTAGTCACTAGACACTAGAGGTATTTTGTTGAAGATTTCATTTTATCCTGACGCGGCGAACTTCGTACCGTCAACGAAATCAGTCAATCCATTCTCGAAATATCATCAAAAAAGTCGTTCCATACAAAATTTATGTGCAATATCTTTCTTTTTTTTTTCGTGATCTTTTCTCGTGTTTTAATAGTTATTCTTCTATTCGAGGCGGAGACAAATCCAACAAATCAAAGATCACAAAAATCGGTCGGTTCTTGAATTATAAATGGTGTAACTAACCCGACTTTGTTTTATTCACAGATAGATTATTTTAAATTTTCTTGATAATATCACCACTCTAAATTTATTTAGGGTCGGCGAAACATGTCTTTTTCTTCCATACTTCTCTATAAGTCGTCATCTCGGTAGTCACCCCCTTACTAACCATATCATCATTCACACATGGAATGTGTGAATGATGATATGGTTAGTAATTCATAGTAATTCATAGTTTCTTCCCCTATTCTTATAGCCATCGCCATTCATACTCAAAACATTCCTCACGCCATTTCCAGCGGTAACCCTTTCGGACAATCCCGCTGACCCGGCAGGCTTCAGCCCTAACCGGCCCCTTCGTTTGATGCTGACATATTTTGAGGCGCGCGTGGAACGCATACGCTCCGTACGGCACGGGCCTGGTCCTGATCGGACGGTGAGCTACCCATTACTCTCCGTCCGCTGGCCCGCGCCTATGGTGGCCGGGAGTCCCGGAGCGTCTCCCGCGGCGGCTGGAACGGGAGGCTCTCTCCCTCAGCTGTCCCGCCACCTCCTTCGCTAGCATGACTGCTTCTTCCCCTTCTTCTTCCTTCTGCGACAACCGATAACCACACAACTTGAGAATAATCAAAGCGAATTTAATAAAGTTCGCTCTTAACTCGCACCACATCCACATAAGCATATTTGCCAGCAAAGTTTGCCATAACATGTACGAAGGGTTTAATAGCAATTCGTTTCAATAATACATAATGACTGATTTGTGTACTATATATACTTGTGTGTTATCCACTACTATCTACTACTAAATGATGACCACCCAAGTGGGGTATTTATGTGGCCTAGTTTGTAATAGGTGTGAAAGTGTGTATGTTTACCTGGGACAAACTGTCCAGTTAACAGGTCTAACTTCGAGAAAGAGGTCAATCGTCGAATCCCACTCGGCTCGGCAGCGTTCGGGAAGCTACGCCATATCTTCTCGTCTCACAAACCGCAGTGTCTCAAGACGGAAGTCTATGACCAGTGCGTATTGCCAGTGATGACTTATGGCACTGAAACGTGGTCGCCCACAATGGGCCTATAAGAAGGCTAAAGGTCATCTAAAGGGCAATGGAGAGGGCTATGCTTGGAGTTTCCCTGCATGATCGAATCAGGAATGAGGAGATCCGCAGGAGAACCAAGGTAACCGAAATAGCCCGAAGAATTGCCAAACTTAAGTGGCAGTGGGTAGGGCACATTGCTCGCAGAACACATGGCCGATGGGGCCGAAAGGTTCTGGAGTGGCGACGGTGCACCGGAAGACGTAGCGTTGGAAGGCCTCCTACAAGTTGGTCCGACGACCTTGTGAAGGCCGCAGAAACCCGTTGGATGCGAGAAGCACAGAATCGATCGAAGTGGAGTTGCTTGGGGGAGGCCTATGTCCAGCAGTGGACGTCTTTCGGCTGAAATGATGATGATGATGATTTGGGATTCATGATGTTTAAATGACAAGCCGAATCGCCTCCCCATTTACACAGGTCGATCAAAATTGTAGGTGACTGTAGGCCGACCGCTGAACTGAGACTTTGCCTGAGGTAGCAGCGCGGTGCGGGAGGGGTGGTGACGTAATGCGAGAGCGCAGTGATTCGTCAACTTGTGACAACTATCACTCGTCCCGCACCGCGCAGCTATCTCAGGCAACATCTCAGTTAAGTGGTCGGCCTATAGTTCATTTTGCATCAAAATTTCAACCTTCATGCAATGAGCGAACTGAGACTGATTGTTTTAACAGTCGATTTTAGTCACCCGCCGTATGCGACCTGTCACCGCACGACCAAAGTCGAAGGCTACCTGCGGCCTAGCCAAATTGTTGTTTAGACAGTCGATTTTCGCCGTGCTGCGAAAATCGAGCGGCTATAACCTGTGTAAAGCCAGCATAAAATATTTTGTAACTGTCATTTGTTTTAGAGCCTGCGGTGCTATTCTGTAAAAATCTCACCGTGAAAACTTAGGTGGAGTGGGCGTGGAGTGAGCTGTCAATAGTGTCAATTCCTAGCAAAAACAAACTCACTTTACTTAAGTTTTCACGGTGAGATTTATTCAGAATCGACCGGCTGGTCGTAGGTGTTAGAAAAGTAGACAGGCAGTAGGTACCGCATACTCAATCTTCTTGTAACAACAAACTACGATTACTAATTAATTTAGTGAAACGTCAAGTTTGCAGATAGCTAATTTCCGTATTTAAAAACGCAAAAAATCTTGTCACAATCTTATCTTAGCATCAATCGATATCAAAATTTTAGAAAAGAAAATTTTTTTTGGCAGATAGAGACAGAGATTAGAATGCAATCGTTCTTAAAATACGAGAATTGCCCCTCTGATCATTACAATTAACCTTTTAACGGTTTTTATTGGAGTCATTGGGAAGCCCGTATTCAAGTTGTAGAATAGAATTATAACCAGTTGTAACGAACTAATGACGGTCTCTGTCTCGTCTGCTCTCAAAACTCTTTTACGGCGGGTGCGGGGCAGCACTAACAGCCACGTGGTCACTGTAGACGGTAGGGCGGAAGGACTAATACTCAGGCACTGGATCAGGACACAAGTATTGCCTTCAAATTGTGACTTGATATAACATTGTAATGTTGTTTTTGTACCTATTGCGTTTTGATTATTGATGTTTTATTGTATTTGATTATTGTATTAGTAATGATTTTGACATAATTAATGATGATTTTGACATTATTCATTGTTTTGACATTATTAGTAATTATTACCAAAATTTTCCAAATGAAAGTACTAACATTAGTGTTTAAGATGTGTATATAATTACAAAAAAATTGGATTCTGTGATCTGGATAAATAAATGATTATCATTATTATTACAACGGTGAAAGGAAACATCGTGAAGAAACCGGCATGTCCTAGAACCAAAAAATCGAAGAGACATCTACCAACCCGCACTGGACCGTCATGGAGAACAGGCCTGTGTCCCAGCAGTGGGAACATTGTAGGCTGATTATGTTAATGATGGTCCCGCTGGGGCCGGTTGTACAGACGCCAGCACATCAAGCTTCTACAATCTGTCAAATTTATTTAATAGATTTTCAACTTTATCGCTAAAGCATAAGGTTCAAAGTTGATTGGGAAAATTTGACAGTTTCGGGTAGCTTGATGTGCTGGCGTCCAATAGTACCAGTTTTTCATCTCAACTGGATTTTATATTTGTTGAGTTACTGAATTTGTATTGAGAAAAATGAACCTAGGTAATCCCGTTTTAGACGATACAAGCACTTTTATTTTGTCCTGTTCCACACTGCGTTGAATTATTCCTTTAGATAAACTTATTAGAATAATGAATTTAAACATTACACCAAAAACTGTAAAATTATGAGTCGCAGATTAGATATTGTATTAGTTGCAAGGACACAAGGCCTCTAGTCTAACTAAATAAGTCTAAAATTCAATTTGAAAACTATCCCTCATGCAACAAATATGCTGAAATAATGACGAACGATAATCAGACATCCATGTCAACCACATGACAGATGGAACCAGCTTTTATAACGTTGCGGTCACCGCAACCACGATGTGGTTGATTATCAATAGGACCACAACAGATTTCGTTCTGCGGTTCTGTGCATACGCTAAATTGACACAGCGGCGTCGCAATTATTTCATTGGTTGTAGTTTTTGAGTGACACATTCATGTTATTATAATTGTTTTGTTACAGTTTTCATTATATTAGCTGTTTATTATTTTAAATTATCACACAATCGATGTCCAATTTTATTCCAACTAATGTGGTTATCACAAAATATATTTTAACAAAAGCTTCATTTATTAAAAATAATATGATACATTCGTAAATACATAGGTACAGTCAACAAAAGAGATAAGTATGCAGGATCGTCGGATATACCTAGTTGAAGTTTAGTAAGAAAAAAAAGAAAAATAAAATTTTATTCGAGAAATCCATCGGGGATGTTCTCGAATAAAATTTTATTTTATTAATAGAAAACAAACAGCTCATTTATGAAATCAAATTTTATTCGAGAACATCCATCGGTTTCTTACTGAACTTCAACTATTTCTGACGATCCTGCATACTTATCTCTTTTGTTGACTGTATATAACTTTATAATTTTATCTGCTACCACTAAATCATCATCATCGGCCTAGCCTTTTCCCAACTATGTTGGGGTCGACAATTATTTTACATGGAGCGACTGCCTATCTGACCTCCACAACCCAGTTACTGGGTAATAATACCCCTTCGTAAGACTGGTTGTAAGATTTTCGGGCTTCTGACTACCCGTAACGACTGTCAAAGATCCACGAAGGACAGCCGGGATCAACGGCTTAACGTGCTTTCCGAGGAACGGACCCCTCCGTGCCACGGAGGCACGGAGGGGTCCGTTCCTCGGAAAGCACGTCTTGGTATGAAAAGATGGTTACCCATCCACGGCCCAACCGCGGCAAGCCTAGCTTAATCTGATCGATCGACCCGTGCGGATGTTATTACTTAGCCCACGGATATCACTTAGCCACAAGATAAATATCACCACCTTATTAAAACCAGAAGCCCTACCAAAAACAGCTCCTCTAAACAAACACCATCTATTCCACAAACAGTTAACTGCCGAACTTTTGTACTGGCAAGTAAACTGACGGATTTATCAAGGGCCCTTACACACGGCCGGTAAAAACTCTCCCCGGAATAAATACATCAGTTCGGTGCTGCGGACTTTAATTTATCGCTCCCTGTGGATCGGACCGGACAGGTATAAACGGCTCGACCGCTCCAACTTAAACGATAGATTTGCGTGAATTTTTGAAAGACTTTCCTCGAGTGCGTCTGGTTTAATTTGTTGAAGTGTTGTGGTGGAGTTTACGTGTGGTGCCAGGCTGCCAGCAACGTCTCATGGCAAAGCAAAGTCTTACTTACAAAGTATGAGCTTTTGATCACTGGGGGTACATATTTGAATATCGAATGTTAACATATCTTCGTTTAAAATGTCAATGTTCAAAACATCGAAAATTTTAATATCGCACGACTATAAAACCGAAAATTAAAATAACGTAAGTTTATATTGTCGAATGGTTAGATATCCTAAGTCCAATATATCTAAAATCTAATTATCGACAAACGTGACATCGAAAGGCTTAAATATCGAAGTACAGAGTATCGAATGTCCTAAATATCGATGTTACGGCTAATAGCCGAAGTGAGGCTACACCTAGTTTTAAGCAAACCTAACCTCGGTGTACCCTTCGTTGGCTCTTGCATCATACGTCGACGGAACTGTGTCGATGCTGTGAACGTTGACATTTTACCGGTAGGTATTTTAATGTTCGACATTCAAATATGTACCCTTTCCTTATCTGTAAAGAAATTGTTATAGATTACATTACTATCACAATATACTGAAATTGTCACCATAACTTCTACTAGACCATGACTGCAATGTGTCCAAGTCTGATTAGTTCGGGCATTTCATATCATAAGGTGCTGAAGTTACCCAATAAAACCCTTGGGTTTCTTTATCTCTACATTTTGTAGTACGTCATCATCGTCATCATCATTTCAGCCGAAAGACGTCCACTGCTGGCCTCTCCCAAAAGGGGGGGTTTGCCATAATCGCCACGCTTGGCAGGCGGGTTGGCGATCGCAGTATGATATGGTGGTGGAGTGCATAGAGAACGCTGCTGCCCATTCTCCGGTACGCCCCTTAGTCGCCTTTTACGACACCCACGGAAAGTATGGGGTGGTGCTATTCTTTAAGTCCGGCATCACACAGACCCTGTAGTAGACCACAGACCTTGTAGCACATAGTTAGGTATTATTAGTCTCAATTAGCTGCTACTGTTACACAGGCCTCTATCATACTGCGCCACAATACCCTGTCCTCCGCCTTCCGCATTCAGTCTGTTCCACCTTTTTGACGTCATCTGTCCATCTAGCGAGAGGTCGTCCCACACTACGCTTGCCGATTCCCGGACTCCACTCCAGGACTCGTTGTCGTTTATTATTAGTCTATAGAGATGCTATAATTATATTTAATGGACGTGTCCATACTGTACTGAATAGTAGATACTTGTGAAAATATGAGCTACCTAAACTGCAAGTCACTAATTACTTTGTCATGTCAACGGTTTTCAGTTCTCTTACTTCCTCAATGACATAACAGCATAATGAATTGATCTATTTAATTCCGCCTCAGTAATCAGCAAACATCAATTAAATATTAATCACTAACACAACCCATACGTAATTATATTTACATTCAAACGTTTAAATAAACGCTCCCATTCTCCATATTTGCTAAGACAATCTTGTATGTATAATGTATATGTATTTGCGATGATCTCGAAAATTTACTGCATACATTCAGGTAATTCGTTCACCGTTGTGCAATTTGTTGGTTTCCGGTGAAGAGGCTTGAAGATGGCCTAATGGAGTCCAACAGAGAAAGTAAAGCAAATTATGAAAGATTGAACAATGATGGGTGAAATCATATGATAATTTGGGATATAAGAAGTAATGATAGAGAATTTGTATCGCTGAGCTGTTAGCTTAACGAATTCGTTTTTTTCATTGATTTGGTTTTGATGAAGCCGTAATTGATTTGGAATAGCTCATAAAGCGTGGTGCTTTGTGAGCTATTCCAAATCAATTACATTCAGATGAACAGATTTTATACGTAATCTAAAAGCAAGTTTTTTAAATTTTTCGCCAGCGTTAGCGTTTATTTGATAAATAATCGTTCGTGACAGATATACATCGACAAATAATGACCATATGTATGTTTCGTATTTCCGAATGTTGAATAGCTTAGCATTTACTGAGTCTTCATTACAAAACACGTAAATTTAGGACACGAAACTTTAAGCAAATATTTGACTCGATCAAAAACTATATAATTTTGTTGTTTTTTTTTTGTGATTTTATGTACCTACATACAATTTGAATGCTGGATAAATATTGCTTGCAAAAACTACGAAACTTTAAGCAAATATTTGAGTCGATCAAAAACTATAGATATACTTAATTTTATTATTTTTATTAATTAATTAGGTATTAGTTGTTTTTTACTTATATATTATTTGAATTATGAATAATTATTTCTTGGAAAGCTATTTATATCGTAACATCCATATCCTAAATGACGTCACACCATAAGAAACAACAAAAAAACCATCCCTCAGAAAAACCATGAACGGGTTACTGGTCCATTAAAAAGCCCATGCTGAGTTAATAGATTATGGTTTATCATCGGGATGACTATTAACTATAACTTTGTTTTTTGTTCGTAGGTGAGCGATGGTGTTCCTATGGGGATCAAAGGTAATCTGTTTATTTTAAACGTAATGAAGAATGTTATGGGTGCAGCCATTACCTATGGTTTTTTTTTTGAAGGAGTGTTGATTTATTATTTAATCAAGGTTGTGTTTTGAGTATTATCTACTCAAAAGATTGAACATTTTACTATAAGGTACCTATTATGATTCATGGGGATAATCATTTATTTCTTTTTTTTTTGTAATACCAATAATGTAATGACTTACATGGAAAAAGGGTGATATTTAACCGGTTGAATGCCGTAATTACAGAAACAATTAAAAAGTCATTGTGTCTCGCCTGGTTCTACGGGAAAACGGAGTGATAAGACTGCAAATAGCCTGGTACAAAGTAAATGATCAATGACCTCCATGCTAGGAAAAACCTGTGTTACGTTATCCATCCGTCTGTTAAGGCTCCTACAAACAGGCGCGACACGCGATATAATCGCGCGCGACACAAAGGCACCGCTCGTTGCGCGAGTTGCGGTGCCTTTGTGTCGCACGCGATTTTATCGCGTGTCTTTGCGTGTCTTCTTCTGTCGCATGCCTTTATGGAATAAAATAGAAGAATCTCTCGATATATCTAATCTCCCTTAATAGTTGGTATGTTGAATTATAATGGAAATTGTACAGTCAGAGAACACACATGACTACGAACAATATACATGGATAAGCAAATTAATGAGCAATCTTTTTACCTGACTATACGGACATGATAATGTAGGTCTATTAATCTGTCACGTTTGTAGTCAAGATCAGTCAAAAGTAGCGTTTAGTGTAGCGCAGTGTACTCTCTGGCAGACAATTGACAAACGCGCATACCACATTCAAAGTTCACATATATTTTATGTGAATCTTCTTAGGCGGTAATTCGATAATTGGATGCGCATTGAGAGTGACAGAACAATAGCAAAATCTTATTTGAAATAAATTCTAAAGTCAAAATGTAACAATAATACGAAATTAACATATTATCTAGTTAAGACCGAGTAAAAAAATCATGTTAAATGAAAAGTTATTTTACCACTTCGTTTTAAAAAATTATGAAACGAATCGTTGGATTGGTTTAGTATTGATCTCCGCCTTCTCTAACAAAAATCTTGTACAAACCAGATCAGAAAATGACGTTGAGTTAAGTAAGATATTTTTCACTTAAAAAAGTAGTAATTTAATTTTAAATAGAACAATAGGAAGCATTATTATTTCAAGGATGCGTCACGTTAAGGTAAATTTCGTTACATGAGAGAGAAGAAAGATATAACTTTATGTTTCTCACCCTAAATCTCTCTTATTTATTATGAAGCTTAATTTCTATCATATATGTGCTGTTCGCGTAATTTTATTTAATCAAAGTCACTTCGTAACTCCGCTTCTCTAGTCTCGTAAATACTTTAAGTAGGTAGTATTTAGTGTGAATTCCTATTCACACTGAACACTTAACAAAGTGAAAACTGCACTGAAATGCAGGTTAGTTTCAGTATATTGTGTGGAAGTCATTAAAGCACAAACTTGGGGTATAAACACGCGAGTTTAGCGAGAAAATACGAGATTACAACATGCATTCGCTGATGTGCATACACGCTTACATTTGATATCCTTTCTTATTCAAATAGAAATGTATAAATATGTGAACAATGTCCGAATGGCTGAACTATGAATAGGAACCATATTCGAAGTAACATGGTTGTAATGTTATTTTCTATTATAAAATTTATATCTCATAAAAGTTTGTTTATTTCTTCAATAATGTATTTGGACATAAACGGACAAAAGGATTTATTGTGTGAGTGGTAAATTATATCGGAACTACATTAAATTTTTATGTATTATTTAACTGTGCGCCTACTATGCACAGACTTTTATATCGTAGTGCCTTAAAGTGGAACTAGTCGCGAGCTCGAACTCACTGGTGGTCATAGCCAAAAAGCACGCTGTCTCACCTGACTTCGTGTCCAACAGAGATAGAAGCAGTGATGAGCAGTCTAGTTCTCACGCACAGAAACAACGTTCCGAACGGAAAGGCGCGTAAAATTCGAAAAGAGCTTTTGTAACTCGAGTGTTATGAAAAAACCTCTGCATAAATCAATTACAAATAAAGTTTATTAAACTGTTCGATAACTGAGCTTTGTCGGTACCGACTTTGTTTTGAAGATTTTACAGATCTTTGATTATTTATTTACACCAAAGTTACGTAAAAATAGCAAGAAAAACGAATATTTGTTCGCTCATAACTTTTTAATGGCTTTTTATTTTACTATTCTGTTTCCATACAGACAATATTAGTAATAATACAAAACGATATCATGTTTAACGTTGGATGCACAATGTCAAACAGTGGAGTATTACTCTCCCGAAATTTGTATGGAAAAAATATCGACTAGTGGCACCTTAAAAGGATAAGAGTGAAAGTAGAATTTAATTCACATGTACAGTGGTCAAACATTATGGGGACATTACCAGCCTTTTGTTATTAACAAAGGCCTATTCTTGTACCAAAAAGGAATGATTATTGATCACCATGTTCTTTCACTGAGCAGTGGTGGCCCAGCGGTTGCGGCCGCGACATACCGAGTTGTAGGTCGTAGGTTCGAACCCTGGCGCTTTACGGTGAAGGACATCGCGAGGAAACCGGCATGTGCTAAAACTAAAAATTCAATGACATGACATGTCTGATGGTGATCATGATGTCATTGTTACATACGCATCTATCTAACCCGCACTGGGCCCGCGTGGTGGATTACAGCCCACTCCCTCTCATAGAGATGATAGGAGGCGTGTGTGCCAGTTATGGGAACAATATAGGCATTATAGGAATTATGGTGGATGTTCGTTCACTACGTTTTAGGAAATTAGACCAAAAAATCTAAATTGCTTTCGTAATGTTGGAAGTTAGTCATACTAATAATAAGTTACGCGCTGTGCGTGTACCTAAAATTGATCTAAAAGTTTCTATAGGACCTTTTCGTTCCGCGACTGATTTCAAATTAGCAACCTAATTAGATCGAATCAAAATATATTATTTCACGTAAACGTACAGTCAATAAAAGAGATAGGGTATGCAGGATCGTCGGATATAGTTGAAGTTTAGTAAAAAGCCGATGGCCGATGAAATTTAATTTGATAAATGAGCTGTTTGTTTTCTATTACTAAAATTAAATTTTAATCGAGAACTTCCATCGGTTTCTTACTAAACTTCAACTGTATGCGACGATCTTGCCTACTTCTCTCTTTTGTTGACTGTAGATGGGCACTTATGAAACGTCAGAAGCTAATCTGCATTCGCAGTTTATTTGCCAAAAATGTAAACAAGTATATGAGTTTATGGAAAAATAACTTTAAATCCTATACAATAAAGTTCAGCTTGCGCTAACACTTCAAACATTTTTATAACTTATTCAATAGTGCTGGTCACTCTGAAATCAACTTAATTACAATTAAAATAAAGTTGATATTTGTTTAACTTGAAATAATATTAATTTGAAACATTAAGTTTCAATATACCTTAGGTGCACGGTTCCAATTGGTTGTTTCCAATGGAGAAGAGCCGGCTTTTTAAAATAATTGTTTTTTACAATGCCTGCTACGTAGACCAACATAATTTCAATAAATAATCAGCATCATCATCATTTCAGCCGAAAGACGTCCACTGCTGGACATAGGCCTCCCCCAAGCACCTCCACTTCGACCGGTTCTGTGCTTCCCGCATCCAACGGGTTCCTGCGGCCTTCACAAGGTCGTCGTACCACCTTGTGGGAGGACTTCCAACACTACGTCTTCCGGAACGCGATCACCACTCCAGAACCTTTCGGCCCCATGGGCCATCTGTTCTGTGTGTTGTGAAGTAAAATAATAATTACCCAGACCTACAAACAGAAGCCATTGTAAAATATAATATGAGTAAATAATATAATCTGTTGTTCGTATTCACACGATAAAGCCTATTACAATTCCGGGCGCCCGATGGTTATAACTCATATTTAAATTTTATTATCACTCAAATATCCTTTTGGCCACGCAGGAGTATTATAATGTTATGAGAGCTGTAACTTCTACATTATCTTTATGACTGTGATGTTTGGTGTAAGTCAGAGGCGGCTGACGGGAAAGTTACGTTTGTTTTTCAGAAGAAGGACTTTGTCCAACTTTGGGACAAACTCAAACTCAAAGCATTTATTTCAATTAAACCTTGTACAGGCACTTTTGAATTGTCAAAATTAAATCTGTCAGTTATTCCGAAAGTTGAAGCTAGTTGCCCATTCCAAAACGTAGATCTCTATGGAGACGATCGGGCAAGAAACTCCATGGACACTCTTTTAAATCAAGATATTACAAAATCTTGGGTACATTATTCTTGTTGCTTCTACATGTGAGAACAATGTAAAAAAAAAAATACACAAATGAAGAAACAATTCAAAATATAAGATTAAAAATAAGCATTGGCAGTTAAGAGATGACCAGTCTCAACCGACGGCAAGAATTAGGGTCCTAAAACATACTTATACCACGCATCTGTATACGTGCCCTTATTTTTATACCTATTTCTGCTGGCAAGCTAAATTGACCTGAAATTGATTGGCTGAAACCGACCCATAGGGTCTGTGAAATCTAGGCAAGCTTCTTGCTGTACCCCTGGCAAGAGCATCTAGAAAAAATTAATATTCGCTATTATTGTTATTGCCATCGAAAGAGTAAGGTATCTGTTTGTAATGTCAAAATTGGCAAACTGACGAAAGTAATATACGGTACATAAAACAAAAAAAAAGGTTTGAATTTGTCTGTCTGTCTATTTGTTCCGGCTTATCTCCAAAACGGCTGAGTCGATTTTGACCGAACTTTCATTGGCAGATAATTGATGTTATAGTTAGTATGGTCCCGGTAGCATGTTTCCGTGAGATTATTTCCCACATGAACGCAGGCGAAGCCGCGAGCAGAAGCTAGTTGAAAATAAGAAACTAAACAATAATAACAAACTAAAAAACCGGCCAAGTGCGTGTCGGGCCACGCACAGTGTAGGGTTCCGTAGTAGCCCGTTATCACAATGTAGTACGATTCTGTTGTTCTTTATACAAAAAAAAAAAACATATTTTGGTTTTCAATGCAAGTCTTTAGGTACCCATTATAAACAAGCAACTACTTCATCTTTGTATTTGGTACAAAATTATCCAACACCCAAGTTCAACGACTATTACTGCTAAACTAATAAAGTTATTTTAACCGCTATACTTTTCCTTTAAAGTTCATGAAATGCACTATCATCGAGAATTTTTCCAGATTTTTCAAGCCAGTAGTTTAGCTTTTAGAGGGGGGGGGACGCCCTACTGGAACAAAAATTTGCACTTTAAACTTTAATATTTCGTAAATGGAGCATTAAATCGAAAAATAATTTTAGCAACTCCAAAGCCATTTTAGAAGACCTATTCAACGATACCCCACACGATGGGGTAGATGATGAAAAAAATATTCATCCCCACTTCACATGTAGGGGAGCTACCCTAAAAAAAAATATTTTCCAAAATTTTATTTTACCACTTTGTCGGCGTAACTGATATACGTACTCCTACAAAATTTCAGCTTTCTAGTGCTAACGGTCACAGAGATTAAGCGAGGACGGACAGACAGACGGACGGACAGACAGACATGGCGAAACTATAAGGGTTCCTAGTTGACTACGGAACCCTAAAAATGAAACACTCTTATAAAAACCTCTACCTACACGTACTTTTTTTTGTTAGCCTATACTGTCCCACTGTTGGGCAAAGGTCTCCCCCAAATCCTTCCAGGAACTCTTTTCCCGGGCCACCTCGAACCAGCCCTCGCCGTACGCGTCCAGGTCATCTCGCTATCTCTTTCTGTCCATCTTCAAGCACCCATTGTGTGGAGATTTTTGCCCAGCGGCCACCGTATAAACGGGTGATGTGACCCGCCCAATCCTATTTCAGCCTGGCAATCTTCTTTCCTACATCCAGTACGCCCGTTTTGGAACGCAGCGTGGTGTTCCGAATTCTGGCCTGCTCTTTGGCAAACTCCAAGGCGGAACTTTTGCGATTCGCCTACTGATGGTGAAAAATGTGTGAACGAAAGTAAAGCCGAACTGCCAGAATAAAAATAATATTATTAAGGAGACAACCCTTTCCATTCAAACAGTGATCATACCTCCAGTCTTTTATGACTTGCTCCATTCACCCCCAACCGCCATAAAAGGGGGGATGAACAGTGAAAAAGACATCAGGCTGTGAGATTCCGGGGAGGTGCGAACCGATCACACGATCATCGTTTACGACTACCAGGATTTACTGCACAACATGTTCATAACAAAAGCTATGACCATTGTTATTGCAGTGACATTTTAATTAGCTATTAAAATTGTATTTGTTTTGATTGGTATTATGATGGGAGCTAATAGTCGGTCGACTAGTTTGTTATTGTAATGAGTTAATCAGTGGTAATTGGTATCATAATTATCTAATCTATTTAGAAATATCAATACGCGCTAAAACTGTTTTCGTTTTAATTTGGAAATTAAAATGAGAGGAGGCTGTTTCTAGTATTGGCATTATCAGCCTAAACTACATAATATAAATGGCTGAATGCACAGACACGAGCACAAGTATGTATACACTTGGCTTTATTCAAAGACGATTTTCTCCTTTAATTTTAAATGAAATTTCATGTTATTACGAACAAAGTATTTTCGAAACCATAGGTTTGTGTAAAGTGTCTTATTTCAACGTTGCATTCGTTATTTCACGAAAAAATCAACATTGAAAGTTGCCAAGTGTTGACATATTTGTGCTCGTGACTGGACATAACTCATCATCTCATCATCTGCCTAGCCTTTTCCCAACTATGTTGGAGTCGGCTCCCAGTCTAACTGGATGCGGCTGACTACCAGTATTTTACACGGAGCGACTGCCTATCTGACCTCCACAATCCAGTTACTGGGTAATACGATACCCCTTGATAAGACTGGTTGTCAGACTTTCGGGCTTCTGACGACCCGTAACGACTGTCAAAGATCCACAAATGACAGCCGGGACCAACGGCTTAACGTGCTTTCCGAGGCATGGCTGAATGGACATAACTGTTATGACGTTAAAGATTTGTTTGACTTGAAAATATCAAATATTTATGTACGGTATTATTGAAAATGATTGTGACGTACCTATCTGAATGACTATTATTGTATTACCAATGCATTTGTGTCATTATATAGATCACCTTTAAATCGTGTTATAATTATTTTGGATACAATTGATACAAAATTCTGTGTAGTTATACACGTGGATATTTTACCAAAACTAGACTGTAACAACTTTGTACCATGCTTAAGGCAAATAAAGATTTCTTATCTATCTCTATCTTATCTTATCTATACTGTTTCAACTGCTGAGACACAGGCCTCCTCTCGGCCTAATCCACCGCGCTGGCCTAGCGCGGGTTCGTAGATGTTACATGTCTTCGAATTTCTGGTTCTGGAACGTTTCCTCACCATGTTTCCCTTCATTGTTTTGAGAGCAGTGGTGATGAAATTATTTACACAAAGTAAAGCGCCTCTCTGGGTTCGAACCTAAGACTTACAACTCGTAGTCGTGGTACAGACGCCAGCACATCAAGCTACTACAATCTGTCAAATTTCTTTAATAGATTCTCGACTTGATCGTTAAAGTATAAGGTTCAAAGTTGATTGGGAAAATTTGACAATTTCGGGTAACTTGATGTGCTGGTGTTTATCTCTTGATTCTCTTAAGTGGATTGTCTGTACAATCCACTTAAGTACAATAACCAGAAGGACTGACTTGTCCTTTGTTATTGCTGTACGCGGTACACCCAGAGACCTAAAGTACCTAAGTACCAGAGTACCTAAGAGATATTATACCTCTTTATTTACAAACATTGCACGATTACACATCCAAGTATGGTTAAACTGTCACTAATCATTATTTTACTATAAGCAACGGTTATAAATAAACCTCAAAATATCTCGTGTTTTTTATTTCCCCGGGGGTACCCAGACCCCTACAGCAAACCAGCTTACAAATTGGCTGAAAACAGGATTTATTAAAAAAAAAGAAATATTACTACGTAAGAAATATTAGAGTACTTGGAGATAACATTTGGGTATTGCCGTGGCCTCAATCCCATCGACGCATGAGACATTAAAAAAAATGTAAAACATGAAACGTTTATTTTCTCTTGACTGTAGGTACCTACTTATTTGTCAAAAAGAGTAAATAAAAAATAGATAAAGTGGAAAGACAGACATTAAAACAGAAGACGAACTAGCAGGGGATCGAGGAGGGGGGTGGAGGGGGTTCAGGGGACCAGACCGGAATAAATCACTAAAATAATAAATCAACAAAAAACTACTTTTCAACTTACCCAGGCAACTTTTCACACAAGCAACTTATCATAACGAATTGGAAAGCAAAATCTAGGGGTAGGCAACATTTTTCTATGTGACAACCCGTCACAAAAGATTCGCGGGGGTTGAAAGGGGGTGAAGGGGTGAGATTCACCCCTACCGAGCTACTCATCCGCAACAAACGATGAGCACTGATTAGCGATGCTGTTGTTTATTCGTTGCTAATTATATGGGTGGCGGGTTCCGTGTTGTTTATGTGGCACGTTCTACGCTTGTATTTTTTAAAGAGTGTGGCAGAGTTATAGAGACTATAATTGTATTTTTAAAGATATATAATACAGCGTGTATCACAGGTACTTATGGTAATATTTAAGTGTACAAACAACAACTGTCAACAACAACAACAACAACTGACAACTGTTGTGTGTTGAACAACTTTCTCGATGGGACCATTATCGTAATTGCGAAAAATTATTCAGCCATCCCATACATTTGGATCGAGTAGGTGTTGAAGTTAAAGATTTTTTTTCGCGATTAAGATGCTGGTTCCGTGGAGGAAGGTGTTCATCAGAATAGACGGTCACTATCCATATTTTACATCGGAATAGTTGATACATAGAAAGTTGCTACCTAGTTGCTTCTAGTTGCTACTAATCGTTAGATAACAGCTAACTAAGGTTTTTTAAAATTAAACTACTTTTTAAGGTGACAGGCCATTAGGATGGCTGGACACGGAGAAAGTTGCTCAGTTTGATGGTCTGTACCCTTGATTATTAGACATTTATAATAAACCAGCAGCGCCCCGCGGTTTCACCCGCATAAGTGTCGATCCGTGGGAATTTCGGAATAAATACTATCCTATGTCCTTCCCCGGGATGTAATCTATCTCTCTGCAAATTTTATCAAAATCCGTTCAGTGGTATAGGCGTGAAAAGGTAACATACAGACAGACAGACAGAGTTACTTGCGAATTTATAATATTAGTATGGATGTTGTATTTATGTTACTACGTAGGTGATTCTTTTATGGCACTTCTAACTGGAAGTAACATGCTTTTAATTGAAATTCCGATCTAGGTACACGTAGCGTGTACATTCAAGAAATTTAACACGATTTTCATGATAAAATTTAATCTGTGGCCAACAAATCGATACTGGAAATATGAAATAACGTAAGGGACAAAACTAAGGTTTTCAGGAGAGCAAAAATAAGTTTTTTTTTTTACAAAACTGGCTATAATTTTTGAACTATATGTTTTATGTACAAAGTGTCTAGGACAAAGTTTCTTAGATTTCTTCATTCTTTGTAGCTAAACTAGTTAAAAATCAATAAAGCCTACAGTTTCAAAGATAGCATGTCCCTTACGTTAAATAATAATGAATACGAGTGATATACGTTTACAAAATTTTAGATGTAAATAAACGGCATTGATGTATGGGACACTTAAGGAAATAAACATTTAGAGTTTTTCAAAGTAAAGGTCTCTTAATGGTACACTCTATATTGTTAATGCTGTTAACAAATATAAAAAATAGAATTTTATACATTCGTGACCTACTATGCCTATGTTATACAGATTAAAACTACTTGCTGACTCATAGGGATACGAAAATAAACGAATAAAATAGATCAAAACTTTTATTTGTGCTCACTAATCCTCTTTTATAAACGCAATTTAGGTACTCTCAAAAATTATGTTAAGTATAACATTATTAAATTCTGTTTTAAATCACAATAAAAAAAATAGCTATTTTGGCCGCTTACTAAAATTAGACTCATTGTCCCAAAAGAAAAATAAATTTTACTTATAAATTAAACAAAATCAACAAATCAGTCTTCTTATGTAAATAGTAAACATAAAAAAAAAATAACTTCTTCCTCAATAGAAAGCCTACAGTTAAATTGAAAAAGTCTCAAAAAATTTGTCATTATCTTTATCAGTCTCATCATCGTCGGTGTCATTGAGCCTATCTTTAATTATACTCTTATTAGGAAGATTCAAATATTCATTGTGAAACCTATTTGGAATTATGCCATTGTCACATATTTTTTTGAGATCTTTAAACTTTGGAACTGAAATTGGCAGTCTTTCCTTATACAGAAATGGTAAGCTGTCTATGCTACTGGGCACAGCTAGATTTCTGGTACTTTCTAATTCGGATTGATCATTCTTTGCAAGGCCCTTGCCCTTTCCTTTACCCTTCACTGTCCTTCGAAATCGAATCGTTTGTATATTCGCAGAACGTTCCAAAAAATATGTTAACATTGAGTAAAAGGAACTTGATTCCAGGGGGGTTACAACTGTGTTATTCTATTGTGATACTGTACGGGGCAGAATAAAAACAAAGTGATTTTCTCAATGTTAACATATTTTTTGGAACGTTTTGCGAATATACAAACGATTCAAATAAATTACTTCTTAGCTGGACATACATACATGCCAGTAGATAGCATGCATGCTATCATTGAAAGGGGGGTTAAAAAACTGATTGTTTGGGGACCTTCCCAGTGGCCATCATTGATGGAATCAGCCAGAAAAAGACCTCATGCTTATCGAGTGAATGTGTTAGGACATCTGGATTTCATTGATTTCAATGATTTTGCAGAATCAGTTTTTACTCCTGCTACTCTCAAAACAAAGACCTGCATTTCAAGAAAATTCGAATATGAATCGAACTTAAAGATAGTGGAAGTAAAATATACGATGTTAGAGGATGGCACTACTCACTAAATAGAACTCTGCAAAGAAATGCAAACTGGAAGAAGGACAGTGAAGGGTAAAGGAAAGGGCAAGGGCCTTGCAAAGAATGTTCAATCTGAATAAGAAAGTACCAGAAATCTAGCTGTGCCCAGTAGCATAGACAGCTTACCATTTCTGTATAAGGAAAGACTGCCAATTTCAGTTCCAAAGTTTAAAGATCTCAAAAAAATATGTGACAATGGTACCTATAATTCCAAATAGGTTTCACAATGAATATTTGAATCTTCCTAATAAGAGTACAATTAAAGATAGGCTCAATGACACCGACGATGATGAGACTGATAAAGATAATGACTAATATTTAATTTTGAGACTTTTTCAATTTAACTGTAGGCTTTTTATTAAGGAAGAAGTTAATTTGATTTTTTAATGATTACTATTTACATAAGAAGACTGATTTGTTGATTTTGTTTAATTTTTAAGTAAAATTTATTTTTCTTTTGGGACAATGAGTCTAATTTTAGTAAGCGGCCAAAATAGCTATTTTTTTATTGTGATTTAAAACAGAATTTAATAATGTTATACTTAACATAATTTTTGAGAGTAGGTACCTAAATTGCGTTTATAAAAGAGGATTAGTAAGCACAAATAAAAGTTTTGATCTATTTTATTCGTTTATTTTGTATCCCTATGAGTCAGCAAGTAGTTTTAAACTGTATTACATAGGCATAGTAGGTCACGAATGTATAAAATTCTATTTTTTATATTTGTTAACAGCATTAACAATATAGAGTGTACCATTAAGAGACCTTTACTTTGAAAAACTCTAAATGTTTATTTCCTTAAGTGTCCCATACATCAATGCCGTTTATTTACATCTAAAATTTTGTAAACGTATATCACTCGTATTCATTATTATTTAACGTAAGGGACATGCTATCTTTGAAACAGTAGGCTTTATTGATTTTTAACTAGTTTAGCTGCAAAGAATGAAGAAATCTAAGAAACTTTGTCCTAGACACTTTTTACATAAAACATATAGTTAAAAAATTATAGCCAGTTTTGTAAGAATAATATCTTATTTTTGCTCTCCTGAAAACCTTAGTTTTGTCCCTTACGGTATTTCATATTTCCAGTATCGATGTGTTAAAATAGCTGTTTTAGCACATCGATAAAAGACATGTGCGTTCAAACCTTCTCTGGGAACACTAATGTATAAGACAATAATAAAACATCTCAAATTATGGAATAACTTAAGTGACCTGTTGTAAAATGTACTCGATTTTGATTTAATGTAAATACCAAATACTGTGAGTAAAGAGACTTACATTAGTTTTTATAAAAATATTAATTTAAATGTCATATACAGCCAGTTTCTAGAAAAAATATGGTCTAGGCCTACGGAAAATATGTGATGTAAAGGACATTTTTTTTAAGATATCGAGATTTTAAATATACCAATCGATAGAGCAAAAAATTCCGAATTCAACGATATATATAACTCATTTTCGACAAAATGTCCCTTACGTTATTTCATATTTCCAGTATCGAAATAAAGAATAAGTACAAAGACCTTTCGTTCAGTTGGCCTCAGATTTCACTCTCATCCTTACAGTTCACGATCTACTATAAAAAAAGTATAAAAAATATAAAAACTTCAAAACAAGTTTCATACATCTTACAACATTTCAGCCCATAAAAAATCCAACAGGCACTCTCCTAACAAAACCTCAATCACCTTTGTGTTAAACTTGAATCCTTACACTATTATTAAGTTAAGACTCCAGTTGAACCATAGCAGCTTCTTTGTAAGCCTTCAAAAGCATTCCAGTGTTCCGAGCTGCAGCTAAATTCCTCATACATTTCACCAATGTAAACGCGGAACTAATAAAATTTGCAAGTAACAGAGCTAAACAAAATTGTATGAAATTGTTAGTTGCTGCAACATGAATGGGTTGCACGTTGCATCAATAAATTATATGCTTGTACGTAGATTTTTGCTGGCTGCAGTTTTTATAGGTTATAATAAAATGTAAAGGTATAGGTTGTTCTATTCTATGAGCTTTAAGGGGCTTACATGATCTAAATCGCGGTCATGTCGGACTGCATAGAAAAGAAAGAGAAGCGCGATGACACAACCCTGGTAATTTATTGCAAAATATGAAGCAATTATTTAATTAGGTACACAAAAACTATTCTTTGGACTAAAACATTAAAACACTAGTATTTTGGGGCCTGTGGCTAAATAATAACAGCCAAAAGCCCGAAAGTCTGACAACCAGTCTTACCAAGGGGTATCGTATTACCTAGAAATAACTGGGTTGTAGAGGTCAGATAGGCAGTCGCTCCATGTAAAATACTGATATTCAGCTGCATCCGGTTAGACTGGAAGCCGACCCCAACATAGTTGGGAAAAGGCTAGGCAGATGATGACTAGTATTTTAGTATGTTGCTTGTAGAATAATCTGACAAAAAATCAGAATGATTGTATGTATATTAGTATGGTTTTTATTGTAAAAATAAAGTTTTTAGAGGTATCTTATATCAAATTAGTTGTATTATGTTTTCAACACACTATTCTACCTAGCATATATCCTGAAGAATATCATATATTTTTTCTGATTTTGTTTACTGTAGTCGATCATATACTTTTGTTACTGTAGTACTTTTGTTACTTTTGTCATATACTTTTGTTCTTTTGTTTACTGTAGTCGATCATATACTTTTTCTGTTTCTAAAACTTGCGTTTTTTGTGTTTAGGTCCTGTAAGCCCCTTAAATGACAGTCACAATGTATAGTTGCGGAATAAAAAAGTTAAACAAGTTTTGGTCGATTTCTTTTTGCAGTTTTACTACTTTTTCGACTACGTTTGTAAGTAGAAGTTTGCAATGGTTACATTCCTAATGAAGGAAATGAGCACTATTGTTTTTAAATTGGCTATCTTTTCGAATAATAATATTGTGGATACCTAAAACATCTTGAATATTATACGGAGTCATATATTCCCAGTCGCCCCCAGACGGATTGCCACCAGGTGGCAATTGAAAAAAAATATCCCAGTTGCCACCGGGTAGTGACTGGGAACTTATTGCCCCCTCTTCAAATCGCTGTACATTGCGGCGTGGATCGCCAAACCCCCTCATCGCTGTCTGTCTTACGGCCGCAATGACGGGGTCACATTTCCAATGTGGTTTTATTAGTAGATAAGTGATATTTTTAGGGACATATAAACAAGATTTAAAGAAAACCACTAAATATTATGAATAAAACCACACCATTGCACACAATAAACTACACGATGGATTAAGTCATAAAACACGTGTTTCGTAAGAATTAAGGAGTTAGTTAAAACTTCATGAATGTGGAATAACAATCCTTTTATTTTTGTGTAAACAATCGTAAAAGTTCGAAGAACGTTAGTTTATTGCTAATTTATACAAGAAATTCAACTAGAGTTGGTGCAAGGAGATATGACAGTGGGACATTTTCTCGAAACGATAAGACACTAAGAAGATTTTACGATTTCCGATATTAACGTTTTGGTACAAGATTTTAAGAATATAGGTTCATTGTTATAAATAAAGTGATTACCTATTTTATAACTTGATTATTGTAGATATTTTTAAGTTTTTTTTACTATTTACATTTTTAGGCGTTTTTTTATACAAAATTTTAAGAAACGTAGGTATTATGACCTCTCGCGTCCGGCCCTGGTGCAAGCCATAGTCCGGAGCGAGAGGGAGTGGGAGGCAGTCACCTCTTTCTGCGAAGCAGTCATGCTAGCGAAGCAGTCATGCTCCCTCATCCATCCCGCCACCAAGGAGGTGGCGAGATGGATGAGGGAGAGAGCCTCCCGTCCCAGGTAAGAGTCTGACACTCCCTTCCGCTCCGCCCAGAGCGGGAAGGGTCATTTGATGATTTCCCACCCAAACAAAAAAGGTTATTTATGTTGTAAAACATGATTATTGCAAATACTAAGATTTTCTGTGATACGAATAATTTACCTTTATTTATTTATTTTAATGATAAGTGATTAAAAGTAACTACAATGAAGAAAATCTTGTTTGTATTTCCCTAAAAAAATATGACTTATCTACTAATAAAACCACAATGGAAATGTGACCGCCAATCCCGTCATCACGGCCGTAAGACAGACAGCGAGAGGGTTTGGCGATCCACGCCGCAATGTACAGCGATTTGAAGTGGGGGCAATAAGTTCCCAGTCGCTACCCGGTGGCAACTGGGAATTTTTTCCCAATTGCCTCCCGGTGGCAATCCATGTGGAGGCGACTGGGAGTATTCGTTCATTTATTTTTCCCAATTGCCACCTGGTGGCAATCCATGTGGGGGCGACTAGGAGTATTCGTTCATTTATTTTCCCAATTGCCACCTGGTGGCAATCCATGTGGGGGCGACTGGGAGTATTCGTTCATTAATTTTTCCCAATTGCCACCTGGTGGCAATCCATGTGGGGGCGACTGGGAGTATTCATTCATTTATTTTTCCCAATTGCTACCCGGTGGCAATCCATGTGGGGGCGACTGGGAGTATTTGTTCATTTATTTTTCCCAATTGCCACCTGGTGGCAATCCATGTGGTGACTGGGAGTATTCGTTCATTTATTTTTCCCAATTGCCACCTGGTGGCAATCCATGTGGTGACTGGGAGTATTCGTTCATTTATTTTTCCCAATTGCCACCTGGTGGCAATCCATGTGGTGACTGGGAGTATTCGTTCATTTATTTTTCCCAATTGCCACCTGGTGGCAATCCATGTGGTGACTGGGAGTATTCGTTCATATTGTCTATAGCATAAGCTTAATCAGCCTATAATGTTCCCACTGCTGGGACACAAGCCTCCTCTCAGTGAGCCGGACCCAGTGCAGGTAGGCAGATGTACTATCTATGGGTACTAACATTATAAAAAGGTAAAATTTGTGAGTTTGTATGTAAAGAGTAATCTTCGGAATTTCTTATCCGATTCCTAAAAATCTTTCACTGATGGAAAGCTTACAGTATTGCCGAGTGTCATAGGATATATTTTATGTTATAACAAGAAATTTGACGCCGACGAAGTCGCAGGAAAAATAATAATATAATAATAATATAATAATTTACTAAGACGCTACTAACTAATCACGGAGATACCAAACTAAAGAAGACTTCACTTTGATGTCTTCGTTCATTGGCTTTCTTTAATGAATTCCGCTCATTGTTTCTTTGAACTTTGTCACTAGGCGACTATGGATAGTTTTTGTCTTTGTTAATATTTTGCTTTTTATTGTTTCACTAGGTGCGCCCCGAGGTTTCACCCGCATAAGTTTCGATCCCATGGGAATATCGGGATAAAAATTAGCCCTATATGTTAATTCAGTGTGTCAGCTACCTCCATACCAAATTTTTTCAAAATTGGTCCAGCCGTTTGAGCGTGAAGAAGTAACAAACATATAAACACACACACTCACAAACTTTCGCCTTTATTATGTTAGTGTGATGTGATAAGTTTAAAAGTTGCGGTCATAGTGCGTCCGCAACTTAGGTCGAAGCATAATCAACCTATAAAGTTCCTACTTCTGAAACACAAGCCTCCTCTTAGTGAGAGGGAGTGGGCCATAATCCACTACGCGGGCGCAATACGAATTGTAGATGTCACATGTCTTCGAATTTTTGGTTCATGGACATGTCAGTTTCTTCACCATGTTTTCCTTCACCGTTTTGAGAGCAGTGGTGATGAAATTATTTACACAGAGTAAAGCGCCTGACTGGGTTCGAACCTACGATCTACAACTCGTAAATCGGAGCCGTTTCCACTGGACCACCACTGCTTGGTCGAAGTTCAAGTCTAAATTGAGTCGTATTTTTTTTTTGTGTTTCAGATTTATAACATAACAACACGCCTATGTTTCCCGAAGAGATATACAGAGGTGTAGTACAGACGCCAGCACATCAAGCTACTACAGTCTGTTAAATTTCTTTAATAGGTTTTCAACTTTATCGCTAAAGCAGAAGGTTCAAAGTTGATTGAAAAAATTTGACAGTTTTGTCTGTACATCCGGACGTGTGGTTTATCCATTTCATCAGTAACGTTGTCAATCCTATGTAGTAGGGGTCAGCGTTTGCAAACTGCCAAGTGTAAAGGATTATAAAGGTTTTTACAACAGCTTTTTAGTTTTTTCCATTATTTTCTACCATTTATTAAAAACAAGAGCCTATTTATGAGTTGAGAAAACATGTAAATTTTTTAATCTCATTAAAAAAATAAATAAACATAATTCATAAAAAATAAACCCGAAAGATAAACAGTGCAAAGACAAAGCCGCATTGTTTAATGCAACATTGTTTTAACAAAAATATGGTTATCCACATAATCCTCTAATCCCAATTTAACAAAGTCAAACATTGTACAATGACTTTCAACTGAAACGCTAATCAAAGTGGATGTTTTGGGGTTGAAATCCTATTAATTCAGGGCCGTCTAATATAGCCCCCGATGTTTTGTATGAAAACGGTCCAAAGAGATTTGATTAAGCAGAAAATTTTGCCTTTTTGGCCATGGGAAGGCTGGAAAAGTTGGCATTGTGGTTTGGGCCTAATAAAGAGGAATGTTCTTATTACATTCTGGAACAATGCCGTGTTATCCATGGATTTCACTTACAAATGTCTATAGAGTCCTGTACTTGGCAGTAGGATAATGCGGCCCATTCATTATTGAAGTGAAAACTTCTTTGCGCGTTGGGCATTTTTCGTGATGGGAATAAAAAAATACCCGCTTCGAATGTGTTCGGCTGTCTTTGGGATGTACTCGGTTTTAATTTATATCCGATATGTCAGTGAGTGATGGCAAAGTGTTCTGTTTGTGTTTCGTTTTAGTCGGCACTCCCGGAGTGCCACTGTTTTACTAGGGGTTTTAGAACTGTTTTTGGGCACAGAATAACTAATAGTACTTTGTAGTTTGGGTTCAGTTTCGTAAAATCCATTCGTAGTGTTCATCTAAGGATCAAAAACAAGAGCATACCTAATCTTTTAATTTATATGACTAGCTTCTGCCCGTGACTTCGTCTGCCACCCCGTCGCATCGTATCGTCTGCCCGCGTTATTACTTAGTTTTCACTTAACGTTCTTTGTTACCTTTTTTTTGCTTGGCTTCTAAGTGTCCTAGCGTGATTATAAATAATCTATAGCCTTCCTCAAGAATTAGACTATCAAATTCAAAAATATTTTTTGGTAATTCCACAGATTAGTGCCTTCAAACAAACATACAAGGAACAAACTCTACAGCTTTATTATTGGTATACAGGGTTATTGGTAAAACATTAACAACCTCTTTAGAAGTTATTGTACTCATCATTATGAACAACTTTTACTATGGGACCAAACCTGAACTCGCGAAAAAAAAAAATCAGCTGTTCCTTACATTTATGTTCGTATAACTCGTCAAAATGTAGGGAACAGCTGATTTTTTTTCGCGATTTATGGTTTTTTTTCCCATAAATGATAATGATAAATGATTTTATTTTTGTAAGTAGGTTTGTACAAACACTTTTACACGTCAATCATGTTATTTTAAAACTAGATGAGGTCGGCGTTTCCTATCTGACTACTCTGAGAAGAAAGGCCGAAACAAACTCAGAGGTCACAGTCTCTTTTAAAGTCCAGACATAATCTTGGTCAGGTTATATGAAGACCATGTAGATCGATGTCTGAGATAGTCTTTTGGGGTAAGAACCACACAGATTGAGAGGACCTGTCCAGTCATAGTAAAAGTTGTTTATAATGATGAGTACAGTGACCCCTTAAGAGGTTGTTAATGTTTTACCAATAACCCTGTATATATCACCTTCAGTGTAGGCTTTGAATTGGTTTACGAGCCACTCTGTCAAAACATCACGCAGTCCATGACATGCAAATACCACATAACAATATAATCAACATACATACCAACAGCTACGTCACAACAGTATCTACTGAAGCACAGCCGTGCACGAGCACAAGTGTCACCCCTTAGGCACGGTGCATCAAACACGACTCAAACTCTGCTAGACCGTGTAATTGTCACACCACACATATCTTCCTGCAAAACGCCTTGCTCATAACTTATGTTAGCATATACAGACTTTATGTGTATGACGATAACTTGTAGGTAGTCGTGACAGTAATGTTAAAATCTCGGATTGTTAATTTATAAAACTTCAACAATATTTTGTGTGAGCCATAATTTGAATCATATAAATGATAAATGATTTATTTTCTGCAAGTAGGTTTGTACAAACACTTTTACACGTCAATCATATTTTTTTAAACTAGATGAGATCGACGTTTCCTGTTTGACTACTCTGAGAAGAAAGGCCGAAACAAACTCAGTGGTCACAGTCTCTTTTAAAGTCCAGACAAAATCTTGGTCAGGTCGTGTGAAGACCATGTAGATTAGTGTCTGAAATGGTCGTTCGAGGAAAGAACCACACAGATTGAGCGGACCTGTCCAATCAGTGCACGCATTTGTCAAAAATCGTGCAGCTCAACTCAGAAGTTGACACTCAACGATTCGACGAACAATACCAATACTGGCCAAGTGCGAGTCGGACTCGCACACGAAGGGTTTCGTACCACAAGGCAAAAACGCCGAAAAAAAACATGATTGTTGTATGGGAGGAACCCCCCTTAAATACTTATTTTATTTTAATTTTATTATTTATTATTAAAGTTAAAATACAACTGAGTATTTTGTGAATATTTCAAGTGCCTACCTGTTGCCATTTTTGATATCGAGCAAAAAAGGGTAAAAAAAATCGCGTTTGTTGTATGCGAGCCCCCCTTAAATATTTATTTTATTTTATTTTTAGTATTTGTTGCTATAGCGGCAACAGAAAAACATAATTTGTGAAAATTTCAACTGTCTAGCTATCGCGGTTCTTGAGATACAGCCTGGTGACAGACAGACGGACAGACGGACAGGCAGCGAAGTCTTAGTGATAGGGTTCCGTTTTTACCCTTTGGGTACGGAACCCTAAAAAAGGACATTTGGGTAGGCCGCGTAAATTACTCAAACTGTCAGGTCATGATTAAAACTGAACTAAACATATTATTAGGTATGATGATTGACAAATTCTATACGAATAATAAATCTGAAGATTTTGTTTCGACACGCTAATCTTTGGAACTACGAATCGGATTTGACAAATTTATTTTTGGATTTGATAGCCTAATTCGTGAGGGAGGCTATAGGATTTAACATCACGCTAAGACTAATAGGAGTCGAGCTAAAAGAAAAAAAATCAGAGAGAACGCTAAGCAAAAACGAAGTAAATAGCACGGGCAGACGATAAGATGCGGCGGAGTGAGTCGGGGGGAACAAGAAATTACAATCAGTAATCAGAAGCTTGCAAGGAATATTATGTGATCACCAGCCCGCACTGGCTCCGCGTGGTGGATTACGGCCCAATAACTCTCGAAGAGAAGATGCCTGTGTCCCAGCAGTTGGACCATTGTACAACACAGTATAATTAAATTTATAAATTATTTTTTTAAATTTCAAGTAATTATTTTTATTATATGCGAAACCCGAAACACGTGTCTAGTATTTTTATGTAAAGAATCTATGAATAAAATTTCAAAACTGTATCATGTTATATCACAAAGTTATAAGCTTGTTAAGTTACCTGTTTGTCCGTACAAAAACATGCTTACCCGCGCCGCTCGCGACGCGCCGTCTTGCGCTCATTGATAATAGTACCTAGGTACCCTGGATGACCGATTTAGTGTCGCTCGGTGTCTAACTTTTAACCTTTTTAAAATATTTTTGGGACAAAATATAACATGGGGTAAAAATTATTGGAATCGATTCAGTTACTTATTCTGAACAAACTATATTCAGGTTTTGCATATACTAAAAATAACGTTGTATAGGTTGAATATGCTATACTTCAAAGTAGTAGCAGAGGGTATGGTAATAAAAATTGCTTGGTAGAACCATCTAACTCCCCATTTGAAGGAAAATTGGCAGGAGACTGCGTTAGCCGTTCACGGATTAGTATGAGATCCAAAGGCAAACCCAAACACAAAGCCTAAAATAATTCATCACCCGTTTGTAACCTTTGACTTTTGTAAAGACTGAGCCACCGCGAAACCAACTGCAAATAAAATCAACATGATTTTTTTGAGCACTCTCAATGAGTAAAGGCGATTTCTGGGAACCCTTTGTTGCACAATGTTAGCTTGGACTCCGATAAATGCGCATTCCTTTCCAGGAAATCATCTTCACACATTCAGTCATTCAAAGCCGGGTTACACTTGTTACTGGGTGCATACGTTGATAATAGATTTCAGTGAGGGAATTCCATTTTTATTAAATTAGAAATGAAATAGGATTTGTTGAAGTCAAAGCGAAAATCTATTTTAATGCTAGTTAGTGAGTCCCGCCATCTGCTGCGTGGTCTGCCGCAACCCCGCCTCACTGTCTCAGGCCACCAGTTCTGTGCTATTTGGGCCCATAATGGCCTGCTCAGTGCCATTTAAGTTGGGCAGCCTTTTGAGCCACGTCAGCCAGTGAAGAATTAGCTGATATTAATTAATAGTTTTCAGTAAACCTCTTTCTTTTTTGTTTAGCCCGTATTTTTGGACAAAAGCCTCATCCAAGTCGTCCTTTTGATTTAAAAAATACTTAATAGTGATAAGTTTTGATGCATTCAAAAACATCGGAAGATATGATTTAAAATAACTTAACTATCACTTCTTCAAAACAACGAAAATAAACTTACTTACATGAGCTTACCAAAAAACAATTAAAAACTCCAAAAAAAGTTAACTTTCATATAAAGCCGTTCATCAATGCTAATGAGATTAGGAACAGCGAGTAGCTCTAATCCTGCTTATCCAGTTTTCATAAATCCTGACACGTGACCTTTACATCTATTTATAACAGCACATCTGTCCTTTGAAGGGAAGTCAGTGGTTAGTTCAGAAATACTTAGATTAGTGAACATCTGGATATTGGATATGCAGGTGACACTTGGGTTTGCGTGGGGATTTATATATATTTTTTGCCTTTGTTACTATGGATGTTATATTTAGACCGTAACTCGTGTTGATGACGCTCGTGTCATGTTTTTTCTATTATAAGTGTATAATCTCATGTTTTTACTATCATAATAAAATTATCAGCCGCTAAACATCTTAACATTTTCTGATATCATTTCCACTCTTCCATTTACATATTTTGTTTAATTATGATTGCTACAGTTTCTTAATTTTTTTATTGTTTTCTAGCGAATGCGTTCCGATTCCTTTTTTTTTTCGTGAGTATCTTCTTTGGCACACACTTAACAACTTACCAAAGAATCACCACTGTCTTTCGACCGATTTTCGAGTTTTTGCTAAACAAACGCACGGCAATTGATTTTGACATTTATATTAGCTGTTGCCTGGCATGCGTTGCAATGCTTTTTAATTATTTTTTACTATGAATCTTGTCCGGCACGCACACAACAACTTACCAAAGTTTCATCACAATCGTTTGAGCCATTTTCGAGTTTTAGTAAAACTAACGACAGTTGATTTTTAGAAATAAAGATTTCTCATTCATTACCGAACCCTGAAATTTGAATCATCTGGTTTGCAAATTCTACTTGCAAACACAATACACGAATACGGAGTAGCAGTTGACAATAATTTTGTATTTAGATGGGAGGCTATAACCGTTAACAGGCAGTTTCACTTCATTTAAAGGTAAAATTTAGTCTCAATTGCTACCTATAGATGTCGCTACTGCAGGCCATTTCCATCCATTTTATAAGAATCCCTTATCATTACGTAAGTGCTTCGCTACTTAGATAACAGCACATTTTGTTTTATCACCCCATAGCTCGATGGCTGTAAGGGGAAATGTTTTCCCAAAAAGTTCTTCTCTAAAGCTGATTCGAATTTAAATTAAATTAATTGAATGGAAGACGATCCTTGTATACTGATTTCTGTTATAAGAAAAGCTATTACTTTCATCCCTGTGGATGAAGAAGAAGAGAAGAAGAAGAGAATCGACATCTTGTGGTTTGTATGTATACGAATACTAATCCATACTAATATTATAAATTCGAAAGTAACTCTGTCTGTCTATATGTTACCTTTTCACACCTAAAACACTAAACGGTTCCGATAAAATTTGGCAAAGAGATAGATTGCATCCCGGGGATATAGAATATAAGTTTTTATCTCAATATTCCTACGGGATCGACACATGAGCGGGTGAAACTACAAGGCGCTGCCAGTAATACAATTTATCTTTTATTATGGGACCAAACCTGAAATCGCGAAAATAAAATCAGCTGTTGTAAACAGCTGATTATTTTTCGCGATTTCAGGTTTGGTCCTATATGTATTATAAACTCTAAAGTAACTGTCTATATGTTACCTTTTCTCGCCTAAACCACTGGACGGATTTCGATAAAATTTGGCAAGCAGATAGATGGCATCCTGGGGAAGGACATAGGCTACTTTTTGTCCCGTTAGCACGACCCCGTGGGATACTTTCCTATATCCACGCGAGCAAAGCCAACAGCAAAAGCAAGTAACATATCAAACTGCGGCCAAACCGCCTAACAAGCCTTATAATTAATATTACTTAAGTAGCCAATAACTGGAGACATCTAAATAATAATATTGTATCCACGACGGGTGTTATACCCAATCACCTCCACCACAGCCTTAAACAAATAGACCTAAAAGACTCAATTTATATAACAATCCAAAAAGCTGCAATTTTAAATACCTGCAGAATATTTAGAATGTTCATACAAATTGACGGAAATGAAACAATAATTATTCATAAAAAAGAAACACCACACGCTAAATTGACTTGGCTCGGGCCCGTTAATGTAGCTTAAACTAGCCAAAGAGCTAAGAAACACAATTTGTTTATCAAAAACAATAATAGTTTTATTATCAGGCAACTAAGGCCCATAGGATTAAATACACAAAATAATCTTATACAATAATAAACTAATACATATTAAAAACCTTAAAACAGTGACTACTATAGATGTTGCGAATGGTCTTACTGCAAAAGGTCAGTGACACTTCGTATTTGCTTACACCAGTAAATGCAATTGCGTGTGAAATATACAAACCAACGTTTTGCTGCCTATAAATAACACATTTATGGTCTTTAATCCAGCACGTGCTGATGTGTTCGAGTTGCTCATCTCCAGAGAAAATTTAATCTCACTAATATTTTAAAGGCGAAAGTTTGTGTGAAGAAGTAACAAACATATAAACACACATACACTCATGTATGTGTGTTTGTTTTAAGTACCATCCGAGGACGTGCGTATGAATACACAAGGCACGACCGAGGACCTTTTCAAAGCGAGGACCTTTTCGAGGGTCCTCGGTTTGACTTGACCAAAGATTCGCATTCTGCAAGCGATTTTGCGTCTTCCTATATACTTAATACGAAAAAGTTGTCTGAACCTCGGTTTGATCAAGATTATTCATAATCTTACACAAACATTGTGTATCCACCAGATGGTGCCACTGTCGCCTCATACACAGACTCTTTACACTCATTTCACGTTTGTTGTATTATCCGAGGACCTGTGTGTTAACTTTAACACAAAAGTCCTCGGTTAGGTAGCTTTTCCAGACAATGTGTATTTAAGACCTCGGTTGGTAGATTTTCCGAACAGTGTGTATTCTAGTCCTCGTTTCGACAGTTTTCCTCGTGTGTAGAAGACAAATATTCTATCATTTAAATAAAATTATGAAGGAGGAAATCGAAGGTAGACTGAATCCTTAAACAAATTGTTAGTAGCTACTAGGTGCACGAGGAATAATCAGGCTTCTTCTGCAGTATGTGCTAAGTACCTAGGCTCGCTTGTCTAATATAAAAGAAAGTCGTGTTAGTTACACTATTTATAACTCAAGAACGGCTAAACAGATTTGGCTGAAAATTGGTGGGGAGGTAGCGTAGAACCAGGAGACGGATATAGGATACTCTTTTTTAATACTTTTATTTACTCATAGGAGTAGGGTGGGAGTAGGTTAAGTTGGGTAGGAGTAGGGTAAGAGTAGGGTAAGAGTAAGTTAGAAGTAGGCTAGGAGTAGGGTAGGAGTAGGCTAGGAGAAGGGTAGGAGTATTGTAGTAGTAGGGTAGGAGTAGGGTAGGGGTAGGGTAGGACGCCACGCGAACGAAGTAGCACTGAGCAGCTAGAAATAATTTATATGGCAAAACAACGTTTTCCGGGTCAGCTAGTATTATATAACTATAATTTACACCATAAATTAATATTGTGTTGTCATAGGAACTGAATACGTGTGCTTTTCATAAAGAATCTAAAGTAAATGCCTTCCTAGGTGAAATGTCTGCAGCAAGATTTGAAGCAAATACAAAGTACAAAGAAATACAGAACATGAACGTAATAAAGAAAACCACTTATACTTTACATGATCTACTTATAGTATAATCATCAAGTTGCAGTAACATCTTTGAGAAGCTGGATTAGAAAACTTACATAACAGTTATTAGAAAACGACTCAAACAAAAAGATTTATAGAAACCATAATTAAAAGACTTGACATAAAATTACATACACAATGTTAGAAAACAAATAAATATTCAAAATAATTTGGGAAGCATGAAAACTTAATAACTTAATGGCGCCGATTCCCTTGTTCACAAACTAAACTAAATTTATGTTCAGTGCATCTTTTCCTTTCTATTTCATTAAGAAAAGGACAGAAGATAAATATTAGTTTAGTCCTGTCAAATTAAGATACTCTACAGCAAGTTTAGACGATTACGACGATTTATTGCTTTTTTTTTGCTAATTAATACATTGCGGGATCATGGAAACTGATAATAAAAACAATTTTACAACTTAAACTTAATGCGTATGCTAAATTTGAAGACGATGCTATTAACTTTTAAAGAATATCCCTCATGAAGAAACGACCTTGATTGCAGCATCAGCACAAACTGGTTGGCAGCATTTTGGTGTTACTAGATAAATATAACGCGTGTGCCAAATTTGGAGATGGTGCTATCAACTGTTAAGGAGTTCCCTCATGAAGAAACGACCTTGGCTGCAGCATCAGTATAAACTGGTAATTATTTTGGTGTTACTAGATAAACACAACGCGAGTGCCAAATTTGAAGACGATGCTATCAACTGTTGAGGAGTTCCCTCATAAAGAAATGACCCTAGCTGCAGCATCAGTACAAACTGGTAATTATTTTAGTTTTACTACATAAACATAACGCGTGTGCCAAATTTGAAGACGGTGCTATCAACTATTGAGGAGTTCCCTTATGAAGGAATGACTTTGGCTGCAGCATCAGCACAAACTGGCAATTATTTTGGTGTTACTAGATAAACATAAGACGTGTGCCAAATTTGATGACGGTGCTATCAACTGTTGAGGAGTTCCCTCATAAAGAAATGACCCTGGCTGCAGCATCAGTACAAACTGGTAAGTATTTTGGTGTCACTAGATAAACATAACGCGTGTGCCAAATTTGAAGACGATGCTATCAACTGTTGAGGAGTTCCCTCATGAAGAAACGACCTTGGCTGCAGCATCAGTACAAACTGGTAATTATTTTGGTGTTTTTAGATAAACATAAGACGTGTGCTAAATTTGAAGATGGTGCTATCAACTGTTGAGGAGTTCCCTCATCAAGAAACGACCTTGGCTGCAGCATCAGCACAAACTGGTAATTATTTTGGTGTTACTAGGTAAACATGAGACGTGTGGCAAATTTGAAGACGGTGCTATCAACTGTTGAGGAGTTCCCTCATAAAAAAATGACCCTGGCTGCAGCATCAGTACAAACCGGTAATTATTTTTGTGTCACTAGATAAACATAACGCGTGTTCCAAATTTGAAGACGGTGCTATCAACTGTCGAGGAGTTCCCTCATGAAGAACGACCTTGGCTGCAGCATCAGCACAAACTGGTAATTATTTTGGTGTTACTGGATAAACATAAGGCGTGTGCCAAATGTGAAGACGGTGCTATCAACTGTTGAGGAGTTCCCTCATAAACAAAAGACCCTGGCTGCAGCATCAGCACAAACGGGTAATTATTTAATTTTGCTACATAAACCTAACGAATATGCCAAATTTGAATACGATCTGTTGAGGAGTTCTCCCATGAAGAAACGACCCTAGCTGCAGCATCAGAACAAACTGGTAATTATTTAATTTTGCTAGATAAACCTAACACGTTTGCCAAATTTTAAGTCGATGCTATCAACTGTTGAGGAGTTCCCTCATAAAGAAATGAACCTGGCTGCAGCATCAGTACAAACTGGTAATTATTTTAGTTTTACTACATAAACCTAATGCCTCTACCAAATTTGAAGACGGTGCTATCAAGAGTCTGTGTGGTGCCGGACTTTAAGAATTGCACCACCCCTTACTTCCCGTGGGTGTCGTAAAAGGCGACTAAGGGTCTTACCGGAGAATGGGCAGCAGCCTTCTCTATTTATTCCACCATCATACCATACTGCGATCGCCAACCCGCCTGCCAAGCGTGGCGATTATGGCAAACCCCCCCCAAAATTGGGGGAGGCCTATGTCCAGCAGTGGACGTCTATCGGCTGAAACGACGACGACGCTATCAAGTGTTGAGGAGTACCGTCATGAAGAGACGACTCTGGCTGCAGCAATAATACTAAAATAATAATCCTTTGAGAAGCACCGACAAAGGTATAGACATCGACTCGTCCTCGCTTGGTACTTCATTTTAGAAAAAGTGTGTAATAAATAAATCGGAACATTCTACTTACATTGATATAATTATTATCTTACACGTATCATGTTTTAGGTAGGTAGATTTTCCAGGTCCTCGGTTTGTACAAGTTCTACGCGAAAAACTGTCCTCGGTTTAGTGATATAAAGTCTAACACAACGTCCGCACTTTGTACAAGCTATAAGAAATATTGTGTAAAAATACGTCCTCGGAAGGACGTCCCAGGGCTTACGTAAGAGGTCCTCGGTTTGCTCACACAAAGTCCTCGTATGTGCATCGCTGGTCACATTTAGCTGTGTATTTCAGGTCCTCAGTATGATAGCCGAAATTCATACAGAAAAATGTTGAGATAGCATTATCCCAATAAGCTCATCACTATTGATTTATTCACCTGTCTCTTTCTATCTTATTCTAAAAGGCCCACGAGGTGTTTAAACCAGTTTTTTGGAGGGTCCTCGGTTTGTTCTAGGACTAACAAGGTCCTCGTAAGGGTGTCTGTACAAACAGGGGTGTGTTTATATGTTTGTTACTTCTTCACGCTCAAACGGCTGGGCCAATTTTGATAAAATTTTGTATGGAGGTGGCTGAAACCCTGGATTAACATATAGGCTACTTTTTATCCCGATATTCTTACGGGATCGACATTTACGCGTGTGAAACCGCTTGGCACAGCTAGTTTAGCATAAACAATGAATATAGCTGTGGCGGCCTAGTGGTGTCGGCCCCAACTTACGAGTTGTAGGTCGTGAGTTCGAACCAAGACTGGCACTTTATTTTGTGTATTCAATTTAATCACAACTGCTTTCAAAACAGAAGAAGGAAAACATCGTGAGGAAACCGGCCTGTCCTAGAACAAAAAATTCGAAGACATGCGACATCTTCCAACACGTACACTGGATCCACGTGGGAGACAGCCCACTCCTTCTTACCAAGAGGAGGTCTGTGTCCCAGCAGTGGGAAATTTATGGGCTAATTATGCATTATGCAATAAATATAATTATCCAGTTATCCATATACTGGGCCATCATGGTGAATATATAATTATATCATCATCATCATCATCATCTGCCTAACCTTTTCCCAAGTATGTTCTGATCGGCTTCTAGTCTAACCGGATGAATACCACCACCACCACCACCTATACTACCACCACCACCACCACCTATACTACCACCACCACCACCACCACCTATACTACCACCACCACCTATACTACCACCACCACCACCACCACCTATACTACCACCACCACCACCACCTATACTACCACCACCACCACCACCACCTATACTACCATATGCGATAATATGCGACGCATTTTACGTCAGATGTGTACTGACCCTTAGTGTCCAACTTATTTGCAGTACCCAGTAATTCTCTGAATCGATAGCAGACTAACCATTGCCACTTTTAATTAGCACTAATTAAAAAAACTTAAACCATCAAAGAACTCCTTAATGAAGTAACTTGAAACCTAATTATGCTAAAAAGATACTTCCTTTCAACCCGTTTAAAGCTTAAATTAACCCATTAAATTAAAATACTCAACACAGAAGCCCATTGACACACTAATAAAAATCTCTAACAAAACTAATTAACTCGTAATTAAATAATGTTACCGAAAAAGTAACTGAAATAATAAATACAGTCACAGACTGTTAACATTTACACAAAAAGTTACAACCGGATGGCTTGATGTGGGTATTTCGAAAAAAGCTCAGTACGCCAGCTGCGCGCGCGGCGGTACAAAGATCTGTTTATTGTAAGGTAGCATGTGTTCATATGTTTATGTTCCGATACGTTTCGCGTCCATGTTTATATGGTAGGTTTTTTTGGGAATCTTTTCGATGTGTGGAGGATGTGGACTTGGTGTTAAGAGTGGTTGACGTTTTCTTTTTGGTTTTGTGGTTTAAGAACGGATGTCGTAAGTATTGTTGTTACTGTTTAGAGCGACTGTTCTGTTTGCTGATCTAGCATCTTCCAAGTCTCTACTTACGTTTCAACGCTTAAGAGCGTTTACGCCGAACGGCATTTCATACAAACTTTCAAGCCCTTATTTTTCGAAGTGAATGAACCGATTTTAATGAAACTTCATACGCATAAGCAGGATGCAAAGGTCTAAAAAGTTAGTGGAGAACATTTTCGAAAAATAGTGTTACAGCCAAATTATACCGATTTTAAACTTTCCATAGAAATAGAGATTTCCAGTTATCTTTTTAGGGTTCCGTACCCATAGGGTACAAAACGGAACCCTATTACTAAGACTTCGCTGTCTGTCCGTCTGTCCGTCTGTCTGTCTGTCTGTCTGTCTGTCACCAGGCTGTATCTCAAGAACCGAGATAGCTAGACATTTGAAATTTTCACAGATGATGTATTTCTGTTGCCGCTATAACAACAAATACTAAAAACAAAATAAATATTTAAGGGGGGCTCCCATACAACAAAGGCGATTTTTTTGCCCTTTTTTGCTCGATATCAAAAATGGCAACAGGTGGGCACTTGAAATATTCACAAAATACTCAGTTGTATTTTAACTTCAATAATAAATAAAAAAATTAAAATAAAATAAATATTTAAGGGGGGCTCCCATACAACAAACATGTTTTTTTCGGCGTTTTTGCCTTGTGGTACGGAACCCTTCGTGTGCGAGTCCGACTCGCACTTGGCCAGTTTTTTAAATAAGATATTTCGAAAATGTTCTAAGTAACTTTTTAGACCTTTGTATCCTGCTTATGCGTATGAAGTTTCATTAAAATCGGTTCATTCATTTCGAAAAACAAGGGCTTGAACGTTTGGCTAAGGCATTAAAAATCTCCTTCTAAACTATCGATAAAAATAGAACTACCAAAGTCGACATTACGAATAAATAAATCAGCTTTAAAGACTGAACTGCTACAGATCAGCATTATGCATAAATTATAACAGCAATCAATAACACGAACATCAAAACATTTGGAAAGCACATTCATTCCGCAGACGCTTCCCGTCCTTTCTCAGAACCTAGTCGTCGGACGCAAAGGGAACTTCACCAAGAGACTGTCTGTCTGTCTGTTTGTTGAACTCGAACAATAAACAGATACATACAGACAGTTTGCTTCAAAGTCCAAACTATAAGATTACTTTGTAATCTGATGTCTTGTAGCTTGAAGTTGTGCTTTTGCAAGCCAACATTTATGTATAGCTCGCATGCGAGTTTGAAGATCATGGTCTGATTGAGTCACAATGTGTTTTATTATTTAGAATATCGTATTGAGTGGCTTATAGTTATTATGTATATTAGGGGGTTTATATAATTGCTAGCAGCGCCCCGGTGTTTTACCCGCAGAATTGTCGATTCCGCGGGAATATTGGGATAAAAACTACCCTATGTCCTTTCCCGGGACTCAAACTATACCAAATTTCATCTAAATCGGTAAGCGTAAAGAGGTAACAGATGGACACACTTTCGCATTTATAATATTACTATGGATAAACGATGATAAAAGTTAAATCTAAACGTCAAAAATGTATGGTTAAACCACGGATATCGGGTTAAACAGTCGCTAATCACTACTTAACTATTTATGAATAAAGAGATAAGGGTCATCCCTTCTCAGTCTGAAAAAAAACAATTTTCTGAATGACACAAAAATATTATAAAAGGCATTTTTTGTACTATTATTTCGATACCCGTTAGAATTCGGAGTAACAATTTCGTCTAGCGGTAAACATTGAAATCTTCAATCATTGGAAATGTATATGTTCAATCAGTTATACATTTTATTTATTTACTAAGGCACCGAGTCCTAATATTCAAATCACAAATTTATTATTATTAAAATAAAATACATTAAGCAGGAACAATAGCGTACCTATGGAACAACTATTTCGGAATTTCGGATTCCCGGAACCCATGTACGTCCTTTATCAAGCCCACAGAGCAAGTTTCAGAGTTCCATCAGTATCTCTTCCATGAATTGGAATTCTCCAAAACCATCAACCATCTCGATGTTCAGGGAAGCGAGTCCCCGTGAAGACAATGCGAAATGCTCTGTCGATGTCCGATTTAATTAGAATCGCTCCATCGGCTCCCATAGGTGTCGTGGGAGACGCCTAACAGATTATATCAGGTAAATGTGATGCACGCTTTGTGGGAGGCTAGCCAGATAAATGAATTAAGTCCACGTCCAGGGATCGTATTCGGTCGGTTTGATCTACTTAATAATAACATGAAGTTTGCCACATATATTATTATTGTATTGTGTTCGGTAGGTATATAAAATATTATAGTGCCTATAAGTGGGTGTGTCGAATATACGCATATCATAGTCTCCTCAGAAAAGGTTGATTTCAAACTGTGACGTAAATACCATCTGGGGTGAATAAACTGTCAAAAGTGTACTTGATTTATGAGCTGGTCGCCGTAAATTGTCGTAACGATATATACAATACTTAGAAGCAGAGGATAATGTCGGGGTATCATTCTGCTTACCCTGCTTATAAAAACAAATTCTATCCTAAAGTAGCGTTTCCAAAAAGAATATCACCCTTCACTCGCATCCCACAATACTTTGTAAACAAACTTAACCTTTCCCAGTAAGGACGAGATAACGTAAATAAATTAAGTAGCCGTATGTGCGCATGCGTTCCTGCACGCTGCTTATTTTGATATTTCGACCCACTTTAGTATAAGAACGCTCCTAAGTTTAGAAACCCTTTGTGATGTTTTCACATAATGATAACATTTGAGTCAAATGTGGGGTAGATGTATGAAAGTTTCTCTGAGTAAAACTCCACAATAATTTAATATTAATTTCTAAGGATGGTTTGCTTCCATTTTGAATCCAAATTTGAAGAAATAAAGTTATTAAAATCTTGTTTCTATCATATTCATTTCGTGTTATGTTTTCTTTTAGTTAAGCGACTATAAAAATATGATTTGTTATTTATTTATTATTATTATGTATTGCTTTAAGAAATATCTTCGGAATCCTTACTAATATTATAAATTTGAAAGTAACTCTGTTTTTAAGTTATATTTAAACGCCTAAGCCACTGAACGGATTTTGATAAAATTTTGCAAAGAGATAGATGGCATTCTGGGGAAAAAAGGGCGCAAAGGAAAACAGCAATCTTCAAAAATAACACAATAAAATTCATTTTCCCAAATCTCTCACTTTCGTCCTACCAAACAATCAATCTTCAGTTTCAGTGCAGTAGTATTCTAAAAAACTTGAAGCATTCGACGATCTAACGGCTATATCTGGAAACTTGGAAAAACTAACATGTCCAGTCTTTCTTTTGCTTTCATTCTCGGCCAGTAACAGTTGGACCGCAATGCATACAATATGTCCGATTTTAGGGACTCGTATGTGATTCTAGATTTTTTATTGCTACTATTGAAATCGTGATAAATTCTGCGCGATTTCTTCGTACACAGTGAATATTATCTTTAACTATCTTAACATAATGTAACTTATCTTAATGTTACACTGAACTTAATTAATAAGTCAATATATTGTGTATATTTTCCGTGTAATTCACTCGCATTTCACTTTCATTGACTTCTAGCTTTTTCTTTTAGTTAACTTCTCATTCTATAATTTAAGATGAGTTAAGTTTTTCTTCTCTTTTATTCTTATAAGCAATAGCTACAATAGAAACGGCCACTGTCTTCAAAACAAACAATATATCTCATACCGTTCCCCGGATACGAGATAGATTCGTTCCTGGCATTTCTGTTTTTATATTTTTTCTCTCCGTGGTAGCTGTTTGTGTAAACGCTACGCCAAATCCGGCCTATTTTTGTTACCGGCCAGTGAACCGTTTCCAGCGTTTGTTTTGATTTCTACCAATCAGAAATTCAATTTAGCGCGGGAGCACATTAATCAAGACTTTTTTGTAGTTTTTATATGTTTCTGTTTTCAGTAAAGCGTTTGACACGGTTTTTATAACAAAAACTTACTGAATATTTGACTTTGGAAATAGTTTTAGATTCTGCTTTGGTTTGGTCTGTTTGGTTTTGATTTATGTGTTGTTTTCAAAGCAATATTGTGATTGTATTTTTTTGTATTGTTATTTCTCTTCATACTTCTGAATAGAATGTTTTGTCTCATCGTTTATGTACGGCGAGGTACATTTATTGTTCGAAAGCGTTATTAAAACATCGACCACTATCTTTGTTGAGTTTGTTCTCTTCCTTTCCGACAGTTCTCGTTATTCAATGGAAGCCAGATAACAGCATTATTTAGTTGTATGTTGCCAGTCAATGATACTTGATTTCAAACACTGTTAATAACATTACCAATTTCTGTATGTTTTATAGGTTTGTCGATTTTAGTTTTTATCTTAAGCTTTAGGTGTCAGTGGTATAGACCTGCCAATTACCAATGATTATTAACAATTATGTATCACCATCCTCTTGCTCTAATCTCAATGTACGAGTATTTGGAGCCTAGCATGTTATGTTCTTCCAACATCTCTATCAGCAGTCATACGAGTATCAGTATATACCTTATTTCTATTCATAATAGTGATTGATAATTTCTCCTTTATTTAATTATGATAATAATGATTGTTTCTTTTGTACCGACGCCAACACATCAAGCTACCCGAAACTGTAAAATTTTCCCAATCAACTTTTATGCTTTAGCGATAACGTTGAAAATCTATTAAAGAAATTTGACTGATTGTAGTAGCTTGATGTACTGGCGTCTGTACTACCTAATTCTTCAAAAAACAATGTCACATTTTTTGTTCCTATTCATTACATTTTTTAATGACCAATGACATATGTACCTGCTGACTTTTTAATGCAGGAACACTGACTCCCAAATCACAGATATCAATCTAATTTGTAAGCCAACTTATGTTTAAGACATTACTTTTGTATGTTGTAAATGTAGTGAAGAAGTAAACATGTAGCTACTTTCTTGAATCGAGCAAATCATTCCAAGCTACTACCTACTACCTACTTTAAAAATCCCGAGAATCTTGCTCTCTAGATTTTTTCAAATCCTACCATTACTTCAATGAAGCAACTGAATTGACTGATCTAACTGATACTTACCGATTATTTATCCCTCTTTACTGTCCGCTCGGTAACAAGTCTTTCGTTAGAATAACCGGTGGCTGTCGTAATCGTCCAAACCGAGAAGAATTGCTAATCCTACACCCCAGGCTTGGTTTACCATTTAACTAGACTCAAGTATCGACTACATCCCTGAGAAAGATTTTGCAATTGATACATTGGTTTTCCAGTAGTAAAGAGGAAAGTACCATAGAAAGGTATGAGTGGTAAAAAAAAAAAAAAAAAAAAAGAAAGAATACATACGTCTCATCACTACAAACTGTATACAAGTGTCGTTCGGGGACTGAAAACAATAACGATAAATTGTTCCACCGAACCCCACGTTACAAAATTTTGTTTCAGTGCGGTTAGTGGAAGTGCTCAGGTGCGCTTCGTCCAAGTGCGGTTCGAATCAGTGCTCTGAGTGGAATACCTCGTAAATTTAAGGGTGTGGGTACAGACCATCAAACTGAACAACTTTCTCCATGGGACCAACATCGTAATCGCAAAAAAATAATCAGCTGTCCTGTAGGTACTAAACTTCAATATCTACTCGACCCAAATGCATAACATAATCAGCAGAACGAACGCGCGGGCTCGAGAAAGATGGAAGGAGTGGAGGGAGGCGTTTGCCCAGAAATGGTCTGTAATCTACCACGCGGACCGCAGTGCCGGTTAGTAGATGTCACATGTCTTCGAATTTTTGTTTCAAGGACATGTCCCAAATTACAAAGAAATATGACAAATCATTATTGTTAAAATCTCTATTCAAAAAGCATTAGATTAATTTATTATGAAAAAAGGCATTGAGACTTAACGTTCTGTTAATAAAGCTTTCCTTTAAATTTATTTAGTATTTCATAAAAGATTTATCTAAGCAAGACTTTATCCAAAATAATCTTTAAAAAACTTACTTAAGTCAGCACTTTTTAAAAACACGGCCCACAGCTCCCAATCCTAAATAGGCACTCGCAGCGAAACCTTTCAACTTTTTAATTCCAGTTAAGAAACTTTTCAAGTAAGTGATTTAAGAAAACACTTATATTTCACCGTGAATCTTAGAAGAGGTAGCATAATTTCCGAAAAAAATCTAACCCTCACTTTGCTAATTCCGGAAACTTTCGCTGGAGTGTTCGAGGACACCTGTCAGCCGTTACGGTAAACTTCGGAGAGATTCCCCACTTTTTTACTACCTTTTGAATCGTTTATCTCAGCGGTGCTTTGGGTTGAGTGTATTTGAAACTTCCCGATTGCCCATTACGCTATTTTTCTTTTTTTTTTCCGCCGTCGAACTTTTTCGAACGCCAATTGTTGGGGCTTTGCCGAAAAAAAACAACAAATCGCTGATTTTCGGGTCACGGGTTATGGGCGGTTTGTTGCACGCTGTGACGTAATCAAGATTTTTTGAAAAAAAGAGCGTATGTTTTTCTGCAGATAAACGCATACGGTTCCGGAAGATGTATGTACGTTTCCAATAGATGAATTTTGGTTTGGATTTTGCTAGATACGTGGTTTTGAACGAACAGAATATTTTTTTTATGTTTTTGTTTGCATACGCGAAAGCAATTTAAAACACGAGTATTTTAAAAACAATACTCCGAGCGCATTGTCTCGCTACGTCCTTAAACAATGGGAGGATATAATATTTTCATAATAAGAGATTTTTGCTGAAAGAAACTTAAAATTGCAAACGTTATTAAATATTTTTGTTAGCAAAGTAAGTACCAGCGAGCTGCATGAAAGTGCTTTTATTTTATTGGCCCGATAATAAAAGCTGTTTGAATATTCAGACCCTTTCTGGATATTATTACAAGAGATACCTCTCGACTGATAAGTTGAGAGGTTTGCTTGTCTATTTTGAACATAATTTTAACCTTTTTTTTAATAGATTTCAAGTTGCTCCATGGTATAACTGTATCAAAATGCCATTTTTAATCATGGTTTTTAGGTTTCTGTACCCAACGGATAAAACGGGACCCTATTACTAAGACTCCGCTGTCCGTCTGTCCGTCTGTCACCAGGCTGTATCTCATGAACCGTGATAGTTAGGCAGTTGAAATTTTCACAGATGATGTATTTCTATTGCCGCTATAACAACAAATACTAAACACAGAATAAAATAAATATTTAAGGGGGGCTTCCTCCAAAAAACACAAACGTGTTTTTTGTCGGCCTTTTTGCCTTGTGGTACGGAACCCTTCGTGTGCGAGTCCGACTCGCACTTGGCCAGTTTTTAAAGTCCGTCTTGTCTAAAATGTAGCTATTCAATGTCATCATAATCCCATATCAATAATACGCATAACTTTTCCACTATTATTGTAACAAAAGCTACATTACGTAACAAAAAAATCGACCTTGTGAAACGACTTCCATACAGAACGAACAGAAATGCATTTCCATTTTTATTGTATAAAAAAGTCCCGTAAAATATAATCTTGATAGTCGATATTACCCGCGCACTATGGCTTGGGGTCAGACCGTTGGGGCCGTTCGTGGCCCACGCAGTGTGGCAACCGATAAACCATTTGTCATAATCTCGCGTTGGATGCAACGTTCGGAGGTTAGAATTTAAATTTCGGATGTTTTGGGTGTTACGGATTATATTGTAGTTAAAATGGGATTTGAATTGTAAAGATTAGGATTTTGACTTCAGTAGGTTTGGCGGTAAGAAGGGCGGTGTACTGTTAAGATCTTAAGGTATTCTATAGTGTCTGACAATTTTTATCTAACTGTGGCAAGAAAAATAATAATAGGATTAATAATATTAATATTATGTTTTGAAAATATGATTGAAAAAAATTTTTTGTGCGATTTTTTCTTTTTATTGATCTCGAAATTGATTCGCAGGAGAATTGTGTATGTTGTTATTGTGTATGTAATTACGTTTTAGCTTCCGTGATAAACATTAAAAAAAAAATTATTACTCACGCATCTTCACTATGGTTCCGTGTAATTGAATTAAAAACAACATCAATACAACTTAAAAATAATACAGAAAAGTAGTTACACGGTGTATCATTCCGTAACTGGCAGAACTGTTATGAGAATATTTTGTGTAGCGTCACAAAATTAATATCACCTTAAACATTGATTAATGGTTACGAATGAACAGGTCGACATGGAAATAATTTGATAGGAGCCGACTTTAGAACTGGTTCGTTTGGTTTGGTTTATGACGTAACTTTTAGTGGCCGGTAACGTAAAACAAGTCATTTAATAGCAGAAGCATAATCAGCTGATAATGTTCCCACTGCTGGGACACAGGCCTCCTCTCTGTGAGAGGGAGTGGGCTGTAATCTACCACGCGGGCCCAGAGCGGGTTGGTAGACGTCACATCCACGGCAAACTTACGAATCAGCAGTTTTAGTAAAATCGATATTTAGATGAAAAACTGTACGTAATGTGGTACTACACACTGTGGCAAAAACTGTACGTAATGTGGTACTACACACCGTGCCAAAAACTGTACGTAATGTGGTACTACACACCCTGCCAAAAACTGTAGGTACGTAATGTGGTACTACACACCGTGCCAAAAACTGTACGTAATGTGGTACTACACACCGTGGCAAAAACTGTACGTAATGTGGTACTACACACCGTGCCAAAAACTGTACGTAATGTGGTACTACACACCGTGGCAAAAACTCTACGTAATGTGGTACTACACACCGTGGCAAAAACTGTACGTAATGTGGTACTACACACCGTGGAAAAAACTGTACGTAATGTGGTACTACACACCGTGGCAAAAACTGTACGTAATGTGGTACTACACACCGTGGCAAAACTGTACGTAATGTGGTACTATACAGCGTGGCAAAAACTGTACGTAATGTGGTACTACACACCGTGGCAAAAACTGTACGTAATTTGGTACTATACAGCGTGGCAAAAACCGTACGTAATGTGGTACTACACACCGTGGCAAAAACTGTACGTAATGTGGTACTACACACCGTGGCAAAAATACGTATTTTCTGTCTCTGACGGTTACAGAATTCAAATTGTTCGATTCTGCGTTTTATGTTATTACACCCATAGTAAACTTACGAAAATTTAAGATGTTTTAGTGTAGTAGAATTTCTATAGTTCGAGTAAAATGGGCCACTGTTAACTTAAGAATATTCGCAATTCCAATTATTGTAACAGCTTAAATTTACAGTTTTGTACTGCTTTACCTTGAATAAGTATTATAGTTTTATACCTCTGGAAAACTTACGAAAGTGGTTCTTTCGTAAATTCTCCGAAGTCTCAATTGGATTTTTTTATTATGTTAGTAACGAAAGTAGGTACCACTTTCGTAAGTTTGCCGGGGTACGAATAGATATCCATTAACTTCTATGTATAATGATATAAAGTTACGAATGTGTATATTTATTTCTGATCCTTATAAAATATTGACAATCCCTTGTTATTATCATAGAAAAGTACTTTGAAAACTTATTTTGAAAACCAAATGTACCACGGTACTTAAATACCTATTACTAAAAAAAAGTTATCATTGATGTTTGCTTTCAAAACGCTCCCCGTAAAATGCAATTTCTGCAGATTCGTAAGTTTACCGTAGATGTGACGTAACCAAAAATTCAAAGACATGTGACAATTATTGTCACATGTCTTTGAATTTTTGGTTCTAGGTCATGCAGGTTTCCTTCACCGTTTTGAACGCAGCAGTGATGGAATAATTTACACAAAGAAAAGCTTATGGGTTCGAACCTACAACCTACATCTCGCAAGTCGAGGCCGTCACCCCTGGGCCACCCCTGCTCAGTAATTTAATATCTGTACTTAAAAGTTCAACCTTTCTTGGCTTGCTTTTGTGGCAGTCATTTGAGGGGCCCGTTGCTAAATAATAACAGCCGCACAGGTCGATCGATCAGGTTAAGCTAAGTCTGTGAAAAGGTGACCATCTTTACATACCTACCGTGACCCCTCCGTGCCTCGGAAAGCTCGTTGAGCCGTTAGTCCCGGCTGTCATTCGTGGATCTTTGATAGTCGTTACGGGTAATCAGAAGCCCGAAAGTCTGACAACCAGTCTTATCAAGGGGTATCGTATTACCCAATAACTGGGTTGTGGAGGTCAGTTAGGCAGTGTCGCTCCATGTAAAATACTGGTATTTCAACTGCATCCGATTAGACTGAAGCTGACCCCAACATAGTTGGGAAAAGGCTAGGCAGATGATGATTTGTTAACACCAAACTTGTATAACAACAACACGTAGATAAATTTTGTAAATTGCAATAATGCTTATGGTGTGCCAGAATACAAGTTTCAATGCAATGCTGTTACAGAATTAACATAATTTATTTTTTTCAGATCATGTAGTCCAATTAATTTGTTAGTACCTACCTATTTACAGAAACACTAGTGTTAATACATCGTATATACAATCGTTAGTTACAAAGGTCTTAAAACTATGTTAGTATTGCACTACAGACTAAGGTTTAACCGCCTGTGTGCCGTAATTACAGACACAATTAAGCCATTAAGCCATTGCGTCTCGCGTAGATCTACGTTCCGGCAGACTAAGACTCCACTGTCCGTCTGTCTGTCACCAGGCTGTAACTCATGAGCCGTGATAGCTAGACAGTTGAAATTTTCACAGATGATGTATTTCTGTTGCCGCCATAACAACAAATGAATAATAAAAATAAAATAAAGTTAAAATTTAAAGGGAATAACGTTTTTTTAGACATTTTATACTTTGTGGTACGGAACTCTTCGTGTGCGTTTTTTTGCAATTCCTAATTTAAATTGATATAATTTTTTTTTTTGGATATTCTCGATTAAATAGAAAGAAAGAAAAAAAGTACGTTTATTTGCGGTAAACATGACGCAATAAAGAACATAAACACAAAAAAAAATAAGAAAGAGTTAAGGGGAAACATGCGTCACATCCACGCAAAACGGCTATCGCTCAGCATTATGCTGCGACCCTATGCAAGACAGAGCCCCAGCGCTGGTTTTCAGCGACAGCCGGCGCCGACTTATTGACGTCGTCCGGTGCAGCAAACAATTATTAGGACGCTGGACGACTGGTATAGCATACACAAAGAAAAATAATATTATAATTGAAACTAAATGTGATAAATAAAAAACTAAACAGGAATGTAAAAAAACTGGCCAAGTGCGAGTCGGACTCGCTCACGAAGGGTTCCGTACCACAAGGCAAAAACGCCGAAAAAACATGTTTGTTGTATGGCTCCCTTAAATATTTCATTTTATTTTGTTTTTAGTATTTGTTGTTATAGCGGCAACAGTTATACATAATTTGAGAAAATTCCAACTGTCTAGCTATCGCGGTTCTTGAGATACAGCCTGGTGACAGAGAGACGGACAGACAGCGAAGTCTTAGTAATAGGGTCCCGTTTTTACCCTTTGGGTACGGAACCCTAAAAAGGTAATAGATATACCTACATTATACATGCTATGAGAATATCATCCTCAATAAACGTTTTACGTTTTATGTAGTAGCAACATTTCGGAACGTCATATTTAGCTTGCTATAAATTTGTAATCTGTGATCATAATTATTTGACGTGCACCCAACATGCAAAATCTAATACCTGTTGGAATCACTGTTCAATAAATGTACAATCAACAGCAAAAGTAGATGATAAAAATCAGAAATTCAATACTAATGAACGGAGTTCGCGTCAGAACTATGTGGCGTCGATGTGATTTCTGACTATGCGGCGTCGATGTGATTTCTGTGTGGCGTTGATGTGGCGTTGAGTGGTTTGAATCAATTCGACGCCACACAGTTCTGACGCGAACTCCGTTCGTCGTTTCAGCCGATAGACGTCCACTGCTGGACACAGGCCTCCCCCAATTTTGGCAGAGTTTGCCATAATCGCCACGCTTGGCAGGCGGGTTGGCGATCGCAGTATGGTATGGTGGTGGAATACATAGAGAACGCTGCTGCCCATTCTCCGGTACGATTCTTAGTCGCCTTTTACGACACCCACGGGAAGTAAGGGGTGGTGGTATTCTTTAAGTCCGGCACTCACAAACTCTAAATACTAATGAACTCCGTTCATTAGTATTGAATTTCTGATTTTGATCATCTACTTTTGCCGTTGACTGTACCTTGTTAAAAGACATGCATTAATTCCCAAGATGGACAAAAACTGTTTCTATTTAACCCCAGTAGAAAGTAACGCTTTACATAACGTTGCATGATAAACAAACTATATCTGGATCAAGACGGGAAACATATAAACATGGGCCGTAATGAGCAACAACAGTACTATACAATAACTTTCATAGCAACAACTTCCTGGATTTTGTCGTAACTTGTTTATCTGTGTTTTGTTTTATTTTGTATAATGAAATGTTCCTATTCTGTTTTTAGATAGTAATTTATTTGGGAAACATAAAATATAAGAAATGTTATTATTAGTTGGCATGCCTTGTAACTTTTTCTTTAATGTTTTTAAGCAATAAATAGCTAGTTGCCTACTCTTGTTCAATCAAACCAATCAACTCAGGATATGGGCCTCTCTCAGGCTGCGCCACAGCACCTTACCCCACCACATCCCCGCATCCAGTCTGTCCCAGCTAACTTCTTCAGGTCATCATCAGCCTAGACTTTTCCCAACTATGTTGGGGTCGGCTTCCAGTCTAACCGGATGCAGCTGAATACCAGTATTTTACATGGAGCGACTGGTAATACGATACCCCTTGGTAAGACTGGTTGTCAGACTTTCGGGCTTCTGACTACCCGTAACGACTGTCAAATATCCACAAATGACAGCCGGGACCAACGGCTTAACGTGCTTCCGAAGCACGGAGGGGTCAGGGAGGTATGTAAAGATGGTCACCCATCCACAGACCAACCGCGGCAAGCGTAGCTTAACCTGATCGATCGACCTGTGCGGCTGTTATTATTTTATTTAGCCACGGGCCCCTCAGCTAACTTCTTCAGGTAGTCGTCCCATTTAGATGAAGGGCGTTGTATTTTTGCTAAATGTCTGTAGTAATTTAGAAAGAAAAAAAGAAAATACCTGTATTTGCGGCAAACATGACGCATAAAAAAAGAAAAAAAATACAAAAAAAAATAAAACCAAATTTGGGAGAAAATATGCGTCACATCTACGCAAAACATTTAGCTAAAGTAACCAAGCCAATTTAATTTCTATTATTAAGCTAAATACATATAAATTATATTTTTAAATCATCATCATCATCATTTCAGCCGAAAGACGTCCACTGCTGGACATAGGCCTCCCCCAAGCACCTCCACTTCGACCGGTCCTGTGCTTCCCGCATCCAACGGGTTCCTGCGGCCTTCACAAGGTCATCAGTCCACCTTGTGGGAGGCCTTCCAACGCTACGCCTTCCGGTACGCGGTCGCCACTCCAGAACATTTCGGCCCCATCGGCCATCTGTTCTGCGAGCAATGTGCCCTGCCCACTGCCACTTAAGTTTGGCAATTCTTCGGGCTATGTCGGTTGCCTTGGTTCTCCTGCGGATCTCCTCATTCCTGATTCGATCACGCAGGGAAACTCCAAGCATAGCCCTCTCCATTGCCCTTTGGGTGACCTTTAGCCTTCTTATAAGGCCCATTATTATATTTAGGTCATAAAAACATTTAAAAATATAAAAAATTGTAGCCCACCGGTATCGGGAACAGGGTCCAAGCTACCGGCGGTCAGGGCTCCAGAGAGAGGAACCTCCTAACAATGCGGGCCGTGTCCAGAAGTACCGCTTTCTGGATCAAACCCTTGATCCAGCTGCTCAACGCGAGCCTCCCCAGGTGTTGGTCGAGGCTCTTGACTATTAGTCCATTGGCTGTCACGACTATCGGCACAATGATCGCCGAATCCACATCCCACATGTCGACAACCTCGCGAGCCAAGTCAAGATACTTGATTTGTTTATCTTTCTCAGCTTTCACGATAACCAAGCAAATTATTATTGTAACGTAGCACTTCTGCAATCGTCTGTACTAAGTAGCCAACCGCAGGTGGTAAACCTAATCTCGTACAACGAGGTACAGCCGCCCACAAAACGCGGCCTAAATAAGAAAAACTATTGTTACTCATAGTTTTATTGTACTTTTTGTTTTACAATATTTTATCTGTTTGTATGACAAATGGCCAATTATTTCGTGTTCGTACGAATGTATTGTGTGACGGGTATTGCTACTGGGTTTTGTTGTTGAGAACTTTTTATTTTTATTTATTGTGATGTAAAAAATAGTCGAAATTTTAAACCGATTGAGTCTAGTTGAGTGGTCATCGGACTAACTAACGATCAGACTATTGTGTATGAATAATAGAATCCAGTTTCATTTTTCAATGGGAATTTGGAATATGACTCGATTTCGTAATTTTTCAGCAAGTGTTCATAACACAAGCTAAAGAGAATTACAGACAGACGAGAAATACCTAACTCATCATGATCATCTGCGTAGCCTTTCTCAACTATGTTGGGGCCGGCTTCCAGTCTAACCAGATGCAGCTGAATACCAGAATTCTACATGGAGCAACTGCCTATTTGTTTATTTATTTATTTATTTAACACTTCAAGCACATAAATGTTCAGAGGCGGACTTAATGCCATAGGCATTTTCTACCAGTCAACCTTTGGGTGATGCAGAGACAAACAGTGGTAGGTGCAATAATGAACTTTGAGGAATAAATATTTTAAATACAAAAATACACATAAGCCTATTAAAACTGAATATAATATATACCTAATTACATATAAATATAAGCACAAATAAATATACAGAAATACATACATATACAGACTAAAAAGAAATAAGACATACAATGAGAAAATATTACCGTTGTGATGAAACTGCCAGCTGCCTATCTGACCTCCACATCCCAGTTATCTACCGGGTAACGCGATACTCCTTGGCGAGACTGGTTGTCAGACTTTCTGGAGTTCTGACGATCCATAGCAACTTGACGTGCTGTCCGCGGCACGGCGGGGTCTCGTAATGAAAAGATGGTAACCCATCCCCGGGCTGACCTCGCCAAGTGTAATTTAACCTGATCAATCGACTATCATTTCAGCCGAAAGACGTCCACTGCTGGACATAGGCCTCCCCAAAAAGGGGGGGGGGGGGGGGTTTGCCATAATCGCCACGCTTGGCAGGCGGGTTGGCGATCGCAGTATGGTATGGTGGTGGAATGCATAGAGAACGCTGCTGCCTATTCTCCGGTACGCCCCTTAGTCGCCTTTTACGACACCCACGGGAAGTATGGGGTGGTGGTATTCTTTAAGTCCGGCACCACACAGACAATCGACTAGTGCTGCTGTTATTACTTATCCACGAGCAAGAGAAATACCTAGCTACGCAACATAAAGTATTAATATTTAGATCAGTATCTACGCAATAGCCAAATCCATTATATTACAATAATACACAATTCCAAACATTTATACTTCACTTATCGTGGTGCTGCCAGATATTGTTAGAATCCGTGACATTTGTCCCACAGCGATATTATTGTACCATTATGATGCATTCAGATAAACAATCTTTGACAATCATGCTGTAGTGACTCCCACGTGGTTGAGTTTATTCGACTATTGGTCTATATTGGTCTCTATTGGTATCACACTAATATAATATTATAAAGGCGAAAGTTTGTGAGTGTGTGTGTTTATATGTTTGTTACTTCTTCACGCCGTAACGGCTGGACCAATTTTGATTAAATTTTGTATAGAAGTAGTTGACACCCTGTATTAATATATAGGCTACTTTCTATCCCGATATTCCCACGGGATCGACATTTATGCGGGTGAAACTGCGGGGTACAGCTAGTTGGTGATGAGAGTCACAGTTCACTGAAGCACATCAAGCTATACCTATATAACCAGTACCTAAGCACATACATAAGCATACTTCTGATTGTGCGAAAAACCTATACAATACGAGCTGCTGGTCAGCGAGATTGTCCGTAAGGGTTACCGCTGGCCCGGAACATAAAGGGCTAAGTAAGGAACACGGGTGGGTTTTAGTCAGTAAGAGTCTGACACTCCCTCCGCTCCACCTCTGGTGGGGTCATTTGATGATTTCCCATCACCGAAAAAAAAAACGAGCTGCTGATAGTTGTGTGTACCTTTATACTCACACACACACATTCAGATATTACATTGCATGCCTTAAAATTAAAATAAATAAATCATTTTTAATCTAATCATATTTAACTACCTGTGCCCCGCGGTTTCACCCGCATAAGTCTTGATCCCATCTGAATAGTTATCGGGATAAAAGTATCCTATGTGTTAATCCTGGTTATAAACTATCTGTATACAATGATATTATAAAGGAAAGATACGCTACATTCATACTGAGCGACGTTCTGTATTGTTGCGTTGTTATTACAAAGTACTTACTGCGATAGATAATACGGAACGTATGACACAGAAAGAGATAGCTATCTGTAGTGTGTTGCTCGCTGCTATTAGCGGACTAAATGAAACTACAATAATTGTCTGGATTTGTCTGCAACAATTCGCGCGCGCTGGTACTATATCTACCTCTTTAATATAATATCATTGTCTGTATACCTACCTTCATCCAAATTCGTAATGTAGTTTTTTCGTGAAAGAGTAACAAACATCTATCCATCCATCCTCACAAACTTTCACGTTTATACTATTTTTATTATATTATTATTCATCATCATCATCATTTCAGCCGAAAGACGTCCACTGCTGGACATAGGCCTCCCCCAAAGGGGAGGGTTTGCCATAATCACCACGCTTGGCAGGTGGGTTGGCGTTCGCAGTATAGTATGGTGGTGGAATGCATAGAGAACGCTGCTGCCCATTCTCCGGTACGACCCTTAGTCGCCTTTTACGATACCCACGGGAAGTATGGGGTGGTGTTATTCTTTAAGTCCGGCACCACACAGACTATATTATCAATTATACTATATTATTATTATATAAATATATATTATATTATATTAAGTAGGATTATTACTATAGCAAATCATTATGTCACGGTTGACCTTGTAACTTAAGGTTGTAGTGTAGGAGGAAGGCGCCGGTGTCTCACACAGTTAATAGGTACCTAATATAGCCGTAACGACTATCAAAGAACTACGAATGACAGCTGGGTGCTTACGCTTCCTGAAAATAAAAGCACATCGTCGTAAACGACGATGTGCTTTAGAAGATACAGTAAACTCTATCTTTAAAATACTCAAAAGTTTGTACATTGTGGTTTTGTTTGGGATAGATGAGGTATAGGTAACCACATTTTTTAATAAAAAAAATGTTTATAAATTTATTATTCTACGTGCTTCAGTGGAACGCTACGTACTACATAAATATCCTAACTAAACGCACAGAGCGTGTCGGAAATATATTTCTATAATAAGTTCGGTAAAAACAGAAAAAGTAGTTGTGTCTCATTAGTTGAGCTCAAACGTAGCTTGATATTGCTATATAGTTGAAATACTAGCTGGAGCCTATGTTTTCGAATTGTTAAAATCTAGGAGTAATCAAATCACGAGTAAATAGGCTGCAGTACACCATGCGTGTGACGTCGTCCATCGCATCATCGCTTCTATCACGGAAATTGGTCTAGGTCAGAATGACGGGTGTATTGTTACAGAATTGAATATGTTATATATGAAAGGAATGTACCAGCAATGTAGTTGAATGTACCTTTAATTAAACCCAAGAAACAAGAACAATTATAATAATAAAGTGAGCCGCAGTCCTGACAACCAGAATGACGGGTGAATACTAATAATGAATGTAATAGATATCTTATGGTTACCTAATACTTACCAGAGGAATGTACCTTCAATGTACCTCATAAAAATATAATCTGAAAATATAACGCGACAAGTAATTAACGAGAAAATCAAGAAAATAAATTTTGACGCCTACCAATTTTTCATAGCAATGTGAGTATAGTGTTATGAGAGGATTATTTACATTTTTTTACATACCTACATGTGATTTATTATTTATTTATATAAATAAAACAAATATTGATTAGAAAATGAATTATCATTTACTCAACGTTTATGAAAAGCAATGAAAAATGTAGATATAGAGAAGAATGGAAGAGAAATACCTACATGTTGCACTGACCCTAAATCATCATCATCTGCCTAGCCTTTTCCCAACTATGTTGGGGTCGGCTGACCCTAAATAAATTAGGATAAGTGCAAGAGAACGATGTGTCCTACACAAAACCAAGTTGCGGTATAGCGTTTGCATATCAATAGAAAGTATTTAAAATAATTTCTGTTCATTCCGGAAAACATAAATAATAAGTCCACTTCTGAATAGAAATATTTCTTACTGTAGGTACATGAAAATGCGAAGTTTTTGTAAGGAAAATTACAACAAAATGCAAGGCTAAGAAAGTTTCCCATTTGAATTTTCTATGCTGTAACTGTTGAACATTCATTTCAGGCTACATAAGTTAATATATTTGCGAGAGTAGTGGTGCATGATTACGAGTTGTAGGTTCGAGTCCAGACAGGCGCTTTCCTTTGTGTATATTATTTCATCACCACTGCTCTCAAAACGAGCACCAGAAAACCAGCATGTCCTAGAACCAAAAAGTCGAAGACATGTGACATAATATATATCAACCCGTACTGAGCCCGCGTGGTGGATTACGGCCCACTCCCTCTCACAGAGAAGGGGCCTAGTGTCCCAGCAGTAGGGACATTATAGGCTGATTGATTATGCTAAGTGAATATGTATATTAAGGGGCTTACAGCCCCTTACGGAAACAATAAAATATGATCGACTACATTAAACAAAATCACAAAAATATATGATATTCTTCTGGATATATGCTGGGTTGATAGTGTGTTGTAAACATAATACAACTAATATGATACTATAGAAAAAAATCATAAAGATACCTCTACAAACTTTCTTTTTACAATAAAATACATGCAATCATTCTGTTTTTCTGTCAGATTATTCTACAAGCAACTTACTAAAACACTAGTGTTTTAATTTTTTAGTCCAAACAATAGATTTTTTGTAATAAAATAATTGCGTCATATTTTGCAATAAATTACCAGCGTTGTGTTATCATGCTTCTCTTTCTTTTCTATGCAGTCAGACAGTGACCGCGCTTTAAGTTATGCAAGCCCCTTAAAACATACCTACGCCAATGTAACAGTGTAGTGTAGATCCCCACGTAAACAATGTCTTAGATATTTCATCTAAAACTGTTACCGGCCCTACATTGTACTCCGTTATCCTACATTTCATTTTACGACGTAAAGTGATGGGCCCTAAAACAAGCTAGTGCCTTGCTATCTCATGTTAGTCCTGGAGTACTTTACTTAATGTACGGAGGGGTAAATTAGACTTAAGTGAAACTAACACAAATAGCACGGGTTATGCCTACAGATATACTTTACTTAAAGGTCTAAAGGATGAATCACGGACCATGGCTTAAATGAGAATTGTTAAAATGATTAGGTGTATATATATGACATACAGTTTGGTAAAAAACTGGCCAAGTGCGAGTCGGACTCGCACACGAAGGGTTCCGTACCACAAGGCAAAAACGCCGAAAAAAACATGTTTGTTGTATGGGAGCCCCCCTTTAATATTTATTTTATTTTAATTTTATTATTTATTATTAAAGTTAAAATACACTGAGTATTTTGTGAATATTTCAAGTGCCTACCTGTTGCCATTTTTGATATCGAGCAAAAAGGGCAAAAAAATCGCGTTTGTTGTATGGGAGCCCCCCTTAAATATTTATTTTATTTTGTTTTTAGTATTTGTTGTTATAGCGGCAAAAGAAATACATCATGTGTGATAATTTCAACTGTCTAGCTATCGCGGTTCTTGAGATACAGCCTGGTGACAGACAGACAGACAGACGGACAGACGGACAGACGGACAGACAGCGAAGTCTTAGTAATAGGGTCCCGTTTTTACCCTTTGGGTACGGAACCCTAAAAAGAGTTCTCGAAAATTATTGCTCAGATCATCAACATTTGGAAATGTCTGTAACTACCATTTCTACAGTACATTCACAATTATTTTACCTTTGATTTTGCACCGTCTAAATCACAGTGATCTTTATTCTTATTCTTATTCTTATAAGGTTGCTGTTGAGTTTCTGCCACTGATAGGTTTTTTTTAAATCATTGTGATCTTTATTCTCATTCTTATAAGGTTGCTGTTGAGTTTCTGCCACTGACAAGTTTGTTAAAATCATTGTGATCTTTATTCTTATAAGGTTGCCGTTGTTTGCTGCCACCGACAAGTTTGTTAAAATCATTGTGATCTTTATTCCCATTCTTATAAGGTTGCTGTTGAGTTGCTGCCATTCACAAGTTTGTTAAAATCATTGTGATCTTTATTCCCATTCTTATAAGGTTGCTGTTGAGTTGCTGCCATTCACAAGTTTGTTAAAATCATTGTTCTCTTTATTCTTATAAGGTTGCTGTGGAGTTGCTGCCATCGACAAGTTTGTTAAAATCATTGTGATCTTTATTCTTATTCTTATAAGGTTGCTGTGGAGTTGCTGCCACCGACAAGTTTGTTAAAATCATTGTGATCTTTATTCCCATTCTTATAAGGTTGCTGTTGAGTTTCTGCCACTGACAAGTTTGTTAAAATCATTGTGATCTTTATTCTCATTCTTATAAGGTTGCTGTTGAGTTGCTGCCACCGACAAGTTTGTTAAAATCATTGTGATCTTTATTCTCATTCTTATAAGGTTGCTGTTGAGTTGGTGCCACTGACAAATCTGTTACAATACATTCTGATCTTTATTCTCGTTACAATTTGGTTGCTGTTAGGATGCTGCTATTAGAGCTAAAATAACTGTGAACGGACTGTAATCCAGTGAATGTTTTTAAATCATCATCTGCCTAGCCCTTTCCCAACTATGTTGGGGTCGGCTTCCAGTCTATCCTTATGCAGCTGTATTTTATATAGAGTAACTGCCTATCTGACCTCCACAACCCAGTTACTGGGTAATACGACACCGCTTGGTAAGACTGGTTGTCAGACTTTCGGGCTTCTGACTACCCGTAACACAGTCGTTACGGGTAGTCAGAAGCTAACCCGTAACGACTGTCAAAGATCCACGAATGACAGCCAGGACCAGCGGCTTAACGTGCTTTCCGAGTCACGGAGGGGTCTCGGTATGTAAAGATGGTCACCCATCCACAAACTAATCGCGGCAAGCGTAGCTTAAGCTGATCGATTGACCTGTGCGGTTGTTATTATTTAGCCACGGGCCCCTCATCATCATCATCTGTGAGCGCAGTCGTGATGAAATAATGTAAATCACCTGACTGTGTTCGAACCTACGACCTACAACTCGTAACTCACAGCCGTTACCCTTGGGCCACTAGTGCTCTCTTCCAAATATTACCTAAGATTAATGAACCATCACCACGTTTCCTACTTCATAATTAATCAACCTAATGAAAATGATGAATGAATGATGTCGAAACAATCTTATACACTCTAATAGCAAAACTGCATACTTAACTATTCACAACCACTCGACACGTTTCTGTACCGTATCGAAAATTAATCAATGTTATCGTAGGAGTCCTCTTAACGATGTCCACAAGTCCAAAACCCGAAAGATTTGTCAGTTTTAGGGCTGATTTTCAATCGACATAATTTTTATTCGTGGAATAAAATTGACGTCTGACAGATTTTGTATCGAAGAACTGTCAAAAATTCAATATTATTCCTCGGATAAAAGTTAACTTTTATTCGAAGAATAAAATTGACGTTTGACAGTTTTTGTATGAAATAACTGTCAAAATTTCAAAATTATTCCTCGAATAAAGTTATCAGACGATTGAAAAATCAGCCCTAAATCAAATAGACGACCACTATTCTTCCGACAGCTGTTTGTCTGTCGGAGGCAAGGCAAATCATGTTACCGAAATGTGTCATTTTCGATACGATAGTACGGTTGTGAATAGCTAAGCTCTTATTTTAAATCGGATTTAATTTTCAATCGCTAATGTATGCACTATTAATCGGATTACTAATTGATGATAAATTTGACAGCTATCGACGTCGCACCGACTTTCTGGTACCTAATAGGATTTATTTTAAATGAAAAGTGGCGCCTGTGGGCGTTTAGTGACAAGTTGGTACTTGATATGGTAATTATAATCGATAAGTACTTTGACGATTTTGTCATCGCAGTTTTTTGTTGTGTGTAAAAAGTCGAGAGTAATTCACTTCGTCGGTCAAAACGCGAATCCAAGTTATCCTTAATAACTACTTAGATATTTTTCCTGTCATCTTTTTTTCCATTAGACTAAACTTATCTGAAGTTTGGTGGCGATAAGCGAAAGCAAAAATTAAGAGACGTAAGGGAACGGAGGGAGGAGAGGGGAGGGGGAGGAAGGCAGGGAGGGAGGGAGGGGGAGTGGTATAGATATCAAACTTTGTTGGAACCTTCGTTAAAGTTCCTCTACTCTGCCTATCTAAGACACTTTGAAAACAACTTTAGTTTTAGGACTCAAAATTAAAGAATCAAAACGCTGTTGATATTCTTCTATTTGCGATGCAACACTGGAGTGGAGGCCGTGTATCGGCAAGCGTAGCCTCCCAGCTAGATGGGCCCACGACGACCTTGTAGCGGTATCTACAACGCCACATGAGAACAACGCGTCATACTGACGTCACGCAGCAAAATCCTGCATCTCGCAAGCAGAGTTTACCGTGCAACTAGCAAAGATACAACGGCCCGACGTGAATCATCGGGCAGTTGCCCGCCAGACACAACACCCGTCTGGTCGGAGGATCCTCCCTTTTCTATGGAGGATGAGTGAACTTTATACCCTGTTCCTCATACCTCTATAACCTTAAAAGGGTGGCTGGGAAAGACTGGATGTAGAAGGCGGAGGACAGGCTAAGTGCCGCAGCCCGGGAGAGGCTTTTGTCCAACAGAAATATAAAATGCGACAGGCTAAGCTGCAACATGCTGATTGCTTGACTTGAGTGGCGTAATTTGACTGCCCCCTTGGTCTCGAGATTGCAAGCGCGACTGCTAAGCCTGGGGTCCTGGGTTCGAGTCCCAGGCCAGGCAAAGTGTTATTGGGAATTTCTTAGTAATAGCCCCGAGTTTGGAAGTTGGCGTTTTAATATTCCCGTGACTCGGAATGCACGTAAAGCCGTTGGTCCTGCGCCTGATCTCTCCACGGTCGTGTCAGATTGTGGTTCCATCGGACTATGTGACTAATGGAACAGAGACTGCACATGTGTTTACGCACACACTTGTGCACTATAATATCTCATGCGTATCTCCGTTGAGATTGACCACCATGACCGAAATCGGTCGGGGAGGCTTTTATTAATAACATCAGTGCTATCTCATTTTTTAGCTGATTGAGTTATGCCAACTACACTTTTCCATTCGTGTCCTTACAAAATGGTTATATTTTGAGATCCAAATAACGAAGAAATACGACGGTTAGTGAAACATGTAAAGAATCACGAATAGAGCAATGTAGTTGTCCTAACTCAAATCAGCTAAAAAATGAGAAAATTGAGAGAGGACTTTTAGTCATGCGAGCAACGATATATGAGCCAAACATTAGAGTAATCTGTAAGTGCTCCTAATGGACGCTAAAATGTTTTCGTATAAACAAAACCTACTCATCCCTTTATCAGAACACTCAAGCCAGAACCAAATTACTCATACCATAGTATAATATTATGACGCAACAGAATGTGAGAAACTAAACTATGACTTCCCTCAATTATAAACGTATACTAACTTAAACTGGCGCGCTTAACTGAACAGTTAGCCGGAATATATAGCTTAGATAAACGTGGTACAAGCACTAACAGTAAAGGCGTCGTTACACGAGACAGAATCAACATAAAGTTTAGTTAGCAAGCGAATGTTGAACGTTTGGTGAAAAAATACGATTGCTATTAATAACGTTCTATTGTTATGGTGGGGTTTAAAATGGTTTTGGTGTGAGATTAGAAGATATGAAGGTTTGTTTGCATATTAACAAAGGAAGTCAGTGCGGGTAACAACGATGCAATGAAGGTGATTGCGGGACAGTCGATTGTTTAAAAGTATACAAATATGATATATTACTCCTAAACCATTACGTAAATTGCAGAGATAGGGGAGGCGTTTGTACAGAAGGATTTCAATACAATCCATTATAACATGATAGAAGGTGCTATTGGTTTTCCCAAAAAAAAAATAATATACTTCTTCTGATGATCGTTTCTTAGTAAAAACAGTCCTGAAATACATACGAAGTGCCTGGGAAGAGGAAGATTCCTTCTGGTCCAGTATCGAGAGGGAGATGAAAGCGCAGAATCTAACTGCTATAACAACCCAGGACAGATCGTCACTGTACAAGAAGACCCAACCTCAGATAGAACTGGGTTTAAGGAATGGATAAATCTCCCACGAAAAATGTTGCAAACCTTAGGAACCGTGTGAAAATGCCTTAACACTACTAAACAGAGGCATCCAACACGGTACAGGTGAACTTTCCAGAATGTTCTGATAATGCCTCTAACATAGCACTGGCTGAGAATTTAAGTATCATAGCTGTTGCAAAATTGCTCACTGCTCGCTTTTGATTGTAAGGCTTAACGTTGTTACGAGTTATGTGGGTTCGTGGTACGGCGCATTTATATTTGGAATTTAATAAGATTTTAATGTGCAGCTAAGCTGTTGTAATAAAGTTAAACTAGATTATGTTTTAATCGTGTTTCCTTATAAGCTGTTATATTTTAATAATGAGAAAATGCAGTTTGGAAACTAATGAATAATAAAACAAACGTTACTGGTTTTCTCAACAGCCAATTTAACCAGAATTCTTGCTATTCGTTTAAAAGGGAAATCTGAAGCTTGAATTTAAAACTCCCAAAGGAATAAAGAAGAGTCTAAAGTTTTCAAGAACACACAGTTTGGCCAACTTTGCAGAGTTATTGCGATTTTCATTGAAGTGTTCGATTCAAAACACTGTTCTTTTCTTCCGAGATGCGATAAATAACTTGGTATAGTAAGACTTGTCTAAAGTTTCTATTAGAGATTTCTTTCAAACAAAAACTTAAAACATCTCAATGTAGCGGGAGCAATTCCATAAAAACTCACATGTACCAATAAACTCTTTCCACAGGGAATTTTCTATGGTGAAGAAAAAGCATTTACATTAGTATTTAAAACCTTTGCAGTGCAGTAAATGCAGTGTTATTAAAAACATCTCTATTTTCTCTTTATATTGAAATGTTAAACGCTGTGTATCTGTTATTTTTCAGCCAGAAGTGGTCCTTTCAGTAAAATTTTATACAGGAATAAAAAAGTGGTTTATTTTAATAATTAATTATGTTTAACGAACAAACATACCTACTGAAATTTCTACAGGAAAAAAATCCATAAAACACATGCGAAAAAGTTCAATCACACTTTATGTTCTGAAAGATTTTTTTATTGATTCATAAATTTCGTTTTACATACGTAAACGATTTCATAAAGTGGTTGTGTCCATTATTCAATTAAATAAATAAATTGAAGTTTGAATCCCATTAAGCGCAGACTAACTGTTAGCTGATTTTTGAATACTGTTTTGGAGTTTAGATGACAATATTGTACATGCATAACTATTAGTCAATTCTGAAAAAAAAAATATATAATCGGGATCTTTTTCATTCGTTTAGTTTTCAAAATTCAATTAATTTATTTTCACATCTTACTACTTATTATTTAAAACATGCAAAAACTACGTGGCATTAGTTCTACACTAAAAGAAGTGGCGTGTCCTCGTAGAGGCGATCGGCAGCGACGGCGACCTCTCGCGTCCGGTCCTGGTGCAAGCCATGGTCCGGGGCGAGAGGGAGTGGGAGGCAGTCACCTCCTTCTGCGAAGCAGTCATGCTAGCGAAGGAGGTGGCAGGACGGTTCAGGGAGAGAGCCTCCTGTCTCAGCCGCCGCGGGGGACGCCCCCGGCGTCGGGAGCCGCGTGACGACTCCCGGCCACCGTAGGCGCGGGCCTGCGGGCGGAGAGTAATGGGTGCTCACCGTCCGATCATGACCAGGCCCGTGCCGGATGGCGCGTACATGTTCCACGCGCGCCTCAAAGAGATGTCAGCATCGGGGAGGGGCCCCTTAGGGTCGAAGCCTGCCGGGTCAGCGGGATTGTCCGAAAGGGTTACCGCTGGCCCGGAACATAAAGGGCTAAGGAAGGAACACGGGTGGGTTTTAGTCAGTAAGAGACTGACACTCCCTTCCGCTCCACCCAGAGCGGGAGGAGTCATTTGATGATTTCTCATCCGCAAAAAAAAAAAAATTAGTTCTACACTAAGTATACCTATAGCAGATCACCAGAACAGAACTATTGCGCCCTTAACAAGAATCAATAGATTTTTTATATTATCACAAGTGCAGCAGTTTCCACAGAACTAAAAAGTCTTCCTATCACAAAATCGTGTATCATGCAAGAATTTTTCGAGAACATAGGAAGTCTCTAATCAGGGGAGCGCTGGGAGTATGGATGGGACACAATTTGGGGGAGGTTCGTTACAGCATCAGTGAACCAGTTTGCCTGCATCGATTGCACTTGTTCTTGCATCGATAATTTCACACTACGAAAATGACTGTAATTTTTTTTTCTTGTGAAACGACTTTCATAGATGTTTTTAAATTATGAATTAAGATAAGAAGATAATGTTTGTTTGCTAAAAGCATTGTTTACATTTCCTTAGAGGTCTACATTATTAGTTAATTACAAAAAAAAACCGGTCAGATGTGAGTCGGACTAGCACACAGAGGGTTCCGTACAGAGGTATGTAAATTAAATAGTTTAAATTTTTTATTTTGTAATGTAACTACAAATTTACTGTTTTCGGACTTTTTCCTTTACTTGTGCTACATAACATTGCTTCTTGCCAAATTTCATGATTCTAAGTCAACGGGAAGTAGGTACCCTATAGGTTTTGATTTCGAAACATAAACGCCCATATCTTTTGATTGCGTTGACTTAAAAGTTTGATTTTTGCACTGCTTCACGGGATGACTTGAGTATTTGATATTAATTTCAACTTGATGATTCCACGAGTTCCTGAGAAAAAGGGTCTTGACTGACGAACAGACAGACGGACGACGAAGTGATCTTAGAAGGGCTTCGTTGTTCTTTTTGTGGTACGGAACCCTAAAACCAAAATAAGACGCAAAGAAAGCATTTTGCTTATGAACTCCACACTAGGCGGAGCCTGTCTCGCGCCCAAGGGTGATATTATCATAAAGTGAAAATGCGCATTACATTAATACAGGATTGTTACAGTCGAGAGGCATTTGAAAAAGCAGGCTGAATAATCGCTATATTTTATAGGGTATTTTTGTGAATTTACGTTTATGAACAGCTGGCTGTTAATTTACGTAAATTTATTGTTAACGATGCTCACTATTGCGCAAATGGAACATTACTGAACAAATAGCTACATAGAGATACTATCTTCCTACACGCAAACATTCATAACTAGTTATAATTGCCACGGGAATTGCATATCGTCGTACAGTAAGAGCCAATTATTCTGTTACATACCATATCGCTCTGGGACCCCACAAAGACCGTATTCCTCCCATTCCAAGGTAAAGCTGATCCTGCCTTTTAGAGTTCTGTACTCAACGGGAACCTAAGGCCAAGGCTTCACTGCCTGTCCGTCAGTCTGTCTATCACAGGGCAGCATCTTTTGAACCGTAATAGGTAGACACTTGAAATTTTCACAAAATGTGTACTACTATAGCCACTATAACGACAAATATAATCCATACTAATATTAGAAATGCGAAAGTGTGTCTGTCTGTGTGTTACCTCTTCACGCTTAAACCGCTGAACCGATTTATTTAAAATTTGGTATAGATATAGTTTGAGTCCCGGGACCTTCACCGGGACTCAAACTATCTCTATACCAAATGGATAAAATTGGGATAAAAACTATCCTATGTAAGGACATAGGATAGTTTTTATCCCGATATTCCCACGGGATCGACACTTATGCGGGTGAAACCGCGGGGCGCTGCTAGTAAACTATAAATTTAAAATCGCGTTTCTTGTATGGGAACCTACAAGAAACGCGATTTTTTTTTACTCAAGTATTTAAAATAAAATAATTATTTAGTGTTAAAAAATATTGTAAGGTGCTACGGAACCCTTTTTGTATAAATTATATGGCCGCTTTTTCATCTAGAATCAGCACCGAAACGATTTATGTTCGCAGGCGAGTCGTAAGGAGAGTTAGACAGCCGTGGGTACTTGTGGGTAGGCTGAGATGTGTTTACTCACCCGTGACTCAACTGGCTTTGGGAAGATTGACTCAGTTTGTACCACGGGTTTCCGAAACTTTTTAATATTTCGAAATTCCCGGGTGTAAAATATGGCTCATTGGGTAAGTGAGTTCCGCTTTGAGGAGTTGTCTCTGTCTGCCTATGCCAGTGTGAAAACGTGATGGGATGGTTATAAATAGGGACTAAGAATCAAATTTGACACAAAACCTTGGATTGCATGACAGTATTTGATGAATGAAGTGACCAATTGTCTCTATAAATATCAATGGTCTTTAATCAAGTGCCTGTTGTAGTTTTCTTGTGGATTTCGATATCTTATGGAGTGGATGTAATGATGCCCTAGAAAAAATAAAGTTTGCCGAGGTAAGTCTAATCGGTTGTCTTTGATGAATTTTACTGACGAAAACTTTCTTGAAATTACTTGCCCGAAATTGGCACATTTTGAATTTTATGTAATAAATATGCCACTGTTACAAATTAATATTTGTTGCCTCTGATGGCAACCTATGCAGGTGGTTTGGTGTTGGAGTTAAAGGAAACAACAAACTATCTCAAACACTTTATAATTTAATAGATAAAAGTATCTATAGAACTAATTTATGTTAATAAAATAAATACTAGAAAATTTACTTAAGTTAACTCTATTATTGCCAGCCAGCTAAAACTTCAGCAGAAAGAGCTATGGGCGTGGGGAGTTGGTGATAAACAGAATTGATAAGAGTTATATAGACGTGTACTTTTTCTTAACTTCATTGCATAAAAATCAAAATGTGCTAATTGCCTTTTTCATATTTCGGTTGTTGTCGACTCGCCCACAAATAAATCAACTTCGTGCGAGTAAATTAAAAATAATATTATTCGTGACGATTCTCCCGTTTCAGGCTAATTAATTCGTGCGAATCGACTAATAAGCCATTAGTCGTTGCTACTTAAATCACCTTTGCTGATAAAGCATTAATAATAATAAAATAATAATAATAAATTCTTTATTTTCACCAAAAGCCATTTCATAACAATATTCAAAGACAAGAGAGCGTTAAGGCTTATAAGTAGGTCACAATAATTTTAATACTCTGACTCCTAAACTAGGTGTAGGTGCCTGTGTATTATAACTAGACTGTCTCAATATTGACAGTTCTGAACCTTTCTTACCTGATCAAATAACGTTTTCAATTCCAAATAAACGTCTTGATAATATTCCCTCTAAAAATTTCATTCGAGAACCAACAGTAGAATTATGTTTGCGTTCTCTGTACGTTTTTTGAATGGCACCCTCCTCGCTTTCTGATTTCTAAATAAGATACGGTTTCAAATCTCATGTCGGGACGTCAGACATTCCGTTATTGAATGCAGTTTTTGTCTGTCCCAAAGATGTTTGGCGACGTGAAATTTTTCGTTCGCAATGCCATAAAGGGTGGAGTGGAGACAAGATTTTTGCCAGAAAATAGATGAATGTTTGCTTCCAAGATGTTTGCTCTGATTAAGTTTTTAGTGCTAGTATTGGAGAAATTGGATGGTAAGATTGGAGATTGTTGGAATTGCAGGTTTTGGGAGTTGGGATAAAGGATTTTATTAAAACTTTCTGCTGTTGTCCGGGCAGTAACTTCTCTATTACTTACTTAGGTCCTATCTTTGCATTGACACTGTAACGTGGTCGCTCACAATGGGCCTTATAAGAAGGCTAACAGTCACCCAAAGGGCAATGGAGAGGGCTATGCTTGGAGTTTCCCTGCGTGATCGAATCATAAATGAGGAGATCCGCAGGAGAACCAAGGTAACTGACATAGCCCGAAGAATTGCCAAACTTAAGTGGCAGTGGGCAGGGCACATTGCTCGCAGAACAGATGGCCGATGGGGCCGAAAGGTTCTGGAGTGGCGACCGCGTACCGGAAGACGTAGCGTTGGCAGGCCTCCCACAACGGGTTCCTGCGGCCTTCAAGGTGGTCCGACGACCTTGTGAAGGCCGCAGGAACCCTTTGGATGCGAGAAGCACAGAACCGGTCGAAGTGGAGGTGTATGGGGGAGGCCTATGTCCTGCAGTGGACGTGAATATGATGATGATGATGATGATCGTTGCATTTGTCTCGATTAATTTAGATAATTTCATCACCTTAGTTTTCGTTCTTGATGTCATCTCATTTATCTGCATCTGCCCAATCTACCTTACCATCTAACCGAACTTTCTCTAAAACATGTTCTGCATAATATTTTATTACTGCCTCTTATTCATATTTCACGTACAAATTCTATTTCAGTTCCCGTCTTCTAGCAATTTTCTTTATGATCCTGAAATTCTTGTGTAACATGACAAGCGCTAGTTTCCAATAAGCAAGGACAGTATTTCAGCATCACATTTGAGGACAGCGGAGGTAAATATATGTGCCCTCCGAATTTCGAGAGGCACGGACATTCGCCCACCTGCGTCTCGGCTAAAGAGAAGTTATGCGTTCAATTTTGTTCTGTGTGGAAAGGTGGAGGCATTGTGGTAGGAGGTAGCGGAGTGAAGTGTGTCATCTTGTTTGTTTTAGGGAGCTGATAAACGATAAACTTGGTAGAAATATTAGGCCCGTTTTTGCTCGCTTTATTATGAAAAGTATTCGTTGTCTGTGTGGTACCGGACTTAAAGAATAGCACCACCCCCATACTTCCCGTGGGTGTCGTAAAAGGCGACTAAGGCAGCAGCGTTCTTTATGCATTCCACCACCATACCATACTGCGATCGCCAACCCGCCTGTCAAGCGTGGCGATTATGGCAAACCCGCCCTTTTGGGGAGGCCTATGTCCAGCAGTGGACGTCTTTCGGCTGAAATGATGATGATGGTGATGATTATGAAAAGGAGACTATTTCTGATCGTTTTTGTCTGTCTGGAAGTTGGACTAGTTTTGTTTAAATATCACCAATATCTTTTCAAAGGTTGTCATTACATGTATCTAATGATTTCGGAGTTTTCTAGTTATTATTATGCATTCACGACACAATAAAACTGAAACTGTATCTTCGTAAGATATCCATCAGTTTCCTGATGAAAATCTTTAGCAGGTAGTGTTCTATTAAAGAGATCTAGAAGTCAATAATATTTATTTTTATTAACAATAACACATATTTTTGAAAACTATTATCATTATAGGTTAGATAGCAAATCCATTTATGTCACTATCAAATAGAAACCAACCATTCTAAAAACCAATACTAAAGCATTCTTCGTCTATTGTGGAACTAAATAGCTCCCTCTTATCACCAAACCCTCACGCCAACCGTCATGATAGCATCAGGCACCAAAATAGAGTCCCCTCAGAGGCACAGAGGCAAAGACGCTAGATCTCCTATTTCACACACACAGTTATTTGTTCACGGAGGGTAATGTAATTTCTCTGTTAGTTTCCTTTTGTGAGCTATTCCTAGAATTCTGACCTTATAGTTTCTGTGATTCTGAGATGTGTGATAATGGTATCTCATAAATAATAGAATTGAATGATTGTTGGAACGAAGTTTTTTAACAAAGCTTGCTTTAGGAGTAAACTGGTAAAAATCGTCACATAACGAAAAAGCGTTATTCCCCCTCCATGCGACTTTCTTATAAATAATGCGACTTTCTTATAAATAATAGAAATATATTATATACTAGCTGACCCGACATACGTTGTCCTGTTTTTGATTCGAAAGACACGTGGCGCCATCTATTATCATAATCACGTTATTTTTGTTTTCCTCGGGAATAGCACATTTTTTGGGATGAAAGGTACTATGTCCGTTTCTGTACACCTGACAACGTATATGCAAAATTTCAAGATGATCGGTTCAGTGGTTTAGGCGTGAAAAGGTGACAAACAAACTTATTTTCGCATTTATAATATTAGTTAAGGTAATGGAAACAGACAGATAGGAGTTTTCATGGTTTTCATTTTGGTTTTGATGATAAAAATGAAAAGCATGGTTTCCGAGGGTGCTCAAGCCAATAGAGAGTTCAAAATAAAAATCCAAGATGGTGACGACTTTATGAGAGCTTCTAAAAACTTACTACTAGATGGTTCTGTATTAAAAACGCGTATTAAATTCACACTTCCTCTCTCTGTCTCTTTTTTTTTAACAAGTGTGTGTAAGTTCGTGCTGGTATCACGTAAGGAACTTCGTTTCTGATGGGGTACCCTTCCTTGGGGTAACCTTCGACCTCGTAATTTTAATTTGCTTAACAGTTTTGACGAGAACTCCCAGTACCTACATTGAAATTTCATTAAGGTTGAATTGAAACTATCTAAGTACCTATAAGTAGATATGTACTGTCACATTGCTCATCATTTTTAACCGACTTCTAAAAAAGGAGGAGGTTCTCAATTCGGATGTTTGTATTTTTTTTTTTTATGTTTGTTCGCGCATAACTCCGTCGCTTGCCAACCGATTTGAAAAATTATTTTTTTTTGGAATGTGTATACTTCCCAAATGGTCCCATGAAAATTTTATCGAAATCGGACAAGCGGTTTTTGAAAAATCAACAAAAATCTAAAAATCTATCTACATTGTCTACATTAACGATCTTTTCGTTAACTCTGCATTGCGTTTTTTGTTCGCGCAAAACTCCGTCATTTACGAACCGATTTCAAAAATTATTTTTTTAAAGTAACTTGAGCATTTGCTCTCGGAAATCATCATTTGGTAAAGTGGAGCTGATGATAAAGACCAGAGATGGCCATCGGAACTACTCAATGACAAATATTTCACGGGTTGCGATTCGATTACTTTAATATGGTTGCTAAGCAATTTATGCTCGTTACAATGCGGAGCTGATGGTGACTTCTCAATCAGCTCCAGTTCTTCTGGGAACTCCTTAACAATTAACGTCCCTCGGGCTTCGGGTAAAGCAATATTTTGTAAAAGGTGATGAGTGCAGTTGACATTAAGCTATTGTAACTTAGATAAATTACAAACTAACCCACTAAAAAGTGAAAAATAAAAACTTTTTTACAAAAAAAAAACAACCGACTTCAAAAAAACACTATAAAGTGAAAAATAACTTTAATTTCGGAAGTCGGTGGCAAAAAAATAAATCCAAAGACACCGACTTCCGAAATTAAAGTTATTTTTGAAGTTGACTATTATAGTGCTGTGTATTAATTGCTCACTATTGTAAAGAACACGTGAATCAAATGTCTTCCCCTTAACATAGTTAGTAAGAAAGACGTTATTGGATGATTTCTTAATTTTATAGTTACTTAGTAGCCTTTTTAAGTTATACTTAAATTACTTATTAGCTAATAGGCTAGATTTTAATGTAAATAAAGTATCACCGATGGTGATGCTTTAAAAAACATAAAAAATGTAGCTTTTTTTTTGCGGATGGGAAATCATCATATGACTCCTCCCGCTCTGGGTGGAGCGGAAGGGAGTGTCAGACTCTTACTGACTAAAACCCACCCGTGTTCCTTCCTTAGCCCTTTATGTTCCGGGCCAGCGGTAGGTAACCCTTTCGGACAATCCCGCTGACCCGGCAGGCTTCGGCCCTAAGGGGCCCCTCCTCGATGCTGACATCTCTTTGAGGCGCGCGTGGAACACGTACGCGCCGACTGCGATGCTTGATATAACGTTTAAAAAAATGTAGCATATGATTTAAATTAACAGTCAAAGATTTTTTAAATATTTTTTTTTAAATCGCCAAACCACTCATGTAAATCTCCCTCTACCACTTAAAAGTCAATATTATTCCAAGCTAAAACGCTGTAAAAATAGTGACCATAACAATAAAACATGTGTTTCCTAAATGTTTAACATCGCCACTTTATAACAGAATAACTCACGACGTATCCGATCAACACAATAATATCATATAACATTTACCATTGGAAGAACATACAAAAATTTAAAGAAACATCCACACTTCCAACACCCGACAATAGATCCCATTGGCTGATTGACAGAATCAAACGTCACGGGATAAAATCTGACCAATGAAGGCGCTGCGTTCGTGTTCTGCTTCAAGCTGAACACTCCGGTTACTCAGTGGGTGGCCGTATCAGTAACAATAGAAGTTTGAAAGTAATTGTGTACTGGTTACTTGATTCTTTGACATTTATTGGCACTTACTTGACCATCGGGTGGGAGGATGGTGTTTGATAAAGGGATTAATAATAACCAAGCTGTCTAGGCACTTGCTTTGTCCAATATGATGAATAAATTGTTTACCAAAATAGAAAAATAATACTGTATTATCTCTTAACACGTATTTGTCTTTCCAGGGTATATTTCTAAGGAAAGAAAGATGTTGGGTTACAAAACCTTGACGTTAAAATGTATAAATAATAAGTATGAAGCTGGTTAAACATAGCATCGTTTATAAGCTATAAAAGCTAAGTGGTGCTGCAATTATTTAGCACAAAAGCTCTACTTAGTTTGCAATTTTGATTAACCTAAATGTGGCTATTAAAAGTGTCCTTCACAGCATTAATTGTTTGACGGCTTCATCATTAACGTAACGAACTACATTAAAAATTTGTTCCAATTTATAATAATTTCACTTTCAAGCCAATTTTTCATACAAAACAATTAGAATCTAAATCCTGTGACAAATTACGGGTGAAATTCATCAGTTCTTCTCCAATTTCTTTGTCCATTAATTGCTCAATAAATTAGGTGTTAGAGTGAGTTGGGGCAATTTTTCAAACATTAAATTTAACGTAGGTATCGATCTGGCCCACTCGTTCATCACCCCACATTATTCTTGGCTCTATCGTATCGCTGACAGAAGGTTTTGGCGTCCAATATCTTAAGATCCGACGTAAAAATGAAGATGTAGCGGAGAATGCAGTTATTTAATTTGTTCATGCACTTTTTGAAACCGTTGAGCTTTATATAAAAATGGTAAATGTGTATGTTTTGTCTATGATTGTGATCTACGATTGATCTTGAGTCAAATTGATAAGAAAATATTTAATCTCACTTATAAAAAACTACCTTGTGTCCCGCGTGGAGGTTGGATCGGAAATTTCCCTACAAGAACGTAGGTACAGAAGCCAGTACATCAAGCTTGCCGAAACTGTCAAATTTTCCCAATCTCAAGGTTGATTGGGAAAATTTTACAGTTTCGGGTACGCTATGCTTTAGCGATAAAGTTGAATGAAATCAAATTTATTCGTAAATGTAGGTTTCATTACAATAAGATGTTATAATAAGATGGTCAGTTCGCTACATCTTACTCGAGAGCATACAAATAGTAATAAAGTTAGTGTTGTCGAAACCACAGACACACACATTGAAAATCTATGAAAGAAATTTGACAGATTGTAGAAGCTTGATGTGCGCCTGTCTGTACAATCTAGATATAAAGTATGATCTTATGTTCTTTTAACCCCTGGGTTAAGTTAAAAAACGCAAACATTAAATTCAAACGCAAATACCATGACCTATCATGGTCTATGCGTTTGAATTTCATTCAAATCCGTTCAGCCGATAAGGCGTAAAAAGATAACAGACAGACAGACAGACATACAGAGTTACGCATTTTAGTATGGAAACGAAAAATAATCAAAAATTATTTTTTTAGTCTTTGGATTCGAGAAATATCTGCATCATCTGTATCCTACCTGAAACCCAAATATTTTATGAACTACGTCATTATTTTACGTTTCTATCTGTCATCCTAATCAACATCTCTCCCTTAGATTCTTCTATAAAACGAAACCGTTCATCCCCAAAAAGTAAAGACGATATTTATGTACCCAATACCTACAGTCTATTTACTCCAATATTGGGCCCATAAATATCTTCAAAAAATCGCTTCCACTCCCAAATTGCTCCATCGCGTCAGACTAATGCCTGTCACAAGGGAAGAAGTATCGCTTTATATAAATTCTCTAGTTCAATTAATTTCAGTTATGTCGAGACGGTATCGACTCGGTTTAATTAACCTTTGTGGGTGATGCTTTAAGACAGATAAATAATATATGGTGATGTTTGATGCGGGTTGAGGTCAAGATTTTTCTTTTGATATTCATTAACATAACCTATTCTATTCTATTCTATTCTATAACATTTTTGAAGCAGCACTTTTTTTTGCCGGGACGGAAGGCAGCGGTGTACATACACTCGTATATGACATCTACTCGTACATCATCTGCCTAACCTTTTCCCAACTATGTTGGGGTCAGCTTCCAGTCTAACCGGATGCAGCTGAATACCATTATTTTAGATGGAGCGACTACGTATCTGACCACCACAACCCAGTTAGGGGAAGGTTGCTATGAATGGACCACATAACTTTACGACCTCATACCTCAAAAAGTGTAAGTGTTAAAATGAAAGCAGTTTATTATTTTTATTTCGTAGGACCTTTATTTATAATAATCAAACGCACAAACAATTCGGGCTTACATTTTTTGATATAAACGAAGAAAACAAAATCTAGGGCTGTTGCCTTCTTTGGACCATGGGCACCTTCAATGAACCACCAGGTTGCCATCAATGGACTTCGAGAAATTTGTTCTACAGGTCCAATCGAGGCAACTAATTATAATTATCAATATTACAAAATTGTGACATACGAGGAGAGACAAACATTACTCATACACATACGACAAGCAAACAAACTATAGTTATAGGCTGCATAATCACACTAATATTATAAAGGCGAAAGTTTGTGAGTGTGTGTGTGAGTGTGTGTGTGTGTTTATATGTTTGTTACTTCTTCACGCTCAAACAGCTGGACCAATTTGGATAAAATTTGGTATGGAGGTAGCTGACAACCTGGATTAACATATAGGCTACTTTTTATCCCGATATTCCCACGGGATCGACACTTACGCGGGTGAAACCGCGTGGCGCAGCTAGTTAGTAATAAAATTTTACATTTGGCACTTTTACTGTGTTCTTTGGCCTTTTGGTTTACTCCATCTAACCTTCGTTTCAGTGTTGCTTTCGGGATTCCATATATTCTGCTTGCTTCATTTAAACCAACTCTTTGTTTCCTTACTGATTCTAAAGCAAGGTTCATACTTGTTTCACTCCATGCAAAGTACTTCCTTTTTTTCGGCGACATTCTAGAATTTTAAATTTATAATGATTTTTATATGGTTTTCCATAATTAGTGAAGTACTCGGGACCTATTCCCATAATTATAACCAGAAAAATACAGTATCTAAAAAGTTGCTATGATTGGACCGGTCCAACGGTGGAACTCTCTTGGGGTCCATTGATGGCAACAAGGTACTCGATAAGAAAAAAATAAAATAAAATATACATGGTCATGATTAGACAAAACTGAATAACACTCATGGAATCACAATTAAATTGTCTAATAGTTCATAACAGTGCACACAGACAAATATGAATGCGATGATACTTACGTCAAATTGTCGTGAATGTAATAATTAGATTTTGACCGCCGCAAAGACAATGTCACACGTCTCTCCTCGCCACGTGCCCCAGCGTCACTGAGGTAAGGGGTGCAACTGAGTCTTCACGGAATCGTTTCGACTAGTTTGGGTATTGCTAGCTTGCATGGTTTTGGAAATACCTTGGTGGTCCAATGACAGAGCTAGTCCAATGATCGCAACCTTCCCCTACTGGGTAATACGATACCCCTTGGAGACTGGTTGTCAGGCTTTGGTGCTTCTGATTACCCGTAACGACTGTCAAAGATCCACGAATGACAGCCGGGACCAAAGGCTTAACGTGCTTTCCGAGGCACGGAGGGGTCACGGTATGTAAAGATGGTCACCCATCCACAGACCAACCGCGGCAAGCGCAGCTTAACCTGATCGATCGACCTGTGCGGCTGTTATTATTTAACTACGGGCCCGTCCCAATGACATTTACTCGTACATTTGCCATTTATGTTTAAATCTCATTTAATAGGGGTCGAACTTATTGGCATCAACTAGCACAAATACAAACTCCTGGCTGCTACTGAGGAAATTTCTGATGGCAAAACCCAATGACACGACCTGGGAATCGAACCTAGGACTTTGTGAACAGCAGTCGTAGTCGCGACTACTATACTAGACCAAAGAAGCAGTCTAGTGCAAAATCAACAACGATTTCTGTCACAAGTACCTACTACTGAATTTATATGCATATATTTTTTTCGAGATATCGCCAAGCGGTTAGTCGACTAGTCACGTGACCAGAGGACTGGCCATTTCTTGGCCAAAGAATTAGCATTGCCATTCAACGTGGCAATGCTGCTAGCCTTTTGGGCACTGTTCCTGTTGATAGCGATGTGGACGAATTTTTTGATGCCCTATGATTATTTTGCTTATTTTTTCATATAAATGTTCATATCATTATTATTTTAAATATTAGCATAGATTATGTAAATATTATATAATATTTATATGCATTCATTGAAAATATACAAAATATTAAAAATTCTTTCAGCTTTCAATATTTGAATCCTTTTACCTTTTGCTTCATCTGTTTTGCTCAAAACATTTTACTTCATATGCCCTTGAGGTGCCTCTGTAACACCTCTACATGAGTCTATGTACAAATTCCAAGAACAACCTGCAACATTTATTTTTATGGTATTTTTCTAAACCTGGTATAAGTTCTTAGAATGTCTGGTTTTTATTTATGCTACGAACTCGTCACCATATTTTTATAATAGTATGATTATAATACTCTATTATCGCAAGAAGCCTTTTAAAAGTCATGTCGTAGGTCGTAGGTTCGACCCCAGAGAGGAGCTTTACTTTGTGTAAATAATTTCATCACCACTGCTCTGAAAACGGTGAAGGAAAACATCGTGAGGAAACCGGCATGTCCTACAACCAAAAATTCGAAGACATGTGACATTCACCAACCCGCACTGGGCCCGCCTGGTGGATTACAGCCCACTCCCTCTCACCGAGAGGAGGCCAGTATGACCTGTGTTCCAGCAGGTGGGAACATTATAGGCTGATAACATTATGAATCATAATGGACAGTTAACTGTTAAGTTAATAGTATCAAATCCCATTGGTGAAGGATTTTTCAGTTATTTTTTTTGTCTGTGCTAAAATACCAATCAATCCAATCCAAATCCAATCCCAATCTCTTTGATTATACCTACGTAAAAAAGAAAAACACGGACTGTCTTCGCCATAATATGATTCATAATTAGTAATTTATAATGTGTGTCTTACCTATTGTTGCAGAATAAACAATGTTTGATTTTTTTTTTCTTTTTACGTTTATGTGTACATTGTGTGTTTACCAATGTGACTTGCTCAAAATCATAATTATGATTTTATTTTGTTTAGCTAGGACAGTTGGACACCAAAATCGTGTCCAAAAAGATAAACAGAACAAGTCCCTAAGGTTTATTCTTGTATGAGCACGACCCTTTGTCCTGCAGAACAAATTTTTTGATAAATAAAATACACTGTAGTGTATTCTATTTATATTTTAACTGATTTTAGCTGCCAAAGTCAAAAGCTAAATAAAGTTACGGTTTTTTCGAACTGACAGTGTAGTTTTAGTAGTTTTCTGCTGATGGAGTTTAATAATTCAGTCGCCAACAAGTTGAATGGAGTGGCGACGAAGACCAATGTGACGTGAACTACGTACTGAAACATGCTGGCCCCACGGAATAAAGAAATAGCCAAAAAAGAGCAATGGACTACCTGTATTTTTGTTTTTTTTTATTCTAGAAAAAGGGCTTTGTCGCGTATGCGATTATGCCGCCCTGGTTAGCTTTACAATTTATAACTATACAATCTTTAACTAAATCTTAGCATAGCTAGTCTGTAAAGTGCTCTAGCTGCGTCTGAAAGTGGCGCAGCCAGAACAATGTTGCAGTAACCTATTTCTCTAACCCTACAATCTAAACTATATCTAAATTCTGCGTTGCGGACACACTCAACCTGCATTTTTATACACAAGAGAAATTCCAGTCACAGTAAAAGTAATAGTGTTACTTATACAGATTTACGTACCTACTTAATTGATTTTATATAAACTTTGTTATTCAGCAGACCCATGGGAGGCATCTACTTATTTAGAGGACGAAAAAAATATGCCACAAGGAATTCTAATTCAATATCAATACTGCGATTCAATGTAGGTAGGTAGTTTTGGTTGTGAACTTGTGCTCATCAAATTGAAACGGACATATTTATTTATTACCTACTAAAAATTAAAGTCGGTTTTCGTGTCTGTCTTACGACCGTGTTGTTTTTAGGGTTCCGTAACCAAAGGGTAAAAACGGGACCCTATTACTAAGACTTCGCTGTCTGTCCGTCTGTCCGTCAGTCGTCTCTCTGTCACCAGGCTGTATCTCAAGAACCGACAGACAGTTGACATTTTCACACAAATTATGTACTTCTGTTGCCGCTATAACAACAAATACTAAAAACAAAATAAAACAAATATTTAAGGGAGGCTCCCATACAACAAACGCGATTTTTTTCCCTTATTTGCTCGATATCAATAATGGCAACAGGTAGGCACTTGAAATATTCACCAAATACTCAGTTGTATTTTTGCTTTAATAATAAATAATAAAATTAAAATAAAATAAATATTTAAGGGGGGCTCCCATACAACCAACGTGTTTTTTTCGGCGTTTTTGCCTTGTGATATGGAACCCTTCGTGTGCGAGTCCGACTCGCACTTGGTCAGTTTTTATTCTAAACTAGTTAACGCGCTAATTAATAATAATTATTGAGCTAAGCATTATATTTTCGTACTAAACTTTAAAGCCCGGTTTCCACCGCGAGCGGAACGGACCCATTAATGACTTCGTTCATTCGTTCTATTATCCAGTCTACGCCAGCGTACCTACCGGGATAATCTAAAAACGCCTGACCCGTCTGGAGCAGTCGCCAGACGGATCGGACGTTTTTAGGTTATCCTATAATCATCAAATCCTAGGACGTTATTAAAGAACGAACGAACGAAGTCATTAATGGGTCCGTTCCACTCGCGGTGGAAACCGGGCTTAAGTGCACATATAGCATATTTTCAAGGTCTTACAATTTCCCAACAGCGTATAAAATAGATAGCAAAAAAAAATATAAAGCTAAGTGCACTTTATTCCAAGCAAACCTTTCTATTATCTCAAACGCTATCAGATTGCTAACACTGGATAGTAATTTAATAAACCACGATAATTTACTGAAACTCAACAAGTTCCCATAAAGCATTTTAATTACACTTTCAACGTTAACTATGGTTTCGTGTAAATCGTTTATAAGTATCAACAGGCTATGTAGCCTACGCTTCTAGTCTATGCTATGGAGTCTGCAGGCTATCTATCTAATTAGGAATTAGCCCTTAGTTCCTTGTACTTCGTTTACAGAGTTAATGGGCAGTAATCTCTTAACTTAATTAGATATTGTGTATTACAGCGACTATCTCAATCAACCTATAATTCTGTTCACACAGGGTTACAGGCACAAAATACAGAGAGTACAGAAAGCAATCACATGGTATGTACTTTACTTTTCATACCTATGCTCGGCGGTCGCGCTAGGGTTGTCAACTTTGACTTATGCACAAAAAACTATCGTGGTAGTGGCACTCGTATCTAGTTGTTTGATTTATTGTTGACCTATTCTACATTATTAAAACAAAACAATAAACAGTAACTATTACAATACAAAAAAATAAGAGAACAAAAACATGTAAAAATTTTACATTTGTCAATTTTCAATATCGATAATCTCTAATAACTTTAAAACGGATTACCCTATTTACACAATTTATTTTGCTCTATCCGTTTTAGACCTAAACCTATCAAATGACAGCTGCCATTATAGGTACCAACAGTTTTATTTGACTTATCGAGAGCGCTGTCGATAGACTACTTCAACAACGCTACAGTTTCTTAGAAGAGCGGTTCCTTCAAAAACTTCCAGCTGACCGCTTCAGCAGCTTCCAGTGTATTTTACATGGAGCGACTGCCTATCTGAGCTCCACAACCCCATTACTGGGTGACACGATACCCTTGGTAAGATTGGTTGTAAGACTTTTTCGGCTTCTGACTACCCATAACTACTGTCATAACTACTGTCATAACTACTGTAACTTGTAGACTTTAGATCTGTAGACCATTTTGTTTATTTTATCATGTACCTGGTACTTGTTGACAGGCCTACGCTGTCCTCCCATACCTACTGTAATTTGAAAACATTGTGAAAGCCAATTATTTTTAAAAATAATAACCGTGGAGTTTCTTGTCGGTTCTTTTCCATGGGAAACGACTAATTGGAACCGTGCACCTAGCTTCTGACGTTTCATAAGTGCCAATGTAGGTTTATGTGAAATAAAATATTTTGTTTTTGATTTTGTCAAAGATCTACGCTTATCAGCCGGGATCAGCGCACAACGGATGCGCATAATGGATGGTCACCCATGCATGTACCGACCGCGGCAAGCGTAGATTAACCTTCGATCGACCCGTGCGACTGTTATTATTTAGCCACGAGCCCCTCCTGGACCAGTTTCTTCTAAAACAGCAATAAAACAAAAATAAAGAGAACACGTCAGGCACGTGTTCTATATCTAGCTTTATTCCAACTCTAGCCAAAAAAAAAAACAGTGGCTGTCCGGGAGTGCCGGCAAAAGTGAAAACTTGAACAATTACATGTTTATTTTTTTTATCGTCTTATAAACATAACACTAACAAAATGCTTTGCCGTCACTCACTGACATATCGGATATACATTAAAACCGAGTGCAGTCACGAGCACTATTATGTCAACACTTGGAAACTTTCAATTGCGATTTTTTCGTGAAATAACGAATGCAACGTTGAAATACGACACTTTACACAAACCTATGGGTTCGAAAATACGTTGTTCGTAATAACATAAAATTTCATTCAAAACTAAAGGAGAAAATCTTCTTTGAATGAAGCCAAGTGTACATACTTATGTTCGTGACTGTACATCAGGAGGACAGCCAAACACATCCGAATATAGCGCGGTGTCGGTTACGGTAACAGTGTCGCGAGTTCAATGGTTTTTTTCCATCTCAGAAAATGCCCAACGCGCCTAAAGAAGTTTTCACTTCAATAAAGAGAACACGTCAGGCACGTGTTCTATAAGGTCCCATTAAAATAGATGGACAAACTTTTAGAAATGTTTCGACCACCAAAATAAGGACGATGGTAAACAAGAAAAATAATAAAATCACTTTAATCAGTGTGTAGGAAAAGGTATAATGTGTCTCGTTATTATCAGGCATATTTAAATTACTGTGGGCGTACTAAGCGGGTAGTGTTGGTTATTGTGCAATAGAAAAACGGTTTGCAATTCAAATCAGATTATAATTTCATGAACAATTAAATCACACTAGCAAATCATACACTGTAGGTACACGATACAACCAGATACGGAACGCGATATAGTTTCTGAGCACATGTTGTCCGTACGATGTCCAATGGTCAAGTCCCTCGCCGCTTTTTTTTTTTTTTTTTTTTTTAAATGGGCATCTCGCAGTTCAACCTGAGGGGTTGTCGACTGCTTAACCGGGCGATCCTGTGGATGCCTCAATAAATTAAGACCTCCAGCCAGGGCATCCCTCGCTGCTTCGCCACTCGCTTCTTTATACTGGTAGCAAAACAAGTTGAGCAGTGGGGCGGTGGGAGAAGTCGAGTGACGTACTTGTCGATGGTGTGATCGGTGCTCGTGTTGTTTACAGCTTAGAGAAATGACGTACGGCAACGCCGCCGACAAGTGTTTTTTTTTTGCTTGGATATCTTTAGTTAGACGTACTGAGCGCTGTGTTAAAATTTGTCCATCTATTTTAATGGGACCCTGTATATCTATCTTGACTCCATCTCTAGCCGAAATAAAGACTCGTATTTCACAATAAAACACACTACACCTGAAGAAGGGCAACTTAGGACTATTACCTCAACAAGCATACCTTCCTCAACAAAGTTGAAGTGATACTTAGACTGGGTCTAGAGAATCGGTCGAATAGAATTGTAAAGCAAAGAATAATACGAAAAGATTTGGGGTCATGTTTTTGTTAGATACACGTGGATTGAGCTACGTATATGTTGGTCTATCCATACTTATAATTATGAAAGTTACTAAAAGGAAAAAAATAAAAAAGAAGAAAGTTACTAGTTTAGTTGTTATGAACAATGATTATTATACATTTATGAAAGTCTGTCGATCTGCTTGGCCAGACTGGCAGCGCGGGCGCGGGGCGGACAACATTTTTTCCACAGACATTATTAAATCGGGTTCACAAATTTTTTTACGTAAAAAGAGGGAGGAGCAGCCGCACAGGTCGATCGATCAGGTTAAGCTACGCTTGCTGCGGTTGGTCAGTGGATGGGTGACCACCTTTACATACCGAGACCGCTCCGTGCCTCGGAAAGCACGCTAAGCCGTTGGTCTCGGCTGTCATTCGTGGATCTTTGTTAGTCGTTACTGGTAGTCAGACGCCCGGAAATCTGACAACCAGTCTTACCAAAGGGTATCGCATTACCCAGCAACTGGGTTGTGGAAGTCAGATAGGCAGTCGCTCCATGTAAAATACTGGTATTCAGCTGCATCCGGTTAGACTGGAAGCCGACCCCAACATAGTTGGGAAAAGGCTAGGCAGATGATGATGATGAAATTTTTTACGTAAAACAACGATCGCCAAAAATACTAGGCACTACACGTCCATTCGTACAGCGCTCTGGCGAGGACTCTCGATGTCTAAAATACTGAATGAAAATTTCCGTGCGTGTGCGGCGGATGGTACAAATTGTTCGCGAGCGCTCGCTGCTTATTTACAACTTATTTAAGATTTTTCCCAAATTCCGGGGAAAAAAAATGTCGTCATAAGGAAGTCTCCACTTTCTGTCTCTGTTCTTCGAAGTTTAGGTAAATATAGTCTGCCTATTCCGATCACTGGTTATTACATACGAGACTTTTTATACCGTTAGTATTTTTCCGAGGAACAATTTCCCTTCCTTAACGTGGGCGAAGACGTTGGTAAAAGCTTGTATTATTATAGAAGCGACTAGTTCACATTTGACTAACAATAACTGAATGGTCAAGCCGTATAATAATAATAATAATAATTAATAATAATTTATCTTTATTTCAGACATACGTCCATACATTTTTACAAAGAAAGTATTAGTAGGGTTGTTAATAGTACACACACAAAAAAATAAAAATAAAACAAAATAAAATAAAAAGGTGTTAGTAATTTGTTAGTAAACAAAACAAGTTACACACTAAGACTATTTCCTATTTCTGTGCAGGTGTACACTTGCCCAGTACATAGTAAAAGGACTGTCAATTTTGCACGCTAACGTTCTGAGGACAGTGTTGGTGCTACTACGGACCCTGCTCATCATCGTTGCAGTTCTTTTCCTAATGATGCAAAAGAAGTCATCTATGGAAGCATCCGCAAACATTGCGGAAGCACTGCAGTGCCGGGGTTTTCTCAACACTGCCCTCAGCGCGTCATTGTACTGAACACGAAGGGCGTTGTAAGCCCGCCGCGTAAAGTTGATCCACAGACTGCACGTGTAAAAAGACTGACAGAAGGCTCTGAAAAGTGACAGTTTTACATCTGTGGTACAGCGTGCGAATCTGCGGGCCAACATATTGCAGCGGACTGCCAACACCCTCCTTTCCCTCTCTAGGTCTTCATCGTCCTGTAGCCGATCTGTTATCATGTGACCCAAATATTTTACTTTAGACACCCTCACTAGTGCCGACCCACCGATCTTAATTGGCGGCACGTTTGAGGGAGCCTTGTTCCCTGCTTTGCAAAGCATGAGAACACTCACTAGCATTATCACTCTTACTAGCATTATATTTGAGTCCATGTGACAGGGCAAATGATTCACAAATGCCCAGAAGTCTCCTAAGCGCACTCACTGACGGGCTCAACAGAACCATGTCGTCCGCATAACTAATATTATTGATCATTCTTCCATCTATTGAGCATCCGACCATGGCTCCTGTTATTAAACTGCGTTTGCGATTTTTTTGCCTTACATGTAAACAAATATGAGTTATGAAAAAATAAGTTGGTACCTACACAATAAAGTTCAGTTTACGCTAAAATTCAAACATTTTTAAAACATTTTCAATAGTAGGTACTAGTCACTCTGAAATCAACTTAATTTTCACTCTACTACTCGTAAAGTTGATATTTCATAAACTTGAAATAACATCAATTGGAAACCTCTTCGCGCTTAATTCGCTAAACCGATTCAGATAAAATTTGGTATAGACATAGTTTGAGTCCAGGAAAAGGACATAGGATAGTTTTTATCCCGATATTCCCACGAGATTGACACTGATGCGGGTGAAACCGCGGGGCACTGCTAGTACAACATAAAATCACGCCTTTTTTCCTCGAAGCCTACCTATTAAGTACACCCTCATTTCACAAGGTATGTTTAAGTCCCATGTACTAAGAAATTCCTAATGGAAAAACCCAGTAACACCTGGAGTTTGGAGGTTGGCGGTGTGATACCTATAGAGGTATGAGGAACAGGGGGTAAAGTTCACTCATACTCTATAGAAAAGGGAGGATCCTCCGACCAGACGGGTGTTGTGTCTGGCGGACAACTGCCCAATGATGCATATCGGGCCGTTGTATCTATGCTAGTTGCGCGGTAAACTCTGCTTGCGAGATGCTGGATTTTGCGTAACGTCAGTATAACGCGTTGTTCTCATCATGTGACATTGTAGATACCGCTACACCTCCATGCCTCTGAAAGAACGTCAAAAACCCCTGGTCCTACGCCTGATCTCTCTATTGCCATCAAATCCAGACTCCGGGCTGCAACTGAGAAATTCCAGATGGAAAACAGCACTTTGCCCAGCCTGTGAATCGAACCCAAGACATCCTGCTTGACAGTAGCACTTGCGACCACTAGAACAACGAACAACGCAGTCAGATGTTCTAATGTAATGTGGCATATACAGCTAAAGGATTGCTAGAAACCAGTATATTGTAAAATCCCAAGAGCGTATTCAACAATACCTCTCATTATAGCCATAAAAACAGACTGTCAAAAAACTAAGGCGCTTTGCATACGAAGCAACTTTAGCTGACAACTTTTTAAAAGGTTTCTGTTAACGGTTACCAGTTGGAGCAACGTCTACGTCTGCGAATTTTCTTGCAATTGTAAGGAAAACAGGTAGTTGCGGGTTGCCAGTCGCCGACAGTCGAGAATGGGAATTACTCCAACGATTCAGTGAGTAAGTCAATCAGTCAATCAATTCAGCCTATCGCAGTCCACTGCTGGACATAGGCCTCTCCCAGGCTGCGTCACAATACCCGGTCGTTCCCCTTCCACATCCTGTCTGCCGAACGCGCAGCAATTTTGGCAACTCTTAACGAAACCTCTTAAAAAGTTGACAGTCCCGTCAATTTAAGCTGCTACGTATGTGCAGTGCCTTAAGTTATAAATAAATGATCTTCATTACTGACTAGACTTGGGTATCAATCAAATGAATGACACACGCAACCTTGACTTGAAATGTACCAATATAATGTTGTTTTTGCATACAGTGACTATACCTTAATCACAATCATTATGAGGTTGTTTCGCAATATTCTACGGTTGATAATGGTTTAAACTGTAAGCATTAGCGTCGAGTATCTGAAACTGTTTCAATATCGAAGACTAGCTTCCGCCCGCTGCTTCGCCCGCGAGGTATGTCGATAAAAACTATCCTATGTTCCCCGGGATGCAATCTATCTCTCTACCAAATTTAATCGAAATTCGTTCAGTGGTTTAGGCGTGAAAAGGTAACATACAGACAGAGTTACTTTCGAATTTATAATATTAGTATGGATAAAAGAGAGCGTTAACCCGTTGGTCCCGGCTGTCATTCGTGGATCTTTGACAGTCGTTACGGGTAGTCAGAAGCCCGAAATTCTGACAAACCGGTCTTATCAAGGGGTATCGTTTTACCCAGTAACTGGGTTGTGGAGGTCGGATCGGCAGTCGCTCCATGTAAAATACTGCTATTCAGCTGCATCCGGTTAGACTCGAAGCCGACTCCAACATAGTTGGGAAAAGGCTAGGCAGATGATGATGAGTATGGATAAAAGAGAATATACTTGATAGTTTGCGAAACTCAGATGAGCATGTTTATAAATAGATAAAACGATATACTTACAGCTGATGCTATGAACAGTCTCAGCCAGACAACCGACATTGCTCAGCTAGAGCTTTCCTAAGATTTTGACTATACTAATAAAGGTTGTGTAGCGTCTGTATTATTATTACACAACGCTTTGTCTTCTTCTTTCGAAAGTCAAATTACTGACGACTGAAAGAGAGAAATCAGTGTGTAACTATTCATGTGATATAATATGATTATAAGTAAGGTGGTTAGCATATTCGTAGATATTAGTTAGCAGCCAAAAATTGCCAAATCTATGTATAACCATGTAAGTGAGCAGATTCGGTCATTAGATAATGACCACACAACTTCGACTCTCAATAGGTACTGTAGGAAATTGGCTCCATAAAAACTTTATTTATGAAAACCAACTTAGAAGCAGTTTACGCTCATTTCTTTAACTCAAGCCACACAAATTAATTTCGTAAGTCCATTTTAAAGACATATTGTACCACAGTACTCTATGTGGGTGCTGATCGATGCCCGAACATTCTGTCAGAACACAAGAGTGTAGAAACAATTAGTTTTTTTTACAATAGCGGACAATACCTTCGTTGTTTAATTGCTATTCGTCTTGTGTTGGCTGGTTTCAAGGTCGATGGTGAGGAGGTGTGTCGGCAATGTTGCTATTAAGTATTTCAGATTGTTGGCAAGTTTTAATTATTTGGAGTAGGTCGAGCTGGTTGTTAGTTTTTGCCTTTCAACTCCATTTTGTGTAGGAAGTGGTACTTGGTGTTTCCTGATCAAAAAATAAAATCAAAATCAAAATGTTTTATTTCACATAAACCTACATGGCCACTTATGAAACGTCAGAAGCTAGGTGCACGGTTCCAATTGGTCGTTTCCTATGGAGAAGAACCGGCAAGAAACTCCATAGTTACTCTTTTTAAAAATAATTGGCTTTTACAATGTTTCCAGATTACAGTAGGAATGGGAGGACAGCGCAGGCCTGTCAACAAGTACCAAGTACTTGATAGAATAAAAAATATCTATAGATAGCTATCACATTTAGTGTCTTCAAGTACCGAGTGATTAGGTGACTCCTGTATACAATGGTCGGTTACCATCAGGTGAACCCATGCAATATTGTGGAGCATGTTCATCAATACTGATTTTATCGTAATGTTGACAGAGGCCCCAAGTTTCGTTCATCCGATTCTCACACACTTGCTTTCACAAATAGATCTTTCCTAGAACTTTTTCAATGATATGTTAGTCTTGTACTCGAACCGTTTCGTGATGTCCGAAACATGACCAATTCTTCACCTTAAACCTATGTAATAATTGAATTAACACAATCTAACAATGTTAAATGTTTCTAAATTGTGTAGGTGACGAGTGGGAAGACAATGTTTGATTGAAACCATTAATTGTGATATCAGTATTGTACATGCTGCTTGTTTCACAATAATCAACCTTAAGGTCAAAGCTGGGCATGCTACAAATAAATTAAATCGTAACGATTGATTTTATTAAAGTACAAGAACTCCATATAGGTCAGCTGTGTGGCTCCGTAGGGACAAAGGGACCTCCATGTTTTTCTTGGAAGTGGTATAAAACACGATTAATATAAGCGAAAGGCAAGTTTCCTGAGTAAGGCGGATCCAACTTAATAGTTTTCTTAGTGGTGAGGAAACTAGTTATAAAGATGAAGAAATATGAGTAGAGTTTAGTAGTTTTATTGAAGCTGCAAGAGCTAAACATGAATATCGCTTGCAATTATATTAAGTAAATGAAATTGTTTGATAAAAAGACGGTTTCAATAGTTGTTTGCTTTGTTTTGATGTTGAGATCGAGAGTTGCATAATAATCAGCCTATAATATTCTCACTGCTGGTACACCGGCCTCCGTTCTGTGAGACGGAGTGGGACGTAATCCACCACGCGAGCCCAGTGCAGATTGGTAGATAACCATGTCTTCGAATTTTTAGTTCTAGGACATGCCGGTTTCCTCACAATGTTTTCCTTCACGGTTTTGAGTGCAGTAGTAACCCTGTGGTAACGGCAGTTCAGTTGTGGGTCGTAGGTTCGAACCCAGATTGATTTTTTACCTTGATCGATAGTAATCTAAGATAATTCGTAATTATATCCTACGTCCATCAAAATTCACTCCTCAATGCTATGATCATTGTATTGCCCACACTACGAAATCATTAGCACATTGTGTGTCATCACAGTGACAGGTAATTAGTTTACTGCCTGCGGACAGAGGCTATTGAAAAGAGTAATTAACGACTGTACATAATATAAATAATTATTATTTTGATATTTCCAGAAATAATTGTTGCTCGGTTATGTTTCTTTATTCAATTACCTACTTGTCTACAAACTAAAAGTAATTAATCAAATGTTTTGTTTGTTTTTTTATTCAGTTAGTTCATATTTAATTTTATTCACTGTTAGAGTGTCGGTAGGCCGCAAAAACATACGCGTTCATACTCTACGTATAGTCACAAAAATACAGAGAGTACAGAAGGCAATCTACATACAAAGTGCGCTCGAGCAACGCACGCGTTGACACCGCTCACGGACACGTTATCTCGGACTGGTTGGGGCTAGTGCGAGCGCGAGTGCCATCCGCTTGCGACACGCGTCTGTGAAGTGCAAAAATGGAGCAACAAAAAAATGGCTATCTAAGCTCGATTTATATAATAGTTTCCTTTTTGAATCAGTATAAAAGAAGTTACTTTTTTGTAAAGTAAATTCACGCCACCAACTATCACGTAGGTAGGTAAGTTGAAAACATGATTTTTTGTTTGTGTAGATATTGTGTTGTTTTTAGTGTCATTTGATGGGTTTAGGTCTAAGGGCTGATTTTTCAATCAACAGATAATTTTTATTCGTGGAATAAAATTGACGTCTGACAGTTTTTGTATGGAAGAACTGTCAAAAATTCAAAATTATTCCTTCGATAAAATTATCTGGCGTTGGAAAAATTAGCCCTAAAACGGGTAGAGCAAAATAATTTGTTTAAATAGGGTAATCTGTTTTGAAGTTATTACGGATTTTCGATAGTGAAAATTGACAAATGTAAAATTTTATGTTTTTGTTCTGTAAACTTTTTGTATTGTAATACTATGTTTATAGTTTTGTTTTAATAATGTAGAATAAGCTCAACAATACATCAAACAACTAGATAAGAGTGCCACTACCACAATAGTTTTTTGTGCATAAGCCAAAGTTGACAACAATAGCGCGACCGCCGAGCGTAGGTATGAAAAATGAAGTATATACATGTGATTGCCTTCTGTACTCTCTGTATTTTGTGGTGTAGTCCACCGCTGATTGGGAGCAGGCTCACAAATAGCGCATTAGAATAGAATAGAATATTCATTTATTTGCTCAGAATGTAGGTATTTACAATAAGGTGGTTACAATAATATTGAAGAATCCTTGTACAGACGCCAGCACATCAAGCTACCCAAAACTGTAAAATTTTCCCGATCAAATTTGAAATTTGACAGATTGTAGTAGCTTGAAGTGCTGCCGTCTTTACATTCTACCATTTTGGCATGCAAACATTGATGCAGCATGCATTAGATTATAGTATTTTTATCTCACGAAGCGATGCGTGCTTTATATGTGCGCAAACACGCTGTGAAGATGAGTAGCGTCAGCATGTTACCCACACGCACACATCCAACTTTGCCATTGCTTCGGACGATACCGAGAGCTCCTCCTGGGCTTACACACACATTCACACAGTGTTTTTACACTTAGCAATCACAAATAAAGCACGCGTCGCTTCGTGAGATAAAATAGTGTAGCTCGTAATAGCGTATGGTCGGTCCGGTTGCGGGAAAAAGGCTCGGTAAGTCGCCGCCGGTTAACAATACGTTTGTTGTGACCATATCCTAACTCAGATGAAGCTTCTGCACAGAATACCCATATTCCACCAGTTTTATTTAGATCCCATGTAACAAAGAGCGAGCCTATTGCCATAATACTAATTCCCTATACTAATCTATAACCTATGTCTCTTAGAGCCAGGTTTTCAAAAGCAGCTATAGTATGTTATTCTACACGAGGAAAGAAGGTGGTTTTAACACAACTTATCACTACCTCAGAGCACGGTCTCCACGGTATTTCGGTACAGTCTCGCCAGGTGTAGCGAAAAGCCTCAATAAGAACGGTGTGAGCCGCGAACACGCCCGACTTAACGGTGTTACACTGTTTGCAGAGTCCGAGTGCGAGGTACACCAAGTTCTACTTTATGGTCTGGTGTTAAAGCTTGGGAAGTGTGTTATATGGTCAAACGAATGTGGAAGTACCTGGTTGTTTTTGTTTTACTATTACGAAAAATTCTTTTTTTTTACGGTTATCGTTCATAGGAATTTGCATATTGCAACTATACGATGTGCAAGCTATGTAGTAAAATAAGTTTAAATAGTTTTTACTAAAATACACGTCGAGTCAGCATTGCCATACACTTTTCCTGTTGACAACGATGCGGACGAAGTTTTTAATGTCCTATGATTCTTTCCTCCTTTAAATACTTGTACATATTATTATTTAAAGACTGTTAGCTTTTAAATCATGTAAATATTTGTGTTTATTGTATTCAATAGGATCGTCAGCGGAAGGTTCGAACTCAATAACATTTAAGACCTCTTAATCGCCTGCTCTCTCAACGTTGTTTGCCACTTCAAACCCTTGACCTTAAGTTTCCAGCATAATGTATTTGGGCTGAGTGCTGAGATGATTATTTCACTATTTGCTCAGGTGATGATTATAGTATCATTAACATTAATTACGACCTGTGCATCGTTGTTGAACTACAACCTATCGAACCCCAGCGCAATGACATCGTCAGAACATTTCATTCCAACAGTATCTGTAAAATGACTGACACAATGCTTGGAATTTCATATTTTCAAATAACAAAAACCGTTCTCTTATAACATAAAATATGAAGTAATAAAAGTCAAACAAATATTGAAATAGGACAAGCAATTCTAAAATATTTATACAAAATAGCCTAACTCAGTGCATGTTTTGGCTCAAATGTTAGCAGTGTTTATAAAAATCGGTTAGCTTTAACAATAATGATTTAGACAGAAACAAGATGATGCTGATTATTAGGACGTATTATAAGTAGTTGTGGTAGACACAAGGGGCGTATCACATTCTAAACTAATTTTGTGTATTATTATATTAAACAGAGATAAAATTGTGACTAGGAATATAGTAAATAAACAAAAATAAAAACCCTATAAGAATCAAATCTGATGCGACTAAAACCTGCCCTCGTTCATTTGTGCCCTCCCTTAAGTAGTTTATGAAGGAATCTGAGCACGAGTGACGTAATATAATAAGAGCAGCTTTGTGCTGAGGATCGCGATGCAAAGCCTTTTATAATAACTGCACGGCCGAGTTCAGCCGGTTATTGTTGGAAGTCCCCCGAGAACGTTGGACGGCGACTTCAGTGTCTTAAAATATTTTGGTTCGTTGAAATTATTCTAGACCATTGTGTAGATAGTGGGTTTTATGACCAGGTATTTCCTTTGGGTTAAAAATTCAGTTGGGTCGTCATTTTTGACCTGTGTTAACTCGAATTCATATAAAAAAAGTATGTTATCTAAGTACTTCTGTCAAAATCACATGATCACCAACCACCTCTTTCAAGTTATCCTCATTTCATTTGAAGTCAGCGTAATAAATAATAACATCCGACTTAGCCGACATATTTTTAGGGTTCCGTACCCAAAGGGTAAAAACGGGACCCTATTACTAAGACTTCGCTGTCTGTCCGTCTGTCCGTCTGTCCGTCTGTCTGTCTGTCTGTCACCAGGCTGTATCTCAAGAACCGCGATAGCTAGACAGTTGAAATTTTCACACATGATGTATTTCTGTTGCCGCTATAACAACAAATACTAAAAACAAAATAAAATAAATATTTAAGGGGGGCTCCCATACAACAAACGCGATTTTTTTGCCCTTTTTTGCTCGATATCAAAAATGGCAACAGGTAGGCACTTGAAATATTCACAAAATACTCAGTTGTATTTTAACTTTAATAATAAATGATAAAATTAAAATAAAATAAATATTTAAGGTTGGCTCCCATACAACAAACATGTTTTTTTCGGCGTTTTTGCCTTGTGGTACGGAACCCTTCGTGTGCGAGTCCGACTCGCACTTGGCCAGTTTTTTTATATTAATTACAGCTTAATCGAATGTTTTTAATAATATCGTCGAAAAAAACTGGTATCATAATTGCTAACAAAACAAAGCTCTATAGATACCTACTATGAACATATAATTTACTCACCTATTATTTTAGGTACCTACGTAATAAGCAGTTAGGTGGTGTGAAATTATAGTTTATGTAGTGGTGTTGACGACCGGTTATCATCAACTGGAAATACCAACATCCTTTAATAATTACATATCAACTCAGGCCAAAAATAAATATTGTTCGTACTTGCTATTCTAGTTTAGTAGTCGATTTTGTAGCAAGTTAATTGAATAACGATTTTTTTTCTCACGATTTTTTGCTGAAGTTGTCGTTCAATTTTATCTAGATGATTTTATTTCTAATCCTGCTTCTCAAAAGTACATACATACATACATAATCAGCCTATAATGTTCCCACTGCTGGGACACGGGCCTCCTCTTTGTGAGAGGGAGTGGGCCGTAATCCACCACACGGGCCCAGTGCGGGTTGGTAGGTGTCACATGTCTTCGATTTTTGGTTCTAGGACATGCCAGTTTCCTCACGATGTTTTCCTTCACTGTTTTGATAGCAGTGGTGATGTCATAATTTACACAAAGTAAAGCGCCTATCTGCGTTCGAACCTACGACCAACAACTCGTAAGTCGCTGTCACCACTTGGCCACCACTGCTCTTCTCACATAATTATGCTGGATATTAAATATTTTAGGCGTTTTTATAATGTTACCACTTTTTATAGGCTTGTAGAAAAATTAAGCATCAAAGTTAATTAGTCTTTTGATTAGGAAAACCCGAAAAATATTCGACATTTTATTGATCAAAAAATAAGATGTTCGCCCAATATAGTAACACTATAAATTAGTCGTCACTCGAATTAATATAAATTATGATTCACGACATTATAAATAACATAGAACCATTATACGGTTCAAACAGGTTGATTAACTCATCATGATGATAATGATAAGGATTGAGTCATTAACGACAGGAAATGCCTCGCTGATTCACAAACAAGATCATTAGATCATTAAGGAATATTACACATGGACGATTTTGATCAAAATGATGAAAATCGCATAATCGCATGCCAGTATTTTGAAATGATTGTTGATAATATGAAAGATGAAGGTAGAATGGTAAATGGGAATGATAAAATGATGTGATCAAGCTTGGGAGCGTTTAAACATTTACTGAAGTGAGTCTGGGATGATGCATTCAAAGGGAATAAGTAAAAGGAGCAGGCTAATTAAATTAATATGACCTCTCAAGTTCCGCTAATGAGACACAATTGGTTTTCTATTGTATCGTGCCACATGTAGTACGCGTGGGGCTTGACCGGTTAAATTAATTGGATGTCCACCATAATCAGCCTACAATGTTCCCACTGCTGGGACACAGGCCTCCTCTCGGTGAGAGGGAGTGGGCCGTGATCCACCACGCAGGCCCAGTGCGGATTGGTAGATGTCACATGTCTTCGAATTTTTGGTTCTAGGACATGCCGGTTTCCTCTCGATGTTTTCCTTCACCGTTTTGAGAGCAGTGGTGATGAAATAATTTACACAAAGTAAAGCGCCTGTCTGGGTTCGAACCTACGACCTACAACTCGTAAGTCGCGGCCGTTACCACTTGGCCACCACTGCTCTCTGCTCTGCACTGCCGTTACCAATTGGATGTCAATGTCAGTAAATATTTTCTTAAGTGGATAATTCAGAGTCCCAACAAAAGAAAGGTATTTAAATATTTTACTTTCATGTTCATGGAAATTTTAACTCATCAATTTTTATTTTTTATATTTTCCGGTCCACCATAATGAACTATTTGCTCAGCAAACAAATTGTAATTGTAAAACAGTAGATAATATGCTGTCCTTTATTGCACCCGACAATATTATACCACTTCGTTAATTTGACAGCACCAGCGCAAAGATTGAAGAGGTTATCTATGGTAGTGGAGCAGAAATTAATTAGATAACGATTTATAAATTTAATATCATACAGCTCCTTAGAGAAGCTTACTAATACGACCCAAATTAATTAGAAAGCAAAACCTAATAACAGCTAAATAGATTAGTTTATGCACACTACAATATTAATTATAACAATTATAATTGCTCCTAAAAGCAATTGCCCATTGCTAGTCTAATAAGATTAATCATTAATTAATTATTACTTTATCTAACAATATTTACTCCGAACTCGAACATGGAAATTGAAAATAATGGAAGTTGCTTATGAACGCTTTAATCTTAGATTAAATTGAGAAGATTTTATTCGAAAACAATATTATTATTCATGGAAATATTATTATTAGAAAGATTATTATCTATAGGTACTAATATTATAAAGAGGTTTTGTTTGTTTGTTTTTAAGTTTGTATGTAGGGGATGATCACTGGAACTAAAAGTAGGAACTAAAAAATTCTTTATGCATTTAATAGCCCAATTCTTGAGGAAGGCTATAGGCTATTTAACATCACGCTTTGACCCTAAGGAACCCAGTACCTAAAAAAAGTTATTAAAAAAAATAAAAAAAACCCGACTGCGGTAAAAAACTTAAGTTAAAAAAAAACTGAAAAGCTAAAAACAAGCCCATTTTAAATTAAATAAAAGTTGGAAGCAGGCGGGACCCATTTGAATTTGAAAATATAATAAAAATGGTATGGGGTCCCGCCTGCTTCCAACTTTTATTTAATTTAAAATGGGCTTGTTTTTAGCTTTTCAGTTTTTTTTTAACTTAAGTTTTTTACCGCAGTCGGGTTTTTTTTATTTTTTTAAATAACTTTTTTTATTTCCAGCTTTTTAGTTTACAAATTTGAAAGATTTCGCAGACGATTTAGTTCTTGGTAGGTGTTTTTTTGCGATTTGTCACTTCGAATTGCTTTTAAGTATATATGTTGTATATATTTTTGTAATCACCTTTTAAAACCCTTTATTTTGATACCCCACTCGATAGGTTTTGAAAAAAAAAATTTTATATGGCGTCCAGTAGTCGCCATATTGAATTTTCACAAACGTCATGTCTTTAGTGACACTCGCCGGACTAAGAGGAATCGAGTAACGTGTGAATCATAAAAATCGGCCCAGGCGTTTGGTCTGTATAGTGCTTCAAAGGAACATATAAACATACATACATACATACATACATAGGCTGATGAACACATTACCACTCCTTTGCGTCGCGCAGTCGGGTAAAAAGAAAAAAAATCAGAAAGAATGCTAAGCGAAAACGAACTGATAGCACGTGCTGGTGATGCAAAGCGACGGGATGGGTCAGGGAAACAAGAATTAGCAGAAGCTAGTTCCATGTAATCCTGCTAATCGATAAAAGCTTGACATTCCATGTAGGTTCTTACATTTAAACGATCAATCTATAGAAGATACTGTGCTCTAAGCAAACTGTCAGTAAAGTTAGTCAGTTCAATAGTCACAGGCAGGCAGCGTAAAGCCAATCAAACATGCCAACGGATCAGGATGTGTAACTACAGTGCGTTATTTGCGTAGCGCAAACGCAACGCCAAATTCAATATGGTGTCGCTCATTCTGGTTACACTTGTGCAGTTTTTTATCGTGATTAATTCTATCACTGCAGAGCAAATCTATCTATATAAAAGAAAGTCGTGTTAGTTACACTACTTATAACTCGAGAAAGGCTGAACCGTTTTGGCTGAAAATTGGTGGGGAGGTAGCTTAGAACCAGGAGACGGACATAGGATACTTTTTATCTTTTTTCTTTTTTTTACTTATAGGAGTAGGGTAAGAGTAGTGTAGGAGTAGGTTAGGAGTAGGGTAGAAGTAGGGTAGGAGTAGGTTAGGAGTAGGGTAGGAGTAGGTTAGAAGTAGGGTAGGAATAGGGTAGGAGTAGTGTAGAAGTAGGGTAGGAGTAGTAGAGTAGGGGTAGTGTAGGGACAGGAGTAGGACACCACGCGAAAGAAGTAGCGCCGGGCAGCTAGAAATAATTTATATTGCAAAACAACGTTTGCCGGGTCAGCTAGTAATTCATAATCTCAAAGAAACGCTTGCTCACACAATATCGCACTAGTCACAACTCCAAGTTTCCTCACGATATTTTTTATCATCGACGATAAGTCAGGTCTAAATGATTGATTTAAAAATTACCAATTAATTAAGTTGAAAAAAATCACGTTCCTAATTACCATATTTGAACTCACAACTTCATGATTTATTCCAAATGGATGACATTATAATCCAAATGGACAGGCAATAGTCATTCTTCATATAAAGATAAAATCCCTAAAAACGCCAAGTTGTAGAATACTTACAATAATGACCAGTTCAAGCGGAAACTTAGTCCAACGAACTTCATGATGTCATAGATTGTTTAGTAGTAAATCGGTATGATCACCCAACATTCTTAGTATTCGCAAAGATACCATCAGTATGTATCAAGTTCCGGTTCATTCTAATCTACGTCATTTTGGAACCTTGGACTGTATGTAGAAAATACCAATGGCAAAAAACATTGACATGCCGTATGGCTGTGCAAAAAGTGTGTAGCAATTATTTGAAAATATTTAATGTAATTGACAGGCTATTATTTCCTTGGAGTATTGTATAAATTATAGTTGTTTTGAGATTTAATTATTTGTATCGTTGCCTTTCTTTTTATATGCCTTTTAGCGACCTGCCCAGGCAACTCACTTGCAGTTTAGGTATTGCGAAGCTGATATTCTGTTCACGACACGTTGTGCACAAGTTTCAAGCAGTAACCTAACAAAAAGTACTAGGCTTGCATGACTTCAAGATAGTATTTAATTAGTTTTATTAAGTACTTCTTTTTGTATGTATTTACATAATGTATCTAATAGACTATATCCATCAGGAATAATCTTTAATATACCTTACAAATAGTAAAAAAAAATTCAAATAGTAGCGGTGCTTCTGAAGATTTGCCTGCACATAAACACCAAGTCACAAAATTCGCTCTCTCTCACCATAATATTAGAAAATATTTACATACGTAGGTATCAATGGAGTCCGTCTCCTTAGCCAATTACAATATCCTAATAGATTTTTTATATATAATAATTATATTTATCAAAATCGAAATTAGCCTTATAACGAACTCAGCATTCATTGTCTTGATATTGAATCTTATTTATTATTACATTATTGCTAGCAGGTAATTAACAATACAATACATATCCCAACACATCGAGCGAACACGGCAAGCACAATCTTCATTTTAGCGTAACGATGGCAAAAGTTCAAACATCTTTGGCCCAAAATTGAACAGCGCGAACTCCGCTCACAAGCACAATTAAGTGACGATATAAATTTATTAGGTCAGCTTTCTACACAATGATTGACACTTAGCTAATTGCTCACCTTGATAGAAGCATGTCATGATCGTTTAATGTTTATGTCCCATAGGTATAATGTATAAGTTCTTTTTAGACTTCATACAAGTAGAAATAACAGAGAGCAGTGTTGACTCGCGACTTACGAGTTAGAGGTCATAGGTTCAAACCCAGGCACATTACTTTGTGTAAATTATTTCATCACCACTGCTCTCAAAACGGCGAAAGACAACATCGTGAGACAACCGGCATGTCCTAGCACCAAAAATTTGAAGACATAAATGCTAACCTAACCTAACCCGCACTCCCTCTCACAGAGGGGAGGCCTGTTTCCGAGCAGTGCGAACATTATAGGCTGATTTTATAAGTATACCTAATAATTTGGCATATTTTTGACCTTGATGTACATATGCGAGACTTTCTTTAAAAACAAATTCGACTTTCACTCCCAAATGAACAAACTTTTAAGAACAGAACAAAAACTGAACAATGAAAACTTCGTAACGACTAATTTTCTTTATCGTCGAGTACTTTGTCTTTTATTGCGAATACTAAATTCTATTACAATCAGTAGACACTGGAGAGTTTTCGTAAAATGCTATTAACAACTTTTTGAAACGATAAAATTAAAATGTCTGAAAAGTTTTTCGGGTCACGGTATACCAAAACTTGACGAGCTGCGTCAAACTCGATTTCATTTTTTTCGGTGACTTCAAAATTTTCTGCGGTATTTCTAATTTAATTAACATTGAAATAACTCTTGACTTTGAAGTTTGTAGTACCTAGGTCTCGAAACTTACCTTTTCACATTTAGAAATTTAATAGATTCATGAAATATTCAAAGAATTTTTTTTCTTAATCAAATTAATCAATGTTTTATTTCAATATTTCACAATGGTTTTTTCTTACTAACAATATCTATACATAATCTATCTATGGAGGCCAACAGTACCTACATTTTGCATAGAAATTATATTTAAGCCACCATCTGGCCGAGTTTTTTACTTAAATAACTCATTTAATTTTAAATATACAAAGGAACGAACTTGTACCCTCAAAAACGTGTAACCCCCCCGGTCGGTAAATACCCCAGTGATTTACTTGAACAATTTGCATACATATCACATTGCTACCGTTTCAAATGCTGAAGTATATACTTGGACCTTATAATATATTAGGTGGAGTGCCCCTCGGTTAAGAATACCGTATATATTTTCCTTTGTAGATATCGAAATATCTGTCTTAACAATTTTCAGTTTTCTTTGTTTGTTGTGTCCTCTTACAGCTTATTCAATTATGTCGGTTGGTCGAACAAAGGATTACACACACACAAACAATAATGCCTAACTGTTCTGCGGTGAATCCACATCTTATACTAATATTATAAATTTGAAAGTAACTCAGTCTGTCTGTATGTTACCTTTTCACGCCTAAACCACTAAACGGATTTCGATAAAATTTGACAGAGAGATTGCATCCCGGGGAAGGACATAGGATAGTTTTTATAGACATATCTTGCGGGCGAAGCCGCGGGCGCAAGCTAGTGTTTTATATAAACATATTTTCATGAATATCTATTGAAATACCTGTATTTTTCATTGTACCCCTGTTTAGGAAACAGGTGACTCGACACGCATGGGTAGCAACTACATATGAATAACCCAAGCCTTGATAAAGATATAATCTAGTCAGAAGGTGATAGAGGAGACCAAAGTGCGCCAAACATACATTTAAATAACAATAGTAGAAATGGAGTTCGGCAAGACACCAGGCGAGGCAGGCTGATGACAGGTGAAGTAAAAGTCCAAGATCTAGGTGCGAAGTGTCGGTCGTCCGGTGGCGATACGGGTGGACGACATTGATTCCATCGCCGGTAGAACCTTAGGAGATGGGGATGGGCCACATGAAAAGAAAGGCTAGCGGTAGGTGAAGTCTGGTTATGGATGATGATGAGTAGTAGACAGGCTATTTCAATACAACCGAAGTGCATATATAAATCTCTAATATTAAAAGGTCGTCAATAAATAAGAAAAATTTACACGTAGGCGACGAATAGGTATGTAGATATAAGACTGCCCACACGCGATTAACTTTTGTATGATATAAGTGTCTATTTGCTGACATTATACTGATATTTCCGCGACCGATGAAGAATCTATCTTGTTCAGTTAATCGGATTAGAACTTCTTCCTGAAATTGTCCAATAAGATACACTGGACATTGTTTCCTTCTTTTCTCTTGTATCGGCAAGAATTAAGCACAGCTATGGTGATTACGCAATCGCGTGTATGTGATTGTGTACTTATTCATTTTGTGGTTTCATTATATGTCAACAACCTGCCCGTACGGCCTATTTTGATGCAAAACTGGATGTTATTAATAAAAATAAACATACATATTACTGGATGTTGTAACTGTTGTTGTTTGTGTTGTCAAAATATTGAATTACATTTTTTTTTTAAACTTCAATGGCCAAAAGCTTACACAGGCTGTCAATCGATCTAGTAATTTGGGAGAAAATTCCGCGAAACTCTGCTGGAATGTGAAACAATGTGTTTTATTAGGTTAGTTTAGTCAGTTCTTGTCCTAAGAATTTGAAATAATAATTAATTTGTTTAAAGGTTCACACTTACGCATTAAAATGTTATTAAAATTATACTCTATATTCAAATCAACCATAGACTTTTAAAAAGTTAGGGACATAATTTTTGTGGCAAAATTGGGTATCTACCAATTTACATTGCCCGTATATTAAAATCATAACTTCTTCTTTTCGAGTAGATGGTATTTTTTTAGGGTTCCGTACCCAAAGGGTAAAACTGGACCCTAGAACTAAGACTTCACTGTCCGTCTGTCACCAAGCTGTATCTCATGAACCGTGATAGACAGTTGAAATTTTCACAGATGATGTATTTCTGTTGCCGCTTTAACAACAATACTAAAAACAGAATAAAATAAATATTTAAGGGGTCTCCCATACCATAAACGTGTTTTTTTCATCGTTTTTGCCTTGTGGTGCCTACGGATCCCTGCGTGTGCTAGTCCGACTCGCACTTGGCCAGTTTCTTTCTTTATATTACGTTTAAAGAGTTGGGCTCAGGCGGAGGCCACGCCAATTGCGGCATCAGTGGAGTATTTTAGGTCCTCAGAGGTGGAGGCGTATGGACACTTTGGATACTTCACCATAGTTATGGGACATGGTGTGGTCAGTAGCACCGCATTCGCACTGTGTGTCGGTGGGATCTATAATCCCACATTTTACTAGATTGTGCTTTCAGCGGCCTACTTGAGTCCGCAAATCATATCTGTCTTTCTTTGACAGTAGTATGAAATGGCTATAACCCATAGTGTGTTAATTTGATAAGCAATATATTCCCTGACTGTATACCCATAACCTGGGTCCATCGTTTAGTCTGTGCTAGTGTTTTTTTGGCAAGTATATTTTTAATATCAGAAAAATTCAATCTCCGAATCATTCATTCATTCATTCATTCAGAAAAATTCAATCTCCGAATAATTAAAAATTCATAATTTTCAATAAAAATCGTGCTTTGCTTACAAAATACCAAAAAAAATTATCAAAAACTTTTAAAATTGTATTTACTTTGAAAATTTATAACCTGTAAACGGATATTGCTAGTTCAACCGCCCTTCGGCCATTCGAGGGGACAAAATAATTACTTTAATATTCTCCCCAGACTGTTCGATAACTCGATTTATTTGAGACTAGAGGCCTGAAGTACCAGTTTCATGAAGTATTTATGTTGTGTAAAATGGTCTAGCAAACATTTATTGTAAAATAGATATACAGGGTGTGTCGTAAATAGTGGTCCAGAGTAAAGGAGTCGGTAACACTGTATTCTTATGTGTCACATACCGAAATTTTAACCATTTTAATTTATGGGTCTCCGAAAAAAAAAAGTTGTGTTTTAAAATTTCTGTACCTTGCTTCACGAATTTGGCTGGAATTTCAACAAATATCAATACTTTTTAATTCTGTTTTTATTTTTTTTATTTAATGTATAAAAAGAAATTCCAGTGACATAAGAATACAGTGTATCGATTCCTTTACTCTGGACCACTATTTACGACACACCCTGTATAATTTGTATGTTGCCTTTTTTGCCCTTTATACCACTCTTCTGAATTGCCGGTCTTCCAAAATCATAGGGAGGTCCTTTGTGCAGTCAGCATAAGCATAATCATTAATCAGCCTATAATATTCCCACTGTTGGGACACAGGCCTCCTCTCGGGGAGAGGGAGTGGGCTGTAATCTACCACGCGGGCCCAGTGCGGTTGGCAGATGACAAATGTCTTCGAGTTTTTTAGTTTTAGGACATGCTTTTGCGCAGTGTCAAATGTCATTTCAGAAAATATTAGTTTTTCTGGGAGGCGCACTGTGAGATTGTCTCTTGATTTTTCTGAAAAGCAATATTTTAATTCTGAGCAAGCCTACTTTAAAATATATATGTAAGAACTAGAAGAGCAAAGTAACAGTGGTACCATGATGAATCGTATATTACGACACGTCGCTCCTCCAACTTGGTTGTACGAGCCTGTTGTGTTTGAGGCAGAACAAAAGCCACCCCTTCCCCTCTTCTACGCCAATAACTATAATTAACTTATCAATTAAAAACATTTCAACAGTCGCCTAACAACACAGTCATCAGCCCAAAAACATGTCGCGTGAAATGTTTCTTGTTATAAACATCAAATTATAAAATAAAGGAGCGATAAGGTGTTCGTGCTATATATAATCTGTGGGTCGAATGTACTAGGAGAACAAAAACGTAAGTTGGTGGGTAATTTTCCTCACTGTTCATTTCCTCAGTGTGTTAGACGAGTGGGGTCACACTCCGCCATTTTGTGATTTATTTTTGAGTGTTATAGTAATTATTGGGTTGGCAAATTGGTTAGGTTATGGCGTTTCGTGTTGGTATATCAAACACCAAGGAACATATAAAGGTAGGTAGAATTACGTAGTAATATTGTTAGTTATTTCTCGGATTTAGTTGTTGGATAAAAATGTTAAAATACAAAAATCCAAGTCTACGATATTCAAAGTGAAGATTAAGAATGCAAGAAAGCACTGAATACTAAATCTGTTCATGAAATAGTTTCTGGAAAGACATGGGGTTATGACAGTGTATCCCAACCAATAGTAGAACAACTGTGTTCAATAAAACACAACATAGAACCCAATGAAACAAAAACTGTCATCAAAAGACATCTTCATGAAAGAACACCAACCGTGAATAGAAATAAGCTTTAATAAAAATAAGTTTTAATATAAAGTAAACGGGAATGTAAATATAGGTAACGATCGAGCCTCAAACGTGACCTGGCTGCAAGAAACCACAGATTTCGGCTACATATACCAATATCCGGCTTTTATTACATTTAAATTATTCTATCTTATCGAGCATGAGTTTTATCAAGCGATGTTTTTATGCTTCACGTTATTTTTACGATGAAAGAAAAACAATTGGTTCGAAGATGGGATTACGATGTTACGTTTGCGATATGAGATAGAAGCGTTGACGTGACTGCGATCTGGATGCAGTCATGTTTTTTAAACACGCCGTGTATAGAATTCACGATAAGATTGGTACTGACACTTTCACTCTTATTATGGAATTGGATTGCGTTCAATTTGTGAAGACAAACCTGTTAAATATTTATTTTATACTAGCTGACCCGGCGAACTTCATACCGCCTCAGAATCAATAAATACAAAATGTATGATATAATGAATTATCTTCATTGTTTTCTTTTTCGTTTTTATTTCCCTACTAGCTGCGCCCCGCGGTTTCACTCGCGTAAATGTGGATCCCGTGGGAATATCGGCATAAAGAGTAGCCTATATGTTAATCCAGGTTGTCAGCTACCTCCATACCAAATTTTATCCAAATTGGTCCAGCCGTTTGAGCGTGAAGAAGTAACAAACATATAAACACACACACACACACACACACTCACACTCACACACACACTCACAAACTTTCGCCTTTATAATATTAGTGTGATGTTAAAATTAAATATTTATTCTGCTTTTCGGCGCGGAGATAAATCCAACAAATCAAAGATCGAAAACATCGGTCCAGCTGTTCTTGAGTTATAAATGATAACCGACTTTGTTTTATTTTTATAGAAGATAAAGTAAAAAAACTGGCCAAGTGCGAGTCGGACTCGCACACAAAGGGTTCCGTACCACAAGGCAAAAACGCCAAAAAAAAAACATGTTTGTTGTATGGGAGCCCCCCTTAAATATTTATTTTATTTTAATTTTATTATTAAAGTTAAAATAGAACTGAGTATTTTGTGAATATTTCAAGTGCCTACCTGTTGCCATTTTTGATATCGAGCAAAAAAGGGCAAAAAATTGCGTTTGTTGTATGGGAGCCCCCCTTAAATATTTAATTTATTTTGTTTTTAGTATTTGTTGTTATAGCGGCAACAGAAATACATAATTTGTGAAAATTTCAACTGTCTAGCTATCGCGGTTCTTGAGATACAGCCTGGTGACAGACAGACGGACAGACGGACAGACGGACAGACGGACAGACGGACAGACGGACAGACGGACAGACGGACAGACGGACAGACGGACAGACGGCCAGACGGAAAGACGGACAGACAGCGAAGTCTTAGTAATAGGGTTCCGTTTTTACCCTTTGGGTACGGAACCCTAAAAACTAACAGCCGTAATCATAAAAATCCGGTAACATCACTATGTGATTTGGGAGACAATAAAACAGGCAACGATATACCCGTTAAAATTCAAGATACATTTCTTCTCGCGCAATATTTGCTCTTAAAAATTCCAGAGGCAAACGTAGTAGGTAGCTGTGCCCGCTCAGTATTAAAGAAATAAACTTCACTTTTTTAATGCCTAACTTTATTAAATAAAATAAAAGCCATATTTCTAGCATGTAGTGTGATTCGACGCTGCGCCGCGAATACACAAAGTGGGTCAACACGACCGACTGCCGCTTACACGAAAAGTTTTCAGTCTATTGACGACATGGAGAATCAAGGCTTGAGTGTTTTGATTTGCATAGTAATGTGGGAATTAAGATGGAAGTAGGTATAAAGCATTCGCAGAAAAAGTACATTGAAAGAAATAAGCAGTTAAACAAAAATGAATAAACATTGATCTGAACTGCTTTATTCAGTTCCATATGAGCCTAACGTTCATAACAGTATTTTTAGGGTTCCGTACCCAAAGGGTAAAAATGGAACCCTATTACTAAGACTTCGCTGTCTGTCCGTCTGTCTGTCTGTCACCAGGCTGTATCTCAAGAACCGCGATAGCTAGACAGTTGAAATTTTCACAAATTATGTATTTCTGTTGCCGCTATAACAACAAATACTAAAAACAAAATAAAATAAATATTTAAGGGGTGCTCCCATACAACTAGGTAACGCGATTTTTTTGCCCTTTTTTGCTCATGACAGGAAACTTTAACGTTTTAAGTAGCTAAACGGTCACAAAATTAACAGTTTTATTCATTTGGTTATATCGTTCAAACAATTGAAATTTACTTACATTACAGTAATGGTGGTTTTCATTTTTTTTGTTGTTTTTTTCAGTAAATAGTATGTTCAATCATTAAAGGTTAGTCTGTGTGGTGCCGGACTTAAAGAATAGCACCACCCCATACTTCCCGTGGGTGTCGTAAAAGGCGACTAAGGGTCGTACCGGAGAATCAGCAGCGTTCTCTATATATTCCACCACCATACTATACTGCGATCGCCAACCCGCCTGCCAAGCGTGGCGACTATGGCAAACCCCCGCCTCTTGGGGGAGGCCTATGTCCAGCAGTGGACGTCTTTCGACTGAAATGATGATCATTAAAGGTTACTGTTTTACAAACATTTCTTCTTACTGTATAAAGTCAGTAAGTCTTAATGAAATCGCTTTAATGTGTTGTAGTAAGAAATTATTTTTTTCAGTGCATGTTATGATTCATGATGGACTCACTCCTTTTACTCAGTGATAGAGGATGTAAGTTTATCAAAGCAGATTGCTCCTTTTTACCCGACAGCGTCAGCAAAGACAGTTGGCTGGGAAGTAATTTTAGTTCAGTCCCAGTAGATCCACCAACTTCATCAGACTGCTTGAAAAGTGATCTTGTTTTGAACGTTTTAGTTGCAGACGGGTTTATTTTTTAGCTGAGCCTTCAAAATATGCTGCTGAGTATAAGCTAGTTATTTCGGATTTAGAACGATTGCCTAATAACCTTCACAACCCGAACTTACCAAAACCCTTTTTTTTTACAAAATTTTTAGCCTTCACTTTCATTGGAACTAAATAGTATAATCAGCTTAAAACTTTCCCACCGATGGGGCACAAGACTCCTATCTGCGAAAGGGAGAGGTACGGCCCTCTCTCACTCACAGAGAGGAGGCCTGTGCCCTCCATCCACCACGCGGGCCCAGTGCGAGTTCGTTTTCATTAGGACTGCGGAGACAAAACTTCAAAGTCTTATTCGACGAGAAATTCAAAGCATTATTATATTCTTTCAAGAAAAGGAAAGCCTCTGGAGATTCTGAAAACACACAAGGATTAAAGAAAGAAAAAGACAAAGAAAAAGATAATATTGAATTTCCTCGCACGATTACTTTTTGCCTTTAACCCAAGAATATCTAGGAAAACTGGCCTTATCTTTTGAAACAATGTTGTGATAGTTTGTACGAGTAACTATGCTATCGATGTTAATGAAACTATAAAATCACCGGGCGGAGATTAAATGACTAATATTTGGCGACCGGATAGTAGATACAATGTAGGAACCCGTTTGAGGGGTCCTATATAGTGTTAGTATTCTATTAAAATTGGGACCTTTAAGTGATTTTACGAGCATTTTACGACGATTGGAACTATTTTATGTGTTTGATCTTTAAATGGTGTAAGTTTATATTTTGATTTCATATTTTTGGGACCAGACAGTTGGATGATATGAGGTTTATGAAATAAAAAAACCGGTGAAGTGCGAGTCGGACTCGCGCACCAAGGGTTCTGTACAAATTTGTAGGTATGTAACTACAAATTTACGATTTTCGGATATTTTCCTTTACATGACATTGCTTCTTGCCAAATTTCTTGATTCTAGGTTGGTTAACGGGAAGTCCCCTATAAGTTTTGATTCCCTTGCGAGGGTCAAAATATACGGCATAAACGGAACATAAACGCCCGTATCTTTTGACTGCGTTGATTTAGAAGTTTTATTTTTTCACAGCTTCAAGGGATTGCAGCCCTGAGTACCTATTCGATATTAATTTCAACTTGATAGCTCCACGCGTTCCTGAGAAAAAGGATCTTGACAGACGGATAGACAGGCGGACAACGAAGTGATCTTATAAGGGTTCCGTATTTCTTTTTGAGATACGGAACCCTAAAAAGATATACCTAAGTATCTTGTTTTCGACTGTTTATGATTTATTCCGAAATATATTTTTACACGGTATAAGTCTCAAAGAATCTAATTCCAAAATTAGATCAATGTTAGCGTTTGGAAGTTTTTACTTAAGATTTCCTAAGGTAAGTTCTGAAAAAAGATCGTTCAATAGAAAAATACTGTTATGTATTACAGATGCGTAGGATCTAAGGTGGGTCTTCGATTCATAACAATAAAATCTTCGTCGATAAACCTGTATTTATAGTGTATTTATAACCCAATCGATATTACAGCTTTATTAAAAGTTTATGGTCAGCAATATAAATAGATTAGCTTATTTTCTGGTCAGTATTTATGGTATTTGCTCAGCTTGTCCAATAGAAAAACATAGTATCTTTTAGACTCTTTTTTTCGACCAATCGTTCAATTTATTCTATTTCAAAAAAACATAGTATCTTTTAGACTCTTTTTTTTCGACCAATCGTTCAATTTATTCTATTTCTTGATCCTTGTTCAAACGAAACTTTTCCTTTGAATAAAAGCAAGAAAACTGTTCGGAGCATCACAAAAAGTTTGACAATCGACCTTTACGAACTATCAACATTTGTTTGTTAAACAAATCATATCCAATACACATCAAAGAGCATTTTGCTGAAGTTGGCATGTTTACTGGCAATATTCATGTTCCTACTTTTTACCAAAACTACTCCGTGACGGAGTAACAAGGAATATAGCGTGTTGCTCAAGGCACCACAATTTGTATGAGTGGAGGGCGCGTGAGCAATTATAGACATTATAATTTCTATGTTTAGAACGAGAATCGCGTGACGGGAAATGAGGAGAATTTTTTGAGGGTACGTAATTATATTCGTATTTAGGATGTGGTTTATTGGATAACATCGAACATGTGTAAGTGTAGGTCATGATTTTTGGTAATAACGGTAGTAATATTTTAGGTACATCCTTGAGTTTTCAGTATATCAGCGTACTGTCATGCAATCAACTGCAAATTTTCTACTTGGTTACTTACGTTACGAATTCACGGTTTTAAGAAGAGTGTATTTCGCTATTTCTCAAGAATATTATTACTTTAAATTGTCACTTTGATCAGTGTTTTGGAAGTGATATTTTCTATGCAATCGATTTATGCTTCTACGAAAATAATGGTGACCAATTGAATTGAAGATTTTATAAAACAACACAAACAAGTTACACTTTTTCTAGTATTGAGCTAACACCGGTATCGTAATCAAACGTCAACATCGATCGATTCGTGCAAAGAGCATTAATTTATAAACTTTCAATAATATTTTTGTATTGCCCTTGTATTAAGGGCGAACAATTTCTAGTGTCTTCTCAGCGAGGATCGTGACCCATCTTCTTGATATGTTGTTCTCTGATCTGTGTCAAACAATATATTAATAGTAATCTTTTCTTCAACAGTGCCAACATCAGACGTACAAGGAGTGCTGGGCAAAAAGGCTTCACTACCGTGCGACATCCAGCCACTGCACTCTGACGATGACGTAGTGATGGTGCTCTGGTTCAAGGAATCTGATGGGGATCAGCCGCTGTACAGGTAAGGATATCAAGCATTAAATTTTGAGCTTTTTTAATTAATTGCTTAGCGAAAATATAGGATAATGTAAATAACTGTAACGCATTTCAGCCCCTATCTTCTTCTTCGTGTCGCTGGCACGACTGTATTTTAAATCTTGTTTTCCCAAAACTTTGCCACTTCCACGGCGTTTCGGTGGCAGTGCATATGCCGCTTTGACTGCATGGTTTGGAACACAGAGGGCAGGATAGCAGGTGGAGCATGGTTTGTGACATAGCTCTGCAATCACACCCTTCTGCCGTTCCGTCAAGGTAGCCCCCCCACTTTACCAGGTTAGACTTACATCTTCCCACTTGTGTCCGGAGACGGTTCAGCGACTTCCAAGTTGGCCACGGAAGGTTACACCCTGCAGGGAGATGCTCCTTTGGTGGTAGGTAGTGAGTAGGAGGGGTAAGAGTATCCTGCCACAGTTTGCAACGGGCGTCGGCCGGGTTTCCTGACAGAGATGCTGCCGATTTCAAGAAGCTGTGTCTGCTTTTTAGCCGTTGCGTTGATAGCTGTGCGCCAGATAGTGGGTGTCTCGTATCAGATTCCTTTAGGGTATGCCCTATAGGGTAGATGCTTCTGCTCTTAATGGGAGGTGCTAATCATTGATTTATTTGTTTGTGATTTCTCACCATTTAAACTAGGCAACAATGTTTTTATCCACTTTAGTGTTACACCTTTGTCTGTTAGCAAGCTTATTTAGTTTAGTAACAAAAGTAAAAGTAATTGTGTCTCATTAGTGACAGTTAGAGTTTCATGAAGATTCCTTGTTAACTATACATTTAAAATATACAACTACACATTTTTAATACAGTATTTGCTCACCGCGTGGTGGATTACAGCCCACTCCCTCGCGAAGAGTGGAGGCCTGTGTCTCAGCAGTGGGAACATTATAGGTGGCTGATTCTGACTCACCGCCATTTTGCGATGCTTAGAGGAGCCCTATGGCCAGCAGTAGATGTCTTTCGGCTGATAAATGATGATGATTATGATGATGACGAGTCACCTTTTGGTGTAGGTAATAAGAATTTGTATAACATTACAATCATCTGCCTAGCCTTTTCCCAACTATGTTGGGGTCGGTTTCCAGTCTAACCGGGTGCAGCTGAGTACCAGTACTTTATATAGAGCGACTGCCTATCTGACCTCCACAACCCAGCTTCTGGGTATTACGAAACCCCTTTGTAAGACTGGTTGTCAGACTTTCTGGCTTCTGACGATCCGTAAAGACTGTCAAAAATCCACGAATGACAATCGGGAGCAACAGCTTAATGTGCTTTCCGAAGCACGGAGGGGTCTTGGTATGTAATAATGGTCACCCATCCACGGATCAGCCGCGGCAAGCGTAGCTTAACCTGATTGATCAACCCGTGTAGCTCTTATTACTTAGCCACAAGCCCCTCAATAAAATATAATAACATAACCAATCGTACTAATCGATAATGAATGTCAAAGGTAGTTCGGTTCAAATCCTAACTAAATCGAAACATATTGACCCTTCTCGAAAAGTCAACTACTTATAATAAATTATTCAGGAAGAGTATCTGCAAATAGAAGTCACAAACGTCAATACGGCAGTAAAATTACTACGAAGTGATGGTTATGTACTGTCGACACATAGAATACTGTTTATTCTATCAACATGGAACACTTTAACTAATGGTAACGTAGGTAGGTACACGAATTGATGATATCGGTGTACCTAATATTAGTAGTACTAAGTTTGTAGGTGATTGGGTTATTGTGGTATAGAGGTATAAGGAGCAGGGTGTAAAGTTCACGTATACTCTATGGAAAAGGAGGACCGACCAGACGGGTGTTGTGTCTGGCGGGCAACTGCCCGATGATTCATGTCGGCCCGTTGTATCTACATATACTAGTTACGCGGTAAACTCTGCTTGCGAGATGCAGGATTTTGCGTGACGTCAGTATGACGGGTTGTTCTCATGTACCGTTGTAGATGCACAAGAAATTAGAGGCCTATGTCCAGCATTGGGTGAAGTCGGACTATGGATGATGAAATATTGAACAAAGAGTTGATTGTCATAATCAGAACACTTGGCCATTAAATGGCCTTTTGTTGTTAATAACAGATGGGGCCAGGAGCTGCTTTCAGTAATTCGTTTTACAGCTAATCCGAACTTCATAATAATGATGTGTTTACCTAGAAATTGAACGTGTAATAACACGTTCAATTTCTAGGAATTTATTTAGAGCTGAAATCCGCACTAAATAAATTCTTGCAATAAGTAAATAAGAGCAGTTGCATAGTATCTTTTGACATATTGATAGCAATGATTACAACTAAGCAGTCCGCCTCTGTACATTTATGTGCTTGAAGTATTAAATAAATAAATAAACTAAGTGCTAAAATTAAAGCAAAAGTCTAAAAATTCATCAATATAAAATCAGCCAAAAGCTGCCCACCAGCCCACTGCTGGACCTATCCTCATCATCATTTCGGCCAAAAGACATGCACTATTAGACACAGGGCTCCCCCAACAGTCGTTACATTAACCTGGCCTGTGCTTCTCGTATCCAGTGGGTACCCGCGATGCTGGACCTACAAACATTGATGATATAATCTAATACAAATTTGATTTATTTATTTATCTTTACAGATATCATTTTTTTAATAATATTTTAATACAATTTAATATTTTCTTTCCATCAGCTACGACATCAGAGGCCGTTCCATCAACCAGCCGAAGCTCTGGTCTTCCCCCACTGTCTTCGGGAACCGCGCCTTCTTCCGAGGAAGTGCCACTCCCGCAGTCCTGATGGTCGACAATGTGATAGCCAGTGACGCTGGCGTGTATAGATGCAGGGTAGACTTCAAGAATTCGCCTACTAGGAACCTCAAAGTTAATTTTACTGTTATAAGTGAGTATTGTGGTTGTTTCATTACAATTGATTAAAAAACAAGATTGGAAAACGAAAGAAAAAGTTGAGGAACAGGAATATAATTCCCAATTCCTATCAAAATAAATAGGTGGCTATGCAAAATGTACTGGTTTCCCGGTTGTTGTATTTAAAGTGCTAACGCTCTGCCAATGAGTCATTTGTGTTCGATTTATAAAAATCTACAAATATTTAAAGATAATAAGTAGGTATATTATTTTTGGGATGCATGAAGAAGTCTCCTCGTGTAGCGCAATTTGTTCCGCCAGTTACTCAACTGAACCGAGCGCTCGGCGCATCCTGAACAGTCACACCCAACACCTTATTGGACTGGCCAATTCTTCCCCTGCGGTGGTAGGGCTAACGCCCACCTGCTTTGCGACCACCCTGCCACCTCAGTCCGGTGTCAAGCAGCCGTGTTGTGTTTCGTCGATGCGTGGTAGTTTCAGTGCCTTAGGCATCTTCTGGGCTCGCTCGTTCCATCATAGACCTTATCCATCGCTTTCCATCAAGTGTGATCGAGGTCAAGAGCGGGACCACAAAACAAAAAAAAAAAAAAAAAAATTTGAAGAAGATAGAACTATTATTGACGAGTCCAATTCTAAGAGAGCATTTTCAGAGTTAGTATAATTATGTTTTATATTTTAAAGAGTAAAGTAATTTAACTCTGTCTTTTCCAACAGTCCCACCAAATCGTCCAACAATATTCGATGCAAAGAGAAGAGACAGGGCGAAACTAGTGGAGCCTTACAATGAAGGATCCAACGTCCTTCTCATCTGCGAGGTCGAAGGAGGTATGTTATCTATATTTTGTGAATTAGTGTAACATATTACATTGACTGTATTCCCTGAAGCGAAAGTGCGTACACCAACGAACTTGTCGCCAGAACAACAAGATCCGATGTTCTGTATCACCAATGTTGAGGATGACTATGAATGATGCTCATAAAAATGTAAACATGATCACGATGTTTTTTGGCATATATTTTTCACACAGATAGAGAGTGACAGCAGACAAAGAAAGGAATAAATTTAATAAAAAGGAAACATGAGTATAAAAAGGTTGGTTGCTGGTCGTCAACATGAAGTATATATAGGCGACAAGTTCGCTATTTTATTGTAATTTTTGACATTAAAATGATTTGACTTTGCCTTTGACTTTGAACATAAAATACTTCTAATCAAACATGAGCAAAAAAATTATTGATGGGAACACCCAGTACTGCATACTGTTTACCCCACCTGAGTATGGAACCTAAGACTCTAGGCCCGGTAGGGGATCGGTTTTTCAGTAGTTATGCTTACAAACAGTAGACCAAACTCCGACTTACGAGTTGTACAGTCAACAGAAGAGTTAAGTATGCAGGATCGTCGGATATAGATGAAGTTTAGTAAGAAACCGATGGATGTTGTCGACAGATAAATTTCATTCGAGAACATCCATCAGTTTCTTACTACACTTCAACTATATCCGACGATCCTGCATACTTATCTCTTTTGTTGACTGTACCTCGTAGGATGGAACTCAGGCTGGCACTTTATTTGGTATAATTAATTTCATCACCACTGCTCGCAAAAACGGTGAAGGAAAACATCGTAAGGAAACCCGAATGTCCTAGAACCAAAAATTTTACGACATATGACAACTGTCAACCCGCACTGGGCCCGCGTGGTGGGTTACGGCCCATTCCCTCTCACAGAGAGGAGGCCTGTGTCGCGGCAGTGGGAACGTTATAGGCTAATTACGCTTATGCAGTAGACCAACAACATCATCATCTTCATCTTCTTGCCCTTATCCCATGTTACTTGGGGTCGGCGCAACACGTTTTCTTCTTTCATTCTCCCCTGTCAACTGTCACGCCATCATTCACTCCCTTCTCTTTCATATCATTCCTCACACAATCCATCCATCTTTTTTTCGGCCTTCCTCTCCCTCTCCATCCATCAACATGTATATTCATCAAAAGTTGAAAGGAAATCGTTTGACTTGGTATGACCATACCAAGTCAAACGATTTCCTTTCAACTTTTCTGTGTAACTGGTGCCACTTTCAAACTTCCTCTTACACAGATTTATTGGTAAAACATTAACAACCTCTTAAGAGGTCATTGTACTCATCGTTATGAACAATTTTGGGACCAAACCTGAAATCACGGAAAAAAATCAGCTGTTCCCTAACATTTTGACGAGTTATACGAACAGAAATGTAGGGAACAGCTGATTTTTTTTTTCGCGATTTCAGTTTTGGTCCCATAGTAAAAGTTGTTTATAATGATGAGTACAATGACCTCTTAAGAGGTTGTTAATGTTTTACCAATAACCCTCTATACTCATTTCTTACTTTATCCATTCTCGTCACTCCACACATCCATATCATCATTCTCATCTCCGCTGCATGCAATCTTTTTTCATCCGTCTTCTTCACGGCCCAGCATTCAGACCCATAAAGTACGACAGCCCTTATCACGGACTTATACATTTTCCCCTTTAACTTGAGGGGCATCCGTGGGTCGCAAGTTGTTCCTGTGACCTGTCGCCATTTCATCCATCCTGAGTTGATCCAGTGGGTTACGTCTCGGTCTACTTCGCTATCTTCTTGGACAAGCGACCCGAGGTACCGAAAGTCGGAGCAAATCTATAAGGGATAACCAACAAGGCAGTTCATATTATTACGAAATAATCCAAGGTTTAATTTGAATCATTTGTATAAAAATGTAAACGAATTAATATTTTGAAGTTAGATCAACTCTATAATTGCCCACTTTGGTGTGTTAAAATTATTATTAGTAAAGTTTTAATTTTGTTGAGTTGAGTTGAGGCAGAATTTTGATAATAGAATGGAGTATATAAAGATTTCACGAATAATGAAATACTAACTATTAAATCAACTGAATTTCTACCTATAACTATATTTCTGGGAACATGAAATAGTTTTTACAGTCGATCCAAAAGGTTAAATCTAGGGAATATTAGGTATATACAACTACGGCACAGCTTATTAGGATGAAATATTTTATTATTTGACAAAAGGCTTTGAAGATAGGTATAAACAAAACGATGTCAATAGCGACTAAACAGACTTGACAAAATAAAACAAACGTATACAAACACATCTAGCCTATTTAGCCAATCCACTTAAAAGCAAATTACCTAAATCACACAGATTTACTGGAATAGCAAATGGTTCAAGAGAGGCTGTTTAATCTAGGTTTAACATAGAAATGTCTAGCTTAAGCTAATACAGCTTAATGTCAGGTAGAATAAACCTTAGGCACTGAGGCGTGAAGGGAAATGAAACAAGATGTCTTAGACGTAGAGAGGAACTATGTGAAATGGGTAATGTAGAAATTAAGAGGAGACGGGGCCTGCAAGGAATTTGAAAAATAGGTATTTGAAGAAACTATTGCCGTCGCCTTACCTCAAGTCTGTCTCCGTAGTGTATGATAGGGACAGCTGCATCTCAGACCGATCATTATCATAAAAATTTTGACGAGATGGACGTTTCGTATTCCCCTTTTTTCTCTTCGAAAACTGAGCCGATTGAATTGTTTTTTACATTAATATTTTAAGAAAGTGTATGTTTAGGTTCCTAACATTTTTTTTTATGTTAAAAACTTTTCTAATTTTTCTGGTAGTCCTCTAATCACGGCGGTAAAAATAGGGCACTTTTTGTAATTTTTGGTGGGTCATATTTTCTTTAATAGTTAGTTACTGAAAAAAAAGGAAATGACAGGGACATGTTTACAGCAGACCTTGATTTTATGAAAAAATAAAATATTGCTCTAGAAGTCTAGAGTCATTATTTACGAAGAAAAAAGGGGAATACATGTATGGAGAAACGCACGTCCTGTTCCCCTCTTAACATTTTGTAAACAAATGTTGATTGTGCGCCAAAATGTAACCGGCATGTCATTTATCCGAAAATTTATAAATAATTATATATATTTTTTATTGTTATTTTGTTGTTTTTGTTTTTTTATTTTTATGCCTCATGTTTGCCGCAAATAAACGTATTTTCTTTCTTGTAAATGTAGGTAAGCGATGGCTGTTTAGTTGTGGTTTAGTTTCCAATGTGTAGGTATATTAAAAATGTATACTGACGTGAACTTTTTTTTTGGGTGGGAAATCATCAAATAATTTCTTCCGCTCTGCCGGAGCAGGAGGGCGTGTCAGACTTTTACTGACTAAAACCCACCTATGTTCCTTCAGTTGCCCGTGCCAGGGGCCACGGTATCTCTATCGAACAACCCGCAACCCTGGCAGGCATCAGCCCTAGCGGACCCCGTCAGTGACGTGTACTTGCGGTATTAATTTTTTAATGACGCAGATTTATGCTAAGATAGGAGCCTTTTGGCTTTGGTCTTTTTTTTTTTTTGTTGTTTTTAATGTAACTTAGTTACTTATAAATGTGCTTTTTTAAATATTTGTTTTTGCTGTGCGTGTCCCAAATTTTATTCTATTTTATATTTTTCTTTCTTTCACTAGGTTTAGACCTTTAGAGATTTAAAGTAAAGTGTAAAAACATACATTATGGAGAACTAGCTCCGTTAACATGTTAAACTAACATTTGGACCAAAAATTAAAGATAGCAGTAATAACCAAAAATGAAGTGCTAGTTATAAAAAAATAAAAAACCTATCTCGCACCATTTAAAATTCATAAACAATAACCGCCCTAAACCCTAATGACCCAAATAATTGATAAAACAAAACGAATCAATAACAAATCTTTAAAGCTATCCGACCAATTATGGGTCATAATTGTAGCCTTCGTGTGTTAAACAATAAAACATTCCGATCCCATACAATTTGGGCCCGAAATAACAATGGCACTATAAATGATAAACACACAGGATACGTGGGCGTTGATGATAGGAAATATATGGGAAATGGTTATGATGTTCCAGTCGATAACGGTAAATCTATTTTAAAAGCTGCAATAACCCATATACGAAATCAATTTTGTAGGGAACGCATTCATTTCCAGAGAACACAGAAATATTAATTGTGATTATAAAGTGTACATACTTTGGAATTTCTGTAAACAGAAGGTGGTTCTATGATTTTGAGTAATATTTAGAAATTCTCATAATTGGAAATACAATTAAGTTAATGAGTTTTAGTGAAATATTGAAGTTAGTTTAAAAAGCTACGAGTGAAAGACAAGGGCTCGTTTTAAACCAAAATTTATCACGCATTCAATGAAATCTAAAACATTTTCCAAGACAAATCACCATCTTGATTTTGAAACGACTTTAACATATTTTACTTCGTGATGAAAGCCGAATTGTGTCAAAAAGAAAAATGAAGCCATTAAACCACGTTATGATTGGAGCGACAATTTGTCAATAAGAATAATGGTGGCGACCACAAACTTCAGATAATTATCGACAAATGCGTCTATTTCGACAAGGGGATCGATTTTCTGACTCTGATTTTGTTGTTATCAAACTAATATTTGGTGTTTGAAAACCTGCGTTATGTAATCATTACCTTTAAAGACAATAAGCCTTAATGACATACGATGAAGGATAGATTATTGCCACGCTTAGTTGATTGATTACAGACAATGTAATATTTTTATCCAGTCTTTTGTCTAGGCTGTTTTCGGCTATTTTTACCGACTTTAAAAAAGAAGGTTATCAATTCGACACGTATGTATGTAATATTATTGGAACTGCATTATATTCACATATGACAATCAATTAGGGCTTTCATACAAATATACAAAATTTTATAGTATGTATGTTTTTCCACGCATTTCTCCGCAATTATTAATCGGATCGTGACCATTTTTTTATTGGCTTACATTTACTTCAACTTAAGGAACAGTGCATGTTCCATCAAAATCGATTGAGTAATTTTCAAGATATGGACGTGTAAGTGTGACGGCCTGGCTTATTGATACGAGCTACGGGGTAGTATCAAAGGGAAAACATCTCAAAACCTTGGTCAAATTCTAGTGCAATATTTATTAACAACAAAACTATTACCTACTTACAAACAAATATTCCAGTTTTTACTTAAACTAAAAATTAGGAAAAAAAAAAGGAATTTAAAAAAAGTAAATCGACTTCAAAAAGAAATTAACTCAAAATTATGAAATAACTTTAATTTCGGAAGTCGGTGGCAAAAAACTAAAACGAAAATACAGATCCCAAGGCAACGGCTTCTGAAATTAAACTTAATTCATAATTTTGAGTTAATTTCTTTTTGAAGTCGTTTTAATTTTTTTTAGACTACTGCGTTGGTATAGTGGCAAAGGGTACTGTTGAGCAGCATGCTCAACAGTACCCTTTGTTTTTAGTACCTCAATTTTTTTACTCATGAGGTGAGTAGGTATGCTGGGTTCAATTCATAGGTCGGTAAAAGTGCTATTGGGTTTTACCATCAGGAATTTCTCAGTAGCAACCCGGAGCTTTGTGCCCGGTTGATGGCAATAGGCTCACCCCCCATTTACATGGGACTTAATCATAACTGGCGAAATGTGGGAGTATCTGCCTTACCCTTCGGGAAAACAGACATACGGGCTAAGTTATTCTAATTAAGTTTTATCCCACAGGTAGACCGCGGCCACGTGTGACGTGGTACTTAGAGAACGTGGTGATAGACGACTCGTTCGAGCAGCGCCCTGACGGCGTGACGGTGAACACGCTAACGTTCCCCAACGTTGGCCGACAGCACCTGAACGCGAGGCTCGTGTGTCAGGCCTCTAACACCAACCTCGCCCAGCCAGAGACCAAAGTTCTTATTTTAGATATAAATTGTAAGTACAACATACAATTTTTGATTCATAAATTTGTAGATGCCATTCTAATTGGGGGTAAACGTGGCTGTATCAGCTATAGAGTGCGGAACTGACCTCTAAATTATGTCTCCCTAGTACATAATGTGGACATTATAGGTACACATCATCTTCTGTAACTTTAATGTAAAGGTACTTTGTACAAAGCAATTTAGAATAAAATGTTCACACACTACACACCCTCACTCTACACATACACACACATACTACTATTATACACAATTATATACCTGTTCTGTTCTTTAAGCCTCACTACATGTAAACTAGGCGACCTCTGCACTGCCACTCACAAAACTCACAAGAATAGATCAGAAGAAGATTAACATTTTTTTATTTTGCGTTGCAGTAAAAAACTATTGCTGCTCCCTCGAAAAAATATATCAATGAAAGTTATTTTGCTAAAAAATTGGTTGTCGTTTTCCCTCCAATTTGCTATCAATATTTTAATGCTTGACACTTGCGTATTCAGCATTTTATTTATGTCACTGTTGTCAGTGTATTTTATAAAGAATAACAAAATAATATTTGAGTAGGATAACATTTTTTGTCAGTGAATATAAAAAAGAATTTGGAATACCGATATGCTATTTGAGTAGGATTACATTTTTGGATGATGCTTGTAAAATGTCGACTATTATACTCGATTTTTGTTACAGTAAAACCAATAACAGTGAACATATTGACGAAAGAGAAGCAGGTATCAGCAGACAAAAGGTACGAAGTTGAGTGTAAAACGACAGGTTCAAGACCAGAGGCATACGTCACATGGTGGAAGAACAATAGACAGCTGAAGAGGATGGCAAAAAATGTGAGTTAATTGTACTTTTAGACGGTATAATTTTGAATGCACTTTTATCTCTTACGACCATGTTGAAGAACGGTTCATAAAATTCATAAAAAGTGGTTCAAAATATCAAAAATAGCGCGGAAACAAATGAATCACTAAATTCGAAACACAAACACCTGCGTTAATTTGAAATAAATTTTAATTTGAAGTTCCAAACCAAACGCCAGATATTTTTATTTAAATCAAAGTGGCCTGTTTGACAAAACGGCATTTTTATTATGTAAGGACTTAATAGTTGGATGTCTGACACATAATAGAAATATTACTCAAACAAATTAATTCGGGAACCGTATTAATAGAAGTTATAATCATCAGAAAATGTTTTTTTTTCAGAGAATGAGTGCCAATTTATTATTCCTAGATAGGTTAATATAACATAATATCCCTGAATTGACGCACATCACCAAACACCAAATTAGAATATGTGATATAATAGGTATAATCGTTATTACTATGAAGTATGTAATATGTTAGGTATAATCGTTATTACTATGAAGTATGTATAAAACATTGTTTATTTATTAAATTCTTTTTTATACTGATTGTGGGACAAAATTTTCACATTACAAATCTAAGCACGCACACAGTCGCACACGTATATAATATGGGCCTGGCGTGGTAGCTCATTCGTCCAATTTGGTTTGTTTTGACTGTACAGCGGAAGCGTGACCAGTAATTTACGTAGTTTTAATTATTTTTGTGATACAAAATTCTTGAGATATATTAAAAGTTACAGAAATCGGTTCAGTAAACAATTCTGAAAAAACAAATTTCAGCATATGCATTAATTCAGTTAAACATAGTACATAATAATTTTATCGTATTTTTGTGTACGCTCTATACACTGCCAATCATAAAAGAATTGAGCTAAAACTTAAGCTATCCACAAACAAATCCTGTCAACCTCAAAAACCTCATCTCCCTTGTTTATAACCTAACCAATCTCAACAACAAACACCAGAATCACTTCCAAAGCATACAATATCAAATGCAATTTAACGTAAAGCGCATCTTTTCACAGTTTTCCGAGAACAACGAGACGCTGAGCGTGCTCAGCTTAGTGCCCGGCGTGGAGGACGACGGTAAATATTTGACGTGCCGCGCTGAGAACAAACATATACAGGACTCCGCTATCGAGGACAAATGGAGGCTCAATGTTCACTGTGAGTATTGATGACAGTTTGAAGGGTTTTGATTGAAGAGATGAATGGGTTTGAAAGCATTTTAGTGCAAATTTTCGAATTGGAGATAAATGTATCTCTTTACTGTTGGCGCTATTAACATACCACGTTTACGTAAAGTTATTATCTATATAAATAAATAAACTTAACAAAAACATATTTTTACATATTTTTTTTGTCTGTTCTTCTGACGTGCTGTCTGTTCCGGTTATTCTCCGAAATGGCTTGACAGATTTTACCCATGTAAAAAAGATTAACTCCGGCGAAGCCACGAGCGGTAGCCAATAGGACGTAGACGCAGGTAGCTTTTGTTATTTACAACCAATTAGAATTTTATTGACAAAAAACTGAAATCTGAATCAGAGGGAAAACCGCCAAAGGCACTCAAGAGCTAGGGGATCCATTTACCTAAACCAGGATAACATCAAAGAGAAAATTGTAAATAGTTAAAAATATTCGTCATGATTCTAGTCGACTTTAGGCAAAATTTTGATCATGACGTATTCATACGAGTACATACCTACTGATTCCGTTGAAAACACACATTTTCCTAACGAGGACAAATGGAACCTCGCTGTTCAGTGTAAGCATTAATCAGAATTGAAAGGATTTTGATTATAGCAACGATGATGGATTCTGAAATCCCACATCTGTATTTCTTCCGTATTTTACTTTATAAGAATATCTTGTTGTCATGGGCATTATAATCTTGGCACCTTACACAATTAATCCTTTTGTATTTTGATGTTCCGACAACAGTGTTCATCGAATGACGCTTATTACTTTGTTAAATCAAGAACAAGTCAAATTAAAACAAGGCCAAAAAGAATACCGTCTACTAAACTTTAACGTTCCAAACTATGATGTGAAACAACTTATACAACATGAATTTTCTCGTTTATTTTCTAGTAACAAACTTTACAAATATCTTCGAGCTTGTCTGAAGCAACTTTGAGTTTAATGAAAAAACTAATTCTAAACTAAATATCCAAGAATGTGGTCTTCAAACACGTGTCCCGACCACTGTATTATGAAGTTGGCAATTCCACTCAAGTCATCTAACTAATTCTGATATCAACTTGTGATTGGATAACTTCCAAGTTCTCGAACTTTCTTTGTTAAAACACTGATTTTCTTTCAGTTCGATTATCTACATTATAGTTGGGTTTATTAATGTTCAAGTATCTAGTTGAAACATGTTTGAACATTGATGCTATTTGTTTGATCTAGTTCATGTTGTTGTAATAAAATTGCAATTTTTGTTTCATTATCTTGGGTAAACTCGTCTACAATTTTCTTTTGGTCTCTTGAGATGAAGACATACAAAATTGAAAAGCGTAGGTATAATGTTTTAGGTTGCTGTTTTCTATTTTGTGTGTCTCGTAGGTCTATTTCGCGCATGTGTCAAATGTAACTCATATTTATATCCAACTCCGCGACAACAAACGCAACAACAAAAGCATTACTTATTTCATGTCTAGGTATCTATCTAATTGTATCTTTGTACGGTGGGAATATTACACCTTTTTACCTAACGGCTAAATAACGTGAGATGTCTGTACTCGCCTAGATCCTGTGATATGTATAGCTTAGGTTAAAAAAAAATTCAAAATAAAAATAAAATCTAAATCTTTACCCCACAGCGGCCATGTAATATATTTTTTTGTAGTTATGAATGCAAGAGATGTTGAATGAAAGAGTCACGATATATATACCAAGAGGTAGGTACTTAACCTACTGTAATTTTGCCATGCCCATTCTGAGTTGAAGGGCGAAATGGTGGTATACCTTGTGGGGTATCACTGAATAAATCTTAGTAAAATGATGTTTTATTGTTTAAATCTTTGTTTTATTTTTACTGATTGTGGGCTTTGATTTATTTAGGTAAAATCTGTAACAATTTATTGTAACAAAACTATGCCTTATTACATAAGTAGTTTCATTAATATAAGCCTGCTTACTTATCATCTTGTTCACAGATGTCCCCATAGTTGACCTGAAGATGGGCTCAAATCTCAATCCTGATGAGATTAAGGAGGGTGACGACGTGTACTTCGAGTGTACTGTCAAGGCTAATCCCAAGACACATCGCCTTGTCTGGTTTCATGATGTGAGTAATTGGAATCATTGTAATTCACTTAGAATAAGCTACGGTCGTCACCGTAGCTTCACAGTGCCGTCGCACTGTTGATAATGTTGGTAATGGTGTTATGCTATATCGTATGACGATTGATTATGAAATGATTAGTTACCTACACATCGATATCTCTCTTTCAGACGTCAGTAATTTGACTTTCGAAAGAAGAAGACAAAGCATTGTGTAACTATACAGACGCTATACAACGTTTATTAGTAAGAGTGTCATCAATAATTCAGTTGATATAATTTATGCTGGTGTAATGAGTGGCTCAAGAGGCATATACAGAGCTTTGTCTCTGGAATGGTAAAGTACCTGTGCGATGCCTTTAGCTTTGCAGATGTCCACAAGCAGCAGTGACCTTTTGCCGTCAGTCGAACCGCCTACTTGTTCGTCACCCAATCACATAAAAGTGCACCGATGGTCCCGTGGTCACAAACGCGACTGCTGAGCGTAGGGTCCTGCCTTCGATTGCCAGGTCGGGCAAAGTGTTATTTGGTTTTCCATTAGGAATTTCTGAGTAACAGTCCGGAGTTTGGAAGTGGGTGGTGTGTTGCATCGTGCCTCGGAAAGCACGCTAAGCCGTTTGTCTTGCACCTGATCTCTCTCCGGTGGTGTCAAATTGCCGTTCTATCAGAATATGAGAGTGAGGGATGACAGAGTGCATATATGTCTGCGCACACACTCTGGTGCACTATAGCAACTCCTGCACCGCTAGGCTAGTCTCCGGTGAGATTGACTGCCATGGCCGAAATACGGTGTTCTACTATACTAATTCACCAAACAATAACATAAAACAGAACGATAATATTTCTCAATCGATTTCAGCAAGAAAAAGTCTTGTCTTAAAATGAATGCTCTGTCCTAAAATAAGAACCATAATCGTGCCTAATCAAATTGCCAATCATAGCAAATTTTGTGATCCGATGGACAATTAACGTCTGAAAATAAGTAAGATTAACGAAAGACAATCAATTCTGAGATTATAATAAATCAAGTTAGTAGTCTTATTTCGATCGTAATTAGTATCAATGTAGCCGCTGATCGAGATATTTTTTCGGACCAATACTTTATCTTTCAGACTTACAAATAAATATCAATATCGAAGGAGTTCCATTCAAATTCAGCAATTCAATTCAATTCAAATTCAAAGCAAAATTCGTCAAAAACAATTTCAATATTTGAGTAAAGGTGGCCCCACGGATATCTATGGGTGGCCCAGTAGTTACGGCACCGACTTAAGAGTTATATGTAAGTTCGAGCCTAGGCAGGAGCTTTACTTTGTGTAATTTATTTCATTACCACGGCTCTCATAACGGTGAAGGAAAACTGGCGTGTTTTAGAACCAAAAATTCGATGAAATGTGACATCTACCAACCTGAACTGGGCCTGCGTGGTGTATTACAGCCCACTCTCTATCACCGAGACGAGGCCTGTGTCCCAACAATGGGAACGTTATACGCTAATAATGTAATTTTCAAACTCGAGTAATATTTGAGTAAAGAAATTACTATTAATAGTTTTTTCTTTCGATTAGGCACATTGCTACAAAGTGCAATGGTATCACACTTTATAGGTACCCTCTTTAGCAATTCATTAGAAGTAAGTACCTCGGCATGTAAGCACGATAAAATATTCATGCAGTATAAAATTACTTGCCTTCCAACTCCCAGTAAACTGCAATTCCTTTATAAAGGTTCCAGGAAATGCAACGTACTACGGTATTCACTGTTAAAAGACATTTAATTTATAATAGTAGTGCATTGAGAACCACAAGTGTACTTAGATATTTGTAATTCTGTATGCTTTGCTCTGGACGTTGCAAAGAAGTTCGCTTTAGTATTTGTATAATGTTTAATGTAGTGTAAAGTATTTTAATGTTCCTGATACGGGATTGCTCTAGTAAATGTATTTTTTCCCAAAACTGAGTTAAACATGACAAAGCATTTTAGAAACGTATTTACGTTAGGAAAAACAAAGACGTAAAAAAGTGAAATAGCAGTTACTTCGATGTTTCTCCAAATGAGCGATATTGTCTGAAATGTTACCATACATCTATCTCGTAATACAACAATACCTTGTTTCTTTTTTGTCACCAAAATGAAACCATGTAGGTACCATTTAAGTTGTTAGGCGTTTATAAATATGATGTCTTAAATTTCATTGATTTACAATATCTAATATAAATTCTCTGACCAAGATAATGTCTAAATTTTAAAGGAAACTGTGATCTCTGACTTTGTTACGGTCTTTCTTCTCAGAGTAGTATATCGGATAGAAACCGCCACTATGTATAGTTAAAAAAAATACATGTAAAACTGTTTGCTAAAACCTCTCTCTCTATAACTTTTATTTGTATCCCCTTCCCAAAATGATCTTACTGAGGTGCACTAATCAATACTTCTTTTATATCTTCACCCAGAACTCCGAAATCTACCACAACGAGGGTGCAGGTGTCATCCTGAGCGCCCAGAGTCTGGTGCTCCAGAGTGTGACGAGGGCTGCAGCTGGTGACTACACCTGCATGGCAGCAAACAGCGAGGGAAAGGGGACCAGCAACCCTGTGACCTTGCTGGTTAGATGTAAGTACCTTGATATAAGTTCAATTGATAAGAGTTGATCGTTGCTGTAAACCAGCGCTGAGGCTCAATCTCGCATAGCATCACAGCATTATGCTAAGCGATGATCGCTTTGCGTGAATATGTCGAATATTTTCCTCCAACGTGTTTTTTGTGAATGAGTTTTTTCTTCATGCGTCATATTATGAGCAAATAAATGTTATTCCTTTTTTTCTATTTATTGTGATAAAGGCAATTCTAATCATACTGATCTTTAGCCTGTTGTAGTGCGTCGAACTTTTACTCTAATGAATGCAAAATTAAAATATTGTCTTTCTGCTGACATTTTACATACAATGGCTGGATATCTTTTAAAGGGAATTCTAGGTATACGTTTTCCTTCAAGATGAAAATTGATTAATTTTCATGCATTGCCCGCCGTAAATAGAAACCAAGCAGAAACTAGCAAACACTAAATATTGTATATGTGCACTTATGTATCTCCCCGATTTCTGCAGCCAACACACTTTGACTCCTATCTCGGCGACTAGCATTTAGTGTAGGAAGCGAGTGTCTCCAGGGATTCGATGTACACTTAGGGCTGCTAAATCGTAGTGAATATTAATAATGTTCCAGATTGGTCGCATCTTTACCTTCTTTAACACACCTAACTTAAACGATGCTCTGGGACTGTGCTATGAATTAGTGTCAAAGGATTGGGCTATTCGTCTTGTTTAGCGCCTTCTTTTTCCTATATTTTAGTAAGATTAAAAAGTCTTGTTATAAAAGGAGATGGTAGGCCCCCTCGTCAGGGCTAATTTTTCAGTTGTCATATTATCTGGATAATAAATGTATCAATTTCGTTCCTCATATAAAAGTTATCGGACAATTGAAAATCCGGCCCTCAGGGATATAGCGACCAATACTTGGCTCATCACACTTTAAGGATCTGGACATAAGTCCCGAAATTTTACGCTTCCGATTCAACCAAGTTATTCTTATCAAAAATATTCCCGCAAGACAAATAAGACTATTGTAGAAACAAAACACAACATAAAATGGCGTTACGTACGACAAAAGTGAAAGACACCTCAATAGTATAATAAAATCTGGTCACTGCTACATGAACCTTTAAATAGTAAAACGAAAAGGGTCAAGTGACAAAATGGGAAATTGTCTCCATGGCAGTGTATACCATATTAAAGGAAGGTAAGGACATCGTAAGGAAAACTTTTACCATGGATGCTTAGACACACCAGCGATTCGACGGTTAAAAAAATATATTAATATACAGTATGGAAACTGAAATATGAGCGAAATCGGTCGCGAAAAAAATCAGCTGTTCTCTAAATTTTGACGAGTTATGCGAACATAAATGTAAGGAACAGATGATTTTTATTCACGACCGATTTCGTTCATTTTTTGTGTATGGTCAGAAAAGGCGACAACAAATATGTGGTATAATTTATTGCATATACATATGTGGTTTCCATACTGTATAATATATGTCTGTTCTTCCATATCCACTGTGTTTTATCGTAGGAACGTTGTTGTACTAGAAATTTCACTTTATTTTTTTAGTTTGGAATTTAGGACTATACCAAAATCTCATCGTCTATTCCTCAAATTTTAAAAAATATATCCTGTTCTATATCCACCGTACTATATCGTAGGAACGTTGCTATACTACAAATATCTTTTTATTTTTTGGTTTGGAATTTAGGACCATTCCAAAATCTCATCGTCTATTCCACTTTGTGTAAATATCAACCCTAATTCCGCAGTACACTCAACATTCGTTTGAGGTTAACAAAATTTTAGAGTCGGCTATATTGCTTTGGGACCTAAATTTGGTGCTACGTTTTGAATAATGCTTCTAGGAAAGATGTTCCGCGGACGTTTGGTGGAATAATGGCCCGAGAATTGGTAACGAAGTAATAAGTGCTTTGTTAGCCTGTTCAAACAATGTAAATGGAAGTTTAGAGTACAATGTGACTAGAACAATCAACGTTTGAATAGTTTGTTGGGTTTTGAACGGTTTCTGTACAATCACATTTTGTGGAAGCACGCTCAGTTCAGTTTCAGTATTTGAAATGTTTGAACTTACCCCATGCAAGGTAATTTGAGCAATTTTTCATCCATCTGTACATAAGCTACTACAATCTGTCAAATTTCTTTAATAGATTTTCAACTTTATCGCTTATTCGCTTAATCGCTTTATTGGAAAAAATTTACAGTTTCGGGTAGCTTGATGTGCTGGCGTCTGTATAATAATTGATTTATTAGGTTAAAACTAAAGCTAGTTAAGAATATAACATTTCCAAAACACTTTTTAAACAAGTAAATATGTCACTACAGCAAATATCAAGCCAAGCAAAGAAACACCCAATTTTCAACTGCGAATATAGCGATTGTTTCTGAAAACCGTCAGTTTCAGACTCGGAATAAAATCTCAACTAACACACCAGCTACTATTTTCTACACCAAAACCCAACAATTAAGAGAGAACAACAGAACTAAAAGACCCGCAAAATATTATCACTTAAACTGTTGAAAATTACATTAAAATTTGTTGAGAGACAAAGGGAGGTTAAAGCTCCCCGAGGACCGTAAACCTTCCCTGTTTCCCTCAACCACGGAAGTGATATAAAAACCTGAGAAAATGCAATTTACTTGCAAAATGGACGAGGGGTTGCACGGTGGACCCTAAAATTGTCCTGTTATATACAGGAACGCGTTTAATGGCAGATGTGTAGAAGTTTTCTGTGGAAAATTAGATGAAAAGAATGTTATTAAAATGTTTTAGTTTAGACGATGTCGAGGGTTGGGACTCTGTTAAGTTTTATGTTTAAAATATTAATTTGGTGGAAAACTGAAAATTAACATTTATTTTGACGACATAAATACATCTTACGAACGCAACTACCAATATATTTATAAGTTAAAGTGACGTGGTATTTTATTGATGTATAGATAACTAATTATTTACAATAGATACTTAATCAAATTACTAACTTACTATACAAATAAATACAACAACAAAGGACACGTAGGCGTCGAGGTAGTCGTCCGCATCGCTGTCATCCGGAATAGTACCCAGAAGACTGGCATGTAGTGAGGCAAATGAGGCCTTTGGCCATTCAACGTGGCCATACGTTGAATGGCCAAAGGCCTCACACATTGTCTACAGTACCAAATGCTAATGCTGCTAATGGTTGCTGTTCTAATTTATTTTATTAGACTGCTAATCAATTGAGGAGCCCGTGGCTAAATATAAAACAGCCGCACAGGTCGATCGATCAGGTAAAGCTACGCTTGCCGCGGTTGGTGGATGGGTGACCATCTTTACATACCGAGACCCCTCCGTGCCTCGAAAAGCAAGTTAAGCCGTTGGTCCGTTACGGGTAGTCAGAAGCCCGAAAATCTGACAACCAGACTTCCCAAGGGGTATCGTATTACCCAGTAACTGGGTTGTGGAGGTCAGATAGGCAGTCGCTACATGTAAAACACTTGTCTTCAGTTATATCCGGAGCCGATCTCGACATAGTTGGGAAAAGGCTAGGCAGATGATGAAACTGCTAATTAATTAATCAGTGAAAAAGCTAGAATTAAGTGCACAAACGAAACACTGACAAAGCAGTTTAATTACCAGTACCTTATAGAGCTCAAATTCCGCCACCAGGACCAAAAACCACAACATTTTAGTTCCACAAGCCTCACCTAAAACTGAACACTATCAAGTTTAGTAAAACTAGTTCCATTACGTCACAGGTTGGACTTTATCATTAAAAGTGCTGGCCAAGTGTTCAGAGCTGCAGTTTTATAACGATCGCCAAGTTTTGCCAGTCTTGTTAGACGACGCGACGTAATATTGTACGTCATACTTTGTCCGAAGTTTTGTTATTGTTTATGGGAACTTATGAGTAGAGTAATTTTTGAGGTGGAATGTTTTTTTGTGATTATGTCACGAAATGTTAACTGATCCTACTTTGCTTTGGAACGACAATATCTAAGTCACATTCGTGTTATTTCGCCATATGGTAGATAACATATTATGATCATGTGGATAATATCTTTTTTATCACATCTATTCAAAAAGAGCTAGTGTATTCTTCGTAAACAGGGACTAAAATAGCCCTTTAAACCCTAGGGACTAAAAGTGATTTGAATTTGGAAAGTGGATATTATTATAAGTTCCAATCACCAAAGAGATCAATCACAAACATTGTATGAACAAGCAACAGGCTGGATGACAAAAAAAAAACGCGCGCGAGCCAAATTAAAAAAAGCTTGTGAAAAAATAAAAACCCTCCGGGAAAAGCATTCTGTCTTCGTTCGTAATTTTTTACTTAAATTAGGGTTTACTTTGTTTAAAAAAAATGAGTATGTCTTCCTCAAGTAATTCTATGTAATACATAAATAAACGTACTATTTTTATTCATAAGTATAGCACTTACTTATTTTTTCATACAGGGTGATAAAAAGTAGAGTGTCTACCTCGGGAGCAACACTATTTTAAGCTCGAGTGACGAAACACTCGCCTAAAAATAATTGTTTGCTCCCATGGCAAACAATATACTATTTAAAGATTTTATATGGAGCTAACAATTTTTTTAAAGAAAATCATTCATTCAAATTTAACTTCATTTCTGTACGTATAATAATGTTTGTCAATTTGCTAAAAGTGAAGTAAAGGCGCATTTAGTTGACTTTTAAATCAAGTCCAATAAAACATTTTTCTCTTTTCCTAGATGCTCCAGTCTGTGCTGAGAGAAGAGACGGAGAACTTTTCGGGGCACTAAAACAAGAGACAGTCTCTCTACACTGTTCCGTAGACGCTAACCCAGCACTAGTTTCCTTCCACTGGACCTTCAACAACTCTGGAGAACAAACGGAACTGCCGCCTAAGTGAGTTTTGATCATCTCTATTTTATCTAAAAGCTCGCGGTACACTATCTCACCTGATGGTAAACGATAATGATGATGATGACGCTATCTAGCCGATTTTGGTCAAAACGACTAGATTCAATAACTTTTCAGGGTGGTTGAGAGCTTAGTACTCATGCAAACGAGCCACGGGTTTCGCTCGTGTGTACGCCGCTGCCGTAGATGCGTTTTTTTTATCGTGGAGAAGTGCTCATGCATTCTGTACTGCCACGGGGAGATAGTGCAGTTATGTGGGACTCTAACCCACTAAAAACTCCAGGGAGTCCTCCTCTGCCGCTTACGGCGGGAAGACGGGTACGCGTTAGCACTCATCCGTGAACCCGCCGCGGCTGTCCGTCACCGGACCCTCCTGTGGGGAGAACTCCCAATCACCGGCGCACCAGAACACATAGCACGCCGTGACCATCCCACGGACCAAACTAGCACATGGGCGGCAGACAACCCCGTGTCTGGGCACCCTTGGTCCCCCTGCGGCGGGTCAGGTCATTGTGCCCACCGCCTGCCAATTTTCGGCCGCAGAGGATAGGGAGAGCGGCCAACGTCATACCAACACTCGTGTGGCTCGTGTGTATGCACACTTCGATGTGATGACACGATCAATTATAGCTGTTGATGGTCCAGTTATCAGATCATCACTTCTTTTATCTAATGATCATAATGCCAATTTTCTTAATTTTAAGAACGTTCACAGTCTGATCTTAGTCTCAATGTGTCAAAAATAGGTACCTCTAATTTCCCTACATTTTGACAACTTTTTGACATTTGTTTGTCGTCTAGGATGAATGAGACTGCGACAAGATTATGAACGTTTAAAATTACGAAAATTGGCCTTCTGACCTCGTTCTTTCTTCCTGAATAAGATCAAGACTCAGTATTTTCATAGACAATCATATCACTTGGTTTTAGTCGGTTTTTATATTTTATTTACCCTTTTGATAGATTCATATTTTGTAAATGTGAGGACTTTGTAGGCCTTGTAGACTTTAGATCTGTAGACCATTTTTTATTTTATCAAGTACCTGGTACTTGTTGACAGGCCTACACTGTCCTCCCATACCTACTGTAATTTGAAAACATTGTAAAAGCCAATTATTTTTAAAAACAGTAACCGTGGAGTTTCTTGCCGGCTCTTCTCTATAGGAAACGACCAATTGGAACCGTGCACGTAGCTTCTGACGTTTCATAAGTACCCATGTAGGCTTATGTGAAATAAAATATTTTGATTTTGAGACTAGGAAGGCTCTGGTTTCTTCCAACTTTAGGGTGTAAAGAGCTTAAGTTAAAGTTACGCCTGGCTTACCTTAGGCAGCCAATCTCGTTACAGACATTTTGCAAACAGTTCACACCATTACAACATAATTTTAAACTAAACTAGAACAGTAAACGGTGTCTATCAATACTTTACTATAGGTACAACTTTGTTTGACACTAAACTTCAAACCGCTATTGTTCCCCATCTTCGCCCTTTCATCTCCCATATTTAATATCTCATTGAAAATACACAGAGTTGCTCTAGATATTGCTTTGAAAGCCGTAAACAATGAGAAGTAGTTGGATATTGTACTCTAGGCACTAATTTTAGACTCTAATAAAATGTTGTGTTTTTTATAAATGATAAATGATTTTGTTTTTGCAAGTAGATTTGTACAAACACTTTTACACGTCAATCATGTTTTTTTTAAAACTAGATAAGGTCGGCGTTTCCTATCTGACTACTCTGAGAAAAAAGGCCGAAACAAACTCAGAGGTCACAAAGTCTCTTTTAAAGTCCAGACACAATCTTGGTCAGGTTATATGAAGACCAAGTAGATCGAAGTCTGAGATGGTATTTTGGGAAAGAACCACACAGATTGAGAGGACCTGTCCAGTCAGTGCACGCATTTGTCAGAAATCGTGCAGCTCAACTCAAAACTTAAGGAGCTCAACGATTCGACGAACAATACCAAAGAAAGGACATTTGGGTAGGTCACATAAATTACTCAAACTGTGACCATTTTGTTTATAATATTGTGGAACATATAAAATCAGATAAAAAATGTAACAAAATAAATAAAAGTTGCATTTCGTGTCTGTCTGTGTGACCACGTCGTTCTTCTAAACTACGCCACCGATTTTGATTTGGTTTTCACCATCATTTAGGGAATGTATTTTGGAAGGTTTATACGAAAGTTTAGCACATGAATATTTAACGAACGTAATATAATGAAATAATATGTTCGTTAAATATTAATACAGAAATCTGAATGTTTTGTCAAGTCGTTAAAGCCGTGGAAAGGCAGGCCGCTAGTTACTTATAAAAGAAAAGGCTTAAGAAAAAAAATTCGGCTCGTAATTTTTCGAACTGTGTCCTTTTTCGACCAAAAAAAGATGAACGATTGACGATTTTAACCTCGGCAACTGTTACATACAAAACTAAGAATAAAAGAACATAAAAAACATTTCATATTTGGGCAGATTTGTAGAAATCCACGAGATTATTGTTATTTACTATCCTACAGAAACTGAGGGGCCGTGGCTAAATATTAACAGCCGCACAGGTCGATCGAGCAGGTTAAGATACGCTTGCCGCGGTTGGTCTTTGGACGGGTGACCATCTTTACATACCGTGACCCCTCCGTGCCTCGGAAATCACGTTAAGCCGTTGGTCCCGGCTGTTATTCGTGGATTTTTGACAGTCGTTACGGGTAGTTAAAAGCCCGAAAGTTTGACAGCCAGTCTTACCAATTGGTATCGTATTACCCAATAACTGGGTTGTGGAGGTCAGATAGGGATTCGCTCCATGTAAAATGCTGGTATTCAGATGATGACTATCTTACAGAAACTGTGGGTTGTGGAGGTCAGATAGGGATTTGCTCCATGTAAAATGCTGGTACTCAGATGATGACTATCTTACAGAAACTACACACATCAAAAGTGTCTAGGGATCAACATATATTTTTGCAATAACTTTTCTCCTGATTGATATTAATTAAAATTTTCTTTAAGGATTCATCAAATAAAGTGTTTTCGTTTGTCACAGTAACGATAAACCAAGTCACCTTTGCATTAATAAAGAAATTTGCCATTTTCCTAATAAAGGGATTTTTGACATTTGAACCACTAACACAAAAGTTCGAAAAAAAGACTGAAATAACAGTTTTCTTTAAAATTTTATTGGGTAACTTAAACAATTAATAATCCGTGTTTCTACCGCGAACACTAACAACACAAGAACATCGGTTTGGCATACTCAAAATGAGTTCATCCAAATCACGCTGTGGAATGGCCGCCCATGTTCGTTGCAACAACAAAAAAAGGTCTTCTTGCGACTGGATACCCTCCATATTCGGCAGAGCTCTTCTCTGTAGCATATCCCATGCATGCTCAATCGGGTTCAAGTCTGGCGACTGAGCAGGCCAGGGCAGGACATTGATGTTAGCTGCGGCGAGAGTCTGTCTTACAACTCTTGCGGTGTGCGGTCGTGAATTATCATGCATTAACTGAAATAAGGGACCGATTTGCACTTGTAGAGGAACGATGACGTCTGATACAATCGTCTCAGCATAAATTTGAGCGTTGAGGTTGCCTCTGATCCAAATCAACTCAGTTCTTCCGCCGATCCAAATACCCGCCCATACCATGATGGTTCCACCACTATAAGGATGGACTTCCTGGCAGGATTTTAATCGCTGTTGGCGTCCAGGGGTTCTCCAGTGTCGTATACGTCTTGTATCCGGTCTCATACCAAAACGAGACTCATCAGAAAAGCAAACGAAACGCCATTGTTCTTCTGCCCAATTTCTGTGTTCAAGAACCCATTGATATCGAATCCTACGATTGTGCATTGCTATAGGTGGTACCCGTAGCGGTCTTCGGGAATGAAGGTTCACTTCATGCAAGCGGTTTCTGACTGTTTGGTCGCTAATTAAGTTCCCTGAAGAGTGATGAAGCCTCACGGCTAACATCATGGCGGTTATTGTTGGAGCTCTTCGAGTTAAGATTTGAATGTATCGGTCTTGTCTCCGTGTGGTGCAGCGATACCGTCCTCCATGGCGCTCAGCCACGGTACCAGTGCTTCGGTAACGTGTCCAAAGTCGACTGATAACACTCTGACTTGTATTCAGAGCTAAAGCTACAGTACGTTGCCGGGAACCAGCTTCTATCATTCCCACGGCTCTGAGCATTTCTTCCCTGCTTAAATGACGTCGCCGCTCCATAATAACGTTGGTTTTAATCAGTAGTAGGGAAACAGTAGCACTAATAATGTCTTCAATGCGTTGTATGTTTTTATAGGGAAAATATTGACAGCTGATTTTCATCTTTTACTCGAATTTGATTCACAGTTCCTGATTCAAATTATGAAATGCACCAAAAAGGATCCATATAAATTTATAAAATCATAAATTTATTACAAAGCCACATCTCAATCTCAAGAAATCCGCATAAAAATGCTTGATCCCTAGACACTTTTGATGTGTGTATGTCGTAGATTACTTACTTACTTTAACCCAGTTTCTTCAAACCATATTAAATTATCTATGGGCGCAGGCAAGTTTGTCTTCAGTGGGGTTGTATCTTCAGCTCAACGAAGCAGGCTCGATCATTTTTGCACCACAACCTAACATATTTACTACATCATAGATAAAGTCATAAATAAGGTATATGTTAGGTTGATTTTCGTTTGTCCATACATACAAGAAGTCACTTTGTCGACTTAGGTCGATTAGATTTTCGTAAATAGGAGTTCATACTTTGTTGACTAATGCACAAAAGGTTTAGAATCAACAGATTGCAGAATACAGTCGTAAATTTTAGGATGTCGCCTCAAATGGGTTGAGTTCTCTATTATTCTATTAGGTGTATTTGGATATTTTTAATTCTGAATTTTTTTACACCTACATTTTATTTAAAGCCAGGGAGGTGCAAGTGCACACTCAAATTCTCAAATTATCTATTAAAAAATTAACTATTTTGCTGCAATGCCAATAAACGCATTTTTTTCTTTCGCCGACCACATCTAGTTTAAAAAATATGATGACGTATAAAAGTATTTGTAAAAACCTACTTACAGAAAATAAATCATTTATCATTTCTTATTGGTCCTTACAGCCGAAATACCACTTCTTCTGTTCTACAACCATTTCTTCTCTGTTTAGGTTATACAGCAGTCACGGCCACACCTCAACCCTCAACTACACTCCGACCACTGACATGGAGTACGGAACCTTAGCCTGCTATGGAGAGAATGCTGTGGGGCAGCAGAAAGTACCCTGCCTGTTCCAGCTAGTTGCCGCTGGTAAGTTTGTTTATGTTCTAATTATTGTGAGTTCTAGCCTTTAGTTTTGTTATTATTATGTCATCATTATCAGCATCATTTCAGCCGAAAGACGTTCACTGCTGGACATAGGCCTCCCCCAAGCACCTCCACTTCGACCGGTTCTGTGCTTCCCGCATCTAGTGGGTTCCTGCTGCCTTCGCAAGGTCGTCGGCCTACTTCCAACGCGTCTTCCGGTACGCGATCGCCACTCCCAGAACCCATCGGCTTTCGGCCCCATCGGCCATCTGTTCTGCGAGCAATGTGTCCCACCCACTGCCACTTAAGTTTGGCAATTCTTCGGGCTATGTCGGTTACCTTGGTTCTCCTGCGGATCTCCTCAACTCCTAACTATTATTATGTGTTATCACTTATTTCTGAGATTGCTGGTAAACCTATAATTGGCGACTGTGTAAGACCAAGACTATTATGATCTATACTATTTAAGGTATATTATACATTAGCAGCACCGGTGTAGCAGCATAAGTGTCGATCCCGTGGGAATTTCGGGAAAAAATCTATCCTATGTATGTGTATTCCCGGGATGAAATCTATCTTTCTACCTAATTTTATCGAAAACCGTTCAGTGGTTTAGGCGTGAAAAGGTAACACACAGACAGACAGACAGACATACAGACAGACAGACGGAAAGACAGACAGAGTTACTTTCGAATTTATAATATTAGTATGGATAAATTAAATAAATAAAAAAAAGTTTTCTCAGCTGCACGATTCGGTTATAAATTTCACGAAGCTTGGAATGATTTCGGTTAGAACTTAGAAATAATAACCCATTGAATATTTACAACAAAACTATAGATTTACTTTACAAACTTATTTTCTGTTATTCGGAGCTTCGTTGGTCAAGATTATTTATACATAAAGGCGGAATGGTTATGTCGAAGTTGAAGTGAAATTGGGTCTATTAACTTTATGCCCTACAAACATATTATTTCAGACAACGTTAACCCAATTTCATTATTATTTATGTAGGAAATCAATCAGCATAATGAGTAAAAACAGATCTCTATTTAAAAAACTGACTGCGATTTGTCAAAACATGACATTACTGTCACAATTTCACGCTAGGGTTTAATAAAGCAGATAACTATGATAAAATCGTACAAAATCATCAAAATTGTCGGATTGCCGCCTGTCACCTGTCAGTTTTATAAAATAGGACCTTCGTCGTCGCAGTCGATAGACGTCCACTGCTGGACATAGGCCTCCCCCAATTTTGGGGAGGGGTTTGCCATAATCGCCACGCTTGGCAGGCGGGTTGGCGATCGCAGTATGGTATGATGGTGGAATAAATAGAGACCGCTGCTGCCCATTCTCCGGTAAGACCCTTAGTCGCCTTTTACGACACCCACGGGAAGTAAGGGGTGGAAGAAAGATGTTACGAAAATTTGTAAACCAAATAGGGCCTTGGTTTACAAATTTTCGTAACATCTTTCTTTACACTGCAACGTGCACAACGCCATCTTCTCACTTTCTCTCACTCACAAAGCGACCCCCACATTTAATATATTTATGAACTTAATTTTCTTCGCACAGGTCGTCCATTCCACCTGCAGAACTGCTCGGTAGCCAACCAGAGCATCGACTCGCTGAACGTGGAGTGCGTTGAGAACTTCGACGGAGGACTGCCACAGACCTTCCTCATGGAACTGCTGGAACTGCCATCACTCATTGTAAGTCTCAACATCCTCTCTTTACCCTAGCTATATCATTTTTTTTCAAGCTCCGTGTAAGTGCTCATAAACACGAGCGGCATGCGTCAACGGCAGAGGCAATTACAGCCGGTGACGCGTGACGCTCCTGTGAATGCACACTATTCTCCCTCCTTCTTTCTCCTCCTTCTTCTATTCTTCTTTTTTTATTATGCGGAACATTTTTGTTAATCAGACTTACCATGAAATCATCAGCATGGTGTAATAATATTACTATTTCTCAGGTCCGATACAACGTCTCCACGAACCGGACCCCTCCCTACTTCGAGATCCGAGGTCTTCCCCCTGGAGTCAGTTACAGGATCGATCTGTATGCTGTCAACGCTAAAGGACGAAGTGACGTATCCACGATAGAAACTGTCACACTGAAAGGACAGGCCAAGTTTACTGGTAGGTTTTTTAATTCTTTGATGTTACGCATGTATTTTCATAAACGACAAAGCCAGGCTTTGGGAATTTCATTAGTTGTATTGGAGATGTGGAAAAGAGATATTTTTATTAGCCTATTTCTTTAGGAGAATCGTGTCTGCAGCTTCAAGGGGACTAAGTAATATTAATGTTGAAAAATCCGAGTTTTAAGGAGGCAAAAGTTTTTGGGCGTCTTTGCTGTAGAATCTGATGTTAGGCTTTGTGATTGGTTGACAATACTGCAAATAACTGAAAGTATCAGTCAGCATATTTAGGTTTACGTTTTAATACATTTGAAGTTTCTATTCGATAATAAATCATGTCATATCAAAAATGCGTGGAAAAATGCGTATTCGAAGAAAATATATTGTTTCTACTACTTTTTTCCATACATATTACAACTCGTAACTCCAGATGACATAATATCACGTAAAACAAACAAACAAAGTCACGGTGACTGTAAACTATATACTCCTCTCGTCTCCTTTTCATAATAATCATCATCATTTCAGCCGAAAGACGTCCACTGCTTGACATAGGCTTCCCCCAAAAATTATGGCAAACCCGGGCCGGGTTTGCCATAATCGCCACGCTTGGCAGGCGGGTTAGCGATCGCAGTATTGTATGGTGATGGAATGCATAGAGAACGCTGCTGCCCATTCTCCGGTACGCCCATTAGTCGCCTTTTACGACACCCACGGGAAGTATGGGGTGGTGCTATTCTTTAAGTCCGGCACCACACAGACAACCCACATATACGTTTAAGTGTAATTACCCACATAATTATTTGTTACTGTTGTAATTATTTTGCTATGGAAGAGCGGGGCCTCCTAAACTCCTAACACAGGCAAAAATTACTTAAAAGGAGTCCCCAAACACAACCACCCCTTGTTGTAACAAATTTCTTGAATAAAACATTTTGTATTTTTTGTATACCATGCACCCGTCATGGATTTTAAACGCACACATAAGTATAAAACTCTTTACATTCAATGCGGGAACACAATACCCACTCGACTTGCTATCTCTTCTTTTAGAATCTGTTGGTATCGCCATTAAGTGCTTCCCCCAAATAAGCAGTTCTCACGCTCCAAAACGACGCCCACATAAAGTTCAACTAAGTAAATAGATCAATACAGAAGGTTTACTTCCTTGGGAACTTACCTACATTGTATTGTACGGTGAACCGTGAACTATCTACTAAATAATGCAGACGGTAGAACGAAAATATCGGTACACAAAATTGTCTGGTTTTTATCTGGCTCAGAGGACCAAAAGATGTGATTAGAAGTTTCATTCAGATACTACGTTCAAGCAGTCAAATTATTTAAACACTATACACGCATAAATCTCGAATGCCGTGGAAATATCGGGATAAAAATTCGTAAATGTGTTAATTCTGGTTATAAAATATCTGTCTGCCAAATTTTACCCAAATCCGTTCAGCCGTTTTTAGTAACAAACATTCAAACATACAAACTTTCAATTTTATAATATTAGTAGAAGGACTTACTAAAAAAAAACTTAGAAACTATTCGATTAATACAATCAAATAGCACGTCTTTTTGTCAGTAGCAGGCTCTGGGATTATTTAATAACGTGTCATGTCACTCAGTTCCAAAAGCCAAAATTGATAATAGTAAAGGTGCAATTTCTCGTGCTTTCGTTAAAGTTGTTTTTCAAGTCTCATGGCAAATGGATTTTCTGTTCTATCTTTGTTTCGTGCTTGAACCCAAATGCCTGAAATTGTTTACTTATTTGCGATCCAATTCGAACTCTTAAACCATTATAATGTATTTCTTTGTACTGAGTTCGCGGTTTTTTTATTATTTGAAAACAGTATCGGGAAATTCCGTCTATAGAGTTCGGTGGAATTTAGAATGTTATAGTGAGTTTGGTTTAGTTTTCCCAAGGCGTGAGAGAGATTTAAAACAAAAAAAAAATGTTCATGCGAATTTCATAGGCCTGGCTCAAGAGATAATTATAGACTATGAATAACCTCCTTTTTTTTGAAGTCGGTAAAACGAATACTTAAGTTTATACTTAGGTTTATACTTAAGTTATCTGATCATCTACCCAGCCTTTTCCCAACTATGTTGGGGTCGACTTCCTGTCTAACCGGATGCAGCTGAGTACCAGTACTTTACATGGAGCGACTGTCTATCTGACCTCCACAACCCTGTTACTGGGTAATACGATACCCCTTGGTAAGACTGGTTGTCAGACTTTCGGGCTTCTGACTACCCGTAACGACTGTCAAAGATCCACGAATGACAGCCGGCCAACGACTTGATGTGCTTTACGAGGCACGGAGGGGTCTTGGTGTGTAAAGATGGTCACCCATCCACAGACCAACCGTGGCAAGCGTAGCTTAACCTGTTCGATCGATCTGTGCGGCTGTTATTATTTAGTCACAGACCCCTACTTAAGTTATCTTAAAGTAAATTACATTTACGTCATAAAACTTAAAGTAAATTACATTTACGTCATAAAACTTTGTAACTATCATGACCACATTCCTTCACGTTTGTTCATTACACATGTTCGAAGAACATTGATCCATTAAGCAATGACCAAAAACACGTTGTAATCACAATTTAAATAAAACTTTAACCGTGCTTCAATTTAACTCAAACAGTACGAAACGCCAATGCAATTTCTTTGCTGCCAATATGACGCTAAGGACCATAATAAAACCATGAATGCGCAGCAATTCTTAATTCCTAGATATCCGCAAAGCTAAATGCGCCCCAATAACTTGGTCACGCTAACGTGAACCGGTTTTATTTCGCAATTCCCGATAGCAAAATGAGTTAATACACGGCTTGGTTGTTTATTCTGAGAAATGGGGAGAGGTTGTTAGTGAAGTTGTGGGGGAAAGGACCAAGATTTATAATGGAGTGCAGTTTACATTGCATTTTGATGACGTAAATGACACTCTAAGTGCTATCAGTTTGACCTTCCGCCAGCGTAGTATGACGATACAAGGTCTATGCGAGCCTGTTCTTCCCCATTTAAAATATCTCCATACCAAATTTCAATAAAATCAGTTCAACCGTTTCGGAGATTAGTCGGAACAAACAGACAGATAACATTTTAAAAAATTGTTTTTTTTTTGTTTTAAGTACTGTATACATTTTTTAAATAATAAAATAAAATACTAATTAATGATTTTTTTTATTATAATGTGTTTGTATCATAAGCATTTAGTAAAAAGCTGTTATTTTGACGTTTTTTTGGAATTTGCTGGTCAGTATTAAGTTGTACGTTGATATGATTCGTGACCGTAACAATTATGTATTTGTAGAATTATAATCATTAAAGTCATCAACACAACTCTCTAAGACCAAGTAATCCTACTGAATGAATATCTCATGAAATCTTGACATTTTAGGATTATACTAACTTAACAAGTTGTATTACTGATTATAATGATTCAAATCATATTTTAATCAACTTACAACTTAATACTGACCAGCAAATTGCAAAAAACGTAAGAAAATTTGAATTTCACGGGCTACCATATCACTTCCACCCTTCGCAGACGAATTAACTAATGACAATCTCCTTGATGCTATCAGCAAATAGAGAAGAGGGTACTTCGCCGTTCACAGTACTTACAGAATCATCAATTTAGCCGTCATTTATAAAAACCACGCTTAGTTAGAAGTGGCCAATTAAAATTTGCGTCCAAAAACCACAAGCCCAGTTTACAAAAGCATAGTACAGACCTACTTACACAGAACTTTATGCACCGGCCACCACTAGTGGCAGTGGTTTTGTTGTACACAGGGCGAAACGACCGCAAATTTTAATAAGTACGGTACACGGGTCAATAAAGCACCTGATTTGAAACTAGGTTCGCTTATAACTGCATTTCTGTTCGCTGTTATTATAGTGTACATTAGACTGGGCTAATATTAGTGCACAATCTGAGTAAGAAGCCTAAAAGTGTTTCGTTATGGGACATAGTCTGCTCTGAGACATAGAATATCTGACGAATAGTTACATGATTGTATTTTTTTTTTGAAGACATATTGCGCCAAAAATCGGCCATTTTAATTTTTTTTCAATTTTGATATATCCAGTGTCACTCTCACATTTAAGACGAATCTAACGGCACCTCTCAAGCTGAAATCGATCAAGCCGTTTAGGCTACAGAGCGTGCCAAAGAAATATACATACATACATACATACACTCGAAAAACATAACCCTCCTTCTGACGCAGTCGGGTAAAAAGTCCGCGATGGTATTTGTTTATCTCCTAAGGCTAACCCACAGTAACGATTTTTATATTTTACATATTACAAAAACAATTATGGGTTATTTACCCAGCTATTTTAAATAATATAGTATTATTCCTTGTTTCATTAAATACGTTAAATACGTTGTGCATGGAGATCAAAATTTCACTTTACAGCATATCATTATAATGAATATCTTAGATGATATCAGAGATTTAAAAAGCGGGGACAGAGCGGCTGGCGGAGCGGTACGATCGCCGGGTCAGCTAGTTTAGTATATTGTGAAAATTTGAGGGACTAAGATTGGCATGACTCAAAATATAGACTAAATTTAGCACAGCACAAAAGTCGTAATAAGAACTAGAAGCTTGTTTTTACTAAAGTTATAACTTGAAGAAACAACGGATGGAACTTTTCTTTTTATAGTTTTCATTATAAGTTTTTCTTTGAGATGAGTTATGAGTAGATACTTATTTGTTCTAGTTATTCTGTTTTCTTAGCTTTTGTCTCTTTGATTCTGAAGAGAATGTTGTTATTTTAATTAATATTCTTTTCTAATTTGATTTATTGAAGCTAAAAATTGTTACTCAGATTTAAAAGATGTCTTTTTTATTGTTTGCGTTCCCATTGAGGGACCACATTTGATTTTGAGCTTTTGAATGCGTCAGCTTTTAGTAAAAGTTCTCAAACAATTGTAAATTCAGCCTCTAGTTTGTAAAAGTAGCCACTCAAAAGATACAATCGGTTAAAGGTGGTCCCTCAGTCGTGACTGACAGGCATCCGTATCTCAAAATCTAGTTAAAATTTATAACTGCTATAAATTACTACTTAGTAAAAGATTTGTAAAACTAATTTTATGAATATCAACCCTTCCTTTTCACAGAATAGAAAGAACTAGCATGCGGAAGGTGGTCCCTCAACCGATCACCATAAGGTTCGTCTTGAGTGGAGACCACAATGGAATTTGAAAATTACTTGGGTCTAGCGTTAGTAAAAGTACTCGAACGATTGTGAATTCAACCTCTAGTTTGTAAAAGAAGCCATTCAAAAATTACAATCGATTTAAGGTGGTCCCTCAATTGAAATGTTTATTAAAAGAAAAATCAATTTACGTAGCATTCAGAAGTTAAATTGACGAATGCTACAGTCTATCCTTTAGTAAATTTATTTACTAACGATTACTTTACTAAACAGTATCAAAATATTTACCGTTTTATTTCAAATAATAATCGAATTCCTGGGGCAGGATTTTTTTAATAAGTAAAAACTAGTGACTTTTCATGCAACATTTATATTATTAACTTTCACTTTTAACCAAAAGCCAGAGCCATCAACCTAAAGCCAATTCCATTCAGGCATTTCTTTTCTCTGACAAAAACTCAGTTACACTGTAGTACGTTTTATCTATTAAAAATGTACGTAGTCTACTCTTAGACAGTGGTTGTGAAGTCTTTCGGACCACTTTGTAATTTATTGTAAACTAGCTGCTCGGCGCTACTTCGTTCGCGTGGTGTCCTAACCCTTACCCTACCCCTACCCTACGCTACTCCTACACTTCTCTTACCCTACTCCTACTCTACTTCTACCCTACTCCTAAACTACTCCTAACCTACTCCTACACTACTCCTACCCTACTCCTATAAGTAAATAAAAGTATTATATAAAAAAATCTGATAAAAATTATCCTATGTCCGTCTACTGGTTCTAAGTTACCTCCCCACCAATTTTCAGCCAAATCGGTTCAGCTGTTCTTGAGTTATAGATAGTGCAACTAACACGACTTTCCATTATGTATATAGATTAGTATCAAAAACAGCCACTAGAAATTCTACTGTGTGGTCACCTCTTCTTAGTATTTCTTCCCAGGAATTCGATTATTATTTGAAATAAAACGGTAAATGTTTTGATACTGTTTAGTAAAGAAATCGTTAGTAAAAAAAATACTAAAAGATAGACTGTAGCATTCGTCAATTTAACTTCTGAATGCTACGTAAATTGATTTTTCTTTTAATAAACGTTTCAATTGAGGGACCACCTTAAATCGATTGTAACTTTTGAATGGCTTCTTTTACAAACCAGAGGTTGAATTCACAATCGTTCGAGTACTTTTACTAACGCTAGACCCAAGTAAATTTCAAATTCCATTGTGGTCTCCACTCAAGGTGAACCTTATGGTGATCGGTTGAGGGACCACCTTCCGCATGCTAGTTCTTTCTATTCCGTGAAAAGGAAAAGTTGATATTCATAAAATTAGTTTTACAAATCTTTTACTAAGAATAGTCATTTATAGCAGTTATAAATTTTAACTAGATTTTGAGATATGGATGCCTGTCAGTCACGACTGAGGGACCACCTTTATCCGATTGTATCTTTTGAGTGGCTACTTTTACAAATTAGAGGCTGAATTTACAATTGTTTGAGAACTTTTACTAAAAGCTGATTCATTCAGAAGCTCAAAATCAAATGTGGTCCCTCAATGGGAACGCAAACTTTTTTATTTAGAGAATGTTATAAATATGTCACCAAATAATGTAATAGGTCTTCCAGTATCGGGGTTGTGGAGGTTAGATAGGCAGTCGCTCCTTGTAAAATACTGGGATTTAGCTGCATCTGGTTATACTGGAAGCCAACTCCAACATAGTTAGGAAAAGGCTATGTAGATGATGATGAGGTTACTCAACACGGTGATAAAAGCATGTATAGTTTAGTACCATTATTGAATGTAAAATTATTAGTGATTGTAATGGGAATCATATCACTTGGTTTTAGTAGGTTTTTTTTTATTTATCCTTTTGATAGAATCTTATTTTGTAAATGTGAGGACTTGTAGGCCTTATAGACTTTAGATCTGTAGACCATTTTTTATTTTATCAAGTACTTGGTACTTGTTGACAGGCCTACGCTGTCCTCCCATACCTACTGTAATTTGGAAACATTGTAAAAGCAAATTATGTTTAAAAAGAGTAACCGTGGAGTTTCTTGCCGGTTCTTCTCCATAGGAAACGACTAATTGCAACCGTGCACCTAGCTCCTGACGTTTCATAAGTGCCTATGTAGGTTTGTGTGAAATAAAACATTTTGATTTTGAAAGCTAAGCAATCAGATTACAGTACAGTGTAAAATGAAACATTACTTTTTTCAAATAAAGCATTGTTAAAACCTTATAAATATTTGTTCGCAGTAATTTATTGTTGCCTTAGCGCCTACCCCAAAGGATTAGCATATCGCGTCGTAACACTCACATTTCTATTTAAAATGGCGTGCTCATAGTTTTTATATTAACTTTTAAAACACCAGTATTTGTCACATTTCACCGTGTTTGAAATGATTAAAAGTTAGCTTGTTATAAATTTTAGAATTTAATTTAGATTTCGGAATTCTCTTGTGGTAGATTTATAACTCGTATAAATTACTACTTGTTACTAAAACCATACCCGCTGTTTTAAAATGGGTACATTCATGTATTCATTGGAAGTCTTTTTTCAGCGGAAACGGGGTTGCTTAAAGCATCACACTTACTTTGGAAATTTTCTAAAAGACTTATTTTGAAATTGATGTTGGTTCTTCATTTGGCTTGTTGAATGCTAAGACTTAGTATAAGCATCTTTAAATATTATGACTTTAACTGACTCGACAAATAAACTAGGGACCAATACTTTTTTCTTTGTAGTGAAATGCTCTTGATTCCACTTTGCCTGGGAAGAGCAACCTTTTAAGTTTTAAACTAATAATCACACAGCAGCTGCTGCTGACAGCTGTGCTGCTGGGGAGTTTGTTGTGCCACTTCTTACTCGCTTCTTCTCCAGGAACTGGTGAAAGGCGAGCGTTAAATACGGGAATGGCCTGAACCAAAAGTGTCGATTCTCAGTCTTATTTGAATAAATTACTTTTGATTTAATCAAACTTCTTTTTGTTACCAGGTGAAGGCAGTGCTCTCGGCATGTCACCGGTACTAGCGTCCATAGCAGCAATGTCAGCTCTCCTAGCGACTGCAGTGTGCGGCGTACTCGCGGTGTTGTACAAGCGGCACGCGGCAAGACATCGACATTTACCGGCTAAACATGCGCCTTTGAGGTAAGTTCTACTAATAAGTACTATTTTTTCAGTTGTCTTGGTAGCCTTGGTACTGATGGTACCTCGATTGTAAAGACTATTAGGCACTATCTCTGAGGCTCTCATTTATTCATTGGTTACTCCCTTTTGCTATGGTATATTTTGGCGTGTGGTATCCTAATCGGTGGAAATTTCTGTATGAAATGTTCGTCAATGTTGTCATTAGGTGGCTAAATTACGGTCCAAATGTAATGAGTTCTGATAATAATTTGATGTTTAACTCTCTACAGTTTTATGTTTTTACAGTACAGTTTCAACGGAATACAAGCTTCAAAAGGATAGGTATTTTTTGTGACCCAAGGGCTGGCTTTAACCTTGGTCAGCTAAGCATTGCCATCGTCGTCGTCGTCGTCGTCGTTTCAGCCGATAGACGTCCACTGCTGGACACAGGCCTTTCCCAATTTTGGGAGGGTTTGCCATAATCGCCACCCTTGGCAGGCGGGTTGGTGATCGCAGTATGGTATGGTGGTGGAATACATAGAGAACGCTGCTGCCCATTCTCCGGTACGATCCTTAGTCGCCTTTTACGACACCCACGGGAAGTAAGGGGTGATATTCTTTAAGTCCGACACCACACAGAGTACAGTAGCATTGCCATACAACTTGGAAATGCCGCCAGTCTCTTGGGTACATTACCAGTCAACAGCGATGCGGAGGAATTATTCGAGGCCACTTTTAGTTTCGGTTAGGTATTTTTATTTTAATAGTTAATTTAGAATATGATGTTTAACAAATAATTATTTATTAAACATCCTATTCTAAATTACGGACCCAGGTAGGCCGAAGCAAGGAAAACCTGTTCAGGTGGAGATTCATAGACAACTCCGCCTTGGAGTGTAAATGTGGTGCTGTCCCACAAACGCTTAATATCGTGTCCTGCGTGTCCTGTCAGCTGCACGTTACAGGAACTGATGGACGGTGGTGAAGGCGCCAAACAAGTAGCCGAATTCTGGGCCGAGTACATTTAGATTGCTATCGATACGCTAAGAAGATTATCAAAAGTGTTTATATTGTTTTGTCTCAGTTTCATACGTAGTTTTAAGACGACTAACTCAGTTTCACGATGAGTAGTTGTGATGATGAGCAGTTCATTTCCCAGTTACTGGATTAAGCACTAACAGTACCTACCTGTGATGCAGTCGAAGCTTTAATCCACCGGATTCATTCCGTCTCCTAGGACCAGGAAAGTTAAATCGATTTCAAGTTCTCGATTTTGATTCGGTCTAGTTCAGGTTTGTAATTTGACTTCTGAACTAGTATTACATAGTAGGTAATAGACGAATCGGCTAACGAAGTACCTATATAGAAGTCATTGGGTTGTATGATATTGGGTGGTGTTGGGATGCATTTGAACTTTAAAACGAATAAGAGGATTGAAAGTTGGATAGGATGACATCTGAAATTCCTATGAATTTTAGATGTCAAGAAGTGGATCTTCATCCTATTCAGGTTGCTTAGTCCGGAAATAAATAGTCGGTAAGAGGAATAACCTAGTAAGAACTTCTGGGTTAAACAATCTGAATATTTCTGGATCACGTAGTTTTGTGTGTACCTAGTGTTTGTTAATTTTTGTGTCTGTAAGTAGGTACTAATGAACTTACTTGCTTTCACACTAGTTGAAATAGGTAAGCACAGTCAGCAACAGACATTAGATTTAAATAGACATAAAATTATAGAATCAATTTAACATCTATTTCAGTTTTTTTTGTGCTCAGAAATTATGTTTAGACTAGCTTCCGCCCGCGACTCCGTCCGCGCGGATGTCGGTCTTCGCGTGGATGGTTTATTTCTCCATTTTGAGTAACTCTGACAATGACATCTTATAAATATCTATTGGACCCAAATACGGCTAAGCCTATAATAATTAAGGAGATCCCTCTATTGAGCTACAGCTGTTGAGCTCGCGTTCTGTAGTAAGTATTTTTTTCATAGTAATTCCGACCTTGATAAGTAGCATGTAGCAGTAAATTACTGACAGTGACGAAAAGTTTGCAATAATAAAAAAGTGATCGTGACAATGCGACAGAAAGTTAATTGAGAGCTTCAGCATACACAACATTGTTAGTGAGCTCGTCCGGAATATGAACATGAAGATTTCTTGGACTGCTCACACGGGAAAGAGCTACGTAAAGTTTCCCGTGTGAAAAACAACTCGCGGTAAGATCTACGCCAGCAACTCCTAGGGTCTGACCTTGAGCCTTATTTATTGTCATGGTGTAACACAAAGCTACAGGAAACTGTATTCTCTTAAATTGAAATGGAAAATTATCCACTGCGGGTAATGCAACGTGTGTTCGCGGTTCTACAGAACAACGTCTATGAATAAAACTGAAAAATAAGATTTTTTTTTCTACGTATTTTTCCAGGATAAAAAGTATCCTATTTTATGCCCAGGATAATAAGGTATAATTATACCAAGTTTCATCGAAATGGAACCGTTAGTTTTCACGTGATGCCTGCATATACAGACAGACAGACAGACAGACAGACAGACAGACAGACAAAAATTTTTTTAATCACATATTTGGGTTTGGTATCGATCCAGCAACACCCCCCGCTATTTATTTTTTCAATATTTTCAATGTACAGAATTGACCCTTCTACAGATTTATTATAAGTATAGATTTGAAGACAATTTAATCGACGGTCGCTCAGCTGTCTGTGACAGCTCTGCCTAAGCCTTCGGGGTATATAGGCGTGACGTTATACTAAGTTGTGTTTCAATTATTTGAGTTTTGTTGCTTACTGTACCAACGTGTCATGTATTTTTTCCAAAAAGAAGTATACAACAGAAGTACCATCTCTAAGTCTGCCGACCCTACAAATAATGATTATAGTCCTTATATGACGTAAAATTTCACTAATAGCTACTTATGAAGTTTTCTTGAACTTTAATACTGAGTGCTTGAAACCGAACGGCACGCAACACGCCATGGGTTCATGGCTAAAATTGGTGTAAAACATGTCAGAAAGCTGAAATGTGTATTGTAAAAGTTTGAAGTTAATAACTCTGGAAATTTATATTTGTATTATTAAAACCCACTTAGGTGCTTATACAACATTATTTTTAGTATTTATGGGGAACCCGAAACACGTGTCTAGTATTTTTATATGTATGTACAAAATTTCAAAACTGTATCATGAAAAATCACAAAGCTATAAGCTTGTTAAGTTACCTGTTTGTCCGTACAAAAACATGCTCACCCGCGCCGGTCGCGCCGCGTCGTATTGAGCTCGTTGATATTAGTACCTAGGTACCTAACCGTTTGGCGCGGAGATTGGATAACCTACTTAGTGTCGCTAGGTGTCCAACTTTTAACCTTTTTTAAATATTTTTGGGACAAAATATAACATGGGGTAAAAATTATTGGAATCGATTCAGTTACTTATTCTGAACAAACTTTGTTCAGGTTTCGCATATACTAAAAATAACGTTGTTTATCTTGTAATAATTTTAGGCTTCGAGTCAAAGGCTTGCAATAAAGACGGACATACTAATTGTGCATACAGACGAGCGATAAAGACAGACATACTAATTGTGCATACAGACGAGCGACGAGCTCCCAAAGAGGCCCGTGGCTAAACGATAACAGCTCCACAGGTCGATCGATCAGGTTAAGCTACACTTACTGTGGTTGTTCTGTGGATGGGTGACCATCTTTACATACCGAGACCCCTCCGTGCCTCGGAAAGCACGTTAAGCCGCTGGTCCCGGCTGTCATTCGTGAATATTTGGCAGTCGTTACGGGTAGTCAGAAGCCCAAAAGTCTGACAACCAGTCTTACCAAGGGGTATCGTATTATCCATAGTAACTGGGTTGTGGAGGTTAGATAGGCAGTCACTCCGTGTGACATATAGGTTCAGGAGCATCTGGTTAGACTGGAAGCCGACCTCAACATAGTCGGGAAAGGCTAGGCAGATGTTGTCACACGAGCGATAAACGTCAACGGCAGAGACAACTGCAGCAGTCGACACCCATGCATACCACATACACACATGCCGCTCGAATATTTGAGCACCGTACTCAAATACACGAGCGGGACGTTGTCGACGGCAGTCGCCGACACGTCGAGGGCGGGCGTCGCCGGGTGTCGACGACTCCAGTTGCCTGTGAAAATTAACCTAGTTTAAGAGTGAGGCACTCGACAACTGAGTTAATTGAGCTCATAATACTATTAATCTGGCTATCATTTTGATAGTAAAATAAAGTCCTCCAGACCGTATTTCGGCCACGGTGGGCAATCTCAAAGAAGACTAACCTTTGGCGCGGGAGATATTATAGTGCACAAGTGTGCGCGCAGACACAGGTGCACTCACTCTTCCCTCACTCTCATAGTCCGATGGGACGGCAATCCAACACGATCGGAGAGAGATCAGGCGCAGGACCAACGGCTTCACGTGTTTTCCGAGGCAACGGGGTATCACACCGCCATCTTCCAAACTCCGGGCTGTTACTAAGTAATTCCTAATGGAAAAACTCAATCACACTTTCCCCGACCTAGGAAGCGAACCCAGGACCCCCACGCTCAGCAGTCGCGCTTACGACCACGAGACCGACGGTGCAGTTATTACCCGACTGCGTCAGAAGGAGGGTTATGTTTTTCGAGTGTATGTATGTATGTATGTATGTATGTATGTATGTATATTTCTTTGGCACGCTCTGTAGCCTAAACGGCTTGATCGATTTCAGCTTGAGAGGTGCCGTTAGATTCGTCTTAATTGTGAGAGTGACACTGGGTATATCAAAATTGAAAAAAAAATTAAAATGGCCGATTTTTGGCGCAATATGTCTTCAAAAAAAAATATTTTTTTCTCGAAACCTATCGAGTGAGATATCAAATTAAATGGTTTTAAAAGGTGATTACAAAAATATACACAACTTATACGGTTAAAAGTAATTTGAAGTGACAAATCGTAAAAAACACGTAACTACCAAGAACTAAATCGTCTGCGGAAACTTTCACATTTATTTTGTAAACTAAAAAGCTGGAAATAAAAAAAAGTTATTTAAAAAAATAAAAAACCCGACTGCGGTAAAAAACTGAAAAGCTAAAAACAAGCCCATTTTAAATTTAATAAAAGTTGGAAGCAGGCGGGACCCATATCATTTTTATTATATTTTCAAATTCAAATGGGTCCCGCCCGCTTCCAACTTTTATTTAATTTAAAATGGGCTTGTTTTTAGCTTTTCATTTTTTTTTTTGACAATACAGCCTAGACATAATAGCTAAAACCATGATTGTACCAATATCCCATAATTCAAAACCACACCTAACCACCATTGTCCGTTCAAATCAATAGAGCATTGCGGCTAATTAACGGTAATTAGACACGGCCAATAATTAGATGGGTGACCATTTACGCATTCAAGACAAGTTCCTGTAATAGATTTGTGTCATAGAGTAATGAAACCGAATAGACGCTGACCGAATCTTTGTCTGTGAAGTCTTTCTTTTTTTCTTTTCTTTTTTTTTTCTTTCTTTCTTTCAGTAAGCTTGACGCCAATTCCACCAAGATTTTTAGGATTCCTTTTTGTAAGCATTCAGAATACTTCGGATCGCTTCTGGTTTTTTTTTTTTATTCTATGATAAACCAATCAATTACGTGGTCCTGTTAGATCGAAAAACGCGCCGAAGACTAGTCTCCGTTGAGATTGGCCGCCGTGGCCGAAATACGGTCTGGAGGACTTTATTTTATTTAGACCGAAAATAATTCCAGATTTCGTGATTCTCGGATTCTGTCGTTACAATTGAAAGGATAGATTCCAAAAATCGTCGCATCATCCCCTTGTATTTCACTTCTTAGTATGTTGGTATTTAGCAATTGCAACACAAGGAGGTAAAGAGCTAAATATTGAGGAGTTTGTGGTCAATGATAATTGTTTACACGACATCTTGGTTTGTAATCCTAAATCAGCTTAATTTGAAGATCTACCACAGGCTTGTTTACCACCAGAACAAAGGTGGCAGCTGGCGTATATGGGCGCATATTCGCCTACTGCTGGGTCACATAACCTATTATCTGTGCGATGGCATAATAATCAGCCTATAATTTCTCACACAGGCTTCCTCTCGGTGAGAGGGGGTAGGCCGTAATCCACCACGCGGGCTCAGTGCGGATTGGAAGATGTCACATGTCTTCGAATTTTTGGTTCTAAGGCATGCCGGTTTCCTCACAACGTTTTTCTTTCCCGTATTGAGAGCAGTGGTAATGAAATAATTTACACAAAGTAAAGCGCCTGTCTGGGTTCAAACCTACAACTTGTAAGTTACGGCCGTGTCTACCTGGCCACCACTGCTTTGTGAGATGGACTGGATTGTAATATACTACGCGGGACCAGTGCGTGCACATGTTTTAAAATTTTTAGGTCTAGAATGTCAGTTTCCGCACAATCTTTTCCTTTTGAGAGCAGTCTTGATGAAAATAACATAACAAAATCGTAAATTGGTTACCATTGGGACACCAGCCCACCACAGCTTTTGAAATACTTTTAATATTAGGCCATATATCTTTGGTAAACAACTTTTCAACCAATTCTTCTCTCCGCCAACAGTGAAGCAATGTACGTAGAACGTGCCCCTCACTGCCCAACCCCTGTGAAGCAAGAAGCGGAGTCTCGAGCCAGTAGCACAGAACCTCGGGACCGGGGCGAGAGAGGGGAACGGGCGGCGCGAGGGGCCTTACTACATACAGCTGACCCAAGAGACGCTGATGATGCAGACCCGGACATCATACCCAGTTTGTATGGTGAGTTATTCAATTGTTTTTAGTTGTGGACAGTAGAAACTAGAAAGCTGATCTGAAGCAAGATAGGACAGGAGGACTTTTCATCAGGTTTCGATGCAGGGTTTTCAATAGCTAGGACAAGGATAGCCTTTAGGAGTTATGCTTTCGCCGTTAACTAAGAATAGTCGCAATACATGCTTTAAATTATCTTAGGATATGACTGGTGCTATTTTATTATGAATACCCAGAATGACAGCAGAACAAAATACTCAATCAGTAATGTGCATCTTAGTGGCGAAGGGTCTCTGAAACATGGTTTCTTCTGGCTTATTTTTATAAAAAAAATTCTTCTCTACTGCTACATATATTTTTTGGTCTTAAGCTTTCTATAGCCTTTTGATAGATTCTAATTTTTGTAAATGTGAGGACTGTGTAGGCCTTGTAGACTTTAGATCTGTAGACCATTTTTTATTTTATCAAGTGCCTGGTACTTGTTGACAGGCCTACGCTGTCCTCCCATACCTAGGTACTGTAATTTGGAAACATTGTAAAAGCCAATTATTTTTATAAAGAGTAACCGTGGAGATTTTTTGCCGGCTCTTCTCCATAGGAAACGACTAATTGAAACCGTGCACCTAGCTTCAGACGTTTCATTAATAAGTAGGTTTATGTGACATACAATACTTGTGCTTGACACAGGAGTTCCCAAAGAATTAAAAGAGTTTTAATCAACTTCTTTCCTATACAGAACGAAGGCCAGTATCAAACGGCTACATGAGTCTGCAGCGGCCGCCGTCTTCGGGGAAGATCACCAAGTTGAGCGGCGAGGACGTGCGCTCCGAGCCCGATGGGGGCGCCTACTACACAGATTATAGGAAAAAGGATTATAGGATACCTTTAACTAGTGTGAGTACCATATTATTTATTCTACGGTCGTTACGGCACAGTTCGCCATGTTTTTGCAATTGGCGTCTTCATGAGGAATTCTGGTGAATAAATTCTAAAACTAATTCTAAAAGTATCCTAATTTCGTAACACTATAATCTCAATCTAAATAATTTGAAGGATATTACTAATCCATTGCTTCATATGTACGAAAAATTTGTCGGCTCGACAACGTAAATAACGCAATGAATTTTGTTAAACTGATAAAATGAAAGCCATTGCTACTGATAGTCATGTGTTACGCAATAACCCCGCAAAGTCAAAGTCAAATCATTTATTTAAACATTAAAGGCACTTTTGAACGCCAAAAATTACAACAAAATAGAATTGATTCTAGTCGCCCATTCCAAAATGTAATTTTTTTAGTTTCCGCTGATTAGATTACCACTTTCTTAGTACTTCTTTAATATAAAACTAGAACAAGGTTGCTGTTATTTATCTAATGGGAGGGTTTTCAAAGGAAACCTATTTTTTTTGCGGCAAATTCAATGAGTCCAGATTCCAAGGGATATAATGAGATTTTTGTGCACTAAAATCCAAGCAGTTTTTCACACACCAGACCCACGTAGATGACGGGATAATTTGACGCCCTTATGAGAGATTGGTCCTTATTGGCTCAAGATCGAGTTGAATGGAAAAAAGAATGGGTTCCTTTGCCCTGCAGTTGGACAATACAGGCTGATTATATTATATTCGTGATCCTTAAGAGCGTTTACGTCGTACGGCATTTCATACAAACTTTCAAGCCCTTCTTTTTCGAAATGAATGAACCGATTTTAATGATACGCATAAGCAGGATACAAAGGTCTAAAAAGTTAGTAGAGAACATTTTCGAAAAATAGTGTTACCGCCAAATTAGACCGATTTTAAATTTTCCATATAAACAGAGATTTCCAGTTATCTTTTTTTAAATAAGATGTTTCGAAAATGTTCTGTATTAACTTTTTAGACGTTTGTATCCTGCTTATAGGTATGAAGTTTCATTAAAATCGGTTCACTAATTTCGAAAAATAAGTACTTGAAAGTTTGTATGAAATGCCGTACGGCATAAACGCTCTTAATATCACTTCTTACTTCTTGCTTAGTATTTTATTTATTTTCAGCAATAATTTCTTATCTTACCATTAACACTTACCTTCTCTTTTAGTCTTACCATAGTTTAGGACGCGTGAACAAAGGCGTGAACGCGTGCAGCCCAAGTTCAGTAACTGGCGTGACGTCATCGCTGACGGCGCACCGACTCCGGCCCGAAGTCGTCACGACCTCGCATCGGGTGCAAGAGAGCTGTATATAGAGTCGTCGCGTAGCCGTACCCATCCTGTGTAAATAGCCTTTAAATTAAGTATTGACGTAAGGATGATGAATCTGTGTAGAAACGACACTTGTGTTGGTTGCGGTTGTTGCCTAATTTTGTCTCGTTTGATGCGAGACGTCAGTTTGATGCGCCTCTCACTCGCTTGGGTTTCAAGTTCGGCCATCAATTATTTCCTTTTAGGCCCACTAGCAGGAAAATTCAAAATACTGTCAGTGCAAAGTTTTGTTTCAAATGTCATTGTTTTTCAGACAAAAGCTGCATGAATATGACTGATACAAAATTACCTTTTTGTTGTATGTGAAATGTTGCGATAGAAATCTATCTACTTAACTTCGTTTTCAATTAACTAGCCTACCAATAAAATCATGGAGGCTTCTGTGACATAGATTTGCCATGACATTGTGTGGGAGAGGAGGGTGTAGGTATTAAAGGTGGCATTTGCCAACACACATAAGGCAGTCTCGTTTCTATACGATTTCATTATTCTCATGGTATTGACTGTGTTCCTTTATAGTCTAATGAAAACGAGATTTTTGTAAAAGATTTATGAATTTTAATTGTATGTTTGTATGTGATACGCTTGGTATGCCGTCGTCGGTCGGTTTTACTGTATGACAGGGTGGTAGGAACATCGAAGCGGAACATGTGATGAATTCAGTACATGACTGTGAAACCCCTGCGTTAATATTTTTCGTAGATTATTAAAAAAAAAATGCGTTTTATAAATTTTTATTTCAATTTTCTAAGAAAAAGCAGTTTTTTTTTTGTTAACCGAAGAAAAAATTCTACGCTAGCGTGTCTTGAATCATATGCTGATGTCATGGTTCTTACAGTTTGTGTTTCGATGTACAGACGCCAGCACATCAAGCTACTACAATCTGTCAAATTTCTTTAATAGATTTTGAACTTTATCGCTTATACATAAGGTTCAAAGTCGATTGGGGAAATTTGACAGTTTCGGGTACCTTGATGTGCTAGCGTCTGTAGATACCTGCCAACCTGAATAGTATATAGTTAAGTAATGACGGTCTGTACAGTGTTCGTCCCTTCCCTTTTTATTTGTGGATTGTGAAGTATTGAGAATGTTCTAGAAGTCTAATTCTGATTTTGTAATTTTGTACCCCGATATTAAAGTGAACTGGTCAAAGTAAGCACCACTTTAAACATAATATTTTAAGTTATTAGATTTATAAAACCATAAAACGGACTTGAAAAAATACTGGTAATTTATTATTCGATTTTATTTACACAATTGTTTATAGTGTGAGTAAAGTATCAAAATCGAGCTATTCTTTTAAGTGTGAAAGTTTTTTATTAGTCGACAAGGAATGTCTTTTGAAAAATACTAAAGATTAATAACGTGTTTATAGTTATGGCAATTTGTTAGTCTGTTCCTTTATAGGTTTCACACAAAAACAGCAGGTCATTAATTTAAGAAGTAGTCTCGTCCATACACATTAAAACTATTTGAGCCGAAGATTCTTAGAACTTCAAACAAATCGAAAGTAATCAGAAAATTATATTGAAAACACATATTTGTACTACACTTTGATTTTGACAAGTCTTTGTAAAACCTTTTAACACTTTTAACGATTCAAAGAACCAATAAATCAGACGCTTCAAAAAGTAACACAAAAGTGACGCTTTTGAGACGAAAAGTAACAAGTGTTGTGACGGTTTGGGACGAAAAGTGACAAATAGGAATATTGAGAGCAAATGTTTGTTAACAAACTGGAGTATGATTGATTCTGAGAAAGGGCTAGTTTGTTAGTTTTGTCGATCAATTGAAAGGTTAGGCGGCGCGGGCTCAGAGGGCAGCGATTTTGGACTGAGTAAAGAGATGATTATGTCTTAAAATGAAAGAGGGATTGTCAGATAGAGCAGCAGCAGCAGCATCAATATTTTTTGTTACATTTATGTTTTTTTTTTTTTTTACCAGTCTTACCAAGGGTATCGTATTTCCCAGTAACTGGGTTATGGAGGTCAGATAGGCAGTCGCATCATGTAAAACACTGGTATTGAGCTATTGAGTTAGACTGGAAACCGACCTCAACATAGTTGGGATAAGGCTAGGCAGAAGATGATGATTTTTAATGGATGAATGGAAAAATATTGGCGAAAGGTAAAATAATTGCTAGAAAAGTTAAGTACATACGTCATGTGTGTCATTGTGCACCTATTTAAGGCGAAAACGCTAAGGTAACCCGCGAAATTCAAATTTTCTTAGGTGTTTTGCAATTATGTGCGTGTGGTGTGAGGGCCACTTTGTTAAAACTCTTTGAAAATGTGCTTAGGATTTAGTGAACATTCCCAAAGAATTGTGAAAGTTGGTATCAGATTTTGTGAAAGTCTAATAACCGAGTTATAGACTGTAAAGTTGGGCCCTCAGTTCTCACGTAGAGGATTGAGGGCCCACCTAAAACTGATAAACTATGGACACTACCGAAAAAGTCTTAATGCCAAAATCTAAGCTAATGCCAAACAAAATTTGTGAAAACAAGATATTATCGCAAAACACTGTCCTACTTTGTATATCTTCGTACAAAATGGGCCCTCAATTCTCATACACGTAAAAGTTTATCACGCAATTATAATGAAATCATTAACTTACAGCTACTGTTTGAAATCCTATATGCTACTAAATTAATTGTGAAAATTTATGAAAGCAAGAACAGGTCACCACCTTTTACTGTTTAAAAGTTATGACCTTGATAAAATTCAGGGCCCTCAGTCCTCCATTTTATTTTGTTTTCGATTTATTACGCTTATCGTATGAAAGATAAGACAAATACAAAATTGTCTCTTTTTGTGAAAAAAATTGTGCAACAAATGCGATACCAGAAATAAATTAAAAGACCCTTTATTGTATAAGTAAATCGAGTTTTATTTTTATTCTCTGTCTTAGGAAATAGGGTGACCACAATTTCTTTTAGATTGCAGTAAAGATTAGTAAATGTAGAGTCATAGGTTTTAATGAACTTTCGCTTATTATCGTCATAGCATTTGTACTCAAGTTTCGTGATAAAAAAAATAATTTCGGAAATTGAACGATCACAGAAAAATACTGTTCCCCAAATCATTTTTGCTTGAAAAATCGTTTGATCCGAAAAAACTAATGACTATAATCAAATAATTTATTTATTATTTTTATAAAGGCTTTTGCGCAGCAATGGGACAATGTAGGCTAAATATAATCCTAACTAATATTATAAATGCGAAAGTAAGTTTGTTTGTTAGCTTTTCACGCCTAAACCACTGTACCTTTCATCCCGAAAAAAGTGCTGTTCCCGAGGAAAACAATAATAACGTTATTATGATAATAGATGGAGCCATATGACTTTCGAATTTCACGCGGACGAAGTCGCTGGCAGAAGCTAGTACCTAATAAAGCAGTGCGTTCCTGGATGTTTTTTTTATTCCTAGGTAGGTACTTGCACAATAACAAAGATGTTTTCTGGAGTATGAAATAATTATATTTTATTTTAAAAATTTTACAATTTAAAAATAGGTGAAATTGAATTACCTAAACAATTCTTAGAGTGACTATCTAAGTACTATTTAGTAAAATATTACGAACTTATAAAATTATGAATACCTAGGTATCAAAACAAACTTATCTTGAATGTTTGATATCTTGACCGAAGATGATTGAGTGTCTTGACCGAAGATGTGTTTGCGTATTAAAAAATTATTATTATTTTTATTCTTCACTACAACTGTTTCATAAAACTCGCCTTAATGCTTTATTACCTACAACTTCCGCTGCACTATCATAAACTATTGTTTAGTAACTACACTAAATATTACAACTATTGTGCATATATGTAAACAATAATTATATAATACATGTAATAATATTTTTAATATAATATTAGCTAGTTATTAGTTTTATTTATAATATTAGTTAGGATTATATTTAGCCTACATTGTCCCATGGCTGGGCAAAAGCCTTTATAAAAATAATAAATAAATTATTTGATTATTGTCATCAGAACGAACGATATTTCAAGCAAAAATGATTTGGGTAACAGTATTTTTTTTTTGTATTTTTTTTTTATCATGAAACTTGAGTACAAAATAATGCTATGACGATAATAAGCGAAAAATTGAAGAAAGTTTATTAAAACTTATACTCTACATTTACTAATCTTTACTGCAATCTAAAAGAAATTGTGGTCACCCTATTTGCAAATTCAGATGATAAAAATAAAACTCGATTTTCTTATATAATAAAGGGTCTTTTAATTTCTTTCTGGTATCGAATTTGTTGCACAATTTTGACACAAAAAGAGACAATTTTGTATTTCTCTTATCTTTCATACGATAAGCGTAATAAATCGAAAACAAAAGAAATGGAGGACTGAGGGATAACTTTCAAACAACAAAAAGTGGTGACCTGTTCTTGCTTTTATAAATTTTCACAATTTATTTAGTAGCATATAGGATTTCAAACAGTAGCTGTAAGTTAATGATTTCATTATAATTGAGCAATAAACTTTTACGTGTATGAGAATTGAGGGCCCATTTTGTACGAAGATATACAAAGTAGGACAGTGTTTTGCGATAATATCTTGTTTTCACGAATTTTGTTTGGCATTAGCTTAGATTTTAGCATAAAGACTTTTTCTGTAGTGTCCATAGTTTATCAGTTTTAGGTGGGCCCTCAATCCTCTATGTGAGAACTGAGGGCCCAACTTTACAGTCTATAACTCGGTTATTAGACTTTCACAAAATCTGATACCAACTTTCACAATTCTTTGGGAATGTTCACTAAATCCTAAGCACATTTTCAAAGAGTTTTAACAAAGTGGCCCTCACACCACACGCACATTTTGCAATTTGCTGGTCAGTATTAAGTTGTACGTTGATTAAAATATGATTCGCAACTGCAACAAATATGTATTTACAGAATTATAATCACTAAAGTCATCAACACAACTCTCTAAGACCAAGTAATCCCACTGAATGACTATTTCATGAAATCTTAACATTTTGGGATTATACTAACTTAACAAGTTGTATTACTGTGGCAATTAATAAAATTGAAGCAACGAATGACTTCCGTTTGCTAGACACTGTTTAGACAGTCCAACTTTTATTATTGTTTGCACTTATGGCTTGCCGTTGGTATTGGTAATATAATTAAATCAGCACCGTGTAAATCAGGCTTTATTATCACAACTAGAGCGATTCTGTTGAAGCTTCACGCTAACCGCTCCGCTTCTTCGTCCGCCATCTTCTTAGCCCCACTACACTGACCACACGCGACGTGTCGTAAAGTCGAACGACAACATTTATCCACAGTTAACGCACCAACAGTTATTTAACTCTGCTAAGTCGTTGTAAATTGCTCACAACTGGTATAACATTGTCAGAATGATGTGCTTGAAGCTCGCACTTGACACGATAACGACTTGTCTTACTGGAGACACTGGTTTCTGGTTCACTATTGACGTGTGATTTGAATGCGTATTGGTGGGATTTGAAATTTCGTATAGTGTTCGATGACTTTGAGTCAAGTTTTCGATAGGAAATTCGGTACGTTTAACTTAGATCGACAAAACTGTGTGTGCTTAATGTTGTGAATTGGGTACTTGCGAAGTAACGAGATATATTTCCAGAACATTCCATTGGTAATAAATACAGTTCATTGAATTTCATTTCTCTATTTCTGTTATCTACTCTATTGCGAGCGGAGCGTGTCTATAATTCTCAAAAAATAGACATCTGAAAAATCTAAAGAAGTTTGCAAACAAAAAACAACTTTAACTTGATTTGAAACCAAAGTAGGTAGGTACTCAATGTAATTAAGAAAATTTGTTTCAAAAATAATTTCAGATCTTCGTAGTTTCAAAGACTGACAGTATAATTGCCATTTCTAGAACCCGATTACATACTTGTTTGATGTACCGTTATTTACTGTCTGCTCGGTGTAAAATAACACTTTAATCAAAACTAGCGAGTGTACTGTTCAAATAAATTATTTTTGTAACCAAATATGTACTTTGTGTAATTGAGTTTGTGTGTAAAGGTGGGGCTCTATTGGAAGCTATGCTGTAACAGCTATTTTTTATTCTTCTTCTTCTTAGCGTATAGATGGTGTTAAAGTAAATTTAACATAAATATAAACCTTATTTTATTTGTCATTTTAGTTTAATTGTAATCGATGGCAAACGCGTTTATTAAGTTGCAACATTACATTGACGCTAGCAACATTCTCTCTCTCTCTGCATCCACGCTCAACCGGCAAGTTCATTTTTTGTACCTTTGATAAAACTAATAAATTCAACAATATTATAAACGCATGACTTATTATTATACAGATGGCAAAAAGTTCAAACATCTTTGGCCCAAAGTTCAGGTGCGCGGACTCCGCTCACTGGGACACGCGTGGCAGGGATGCGGCACAGGATGGAGCTAAGGTAGGCCATTGTCCGTGGGGAGGTCCCGCACACGCACTTGAGATCTGAGCCATCCGTGATCCCCCATCTGTCGAGATAGTCTTCGCTCCGGTCAACGAAGTTGATCAAAGATTTCCAAGTCAGCCACAGCAAATAAAGCCCTGCAGACCGTATTTCGGCCACGGCGGCCGATCTCAATGGAGGCTAGCCTTTGGCGGGAGCGGAAGATATTATAGTGCAAAAGTGTGCGCACAGTCACAAGTGCACTCCCTCTTCCCTCACTCTCATAGTGCGAAGACGACCTCAGCTACAGTCACAGTAACGCGTGCCCAGGCGGAAGGCTTTCAGATGGTTCGATTTTTTTATTACACCCCATGCCATTACCATCTTTGCGCCTGTTTGGGCCCCACTGTGTTGTTCTTTTTTATTTCTTTTATTTATTGCCCGCGTCTTGTTGTTGATCTTGTTCCCCGTTGTGCTGCCTATTTAATTCATGCTGAATTGAAACTGAAAAAATTAAATCCAAATTGTAATGTAAAAAAGCTATGAATTTAACACGTTCAATATTGTCATCGCTGGTAGTAAAAACTATATTGTATTTTCCAAATCTCATAATTTCTAATCGACTGATTGTTTTTACAACTAATTAAGTATGTGTTCATTTATTACGTTTTCTGTGTTGTTAATATATCAGTAAGCATGAATTTCATGCTTTTCTAGTACTTATTTAAAAAAAAAATTTTTTTGACAAATACAGAAACTATAAAATATAGCCCAATCATAGCTTCCAGTAAAGTCTCACTCTAACGTGTAATTTCATCTGCTCAAGATAATAAAGTGTAATTGTGCTAACGCTCGTGTTTGTAACTAAATTGTTAGCATTAAGTTCTGTAATATTCGCTTTAAACAATAATTTGTTCATTTTGTACAGTGTGAGATGAAAAAGTGTAATAAATTTCAATTTCTTAATTGTGTGGCTGTTATGTTGGTCGATATAATATTTATTTATTTGTCAATTTGTACAAAATAACGGTAAATGTTGGTCGATGTATTCATTTATTTGTCAATTTGTATACAGTATACTTATAGATTTATATTCAATACATCGGACATATTTTGCAGTCTTACGTATGGGTATCCAAATTATCCAAATCATTCCGGGGTTGTGGAGGTCAGATAGGCAGCCGCTCTATGTAAAATACTGGTATTCACCTGCATTCGGTTAGACTGAAAGCTAACCCAAAAAAGTTGAGAATAAGCTTCGCATATGATGATGAATTCGGACAAACATATTTTAAAGACGAAAAAAATAATCCTGACACTGCACCAACTGCAAGCGACATTTAAATGCAACAAATTATTTGCATTGTATGCAAGCATGACATTTTGCGACACTTGTCTACATGTCTGGGTCAAGCCACGCGTGCACCAATGACGTCATAAAACCGTGCACCGTGCAGACGTCAGACGGCGACGGCTGCAGATAATATTCTACTTTATTTTAACACAGCGAGCAAACGTATAAATACGTCGTTTCGAAAATCTGTGCGCCTCAGTGGGGAAGAGGGTTTATTTTAAATTAAAGTTGGTAGAATAAATATGTGTGTCAATCGATATCAAATCGGTTTTTTTATTGACCGATTCTATCGATCCTCTTTATTTCAGCCGAAAGGCTGCCGGTTACCGGTTCTGTGCGTCTCTTATCCAGCGAATACCAATCTTACCGATAGTTATTGTATTGGATGTTGTCGACTGAAATTTAATTTGATAAATGAGCTGTTTGTTTTCTATTATTAAAATTAAATTTTATTCGAGAACACTAACGGTTTCTTACTTAACTTCAACAATATCCGACGATCCTGCATACTTATCTCTTTTGTTGACTGTACCTACTTGTTAAACTTAAAAAAAATATTTTTATAATTTAGTCTTCAATCGAAGACGCATGTATCTTTCAAAAGATTTAACCTAACAATTTTAGAATGTTTGAAAAGATATCACTTATAAATTTATCTTTCAACAAAACAGCACCACAGCCAAAACCTTCCACACTTCAAAATTAAGTTTTGGAGTCCATTGCGTTTTCTAAAGCATATCTTCCATAATTTCTGTACATAGCACGCAATGGATTCCACACAACCTCGTTCCTTCTACTGTTAGTACCCGCGTCCATTTTCAACCTGTTTTGTAATTATGTAAAATTGTAAATAAATTAATATTAAGTAACGAAATTATAAAATCTAGTCTAATTTAGTACTAACGGTGCTAAGTATTGTACATTTTTAATTAATTGGTAACAACAAAAATAGGTTAATGTCAATTGCCGACCTCATACTAAGTATGGGACTTTAAATATTGTTAAAAACATTGTTTCTTGTAAATGTTTCCAAATAAATACAATGTCAAGCATTTATCAATTCTTTTGTTTTATTGTGCGTTCTCCCTTTACCTATTCTCATTAGGAGCAACGCAGACGCATAATGGTCATAGCACACGTATCAATTCGGAAAGGGATCGGCACCGTATCGCCTTTCGCCTCGCTGTCAAACGGGCGTCAACCTAACGTAAGCACGTAACCAAAGCGGATTGGAAGCTCCGATACGTCGACTCGGCTACGGCTAGGTGACGCCGCGCTCCTTTATGCTCACTAGTTCCTTTGAAGGAACTACTGAGCATTTTCGGATCAGTAGTTCCTTTGCAAAAGCTAAAGGAACTACTGAGACTAGATAGTTCCTTTAGCAGTGCCTTTGTAGGAAACAAACACATATCTTTAACTCACAAACACCTACACATGAACCCTGAATACTTTGCTCTCCATTTTTTAGACAGTCGTGTATAAATGGTAACAGTTCCTTCACAGAAATGAAAATGAATATGAAATATAATTAAAGAATTATGTTTACTTACTTAGTTCATCGAGCGATCATTATTATTATCATCATCATCATTCATCTTTTTTGTACTAATTAAAAAATAGTGGTTTAAGTTTGTTTCCTTCAAAGGAACTATAGTACCTAGTCTCAGTAGTTCCTTTGGCTTTTGCAAAGTAACTACTGATTCAAAAGTTCTCAGTAGTTCCTTCAAAGGAACTGCTAAAGGAACTATCTAGTCTGATTAGAAAATGCTCAGTAGTTCCTTCAAAGGAACTGCTAAATGAACTAGTGAGCACAAAGGGCCGCGCTTACGGCTCGCCGACCGCTGTTTAATGGTATAACAGGCTGGCCGGAGGGGTGAGAGGAGCAAGGGTGGACGAAGACACGTAAGCTCGGGTACGGCGAGACGTAAGCGCGAGGACGTCGACCCGTAACGCACCGCCCGCGGTTCGTGATCTTGTCCCGAGGCGAGGCGATTACGTTACGATTCCGATTAGTGTGCGTTGCAGTAAGGAGTTTCATACAAAGAATACTGAACGGCTCGAGTTGATATGGTGCCGATCCCTTTCCGGTTGGATAGGTACGTGTGCTATGACCTTAAATATCCAAAGCCGCAACATCTAGCTTTACAGAGTATCAAGCCTAATCTAGCTTAGCAGCGTGACAGCAGGGCATCCGAACCTACCCAAGCAGCGTGACTAGGCATCGCAATCTCGCCTCACAAGGAATCTCAATCTTAAAAATGCTATATTTACCCGACTGCGCGACGCAAAGGAGTGGTAATGTGTTCATCAGCCTATGTATGTATGTATGTTTATATGTTCCTTTGAAGCACCATAGAGACCAAACGCCTGGGCCGATTTTTATGATTCACACGTTAATCGATTCCTCTTAGTCATTCATTTTAAATTAAATAAAAGTTGGAAGCAGGCGGGACCCATTTGAATTTGAAAATACAATAAAAATGATGTGGGTCCCGCTTGCTTCCAACTTTTATTTAATTTAAAATGGGCTTGTTTTTAGCTTTTCAGTTTCTTTTAACTTAAGTTTTTTACCGCAGTCGGGTTTTTGATTTTTTTTAATAATTTTTTTTTAGTTTAGTTAAGTTAGGTGTTCGTAATTTTTTTTTTTTAATGTTAGCTTTGTTAGTAGATAGCTATGATGTACGACCTGCGTGTCGTGCGCGTAAGCCTCTATGCTCAGTGCAAATAAACAGCTTGTTACTGAAGGCCGTGTCTTATTTAACAGTTAGTGTAGATAAATGGATAATAACGATCTTTATTAGCTACTAGAATGGTCGCACTGACAATTGTCATGAACGCTTTCTCTTGACGGCCGGACTGCAGATTAGATAAATGGGTATCAAAGGATAAAATAAATAATATCTCAGAAAGGTAAGGTTTTTAGATAAATGGGTTGTGTTGTTACGTTAGGGTTAGAAAAATAGGTATTTGTAGAAATGGAAATATTTCTAAATTTTTGGGTTAGCTTAGAAAAATATGTACTGGTAAAAAAAAAAATAGGAACGTGGTGGGTTTGGTTAGATAAATGGGCCCGGTAGTTAATAAAATATTGCAAAACAAATAGAGTAGGTAAGGAAGGATACTTAGATAATTATCGTATTAATGCACGGCGTTTAGCACCCTCGCTTGGACGAAAAATCTCCCCTCGCTTTACCCTCGCTGACGTAATGAACGCCAGCACATCAAGCTATCCGACGTTGTCAAATTTTCTCAATCAACTTTGAACCTTATGCTTTAGCGATAAAGTTGAAAATCTCTTAAAGAAATTTGACAGATTGTAGTAGCTTTGTCTGTGTGGTGCCGGACTTAAAGAATAGCACCACCCCTTACTTCCCGTAGGTGTCGTAAAAGGCGACTAAGGGTCGTACCGGAGAATGGGCAGCAGCGTTCTCTATGCATTCCACCATCATACCATACTGCGATCACCAACCCGCCTGCCAAGCGTGGCGATTATGGCAAACCCCCCCCAAAATTGGGGGAGGCCTATGTCCAGCAGTGGACGTCTATCGGCTGAAATGATGATGATGATGAGTAGCTTGACGAGCTGGCGACTGTAGGTACTATTGGTAAGATTTTCAGCCAGTATGATAAATAACACCACCTATACTATTAGGGTTAAGTACTAAAATAATCAAATCAAACCACCCAATTTCTAAGTGACACTACAACTAGGCGAGGTTGTAGTAAGTATTTTTAAGTTTTTTGAAGCTAATTATTTCCAATTATTGCAAATGTTGCGCAAAATAAAAATCAGTTTAACAAAATTGTATATACGGTCAAGCGCTGACTAAAGAGGGAAACGTAATTACTAATAGTTGGCTCGGTAAAAAAAATCGCAAATATGACACTAAATCGATATTTTGAACGTATTTCTTAGTAAAAAATTATATTACGAAACCATCTAAGTAATATATCAAAAGATAGGTTTTAATATTTTCTAGAGCTGGGTAAGGAAGATTTTTATATAAGTGGTTATTTACTTTTGTAAGAACAAAAATTAGACGATATTGAGCAGTTCAAGCGCTCACACCTCTCGGCCAATGCCTGCGAGAGAGAGATGCCCCGATACGTATTATGCGGGGAGTGAGGAAACGTTATCATACCTACACACCGCACTACAAGATGGCCTTAAGGGTACATTTTCAGATCTATTTGATTATATTTTTAGAAAAGAAAGAAAGAAAAAGTATTTATTGCGACTCGTACAGGAAGATCACAAACTAAACACAGTAAAATAAAAATCCAAGCTTTATAAAAAAAAAAGTAACAAAAGGAAAATAAAACAGAAAATCCAATACGAGGCCAACATGCTCCTATCTCAGCATGATTTTTATCCAATTCATTTGGAACAGAGCCAAAAAGCCTGACAACCAGTTCTTGCCACGGGTTAACGTGTTACCCAGTAACTGGGTTGTGGAGGTCAAATAGGCCGTCGCTTCATGTAAAATACTGATATTCAACTGCATCCGGTTAGACTGGAAGCCGACCCTAAAATTCTTGGGAAATGGCTAAGCAGATTAATTGTTTGTTTTGGAACAGAGTATTTTACACCAATGTCAAAGTCAAATTATTTATTTCAATCTAGCATCCGCCTGTGGCTTCGCCCGCGAGGTATGTCGATAATTCTATCCTATGTTCTTTCCCGGGATGCAATTTATCTCTATACAATTTTATCGAAATCCGTTCAGTGGTTTATGTTACCTTTTCACGCCTAATATTTTATTTATAATATTTTATTGTAAATTTTGACATTCAAAAGTGCCTTTTATGTGCCTACATAAAAGGCACTTTTGAATGTCAAAATTTACAATAAAATAGAATTGATTCTAGTCGCCCGTTCCGAAAGGCAGTTTTCGTATAGAGAAGAATGGGCAAGAAACTCCACCGTTACTCTATAAAATGTTTTACAATAGGTACACCATAACTTTTCTATGCTCATAAATTATGTACAATTACTATGATGATACGTAAAAGAAGAATGGGCATTTGTGTATGTATGGCGCCTGGCCTGATGAACAATAGAGTTCTAAGGAGATCCACGAATGACATCCGGCACCAATGGCGTGCTTTTCGAGGCACGAAGGGGTCTTGGTATGTAAAAATGGTCACCCATCCAGGGACCAACCGCGGCATGTGCAGCTTTACCTGATCGATCGACCCGTGCGGCTTAGCCATAAGCCCCCACAATGTTATGAGTCAATAACTTGAGAACTGCATTGAACATTAGCGTCATAAACTAATACGATTACATGGTACATATAAAGCTACCCGAAACTGTCAAATTTTCCCAAACAACTTTGAACCTTATGCTTTAGCGGTAAAGTTGAAAATTTATTACAGAAATTTGACAGATTGTAGTAGCTTGATGTGCTGGCGTCTGTACTTGCTGGTCTGATATCTCTTAAACCCGGTATTTCACAGCATTCTGCTCATAATGGAAATTGATGCCTAGGAACATAAACTTTCAATTGATGTATATGTGGTTTTTATTGGACGTACTGGCCAAAACGCCCAGCATTCTTTGCACGTCAACATTCAAAATTTGCTTCAGAACTACCTGCACCTTATTTATGCAATTTTTTTTTGTCCTGCCCTATTTATTATTTATATACCTAATCCTACTAATTCAAATACCTTCACAAACAGAACCGCTCCTACCAAATTAAACTCCACTCCACTTCAACTGCATAGAAATGGTAGTGATTCCCGTGATTTTATTTTACTGTATCGGGCATAGCTCGTCTCTCCCATAAAGTCGGTAGTCAAGAGAATTGCTCAATAAGTCGGATGCAACGGTTTTACTGTCGCACGAACCGGAATGAGAAACGGAACGAAGCGTGGAAGTGACTGTATCAATTTCAGAGGTTTTTGTCATAGCTTTTAGAGTCGAGTGCAGGAGTAAGGTGATTTATTTTTCCATAATTTATCGTTTATTTTTTAAAGGTTTTTGGTGGTGTTTTGCACAAATAATGACCCCGTGGTTCGATGTTTAGGAGGGGATGTTTTTAAGTTGATAAGCTGTTAATAATATCTAGGGGAGAGCGGGGCTAAAAGTTACGATTTTTAATTAACTTGATTTAAATATTCATACAATGCGATCAAAATCAACTTACATAAGTATCTAACTTTGGTATTAAGACAGTTATTTAATTATTAATTTTTTAATTCCTATCTCTTTTTATCGCGAAGATATGTGGAAGTGACTGTATCAATTTCAGAGGTTTTTGTCATAGCTTTTAGAGTCGAGTGCAGGAGTAAGGTGATTTATTTTTCCATAATTTATCGTTTATTTATTTTTTAAGTTTTTGGTAGTGTTTGGCACGAATAATGACCCCGTGGTTCGATGTTTAGGAGGGGATGTTTTTAAAGCTGATAAGCTGTTAATAATATCTACATGGTTTTCACATGATCTGACCAAGACTATGTCTGGACTTTAAAAGCGACTGTGATCTGTGCGTGAGTCATCAGGCATCACAGAGTACCTACTCAGATAGGAAATGTCGACCTCATCTAGTTTCTAAAATATGATTGACATGTAAAAGATTATCGTTTAAAGTTAAGGTTCGCGAGCACATTCGGAAGAAGTTGATAGTATCATCACAACGGTAATATTTTGTCATTGTTTGTATTTATGTAAATCATAGATATCCGATGAAAATTAATTTGTGCTTATATTATATGTAATTAGGTATATATTATATTTATAGTTTTAATGGGCTTATGCGTATCTTTATATTTAAAACTAGCTTCAGTCCGCGACTTCGACCGCGTGAAATTTCACCCTCCCCCCATTTACCGTCTTAGGGGTGGAATTACGAAAAACCCTTTCTTAGTTTATCCACTAAGAAAGGGTTTTTTACGAAAATCCTAAGGTTTTTCGTAATTCCACCCCCACCTAGTATTCACAAAAAACACACCCTCCAAATTTAATGTATTTAGGACCAACGGTTTAGGCTGTGCGTTGATATATCAGTCAGACTTTGATTTTATTTTATTTATTCCTCAATTTTCATGATTGCACCTACCACTGTTTGTCTCTGCATCACCCAAAGGTTGACTGGTAGAAAATGCCTGTGGCATTAAATACGCCTTTAGGTATATGCTTGAAGGACTAATAAATAAATAAAAGTGTTTGTACAAACCTACTTATAGAAATAAAATCATTAATCATTCACTCACATCAATCAATCATCACATACATTAGTTGCAAAGTAACGGTGGATGGACTTTGTAAATAAAGATATGGACTGAAAGGGGGTGACACCTGAGATGACGATTTTTTTGCTGGCAATACTGGCAGCCGGCCGTCAAAAATTTTCGTGTTAGAATTAAATTGTAAAATTAATGTAATTTCGTGTTTAATTATCATAAACGTGCTTAATTTATATACATTTAGTTATAAATAATAAGGATCTGTGTTTGTGAGTTATTTCGTTGGAATAATCAATGAAAAATCAATAATTTAGTACCAGCTGTCATCCAACAGACGGATTTGAAATCACCACATAACCCGGGGAGTATTTCTTTTAATTTAAGCCTTTAAGTATAAGTAAAATCATAGAAGTAACTAGTATTATTGCACCTTTTCCCATTTAATGCTTATGCTGCTAGTCCCAGTGTACAACCTAGTAAAGAACCCTTTAATTGTCATTACTGTGCTGAACCTTATGTTCAAGCATTATTAGGATAAATCACATAGAATACGTTAGAGACCCCTTCGAAATCACTGTACTTTATTATTAGACTTACCGCCGATAGGTTTAATTACAGAATTAGAACCACTTTTTGAAATTAATGACAAAAACTAGATTATAGTATAGTAGTACCTACCCCCAAACTTTTTGCAAACTAATTTTGTTGTTTTTCTAATTTTATTTTAGAATATTCCTATCTCGATATTAATATTAAGACAATTAAGAATTTTCATCCCATACTTGAGATTACACACTCATCTTAACTTTTATTCCTTTGTTTTTATTGACTTCATCCTAGTACTTATTATCCACATCTCATCACTCTCTCTTATTCCTTTCACTCACTTGGCTTTCTCTTCTCTCTTTCCAGGGTGCCTCTAGGGTTGGTCTGGCAACATGTTGACCCGTAGAGCAGCATCCTTGGATGAAAAACTGAGGGCTACATTGAAAGAATTGGAATCTACTATAAAACAGAACAAACAGCTTCTTCAGGAAAGGGATGACAGCGAGGTAGAAATAAAGTTCATTAATGACAAGAACACTGAGCTTAAGAACCAGTTGACTGAACTACATGTACAGCATATGGACATACTTGACCAGCATCAACACCTCCGGCAACTAGTGTCAAATTTCCAGGAATGTAGCGACACCCACGAACTGGCTTTGAGACGCATCTCGGAACTTGAACGGGAATTATGCAAAGCCCACAACACAATAACCCATTTGGAATCTCTCAAAGCCAGTGAAGAGTCTGCGATCACCTGCAGTCTTTATGATGAGTTGGTTGGTAGCGGGTCCGGACCCACATATGTTGAGCCAGTTGTAACAATAGATTTAACTGATGATACTATCATTAAAAGCAAATTGTTTACTAGTCACAATAAGTTAAAAAAATATATTAAAATTAATAGATTAATTAGAAAAACCCAAAAATCTTTAAAATGCCAAAAAGTAAATAAATTAAATACAAAACTTAGGCAAAAGAAATTGAATTTAATACAAGAATTAAAGAACTGTAACAGTGAATTAGAATTATGTAATACTATGTATGACACAGACACTCAGCACCTGCAGGATGAATTGCTTGTTAGGGAATATGCTCTAAAGGAAATCTTTAGTAAATATGAGGCTTCTCAACAAGACCTGAGTAAGCGCATGCAGGAGGCTAATGAGTTAGCAGACCTGGTCAAGTATAATGCGGAGAGGTATGAGTCTCTGACAAATAACCTCTCTTTTAGTTGTACCTGCTCCCAGGGACTGCAGCCTCAACCTATTACACCCACACCCTCAGTGGCTCAGCCAGTAGGTAGCTGTATTAATGATAATAGCAAAACCATGAATAATTTGATTAACACTACTTATGTATTTTCTGATAAATTTGGTCAAGGATTTGGTAGGATATTTAACCAGTGTTCGCAACAATATGTAATTAATAATTGTTCACCCGGTGCCAGTATTAGCCAATTAATTAGTAATATCAGATTGACAAAAATAAACCCTAGTTCAACTGTTATATTATTATACGGGGATAGTTTAAATGTTAGAAAAAAGGACATAATTGAATGTGTCCATTTGATGTTACATCTTCATGAGACCAATAACTGTAAATTTATTTTTTGTGCCTTGCCTTATTCATATTATTTATCTCATGAGCAAAATAAGCTTATTTATAATTTAAATATGTTCATTTATAATAGGACTTGTCGTCACAGTGACGCTATTTTATATTTTGATTGTAATCAATTCATTACTGATTACAAACTGACAAATTACACTATGTATTTGCCACCTAGTTGTAGGAGACAAATTGCTAATCTTTTAGCATACAATATACTCAGTGACACTGGTACTTGTAGTGTACCATCGTTTACTGTTAGTAGTGGTACTAACACTACTTCTAATACGCCTTGTAGTTTAAACTATTAGGTGCGACAACGGGTCAGCCGCATATGTTGAATGTTGTACATCAAAATATGCAGGGTCTGTCCGGCAAAGAGCTAGAATTAAGTTTATTTATGGAGAACTACAATGTTCAGGTGTTATGTTTGACTGAACACTGGTTGAAAGAACATGAAGTAGTGTTTATCGATGATGATAACTTTACCGTACAGAGTGCATTTGTAAGAAAAAGTGCTATTCGCGGTGGCTCTTTAGTTCTTGTTTCAAACAAGTTGAAATGTAAACAACGTTTAGATTTAGTTAATCTTTCAATTGAGCGCACTATAGAATTGTCTTGTGTTGAACTTGAGCGATATGTTATAATTTGCGTTTACCGACCCCCCTCTGGGGATTTTAGTAGTTTTGAATCGGTAATGGAGGATTCTCTCAATAGGTTGAAATCAAGTAACAAAAGTATTATTTTATGTGGAGATTTCAATATTAATATTTTAGATGTTACTCCATTAAGTATTAGACTTCTCAATCTGTTTAGGTCTTATAATTTAATTAACTTGTTTTTTGAACCTACCAGGATCACGGCATCTTCTTCAACTTGTCTTGATAATATATTTAGTGATTGTGATGCCAAAAATAAATTAGTGTTAACTGACTTAACGTCCGACCACTGTGGTTTATTAGCTAGCTTCCCCATGCCATTAAATAAAAAGCCGCATAAGCTTGAATGCAGGCCTTATACAGCTAGTCGTTGCAAAATGTTTAAAAATAATATAGCTCATAGAATTACACCATCTATAGTAGAACAAGAGGATCCTAATGAAATTTATGGTGCCCTTTTTGATGTTGTGCAAAAAGAGTACCAATCTACTTTTAAGACCAAAACCATTAACATTAATGGCTCCTCGGTTGGCTTTAACCAATGGGCTACTCCAGGTATTTATAAAAGTAGAGCGAGACTGTACGAGTTATATGGTTTGAAAAAATACAGGTTTGATACTCCTTTCCTAGATTATGTTAAAAATTATTCAAAATTATTCAAAAAGATTAGTGCTTTTGCTAAATCAAAATTTTTAAGCGATACAATTAAAAATTCTAATAATAAAGTAAAAACAACTTGGAAAATTATTAAAAATGAAACTGGTAAATCGGTTAAACAAGAAAAACAACTTGAAATTATGGTCGACAACAAATTAGTTAACAAAGCAGCTGACGTAGCTGAGGCATTTAATGAATTTTTTGCCAACATACCTATAACTACGACTCGCTCCTTAAATTCCTCCCCGTCTAAAGCTGAAAACCTTTTGCATAGCAGTGTACCTAAATGTAGTCGCTTATTTAGCTTCGAACATGTAACCCCGCGTGATGTAGTTAATGTTTTTAACACACTTAAGTCTAAAAACACCGGTGATTACTGGGGCATCTCCATTAAACTTTTAAGTAATATAATAGACATCGTAGCCCCCTATCTAGCTGTTACTTTTAATAAATGTGTTGATTTAGGAACTTTTCCTGACCTCATGAAGAGTAGTAAAGTCATACCATTATTTAAATCAGGTAATAAAAATGACGTTGGCAATTTCAGGCCTATTTCCATCTTACCTGCATTTAGCAAAATATTTGAAAAATTAATACTCAAGCAGTTGCTAAGACATTTTAATTTAAACAGCCTCCTTCATAATGAACAATATGGCTTTACAAAAGGTCGTTCGACTACAGATGCGGGTGTTGCTTTGCTGAAACACATATATAATGCATGGGAGAATTCGAAAAATGCTATTGGAGTTTTCTGTGATCTCTCCAAAGCCTTTGATTGCGTGCACCATGACACGCTTTTACGTAAACTACGTCATTACGGTGTCCAAAACGAAGCTCTCAACGTAATAAATTCTTATTTACATAATAGGTTCCAATGTGTGGATGTTAATGGTGTGAAATCTTCCGGGCTACCAGTTCAGTTAGGTGTACCGCAAGGCTCAATACTGGGTCCTTTCTTGTTCCTAGTATATATCAATGATTTACCATTCCATTTAAAGGGCATCTGTGACGTTGTACTGTTTGCAGATGATACCTCTCTTATTTTTAAAGTAGACAGGAATAGACAAGATTTTGACGACGTAAACAGTGCGCTCTCAATAGTTACGAATTGGTTTACGTCAAATAACCTAGTTCTTAATGCCAAGAAGACGAAATGTGTAAAGTTCGCCTTACCGAATGTTAGAAATCTAGGACCCAACATCGTCTTACATAAAGAGGTGCTTGAAACTGTGGACTCGGCAGTTTTTCTGGGAATAACAGTAGATGCCAAACTTCAGTGGAGACCACATATATCAAGTCTAGCAGGAAGGCTCAGTTCGGCTGCCTACGCCGTCAGGAAAGTAAGACAATACACTGACGTTGATACAGCTCGTTTAGTCTATTTTAGTTATTTTCACAGCGTTATGTCCTACGGTATTCTGCTGTGGGGCAAAGCCGCTGATATACAAAATATATTTGTCCTGCAAAAACGAGCTGTTCGAGCAATATACCAGTTAGGTGCCAGAGTTTCTCTAAGAGATTTTTTTAAAGATATTGGAATTCTTACGGTTGCATCACAGTTCATCTTTGCCAACATTTTATATATTAGGCAAAATATACACTTGTATACTAAAAACAGTGATATTCACAATGTTAACACTAGAAATAAGGACAAACTACGCGCTCCCTTTCACCGGCTTCATAAGGTGCATAACTCATTTGTTGGGCTTGGTATAACCTTTTATAACAAGCTACCTTCTTCATTACTAGATTTGCCTTTTAATACATTTAAAGCTCAAATAAAATCCAAACTTTGTTCAAAGGCATACTATTCCATCAACGATTACTTAAACGATAAGAATAGTTGGTCGCCCTGATTAACTCAAGACAATGTTTATGTTCTTTCTCCAGAATTAGTTTACTGACAAGTTATATGAGTTCATATAATTGTTTTTTATTATTTTTTAAATTCTATTAACCTCTTAAATAAATTGCAAACTATAGTTTTGTATAATTTAGAAGCATTTTTTTAATTTTGTAAATGTAAGAACCATGTTTCCGTTTATTATGATTTTTTTTGATGTTGACTTGAAAGAGCATGGCAGTTGAGAACTTGTCATGCTCACTTAAATCTCTCACCGATGGCGGCGCGTGTGTTGGATCATTCAGTTCCCTACAAACTGGTTGAGTTGGATGGTGCTGATCCACGCGTCATGTTCGTGAACGGGCGCCTTCGGTTGAGACTGGTCATCTCTTAACTGCCAATGCTTATTTTTAATCTTATATTTTGAATTATTTCTTCTTTGTGTCTTTTTTTTTACATTGTTCTCACATATAGAAGCAACAAGAATAATGTACCCAGGATTTTGTAATATCTTGATTTAAAAGAGTGTCCATGGAGTTTCTTGCCCGTTCTTCTCCATAGAGATCTACGTTTTGGAATGGGCAACTAGCTTCAACTTGCGGACTAACTGACAGACTATTTAATTTTGACAATTCAAAAGTGCCTGTACAAGGTCTAATTGAAATAAATGCTTTGAATTTGAATTTGACGACTAATAGAGAAGTATGGAAGAATATGTCCCAAAATAAATTGCGATAAAGGTAAGAGAATGATAGATCATTGTGTTGCTCCAACAGAATGATATAGATACATCTAAATAACGCAAGAGCAATCACTTCGCGTGCCAAAAATCGCACCAGCTTACGTACAAAAATCGTAAGCCGCCAACTTCGCGCTTAGTCCTGTGAACTGCTGACTGGGTCGAGCGTGAGCGCTGGCGCTAGGCTCCGTGGGTGGGGCGAGACGGGTGCCGCACGGGGCGGCGTCTTTGATTCGATTTGATTTTCCCATCACTAAATAGTGCTTGTGACGTCATAGTAGGTAGACAAAAATGGCACGCTTGGTTTTCATACAGATCGTGATACTTGCGTTATTTAGGTCTATCTTCTGTGGTTGCTCCCATGTATCCTAAGCCATAGTCGCTAATCGATAAGATTAAATCGCAGTTAAGTTCATGCTCAAGTACCCAGCATGAGGCGCGACCAAACCGACGGACGTGGCGCGGCGCCTTCATGAAATATTCGTCATTTCCAGAAATTCGAAGTTGAATCAATATTGTTTTTAATACTTTTTCAGAGGCAGCTGTGTTGTGTGCGAAGATTAAAATCGTGTGTCAGAGTGCTGGTGTCGAACCCGATTTTTTAATTAATTTATGGTAGGGGAATACTTAAATAAAACTTGATTTCAGACTAAGGTTTGTCAATATTTTGATGTAAGTTTTCACAAAAATAATTTTTCCTATGACTGTCGCCACCCAGTGTCTCTGAAAGATAAAGTCTGCTCTGGCAGCGATCCTTTTTAGAATACTATTGTCACTTTGAGTATTAAACCAACCGGAGACGCCACGAGTACTAATATCTACGCAAATAAGTCTGTCACTTTCATCGCGGGGGACGAGGGAACGCACACAAGTAGGTAGTAATAATACACTAATGCAATTCGATCGCGTTGTTACGCACGCATACAAAACAAAAAACAAATACAAGCATAAACTATACGCACACATTATTATAACCGCTATGACCGGCGGTCTCGTACCTTTGGCAGCGGGGATCGCCTGACAATGGCGCCTCCAGTTGGTTTAATACTCAAAGTATTGTCACTACCATGCAGGCACCTTGGAGGCTGTTTTCTTTCGCATTATGGTTTGGAAACCATCTGTGCGGGCCTCCGCAAACATACCCGAAGCGCTACAGCAAAAAAAGATGTATCTACCAATGAATTTCCCAAAAATATGTCGGTTGTCTGCCAATGTTTTTATACGGAATTAATTTTGCTTCACAGATTTTATATACATAGTGCAGTATTCGTAATTACTGCATGTATTTTTTTCAATATTTAATCCTTCTTTAAGATTGTAAGCAACCGTTTTGTTTTTGGTATTTTTTCCTGATTAAAAAAATCTAACTTTTGAATGAACTGTTTCTGTCAAGTGATTTTTTTCCCTTGAAGCTTGTGACACTTGTTTCTTTGTAATCTCTACAATTGACGGCACGGTTGGCGCAGTGGTTAAGCGATTGACTGCTGCGCTGCGTGTCGCGGGTTCGATTCCTGCACGGAACAAATATTTGTATGACCTACAAGTAGTTGTTCCGGGTCTGGCTGTTTGTGTATGTGAGTTTGAATGTTTGTAAACGCACCCACGATACAGGAGATATTGAGAGATTTTTTTTTTTTTTTTAAAAAGAAAAAAAAAAAAAAAAAATATCGGTCATAATGTTGTACTAATCTTACCGTAAATCAGGTGATCAGCAGTGCTATTCTGTAAAAATATTACCGTGATAACTTAGGTGAAGTAATAATAATAAGTATTTATTTCTCACCACAATATATTATTTGGTTTAGTTTACTGTGGGAGACTGGTGCCTAAGATAGGCTTTAAGGGCCTGTGTTTCAGGTCACCAGGTCTCCACCCTCTAGCAGTTCGATACATCACATAGCTTTTTAGAGTCTGTAGCTCAATTTGTGTTTAAAAAAAAAAAAAAAAAACCTAAATAATAAATGAAAGGAAAAAACTAAACAGACATAAAAGAGAAAAAAACTGGCCAAGTGCGAGTCGGACTCGCACACGAAGGGTTCCGTACCACAAGGCAAAAACGCCGAAAAAAACATGTTTGTTGTATGGGAGCCCCCCTTAAATATTTATTTTATTTTAATTTTATTATTTATTATTAAAGTTAAAATACAACTGAGTATTTTGTGAATATTTCAAGTGCCTACCTGTTGCCATTTTTGATATCGAGCAAAAAAGGGCAAAAAAATCGCGTTTGTTGTATGGGAGCCCCCCTTAAATATTTATTTTATTTTGTTTTTAGTATTTGTTGTTATAGCAGCAACAGAAATACATCAATTTCAACTGTCTAGCTATCGCGGTTCTTGAGATACAGCCTGGTGACAGACAGACAGACAGACGGACAGACGGACAGACAGCGAAGTCTTAGTAATAGGGTCCCGTTTTTACCCTTTGGGTACGGAACCCTAAAAAAGAAGAAAATTAAAAATAACATCTGTTTGTAAAGTGTTAGTATTGTTAGTAAACTTATGTAGTGGGGACGTGAGTAAGATGTGCTTCGTGTGTGTATGTGTGAGAGTGCGTTTGTGTGTGTGTGTGTGTGAGGGTGTGAGTGAGGGCTTATTAAATAGCAGTTGGTGTATATTATTTCATACTGGTAAGTAGTTTTTCGGTCTCATCATAGTTGAGCCACGTGGCAAGCTTCTTTTTACATTGTCCTTTATTAAGGTTAAAAATCTGTTGCGTTTTATTGATTTTGTTGTACAAGAATCGTCCTTGATAGCAAAAGAAGCGGTTGGAGAATACTATTACCGGCACGTAACTTGGCAAGAGATTTTCGTAGTGGGGGAAGTTCGCGCATATAAAAATGTATGAAATTGTGCGTGCGCAAACTTCCCCCACTACAAAAACTCTTGCCAAGTTACGTGCCGGCAACTATACTGTCGAGTGAGCTGTCATTGCACCTGATGCTAGAGATTGACACTATTGACAGCACACTTCACCTAAGTTTTCACGGTGAGATTTTTACAGAATACCATTACAGTTTGTGATACTTTTGGACTATTGGATAAGTTTTCTGTCCTTTAAAGACTTATCAGTTTTTTTTTCATTTTGTTTATCCGATTTCTTCTCATTGCCATAGGGCAGTCTACCACAAAACCGGCGAGTTGCCACCCTCTTTGAAGAAGGCGTGATTTTTCCTCTCTTTGTTGCCAGGTATATGTTTCTACTCCATTTTTTGGTATAAGAGATTCAGCTTGTTACCCGATTCTTATTGTGGGTTATTTGTCCAGGATACGCCTGGAGATTTAAACAAGCCGAGTTTGAGTTTTCGGCCCTACCCTACCCTACAACAATTCTGTTCTTCGTGTGCGAGTCGGACTCGCACACGAAGGGTTCCGTACCACAAGGCGAAAACGCCGAAAAAAACACGTTTGTTGTATGGGAGCCCCCCTTAAATATTAATGAATGAATTATGTATTTCTTTTGCCACTATTATTATAGTGGCAACAGAAATACATAATTTGTGAAAATTTCAACTGTCTAGCTATCGCGGTTCTTGAGATACAGCCTGGGGACAGACAGACGGACAGACGGACAGACAGCGAAGTCTTAGTAGTAGGGTCCCGTTTTTACCCTTTGGGTACGGAACCCTAAAAAAGAAGAAAATTAAAAATAACATCTGTTTGTAAAGTGTTAGTATTGTTAGTAAACTTATGTAGTGGGGACGTGAGTAAGATGTGCTTCGTGTGTGTATGTGTGAGAGTGCGTTTGTGTGTGTGTGTGTGTGAGGGTGTGAGTGAGGGCTTATTAAATAGCAGTTGGTGTATATTATTTCATACTGGTAAGTAGTTTTTCGGTCTCATCATAGTTGAGCCACGTGGCAAGCTTCTTTTTACATTGTCCTTTATTAAGGTTAAAAATCTGTTGCGTTTTATTGATTTTGTTGTACAAGAATCGTCCTTGATAGCAAAAGAAGCGGTTGGAGAATACTATTACCGGCACGTAACTTGGCAAGAGATTTTCGTAGTGGGGGAAGTTCGCGCATATAAAAATGTATGAAATTGTGCGTGCGCAAACTTCCCCCACTACAAAAACTCTTGCCAAGTTACGTGCCGGCAACTATACTGTCGAGTGAGCTGTCATTGCACCTGATGCTAGAGATTGACACTATTGACAGCACACTTCACCTAAGTTTTCACGGTGAGATTTTTACAGAATACCATTACAGTTTGTGATACTTTTGGACTATTGGATAAGTTTTCTGTCCTTTAAAGACTTATCAGTTTTTTTTTCATTTTGTTTATCCGATTTCTTCTCATTGCCATAGGGCAGTCTACCACAAAACCGGCGAGTTGCCACCCTCTTTGAAGAAGGCGTGATTTTTCCTCTCTTTGTTGCCAGGTATATGTTTCTACTCCATTTTTTGGTATAAGAGATTCAGCTTGTTACCCGATTCTTATTGTGGGTTATTTGTCCAGGATACGCCTGGAGATTTAAACAAGCCGAGTTTGAGTTTTCGGCCCTACCCTACCCTACCCTACAACAATTCTGTTCCTGGCAGAATTCTAATAGGAAGCCGAGAGATATGAGCTAGCAGCTTTCTGCTTACAACTATTCTTAAGTTTCGAAGAATATTCGATCAAGATACCAGAGTCTACTGAGAGACTCGCCGAAGCGACGAAACGTCCACGGGGCCTAAAAAGGCCACTTTAGCAGAATCGTAAAATGATAACATAATGAATCACAATGGACAGTTACCTAACTGTTAAGTTAATCGTATCAAATTCCTTTGGTGAAGGATTTTTCAATTATTTTTTTTGTCTGTCCTATAATACCAATCAATCCAATCCAAATCCAATCCCAATCTCTTTGATTGAACATACGTAGTGCAGCGAAAAAAAGAAAAACACGGACTGTCTTTGCCATATTATAATTTATAATGTTATCCTTTTGTGATTCTCCAAAGTGACCTTTTAGGCCCCCAGAAATGGAGGAGGGAATTTGTCAGATATTTTATTTTTTTCCTCTTTTCACCTAGTCGTCTAGTCTAGTTTGATCCAAACTATATTTCTTCGGTTTAATACATTATTACCGATCTACTATATTTTTTTTATGTGATTACTTACTGTAAAACTCTGAATTCTACAGGTTTTATATCGTTCGTCCGTGATTTCGTTTGCTTTATTAGTGTTACGCGATCGTAAGGAAATTTCAGTTGCAACTGCAGTTAAACTCGTCGCGTAATCCATCAAATTTTGAAATATAATTTGAACTACAAAACGTTTTTTTTTTTTGGGTGGGAAATCATCAAATGACCCCTCCCGCTCTGGGCGGAGCGGAAGGGAGTGTCAGACTCTTACTGACTAAAACCCACCCGTGTTCCTTCAGTTGCCTGTGCCAGGGGCCTCGGTATCTCTTTCGAACAACTCGCGACCCTGGCGGGCATCGGCCCTAGCGGATCCCGTTAGTTGGTGCTGACATCTCCTTGAGGCGCGCGTGGAACACAACGCGCCGTCGACCCGGGCCTGGTCCTTACCGGACGGCGAGCTGCCCATTGCTCGCCGTCCGCAAGCCCGCGCCTACGGTGGCCGGGAATCGGCTATCGATTCCCCACGCCCAGGGCGTCTCCTGCGGCGGCTAGGGGCGTGAGGGCGCAAGGATTGCCTCTCCCTCACGCGCTCCGCCTCCTCCTTCGCGAGCATCACTGCTTCGCTGAAGGAGGCGACAGCCTCCCATGGACTCTCGCTCCGTACCATGGCCCGGACTAGGGCCGGACGCGAGAGATCGCCGCCGCCGATCGCCGCCGCCGATCGCCTCCGTGAGGACACGGCGGTGCTCTGCCCAAGCTGGGCAGATCTCCACCGTATGCTCCACCGTGTCCTCCGGGCGATCCACACAATGGTGACACCCGGGCGTTTCCTCCCGTCCTATTCTGAACAGGAACCTCCCGAAGCAGCCATGCCCGGTGAGGACCTGCGTGCGGAAGGTAAGGACGCCGTGGCGCCTCCCTAGCCACTCCTCAAAGAGGGGACTTATCGCCGCAATTGTGGCGTGCCCACAACTACAAAACCTTAAGTATTAATTCCGTTTCTTTTAATTCTTTACGAAACCCGTTAGACATGATGTAACAAGTTTCCTCGTTTAGATATTTTTTCCAACATTTTGTTATTATTTTAAAATACCATTTTTTATTAGGAATGTTTTTGTTTACTTAATCATGACAAAAATTATACGTGTGTAATAGCGAAGTGTGTTATGGTTTTTTATTTCGCTACAATAGGTACAGCTTCTGTCAAAATCGCCGCAGGGCAGTTGAATCGATCTACGGCTACTCTCATCTGGTATCCTTGCAAAGATCGTCGCTCCACGTAGCCTTAGGGCATCCAGGCCCACGATTGTTGATAATTTTGTTATTTTTCTATATTAATGAGATTTGAAGTGACATTCGAGAGCAAAACTGATACAGACTTTTGTGTTTACAGAAAAGTCTTAAGAAACAAACATTTAAGACCGGAAACGGTTACATTTCATTCGTCGTTTAAATTCATAAATAGAATTACAGCGACAATACTTTTATGGATCCATTTGAATTTTATCTGTCAGAAATAAGAGCGAAAATGCAGTGGCATTCAATTTCGTAAATTGAAATCAAATTTTGTCGCTGTCTGGCCGAGATCTGTCCAATCGGTCGGTCGGTATAGGGTTGCCAAAATTATAAACTTTTCGTGTCGTTCAGAGAAGTTTTCTTTTACTTCTTCTTAAAATAACCACCTTTTCACCACCTGCCTAAATCTTACATGGCAAATACCCGTCTCGGCTCGTCAAGTGTGATTTACATTGGTTATTTTCTACAACGGAATGTGAATTTTCTTTGAAAATACGTAAGTAACTATATACAGAGCTACTTAGGAAAGTGACTTAAGACGAAACAGGTGTTCAGTTAAATTGATAACAATTCGTTTTTAGGTTTCCGTATCCAAAGGGTAAAAACGGGACCCTATTACTAGACTCCACTGTCCGCCACCACCGTCACCAGGCTGTATCTCTTGAACCGTGATAGCTAGACAGTTTAAATTTTCACAGATGACGTATTTCTGTTGCCGCTATATCCACAAATAATAAAAATAAAATAAAGTTAAAATTTAAAAGGGTATAAAAGAAACATTTTTCGGCGTTTTATGCCTTGTGGTACGGTTTTTTCTTAATGTAAGCGACCTCGACAACCCTACCGAAACCTTGAACTATCAGTACAGAGACACATTTTTATGGTACCCCCTGCAGCTTACAATACGTGGTCGATTTATGACAAAACGAACTTACTAACATAACTATAGGAAACACTTTACTGCGTCGTTAAATGTGATAATGTGACTATTTTTTATTTACTAATTCCAAATGTCAAAACTAACTAATTCCGTCTGAATTACTAACATTGTTTTATAGTCGGAGAGCTGATGGAAACAAAGCATAATAAAAAATTAAAATTGCCTGCAATTTTGTCCGGATTTTGTAATTGAAAACAACTCGTCACCATACTTTGAAAGATGCTAAGAAATAGTAGGTAACACTAAAAATGATGACGGTAATTATAATCTTGCTATTTGAAAAGACAACTAACTGTTTTAAAGAGGAGTATGGAAAGCAGGAAACGAATAACAATGAAGTTATTTAAATAGAAGGTATTAACAAAAAAACATTATATAAAATAAAAAAGTAATTAAGAAAAATTAAATCGACTAAAAAGAAATTAACTCAAAATTATGAAATAACTAGTTTTTTTGCCACCGACTTCCGAAATTAAAGTTATTTCATAATTTTGGTAACCATTTTTCTACGCAAGCTCTTAAACTAAAACAGTAAATGACTAGGGGAAGTCGTGAATTTAATATTGTTAATGTAAACACGCTCACTAAATGCTGTCATCAACGATGTACTAAATGAATAAAAGCTTTTAATTTAATAGGGTTAGCAGCCATGGTTCATGGTCTCACACCATGAGTTCACATGGCGTGGGTGTTGTACAAATCATGTTGATAGGCAGTTCATCATACAGGCCTGTAACTGTCTAAAGTCTATTCAAATTTATATTTTAAAATTATGTTATCAAATCAAATCAAATCATTTATTTTTGCCAACATGGGTAGGGGTATAGAAGTTACATAATGTTTTAATAATGTTCTCCATGCTCTGCCGTCACATGGGCATGCAAAATTTACACATACATTACAATCAGATTTCAAAATAATATTACAAAATTATCAAATTGGAAAATCATTTTATCCGTATTTTCAATGTCAAGGAGTATTTAGTCAATATGTAATTAAATAAATGTCAGAGTCAATAATCAATAAATAAAGTCCTAGTATAAATAATTGTTGAGAGTTTCACATGTCATGATTGTCTATGATTGTATATCTGATTATTAATTATTGGCCATAAGGATTCCCTTTTAGATATTCCTTCACACTGTAATATACTTTATCAGTTAGAAATTGCTTTAGCTTCCGCTTAAATATGTGCGAGTTGTCAATGTCTGTAATACAACATGGCAATTTGTTATAAATCTTAGATGTCATGCAATATACACTGGAGTCCATTAAATGAGTTTTGCAGGGTACAGTCTGAACTTTATTTCTATATCTAGCACTTCGGAATTTTTCATACATATGCATATTACTTTTGACAAAGACTGACATCTCGTAAATGAACAGGCTAGGTAAAGTGAGAATCTTAAGTTTTTTGAAATATGGTTCACAGCTATCTGTGGTCTTTAGTCTACACATTGCCCGTATGCACTTTTTTTGGGCTTTAAATACAGACTCCCATTCCGTCGAATTCCCCCAGAAAATTACACCATATCTCAGCGTGGACATCACGTATGCATGGTAAGCTGTTATAACAGTGGACAAATTAACAATTTTTGTGAGTATGTATAACATATAGGCATATTTATTTAATTTCAAGCAGACGGATTCCACATGTGATTTCCAATTTAAATGACAGTCTACATTTAAACCCAAGAATTTTGTTACATCGACTTCATTAATTTTTGTTCCAGCATAATTTATGTTTAAGTCTGTTGGTGGTTTAGTCCTATTTCTAAAGATCATGAAATTAGTTTTATGTAAATTAATTAGAAGGTTGTTTTTATTTAGCCAATCTACAATGCGAACCAATGTGGTATTAATGTCATTTTCCAATGATGCATAATCTTTGTTGCAAAATATGACTGTACTATCGTCCGCAAAAAGAATCATCGGAAAGTCCACGGTTTTCGGAAAGTCGTTTATGTAAATTAAGAATAGTAAGGGACCTAGGACACTGCCCTGGGGTACGCCATATATCACTTCTACGTAGTCTGAAACATGATCAGTTTCTCGCTTTTTATTAGAGCAGAATTTTGTTATTGATGTGGCTTGTTTCCTATTACTTAAATATGACATAATTAGATCCAAGGCGTTGCCGCGAATGCCATAAGCATAAAGCTTGTTTCTTAGTGTCATATGGTCTACATAGTCAAACGCTTTGGTTAAATCCATGTATAATGCACAAACAGGTACTTTTTTATCAACACTTTTAGTTACTGTTTCAAGAAATTTGTAGATAGCTTTATTAATATTTTTATTTATCCTAAAACCCATTTGTTCGTCGACTAAAATATTAAATTTTTCAAGGAATTGGTATAAGCTATTATAAATTATTTTTTCTAAAATTTTTGAACATACCGGTATTAGGGCAATTGGTCTGTAACATGACATATCGCCTTTATTATCCTTTTTAAACAATGGTTTAATGATAGTTTTTTTTAAAGTACTAGGGAAGTGACCATGCTCTATGCAGAGATTAAAAATATGACTAAGTACTGGACTTATTACAGTGCTTACGTATTTAAATATTTTAGTAGCTATGCCATCAAAGCCGGTACTGATTGTATTTTTAAGGGATTGTATAATTTTGTCGATGTCAAATGGTGTAACAGGATTTATAAATATTGAATTATTTTGTGAGCATGTCGGTTTATGTGTATTGCTACTACTACTATTATTAATTGATGTCATAGGTCTAACTTGGTCAATAAAAAACTTATTAAAATTGTGAGCTATGTCAATAGGATTTTTAATTGTTTTCCCCTCAACATGTATTTGCGATATGTAATTCTTTGGAATGTTTGTCTTGTTCTTGTTAATGACTCTCCAGCTAGCTTTAGATTTATTACAGGCAGTGTTTATATAGTAGTTATTTTGAGACTTTTGTGTTTGTTTAATTATTCGGTTAAGCCTAGACGAGTATGTTTTAAATTTATTTTTGTCTTCGGTAGACTTTGTTTGCCTATATTTCCACAATAGAACTCGTTTTCGCTTAGAGCAACTTTTTAACCCTTTACTAATCCATTTTGGCCGCCTTTGAAATGACTGTTTGATTTTTATTATGGGAAAACACAAATTATACAAGAGACTGAAAAGCTCATGAAAATCATGAAATGCACTTTCGGGATCGTTATTTTGGTAAATTTCTACAAATTTAAGAGAACATAGATAATTTTTAAACTTTACCATATTTTCTAAACAATAGTCTCGTCTTTCTATAAACCAATAATCAATTCTGGGATTAAATTTAACTGGGCAAGTAACCAATTGGGCTGTGTGATCTGAGAGGCCAAAGTCAAATATGTCACACTTACAGCCTTTCAAGTTGTGGATCACGTGATCAATACAAGTATTGCTTATCAGGCGGGTTGGTAAGTTTCCGGCCAATTTTAAGTTAAATTCTGCCAGAATGCCTTTATAAGCAGTAGTAATTTTATTGTTTTTAAGCACATCTATGTTTATGTCACCACATATTACTAGTTTTTTTGATTTGTAGCAAAGTTGACTCAAAATATCGTTTAATTTTGCAAAAAACTTCTCGATATCCTCCAAATTGTATTTTGGAGGTCTATAAATACATAAAACTATTAATTTTTGATCTAAGAGCTCAATGGCACTGCACTCAATGATATTTATAAGTGAGTGTTTTGCAATCTCGTCTAGAACTTTGAATTTATAACCACGTCGAGCAAGTATACATGAACCTCCGCGTCTGTTTTTCCTAAAACAGGAAGAAGCAAGGGTGAAGGATGGAATGTTAATAAGTGATGTGTCTGAATGAGTCATATTATGTTCAGTAATACAGATAATATCTACTATAAGCTTCTTATCAATTAATGCATCTACATGAACACTTAAAAGGTCCATTTTACTCAGCAGACCATTTATATTTTGGTGCAAGATAATAATTGATTTACTCTCGAAAAAAATCATCCGATAATTCAGGTTCGTTAGGTAACGATATATCCGCTAACTTGTCGTCACAAAAGGAATCTGTTTGTGTACTCTTGTGGCATTTAATGTCATGCTGAGCTTGCAACTGTAGCTGATAATTCAAATATTTACACTTGTTGTCAATGTTTAAGATTTGTCTTAGAAGTAAACGACTTAAGTTTATAGGGAAATAAATTCCGCGGGGGAAAGTTGACCTATAATTGACATCCATAAATGTTACGTTTGTCGAATTGTTACATATAAATCTGAGTTCATAATTTAATTTTCCTTCATTTAAGTATTTGTTATATGGTATTTCAGTTATAATTATATTAGTATTATTAATAGTTTTACACCAGTTCTCTATACTAAATTTAAATTCGTGGGGATTACAGTCATTAGTGCCACCAATAATTATTACATAGTCACTCTTTGTTAGTTTTGATACTGTTTCGTTTTGAGATTTTAGTATCTCTTCCATTCTTGCTCCTGATTTCCAAAAACTTGTCACACTGTAGCTTGAGCCAATTAATTTCTGTAATAGTTCTCTTATTTTCCAGCCCTGATGATCTGCCAATATAACAACTTTGCTTTTATTACTTTCTGTTTGATAAGTTACAGGTGTATTGGACTTCTTGCCCGTTATAAGCTGCTGCGGTATGTTAGGTTGGGGGTCAATGTCCTGTTCTCTGTTTATTGTTGGTGTTATATAAATAGATTCAGCAGCCGAGGTATTATGTTTGTAGCTATTTCCCAATTTTTCTGTTGGTTTTGGTGTGCTCAGACTGAATGGTGTATGAATTCTGACAGGTGTAGAGACACGGTCTATTTTCATATTTTTGGTTTTGGTAACTGATAGTGGTGTGTGAATCTTTATTTCAGAAAACTGTACTTTTTTGTAGGTTTCTATCACTTTTTGGTATTTTTCTAGGGTCTACCTTTTATAGCAGAACTTTTTACGTCATAATATTGTTTTGCATAACAACGGATAGCATAAACTTCATTTCGCAGAAAATCATTTCGCATACACTCAGTTGTCATACATTCAAAACTCATAATTTTGTTAGTCAGAATCATCTTTAGGCATAATGTTTATATCCATAATAATTAAAAAGCAGAACCATCATATCGCAGAAAATTCACAGTCAGAATCGTCTTTTGGCATACATTTTATATCGATAGTCATTAAAAACCTACCCTAACCTAAATGCTAATTACAAAAATATTGTCGGCTTGGATGCATGTAGCATGCAAACAGGCATACAACATGCAAGCAGGCATGCAACATGCAGCATGCATGCAGCATGCATGTAGCATGCAAGCAGGCATGCAACATGCAGCATGCATGCAGCATGCAAGCAGGCATGCAACATGCAGCAGGCAACCAGCATGCAAGCAGGCATGCAACATGCAGCAAGCATTGTTTCTGTCACGGCTCCGGCGCTGCGGGGTTTGGGCGGCGCCACGCGAGCTTATCGTCACAGATGGTTTTAACGCTCACCACCGCAGCTTCGGCTTGCTGGCCGGCTTCGCCGGCCAGCCTCAGCCGCGGTGGCGGGCCTTCAAACCACCTGCTCCTCAGCTCGCGGGCCGCCCTACCCCTCCGCGCCTACGCGGGTTTAAATTACACTCTAGGGGTAGGGCAGACAAGACTGCGTAAAGTCGGTTTCGCAGCGATTCGTTTCTGTCACAAAATTTTGCAGCACAACGTATTGACTTTTTATGACACGTATATATTATAAGTTTATGATGTTTTGAACACTAATTTTTACAAGAAGATACATCTATTTTAATTTTTGATGTTCAAATATGCACCCATACCAAATAATCGTATCTCTAATTAAATGTTATGCAAAACAAAATTATGCATAATATTAATTATGGCAAAGGTAATTATGCGAAACAAAATTCTGCCAAGATAAAAGTATGCCATTGTAAATTCGGACACGTAAATATTCTGCCAAACAAAAGTTATGCTAAATAATTTTTATGCCTTAAAAATATTCGATTAAATAAGATTATGCCATGTGAGTTATGCCAAATAAAAATCGGAGTATCAAGATTCTGCCAAATAGAAGGAACCCATTTTTCTACATCCGTTTTCAGTTGGACATTTACGCTGTTAAGATTTTCTATCTCTTGGTGAGCACTTTGTAGTTCTAATGTGAGTTTTCTAATTGTCTCGTTAAGATCAATTACAGTCTGGCTTTCATTTAAAGATGTGTTTGGCAAACTTGTGATGGTATTATCAAATAGAGTTGAATTTGTTGTAGATATGTTTTGCAGTGAGTTAGATAATTGTCGCCTTCGGATCGTAACATTCTCATCTGCCATTTTTGTACCTAATTAATATAAGAAACCGGCAGAGCAGAGCTAGTAGCAGAATAATATGATTTTCAAGCACTGAATGCAGCCGTATAAATATCAGGATCATAAGATAAATACGCGCCCATGCAGAATTTTTTTATGCACTATCACGTACAGAATGACCAGACTATCCAAACCAACTGTTATTTCAAGTAAAACAAATTTCAACTTTATTTTTATGGTTTATAGTTGATTTCAGACTGAGGCATATTATCTCCGGGTGTTCTCGTTTAGCTAACTGAGAGTACATGCATAGACACAACCTTGTAGCCAGGATAATCCATCAGCCACTTGCTCTGAAATACAGCCTTGTGGAATCGGAGGTTTGTACCGTACTACAGGTATGTGCCCGACCGGGTTCTCGAAAATTAGACCAACCGCGAATTGGACCAATCGCGAATAAGACCAACCGCGAATTGGACCAACCGCGAATTGGACCAACCGCGAATTGGACCAACAGTGAATTGGACCAACCGCGAATTGGACCAATCGCGAATTAGACCAACCGTGGATTGGACTAACCGCGAATTGGACCAATCGCAAATTAGACCAACCGTGAATTGGACGAACCGCGAATTGGACCAATCGCGAATAAGGTGAATTGGACCAATCACGCCTAAAGGGCACTATTGAATAAACTCCTCCTTTTTGAAGTCGGTTAAAAAGTTATAAAAATGTTTCAAGTTGTAGCGTAAACTACACTTTATTGTGTAGGAATTAAAGTTATCTTTCCATAAACTCATAATATTTGTTTACATTTTTGGCAAATAAGTCGCGAATGCAGATTAGTGTGGAGCATGGGACAGAATGAACGGTCAAACAGGCAAATTTATTATTATTTTATTTATTTCTCATCATCTTCATCCACAGCCTGGCTTCACCCACAGCTGGGTACTGCCTCTATTTTCTTGTGCCAATCTCCACGCTCCTGTGCCAGCCTCATCCAGGTTCTACCAGTTTCTAAAGTCTTTCTTAACCGAATTCAAAAAATCAAAAAACGAGGTTCTGTATTCGACCCGTATGTATGTATGTCCGCGATTTTCTCAAAAACGAATGAACCAATTTTGATGATTCTTTCACTAACGTGATCTAAGTACATAATTTCAGAAAGGTTTTAGTCTATAATACATTAGGTAATTATTATTATATACGAGTATATTATAAATGTACTGCATTTCTATGCGAATTTTCACGATTCTTCTTGTCCGTGTCTTCAATTCTTCAATGTACCTTAGCTTGGCACCTCTTGGCTGCAATTGTATATCTATCTATGTTTTTAAAGGATAAGGTATGCCACAGGAGTGATCCCATATAAATTTGATTAACTTTGCTTGGGTAGTTTTTGAGTTAGCTTCAATAATAAGATTTTTTTCTTAGTTTATATTGATGATGTTTTAATAACTCCTTGACACTGATATTTATATAGCAAGTAGTGTGGATTGAATTTGTGTGGGGTAGGTTCAAACGCCAGCACATCAAGCTACTGCAATCCGTCAAATTTCTTTAATAGATTTTCAACTTTATCGGTAAAGTTCAAAGTTGCTTGGGAAAAATTGGCAGTTTCGGGTAGCTTAATGTACTGGCGTCTCTACAACTAAAAAGTGAAAAATATTTATTTAAACTTTTCGCACAAAAAGGTACAAAGGCGAACTTAATGCCTTAGGCATTCTCTACCAGTCAACCAAGAATGGTGCATGACAGGCAAAATATTTTTTTTTACAAAAAAAAAAAAACAAAAGACTTCCAAAAAAAACACATCAAAGTGAAAAATTACTTTAATTTTGGAAGTCGGTGTCGTTGGTTCCACATTTTCGTTTTTTGACACCGCGACTTCCGAAATTAAAGTTATTTTTCACTTTGTTGTTTTTTATGGAAATCGGTTGTTTTTAGGGTTCCGTACCCAAAGGGTAAAAACGGGACCCTATTACTAAGACTTCGCTGTCTGTCCGTCTGTCCGTCTGTCCGTCTGTCTGTCTGTCTGTCACCAGGCTGTATCTCAAGAACCGCGATAGTTAGACAGTTGAAATTTTCACACATGATGTATTTCTGTTGCCGCTATAACAACAAATACTAAAAACAAAATAAAATAAATATTTAAGGGGGGCTCCCATACAACAAACGCGATTTTTTTGCCCTTTTTTGCTCGATATCAAAAATGGCAACAGGTAGGCACTTGAAATATTCACAAAATACTCAGTTGTATTTTAACTTTAATAATAAATAATAAAATTAAAATAAAATAAATATTTAAGGGGGGCTCCCATACAACAAACATGTTTTTTTCGGTATTTTTGCCTTGTGGTACGGAACCCTTCGTGTGCGAGTCCGACTCGCACTTGGCCAGTTTTTACATTTTGATTTTAGCTACACAACGAAAACCTCTCAGAGTGTATTTGTGCGCTAGCGAGCCATTCATTTAAATTTTTCAAAAATTGCCATACTTAATAATGTTTTTAGAGGCACTGAGATGCTGCTGCCTATCCTCTAGACATAGCCAGAGACAAGTTTTGTCCTCTTTCATCGTTCGATTATTGTTTTTAGGGTTCCGTAAACAAATAATGGGACCCTATTTAGACAAGCTTCCACTGTCCGTCCATCCGTACAATTTATTTTACTTAATTTTATTTTTATAAAAAAAAGTTATAGCGGCAATAGAAATACACAGTTCTTAAAAATTTCAAATGTCTACCTATTACGGTTCATGAGATACAGCTCCCTGACAGACGGACAGACGGATGGACGGCTAGACGGATGGAAAGATTCGCTTATCGCTTCTCTAATAAGAAGCTCCCATTAAGTATTAATTAATTGCTCATTTAACTAGTTCATTAATTTGACGTTCAATTATAGACTTTATGATTTTTATCTTTAAAACATTATTTTCATGATAATGATTCGATTTTCACAGTATTTCAGCCATGGCGGCCAATCTCAACGGATACCTAGCTTTCTCTTCGCTCGCTCTCATAGTCCAATGGTATGGCAATCCAACACGACCGGAGAGAGATCAGGCGCAGAACCAACGTCTTAACGTGCTTTCCGAGCCAGGGGGGTATCACACCGCCAACTTCCAAACTCCGGGCCGTTACCAAGAAATTCCTAATTGAAAAACCCAATAACACTTTGCCAGACCTAGGAATTGAAACCAGGACCCTATGTTCAGCTTTCGCCCTTACGACCACAAGACAAACGGGGCAGTTACCATTAAGGCTCCTACAAACAGGCGTGACACGCGATATAATCGCACGCGACACAAAGGCACCGCTCGTTGAGCGACTTGCGGTGCCTTTGTGTCGCGCACGTTTTTATCGCGTGTTGCACCTGTTTTAAGGAGCCTTTAGTTTAGCTGTAACTGGGTTGTGGAGGTCAGATAGCAGTAGTTGGGAAAATGCTTGGTAGATTGTTTGGATGATCTGTATAGCTCTCTTTCGACTAAATAAACACAAGTAGTGCAAAACATTATTATAAACAAAACACAATCATTCTATTTCTATAAATATTTCGCCAATATAAAAGAGAAAGGGTTTTTTTGCAAAGAATGCAAACATAAGGAAGGTGTTGGCTATACCACCATCTTTCTTTACAAAATCTTTTGCCAAGCGAAGGAGAAAATTAACTAACTGCGCTCCGCGGTTTCAACCGGATAACTCTCGGTCCCGTGGGAATATCGGGATGAAATGTATCCTGTACCTTAATCCTCGTGGATGGATGGTCATGGTCTACCCATGAATTTCCATCGAAATTAAAATCAAAACAAAAATTTAAAAAATCAAATCTTTCTCTTTATAATTATTAGTTTAGACAATGAAAAGGTGTACAGTGTTACTAATTGTCACATAAAGCAGTGATTGGATTTTGGGGTGCAATTACTGTTATTTAATGACGTTATCAGATTAAGGATTCTCCAATAATCCCGGTGTCCCGGAAGCAGCGAATTCCCCATGTAGGTACGCGTAATAACTAAGTTGTAATATCGATTACATAGGTCAATTTTAGTATCGGACATAATTATTTGAATTCAGGTGTAACGTTGTATCGTTACTTTCAATCTTAGACAAAGAAAAGCATAGACGGCGGGTAGCTCCATTTCATTTCCACAAGAAAGGGATAAAGTATTGAGTTATTATAAGTAACAGAAAAGGATAAAGCTATACTATTTCCGTCTCTCAGTGCGTGCCAGTTTTTTCAAGGCAGCTACTTATGTAGCTCATGTTAGTAAGGTTAGTTTTTTGTCTCATGTGTGGCCATGCTACCCGATGCTCTATAGCTTTCTTACTCTAAGCTTTCACTAAAATATCAAAATGACAACAAGATTATTTTTTTAGTGGCCTGGTTGACAACAATAGTGTCAAGTCAAACCACAGATGTAATAGTATTAGAGACTTCCTAGGTTACTAAACAACATAAATTAGCTGTCTGCACAGTGACGCGCGCGGTAATGCTGAATATCCGAACGTATGAAGAGGAATTATATCTATATATGCGCGCGTCACCGCGGTGTGTCATTCAATAATTCCGATCCAGCCTGTCCCTTGCTGTCCTCTCCCAGCGACGCCCTAAGCCGAGGTCCGAACCCCACTCGTGGGCCCTTAGCGTGTAGTCGCTTAGTTTTTAGTTAGTTTTAAGCCCTGGCTGGAGGCCTCAATTTATTGTGGCATCCACAGGAAAGTCCGGTTAAGCCGTAGACAACCTCCCAGGTTGAACTGCGAGATGCCATTCCCCAAAAAAAAAAGTGTGTCATTCACTCACGGTGACCAGCGGCAGCACATTCAAAATACTGCTCCGGGGGAAGACGCACGTTCACTTGATCCAGAATCACATCTGACCTTACATACGTGGTCTCCACCATTTAGCAGGCAACATTTTTTATTGTTACATATTAGTCAAATTATTTAAAACCAGCGGCCCGCCCTGGCTTCGCACGGGTAGATATTGGTATTTAACAAAAATAAGATATACCTAAGGATTTTTCGGCGGTACTATTGCATATTTTAACATGGAAAAGTAGCTATTGTGACATAACTGTAATAGTATTGCGAACTTTTTTATAGATATTGATGTCCTCTATGAAACTGTAGTTCATCACTTTGCTTTATTGTCAATAGATTCCGCAGCGTACGCGATATAAGGATTTTTTTTGGTTCTCGCACTTTGGTTTTTACACATTAACGAAATTTTTCAAACCGGTCCAGTAGTTTTGGAGCCTATTCATTTCAAACAAACAAACACAAATCTTTCCTCTTTTTAATATTAGTGTAGATGTAGATGTGTGTTGTCGTAACTGCAGCGTGGCACACCTCTACGGTCATCGCCAGACCAAGCTGAGCCAGGAGAGTGCTGTGCTACTCCCAAGGGAATCTAAAGAAACCTTATGACCATAAACCTACCAACCCTCTATACTCATTTTTTACCTATTATTTTTCATGTTGGCAATTTACATAGTTGTTATTTATCTACCCAAGTAAACCTCACACGTCATACAGGTTAGCATTTTCTAAAAAAAACGCGCAAAAAAAAAGTTATTTAAAAAATAAAAAACCCGACTATGGTAAAAAACTGAAAAGCTAAAAACAAGCCCATTTTAAATTAAATAAAAGTTGAAAGCAGGCGGGACCCATTTGAATTTGAAAATATAATAAAAATGATATGGGTCCCGCCTGCTTCCAACTTTTATTTAATTTAAAATGGGCTTGTTTTTAGCTTTTCAGTTTTTTACCGCAGTCGGGTTTTTTATATAACTTTTTTATTTCCCGCTTTTTAGTTTACAAAATAAATGTGAAGGATTTCGCAGACGATTTAGTTCTTGGTACGTGTTTTTTTACGATTTTTCACTTCGAATTTCTTTTAACCGTATAAGTTGTATATATTTTTGTAATGACCTTTTAAAACCCTTCATTTTGATACCCCACTCGATAGGTTTTGAGAAAAAAAAAATTTGAAGACATAATATTGCGCAAAAAATCGGTTATTTTATTTTTTTATTTATTTTGATATACCCAGTGTCACTCTCACAATTAAGACGAATCTAATGGCACCTCTCAAGCTGAAATCGATCAAGCCGTTTAGGCTACAGAGCGTGCCAAAGAAATATACATACATACATACACTCGAAAAACATAACCCTCCTTCTGACGCAGTCGGGTAAAAAGGCTGTCCATGGGGCGGCCAAAGCTTGCCGCCCTTAGAAGATGATAAGGCGTTTGTGGGACTTAACGTAGGTAACTGGCAAAATGTTGGTGTACTATAGCTGAACCCCTATCCAACCCTTTGGATAATAAAACCGTGATGTTATGATATGTGATAAGGACTTTATTTATTTAAGTTGAATCAACGAACCAATCAGAGACCATTAAGGTTTCCAAGAACAAAAACGATACGTTCATAAGCCAATCGTCACGCTATTAACCACGGTACATTTGTAGCCCATTCTACAAATTACCATATTATGAAGCAAGCGTAAAGTCAAATTAAACTCCCATGATCAAAGGTAAATTAGTCTTGTAGACCTGATCAATATGTGTTTATCAATATGTGGGAACGAGAGCTTGTTACCTCGGTAATCTTTGGGTTAATGTTGACTTTTTGGGCTTTTGGGGCTATGAAAAGGTCTTTTTAATGGAAGCATAATTATCTTATTATTATAATTCTTTATTTGATACAAATACCTATTCAAACTCAAACTCGAAGCATTTATTTCAATTAAACCATTTACAGGCACTTTTGAATTGTCAAGAAGTCGGTCAGTCAGAAAATAAATGAAGTATTAAGTTGCCCATTCCAAAGCGTAGGTAGCTAGGGAGAAGAACGGGCAAGAAACTCCATGGACACACTTTTAAATTATATTCCTACAAAAATATTAGTTACATCATTAATGTTGAATTTATATAATTACTAGCTGCGCCCCGCGGTTTCACCCGCATAAGTTTCGATCCCGTGGGAATATCGGGATAAAAAGTAGCCTATATGTTAATCCAGGGTGTCAGCTACCTCCATACCAAATTATATCAAAATTGATCCAGCCGTTTGAGCGTGAAGAAGTAACAAACATATAAACACACACACACTCACACACACACTCACAAACTTTCGCCTTTATAATATTAGTGTGATATTAGTGTGATATGTGAGAACGATGTAAAAAAGACTTAAGCGTAAAAAGTGTCCAGAGTACAGCAAATTGAAAGAAAACAACAATCCATAAATAAAAACATTAAAAATGCCGAGGCAGCTAAGTGATGGCCAGCCCTAACTGCCGGCGCCCCTTCACGACATGACATGATATTTGTTTGTGATCTAGTGGATACAGCTCTAAATGAAACGTACGATCAAAAGTGGTTGGCTTAAACCGAATCCAGTATGAGGACTGGCATTTCGCCTCCAAACATTCGTAGGACTGTAGCCAGCCTCATCGAGAGGGTGAATCGACAAGCTGACTCACGTCACTCAATGCATAGCTTCGTCTCAGTGTCCCAGAGGCTGAAATCCGAATAAGATTTCTTGAGTGTGTGGGTCCAGGTGGTCCAGCCAATAGCAACTCTTTCATAGGAAGATGTTATTTCTGGCGGGACCTATTTAAACTCCCTAACAATTTTATTGAGCCGTCTGAGAGCCTTCCATCTTCCGTGATGGACTTGGAAATCTCTAAATAGATTTCGAGCCCAAGTCGGCCGGAGCAAAGACAATCTGCGTAGATGCGTATTTTTTTTTTTTTGCGGATCGGAAATCATCAAATGACCCCTCCCGCTCTGGGTGGAGCGGAAGGGAGTGTCAGACTCTTACTGACTAAGCCCCACCCGTGTTACTTCCATAGCACTTTATGTTCCGGGCCAGCGGTAACCCTTTCGGACAATCCCGCTGGGCATAGATGCGTATGCGGCCCACTTTATATCCTGCGTCACATGCCCTGTCACCTGTGCACTTGTTGATCTGATGATTGCGTCAATGAGCGGAGTTCGTGCAGCCTAAATTTTAGGTCAAACATGTTTGGATTTTTTGCCACAGATACGCTAAGAAGAAGAAGTAATTTATTGGGACCTAAACCTAATTAAAAAAACTGGCCAAGTGCGAGTCGGACCCCCCTTAAATATTTATTTTATGTTGTTTTTAGTATTTGTTGTTATAGCGGCAACAGAAATACATCATCTGTGAAAATATCAACTGTCTAGCTATCACGGTTCATGAGATATAGCCTGGTGACTGACAGACAGATAGTGGAGTCTTAGTAATAGGGTCCCGTTTTTACCCTTTGGGTACGGCACCCTAAAAACGAAGTGTACTTTTTGCTGCTGGGCGATACTAATTTAATGACTATTGGGGATAATATGACACCGGTAGACTAGTATGGTAATTAACAGTTTATTTACACAATAGCTTGTGCCTGATAGGTATGTTATACGATATTATTGTTTGATCTGATGATCAATGTGAAATGGTATTTTGTGAATTCGAACAATGCATAGATTAAGTTTCCGTTAAGGCATTGTTTTTGGCTGCCAGTGCATTATAACAACATCCTGCAGGCGGTAGATAAGTAACAAGATCGAAATTGACTCGACAGTGTAATATGGCATTTCATAAGCTTCAGCGATTCTGCCTGCTGTTCTCGTGGCCACAAAACGTAAGCGCCAAAGTAATCTATAGTAAAGATAAATCGCTCAATAAACTAAAAGTCTGTCCTATTAATTATTTTCATTTTAACATCGGAGTTACGTATGGACATTTTTTATTTGAAGTTATAAATTGGACCTCGGATAAAAGGTAGATGTCGTTTATTGTTTTAAAGCTTTTAAATGTTACGATTTCAAGTGAGGGGATACAATGCCCTCACTTAAAATCGTAACATTTACGACGATATTGACGATTGAGGTGATAGAAGCTAGAAAGATAAATTAAATATAGAATAGAATAGAATCGATATTCTTTATTATGAAAAAAAAACAATAAATGTTAAATATCAATGTTTAGAAATTATTCAACAAGAAGCTTAAAAATATTCCATGAGATGGTAGTAAACTTCAGACAAAGATATTATTCTAAGTGAACATCGCTTACTAAGAAACTCCTCCTTTCAAATCCTGAACTAATCTTAAAACAGCTACCTACTTGCCAAGCAAACAATCAACAATCGATTCTTGAGAACCGCTTCAATCCAGTCCGGAGCAGTTCGAACCAGTTCAAACCGGTTGAAACAAGACGGCTGAGCTAAAACAAAGAGCGCACTTCGGCTGCACAAGTGAACGCTTCCCGTTTATGAGTTCCTGGTAAGTAGTATGCCTATTTTAAATGTTTGACTATCCATGTTGGTAAGCTTTTAAGTATTATTCAATTTAAACACATTTTCATAATCAGAACTAGTAATGAAATAAGTATTTTCATTATTCCCTAAATATGCATATAAATTAAATTTTTAAATACAAATGATGTTGCAAAGTCAAAGCATTTATTTCAAATAGGCACTTAACAGGCAGTTTTGAGCGTCAAAATTTAGTAAAATAGAATTGATTCTAGTCGCCCATTCCAAAAGGTAGTTTTCGTATGGAGAAGAACGGGCAAGAAACTCCACCGTTACTCTTTTAACTTTAAAAGTTACTCTTTTTGCTGAGTCCATCGCTCAATGGATTAAGAAAACTGCTCGATATTTCTGGCTCACGGTCTGAGGTACAACGAGAAAAAGAGTGTGTGTATGGTCTTTAGGGGTAGCAATAAACAACCGGACCATATATTACTTGTCAATCTGAAGGGAGTGCCTTTAGAACGTGTCGCTCAGTGTAGGTACCTAGTGCACATTCTCACAGAGTTCCTGAAAGATGATGCGGATGTCGAGCGGGAATGAAGGGCGTTGTCGGTGCGTGCTAACTTGTTAGTTCATAGATTCGCAATGTGTTCAGTAGACGTAAAAGTGACACTGTTCAGAGCCTACTACCAAAACTTTTACGCCAGCGCTTTATGGCAATACAATAACGCCTTTAGGATTTTGGTGAGTCTTCCTCGATTCTGCAGCGCGTCGGGCATGTCTGCTAACGCAAGAGTCGATGACTTTTCTGCCATTATGCGCAAGAAAACAGCTTCTCTGATGCGCCGGATTCGAGAGAGCGCCAACGGAACCTAAGGATGATCTCTGAGAGGCCAGGCTCAGTGCTGGGGAGATTCATCCAGCTTCTTGTGACGAGATGACACTATTACAGCCGGTCGATTCTGTAAAAATCTCACCTATAAAACTTAGGTGAAGTGAGCGTGGAGTGAGCTGTCATTCCTAGCAAAAACAAACTCACTTCGAGTTTGTTTTTGCTAGGAATGGCAGCAAAACTTAGGTGAAGTGAGCGTGGAGTGAGCTGTCATTCCTAGCAAAAACAAACTCACTTCGTGTTTGTTTTTGCTAGGAATGACAGCTCACTGCACGCTCACTTCACCTAAGTTTTCACGGTGAGATTTTTACAGAATCGACCGGCTGGTTATGAGTTTTATTTTGTTGACATGATATTTTTTTAAATTGACGGTTTTATGATTTTATTATTTGAATTTTGGGAGCCTGAATGATGCTTAGTTTTTGATTTTTTTTTAATACTAACATAGCTTTAAGACCTTTGTTACTAACAACTATGGACATTATTATTCAAAAATAGTGGTCCGCCGGTGACAGGAGCCAGTATCCAAGCTAAGCTCTCTCTGGAGCACCGGGTTAGAGATCCAGGGAGAGGAACCTTCACACAATGCGAGCCGTATCGAGGAGCACTACCTTCTAAATCAGGCCCATAAATTATTATTATTATTATTTAAAAAAGCAACTATGAAAACCGAATTCGAGACAAAACAAATACGGATCAAACCGGAAAGAGAAAGTTTATAGTGGATATAACTCGTTAAGATTAGGTACAACTCTTACGAAAATGAAGAGTCCTACATGCGGCATAGGTATAAGCAGTATAACAAAAAGCTATTTCAACTATAACCCCAGTATAAGATTTCACTAACCAAAACAAGATAGAATCTAGAACTAAAATAGGCACGTACCTACCCCAAAAGGAGCAAGTTCGAAACCTCCTTTGTTAACAAATCCGTTGCCTAGCAACTATAAAGATCCCTAGTGATAAATTAACATTTTGATCGACCCATCCCGGATTATAGAAGTAATTTACGTAAGCAGTGTGCCGGTATCCTATCAATTTCATAGAACATTTAGGGCGCCCACTGACAAGCGACCCAGTGTTCACCAATACTTCAATTTAGCTTTACAAAAAATAGAAGCAATGTATAATGCTCCCACTGGTGGGACACATCGTGAGGAAACCGGCATGTCCTAGAACCAAAAATTCGAAGACATGTGACATCTGCCAATCCGCACTGGGCCCGCGTGGTGGATTACGGCCCACTCCCTCTCACCGAGAGGAGGCCTGTGTCCCAGCAGTGGGAACATTATAGGCTGATTATGGTAAGACACAGGCTTCCACTCTGCGAAAGGGGATTAAAAAAAACAGTGGCACTCCGGGATTAGCGACACAAGTGAAAACAAAACACAAACAGAATACTTTGCCATCACTCACTGACATATCGGATATATACATTAAAACCGAGTACATCCCAAGGACAGCCGAACACATCCGAAGTGGATTTTTTTTTAATCGTCTTATAAACAAAACACGCGTGGTGTCGCTTACGGTAACAGTGGCGCGAGTACAATGGTTTTTTCCCCATCTCAAAAAATTCCCAACGCGTATAAAGAAGTTTTTTATAAAGGACTTAAAAAAAAAGATGAATTTATATGAGAATACACAAACGACACCAATAGAATACATAAAATTACTGCGAATGCGATGCCTCTGGTATTGGATATGACCACAATCAATAATATTGGCCTGGTGATCGAAACACGACTAACAAAAAAAAAAAAAAATAGACAGCAATTGCACGTCATAACGACTAAAGACTGAACTGAGCGGATTTAAAACGAGTTCAAAAGTTGTCAAGACTGCTCTAGAATATGGCTTAGATGCGTTCAGTTTCATTATTGAAATTCACCTTAACAATTAGGTTAGGTACATAATCAGCCTATACTGTGCCCATTGCTGGGGACACGGCCTCCTCTCTGTGAGAGGGAATGGGCTGCAATCCACCACGCGGGCCCAGTGCGGGTTGGTAGATGTCACATGTCTTCGAATTTTTGGTTCTAGGACATGCCGGTTACCTCACGATGTTTTCCTTCACCGTTTTTGAGAGCAATGGTGATGAAATAAATTAACACAAAGTAAAGCGTCTGTCACAAAGTGAAGCACAGAACCGGTCGAAGTGGAGGTGCTTGGGGGAGGCCTATGTCCGGCAGCGAACGTCTTTCGGCTGAAATTATGATGTTGGATGATGATGAAAGCGCCTGTTCGAACCCATGATGACTCGTAAGTCGGGTCCGTTACCACTAGGCCACCAGAGCACTCAGCTCTAAACAATTAGGTTGGTGAAGATTACTCCAGCTAGTAGCACCTAGCGACCGACAGTTTGTTTGTACAAATCGGTTGTCTGCGGGCGCCCTTACGGAGCTCCATCAAAATTAGATGCTCCTTTCTGTTTATGATAAGGTACAGCTGTTGGTTACTCCTGAAGTCATAAAGCCTTAGGCTCTTCTGTTTTATGCGCCCCTGATCTGAAATAGGGGATCTCGTTTTATAGTTTCTGCCTTGAGATTCTTTGTTGGGTTAATATTGGAGGTAATTTTGTAGTGGAAAAAAGGGCCGAGATCGTTTGTGTGACCTTTCAAGCTTCGCTAATGAGACACAATTGATTTTCTATTGTATCCTATTACATAGGATACCTGCGGTGCTTGACGGGTTGTAATTGGTTCCTAAATTAGTTAAGTTTCTGACATTTCCGTTTGAAGTCAGATGCGTACTTCTCAAGTGGGTACATTTATTAGTAATAGGTACTTATGATAATGTCAGTTGTATGTCCTTACGACAATGTCAGCTTTACATTTTTCTGAACAAAATTTCACATCAAATGTTAAAATTCATGGTCTTCCTTTTATTTCTGACGCTATGTTATTTAGCAAAAAATTATCCTTTTGGTGAAGCCTTTCGATCGGTATGATAAAGCTACAGGGTATTTTTTTTTTACTCGTGTAGCGGGTTCGATTCCCGGTTCAACCATGTAATTATTTAGCCTGGGTTACATCATCTTACTTTAACTTTAACAAACGTCAAAAGTCTGTCAAACTGAATACAAAAATCACCGGTTATAGTTAAAGTTACGGTTAAAGTCAGATGATGCAACTCAGCCTTAAAAATCTATGAATGCAGTTTAAATTGTTTTTTTTATTATTATTAAAATAATGTCTTCTTTCAGTAAAATGTTCCATCTACAATATTCAAGGTACTTTCCCTTCATGTGGCATAAACGGGGACTTCCTGTATAGAAGCAAGACTTTTTTTTTAACTGAACAGACAGCTGTTTTGCTGGGGAGTTTGTTGCGGCACTACTTATTCCTAGCCAAATTACTAGGAAGTGGAGAAGAGTGGGCAGTTTAGGAGACCACCCTATGTAATTTTGACGTTCGAAAAGTGCTGATTCTCAGCCTAATTTTAATATTGATTTTGATGAAGGATCTGGCAGTGATCGAACAAAAGACTAGTATAACCGAAATAAAGACAAAAAGTTGATATGAAAAACCCTATTTAGAAAAAGTTAAATTCAAAATTACTTTTTCGAGTTTTACAAAAACCGTGATGACATAAAATATGATTCACATTTTACCTGTCTACTGCCACCTGGCCTATATTAAATATTATACAAACACTATAAACTATAATTAACTATATTCAAACACAACGGAAATTATTAACTCTGGACTTGATATTCAATTTTCAACCTTCGCTCTTTTGCAATAAGGTCAATTTGATATTTTAAGAGGGTGACTTTTATTGATGCGAAGTGTTTATGTAGAGCGCTTTATAAATATTTCTATATTAATATCATGGTAAAAAATATAATCACCTGTAAACATAAAGCGAATAAAATTACAGAGAAGAACTGGCTGCTTAGCCAGTAGCAACACCCTATTTGCGTAACACACTTAACCCTTAGTCTGCCGGAACGTAGATCTACGCGAGACACAACGGCTTTTTAATTGTGTCTGTAATTACGGCGCACAAGCGGATAATCTCAAGCTGAATCATTTTGAAGGATATTCCATTGCTTCATATGTTCAAAAAATGTGTCTGCTCAACAACGCAAATAACGCAATGAATGTTGAAATGAAAAATGTAATAATGAAAATGAAAAAAAAAATGAAATTTTTCATTTTTTTTTCATTATCATTTTTAAAAAAAAAAATAATAATTCAACTGTCAAAATGAAACCAATTGCCACTATATTGTATTACGCAATTACACCACTGGTCTATTTGAACTCAGCATATTCACAGCCCTTTGTTGGATATACGGGCTTCTCAAGTTTTGGACGAAAAACCCGGTTTTTCATTATCCAGTCTGTCACGTTACGCTTGGAGATTTGTGGTCACTACTTAAGGATACGTCTGTTGTCTGCTCCAAAGGCCGTTAATCCTTTTGCAGACACTTTAATAAAACAAAAAATCCGTTCATACCTTATTTCATCAACCTTTTTTTACCAGAATGCGCCAGAAGGAGGGTTATGTTTTACTCTGTAAGTCTGTGTGGTACCTTTCACGTGTAAAGCACTGATCTTATCGGAATTTGACAGATATGTAGCCTGAGAGAATAAAGGCTACTTTTTATCCTGGATATTTGCATTTAAAAACAATGAAATACCTACAAAATACAAGCAGATGAAGTCTCTGGCAGCTAGCTAGTTCATAAATAAAAATGGAAAAATCCCCTAACCCTTCATTGTTCGCGTGGGGTGCAATGAACCCTAAGTCTATATTAAAAAGTTAAGAATTTCTTTTTCTTATTAAATCTTCCAGAACCTGTCTAAAACAAATACTTTGAGCCCTAACATTACCGAATCCAACTAAAAACTCCTACAATACAAACAGCCCTATTATAATTGCTACAAGGGTTAGAATGGAACAAACGCTGAACTTTAATTAAGAATCTGTCAGTCGAATCGAGCCCCATGCGGAATGTTTAGAACTTCACGCTTTGGATTTTGCAGTTTGAGCAGTGGTTGAGGTGGCTTGACTGCTTGCGTCGTCCGGAAAGTTAGGTGTTAGAGGAATTATTAGCTTAGGTAAGCGCAAAATTACCTATCGGCACCGTTTCATAGCTCTAAATCTCTAAACAATTTTCTAGATTTGCGTCGGGTAAAGTTAAAAATGTTTTTAGTTATATAGAGGTATGAGGAACAGGGTGTAGAGTTCACTCAACCTCCATAGAAAAGGGAGGATCCTCCGATCAGATGGGTGTTGCGTCTGGCGGGCAACTGCCCAATGATTCTATCGGTCGGGTAAACTCTGATTACGAGATGCAGGATTTGCGTGACGTCAGTATGACACGTTGCTTTGTATGTGGCGTTGTAGATACTGCTACAGTTTCGTTAAGTTCGTGCTCAACGAGTTTGGCACCTATAGGAGAAAAGCCTCTCAAGATTAGCCTATATAACTTGTTCTCTTAAATAGTTGAGTAGGCATTTAAATTTATTTATTTTCAGGGGTTTGGGCACGATTTGCCATTGCAATAAGTATAAGCATACCAGGGGGCCTAAAAAGGCCACTTTGACAGAATAATAAAAGGATAACATTATGAATTATAATATGGCGAAGACAGTCCGTGTTTTTCCTTTTTTTCGCTGCATTACGTAGGTATAATCAAAGAGATTGGGATTGGATTTATTGGTATTTTAGCACAGACAAAAAAAAAAGAAAAATCCTTCACCAATGTGATTTGATACGATTAACTTAACAGTTAACTGTCCATTATGATTCATAATGTTATCCTTTTATGATTCTGCCAAAGTGGCATTTTCAGGCCCACTGATAGTATAACATGGCTTTATTATTTAACTTAAAAGTATAGTGAAAAGAGTCAACAATCTTGCAATTGACTTACAAAAAATAATTATGACTTCACTCCTTAAACCATTACGACAACATTAAGAGCTATCTAGTTCCATAATAACTAATACAAACTAGACATAACTATGAAGAAAATGATAGAACTAGGCATTGTTGTACATCAAAACTAAGAGGCTGTCGGTTAAGCGGTCTGAAACTTAGAACTTTGAATTTGTAGCCGAGGTTATAGTTGCCATCAACTGAAACTTGGAATAGTCGATAATACACTTAAGCTATGTACAGTTTAGGGTTTGTTTAGTGTAACAGCATAGTAAGCTTGTAGAACTAGTGCTGCATGTGAGCTGTCTTGTAGACACTGAATCCACAAAGTTACATATGTATACTTTGCGGGAAAACATTCTTCAGTGTATGGCGGCATCTACAACGCCACATGCGTCCTACACAATGACGTCACGCCAAATCCTGCATCGCGCAAACAAAGTTTACATCGCGACTAGCCCGTTTATAAGGGCTTTCCTTCTAATGGATAACTAGGACTTACTAGTCAGAAAAATTGCGAATTGGATCTACTACGATACTACGGTAGAAGCAAAGATTAGGATTTTTTGCCTACCAAAATATCGCGGTTCCATATTTCTACTGTAATCCGTAGAAATATGGAACTCCGTTGTCCGCTTATTATGACGTTTTATTTAAAAAAAGTATGTAGGTCCATAGTTAAGCGGCATTTAGAAAGTTAAACACAAAGGATTACGATCAAAATAATTCAACAATAAAACTATCGAGCTATAAAAGAGCAATTAAAAGACGTTAAAGCCCTTGTTTAAATTGTCACCTGTTGTGTTCAAGTCTATTCTAATAGCTTGCTAAGTCGTAAAACAAAGTATTTCCGGATAGGCTGTCTAAAAAGTAAGCTACAGCGTGTTTTGGTTCCACTGTCACAGCGCATACAGAGTTAGATTTAAAGAGTAAATATGATAAATGATTTTATTTCTGTAAGTAGGTTTGGACAAACACTTTTACACGTCAATCATATTTTAAAAAGTAGATGAGGTCGGCGATTCTTATCTGACTACTCTGAGAAGAAAGGCCGAAACAAACTCAGAGGTCGGTCTCTTTTAAAGTCCAGATATAATCTTGGTCAGATCATGAGAAGATCATGTAGATTGATGTCTGAAGTGCTCTTTTGAAGAAAGTACCACACAGATTTCAGTGGACCAGTCCAGTGAGTGCAAGCATTTGTCAACTCAAAACTTGAAATAAAAGGCATTTCGGTAGGCCGCATAAAGTACTCAAAACCGCCAGACCAACATAAAAAACTAACAGAGAAAGGACAAAAAAAGAATGACCCACTTATTCCTCACATTCAGTAAAATAATACTTTACAAATTGAACATATTCATGTCATTTTGTTTAAAATATTCATCAAATATGTCAATATGTATATAATAGTACAATGCATACGCGTTTCATACGACGTTTTTCAACACACTTGGGAGGAAAAAGGCAGACTTGTATTGTTAAATATTAACTTGTTTAGAAAATGGCGCGCTGGTTTTGTTTTTTCAGCAGGTGTAAATAGAAGCACTGACAAAACCGCTAAACTGCCTATAGAAAAAATAATAATAAACACAAAATAACACTGACCTCTATCATACTACACTTGTATGATAGAGGTCAAGACTTGTATGAAGTCTCTTTGATGAGATTAAAAAAGCGCGCATCTCCGACTAGTAAATAGTTATCTGTGGCGTTAATGCACTAGTGCTAGTGGAAAAACATAAAGAAAAAGCACCCGTTTTTAAATACACTGCATTATGGACCTAAAAGCGGTTCAATAGGTGCCACTTTACGAGCAAGTGTGTTGAAAAAGGTATAACGATGGTTTCGCATGATAATTAAAATGTCAAGTTTTATGGATTTATCACAAAGCGTAGCAGAGTGGGCAGCTCATTCAAAAGTTTTATTATAAATATAAAACGCTTTCGCTCATCCCGCACCCCACACTATAGGTTTAATACTCGTCAAATATCACAAGTGTCGGCCGGCACGCGTCTCTGTATGTACAACGATTTTTGACACCAGTTAAGTACATTAATGTGACATGTTATAAATCGGACATGGCTGGACATAATAACACTTCTTTGTATAGTTATTGTAATAACCTGACTGACGCAATGGATTAAGGCTAAAGCTACTATTTCCTAGAAGTGCGTTGTGGAGTTTCCTCGTAGTGTCCCCAATTTACCGGCCCATGATGTCACTGTAAAGTTATTTATATACTAGCGGCCCGCCCCGGCTTCACACGGGTAGATAAGAAGAAAGAAAGAAAGAACAAAAATAAGATAAAAGGATTTTTGGCGTTACTATAACATGGAAAAGTAGTTATTGTGACATAACTGTAATAGTTAGACATATGGTATTCCTCACTTTTTTGTAGACATTGATGGCCTTTATAAAACTGTAGTACCTACATCACTTTGCTCTATTGTCAATACTTTGCGCAGCGAACGCGTTATAAAGGTTTTTTTTGGTATTTATTTCACACCTTGGGTTACATTATCGAAGTTTTCATACGGATCCCTAACTTTTTTGAAAATATTCTATCACCTATGTTTATCAGGAATAATGTAGAATTTTAATGGTTAAAGAATTTTTTTCAAATCGGTCCAGTAGTTTCGGAGCCAATTCAAACAAACAACCAAATCTTTCCTCTTTATAATATTAGTGTAGATTAGTGTAGAAGAGTAACTTGGTGTGTTTCCCTTTTTTTTTTTTTTTGCGGATGGGAAATCATCAAATGACTCCTCCCGCTCTGGGTGGAGCGGAAGGGAGTGTCAGACTCTTACTGACTAAAACCCACCCGTGTTCCTTCCTTAGCCCTTTATGTTCCGGGCCAGCGGTAACCCTTTCGGACAATCCCGCTGACCCGGCAGGCTTCGGCCCTAAGGGGCCCCTCCCCGATGCTGACATCTCTTTGAGGCGCGCGTGGAACACGTACGCACCGTCCGGCACGGGCCTGGTCCTGATCGGGCGGTGAGCTACCCATTACTCTCCGCCCGCAGGCCCGTGGTGTGTTTCCCTTGAGAGCGTTTTTGACATCGTAAAGTCAAACCCCGAAGTCATTATTTTCATAACAGCCACTTCGGCCGTTATGTAGCACCCACCGCTAGGAAACTGTACCTAAGCCGCAATAGGAAAAGTATGCTGGAAAGTTGAGATGCTCTGTCTAGACTGTTGTAGGTCTGCATCCGATGCTGTCTATATCATGTCTGTGTTTCAGTGAGATGCTCGGTCACAAGTTAGTGCGACGAAGTCCCTCAGTGCTACCAAAATAAAGGAGCTGTCGAAGTATTTTATTATTACCATAAAAGTCATCATCTGCCTGACCTTTTCCCAACTATGTTGGGGTCAGCTTCCAGTCTAACCGGATGCAGCTGAATACCAGTATTTTACATGGAGTGACTACCTACCTGACATCAACAACCCAGTTACTGGGTAATACGATACCCCTTTGTAAGACTGGTTGTCAGACTTTCGGGCTTCTGACTACCCGTAACGACTGTCAAAGATCCACGAATGACAGCCGCAACGGCTTAACTTTCTTTTCGAGGCACGGAGGGGTCTCGGTATGTAAATATGGTCACCCATCTACAGACTAACCGCGGCAAGAGTAGCTTAACCTGATCGATCGACCTGTGCGGCTGTTGCTGTTATTATTTAGCCACGAGGCGACATTATACAAAAGTAGACAAACAGGCAAGTATTAACGATGAAAGAAGACTCAAACTCAAACTCAAACTCAAAGCATTTATTTCAATTAAACCTTTAACAGGCACTTTTGAATTGTCAAGAAGTCGGTCAGTCAGAAAATATGAAGCTAGTTGCCCATTCCAAAGCGTAGGTACCTATGGAGAAGAACGGGCAAGAAACTCCATGGACACTCTTTTTAAATTACATTTTACAAAAATATTTGTTACATCATTACTTTTGAATTTATGATTATATAATGTAAGAACGATGTAAAAAACAAAAAAAGACGTCCGCGTAAAAAGCGTCCAGAATACAACAAATTGTAACAAAACAACAATCCAAAATTAAAACAATTAAAATAAGCCCAGGCGGCTAAGTGATGACCAGCCCCAACTGACGGCGCCCGTTCACGAACATGACGTATATACCAGCACCATTCAGCTCAACCACTTTGAAGGGAGCTAAATGATCCAACACACACGCCACCGTCAGCGAGACATTTGAGTGAGCATGACACACTATCAGCCGCCAGGGAATATTCAAGTCAATGAAATATATATTATTACCCTGTAAATGGTAGCTATAGGTTACATAGAACTCACATCTGTGCTATGCAATTATACAATACAAAGGAAATTGAGTTTATACAATGCAAAGATAGTCTTACAATCTTCAGCAGCTCCAACAGTATTTTCAAGTGTTAGTCAATTAGTTGTGGTTGTGGAGCAGGACTAGCATTGAGCCAGGCATTTTTGTCAGCGATGTAATCCCCTAACTTATAATATGCCTGACTGCATAGTGTGCGTTTTATACAAGATTTAAATTTTGTCTCATTCAGTTGAAGAATGTGGGGAGGTATTTTATTATAACATTTTAGACAGTACCCCATAAAAGATGAATCTACTTTAGCCAGTCTGAAACCTGGTTGAACTAATAGGTCCCTATTTCTAGTACTATAATTATGTCTTTCACCTCTTTTACTAAAAAGATGTAAATTTTTCCTTACATACATGATGTTTTCATAGATATATTGACAAGGCACCGTCATGATGTTAATTTCCTTAAACAGTTCCCTTAGAGAATCGCGCCTGCGGAGATTATATATGGCTCTGATGGCTCTTTTCTGCAGAATAAAAATAGAATCGTTGTCTGCAGCCCGTCCCCAAAGTAAAATACCGTAAGACATGATACTATGAAAGTAACTAAAATAGACTAGTCTCGCGGTATCTACATCAGTAAATTGACGGATTTTTCTGACAGCATAAGCTGCTGAACTTAGCCGTCCTGCAAGAGATGTTAAATGAGGACCCCATTGTAGCCTTGAGTCGAGCGTGATCCCTAGGAAAACAGTTTCATCGACGAATTCTAGTTTCTCTTGATTCAATATTATCTCACAATCACTACCCTTGACATTTGGTAAAGAAAATCTTATGCACTTAGTTTTTTTTCCATTTAATACTAGATTATTAGCAGTGAACCAATTTTGGACCTGCAGTAGGGCGTTATTTACGTCGTCAAAATTTGTAGCACGTCTATTTACCTTAAAAATTAAGGAAGTGTCATCAGCAAATAACACCATTTGTGGTTGATTTTTTAATAAATGGAGTAAATCATTAATATACACTAAAAAGAGGAAAGGACCCAATATCGAGCCTTGTGGCACACCAATTTTTACTATTAAACCAAGTGAATTGACACCATTTATTTGAACTTGTTGTTGTCTATCATTTAAATAAGAACTAACTAAACTGAGCGCAAGTTTTCCAAGTCCGTAATGCTCAAGTTTCAAAAGCAAGGTTTGGTGATCGACGCAATCAAATGCCTTGGAGAGGTCACAAAAGATTCCTATGGCATCTTGGGCCTCTTCCCACGCATTAAAAATGTGTTTTAATAAAGTTACGCCGGCGTCGGTCGTACAACGTCCTTTAGTGAAACCGTACTGTTGATCGTGTAGGATTTTATTCGTGTTAAAATGATTGAGCATTTGATTAAGCATTATCTTTTCAAACACCTTGCTGAAAACCAGCAAAACGGATACGGGTCTATAATTATTGGTGTCTTTACTGTCTTCGGATTTGTAAAGTGGTATAACCTTACTGTATTTCATTAAATCGGGGAAGACACCTTGATCCACACACGAATTAAATACTAAGGCTAAGTAAGGTGCAATAGTCTCAATTATGGAGGTACAGATTTTAATGGACATTCCCCAAAGATCTTCGGTCAATTTGATCTTAATTTGCTTAAAAGCTTTAATTACAATTAAGGGGTTAACATGCCCAAAGTTAAATTCAATCGGGCAGGCTGAAACGTTCGCCCTTACTTAATCAAAAGCGAGCGAGGGCGAGGAATTTAAGGTTTCAGTTGTTTTGAGTGGGATATTAGTAAAGAAATTTACAAATTCTTGAGCCACTTGTTTGTTATCGCAAATGAGACCGCTTGACGTCTGCAGTGTGTAATCAGAATTATGCTTTTTATTCCTGTTTGTTTCATTATTTATAATTTTCCAAACCGTCTTTATTTTATTGTCTGCTAATTTAACCTTGTTGCTAATATATAAGGCTTTAGCTGCCCTACAAGCGTTCTTAAAAGTTCTAGAGTAAGTAGCAACATACTTATTAAAAGTTTCCGTGTTAATATAAGGCTTAAGGCCATACAATTCGAAAAGTCTTTCCCTACTTTTCCTAAGCCCTTTAGTTGCCCAGTCACAAAATAAAAACTTGGGGCTGATACTTTTAGTGTTCCTCTTAAAATAATTATTGAACTCGGTTTGGACTACCGAGAAGAATTCATTATACAAAGTATTAACATTGTTCACTGTAAGGTTCTGATTACTTAATTTACAAATTAAAGTGCTATTAAATTTATTTAAATTAACTGATGTTATTGGTCTGGATTGGATCTGCACTTTTTGTATTGGCATGTTGTACTCAAAAGTTACAGTTTGACCACTGTGATCAGAAGGGAGATAATTAACAACGGCTTTATCTAAATAGTCGCAGCAACAAAAAACATTATCAATACATGTTGCAGTAGTCGTAGTTGTTCGGGTTGGTTCTACAAACACATTTGACAAATTGAATGATTTAAACAAATTTAATAATCTACTGGTATTGAAATTATTTTCTAAAATATTAATATTAAAGTCACCACAGATAATTACTGATCTATTACCAGTCGCAAGTTTTGCCAAAACATCTTCCATTACTGATTCAAATATAGAATAGTTTTGATAATTTGGGGGTCTGTAAACGCACACTATAACATGCTTATCTAGCTCAACACAAGACAGCTCAATGCTATGTTCAACTGATAGTTCAACTATGTCTTTACGAGGTTTGAACTTAATACAACTTTTAATTAGGATTAATGAACCACCACGCAGCATTGAATTTCGATTAAAACAACTGGCCACACTATAATTGTCATACTTTCGTTTCCTTACTTACTAACCAGCACTGTGATCTCATAACACCATAACTAAATCCTACCCATATCCACAACAGCACTGACCTAAAACACAAAAACCTACCCCACAAAAAAATCGCACTAAACATTCCAAAAAAGGCTCACAAAGATCTCTCCACCACGAAATCGAAAAGCTTTTAAAACAGTGGAAGAATTAAACTGCTCTCAGTCCGCAGTTTCTTTAATCCAGGTGGAATCGATTGAGTGGAGCAGTCGGCACTCTCAATAATGCAACGGGAAATGTTTAAAAGAGTCTGTAGACTGGAGGCTGTAGACTGTTGCGAAGCTTTTGTTTAAGGCTGTGAGCTTTGTGATGAGCAATAGCGGAAAGGGAAGGAAAAGTGAAGGATTTTTCGCAGTGAAATTTTGTACGTGTAGTTTGAGAGACTTTCTCAGGAATTTATGATAGGTATGTTAAATTGATGATCGTTGGATTTATGCAACAACCAGCTTTTGTCAGCGGCTTCGCCTGCGTAAAGATAAAGATTCAGAAATTATGCCACAAGAACGCATAATGGGATAAACAGTCGTGAAATCTGAATGAAAGTGGAGAAAGGAGAGGTCAAAAGTGGTTTTTAAACGCTAATATGATGTACCTTATTAGAAAGCTTATTTATTTAGCTACTCGATTATAGTTAAATATGATTTTTTCAGGCGCGTGTTTTTGTAAAAAAGTGAAAAAAGTTTTAGTACAAACAAAACGCACATAGCCTTTATTTATTCATTTCTATGCAATACAATTATTTTAAATGTGGCTAAAGTTTCCGTTTCTATAAAATACTTTAAGATTTTATTATAATTTTAGCTGAAGCTCCATAAAATTGAGACAAAAAACATTGATTATCATGACAATGCAATAACAAAACGTTTCGAAAAAAGGTCAAATCTGTAAATGTCAGAATGACGTTGAAATAAAAAAAAACACCGTCCAATCAGCGAAGCGGAGTCAATTGTCATTGTCACGTCATTTGTCATTTGTTCTGCCAATCCTAAAATATACATACTGTTTGTAATGAGTGATTCAATCATTTTATTTTTCAACACTTGTTTAAAAAACACATGCGGCTGTAAAAAAAAAATATCCGAAAACATCAAATTATAATTACCCTATTTCAGCCCATATAGCTCAGAAGGCTGTTTAAATTTTCAATTATTTTAGTACCAAGCCCCATACATTTATTGAACGTCTCCTTTGCAGTTTCTTTAATGCAGGTAGAATATTGAGTGGAGCAGTCGGCACTCTCAATAACGCAACGGACTTTTTTTTAAGAGTCTGTAGGCTGGCGGGCTCTCGCGATGCTTTTGTTTAAGGCTGTGAGCTTTGTGATGAGCAATAGCGGAAAAGTGAAGGATTTTTCGCTGTGGAATATTGTACGCGTTGCTGGAATGACGTTCTCAGGAATTCATGGTAGATACGTTATGTTAATTTTGTTGCATTTATGCAATAACTAGCATTTGTCAGCGGCATCGCCAACGTAAATACCAAAATTATCCCAGAGAATATACTACCGGGATAAAAAGTCGGGAAGCCTGGACAAAAGTGGCATATTTGCGACAGTTTCTATAATGCAGGTGGAATCGATTGAGGGGAGCAGTCGGCGCTGTCAATAATACAACGGGAATTTTTTAAAGGAGGCTGTAGATTGGAGGGCTCTTGGTGCACTTGCGATGTTTTAGTTTAAGGCTTTGGTGACAGTGATAAGCGGAAGCTGAGCGGAATGAACTGCGTGGCAAATTAAGGAATTTTGTGGTTAGATTTTGTGCTCAGTAAATAGTGCCTATTTTCGGCATGTTTTAGGTGTACTGGCTAATCACTGGTGTGTGACTACGGATCTTAAGTCGTCATAGCTTATACTGAAAACAAGAAAAGAAAGAAATAAAGAAAAGAAAACAACGTGTGTGTACGTGCACGGCGCCCAAAAAAAGGTCGGAAGGAAACTAATGCAAAAATAAAAGGAATGTAAAAAATATATGTTCAAAGTTAAAATAACCAGTAGTGAAACGATTTTGTTACTCTCAAATTAAATTGTTTACTACTCACTTTTTCAAGGCAATGAGAAATTACCAAATTAGAAGTTAGTAACTTTTGTAGCCACACGCTATCGCGACCGCTGTCACTATGACCACACCCACCCTACATAGAGCTCCTGATTACGTACGTACTGAATACGATATTCGATTTGAAATTAAAATCAACACCTGACGGTCTCACCACTGTTTTTAACTAATTACAATTTTAATTAAGATATCTTCTGAAGCATCGACAAAGAGAAAGTAGGTATTGTATTGGAAAGTTTCATTTTGTGCGATACCCATTGGATCCGTGTTTTTTTATCATGGAAAATGAGCAGTGTTCTTCCATGAACTGTACTAAATGGAAAATAATATAGAATAGGGCGATATATTTCACTGAATTTTGTTATTAATATTTTGTTTGATCGGAAACAAGAAATATACATCATCTGCCTAGCCTTTTCCCAACTATTAGAGTCGGCTTCCAGTCTAACCGGAAGCAGCTGAATACCAGTATTTTACATGGAGCGACTGCTTATCTGACCTCCACAACCCAGTAACTGGGTAATACGCAGACTGGTTGTCAGACTTTCAGGCTTCTGACTATCCGTAACGTCTGTCAAAGATCCACGTATGACAGCCGGGACCAACGGCTTAACGTGCTTTCCGAGGCACGGAGGAGTCAAGGTATGTAAAGATGGTCACCCATCCACAGACCAACCGCGGCAAGCCTAGCTTAACCTGATCGATCGACCTGTGCTGCTGTTATTATTAAGCCACGGGCCCCTCAAACAAGAAATATACAATTTTTGGAATACCTGGTTTATTAGAGAATTCCATTTGGTTGATGTAAACATAAATGTGTGGAGCAGCAGATTTTGATAATTCGAGGTTTGGAGGTCCCATAGTAAAAGTTGTTCATAATGATAATTACAATTTACTTTTTAAGAGGTTTTCAATTACACCATATACAGAGAGACATCAACACGTAACTTCGTTAACATAGAAACAGTAACTACATGATTCTGAACCGCTCTGCGTTGAAAATTTTCATCGGTTAATAAAATAAAAACTGGCCGAGTGCGAGTCGGACTCGCACACGAAGAGTTCCGTACCACAAGGCGAAAACGCCGAAAAAAAGACGTTTGTTGTATGGGAGCCCCACTTAAATATTAATTTTATTTTGTTTTTAGTATTTTTTGTTATAGCGGCAACAGAAATACATAATTTGTGAAAATTTCAACTGTCTACCTATCGCGTTTCTTGAGATACAGCCTGGTGACAGACAGACGGACAGACAGCGAAGTCTTAGTAATAGGGTCCCGTTTTTACCCTTTGGGTACGGAACCCTAAAAATTTGGTGTTCCATCACTAAAATAACTGAAGGCCAATTCTTATAATTTAAAACGTTCAAAATCTAGTCGCAATCTCATCTCGACAACAATCAAATGTCAATAACTTGTCAAAATTTAGGGAAATTAGAGGCATTTTAGACAGATTGAGACTGAGATCAGACTGTGAACGTTCTTAAAATTACGAGAATAAATTGCCCCTCTGATGTCACTAGGAAAGCTGCCACCCTTTTTAGGGTTCCGTAGGCAAATGGCGAAAACGGAACCCTTATAGATTCGTCATGTCTGTCTGTCTGTCTGTCTGTCTGTCCGTCCGTATGTCACAGCCACTTTTCTCCGAAACTATAAGAACTATACTGTTGAAACTTGGTAAGTAGATGTATTCTGTGAACCGCATTAAGATTTTCACACAAAAATAGAAAAAAAAACAATAAATTTTAGGGTTCCCCATACTTAGAATCGTAACTCAAATTTTTTTTTTTCATCAAACCCATACGTGTGGGGTATCTAATAAATTACCAGCGTTGTGTCATCGCGCTTCTCTTTCTTTTCTATGCAGTCCGACACATGTAAAACTACTGCTTTTATTATATATGTGTAATTAACACCACAGAATTACACATAAACATGCAGTTGCGCTTTGAAAATACCTAGTTCGTTTTACTGCAAATTGATCTTTTACGGCAAAGTGTTTAACTCATGAATATAATTATGTAGGTAGTGGCGCACTATTCGAATAATTGTCAACAAAATAATTATCTACTTAATAATAATTATTCATGTAATTTAGTGTATAAGTAGTTGTTTTATAATCTAAGTACTGTTTTGTTTATTTTATTACCTTTAAAGTACCAATCATTAAACCTGACTTGGTTTCCGTACGTCCTTTTCGGGTAATCACTGAAAATCAGTGCTGTGCCTGTGGGACAGTAGGTTTTTATATTTTACTAGCTGCGCCCCGCGGTTTCACCCGCGTAAATGTCGATCCCGTGGGAATATCGGGATAAAAAATAGCCTATATGTTAATCCAGGGTGTCAGCTACCTCCATACCAAATTTCATCCAAATTGTTCCCGCCGTTTGAGCGTGAAGAAGTAACAAACATATAAACACACACACACACTCACACACACTCACACACACACTCACAAACTTTCGCCTTTATAATATTAGTGTGATTTATCCTTTTGATAGATTCTTATTTTGTAACTGTGAGGTCTTTGTAGGCCTTGTAGATTTTCGATCTGTAGACAATTTTGTTATTTTATTAAGTACCTGGTACTAACAAGTACCAGGTACAACAGGCAGGCCTATGCTGTCCTCCCATACCTACTGTAATTTGAAAACATTGTAAAAGCTAATTATTTTTAAAAAGAGTAACCGTAGAGTTTCTTTCCGGCTCTTCTCCATAGGAAACGACCAATTGGAACCGTGCAACTAGCTTCTGACGTTTCATAAGTGCCCATGTAGGTTTATGAGAAATAAAATATTTTGATTTTGGACCCCTATAGCACAGCATCATGCTGAGTGGAAGCCTTCTTGTCACAGTCATGTCAATAATAAATTGAGATGAAGACGCTAATACTGTTCACTCTCTATTGTATAGGATTAAGGGGATTACAGAACCTAAACGCATAAAACGCAAGTTCTATAATGCCTAAAAGTATATGATCGACTACAGTAAACAAAATCAGAAAAATTTATGATATTCTTTCGGATTTGTGCTAGGTATATAGTGTGTTGAAAATATAATACAACTAATTTGATATGATAGAAAAAATCATGAAGATACCTCTAAAAACTTTCTTTTCACAATAAAAACCATGCTAACATACCATAATCACTCTGATTTTTTGTCAGATTATTCTACAAGCAACATACTAAGGCACTAGTGTTTTAATTTTTTAGTCCAAACAACAGATTTTTTGTAAATAAATAATTACTTCATATTTTGCAATAAATTACCAGCGTTGTGTCATTGCGCTTCTCTTTCTTTTCTATGCAGTCCGACAGTGACCGCGCTTTAGGTTATGTAGTCCCCTGCAAATTAAAGCAGCATAATTAGTACACAGCCCGAGAAATTAATAAACGTATTTTCTTTCTTTTCTTTCTAATTGTGACCAAAATTGACACCCTACGGCACTTCGCCGTGTTATACAACCATTGCCAACCATTTGTTTTACAACCATTTCCTATAACTGTCAAAGAATGTAACTGTAACGTTGTGATTTGAATATACCTACGGATAATTTGAATTGGCAGTCAATTTGCACAAGTTGAAAGCATCAGGTTAGCCCGCGGAGTTCAAATTTTCTTAAGTTTTTTGCAATTTGCAGATCAGTATCAACTTAAATATTAATCTAAAAAATGATCCGCGGTCTTATCAAATATTTACTTACTACCAGCGCGAGCGTCCCGTGGTTTCACCCGCATAAGTTTCGATCCCGTGGGAATCATCATCTTGATCATCATTATTTAAGCTGAAAGACGTCCACAAGTGGACATGGCCTACCCCAGACACCTCACTTTCGACCGGTTCTGTGCTTCTAGCATCCAACGGGTTCCTGCGGCTTTCACAGGTTGGGACTATCGGGATAAAAACTATATCCTTTCCCGGGACTGAAACTATCTCTATACCAAATTTCATCTAAATCGGTTCAGCGATTTAAGCGTGAAGAGGTAACAGACAGATAGACACACTTTCGCATTTATAATAACTAGTGTAGATAAAATTATAATTATAAACATTATCGGTATAATTATGTGTGTGTGTGTGTACTCTCAACATATGAGTTATGGTTGCTCGAAATAAATGTATTTTATTTTTTATTTTTTATTAATTATCCGAGTTCATATGACCCTATTGAATGACTATTTCATGAAATCAGAGTTGTATTGTTGATTCTAATTCTGTAGTCATATTTGTTACGGTCGCGAATCATATTTCAATCAAGATACAACCTGACACTGACCTGCAAATTTGAAAAAAACGTAAGTTTTGAATTTTGCGGGTTACCTTAGAGCGTCCTCCTTTACAGTTACTTACCCTGACTTTACCTTCACAGGTATCACATCACATCACACTAATATTATAAAGGCGAAAGTTTGTGAGTGTGTGAGGGGGTGTATGCGTTTGTTTACTTCTTCACGCTCAAACGGCTGGACCAATTTTGATAAAATTTTGTATGGAGTTAGCTGACACCCTGGATTAACATATTTTTATCTCGATATTCCCACGGGATCGACATTTACTCGGGGGAAATCGTGGGGCGCAACTAGTACCTATTTGTAGTAGGTAAGCAATTCCTCAGACAAACAATTTTGCCATGAGTCCTACATTTTGCATGGTCATAAGAATATCAACACAAGTGAGGTGAAGTAATAATTACAGTTATGCAAGTAATTACAGTAATGGTCGTGGTAAATGTTAATTGCAACAGCGACACGAAAAGCTAGTTCAAGGAGTCTAAGACTTGAAAGTATTTTTACTAGAAAGCTTTTTATAATGCTATAAAAGGGTTAAGTAGTTGTAGTAAACTACAATTCGGCCAACGATAGAATGCGTTCTTGACACAGTCAGTTTCATACAAACGTATATGCTTTCTGCGAATTTGATCTTTACAGCCGCGTACGCACGAAACAAAACTTGGTGAACACGAACATATTGGATCGCCACGAACATTTTTGACGAGCACAGTGTTATGTTCGTTAGTGGTGCGCACTCGCGAACAAAGTGTTCAATGTTCGTGTTCGCCATGTTTTTGTTTGTTCGTGCGTACACGGCTTATTAGTTACTAGAATTGTTGCACTGACATTCTCATTGCATTCTCTCCACAGCCTGACTGTAAACGCTTTGGTTATGTTTTCTATTTATAAACTACTAATAAGCTTACACAGGGTTAATTTTCAATGATCAGCCAATTCGAAGTGTGTGGTACGAACCATCAGACTGAACAATTTTGTCCATGGGACCAACATCGTAATCGCGAACAAATATTCATCCGTCCCATACGTTTAGGTCGAGTAGGTGGTGTTTTCTATGGGACTGTTGATTAATTTTTCGCGATACGATATTGGTCCCATGGAGAAAATTGTTCAGTTTGATGATCTGTTCCACACCCTTAAATTTGATTGGTATTTGAAAACTAACCCTGTATAAAAATTAGGTTGTCCAAATCACATCATCATCACCATCTGATTAGCCTTTTTCCCAACTATGTTGGAGTCGGCTTCCAGTCTAACCGGATGCAGCTGAATACCAGAGTGTTATCCAAATCACATGACATAAAAAATTTAGATGAAGAAAGAAGAAGGCAGAATGGTTTATTATCCACAAAATAAGAATGAATGAACTGCTTTTGAAAATGAAGTGTATGACAGCATCACAGTCGACGGGGATATTGGAAAAAAAAAACGTGTTCCTCCGATCCCAAGTAACATAGGAGAAGAACTAAAAAGAAGCAAGAAGACGCTTATGATGATGAACTGCCTTTGATAGCCATTCTCTGGCACTTTTGGTCTGAAAGCAGAATTATAATATTGGTGCTACAGACAAGTAGTATTACAGCCATGGCAGCCAAACTCAACAGAGATATTATAGTGTCCAAGTGTGTGCGCAGACACAGGAGCACTCTCTCTCCTCTCACTCTCACAGTTCGATGGGACGGCAATTTGACACGACCGGAGAGAGATCAGGCGCAGGACCAATGGCATGTTTTCCTAGGCACCCGGTATCACACCGCCAACTTCCAAACTCAGGGCTGTTACTAAGAATTGTTTATAAAAGAAACAAAAGAAAGCAGAATTTGTATGTTTATAGCATACAATTTTCGATATGAGCATCACGCATCATTAACAATTAAAATACAGTTCACTCAGTAAACCTTTTAGATTTCCCACCCAATTGCTTTATATGGAGTACAAGGTTTTAACAGTTCGACAACTCTTTATCTACCGCGCAATGATCCGCAAACACACAAACTTGCCACTAGTTATCAATAATCCTTCCACATCAAGAAGAAGAGCAGAACCTCCATGTCCTACAAAAAGCACGCACACGACTTTTGCTAAACGACATTACCCATTCCTAAGCACCCGTACTTATAACAAATTGAACCAGATTTTAAATATACATTCCCTTCATTGTAAATCTAAAATTAAATCTTGATTACAGTAAAACAGAAGACCTATTAAAATCGCAATATACATGACCAATACAATGAACACTATAAGCGAACACTGTGCGAGGGTGTGTATGTTAGGTTGTGTGTGGACACAACCTAACATACACACCCTCGCACACACACCCTTACATACACACCCTCACACACACACTCACACTCGCACTCACCACATGTTTTTCACACTAGGTATAAGCACATAATTGCTCCCATAAATAATACGTACTACTTACTTACCTGTAATCTGTATAATAGACGGATGAATGACCCCTGTAACACAGGTTTTACCTAGCATGGGGGTTATTGATCAAATCTCTGTGCACTTGTAAGTCCTACGCTGTAAATGTTGCGCATACCACTACTTATGGGAAAAAAAAATATTATTATTATTTTGGTTTTTAAATTTAATTTTCTCAGGTTAGTACCTGGTATTTTCAGAATCTCACGGGTGTGAACCAAGGTGAGATTCTAGTTATTATTTTAAGAAGGTAAATTGCTCTGTACTGCAGTGAAATTATTGTCCAAGTCTAGTTGTAAAAATTTTCTTACTATGCGGCAAGTGTTTAATATGGCAGCTTTTTGAAGTGTTGTGTATGTGTATTTAGATAGATTTAGTGCATTAAAACTATTGAATATTTGTTTTGGGATAACACCTGTTGTTGATATTACTATTGGGACTATAGTGACTCTATTCATTTTCCAAACTTTGGTAATTTCCTCTTGTAATTATGTATACTTCCTGATTTTTTCTGTGATAGTTTTTTGAATGTTGTTAGTATTTGGGACTGCTATATCTATTATAAATGTGATTATTATTAGTTGTCGAACTACTACAGTTTAAATAAATCACACGGCTAATAAACAGCTTACTTGCAAAACAAACACGATATCCATTCAAAGTAATCAAACACAATCAGAAACATGGGAGTATTAAAAAAACAAAAAATGTTATAACCAAACAAATGAAATAATGCATTTCATGAATAAAACTATATCGGAAAATGTTCCATCCACAGTTTCATCGGATATAATAAAAACCGGCGTATGAACTTCAATCAACAATGTTTCATTATTTACAGGTATAAACGTCAGTTTTCAGGCAACTCATGGAAACTGAAAGCGCTCATAGTTCAGCCTGAAACATTTGTAATTACGAAACCCTCGACACTAGGGTTGGCACTTCACTTTAAAATTTCGTTACTGAAAAATGCTCGGAATTGTTCTTTTTTCGCCTGATTATTAAAAAGTAAAATAAAAGTGAAATTATTATTTGACGTTGTTATTATAGAACAAAGAAGTAGACACGTAGACAAGCTCCAGTAGTGAGAGTGACAAAAATAAATCACCTCAGGTTGATTGTTCGTTGATTGAACTTACTTAAAAAGACGATTAAATAACCTTAAAGGGCTTACATGACCTAAAACGCGGTCACTGTGACTGCATAGAAAAGAAAGAGAAGCGCAATGATACAACGCTGGTAATTTATTGCAAAATATGAAGCAATTATTTAATTACAAAAAATCTATTATTTGGACAAAAAAATAAAATACTAGTGTTTTAGCATGTTGCTTGTAGAATAATCTGTCAAAAAATCAGAATGATTCTCGTATGTATTGTTATGGTTTTTATATAAAAGTTTTTAGCTTCATGTTTTTTTTCTATCGTATCAAATTTGTTGTATTATGTTTTCAAAACACTATCAACTTAGCATACATCCTGAAGAATATCATAATTATATTTTTCTTTCTGATTTTGTTTACGTAGTCGATCATATACTTTTATTGTTTCTAAAAGTTGCATTTTTGCGTTTAGGTCCTGCAAGCCCCTTAAGCTAAACGTGATAAAGCAAACAACTTGTAGTGCCTACAGCGGGGTAACTGCGTAACATACTAACGGTACAAATGGCTTTTATTTTGACAGTTCAACGATGTTCAGCAGACAAATTTTTCGAACATATTCAATGAAGCAATGTTCGAAAAATTTGTCTGCTCATCATCGTTGAACAACAACGTCAAACGTATTCAATGAAGCAATGTGAGGGACGCGTGGCTAAATAATAACAGCCGCACAGGTCGATCGATCAGGTTAAGCTGCGCTTGCCGCGGTTGGTCTGTGGATGGGTGACCATCTTTACATACCCTGACGCCTCCGTGCCTCGGAAAGCACGTTAGGCCGTTGGTCCCGGCTTTCATTCGTGGATCTTTGGCAGTCGTTACGGGTAGTCAGAAGCCTGAAAGTCTGACAACCAGTCTTACCAAGGGGTATCGTATTACCCAGTGACTGGGTTGTGGAGGTCAGATAGGCAGTCGCTCCATGTAAAATACTGGTATTCAGCTGCATCCGGTTAGACTGGAAGCTGACCCCAACATAGTTGGGAAAAGGCTAGGCAGACATTCAATGAAGCAATGTAGCAATATCCTTCAGAATTATTCAGATTGTGATTGAAAATGTCTTCCACAATTATTATGGTACAGGTCACACCTTACTCAGTTCAGGGGGCCTAAAAAGGCCACTTCGGCAGAATCATAAAAGGATAACATTATGAATCATAATGGACAGTTAACTGTTAAGTTAAAGGATTTTAAAGTTTTTTTTTTTGTCTGTGCTAAAATACCAATCAATCCAATCCGATTGATTGGTATTTTAGCACAGACAAAAAAAAAAACTTTAAAATCCTTTAACTTAACAGTTAACTGTCCATCCGTAATCTCTTTGATTATACCTAAGTAATGCAGCGAATAAAAGAAAAACACGGACTGTCTTCGCCATATTATGATTCATAATGTTATCCTTTTATGATTCTGCTAAAGTGGCCCTTTTAACCGACGAAAAAACGGAGGAGGTTCTCTAGTCGACGCGTACATATATATTTTTTTTATCACCTCGCATAACTTTTTACAGAGTAGTTAGCGCCTAGTTCTGTCTCGTGTCTTTATGTCCCTCATGACAGGTCGCATTGTGTGCAAAAGAAAATTTGCCAATTTGTAAATTGTATGTATTATTAATCTTGTTACACAACTTTTTATTTTATTACAATATTCTTAGAAAATTGGATGTCGTAAATCACTGATCTTTATCTTTTTATACTAATTTGATTTTCGTTTTTTCTTTTTATTTTGACTACCTACTTGTTTTATTGCATTATTAATTATTTTAAAATTAATATGGATTATTATCGTTTTGATTTTGTTATTTTTATTATCTTTGACATGTTTATTTTATTATTTTTAATTTTTCTTTTCGTTTGTTATATTTGAATGGTCCTACTGTTTTATTTTATTTTACAAAATTTCTACACAATGTATATTGTTCCGAAATAAATAACTTATGACTTATCAAACTTGAGCATTAGGTATATAATTTTTCTATAAATTATGCTAGATGGCGTCACTGAAACATGGAATCACAGTTTTCCTGTGGAATTTTCTTATGATAAATCCTCTCTAGTATCTTAAATCTCTTTACTAAAATTAGCAATATGTCTATGTATGTATGTATGTGTTTGCTTATTTTAGTAAGTATTGTTAATTTTTTTAAAGGATTCTGCTGCTATCCTTTAGACGTCATCTGCAATTGTTCTTGGCTTGATCCCGGTGGCGACCGCGTACCGGTAAACCTAGCGATGAAACGTCTCCAAGATGAACTGATGACCTTGTGAAGGCCGCAGGAATCCGCCGGATACATGCGGGAAGTGGCGATGCTTGGGGAGGCCTATGTCCAGCAGTGGGCGACTTTTGGCTGAAATGATGAACACTGCAACAGAAAAGGAATATGTATTTATTAATTTATTTATTTTAGGTACTCTAACGACTTGTTCACTAATAACATATTATATAAAAAAACTTACATAATATTATATCTATTAGTATGGTGGATTTGTCACTTAAAGAAGTATACAGCTTAGACATAGATAAAAAATACATACCTACAAATTAAGAGAATTATTTCAAAATGATTTAAAATAAAAAATAAAAAGAATATAAGAAGAAAGAATAAAAAAAGAAAGAATATATAAAAAAAGCCTTTGTTTATATTTTCGCGACAACCCTTGTGCAACTGGCTCGACTGATTGCGAAAGTTCAGTGAAAAATATCGAAGCCTTTTAGCGTATTTTTTATTTGAATGTTATTTCAAAAGCAAATCCACGGGACTTGTTAGTGTGACATACTTTTTATTGTGACTATTGTATTGTATTGTCTCGGCGCGGTGCAATAGTTTTCGACAATGCATGTCAACCGACTTAGCCATATTTGCCCTTAAAAATACTGTTCATAAATATATATCACGAAAAACCTCAGTGTTCGCGTGTTTTTTGGATCTAAGTCGAGCCTTCGATTCTATTAATTATGATATACTATGGGACAAAATGCGCGATACTAAAGTCCCCAGGGATATTGTAAATGTGCTGGAATATTGGTACGACAATCAAGTTAACCAAGTTAGATGGGGCAGTGCTTATTCTAGACCCTACAGACTTACTTGTGGTGTGAGACAGGGGGGAGTAACATCTCCAGTTTTATTTAATTTATATGTCAACGAGCTGATCGAGGAGCTGAGCCGCTCCAGAGTCGGATGCAATGTTGGCGACATAAGCGTAAACAACTTAAGCTATGCAGACGATATGGTGCTGCTCAGCCCCTCGGCCAATGGTCTTAGATTACTCGTGGGAATTTGTGAGCGATATGCAGCTGCCCATCAGCTGATGTACAATGTTCAGAAAACTGAAGTTATGATTTTTAAATATGGAAAGGGTTCTGAGACTGTATTACCCATCACTTTAAATAATTCTACATTAAAAATTGTTAGCACCTTTAAGTATCTTGGACATATTTTGAATGAAAAGTTAACGGATGACAATGATTTGGAGCGGCAGAGAAGGGGCATTGCTTGTAGAAGCAACATGCTTGCAAGACGATTTGCACATTGTTCCAAGCAAGTGAAAGCAACGCTTTTCGAGGCCTACTGCCGGGCGTTCTACACCAGCCAACTTTGGTACCAGTACACGAGGAGAGCTTACAACTCACTTCGTGTACAGTACAACAACGCGTTTCGGGGCATGTTTAACCTGCCTTGGCGGTGTAGCGCGTCTGGGATGTTCTTTGAAAACCGAGTGGGCGACTTCTTTTCCGTTCTGAGAAAAACGAGACACTCATTTCGAACACGATTGTTGAACTGTAAAAATCATATTGTAATAAATGTATTCCGCACAATTTTCGTGACTAGAACCGAATTGTTCAATCTCAGCATTGACTATGATGTAATCAAGTGAAATGACGAATTAATAGAATTCATAATAATTTTGTAATGTAATCTAATCTATTTATTTATAATTTATAATTTATAATGCTTATTTATTTATTTATGACATATAGTCACTATGGGTGAAATGTACAATGCCTGAAATAAAATGATTTATTATTATTATTATTATTATTAATACTGAGAAGTTGAATGTCAAGAAACTTGATATCTTAAGTTTTGATAAAGATTACTATGGACCAATTTCTATCAATCAGTTAAAATTGTTTTTCGTATTTATTGATTAATGATGACGAATCAAAATGAATGTGTATCGGTTCAAACACTTTTAAAACAAATATCCGAACGCAAAATACGCGCATTGACGTGGAGTTGCGGACAGCCCGTATTACCTATTACTTTAAGGGCTGATTTTACCAACGCCAGATATTTTTATCGGAGGGATAATTTTGAATTTTTGACAGTTCTTCCATACAAAATCTGTCAGACGTCAATTTTGTTCTACGAATAAAAATTATCTGTCAATTGAGAAATCAGCCCTAACCAGATAACTTTTATTCGAGGAATAAAATTGACATTCAAACGTCAATTTTATTCCTCGAATAAAAGTTTTTGTATGAGATATCTGTCAAAATATCACAACTATTCCGCGAATAAAGTTATCAGATGGTTGAAAAATCAGCCCGTTGCTAAGTATTTAGTACCTATCATAAGTTAATGTAAATTAGTAAAAATACGTTTCGAACCAATTAGTGTTAGGTACTCTTTACAGGATAAACTAAAATTGCCTTTTGTATCTAACATGCGCAAGCGCTTACCCAGCGCCTTTGTTTATTTGATATCAAGAATGTCAAACACGGTCGTGGAACGGGGGAACGCAACCGACGCGACTCGTTGCCAGCTCGCACATTCGACCATGACGACACACAGACTCAGCGCTTACGCACTACACACACGACGACGTTTACATCACTCACACATACAAACCTCAACATTACTGAGTTCCTTTTACAGTTTCTTATACTCACACATGCACGGATTTGTGGGATAGCGTGCATGACGTCGTGCGGCCGCGTCGCTCGCGTTGGATGTGCGAGCTGGCAACAGCGCGAGGTTATTTTTAGTTCACCGTCTGTCGTGTCGATCGCATCACGTATTTCGTTGTTGGTTGGTTAGTTTTGAGTTCATTTAATGTAAAATTTTGAACTAAAACAGTGTTAATTAATAATATTAGCAATGTTGTGACGTCAAAGTGAAATGTGTTAAAAACGAAACAAGCGACAAAATAAGTGACAGTTCGTGGCTGGTTTTTTTGTTTCGTTTGTAAACTGACAACATAACAAAGTTAAAAAACATAAGTTACGCATAAAAGTTTAAACATAAGACTTTTTCGTTGGACTTTGCGCCTTACTGAGACGAAATAAGGATTAACGGCTCTATAATATGGAAGCTGTTTGTGAATTGGACACGAATAAACAAATGAATCTTATAGAAAGGTTGATTAGGGAGGTGGCGAATACGCCTTTACTGTGGAATAGATATCACAACGAGTATAATAACCGAACGGCAATGGACCACGAGTGGGAGCGAATAGCAACGGGATTGAATAAAGATAGTAAGTAGTAATACTTATGTAACATTGTTAATTGTGTACATATAGTAATATTATGTTCCTTGAGTTGGTTCACCTGTCTTTCGCTTAGGATGTAAAGGGATTTGAACTAAGAGTGTGCAAGAGCTGTTTTTATTTTGATTTAGCTACACAATTATGTAAAAACTCCGTCCAATCCGTGAGGGTTTTCTTAAGTATAGGTAATTAGTGCTAATTTATAGAGTGAACCTCCGAAAATAAATACCCCCAATTTTATTTTAGACACTGATGCATTCGTGCGATGGATGTCAACAAGTCATCACCTTGTCACGACCTCTGTTGTTTGCAAGTTTTTAATGAAATTGGGTTATTTTTTTTAATTAAAATCGTGAAGTTTATGAAGCAATTACTTACTTTTTTTTTTTTATAATAATATTTTCACTATAGTGGGTTTTTGCCACACAATATATTTAGGATATTATTGTAGTTTATCAGTGCTAATGATAAGAGGGTGACGTCACGTTACACGTTTGCGCTGCGCCATTATTTCACTATTTATAGGTCACTTCGTTCGCGCCATCCGTGACGTAGACTTTTGTTTACATATCTGTAGTATCGACTAGCGATCCGGTTTCTTTATGTATCGGCTTGACATTTTCTATTTTGTGTTAATATTTTACCTAGTCAACCGCGTTTGTTTTATTACTTTTGACAAGACCCTGTAATTATTGATACTTAGGTATGTCTTAATTAATTATATTAAGATTGAGACTTGAAACTATCTAACTGTCACATTTATAATCAGCCCATAGTTATTGTTCCCACTGCTGGGACACAGGCCTCCTCTTTTAGAGAGGGAGTGGGTTGTAATCCACCACGCGGGCCCAGTGCAGGTTGGTAGATGTCAAATGTCTTCGAATTATTGGTTCGAGGACATGCCGGTTTCCTCACGCTGTTTTCCTTCGCCGTTTTGAGAGCAGTGGTGATGAAATAATTTTCACAAAGTAAAGTGCCTGTCTGGGTTCGAACCTACGACCTACAACTCGTAAGTCGCGGCCGATGCCACTGGGCCACCACTGCTCACATTAGGCTATTTTTACATTTGCAGGGTGCACTTGTACAGGTCTCCTCTGTGTTCTTAAAGGAAACTAGGTCGAAAAATAGTGTTACAGCCAAATTAGACCGATTTAAAATTTTCCATAGAAACAGATTTCCAGTTTTGTTTTTTTTAAATAAGACATTTCAAAAATGTTCTCTACTAACTTTTTAGACCTTTGTATCCTGCTTGTGCGTATGAAGTTTCATTAAAATCGGTTCATTCATTTCGAAAAATAAGGGTTTCAAATTTTGTATGAAATGCCGAACGGCGTAAACGCTCATAATGGTCCAACAATACCTATTATAACATGACTGCATAAGAATACTAAGTAGCTTAGTGTATGCGTTAAATACTGCTGAACTTATTGACCTTATCACTGAGCAACATGCGCGATAACTTAGCTTTGTAATTTTAACCCTTATCTGTAACGTAAGTAGGTGATAAATGGGGTTTCTAGATCAGAGGAGATCTAGAAACCCCATTTATCTATTCAATAAAAACTCTATTCATCTATTCAAACCCTATTTATCTATTCAATAAAAACTCCATTCATCTATTCAAACCCCATTTATCTATTCAATAAAAACCTCATTCATCTATTCAAACCCCATTTATCTATTCAATAAAAACCCTATTCATCTATTCAAACCCCCCATTTATCTAATCAATAAAATCCGCACTCATCTATTCAAACCCTATTCATCTATTCAATAAAAACGCCATTCATCTATTTAAAAAAAAACTATTCAAAATGATATTATTCCGTTTATTCAAAAAAAACATGAGAAGAATAAATAATCTATTACAAAACATTTGATTTCTTGATCCACAGTTGACATTTCATCATAGACATTTTCCATAATTGCATAGGCTTCAGACATTGTTTTCGGTTGGGCGAACTTGAATCGCTTTCTAAAACAAATGTAAGGAGCTCATTGTGACCACTCTTGAGTGTGAGATATCGCGTGTTTTCAAATGTAGATTTTGTTGAGTTTTGCTCTGTCTTGTTTGTATTGTCCTGAAGTTTTGACGTATTGGTGTCCATTATTTTCTGGCCAGCCATGTCTTGAGTAAATAGAATCTCGCCACTAGCATTCTTGAAAATAAGTTTAGAAATGCCTTCCAAATCAAATTTCGACGAATGGAGCATAATGTGAATAATATTAATTTATTCTCTCTTTCTCTCTCTCATGATAAAGCAAGCGTTGATTATGATCGAACCATCACACTACAATGGCAAGAGTTTAATGCTGTGATGTAATTAAATACGCATATGCGTATTTATTTATATACTCCTTTCCTTTCACAGCGTTCAAATAAAAACACTCAGGATAATGTATGGCATGTTGCATCCAAGGATCATCATAAATCTCCCAATCTTCGATAACACCTCCACATGAGAAACATGCTACAATATCATTTATACTATTCCCATAATAAAAGAATCCCGCGTCAGCCATTTCCCTCACTAATCTTTTATTTTTATTAAACGTACTCCAGTAATAATTATATGAAAATTCACGCATTTTAAACGTGTTATACATGTCATATCGAGGTTTGTATTCATTTAGAGACATGTTCTAGGTATTTACTTTCTAATTCAATTATAAACGTATAATGATATCGTCCAGCTTTTGTCAACAACTTATAAAGACCGGACAGCGGTGGGGATAAAAAACTCTAAGATGCGTTTTACCTAAATAAAGAAATAAAACAAGAAAATATTTATTTTAGAATTTTATTATCAAAGCACCACTTATTTAAACACAATACATTTTTTAAAGCACATACAGAGTCATGATAAATACAGTTATATAAATCTTGAGAATATTTATATTCATTGTATAAACTTAACAAACTAGAACAACCTTTATCTTCTAAATTGAATACATTACAATTACTATTTTCTAAAATATGCTTTAACCACAACACTTTTTCTGAGCCTTTGACGTAGATACATTTATCTCTTAAAATATCTATAACCAAATTCTGATAATTAGAATAGGCTACAAATCCTTCGCGCCAATGTATCTTTCTGTTACGTTCAATCCAACTAACTTGTTTTTTTTCTTGTTTCGTTAATTTTTCAAATGGGAATGGTGGCTTAATTAATAACACTTGTAATGTTTTATTATACAATATAGCGATTTCTTTTATTATAAATTCATTTGTTTCTGTTTTGAAGCCTTGAATATCCACAATAGCAATCATGATAACCTGCGCACAATGTTGCTGAGAGGTTTGTATTCCACAAGTCGATCGTTTATAATCAAACAATATGCAGTCGTCTTATCTGGTATTTCTGTAGAACATTCAATTTCCAACCTCACGTCCACTGGACCTGTTTTTAGGCTATCGTTTTGTCTAGAGCAGTCTAAGATAAAAAGAGGGGCTTGTTCTTTGAACTGTTTTAGATCAAGCAACGGGTCTACTGGACAGTTGTAATACGACTGACGAAATTTCACAAACATTTCGTATAATATACTATATTTGTTCTCAGAAAACTTTAAACCTAATGGTTCATATGGATAATATTGTGAATTCAAAAAGAGCGTAACGTTTGTTACTTCACAATGATCGAATAGTGAACTGTCTTTAGTTTTATTATTTTTTCGATTAGTTTGTAAACAAAAAATTACATATCTGGGTTTTTCCAATTGTGAAGTAGTTTTAACTGACCAAGAATGCTTTGTGGTTTTAGGTAGTAACGGATACTCATATAAATCCCAATTTCTGAATGCCATCTGAATAGGTTTATCTCTTTCTAAATGTTTTAAAAGTGTCAGTCGTTCTCGGTCTGATACTTTTATGTGTGGCACCCTCCACTGGACTCTTTGTATATCTATTTGAAAATGAGCAATATCATCAGTAAGGATAAGGCTATTTAAGTTAGTGTTACTTCTGTTCAATATAAGTTCATGTTTGCAATTTATCACTATTTTATTGTAATCCTCTGCAAACCCTAAAACCCTATTTAATGGTATCACAGCACTAAAATATCCATCACATTGAAATCCCCCTAAACCCCAACCCCATAGAGCAGCAAGTTTATTTTCTGCTTCATTTAATGAGATGTATGATTTTATTGTCGACGTTATTCCAGAATTTTTAATGCGATCTATTTCAATACCATTCATTTCGTATCTGATGTCTTGAAACAAATACATAACAGGGTTATTAGTGAACGTAACAGTTTTTTTGATTGGATTCCCATCTTTACCGAAGAGCTTCGCTTGACCTTCGATGTAAATTGAACTGGCTGATGGTAGCACATATATGTCTTGCTGGTGGATGGGAATTCTGATTTCATCGTTTTCTCTAAAGCTGCTATTGTAGGGATTGTATGAATGGACTTCATAACTTTCGATCGAAGTGTCGAAGTGCGGTGATTCAGTAATCTGTAGTATATTCATACTTTAAAGCCTAGGGCTTTAAGAAAATCTTTATTTGCTTTTGTCAATTTCTTAACTTTTTTCTTGCGTCTTTGCACCTTAGCAATCGCAGAAGAACTAAGACGTTTTTCACTTGCTTGAGTGTTTTTATAATATACTATCATTTTGTTTTTCTTAAATGAAGACGTAACTGAACTTGTCCCGCTCCAAAGTTAATACAGTGATCAAATTGATCTACAATTTTAACAGATACCGATGAAATTATATTTTTGTTTACTGGAAAGTAAATAACATTTTGTGGTATTTCCAGACACTGATGACTTGGAGCAGTATCTGACACAAATTCATGAATAAAATGAGTTGGTAATCCGTTGCAGTATGAACCGTGAACAAGATCACATTCGATTCTGATTACGGACAGACCTTTGCTGATAATGGGAATATTTGGTCTTGATTTTAATACTGAAAAGTATATCAAACCGCACTCGTATTGATCTGACAAATACAGTGGTGGTTGAAAGTATGAAACCAATTCCGATTTATTCCCAGAGATGGTAACCGTAGTAGACATGCTCCTATACTGACCTCTTTCAGAAGATTCTGTTTATTTTATTCCTTCACTACACCAAAACTTATTCAAAAAGTTTAAACAAAGATGTCCGCAATTAAAAGGGTGATCACGCTGAATATTATCATAATTATAGTGAATTTTGGATCCCAAGTATTTTATAAATTCTTTTGGAGGCTTAAGATTTCCGTAACTATCAAAATACTCAATATAATCATTGTATTTTGCATAGGCTACCCAATGAGAACCAGGATTTTTAGAGCTATCTAAATTTATAACTCCACATTCTTTTTTAAAAGGGTATTTAGGGAGCTCATCTCTCATAAAGACACCTCTAAAATACGGAATATTATTTCCATACTTCAAAATGTCTAAATTACTCAAGGCTCGTTTGGGTAGCCGATATCTTAGTTTTTTTCTTTCGATACAAAAATTCCGAGCCCAGCTTTATGCGGTTTAAGGTGTAGTCCTTTTCCGATGCAGAGAGCTTCCATCTTTTCATTGTGTCTCCTCGATTCAGTCAATAACTTTTTAGCCATCTTGAATTCATTTATGGTTTTAGCAATACCAGCTGCACCGCCTGCTAATGCCCCTGCAGCCGATAATCCCGCAAAAATCGGAATCAAAGGCAATACTCCACCAGTTTTTGGTATAGGAATAACACGAGGAAGTTTTATAGACGAATCATCAGCTAATTCTCTGACAGCAGCCATAGCTAATTCTATTGCCACTTTCTTGCATTTCGGTTTTAATTTTTTCATGTGTCTCTTCGTTTTGTTAATAACATTTTTAAATTTATTTTTCAACCCTTTTCCAGGTTTAATTTTAGGTGAATAGTTTTTGCAATCTTTTTTTAAGCCAAAACCAGTTTTAATTTTTGTTGACATAGCGCTACTTACTAAGCGCGCTGCCAATTTTTCCCCTACACTCGCATCTGAGGCAAGTGCTCGCTTTTTAGCCATATTTAATAAAACTAAATCTGCCTTGTGGCGATCCTTTAAGTTTGAAGACTTGTGATAGGCAATGTCGTGTTGCTTGCAATATTCGTCTAATTTATTAACACCTTTATCCCCACGTCTAAGCCTTTTAATTAATTTAGTGCCAGGACCGCAATAATTGTATCCTGGTAAATGTAATTCAATTGGTAAATTATTTATAAGCCAATTGAGAAGACTGCTCTCTCCAATACCCATCGATAAACTGATGCATCATGAGTTGAACACTTAATAAATATTCGATTTATCAATCCAACTGTTTTCAGATGAAGACAAACCTAACCATTTTACTAAAACCCTATTTCCTTTACTTCTAAGAACTTTCTCGACTAGATATAAATTGGGATGTCTTGTCTTTTGCAGCTCTTGCACATAAAATGCACCTAAAATGGGTTGACCTCTGATTGCATCTTCAATTAAGTAGGTAATAGGAGTTGTATTTTGTATTTTTCGAATTTTAAATATTTCTGTCGACCAGTTGGGAGTATACCCCTTTTCAAATGTTCCTTTATATTTACTGATACGTACATAATCACCCACTTTAAACTTGCTTTTTATATTATCGGCTTTTACCAACCTGAAATATCTCCTTATTATGCGTGTTTTATTAGTATTATCTACATTTGCCGGGATTTCATCAATTGTTCGATGATAGGTGTGATTGTATTTATAGGTAACATTATTAAGGGTATCATCTATCCAATTATAGTTACCTTTTAAACTAAATTCCTTGTACAGTTTCGATTTCAATGTTCTAATAAAGCGCTCAACTATTGATGCCTTTTTTGTTGAGAAGGTTGAATAATGGTTTATACAATAAGATTTCATAAGGTTCTGAAATGTGTTATTATAAAATTCTGTTCCATTATCCGTTTGCAGATTTTTGGGAACACGTCCATTATCCAACAAAATCTTGAAAGAATTGCATACAACATCTTTGGTCTTACTTTTCAAAGGAAAGGCCCAGGCGTATTTCGAAAATGTATCAATAACGGCAAGAATATATTTATAGTTTTTATTTTCTTTGGAAATTGATTGCATATCAATTAAGTCTGCTTGCCAAAGGTCATCTATATCTTTCATAATAACATGTCTTCGTGGAAAGTTTACCCTCGCATTTTTATGAATTTCGTTTACCACATCGGCTTTACTCATATTTAAAACTCAGTATATAAACATCTGTAGTGAATCCAGCAATGATACTGAATGAAAACCATGTTATTGCTACTATTTATTCTTTAATTATGTCAGCTTCTTTTAATTCTTCAATTATCGATAGTATTTCATTATCATGGTTTGTATTGCCAGCATCTTTTGAAGCAACTAATAGTTTCAATCTCTCAACTAATTCGTTAGGGTCATCCCAATATACTAGCTCAGTATTTTTTTTATATTTCTTTAACATTGGCAAGTATCCCCCCAGTTTAGTGTGAATATTATCGTTCGACGTTTCGGAAAATAATGGTCTGATTATTTCACGATATTTTATTCCTTTATCACCTTTTATTTGACCTCTAGGATTGAAGTCTCTCTTATGAACATTTGTATAATACAATATATCCTTGTAGACAAGTTTATCTTTGTTGGATATTAGTTTTAAATCTGGTTTTTTTCGAAGTAAAAGTTCTTTCAGGCCAGGAGTTAAATTGTAGGATTTATCACCGATTTTAATCAAAATGATATTTTCATTATTCAAACTGTCAATTTTAGAAAATGATACTACTGAATTTCCCATCAATAAAGTTTTGTTTTCACTTCTTATTCCAAACGGTATATTTACACCATCATAAATATCATCTAAGATATCCTGACCCTTTAATGAAATTTCTAAATCTTCTGGTAATACCATTTCAGGAGATTCTTTAACCAATTGTGTACGATTATGTTTTGGTTCGTAACAGTCCACAAACTTTGTAGATGAGCTAGTATTAATGTCATCCAATTCAATACCTTCGGAATTAGTAAGTGTTGTATTTTCCAAATGTTTTATTTTTTCCATTGTTATATTTGAGTCAACTAGAGTTTTAAGGGGGTCTGTGACAGATTTTAGCATTTTATCGAGTGACAAGTTCATCGAGTGTTCCTGGTCCTTCATCTGTTTTATTTTATTCTTTATGGAGTCTACAGATTTCATTAATTCTATTTTAATATTTTTTTCCATGTTATAATATAACAACTGTGTTCAGCTAAAGTAAAAATTGTACTGAATATGATTTTGCATGTTAATTACTTATATGTGCATATAAACAGTCACTCAAATTTAAAAAACATATCAAAATTCTGTCTGTACCTTCCATTATTTAATGCAGATTCTTTATTAATAATTAGAAAATTATATGGCTTACTCCAAACAGTTTGACAAATATTTCTGAACTCTTTCCATTGTAAATCAGAACTAACATGCTCTTCATAAATATGTTTCAAATTCACATCATCTTGTTTGAATATAATAAGAAAATTAACATTATCACGTAACAATTGCTTCGGAATTTTAGAATAGGTTTGAGATAAATAGAAACAATCTATTTGTTTATGCCTACCCATACAAAAATAATTGCGGATATTTACTTGATTTTCACACGCAACATCATCAAAAATAAATACAGAATTTGTTAAAGCTTCACTCGGAGAAATGACATCTTTATCATCATTGAAGTCGTAAAAGTTAATCTGTGGCACTCTTTTTAATACTTCGGTCAAGAAACGGTATTTTGGTTGAAAAGAAGTTTTAGAGTAAAGATAAAGATTTTTAAATTTGAGGCCATTTTCATGAAGCAGTAAACTAATCATAACATTCGTTTTGCCACAGTTTGATGGGCCACATATTATACAGCGAATTGAATTAGGTAATAGAACACTATGTCTTATCTGGGGAGCAGAGTCATCAAGTTTTATATTATTAACGTTTAGAGATGTGGGTTGTTTGATCAACTTCATCGTGTATATTAATTTAATTTCTGCCTTACATACGCATTTATACAATAAAATATAGGCACTGTCATAGATATGCATTGGATTGGTTGAGATGGGTTTCGACCGATGTTATATAAAGCGGGCTTAAATGAGAAATCTACGACTCACTCATCGACACACTCACATCATCAACTGAGTTGAACAGCGTGTTTTTATTCTTAATTAATTACCTTATTATTTACAATCGTAAGTAACTACTTAATTAATATTTTTCCAAGAATATTGATACTTATTTATTAATTTAATATCATAAAATATAAATTAATTGTAACATGTTTTAATTTCAGAAAATGGAAGGTCTTGATATTGTGGATGATGTTATAAAGTCATTCTATTTAACAAAAGAACTAACTGGGAATAATATCGAACAAACTGAGTTCCTGGAAAACCCTCAGGATAAAGTCAAAGATACTCAAGAAAGATCAATAAAAGGAAAAAACAAGAAGTCGAAATTAAATTCTAAAATTACCTTATCCAAACTATTAGATACACCTTCTTCATCTTTTGTTATTCGCAAGGAGCCAGGAAAAGCACACCATTTAATAAAAATATCTGTTTATGATTTAAGTGACAATAGTGTTGACCACAGTGATAGTGCTTGTGTGAATGTTCAGTATCAAGTCAAGGACAATTACGATGAAATTATGGATGAAACAGAATATCTCGTCGGTAAAATAGTTAAAAAATTAAGTTCAGCTACATACAGACTTTAAGTGTAGTGTAATTATAAGATCATGTTTAATTATATGTGAAGTTCAATAAAGTTACAATTTATTATACATACTGTGTGTGTGTGTGTTTTATTTGCCTAAATTACCCGTAGAACTGTTTTCAAACAGTAAGTGTAAGTAATGAAAACAAGTGCAAGGCCATATTAGGAATAAAAAACATTATTTTAATTTTGAAGATACTTTATTCAAATGTCACTTTCATTACAACAAATGGCACTAATACTAAATTACATTAACAGTTTTTAAACTTAAATTACTTATTATTAATGTCATTCTCATAATAAAACAGTTTCAAAGGAATCATGACATGTAATTATGTTTATTATAATATGTTAGTTAAAATATTGTATCACAATGCCCCCATGGTAACGTATCTACTTGGTTTAATAATATCTGTCTCTTGTCATCATTTTTATTAATAACTATTTTATCTGTCTCTTGAGAGTACAATACATGTTTAATAGATTTAATAGTGTTCATTTTGCATTTGAATGTACTGTCACTCAGTAAAGCTTTATTATAATTATACAATCGTAATCGCTTTGTAACGGGCTTGGTTACACCCTTAGCTTTCTTAATTTCTCCGTGCAAACTGTTTATGCAGTAAAGTTTGGCTCTAAGTCCTGTGAATTCAGTAATAATATCACCCCCCAGCTCATCTTTGAATAGGCCTGGAACTTGTGCATTGACTCTAGGCATATCATGTCTGTTTTTAACATCAAAATTACTAGTGTCAAATTTTGATATGTCTTCTTTAATATCATGATATACATCTGGAGTTTTAATAAAATAAAGCAAACTATCTGTATCGGTATAACAGAGCCTTGCCTTATTTCTATATTTATTTTTGATATAGTCATAGTGAAATTTATACAAATGCTGTTTTGCATACTCTAAAACAGTAAAACCTAAATATATGGGCCTATCAAGATTTATTTTTTCCGGACTCAAATGAATACCAACAAAGTTTTCAGAAAATATTGTAATATTTTTTAAGTTAGGTTTCGCAATCAAGTTTTCGGCACTAAGGTGTTTGTTTGTCTTGTTATTTTTTTCATTCCATACCGTTACTAATTTTATATTTACCTGTTTTCGTCTATTTTCAATAGTTTTCCCGAATATAGCATTATTCATCAGTTTGAATAAACTTTTTTCAAATGGCGAGGATGAGGCTTGACGTAATCGAGTATTTAAGTCAATGTATTTTTGTAAAAAGTTTTCTTGCCTAAAAGTAAGTACGCGGTGAGTTTTTTTCAAAACGAGCCCGTTCCTTATGCATTCTTTTAAATGGATGTAATGTATCACATACTTAAATTTATCATATAAGTTTGCAATTAATTTTGGGGTTTTACCTCCTGGGGGAGTAAATTTTTCTGCCGCGAAAGGTAAATCGCGATGACACTTATGTAAATAATCCGGATAAGCCAAATCAACTTCTAGAATATATCCATAATCTGAATCGTCTGGTATATTAGTTACATTCATTGCACATATTTCTTCGGGTAACAAAAACCTGAAATCAGATATTGGTACTTTTTTTGTCATCGCATAACCATATAAATTATTACAGTCGAGATATATCAAGAACGTTGATGCTTCAGTATCATCAAAATTTGATAAATACTTATTATTAGCCGTTGCGTTACGAAGAGAACACTGAGCTAAGCCTCCACGTATTCCTTTTTCTAATAACTCATAAATCTCTAAATCACTAATTAATTCTAACTTAACGTTTGTATACATCATCATAGCATCCCAGCTCAAGCTAGGTGCAGTGACATAATAAGCTGGATCTAGATTATAATGCCGTAAACTGGTATCTCTAAAATTTTCAAATATGTCGCAAAGTAACAAAACATCCGTTTTTAAATATAAGTCTGTATATTCACCGAGAGATTGCATTTGAAAACATTGCCATATTTTTTGCACGTGCCTGTATTCATCATCGGTTATGTGTTCACATTTTAAACTATTATAGAAACATTCTTTCGGGGGAAGAACATTTTCATCGTATTTTGTAAAAGAGTCCATATAGTCGTACGGATAAATACCTTTTTGATGCAACAATTTCAATAACTTTGTGTCCCGGAATTCATTTGATAGATTAATAAAGTCACAGTCACTTAAATTTTTAGATAATACTTCCAAGCTTGAATTGAGGAACTGTAAGGAATCAATAAACTTTATTTGAATAGGTTGTGAAGTATTCTTGGTTTGAATAATTTTTGTAACAGACATGTATTTTTCTTTAGTTTTTGGTATTATTTTAAAATAACCTTCATATTTTGCTAGCTCTTTGATAAATAGATGGCAATCGTAACCCGTGAAGTTATGAAAAACCACCGGCACAAAAGGACAAACCCTGTGCATTAAATTGCAATGAGAATGTGCAGCACCTCGGTACTGTGATGTTACATGATCGTGATCTGTCACCTTGTCATCAAATAATAATTGCTTACATATATGGCATACAGTGGCATTATTGAAGTTATTTTCTTGATCTTTAGTTAAAGGTGACATAGGCTGTACTTTTGATAATGTATGAAAAATTTTTTCTATATCCTTAAACAAATATTTAACAAAAATTTCAACACAATCTGGCCCTCTATACGTTACGTATTTATTTAAATTACGATCGTGTGAACAACAAATGTAGTAACCAAAACAAGAAGGTTTATGTTCTTTGTATATCCGAGTACTATCTGTTAAAAATTCATTATGATTTACTAAAAGGCTTTCAAAATCTGCATAAATAACAAAGTTAATTTTTTGTTGCCGTTCATAATTTTTAAATTGAAGAATAGTATTTTTCTCAGGCAGTACAGTTATTATTCTGTTACACATATGTGAGTTGTACTTAATTTCACTTTTAAAACATTGTAAACATAAATCACATAAATACATTTTACCTTTGTGATGAGTAATTTGCCTTTTAACTAGTCGTAAAAGATCTTTGATTAAGCAATAGTGACCTTTTCCATTTCTCTCAATAAACAACAAATTTATATGATAGCGCTTTCTTGAATTAGTCACATATAATGGGCCAGTTACAATGCTTTTGCCGTCTAATCCATAAATATTAATACTTATGTTGGGATTTATTTTTTCAAAATGTCTAATATCGGTGTTTGTTGGTGGAAACATCATACCATCTATATTCAGCACCGTGGAGTAATGCGGATATGAATTAGTTCTACAAACATTGCTCTTTTGTGGAAATAATGCTGCTACAACACTCCATAGGAAACAGTGATTATCTTGGTTTTGAATATTAATACAACTTTTGGAACGTTTCACTACATTTGGCAACTCTATGTAAGAACCACCTCTCAAAGGATTGTATTTATTAATATTAATTTCTAGATGATTCATAAAAAGGCAAGTCCAGCCAGACTCACGATGCTGAAATTCAGACAGTTTTCTTACAAAAGTGTGCATAACATTTAAGTATAATTCTTTTATATCGGTACTGTAAAATATTGATTCATACTTTGTATTAAATGATTTCAGCTCTTGCTCACCAGAAGTTGGTAGAACAAAGTAAGCGAAAAGCTCAAAGTTCACTTTAATACAGTTATGTTTCACAAGGCAAACTCTCAATAAATTCATAACATGTTCTTGATAATCCATTAGGAATGCCTCTGGCGTGAGATATTCCTCTGATGGTTTAAGTCGGTAAGTAATTATTCTACTTTTAAATGCTGTCGCAATGATATCGATATTCTTAAATTCAGATTTCAATATGCTATTCGATTTATGTAAGTTCGTTCTCAAGTGATATTGATATTCGTTTTTAGGTATCTCAATATTACAGTAATCACATTTCAATAAATTATCATCAGATCTGGTAATAGAAGTTCGTGTAACTGTAAAAAAAAACGTATCTATTTATTATACATGATACTTAGAGATGTGAATATGAGGGCAAATACGAGTAACATAAAGATACAAGAATGAATATGAGGGTAAATACGAGTAAAAAAATGATTAAATAACATAGTTATTACGTTATTATAAGTACCTACAAAAAAGCTAGTAACATAATTCATAAGTAGGTACTTATTTCAAATAGGTAATGAGTAATAATTACTAACAAAGTTGACAGGACAACCTCTAAATTCTTTTCTAGTGGCAGTTATAAAATTACTAAGGTGTTGCCACGAGTCCGTGTTCTCATCTGTTCTATTTTTAATACAGATAATCGCGTGGCGCCACCTATTCATAGGCGCCACATGTTGAATTTCGTCGCAACTATACACCTTTAACTCAACAAAATGCGTCCCTTTTTTGAAGTCAAACGTTTGGCGAGAGTGTCCATTAGCAACTCTTCGGCTCAAGCATGACTGTAAAGGATGAATTGGTTTACCCGCGATTGGTTGATCCTGGGCATCATCGTCGCTATCAGTACCGAAGATGTCACGGACCGTGACTTTCTTCGCGGCGATAGGCTTGATGACAGGTTTCTTGGCTTGACTCGCCCTTGATGTACTGGGTACGGCCCCCGATGATGATTTTTTCTTTCTTGGTTTGAGTTTTTCAGGCGCACGTGGCTGCTGAAGTTCGCCATCTGACAGGAACAACGATTCTGAATTTCCATGATGTGACCTGTAATTCAAAAACACATAATTATGTTTCATTTTAAATTTAATAGATTATAAGTACTAAGTTTACGATGCATTATCAGATCTAGGTAGGTATATCTACTCCAAATGTGATTATCGTTTAAAAAATGGAAGATACATAATGTAAAAACATTTTTGGAATAAAAACTTTCATTACAACTGAAAACTTATTAAGATAAAATGAATTCAAACAGTAAAAATAATTATCTTATTGATTTGTTCACTGAATAAAGTTTGATTTAACAACTGCAGGATATAAGCTACTGATTGAATAGATGATTAATTAATTAATAGATTCTACTATTTAAATACTCAAAACAAAAACAATTAAATCAGATATACTAAATTAAATTATTATTAACATAAACTTACATTTTGACCGGACTCTCCCTTGATGTACTGGGTGCGGCCACCGAGGAGGATTTTCTCTTTTTCGTTTTTCTCAATTCAGGTTCAGGCTCACGGGTCTGCTGAAGTTCATCATCCGACGAGGACGATGATTCGACATTTCTATGATGTGACCTGAAATTCAAACACATAATTATGTTTTCATTTTAAAAGATACATAAGTAAAAACCATTTTAAATAAAAACTCATTACAACTGAACACTTATTAAGACAAAATTGTATTGTTTCCCTGAATAAGGTTTACACTAGTAGCTGCTAGATATGAGCTACTGAATGAATAGATGAATAATGAATGACTAGATGCCTAATGAATGAATAAATGCTACTATTTAAAACCAGAACAAAATAAAAACGATTAGATTTTTGAAGCGATTATAATATTAATAGTACAACTTACATTTTTTTTTTGTCGTGTCCCTTTTTCTTGATGGCAGGTCAGGGAAAATAGCAGTGATGTTCCAGATGCTCACGTCCCGATTTATATACCAGTAAATCCACGTCATTTTAATCCTTATATGGAGAGTAAGTTTTGACTAAAAATCCTGAGTCAAATCTACGACCAAATAAGAAAACGCTGACATAGCACCATCATAATTAAGTTTAACTTTCGATCTTAAATACATGCAGTTAAGATTTCAACCTTATACATCAATACTAGTTTTATACTCTGACTTTGCTTATGATTAAATATCACGATAAATGTATGAGAACACCTTCAACAAACAAAAATACATTTAGATCTTTGATATTAGTATTGATTTGATATAAACAAAGCAATGCAGGCGCCGAGCCGTCCCAGCGTCCTATTTCATCAGTCGATTTGCTATTTTGTTTTGATCTGTCTCCATATAGAGAATTACAACTTTGCAAATTCACTAACAATGAAATACTACTAACATACGATGACTTTGCCTGCCGTATCTTCTCAATAAAATGTATGAAAAGATTATAGCGATCAAACGTACAATAGTACTTATTTTATCAGTATATACTTACGATAAACAATAGAATGTTTGGTGCCGTGATGTCTGGGGTTTCAATTTCACCATACCATTTTTGTCTTGGATACCAACATCTAACAAAAACGTACGACTTTGAACTCTATTGATTAAAATTAAATTATATATATAAATGAAAAAAAAACTTAAAATCTATCATTCAACTTCTGCACGTGAGGCTTGACTGGGTAGAACTTTATTATCACGTAATGTCGGTAAGTTTTAATAGTATTTTTTTTAAACAGTATTAAAATTATCCAACAAAAATATTATCACCATATTATATTTATTTATTTGTGTACCTACATAACACTTCGTTTCAAACATAATATATTTCTAGTGATTTGAGACTTATTACATAGCAGTTGATTTTTATTATATTTTTTTTTCAGGACACGGAAGATCTTTTCAATTTTGTACCTATGAATCAACCAGCAGTTCAACAAACGCCTGGACAGAAAACGCTGGGTCTTGCTCGTAAGAGACCAAAAACAGGTCAAACGTTTTTTCAATATATAAAGAAACCTGTCACTGGCGGAGCAAAAATAATCAAGATTGAAATTTACGATACGGACAATTTTCCAAAATCCGAACAGCCGATGTGTAATTGTGAAGCTGAGGTGTGTGTTCAGCATGTTGTAAAAACCATATTATTTGATGACATTTATTCCACTACGAGAGAATTAATAGCCAAAATTGAGGATGACATCGAACCAAAAGCATAGATTTAATAAATAGTTTTATACTCCGACTTGGCTTGTTGAACAAACCTAAGTACATTTAGTTTTGGTTTAGATTGCGAATAAATAGTTATAGGTACGTACTTATTGTTAAGTGTTTACTGATTCATGTGTTTGAATAGATGATAATTATATTACTTGTGGTTTTCCTGGATGAATGATACCTTATCTGAATATATTGAAATGTAATAGTTAGTAGTTTGTATTTGAATAAACAGAATAATATAATTTTGTATGGTTTTTTTTTTAATAGATGAATGGGGTTTTTATTGAATAGATGAGTGGGGATGTTATTGATTAGATAAATGGGGGGTTTGAATAGATGAATAGGGTTTTTATTGAATAGATAAATGGGGTTTGAATAGATGAATGAGGTTTTTATTGAATAGATAAATGGGGTTTGAATAGATGAATAGAGTTTTTATTGAATAGATAAATGGGGTTTGAATAGATGAATAGAGTTTTTATTGAATAGATAAATGGGGTTTGAATAGATGAATGAGGTTTTTATTGAATAGATAAATGGGGTTTGAATAGATGAATAGAGTTTTTATTGAATAGATAAATGGGGTTTGAATAGATGAATAGAGTTTTTATTGAATAGATAAATGGGGTTTCTAGATCTCCTCTGATCTAGAAACCCCATTTATCACCTACTGACGTAATACGGTTCTCTTTTGATTAATTGTACTATCTTCACCAATTTTAACCCTTATCAGCAACGAAATACGGTTCTCTTTTGATTGATTGTATCCTCATTCCTTGGTTATCTGATCTTATTTTTTGTTGCAACTAACCATGAATTAGTTAAGTATTTAAATAAGAAGGATATAATCGGCTTTCAAATTGTTGGCGAAGATGAAAAGGATAAAAAATGTCTACTTTCAAAACGTCAAAAGACATTCTTACCATTTAGTGTTCCGCAGATTGAAGTTCTAAGTCCAACCAATAAGATTTATTTTACTTTGTTTGTAACTTCCTATATAACGGAACAGCCGTTAGTAGGCGACACAGGTTCAAGGAATCGAGGCAAGGGACATTGAATACCTGCGCAATGTCATTCTTAGTTTATTAGTAGACAGGCATTATGTAGGAAGTAATAAGTATAACCTGTGCCATTCTCAAAATGAAACAGTAATACCGTAATACACTTGTATTTTTATAATATTATGTTCATACTTTTTTTGAAAAGCAAGTGATATGATACTGTGTCAGACTGTATGATACATTTAATTATTTACTGAGTTTGAACAATAAATATTGATTGTTCCAGAAGACTTCGTGAAACAAAAATGGCGGAACTTACGAGATCAATTCCAAAGGGAAATTAAAAAGGTAAAGGTTCCCTTCGACAATCCTACGAAACCCTACATCCAATATTACAGAGGCAAGTGGATATACTTCGAGCACATGCTTTTCTTAAGAGACATCTCAGCGAAAATAAGCAACACGTGCTATTCCCCCTCAGAAGACATCGAAATACATGACGATGATATTATAAAAGAAGAACTAATAGTTTTTGAAGATTCAGGAGATATGTTTGGAGAACAAGCAAATATGTACGATAATGAATCAGATAATTACGAAAAAGAACCTTCAGTAACTTCTGCTAGGGTTGAAGATAATCAAGGTATGAACTATCAACTCTTAATTCAACCCAAAATCGAAATAGTTGAAGAAGTCCAGCCAGAAGATAAAGGAATTAAAAGACACACTATTGAAACTAAATCGGAGCCTCCTCATAAACTTAAGAAGCTTGCAGTAGCTGACGCCTCATCAAATACTGAAGACAATGATGAAATAGACGATGATCTACATTTCGTTAAGAGTCTAGTGCCATATCTAAGAAAATTAAGCCCTATTAGAAAACTATTAGTTAGGAATGAGATACAAAGTTTGTTGATTAGGGAAAGTCTTTGTGAGAATTGTAAGTTTGGAAAAAGTTCGTCACATCATTCGTAGCATATTGTTGATAACAGTAATATTAAAAAAGTGATTAAGTATTTTTAAGTTACATTCGTTTTCTTTCCACCTGTAAGTTATAAACTGTTAAGAGCGTTTACGCCGTACGTCATTTCATACAAACTTTCAAACCCTTATTTTCCGAAATGAATGAACCGATTTTAATGAAACTTCGTATGCATAAGCAGGATACAGAGGTCTAAAAAGTTAGTAGAGAACATTTTCGAAAAATAGTGTTACAGCCAAATTAGACCGATTTTTGATTTTCCATAGAAACATAGATTTCCAGTTATCTTTTTTTAAGTAAGACATTTCTAAAATGTTCTCTACTAACTTTTTAGACCTTTGTATCCTGCTTATGCGTATGAAGTTTCAATAAAATCGGTTCATTAATTTCGAAAAATAAGGGCTTGAAAGTTTGTATGTAATGCCGTACGGCGTAAACGCTCTTAAGTATGATTAAATGATTCACTTTGAATGATTGGATCCTCAACCTTGTTTTAAACTACATAACTATTTAAAGTATTAGCGAACAGCCATGTGCATGCTTTTCTTCGTAGATGCAGTTACAGCCAAAATATGGTCGTCACCTTAAGCACAGAATAACTAATAGTACTCAGTACCTTAAGGGCTATTTTTGTCTGCTCCTTGCATGATAGAATCTGCTTAAACGACAGTCGATACCACAGAATGACATTCAACCATCATCTTACATGTCAGACCAATGATAATAATTATAAGTGTAACTTTATACACTTTTAATATCATTGTGTCAGACCGAAAAAAAAATATGACACTGACCGGTTCTGACAATTATTTAAAAAAACAAAATTTTTAATGGCTAGGGCATTTTTATGAAATATTAATCTATTTTATAAAATGGCCAGGCATTAAAAAGGTTTTAGGTTGATCTCAATTCGTCAAATTTACATTACTCAAATTTTGGCATTTGTTATCAAGTAAATAAACTTAGTTTTCTATGCAATAGTCTGCTTAGTTCGTTCCATATATAGTCGGACTTTTTATTAGCTGCAGTAAAATGACAGCTTATGTGTTACTTAAATGACTGAAATTGGCGTCTTTTTGTTTATCACGGCCATCAATCAAATCTTGTTTTTCAAGTACCTACCTAGTGCAACAAACGAAACATAATTGACATGCATATCTCTAAACTCAGTCCGAAATTAGTTGCTAAGAAAAGTCATTTTACTGCAGCTAATTAGATGTCGAACTATAATTGTTTTTATCTATTATAGTTAATTCAACCTTTGACATAATTGATGTTACTCTGATGTTAGTCTTCGATGATCAAAATAATTCTAAACTTCACGTCAGCCATGCTACACTCCATTCACAGTTTTAGCTCTGATTTTGCATCACTGTCAAAATCAAATTGATCTTTATTCTCGTTATAATAATGTTTCGGTTGGGTTGTTGATACTGAATAGTCTGTCAAATTCACATTGATCTTTATTCACGTGACACTAAGGTTGTAGTTCGGTTGCAGCTGTCATAGGTGAAATAACTGTAAAAGGAATGATGCTTCCCGACTGGCTTATATACGACATACACGATTCCGATAACAGATAGATGAGAAGCTTGTGACTAAGTAATAACAGCCGCGTAGGTCGATCGGTCAGGTTAAGCTACGCTTGCCGCGGTTGGTCCGTGTATGGGTGACCATCTTTACGTATTAAGATCTCTCCGTGCCTCGGAAAGCACGGGTCCCGGCAGTCTTTCGTGGATCTTTGACAGTCGTAACGGGTCGTCAGAAGCCTGAAAGTCTGACAACCAGTCTTACCAAGGGGTATCGTATTACCTAGTAATTGGATTGTGGAGGTCAGATAGGCAGTCGCTCCATGTAAAATACTGGTATTCAGCTGCATCCGCTTAGACTGGAAGCCGACCCCAATATAGTTGGGAAAAGGCTAGGCAGATGATGACGACTCAAATAAATCTTGCCGAAACCAGAGAAGAAGAATCCTCCCGTCTCACTCGCACTTCATTTGTTTAATGTCAGCCGTAAAACAAAATAACAATACGAAAGTAAGTATTTCAGGCAAGTATTAACAGCGGAATTATCCCACTATCCTCTGAAAGAAACGTTGGAAGTCACTTGGTCATAAAAACAGCCTTAATTAGGCAAAGTCTGCGAATGCCCGTTAATCAAGTCTCGTAGTCCTCGGTAATGTTGTACAGTAAAATTTTTATGTTCACTACGTTTTCTATTAAAACTTGGCATTTATAGCACAGCCTTACCTGACGCCTGATGAGATAATCAATCGGGATGATAAAACAATAGATTAGATGATTTAAAGCGTGAATTATGGACATGAGTTAAGAGCGTTTACGCCGTACAGCATTTCATACAAACTTTCAAGCCCTTATTTTTCGAAATTGATGAACCGATTTTAATGAAATTTCGTACGCATAAGCAGGATACAAAGGTCTAAAAAGTTAGTAGAGAACATTTTCGAAATGTCTTACTTAAAAAAAGATAACTGGAAATTACTGCTTCTATGGAAAATTTAAAATCGGTCTAATTTGGCTGTAACACAATTTTTCGAAAATGTTCTCTACTAACTTTTTAGACCTTTGTATTCTGCATATACGTAAGAAGTTTAATTAAAATCGGTTCATTAATTTCGAAAAATAAGGGCTTGAAAGTTTGTATGAAATGCCGTACGGCGTAAACGCTCTTAAGGGGACATTCGAATTTCGCGAGGTACCGAGCAGGTACCTCGCGAAATTCGAATGTTCTTACGGTTTTTCCAATTTGCGTTTCCGTGTCAGGCTGTATGTCGATTAAAAATATGATTTGCGACCACGACAGACAGACAAACATGTTAGAGGGGTCCGTGGATAAATAATAACAGCCGCACAGGTCGATTGATCAGGTTATGCTGTGACCCGACCTTTACAGGATGAAAGAGCTTTTGCTCTACCTACTGCGCTGGCCACGCTTCAGTAAATTTATAAGGTATATAATCGGTTAGGGAAAGATTCAATTAAACAAGTACCTAATTACACAATACAAAGTTTATTGTAACAATACACAAATGAAGGTACATAAATAAAGTATGTGGCGAGCCACCAAAGTAATAACTATCTTTCCCCAAACACCTGGGCATTCACTTCCATACAACCAGTCTCCGTACCTGGTCGTACCGGAGTGTACGCCCGCATGAGACAATGACAAATTCTCAGAATCGCTATATTGAGTCCGTGAGATGAACCACTTAATAACTTTAGCTCAACCGTACAAGTATCAACCTATTGGATTGTGCTCATATAGGGAAAATAAAGATTATGCAAAGCAAACCCGAGACACAATACTTTATAACAACTGGTCTTATCACCTAGTTCCTACAAAAGGCCTAACTCTCTCATAGATTAAATTATGACACTATAGATCAACTAAATGTTCTCTCGGTATAAATAAAACCGTCAGTAAACGCTCTCTGACCCCCTCAGTTGACGGCTTTCCGGCCCTTAGCGTCGCTCGCAGGATAAACCTGCGAACACACGTAGAACGTGGCCTACGGGCATAAATGGTGACGCTTGCGTTACCTGGAGCGGCGAACTTCCCTCATCACCTGGATTCGGCTAGGTAAGGCCTTCTTCGTCAACAGAGGACCACACCACAAGGGACACCCTTAAAGTTGCCGGCGCCCGGATCAACTTCCAATCTCCTGATCTCAGGGCTGCTCCAAGGCTTCACGACTTAGTCGCCCATATCCCCGACCGGAAAATTAAGAGGCTAGCTTAACAGCCAGACCTGTAACAACGTCCTAGTGTCAGAACACAACATGTAAAACCTAGGCTACAGGCTATCCAGCAAGAACAAAGAAAATGGTTGAATACTCACAGGATTCAGCTTCAAGCACTCCTAACAAAACCCCATCGGGTTATTTGGGAACATTCAGGTTCCACCAGGAATAAGTCCCGCTCAATTGGCTCAATCAGCCTTTTCGCTGGAGTAAAGAGTCGCAAATAACGGAAACCTCCTTTTGCTTTTCAAACCTATCTGTCAGTTCGAACTCCAGAATATTCCTCCACAGACTAAATAAATCTTATCGATTTGTGACTTTACTATAAATGTTCATGATACACCACGACCCTAACGCCATCTAGTGACGCGAAGACTACGCTCCACGAGCCTGCACAGAACGACAACAAACGTATCTATTTTGCAACGTCACAATGCCCCTCTTCCCACAAAAAGGTTTTTGTGTACGCAAAAACCAACACCGCCCTCGGTGTTAGAACTGGAGTGGGCATACAAATTCACAAAGAAAACTAGTGGAAGAGTTCATATATATTTGAAAACTGATGGTTCTAACAAAAGGGTGAAGTTTAAAATAGTAAAAAAAAAAATTTCATTATTATGTCCTACTGAAAGCAAATAACCAACCATAAATAATCCAACTGCCAGGAAACCTATTCTACTAACAAAACTTCCTACTGTCCGGGCATGACCCCCCCAATCTTTCATACATCCCTAAACTTCCCTCCTTCCATTCTGTAGCAACCTGCATTCAAATCGCAGGAGGCCACCTCTTGCATACTCCCGAATTCCATCTGTATACCAGTGGAACTCTGCATTGTTCTTTATAAATCAAAACAATCCTCCTGGTGAATATGTTCAGCGAGCTGATACATATATTGAGCAAACAATGTGCATAACTCACCAGGCTGGACGTATAGAGCGTTCCCAGAAATAAAAATTCTGAAAACGAAATGGTGGCTTGGCTTATTTTAAGAGTCACCGGCCGCTCTTAACTAGATAAGCACTAGTGCTATCTAAAATCTCACCGAAGCAACGATGCTATCTCGGCAAAACACAACATTAGTGAAGGCATATTTTAGAAGTCACAATCCGCTTCATATAAAAACAACCAAGCAAGCTTGGCTATAAACAACGTGAAGGCTTATTTTAGAAGTCACTATCCGCTTCATAAGAACATCATGGACCATCAAAAAAAAACACAAGGCATGCAAAACGGCATAATACCGTATAAAGTTTTGAACTTAACCCTTAATTACGTTCATAATATAATAATCAAAACAAGGTAAAAATCAAAGTATCGCATGCATACGCCTTGTCGTCGTTGTTGGAGTGTACCTCCAAACAACACGTGATAACACGGACTACGGCTAATGAAACCCCGGCTGAGACGACTGAAAATGAATTTCAACAACTGAGGATATGTTAATAGATTTTCATATCCTTTATGTGCCAAGAGCCTAATGGTTTCCCATCTAACCCTACCAGCTCATAAACTAAGGGTGAAAGCTTCTTTTTCACTATGCACTGTTGATATTTTGGAGCCAACTTAGATGCCTTATACTTCTCCGCATCACTTTGAATGTAAGTTTTACGCCAAACCAACTGGCCTTCACGTAAAGTGACGTGACGCCTACGCAAGTTATAATATTTCGCGTTTGTGGCATGAGCCTTAACAATATTGGCGCGCACCTTATCAAAGATATCTTTTAGAACTCCTAACTCTCCTGCATACTCTTCACGAGGCATAGCTACTTCATAATCGCAGTCGTCTGAGTTCTTATAAAATGTGCCGTTTATAATGGGTTCACGGCCATGGACCAAGAAAAATGGAGTAAATCCCGTAGTTTCATTCACTGCGCTATTTATTGCAAATTGTATTTTTGTTAAATTGATATCCCAAGTCCTATGATCTTCTTTTAAGTAAGAAGATACTGCTGTCATTACCGTTTTATTGTACCTTTCAACCATGTTAATTTGTGGGGTGTACCTAGGCCCATAATGCACTCGAGGTATGCTATACTTCTTTAAAAGGTTACAAAATTCCGATCCCGTGAATTGAACCCCATTGTCGGTAATTACGGTTTCTGGAATCCCGTGAGCAAGAAGAACATAATTCTCAAAGTTTTTGGCTACCAAAGCACTAGTTGCACGGCGTAATGGAAACAATAACGTGTATTTTGAAAAACAGCAAGAAACTACAAGTAAATGTACAAAACCCGAGCGTGATTTCGGAAGTGGTCCAACTAAATCTATAGATACTGCTTGAAATGGTCTATAACATTGTTTAGGCTGACCCATGAGTCCTGGAGTAAGAGTAGTCTTGTGTTTATAGGCCAAACAATACAACCCTTGATGAACTCAACTACGTCACGATACATTCCTGGCCAAAAATACCTCAAACTTAACCTTCGGTGTGTCTTAAAAACACCCAGGTGACCTGAAGTAGGAGGTTCATGGTTTTCAGACATGACCTGTGAACGCAGTGATTTGGGTACTACTTTTTTCCAGTCGAACTCTTGTGTCAACGCATATTTGCCTTTACTGTACCTATACAGAGTACCTTTCTCTACGCGATAGTTGGGGTAATTTTTCGGACATGACGAACAACCGGCCAGAATTTTATCATACCATTCGTCCCCTGTCGGTGTAGGTGTAATAGGTGTATTTACAGCCTCCACTTTGAGAAACCTTGATAAGGCGTCTGGTACAACATTGTCTTTACCCTTCCTATGCTCGATGGTATAATTATACTGAGATAAACGGCAACCCCAGCGAGCTAAGCGACCTGTTGGGTTTTCCAAATTCTTAAACCACTTTAGTGAAGCATGGTCAGTAATAACTGTAAAATGTCTGCTACCTAAATATGGTTCAAACTTTTCAACCGCATAAATGACGGCTAATGCTTCACGTTCCGTTGCACTATAATTACGCTCGGTTTTACTTAGGGATCTACTAATATAAGCTATAGGATGGTCATTCCCGTCAATATTCTGGGTTAGCATACCACCTATGCCATAACTGGATGCGTCGCAGTGAACAGTAAATGGTTTTTCAAAATCTGGACAGGCTAAAACTGGAGCTGATACTAAAATATTTTTTAGTGAGTTGAAAGCATCGTCTGCATCTGGATTCCATTTAAATTTAACCTTAGTACTGGTGAGTGCATTTAATGGCGCTGCGATGGTAGAAAAATTTCTAATGAACCTACGGTACCAAGAACAAGTTCCTAAGAACATTTTTACCTCCTTCGAAGTCTTTGGTACTGGAAAGTCTAAAATAGCGCGCACCTTGTCTGGATCAGTCCTAAGACCACACTCATCCACCACATAGCCCAAGTATTTTAAGGATTTTCTAAAGAATTTACTTTTCCCAAAATTTATTGTTAAATTGGCGCTTTGAATCCGTTCGTGTAGCCTTTTTAACAGAAGAATATGTGTGTCTAAGTCCTCTGACACTACGCAGATGTCATCAACGTAACAGAATATTAACCCTTTGGTTATATCGCTACAAAACGGATGCCCAAACAACCTATCCATTAATCTTTGCTGTCGAGCTGGAGCTCCGCAAAGTCCGAACGGCATTACTTTAAATTCAAATAGTCCTCTACCTGGAACAGTGAAGCTGGTTTTCTCCCGTGAGGCTTCCTCTAACGGTATTTGCCAAAAGCTAGATTTGAAATCTACTGAGCTTATATATTTTGCGTTTTTGAGGCTATCTAGGATTTGAGGTATGTATGGTATTGCATAAGCATCCCCTTTTGTAACTACATTAAGCTTCCTACAATCCAGACAGAACCGCAATGTACCATCTGATTTTGGAACCATAAGGACTGGATTGTTCCATGGACTCTCACTTGGTACCACCACATCGAGCTTCAACATGTTGTCCAATTCCTTATGAAGTTCTTTTAACTTTTCCGGTGACATTGGATATGGTCTGGACTTTATGGGTAATGCGTCGCCAGTGTCAATTGCGTGTTGTATCAAATGTGTTCTACCCAAACCTTTTGACTCAAACGATATGTTATGAAATTGTTGGACTATTAATTCTGCTATTGTTTTATGTTCCGGGCTCAAATTATCAAATGATTCAACTGAGTTAACTATTGTTTTACTAGAATTATTATTAAATTGCATAAATTGTTTAGGTGTCTCAATTTATCTAATGTGTTTAAACATTTGAGGCATCAAACTAAAGGCTATCCAAAAATCCACCCCTAATATTACATTTGATGTTATGGATGGAATAACATAAAAATTAATAATCCTAGTTACACTATTAAAAGTAATAGGTAACCTTAAAATACCTATAGGACTGCTTTCTGATCCATTTGCAACGAGAATCTTTTGCTTCAACTCAACCGAGGTATCTAATGAATAACCTAAGTTAATAAACTTTTCATGGGCTCCATTGCCTATTATTGAAATATCTGCCCCTGAATCTAATAAACCGTATAATACTACATCATATAAATGTACACTTAAATATGGCCGAATATCTTTTTCCCTGTCTGGCTTAAACAGTGCTGACACAGATCTATTGTATTTGTAAAAATTAGAAACAAATTCTAACCAAGATTTCCATTCACCTGGATCGACCGGTTCCGGTGGTTGGTGACAGACTGTTGATACTAGTTTTTTGCATGTTTAGGTTCTTTTTTACATTCTGGACAATTTTTTACTGTAAACCCTAACTTCCCACATTTAAAACATTTTGTTTCTTTTGGAGCATCTTTACAACCGGTACAAGTTTTTACTGTGAACCCAAACTTTCCACATCTAAAACATTTTATCTCCTTCTGAGAAGATTGTGGTTTTGGCTTGTCTCTATTCCTAAATTTGTTTCTATTGACATGGTGGTTTACGCTGGCTACTTTTGGTTTCTGTTTATTATGATCAGTTGATTCTGACTGTGAAGTGGATTTAGTGTAGGTTTTTGACTTTAAATCTTCAGCCTCCAGAAGTCGAGCAAAATCCTTTAGTTCTGCCACTGAATCTGGCTTTACTAATACTAAACCCCTAGATATGGACGGTTTGACGTTCTTTTTGAGTAATTTTATCTTCTCTGGTTCTGTTAATGGTGTCTTCAAACGTGAGAACAACCCATTCATGACGGCAAAATACATATGAACGGGTTCATCATTTCCCTGAATCCGTTTCTTGGCCTCATCTAGTAAGTTGTCCTCATAGTCAATGGCATGAAACTCCCTAAGGAGCAGATCTGCTAACTCCTTCCAAGTAGCCACTTGACATTTTGCACTCCTGTACCATATTAAAGCGTCACCCTTAAAAAATGCAAAAGCCGAATCAAACAAAACTGCATCCCCTATTCTAAAAGCCTTGGCACGTTCTGCGATTGAATCTAGAAACAAAAATGGACACGACTTTCCATCAAATGTGACATTCCATTTGCAAATATTTTTACTAACTGCATACTGATTATTATCGAAGTTGTCCTCAGTCTCTGGCTTTTCGGACTCAGACTGTTTCCTTCCTACCTCCGAACGACTGTACAATTTGTGAAGTGTAGCTTCATAACCCCTTAACATAACCTTAAGCTTTTCCTGCACGACACTGTGTTTATCCTCCGTACAAGCCAATCTATGCAGACGATGGAATAAATGGCAATACAAAGCCCTAGCACGAGCAAGACTGTACCTGTCTCGCGTCTTTTCGGCACCATCAACCTTGGCTTGCAACTCCCTTAGCTTAAGCTGGATCGTATCCAGTTCCTTACTAATGTCTGCCTCTTCATCTACAAACTCGGAGGGACTGAAGCCTAAGCAGAGTGATTTAAGTTGTTTCCGAAGCTTAAAAACTGTATCTGCTGGTGTTTCTGCACGAACTGCAACCTCATATGACAGTTCGTCACGTAGAAGGGAATGTATATAAACTGTCTCTAAATCCATAGTGAAACGCAAAAGAAATAACAGTTAACTAAACGCAAAACGTGTATCGATCACTAAACTTAATCTCGTTTCCGAACGCACAATATTCCAAACGTCAAATGTCACCAATGTCAAATTGTCAATGTGTTTATAGGTTAAATACCAATGTATGAAAACGAATGTCGAACTATCTAAACAAATGCTATTTTATGGAATGCTGCGTTTGTATTTGCAATCTGGGTTCAATTATGAGTGTTAAATCGTTAAACGTCTAAATGACCGACCAGTTGTCATAAAATATTCCAAGTGTTCAGTTTCAATGGAAGTTGACTATTGTTGTTCAATAATTTTACCAAACTGTTGCTACCTGTATTGCTGAAACCAATGAATATGAGTGAACTTGCCTGTAGTGTTATTATCTTACCTCTAAATCAATTAAGAGACTGCTAAATCACCTTTGAGAACTTTTCATTTGCACGGTTTACAAAATCAAGTTTACCCCCATTTGTTCTATAACAATTTAACAGAAGTCTGTTGGGTTTATTGTAATATAATACACTGTTTCACTATATAAATGCAATACAGTTTATACTATATAAATGCAATACAGTTTATTAGTTCATGAACTTAAACAACTGCAAAGATAACATGTACTGTTATGTTATTCTTCTTTACCAATTTTTGTCCAGTTGAAATAATTATTTTTTACTTGAACCTGTGTGTTGCAATAATTAAACTACCAAGAATGCAACTTAATGTGTACATAAACTTCCAAAATATAGAATATATTAAGTCACTAACCTTCAAACAAACATTGAGTACCTACATATAATAATCTCAAAACAGTTACCACAATGCAAATTCTCCAACTTGTGTTGTAAATTCAAATAGGTTAATGACCTTTATCAACACTCTGCACCTTACCGGTCCAACAAAAGAAATGGTCAGATTGTGGTTCGTTGACCACTTTATATTTAAAACTTAAAACTAGCCTTAAACTAAAACGAAATTCCGCCAACTGATAGGACTGAGAACCGAGAGAGAGAGAGAGAGAGAGAGATACTGGTTATTAATTTGTTCACCTTATACAATTAAATAATTATAAACATTAGGGCGAGAACTGTACACCATAAACAATTAAATAATTATACACCGTTGGGCGCCAACTGTGACCCGACCTTTACAGGATGAAAGAGCTTTTGCTCTACCTACTGCGCTGGCCACGCTTCAGTAAAGGAGAAACCCAAACTCCATAGAAACTTGGGCCTGGCGTTACAGGGCTGGAATTTGGCCATAAATTAGAGCATTTACGAAGGTTTCACGAGCCCAATTTTCACGTCTCCCAGCAATGGCCAAATTGGTAAAATCAGACAACAATGTTCACTTTTTAGGTTATTTTTAGTACCTAGTTAAACAATGATATTTTTAAGACTTTCGTTTCCTACGTAAATCTGGAACGCACATGTGCTGTGCTGCAGCACCTGCCGCCTATCACGATGAGGTTTTAGGTACCTACTTATATAAAAAGCGCTTAGGTTATGACTTCCGATTTATCTGATTGTTCTTGTAGCGGTACTGACAACAGAAAACTATTTTTATTATACAAGGCCCACTTACATCACTACTGGCTTGCATTTGTTAATATTGTACCTAGGGATTTGATGCAATCTCAGATTACAGTAAGTAAGTAATCTGAGATTGCAATAATATATTAAAATAAAAAAAACACAGGTGATTGTGATGGTTTTATTAATTACTTTCTTCATTAAGATTCGTCGTCGTCGTCGTTTCAGCCGATAGACGTCCACTGCTGGACATAGGCCTTCCCCAATTTTGGGAGGGTTTGCCATAATCGCCACGCTTGGCAGGCGGGTTGGCGATCGCAGTATGGTATGATGGTGGAATACATAGAGAACGCTGCTGCCCATTCGTGGTTATTTAATTATTTGTATCAGCATCGATTTCCACTAAATCGATCATATTCTTAGGGTACGCTCTATTCATAGAATACCAGCATTTGTGAAGTTAGTGACGTACAACAAAATAAGTGTTGTAACGGTTTACAAAGGTGGTTTAAAACAAAAAAATAGAAATCTAATTATTTTCTACACTTGGCCATTGTAAATGTGGCTAAGATTTAAATGGGTTAATTTAGCAAAATAGACGATTTTTTTGGTACATATCTTATTCGTGTAACGGTTAGGCCCAGAAACGGGTTTCTCCTTTATAAGGTATATAATCGGTTAGGGAAAGATTCAATTAAACAAGTACCTAATTACACAATACAAAGTTTATTGTAACAATACACAAATGAAGGTACATAAATAAAGTATGTGGCGAGCCACCAAAGTAATAACTATCTTTCCCCAAACACCTGGGCATTCACTTCCATACAACCAGTCTCCGTACCTGGTCGTACCGGAGTGTACGCCCGCATGAGACAATGACAAATTCTCAGAATCGCTATATTGAGTCCGTGAGATGAACCACTTAATAACTTTAGCTCAACCGTACAAGTATCAACCTATTGGATTGTGCTCATATAGGGAAAATAAAGATTATGCAAAGCAAACCCGAGACACAATACTTTATAACAACTGGTCTTATCACCTAGTTCCTACAAAAGGCCTAACTCTCTCATAGATTAAATTATGACACTATAGATCAACTAAATGTTCTCTCGGTATAAATAAAACCGTCAGTAAACGCTCTCTGACCCCCTCAGTTGACGGCTTTCCGGCCCTTAGCGTCGCTCGCAGGATAAACCTGCGAACACACGTAGAACGTGGCCTACGGGCATAAATGGTGACGCTTGCGTTACCTGGAGCGGCGAACTTCCCTCATCACCTGGATTCGGCTAGGTAAGGCCTTCTTCGTCAACAGAGGACCACACCACAAGGGACACCCTTAAAGTTGCCGGCGCCCGGATCAACTTCCAATCTCCTGATCTCAGGGCTGCTCCAAGGCTTCACGACTTAGTCGCCCATATCCCCGACCGGAAAATTAAGAGGCTAGCTTAACAGCCAGACCTGTAACAACGTCCTAGTGTCAGAACACAACATGTAAAACCTAGGCTACAGGCTATCCAGCAAGAACAAAGAAAATGGTTGAATACTCACAGGATTCAGCTTCAAGCACTCCTAACAAAACCCCATCGGGTTATTTGGGAACATTCAGGTTCCACCAGGAATAAGTCCCGCTCAATTGGCTCAATCAGCCTTTTCGCTGGAGTAAAGAGTCGCAAATAACGGAAACCTCCTTTTGCTTTTCAAACCTATCTGTCAGTTCGAACTCCAGAATATTCCTCCACAGACTAAATAAATCTTATCGATTTGTGACTTTACTATAAATGTTCATGATACACCACGACCCTAACGCCATCTAGTGACGCGAAGACTACGCTCCACGAGCCTGCACAGAACGACAACAAACGTATCTATTTTGCAACGTCACAATGCTACGCTTGCCGCGGTTGGTCTGTGGATGGGTGACCATCTTTACATACCGTGACCCCTCCGAGCCTCGAAAAGTACGTTAAGCCGTTGGTCCCGGCTGTCATCCGTGGGTTTTGACAGTCGTGACGGGTAGTTAGAAGCCCGAAAGTCTGACAACCAGTCTTACCAAGGGGTATCGTATTACCCAGTAACTGGGTTGTGGAGGTCAGATAGGCAGTCGCTCCATGTAAAATACTGGTATTCAGCTGCATCCGGTTAGACTGGAAGCCGACCCCAACATAGTAGGGAAAAGGCTAGGCAGATGATGATGACAGATAGACAAAAATTAAAAAAAAAATTCTTTTTGATAACAAAAAGAATTTTTTTTTAAATTTTTGTCTACTTATAAAAGTAGGTACCGTATATACTTTTACATGCATTTAGTAAAAAACTGTTATTTTGACATTACAAGCAGACACTTCAACTTTATTTATTTGTGTGCATTATGCATTGTGCGGTATGTATAGATAGATAGATGAGTAGTTATAATAAGCTATGTATTTCATCATCATCATCATTTCAGCCGAAAGTCGTCCACTGCTGGGCGTAGGCCTCCCCCAATTTTGGGGGGGTTTGCCATAATCGCCACGCTTGGTAGGCGGGTTGGCGATCGCAGTATGGTATGATGGTGTAATGCATAGAGAACGCTGCTGCCCATTCTCCGGTCTCCCTTAGTCGCCTTTTACGACACCCACGCAAAGTATGGGGTGGTGCTATTCTTTAAGTCCGGCACCACACAGACAATGCAAGCTATGTATTTATGGCTAGTAAAATTAATAACGGTTTAAACTGAATACTTTACAGGTTGTTTAGTTTACGGTAGGTAATAGGTAATACGGGCTGATGTCCGCAACTCCACGTCAATGCGCGTATTTTGCGTACGGGTGGGAAAATTGATTATTCGACCCACCCCAGCTCCTCAAGGAAGGCCAGCAACGCCTTGCTGTTACTGACCGTCTCACGTAGGGCACCTGGGTTACCGAAGTACTTTGTCCTAGACTTGGTGGCCACCATGCAGTTTAGAAGCACATGTGCCGCTGTCTCGTCGTCCTCCATGCAGGCCCTGCACAGCGGACTGCCTGTTACTCCTATGACAAAGAGGTGTTTATTAAAGGACCCGTGGCCAATTAAAGCTGCAGTAACTATATATATAATTTACGGTAATAAGGATAACAATAGTCCAATTAGTAACTGATCTGATGCTATACAATAAAATGACAGCTAATCATAAAATACTCACGTTGTATTTCAATTCATATTCATAGGAAAATTTATCGGTAATTGATACAAATCCATCAGTCAATTATAATTATAAGATATAATTTATAATATTAGAACCATTGCGAGCTTTAATGTATTAAATTATTTGCTACAGTTTCTGCAAAAGTTATTGGTTCACTGCTAATAATTTGTATTAATTGGAAAAATAACTAAATGCATAAGATTTGCTTTACCGAATGTTAAAAGTACTAATTGTGACATAGTATTGAACAAAGAGAGACTAGAATTCGGCGATAAAACTGTTTTCCTAGGGATCATGCTCGACTCAAGGCTGCAATGGCGTCCTCATTTAACATCTCTTGCAGGATTTTTCTTACAGCTGCTGAACTTAGCCGAAGTTCAGCTGCATATGCTGTAAGAAAAATCCGTCAATTCACCAATGTAGATACTGCGAGGCTAGTCTATTTCAGTTACTTTCATAGTATCATATCTTACGGAATTTACTATGAGGACGGCCTGCAGATATTGAGTAATTATTCTTATTCTGCAGAAATGAGCCATCAGAGCAATATGGCCTCCGCAGGCGTGATTCTCTAAGGGAACTGCTTAAACATCATTAATCACTACATTGACATGTCGGTACCTTGTCAAAACATCTATGAAATCATCATGTACCTAAGGAAAAATTTAAATCTTTCCATTAAAAGAGGTGAAAGATACAACTATAGGACTAGAAATAGGGACCAATTAGTTCAACCAGGTTTCAGACTGGCTAAAGTAGACTTCATGGGGCACGATTTGATATGTTACCAAGAATTTCCTCCCCACATATTCCAACTGAATGAAATGAATTGAAATCTTGTATTAAACGCACGCTATGCAGCCAAGCATATTATAAGTTAGGGATTAAATAACTGACATAAATGCTTGGCTGTTGGCTCAACCCTGGTCCTGCTCCAGAAGGGCGCATAAACTAATTAGCATTCGGAAATATAGTTGGAGATGCTGAACATTGAAAAACTATCTTTCCATTGTATAAATTCAATGTCTTCATCATCATCATCATCATCATTTCAAGCGAAAGACGTCCACTGCTGGACATAGGCCTCCCCCAAGCACCTCCACTTCGACCGGCTCTGTGCTTCTCGAATCCAACGGGTTCCTGCAGCCTTCACAAGGTCGTCGGACCACCTTGTGGGAGGCCTTCCAACGCTACGTCTTCGTACGTACTTACTATAAAGTGACCATTTACTGGGTAAGTACGTCTTTCATTAACTTGAATATGCTCTGGCGGCTGAGAGTATGTCATGCTCACTGATATCTCGCTGGTGGTGGCGTGTGTGTTGGATTATTAGGTTCCCTTCAAAATGGTTGACCTGAATTGTTTCTTTTTATTTATAACACGTCTTTCTTCACTGTTCTCACCTGTACAATTTTAACAAGAATGATGTAACCAATATTTTGTAATAATTTTATGATTTAAAAGAGTGTCCGTGGAGTTTCTCGCTCGGTCTTCTTGGTGGCGCGTGTGTTGGATCATTTAGCTGAATGGTGCTAATACATGCGTCATGTTCGTGAACGGGCGCCGTCAGTAGGGACTGGTCATCTCTTTGCTGCCATGGCTTATTTTAATTTAATACTTGAATTGTTTTTTTTTATTTCGTCTTTTCTTTACGGACGCATTTAACGTTCTGCATTGTTCTCACATGTATAATTTTTAACATAAATGATGTAAACAAGACTTTATAACCATATTATTTTGATTTAAAAGAGTGTCCATGGAGTTTCTTGCCCGTTCTTCTCCATAGGAGATGCCTACGCTTTGGAATGGGCAACTAGCTTCATCTTTCTGACTTACCGACCCCTTGACAATTCTAAAGTGCCTGTAATTGGTTTATTTAAAATAAATGCTTTGAGTTTGAGTTAAGTACGGTTTCCTAGATATATTAGCTGCGCCCCGCGGTTTCACCCGCGTAAATGTCGATCCCGTGAGAATATCGGGATAAAAAGTAGCCTATATGTTAATACAGGGTGGCAGCTACCTCCATACAAAATTTTATCAACAGTGGTTTAGCTGTTTGAGCGTGAAGAAGTAACAAACATATAAACACACACACACACTCACAAACCTTTATAATAGTAGCCTTTATAATGGTACTGTGATAGTGTGATTCATGTAGGTAGTTGGTTATCACCTATTTGTAGGTACTTTTGTATGTTGTGCTGTCTTTTGTGTGCGCCAAATAAATGGTTTATCTATACAGGGTTATTTGTAAAACACCAAAAACCTCTTAAGAGGTCATTCTACTCATCATTATGAACAACTTTTACTATGGGACCAAATCTGAAATCGCGAAAAAAAAATCAGCTGTTCCCTACATTTATGTTCGTATAACTCGTCAAAATGTAGGGAACAGCTGATTTTTTTTTCGCGATTTCAGATTTGGTACCATAGTAAAAGTAGTAAAAGTATAATGATGAGTACAATGACCTCTTTAGAGGTTTTTGGTGTTTTTCAAATAACCCTGTATATCAATTTATTTTCATAAATAACGTTTCGGTGTTCCGGAAAACCGTGGCTTTCCCGTTTATTATTTTTAATAATTGTGAGTTAACTAAACTTATCCTTCCCTCCCTCTCTCCTCTTCCCCTGTTACCTCTTATAGAAACACCAAATACTTAAACAAATAATAAAAATTATAACACAAATAAAACTCCTACGCAAACGACATAATTGTCCGACTTTCACAATAGTACCTATTAGTTAAACTGCCGACGACGCGACGTTAAAGATAAAATAAAAAGTGTTATAAACACAGGAATTTGTTATGTTGCACATAAATTAGATTGGAGGCTGTCCGTCAAGTTACGAGATAAATTGGGCGTTAGCGTATGTGATAAAAAACAAGAGATTAAAATACTTGCTGCGCATGGTGAATGGATTGTTGCTTTGCTCGGTGTGTGGTAAGTATCTTGGTATCGAATTGCAAAGAGTACCTATTTTAAAGATGGTCCAGCAGATCCTGGGCAATCGACAGTACCAACGATCTAGACCGCACTGAATTATACTTATTTAGGTCCTACCCTGGCAGTGGCGATGGGTGAATTTATGACAGAGGTAAGCCGAGCCAAAAAAAATGCATGTAGGCGTTTTGCAATGTTTTAATTTTTTGGTGTATTAAACACCTACAGTATGATATGATTATATTATTTTGACGTTTCTAATAAATTATTTTAACATTTACCTAACAAATTATTTTGACTTCTGTTCCTATAGTAATCAAATAATGCAATCATTTATGTAGTTCATTTGTAGTTTAGTACGAGTAAGCTCTTTAATTGCATGTAAAAATTGTAATTAATTCTTTTTGTATGCCTATAATAGGCTGATCATAGCGTACATTAACCTAAAACATGTCCAACCACTGTACCTACCTATGTAAAATATTTTTGTATATAGTCAATTCATCATCATTTTGAATTTTCGAAGGGAAGCCGGTGGGAATCGAGTTGTATGGGCACATCAAGCTACTACAATCTGTCAGATTTCTTTGATAGATTTTCAACTTTATCGCTAAAGCATAAGGTTCATAGTTGATTTGGAAAATTTTACAGTTTCGGGTAGCTTGTTGTGCTGGCCTCTGTACCTTCGCCACGTCTGGGTCATACTGATGCTGTCCTAATTGGCGAATCTGTCTGCAGACACCATGGCCGATGAGATCAGAAAGTTCTAGTGTGTTTTGGTCACAGGGTAGACCAACAGCCAACATCCTGATTGCGTAACACAATCACAATCTGGATCTGTTTGATGGATATTGTTAATCCATTGCTTCATATGTTCGTAAAAATTGTCTGCTCAGCGACATCATTAACGCAATGAATGTTATTTAAAAAAATGATAAATGATTTTATTTCTGTAAGTATGTTTGCGCAAACATTTTTACACGTCAATCATATTAAAAAAATATGAAAATTCGGATTGAGAACCTCCTCCTTTTTTGAAGTCAGTTAAAAAATAGATGAAGTCGGCGTTTTCTATCTGACTACTCTGAGAAGAAAGGCCGAAACAAACTCAGAGGTCACAGTCCAGACATAATCTTGGTCAGGTTATATGAAGACCATGTAGATCGATTCTGGTTCTTTCCTCAAACGAGATGGTCTTTTGAGGGAAGAACCACACAGATTTAATGAACCTGTGCAGCTCAACTCAACGATTCGACAACAATACCAAAGAAGTCTTTGAGTAGTCCATATAAATTACTCAAACTGCCAGACCATGACAAAAACTAACAGAACAGAGAGAAAAAAAAAACAAAAAAAAAATTACCCGCAATAAATAAAATGACCGTGATCTGTAGCCGAAGACTCTATAGGAGGAGTACCTACCTATACATTTTTAACTGAAATGTTAACAGCGAAGTGACTGAATTTTAGATTAAGTGACAGGTTTATTTTTGCATTTTAATAAACCTGTCACTTAATCTAAAATTCAGTTTGCATTTTGAAACATAAAGCGTTAAGGGGCTTACAGGACCTAAACACAAAAAAAAACGCAAGTTTTAGAAACAATAAAAGTATATGATCATCTACAGTAAACAAAATGAGAAAAATATATGATATTCTTCAGGATATGTACTAGGTAGATAGTGTGTTGAAAACATAATACAACTACTTTGATACGATAGAAAAAAATCATAAAGATACCTCTAAAAACTTACTTTTTAGAACAAAAACCATACCAATACACATACAATCATTCTGATTTTTTGTCAGATTATTCTACAAGCAACATACTAAAATACTAGTGTTTTAATTTTTTAGTCTAAACAATAGATTTTTTGTAATGAAATAATTGCTTCATATTTTGCAATAAATTACCAGCGTTGTGTAATCGCGCTTCTCTTTCTTTTCTATGCAGTCCGACAGTGACCGCGCTTTAGGACATGTAAGCCCATTAATATCAAATTAACCCAAAAAGCTAAAACAAGGAACAACATTCACTAAATTAAAACCTTTAACAATAATCCTGCAATTAACAAAGCCTTAAAACAAACTCCAAAGATAAATACCGATACTGATCCTTTTCATCTGAACTGAACCGCTTCCAACGAACGCAACAATGGCGGGCCCGCATCGCACTGTTTGCACGGCATTAGCCCGTTTCCATGTTGACATACTTATAGATTCACTGATTGTCGCGACAGGATAGCCTAACTATGCTTAACGAGGTAGTTTCGGGACGATATTCTGTGGCTTTTATTTTGTTTTTGTGGAACTTTTGTTGAAAGTGCTGGCTGAAATGGGGTAGCTTTCAGTTTTGTAAAAATTGGACGGTCGTAATCGTTTTGTGGTAGAAGAGGTAACTGAGTCAGTGAGTAGGTAGACGAGTGTGTTTATACTGTTTGGACTCATTGTTTGAGATGCTATTTTTTAAGATACAGCCAGTAATTCAGTAGTATTTACACATACACACATAGGTACTCATAACATAATGCCCGCGACTTACGAGTTATAGGTCGTAGGTTCAAACCCAGACAGGTGTTTTACTTTGTGTAAATTATTTCAACACCACTGTACTGAAAACGGTGATGGAAAACCAAAAATTCTAGAACCATAAAATCGAAGACACGTGACATCTACCAACCCGCACTGGGCCCGCGTGGGGGTTAACAGTGGGAACATTATAGGCTTATTATGTACAGACGCCAGCACATCAAGCTACCCGAAGCTGTCAATTTTTTCCAATCAACTTTGAACCTTATGCTTTAGTGATAAAGTTGAAAATCTATTAAAAGAAATTGACAGATTGTAGAAGCATGATATGCTGGCGTCTGTACATACATAAACTCACGCGTTTTTACCATAGGGAAAGGAAAAAACTACAGAATTCCACCTGCTACGATACTTACATACTGTTACGAGCTTCGGGTTCGTGACGTTAAAAACTGCCGATAAATAACAACTCAAACACACTAATAATAAAACACAATTTTATTGCACTACCTACTGATCGCAAGTCGCACTTGAAGATCGCTTCGATGTATTCGCTTGTATCGCTTTATCCAAACTGTGTCGGTCGATCGTTGGAAGTCGCGACGCCCCCGCTAGGGGGCGTGGCGAGCGGCGTCAGGGCTATGCCCCCGGCCGCGGAAGCCATACGGCGGCCCGCAAATACGGGCCTCTCACTGCATGTGCCACAAGGGCTGGCGGTTATTTGGACGCGCGTTTTTAAAAACGCGCGTCCATGTGAATAGCTGCTTATAGTGTTTCTGTAGGCGCGCCGCGACGCTGTATAGCAGCGCCGCTTTCTTCACGACACCTCGGCGGTCTGTCCCCGCCAGGTGAGACCCCCAGTTACCTGGGGGAGGCCCGGCGAGAGACGACCTGCGACGAAGGTGCCGACTCGACGCTCCTACAGAATATAGGTATGTTGCCCCCGCCCGCCCCGCTTCCAGAGCTAGCCGGTTACGGTCCGGGCTAAGGGGCAGTCGTGTGTGTGTGAGCGGTATTGTGCTGTGTGACACCGCTCAGTGTCTACGTGATCGCAGCCCGCACTGCGCGTTCACGTGTGAGTATGGCGTCTGTTTAGTAATGTATGACTGCGTTCGTTACGTAACGTGCCTATATTAACCTAGCACACGCTACGCGACGAGTGTGTGTTATGTTATGTGGAGTGCTATTGTTTCGGGTGAGCCGCGTGTAACCTGGGTGCGGCTCACTCGAGGCGTCAGTCCGGTGCGATGGGGTCGTCGTCCGCTACCAGGTCGCGGGGCAAGGGCCTCGCGTCAGGGGGGCGCGCGTGCCAGGGCGCGATGTCCTTGACATGGGGCCAAGCAGACGCGTCGGCACGCGCGAACATTCCTTTCGCGAGGTGCCGCATAAACTCATCCAGGCTCTCAATCCCGAGGTCCCTCTGGATGACGTCGTTCCTCACATAGCGAGGGGCGTCGACTATTGTCCGCAGCGCGAGGCTCTGTTGCGCGCGGAGCAGCTTGCGGTTCGTCTCGCTAGTGAGGGCGAACCATGCCGGAGCGGCGTACGTCAAGATTGGGCGCACGTACAACTTGTACACTCCCAACTTGACGCGCGCCGGGGGGCGGGACGAGAGCACTGGTTTGAGCAGGTTGCGGGCTACCCTACCCCGTGCGGCGACCGAGCGGACGTGAGGCCCCATCGAGAGCCGACGGGCGATGGTGACCCCCAGGTACTTAACCCGGGGCGACCACGCGACGTCGGCTCCTTGAAGCTTCAGGGGAGGCGGGAGGGGCGCTGATCCGGTGATCATCGCCTGCGTCTTACCCACGTTCACCGACAGCCGCCACTTGGACAACCAGTCGGGAAGGAGCTCTAGGGCGCGCTGCATTTTGACCGCCGCGTATTTCGCATTGAGCGAAGTGGTTATGTACGCGGCGTCGTCAGCATACAGCACGAGCATCGCATCCTGTGTCGTGGGGATGTCGTCCGTGTAGCGTGAGTAACACGCCGGCGAGGCGCAGCTACCCTGTGGCACACCCGCCATGACGGGGTGCGCACTGGACAGCGCTCCGTCGACCACCACCCTGAAGGTCCTGTGGGACAGAAAAGAGGAGACCACCTGCACGACGCGATGGGGCGCGCCTGACGTGGCCAGTTTATAAATCAGGCCCTCGTGCCATACACGGTCGAAGGCCTTCTCCATGTCAAGGAATACTGCGACTGCGTACTCGTTTTTATTGTGGGCAGCTGTAAGGTGGTGCAGTACCCTTGACAGCTGGAGCGTCGTGCTATGTTCCGCCCGAAAACCAAACTGTTCCGGACGCGGCGAAATATGCGGCTGGAGGTGTCGCAGCAGGAGTGCCTCGAACACCTTGGAGACCGTCGGCAGCAGAGTGATCGGCCGATAGCTCTCCGGCTTCAGGATATCCTTCCCCGCCTTAGGCAGCATTATGACGCGCCCCTCCTTCCACGAGGCCGGAAAGGCCCCCGTGCGCAGCACCGCCGTGAACAGGCGCGCCAGCGCTGCTACCATACGGTAGGGCAGGCGGCACAGCACTGCGTTGGTGATGCCGTCGGCACCGGGGGCCTTCCTTGGCTTCGTCTTAAGGATGGCGCGTCTGACTGCGCCCGGCGAGAAGAAGACGGGGTCCTCATCGGGAGCTATCGGCGCTGCGAAGTAGTCTCCCAGGTGTTTCTCGACTGCTGCGACATGGTCGGTGTCGCCGGTCGGGTTGGGGCGGAACTGACGCTCCAGGTGTTCGGTGAAGATCTCCGCCCGGTCCTCCGCTACGTATTTAAGCGCCCCGTCGCTGTTTAGCAGCGGGCGCACCGGAGCTGGGGTATTCGTCAGCTGGCGGCACAACTTGTGCAGAGACGGCCAGCTGTCAGCGGCTGCATCTATTCGTTCGTCCCAGCCCGCGGTGGTGTGCGCCTGTAACTCGGCCTTTACCTTTTCCGCGAGACGGTTAAGTTGCGTCTTCATCGTTGGGCATCTTGTTTGTTGCCACTGCTTGCGTAGGCGCCTCTTCTCGGCGATCATTGAGTAGATACGCGCCGGCAGGGGCGGCAATAGCACTCTCCCCTTCGGCTGCGTGCTCTGTGTCGCCGCTTCTAAGGCGCTTTGGACGCAAGCAGTGATGTCCTCCGCCGTCTGGTCCACGTCCGCGGATGAGGCAATAGGCCGCGTCGGCGTGGTGGTCTCCACTTTGTCTGTGAAAATTGTCCAATCAATAGATCGACGTGGCGCTAATGGCTTCAGTCGGGTCGGCATACCCGCTAGGACGACGAGCACAGGATGATGATCCGACTGTAGCTCGTCGTCCAACACTTGCTGCGTGATCTGGCAGTGTAGCCCTCGGTGGACTACGATGTCCAGCACGTCCGGCATCCGCCGTGTGGCATCTGGGTAGTGGGTCGGCGTCTCTGGGCCGGACACCGTATAGCCGAAGGCTTCCGCGTCCGCGAAGAGCCGTCTCCCCTCGGTATTCGTGATCATTGAATTCCACGCTGGGTGTTTACTATTAAAGTCACCGGCGAGGATGGTCGCGTTGCCGCTTGGAGGCTCCAGAATCACCCGTAGCTCCCTCAGCTCTATGCGAGCCTTGGGCGGTTTATAGGCTGCGTATATGTTTAGGTCCTCGCCGGCGAAGTGCAGCTGGATACCCAGCGCGTAAAATGTTTCATTCGGCGGCAAGGGGAGTTCTTGATGTACGACTCTTCGCCTCACTAGTACTACCAGACCACGGTACCTTACGTGAGCCGACCTTTCATCTTTCCTGTAGACGTGGTATCCCGGGACCCTGACCCTATCTTCGGGCCCCAGGAGCGTCTCGCTGATTAGCGCCACGTCGATATCCTGTTCCCTCAGGAGATGGCGGAGGGGGGCGACCTTTTCCCTAAGGCCGCGGGCGTTCCAGTGGATCACCCTCAGTGGCCTAGCCATGGTACAAGGTTAGTAACATGGCGAGGCCATCGAGGATGACCGTCTCAATGTCGTGACCCTGCCTGATGGCCTTTATCAGGTCCATCAATAGTTTGATGGCACAGGTCGTGAATTCTTTTTTCGACCTACAGTAGTCCCAGCCGTTACCACTTGACCACCCAATAATATTGTTACGAGCTTGGGGTTCGTGACAATAAAAACTGCTGATTTAATAACCAAAAAAAATGACACTTTAATCAACACACTAATAACAACTCAACACACACTAATAACAACTAAACATAGTTAAGCTATCACAATCGATTCGAGAACAAGGCCTTTCCGGAGTTAACAAAACAACATTTAATACTCCTCTAGGTATATTATTACATCCTCCCGAAAATTCTACTCCTGATCTCCTGGGAGTAAGAAGTCTACACCTTTATTTAGGGCAAGGCGTCCGACGCTGTGAGTTGCTTCCCGCTGATACATAAAGTTCTCACGAGTTTGAAATCAAAGTAAGTTATCTACAAGTGTGGTTGAAATAACTGAAAACTTAAAAAAGGTCTCCCATTACATTAAGCACATAATTTTGCTACATTGCTGCTACATTCAAAATTACTACATTTATCTCTGTAGTTTTTATGGTGTACATATTAAGGCGAAAAAAAACAAGCGCGACACGCGATACAATCGCGCGCGACATAAAGGCATCACTCGTTGCGCGACTAGCGGTGCTAGTGTCGCGCGCAATTTGATCGCGTGTCGCTCCTGTTTGAAGGAGCCTTTAAAGATTGTTTTTCTATCTAGGTATCTAAAGTGTATTTCAAATAAACTTGCGATAAATGTCATTCAACCACCCTGTACCAAAAAGTCCAAATAACTTACGATAGATATCGTTCGTCATACAAAACTGTCGCTAACATTGCATCGGTTGAGTTTCATAATACCAAACACGGAGTAGGTAAGTCAATGTTTTGATCGTGTTACCGACACTGCCATTTTTTTCGTATGGTTTGGAAATATTGGGATACATTAGTAGAAGGAGGTGAACAAACTTTATCGCAAGTTTATTTGAAATGAACTTTAGATACATTTAATATGCGCATAATTCCAAGATAACAGCAGATATAATTTTTTTGTAATTTCCTGGTTTATCCCATACTAAAAGTTGTTGTGGTGGCCGGCTCTTTTTAAGGTTTTTAATTATTTAAATTACACCTTGCTTAATGTATAGGTACAATCAATATCACAAATACATCAATCAGCCATCGCCAAAATTAGAAATACCAAATCCTTTCCGCCAAATGCGGACAAAGCCACGCTTTAACATCAGTGAAGAATAAAATCGTATAAATTATGCCACGAGCTCGGCCATTCGTAGAAATACTTTATCTATTTATCATTACCGTGACCTATAGAAATTTTGAGAAAGACTAATGTCCAAACATTCTGGAGGGCTTATTCTGGTAGATTGCGTTTCGAAATTAAATTATTATTGTATTAAAGTTATTCAATCGTGGATTTGATTGGCAAAGGAATGGACAAACTGGCTTAAATGGAAACAAAATCTCTAATGTTAAGTGGTTACACTAAAAAAAAAATAAGCAGTAAATAAAAATGAAAACCATTAATATGAACTGATTTAAAGATATGAGCCTAACGTTTCAAACAGTATTTTTACTGATCCGAAAACAGTTAAAGCTTGGGGCAAAATGTTACCGTCATGACAGTATAAACTTTGTTGTCATATGTAGCTTTTATTGTTTTAGAAACATTTCTTGTTACTGTATAAAGTCAGTACCTAAGTCTTATGTGCTATAGTAAGAAATTATTTTTTTCAGTGTAGTGGTTATTCTCCGAAGAAATGCCAAATTTAAGTGGCAGTGGGCGGGGCACTAGTCTGTGTGGTGCCGGACTTTAAGAATTGCACCACCCCTTACTTCCCGTGGGTGTCGTAAAAGGCGACTAAGCAGCGTTCTCTATTTATTCCACCATCATACCATACTGCGATCGCCAACCCGCCTGCCAAGCGTGGCGATTATGGCAAACTCCTCCCAAAATTGGGGGAGGCCTATTTCCAGCAGTGGACGTCTATCGGCTGAAACGACGGGCGGAGCACATTGCTCGCAGAACAGATGGCCAATGGGGCCGAAAGGTTCTGGAGTGGCGACCGCGTATCGGAAGACGTAGCGTTGGAAGGCCTCCCACAAGCTGGTCCGACGACCTTGTGAAGATGGAGGTGTGGATGCGAGAAGCACAGAATTGGTCGAAGTGGAGGTGCTTGGGGGAGGCCTATGTCCAGCAGTAGACAGTGGAAATGATGACGATGATGAGTGGTTATGGTTGTGTTCTGTAATTCGTAGATCTTTGACTGTCGTTACAGGTAACCAGAAGTGCAAAAAGTCTAACAACCAGTTTTACCAAAAGTTTTACATACATATCGTGTTACCCAATAACTGGATTGTGGTGGTCTGATAGGCAGTAAAATAGCTACTGGTATTTAACTGCAGTTAGACTGGAAGCCGACCCCAACACAGTTGGGGAAAAGGCAGGCAGATTGATTCGTTTTGGTTCTATAACGTTTTACTGCTCATCATCATCTGTCTAGCCTATTCCCAACTATGTTGGGGTCGGCTTCCAGTCTAACTGGATGCATCTGAATACCAGTATTTTACATGGAGCGACTGCCTATCAGACCTCCACAACCCAGTTACTGGGTAATACGATACCCCTTGGTAAGACTGGTTGTCAGACTTTCGGGCTTCTGACTACCCGTAACGACTGTCAAATATCTACGAATGACAGCAGGGACCAACGGCTTAACAGGCCCCTCGTAACGTTCGTCGTATAACGTTTTACTATTAAGTATAATAATAAATTAGGATCTTAATCAGTACTAATCCAAATTCCAAAGGACATTAATTTCTACTGATACAGTATTGATTACAGATGAGTGGTAATTACAAGATAACACAAATAGCTAATACTAAAATTACTAAAACATCTTTATGTGAATATGAATTCTTCAGAATACATAAAGATTGAGATTTCCTACAATAAAATCATAAATCAATGACACATCAAAGAACTGCCATAGATTTCAATCAAAAAGGAATCGAATAAGGACCGAATTAGATTATAAAAATCGATATATCCAGAATACACCGGTAGGTACGAACCGCCTGGAACCGGTTCAGTAAAGTTTCGATTACCTACTCTAATATCGAGACTTTTGTTATCGAATCGGTTGTTATTTCATTGTACTGTTTCATCGTAATGGCTTATAGGACATATGTCTTATATTTTATTGGTAAGGTCTTCGGGATCCTTGAACTCGGAAATAGTAGCTACCTACCTACTTGATCCGGTTCGTTTCGAACGGAAACCGTAAATAATAAATTGTTGAAATGACGGTTGTTATTTTTTTTCGTATTAAATGTAATTTTGGTTTCCTTTTCTGCAATTTTAGTGAAACGAGGAAACGCTCTAGTTCTGTTATTTAATAGGGCCAGGCAGAATGAAAGGAAAGACTAACCAAAAAATAATAAGATCATTTTTTAACCCCCCGACATAAACAGAGGGGTGTTATAAGTTTGACGAGTGTATCTGTGTCTATGTCTGTGCCATCGTAGCTCGCAAACGGCTGAACCAACGTTGAATATCTATTTTTTGGTTTGAAATGTAAAAATCGAAAGTGTTCTTAGCTATGATTCAAGAAAATTGGTTCAGCCTTGTGGAGATTATTACCTCCTTTTTAGTTGATGAATTGATGTGACGATCTTTCACAGGTCTGATTGAGTCGAAATTTGGCATTTCGTTAATATTTCCTAGAACTTATATTAAACTTAAGGGGCCAATATATATTATTATTTTAGTTTTTAGAAGTTTTTGTTAGAGTCGTAGGTTTTTAAAATTTTTAATTTAATTTTTATTATACAGGGTGTTTGGTGCATCGTTTGCCAAATGAAATTGGCCGAAAGGAGAGGTCATTTGCTATCTCTTAAGGCCCAGTAATTCATTCCTCGTTACACCTTTTTTTTTATAATGACTTTTTAATTTTTATTTAGAAAAATACAAGAACTCTGCATTTAAGCTTAAATTTAAAAAAAAATTAGGAGTACAGCCTTCAAATTTCATTATAATTCTTATATTTACTCTTGTATGGTTCTATGAAATTTGAAATTACTTGCTAATAACATCTAGTTCATTTTAATAACTCACAAAGTTTTTGAAAAAAAGGAAAAATACACTTAACACTCAACTTTAAAATGCTGCAAAAAAAAAAACTAAAAGCGATCGGGATCTTAGAATTCTTTTTAAAAGTTCTCTTGTTTGTCCCCTTTCCAACGGTGTGCAATATACCCAAAAAAACTTTTAATAACTTCAGTAATTCGCTAAATGTGTAATCGAGACACATCAGGCTGATATTCGATATTACGGTAAGAACACTAGTTTTTACATAAATAACATTATTTAAGTAGGTGGATAGTGTTAACTAACTCTTACGCAGTCTCTTATCTCTTTCTAGGGTTCTAACTTTCCTCGAACTTGAAATAAAAAATAAACTTTTATTTAATACGTACCTAATTATAAATTTAGTTGTCCTCCACTATTGCGTACACACGCGCCACTTCTACGTCTTATCTCGACTGCAGTGGTGTGTAAACGAATTTCTGCTTTGATAGTGACTTACAAACGTACGCGGTAACATGGAATGCAAACCCTTTTTAACTCTACTGCGTACCTCACCAATGTTCTAGGTAACGGCTTTGACGTCACTTTACCAGATGTCATGTTATCACTCACGGATTGCACTTTTTACAAATATTAAATAAAAATACCCATTGGGAATTGCATATGCAATTTTATTACACTCGCACGTGGATGATCCGAACTTTTTAAAAAGAATTTGTACAAACAGACTTACGTACTTAATTATTAGGTCAGCTACCAATTTTCAGTGAAGACCTGTCTTTTGTTTTTCATCAAGACGGTTGTCCCGCTCACTGGAGATTAATCGTCAAGGAGTACTTGGATGTTGCATTCCCAGACTCATGGATTGGGAGGGATGGCCTTATTCCTTGGCCTCCACGTTCCCCAGACCTGACTCCGTTAGATTTTTACTTCTGGGGACGGCCCAAAGAACTTGTTTACCTACGCCACGGAAGTTGAGACTAGGGATGATTTAGTCCAACGCATTGAGGCGGCTTTCGTCACTATCAAAGCAGAAATACGTTTACGCACCACTACAGTCGAGATAAGGCGAAGATGTAGCGCGTGTGTACGCAATAGTGGAGGACAATTTGAACAAAATTTATAATTAGGTATTTATTAAATAAAAGTTTATTTTTTATTTCAAGTTCGGGGAAAGTTAGAACCCTAGAAAGAGATAAGTACTGCGTAAGAGTGAGATAACACTATCCACCTACTTAAAGAATGTTATTTAAGTGAAAACTGTGTTCTTACCGTAACATCGAATATCAGCCTGATGTGAGTCGATTACACATTTAGCGAATTATTGAAGTTATTAAAAGTTATTTTTGGTATATTGCACACCGTTGGAAAGGGGACAAACTAGAGAACTTTTTAAAATAATTCGAAGATCCCGATCGCTTTTGGTTTTTTTTATTACAGCAATTTAAAGTTGAGTGTTAAGTGTATTTTTCCTTTTTTCAAAAACTTTGTGAGTTATTAAAAAGGAACTAGATGTTATTAGCAAGTAATTTTGAATTTCATAGAACCATAAAAGGGTAAACATAAGAATTAAAATTAAATTTGAAGGCTATACTCATAACTTTTTTAAAATTTAAGCTTAAATGCAGAGTTATTGTATTTTTCTAAATAAAAATTAAAAAGTCCTAGTAAAAAAAGGGTGTAACAAGGAATGAGTTTGTAGATTATAGTAGGTGGTAATTGGCGAAGTGAAAACGAGACGGCAGCTTAGACAACTTATATTTTGAAAAGACACGGAAAAATTACAAAGCTAGGTGAGACGTATGTAGGTACATCAAGCGCACCCGCTTGCAGTGCTCGCACGGACTGAACTGCCGGCGTGTTGGGTGGGGTCCAGCGACCAATACATCCATACTTAGTTATACTTATAATTATCTTATGACTATTAACTATGAATCTACAAATATGAGCGCGTCGCTAACATTCCCCCCCCCAGTGCTGGCTCAGCACTCCTCAACAAGTGAAATACGCGCGACGCGGGCTGCAGGTCGCTTCCAGACACCAGTCTTAGTCTTCACTTCGACCAGTCTGATTCGTCCATCTTTTCCTGGGCATATCTTCTGAATAAGACCCTTTGGCCAGGTACTACGGGGACTGTTAGGATCAGCCACTAGCACTACGTCACCTACCTGCAAAGGTTTCACCTCCTCGTTCCATTTTCTTCGAGGCCGTAAGTCAGGGAGAACCTCTTTCACCCATCTTCGCCAAAACATATCCGCTAACGCTTGTGACTTTCTCCATTGTTTGCGTAGACACATGTCGGAGTCATCGAAAGTCCCAATGATAGGTGTGCTGGATGAGCTACCTAAAAGAAAATGGTTAGGAGTTAAAGATTCTAAGCTTTCAGGGTCCACGGAGACGTGTGTCAGCGGACGACTATTTACTATATTTTCCACTTCTGCCATAAGGGTTAGCAGCACTTCTTCGCGGGGAGCGCGTTCGTTCATTATAACTCGAAGTGATGTTTTAACGCTTCGAATCAGCCTCTCCCAGGCCCCTCCCCAGTGAGGACTGGAGGGAGGTATAAAATGCCACTGCATGGCGTTGTTCGCTCCGACGGCCTTGAGAGCATCTATATTAAGTGCCTGCTCTGATTGCTTCAGCTCCTTATCGCTTGCTCTTAGGTTGGTGCCATTGTCAGAGTATAGATGAGAGGGCCATCCTCGCCGTGCTGCCATGCGTCGCAGCGCCATAATCAAAGAGTCTGACGTGAGTGACGAAACAAGCTCGATATGAATCGCTCGTATAGTGAGGCAGGTAAACAAAACACCATACCTCTTCTGCCTTCCTCTGCCCACAGTCACTTCCATTGGACCAAACAAGTCCAGGCCACAGAATGTAAATGGCTTTCGGTGATGTGCTACTCAAGCATGAGGTAAGTCACCCATCCTGGGCACTTGAGGCTTACATTTCCTTATGCGGCAAAGCATGCAATTCGAAACCACCCTTTTAACTGTTGGCCTTATTCTAACAATCCAATATTTCTGTTTCAGGTTATTGACGACCATTTCCTGGTTCCCGTGTGCTGCCTTAATGTGAAAGTACCGGACAAGAAGACGCGTTATGTCATGTTTTCCATCTAATATAATTGGTCTCTTCATTTCTAGGTCCACGTCTAACGCAGCATCGATGCGGCCACCGAGTCGGAGTAAACCAGTTTCGTCTAGATACGGTGTCAAGGTAAGTAACTTACTATCTCGTGATATGTGTTTTCCACTTTTGATTGCAGATATTTCGGCGGAGAACGATTCCATCTGCGCCTTCTTCAGCAACAGGATCTCAGCTCGAGCCATCGCATCGCAGTCAACTTCACCGGTAAGTCTCTTGCATCTGTCAATAAATTTCAGAATGACGGCCGTGGCTCGCAGCAAGTGAAGCCAGGAGGAAAACCGCTGCGGCTCAGGAACAGGTAAGTTACATGTAGGCTCATGCATCACAGCTACACACTCCAAACTCCCTTCATCTCTGTCGATGTCGGTGTTCACGACGTCAGCAGGCCATAAGGACTCCTCTTTGTATAAAAAATCAGGCCCTGTGAACCACTCACTGTGAAACATTGTGTGGTTAAATTCATCACGAGTACCAAGATCTGCTACATTTAATTTGGTAGGTACATATCTCCATTCGGAAATACGCATGAGTTCATCAATTTCTCCCAATCGGTTCGCTTCGAACGTCTTGTACCTACGTGTGTTATTTCTAATTCATTGTAACACGGTAGTGGAGTCACACCAAAAATATCGTCGCTCAGGCGCTAATCTATGTTCCTTCATAATGGTATCAGCCAATCGTGCAGCTAACAGTGCCGCCTGTAGCTCGGCTCGGGGCACAGTCATGGGTTTAACAGGTACAACACGACATTTACTTGCTATAAATGCAACGTTAACATTCCCACTGACTATCCATCGCCAGTACGCCACACAACACATGGCTTGAACAGATGCGTCGCATAATAAATGCAACTGTAAGCATGTATAATTATTACTTGCCGGCGTAGCACACGTAGCGGTTGTCGTAGGCGGTCTACACGTCTCGTAGCAGCATCTCGTAGCAGATAACTCCAGCGCGGGGGTCGCGGGTGCGGCGGCGGGAGGAGGTGGCCGATTTCAAAGCGAGACAAAACAAGAGTCTGCTCAGGGACACCTCACAGAACTGTACTTGCTAGACAACAATATTATGTTGCAAGTAATATTTTATACAACGTAGCAAACCGTTTTAACAACATTTACGCACTTCCGAATAGTAAATGTAAGGATGTAATACGAGACTGGCTCCTACGATTAGACTATAATAAAACTGAAGAAATTACTAAAAGTTAAACATGTTTAAAGAAAGACACCAACTTCTTTACACCTACTTTACATTACACTTACACCCTCACATCCTCACACACATTACACACCTCACTCCTTATCACACTACACACACATTCTTCACCCATCATTGTGGTAACGTACTTATTCTAAATAGTTTGTTTTCCCTGTAAATTTTGTTTTTATTTTATTAGTTTCATTTAACAATCGTTCCATTTCATCAATATTACAGATATTGTGCTTAAAACAATGAATTGTGGTTTTAACAAATAAGTGTGGAAGACGCTGACGACTGTGACACAGTTTATACTAGTATAGTCGTCAACGTAATCTCTTATAAATGTATTCATTGCCATGATTTTGTACATAGATTAAGAGAAATTTGTAATTTCAGGAGTGATAAATAAACTACTATTATTATTATTATTTGGAGTGTTTCCTCTTCTCAGCTCTTTGGCTGGTTTTTGCAACATTTACGGACCGAAGCCAAGTAAATGCAGCTTGTGGTGAATTATGTTATAGATGTGTTGTGATGAGGACCTATTTCGTTTTCATCTATTTGCATGAACTTTCTGACAATGCGACATGTATTTAAAATTGCAGCTTTTTGTAGGGTGATATACAGGGTTTCTTTTAGGTTTAGTAATTTAAGGCTATGGAGAAGGTAATTTGGGATGACGCCTGTTGTGGAGAGTACTATAGGGACTACATAAACTTTTTGTTGGCGCCATATTCTAGTTATTTCATCTTTGAGTTCTGCGTATTTACTAATTTTTTCAGATATTGTCTTCTGAATGTTGTGTGTGTTGGGAACAGCAATATCTATAAGGTAAGTTACTTTATTTATTTTATCCTGTAGGGTTATATCCGGTCTATTGTAGTGAATTGTCCTGTCGGTGAGAATGGCGCGGTCGTAGTAAAGTTTATGTGTGTCGTTTTCTAAGATTGTTTGTGGTGTGTAATTGTAGTAGGGAGTGTTTGTGTTTTGTATGAGTGTGTATTTGAGTCCTAGTTTTTGGTGAATTATAGTCGCCACCTGATTGTGCCTGTGTGTGTAGTCTGTCTGCGTGAGAGTTGTGCATGCTCCTGTTATGTGCTGAATTGTTTCTGGTTGGCTGTGACACTTGCGACATTTATCATTTGTTACTGAAGGATCTTTGATAATAAATTTTCTATAGTTTTTAGTGTTAATAATCTGGTCCTGTATCGCAATTATAAATCCTTCAGTTTCTGGGAATAAATTACCTATTTTAAGAAACTTATTTGAGGCTACTTTGTTTACATGGGATTGTTCTAGGTCATGGGGATGTCGGCCATGCAGTACCTTTTTCTTCCAATTCTCAATTTTTTGTATCTGCGGGTCATCGCTAGTAATTTGTGGAGTATCTAGCTGTTCACTTAAGTTAAGTGGGGTGTAGTTGAAATCATTTTGGACTATGGCTTTATGAATGTTACTAGTGCGGGATTTTGAGTAAAAGAATGTTTTAAGTCGAAAGACTTGTTTCTGCCAAAGGTGCTGGATGTCTATTAGGCCTCTCCCTCCGTGTTGTCTTTTGATAGTAAGTCTTTCTGTTGCAGATTTAGGGTGTAAGTTGTTATGTTTTGTAAGAGTGGTGCGTGTGATTCGTTCTAATTGTTCTGTGTCTGTTTTTGTCCATTTAATAACACCGAATGAGTATGTTAATATGGGGATGGCAAATGTATTTAAAGCCTTGATGAGATTTTTACTAGAAAGTTGTGTTTTACATATGGTGTTAAGTCTCCTTTTGTACTCTGCAGTAAGTGTTTCTTTAATCCTAACATGATCTAGTCCCTTTAGTTGTGTGTACCCTAAATATTTATACAAGTCGGTCGGTTCCATTGCTGTTATGGTGTCTGTGTTATTTACAACATAGTCACCGGGTCGTATCTTGCCACGTATGATATGAAGTGTCTTACATTTATCCAGACCAAATTGCATGTTTATATCTAGGCTAAACTCTGCTGTAACTTCTACTAGTTTCTTCATATCTTTTTCGGTTTGCGCATATAGTTTAATATCATCCATGTAAATGAGATGTGAGACTGTTGTTTGTTCTGCAGTGTGTTTGAGACAATATCCGACCTGACAGCGCTGCAGCAGATGAGACAGAGGATTTAGTGCGAGACAGAACCACAGGGGACTTAGTGAATCACCTTGATAGATACCCTTTTTGATGGATATTTGTCGCGTTGTAACATTATTGTGATTGGAATTTATTTGAAGTGTGGTTTTCCACAGTGGCATTATATTTCGTAGGAAATCTATGATTTTTGAGTTTATCCTATAAATTTCTAGTGTTTTTATTAACCAGGAATGTGGAACGCTGTCGAAAGCTTTTTTATAATCGATATAGGTACAATGAAGATTTCTATTCTTTGTAGTGGCATGTTTATGGATAGTAGAATCAACAATTAACTGCTCTTTGCATCCCATATGGCCCTGCCTGCATCCCTTCTGCTCCTCTGCCATTATGTTGTGGTGTTCAATATGTGAGTTAATTTTCGTTGTTATTGCTGATGTTAATATTTTATATATCGTGGGTAGACATGTGATTGGTCTATATTGGGAAGGTTGTGGTGAATTAATAGTTTTAGGCAACATGTATGTTATACCTGTTGCAATAAAATCTGGTATATTTTGTCGACCTAATATTATTTCTGTTAAGTTTTTAGCTATGGGTTTGTGTAATGAAGTTAACTTTTTGTACCAAAAATTGTGTATTTTATCTATCCCAGGAGATTTCCAATTATGTAATCTGCCTGTTAGTTGTGTAATATCGGCCTCTGTAATCTCTACAAATTCCATTTCCTCTATTGCCCTCCATTTTATTTCTTCTTCTGTTATCCACGTTGCTTTGTCGTTATGTTGTTCTTGTTCTTCCCAAATGCTAGACCAATATGTTTCTAATTGCTCTTTTGTAGGATGGTCAGGTGCGACTGTGTTATTGTCATCATTTGTATTGGTTTTTGGTTTGTGTAGGTTTCTATAAAACATTTTTTCATTAGTGGCAAATATGACATTATCGTTTTTGCGCTGTTGTGCTTTTTTATATCTTCTGAGCCTATGAACTTTAAGAGCTAGTTTTTGTTTTAAGGTGTCTAAGAACTCTTCAGGTTTTCTGTTGTTATTTTCGTGTCTGGTGTGCGTGACACTACTCCTAAATATAGCCTCAACTCTCCTTATTACTTTATTTGACCTGATGTTGTTAATGTATTGTGTTAGCCTACCACAATCTGCTCTTAATTTTTCTATGTCTTTTTCTAACCTCTGTTGCCATGCTGGTTTGATATTCTGTTTTGATCTTGAATTTCCTGTGTGTTGCGTGATTTTAAAGTTAAGCTCTTCAGATACGACTACCGCTGTGCAATATATAAGTGTGTGTATATCTATAAGTTGTGTGTCATCGGAAATAAATTGAGTAAGTATGTTTTCATTAAATAAGTTAACTAACCGGAAAAGACAAGGACTATATCGAAGTTTAGGTAGTTTTGGTCGAACTGCGGGGTCCATCCCAGAGTATTGTGCTAGGGTTGTTCTGAATTTGTCATGTATTTCTTGAATATATATATCTGTTGTTAGATTTTGATCAGCAAAGGTTAAGGTCTCAATATCATTTTCCAGGGTTAGGTTTGTAGATTCAGTTTGTGTGGACGTGTGTGACGTTTGCGTGTAAGCTTGCGATTGGTTGTATGATTGAGACTGTGTATAAGATTGTACTTGGGAGCATGGTTGTGGGTGTGATTGTTCAGCAATTTCGTTTGTATTTTGTGATAGTGGAATAGCGTTACCATCTGTATTATTTTCTGCTTCTTGTAATTGTAGTCGTGTTTCTTCTTTTAATTGTTCTATTATTTCTCGAGATAAAAGTTTATTTCTAACTATGGCTCTTCTCTGGTCTGAGATCCTTTGTTCTGAGACGGTTATTTCAGGATATTGTCGGGTAAAAAGTTCATGCAATTGTTGTCTGTATGTGGTCATGTCGGTCTCTAATTTAGTGATATAAAAGTAAGTTCGCATGATAAATTGGTTAACTTCTTTGCTCCATCTCATGCGAACTCTTGCTTTTCCAGCCTTGGTGGACGCGGGTAAAAAGGAACTAACCTCCCGCGCAACATTCAAGGTCGGAGTGGGTGGAATTAAATTTAAACTTCTAATTGGAGGTGATAATAGTGTGGGTGACGATGGTATAGATGGTGATGATGGTCTAGAAGGTGTGTAAGATACTGTGCTTGGACTATACGGTTCTACAGGGGTGTTTGTCATGTCCGTCAGTCTGTCACCATCGTCAATGATTTCGGCTGTAGTATCTTTGTCGGTGGGAGCCCGCCTGTTCAACTCCTCACCGCTGACGGTTCGCATGCTGAGACACCCAGCGTCAGCTCTTATTATTATTATTATTATTATCATCACAGGCTCGGCGACCGGTTTTCGTCCCGTCTTGCTCCCACCTTGTAACACAATATTTTTATTATAGCACCTAGGTATACGTATTTGCTTTATATCCTTTAATAACTCGATCCATTTGCACCATTTATTGTAGATACTATCGGGTACTACGTCATCCCAGCCTATGTTTAGGCGCAAGTATCTTGCAACATAATTTTGCCCTGAATAGTAAATGGTGCTAAGAATCCTAATACATCAAAAATGGACATAACTATTCGCAGCATAATTCTTTTAGTCGGCCTATCCTTGTTTAAAATAATATTTTCAGGTATTCGTTTCAGAGACACGTCGAAACCTAATTCATCTTCTCCAGGATACCAGATGAGTCCCAAGGTGCGCTCGCCATGGTACTCCTGTTCAAATTTGAACCTAAAGCTGGCGGCACCTAAGGTATCTTTTGGAACACTATCTAAAACAGCAATGCTATTACTTGTCCAGTTACGGATTTCGAAATCACCACTACTATGAATCTTAGTTATATTTTTAACCATTTCTATCGCCGTCGTGTCATCCGGCAGGCTATCAATGTAGTCGTCCATATAGTGCGATTTGTATATCGCATTAACAGCGGCTGGTAATGACGACTCGTAACGACGCGCATTTACATTCTTAACAAACTGAGCTACAAAAGGAGAACAGTTAGCGCCGAAAATAAGTGACGTCATAATATAAATACCAACTGGCTCGTCAGGGCTATTCCGCCAAAGGAACCTAAACGCGTGTTGATCTTCAGGGCGAACTTTGACCCTAAGGAACATGTCCTTGATGTCACCGGTTACTGCAATTGAATATTCCCTAAAGCGCAGCATTATACCAAACAGAGATGACAACAAGTCCGGCCCTGTAAGTAAATGGTCATTGAGACATTTATCACCAACTGGAGCGGCGGAATCGAACACTAGCCTAAGTGACTTTTTGTTGGGGTTATCTACCCCGAAGTGGGGTAGATACCACGTCCTAGGTGCCGGCAGTGGCTTTTCCATCTTGTGAGCGTAATCATTTTGTAATAAGTGATTTATACGCTCGCGGTATCTGTTGGCGAAACCATCGTCACGTGCCATCTTCCTTTCTATTCCCTTTAACCTTTTCAGCGCGTTAGGATAGGTGTCGGGCATGGTGCATGCCTCATCCTTCCAAGGCAGACCTGCACGCCAGCGACCGTTGACGAGCTCGACAGACTTCTCCAGCTGCGCGACGGCACGAGTATCATTAATATTTTGTCTCGGCTTACCTGACACTCCCAAGGCGTCTACAGCAAATGAGTGCCTCACCTCCTCGTGGAGCTCCCGCAGTATGCGCTCGTCCCTGTCCGCGGCGGTGGTAGCGGCCGAGCTCAGCAGCAGAGTGGCGTGCGCCTCGACAGCGCTGGCGGCGACCTGCGCGTGCCGAGCGTGCGGTCTTCGCAACATGCCGTGCATGCACCAACCTAGGGGAGTCAATGTAGCGGACGGCTCATATAATTTACCTACTATAACTTTGAGAGGCAACAATAAGTGACAGTTATCTTGACCTATTAGAATCTCAGGTTTTACATCATGTTTACATAACTTATCAGTTATTCCATACAGGTTTTTATAGTTATTACAATCGACAACAGAAAGTTGTTGCAAAGGTAAGTTTAATTTATCTACACACCGAAGTTTTATATTATGCATCTTATTGTCCATACCCGATAATATAACATTCGCGATGGTCGTTTTACATACCAGTTCATCGTCAGACCAGGCTCCGCGAATTCGCATCGTCTCTGAGCGGCCACGAAGCCCCGCACGCTTCGCTAACCCCGCACTGATAAGCGAGACGGTCGAACCGTCATCAAGGAGGGCATTTGCACTGAACACACCGTTAGCACTATGTATACGTATAGGTACGACTTTAAGTAACACTTTGTTTTCACTCACGTTTATATGCGTCACTGTTTGTGTACTATCGGCGGAGGACATCGCCGGCGACGTCGTCGGCGTTTGCACAGGCGTTGACTTCGGCTCCGGGACCTGGCTACTTCCAGCGTCATTTTTCGGCTTGTTCCCGACGTAGTGAAGTAGATTGTGATGCCCCTCGCCACAGCCATTTTTATCGCAAGGCGGTGCTGAGCATGTATCTCGTGCGTGGCGCGATAGTAGGCATTTATAACAAATCCCGTTACGTTTTACGAATTCCCATCTGGTTTTACGTAACGCCTTCTTGAATTGTTTACATACAGTTAATTTATGTTTTGAGGTACGGCAGAATTTGCAGTTATCCGTATCATCATCTGTTTGCAATAATATAGTTTGAGATCGATTGCCGGAACTATCATTGTTTTTATGATGATTGCTTTTATTTTGACTCGTAAAATAGATATTTGATGTAACTGATATCTTTACGGCCTCATCGTGCAAGAAATCAGATAAGATTACCATACGGGATTTCTGTCCTTCAGTGATGAGCGGGAAACTATAATCAGACCATTTAGATAACAGTGTTGTAGGCAGCTTGGACAATATAATTGAAACAATGCTCATACCTTGTAAGTACTCTTCGCGTCCAACTGCTCGCACTGCTTGAATAAGGTTTTGCACTTTCACTGAAAATGGCACGATTTCATTGTGATAGTTCTGTGACATTGAGGGTAATTTCTTGATATCCTGCACTATTTTGGATATTATTAAATCAGCATTGCCAAAACGTAACTCCAAAGTTGACATGATTTTGCACGGTGGACTCGCAGAAATAAGTAAAGCTGCGACAGCATCTTTAGCAGCTCCTCGGAGACACTTTCTCAACCTCCACAGGTTTTCTTGAGGAGAAAATTTACAAAGCTCGGTTGACTCTTTATAGGCTTGATTGAACTGGAGAAATTCCAGTGGGTCTCCCGAAAAGTCTGGAAGATCCTTCGGCATGCTTAATCGAGTTATAAGGTTGGTATTCGGTGCACTCGTAGAAGCCAGGTCTTTCAATGCACCAGCTAGCATCTGAATAGTCGCTTGCATACTGGTGGCCTCCGCCGTTGGTGGCGGTACAGGTACAGTGTGTGAGTGCGGCTCCATCGGCAGATGTGGCACTGAAAGTGGCGGCTTTTGAGGTGACGTAGCTAGCCCTGGTGGTGCTGCTGGTGCCGTAAAGAGGACGGCATTAGCAGGCGCGGCTGGTTCTGTCTCAGGCGGATGCAACTTGCCCAAGGGGTTGCCATGATCGGGGGCCGGTTGCATTAACTCGTGTTGACTCCGTTCCAGCCATTGCTCCACGTCGTGAGCGCGTTCTTCGTGTGGACTGTATTTTTCTTCTTCCTCTAGTTCAGCTAAGTCCGCTTCTAGCTGTCTGTCTATGAGCTCCAGTCATATCTGTGCCTTTTGCTTTGCAGCATCCAAAAGCAACTGCGCTTTTCGAGCTTTTACCGATGATGTGTCGGAATGACCTTTCGACCCTGGCAACGTGTTTTCTGTTTTGACGCTCGGCGATGCCGCAGGTGTTTTAAATACCATATTTTTGGCTGCTGCACTGGTTGAAAACTGACACTCTTCAGTATCTGCTTCTTGAGCTCCCTTTTGTTCTTCGAAAAGTTTACGTTGCGCGCGCTCGCGTCGCACCGTACTTCGCGTGCCCACCATTTTGCTTTTCACTGGTGGCGTGACAAACATTAATTTTAGTTGATCCGGTTCGATTGACCACTTTGTAGATTATAGTAGGTGGTAATTGGCGAAGTGAAAACGAGACGGCAGCTTAGACAACTTATATTTTGAAAAGACACGGAAAAATTACAAAGCTAGGTGAGACGTATGTAGGTACATCAAGCGCACCCGCTTGCAGTGCTCGCACGGACTGAACTGCCGGCGTGTTGGGTGGGGTCCAGCGACCAATACATCCATACTTAGTTATACTTATAATTATCTTATGACTATTAACTATGAATCTACAAATATGAGCGCGTCGCTAACAGAGTTACTGGGTCTTAAGAGTTAGCAAATGACCTCTCCTTTCGGCCAATTGCATTTGGCAAACGATGCACCAAACACCCTGTATATATTTGAACAGAGGAGGAATTTACACAATTATCTACACACAATCAGTAACAATATCTTTCACTTTGACAGCTCAACAACATTCATTGCGTCACTTACGTTGTTGAGCAGACAATTTTTTCGAACTTATGAAGCAATGGATTAGCAATATCCTTGAAAATGATTCAGATTGTGATACAAAGGACGTTACCCAATTAGGGTGGAGGATATACTCGTTTTGCAGCGTTTCAGAAATGTTTGCGGTAGGGTAACCCATGCTGATGGATTTCATGCCATCATCCGCAAAAAAACGGTCTCACTCCTGCGGGCCAATTGCGTAACACATTATCGATCGAAACCGGTTTCATTTTGACAATTCAACAACATTCAATGCGTTCTTTACTTGTTGAGCAGACAAATTTTTCGAACTTATGAAGCAATGGATTAGTAATTTGCTTCAATATGATTCAGATTGCGATTGATAGTGTGTTACGCAATAAGGATGCTGAACAGAATAAGTGGCAGTCACAATACAATTCAAGGCTGTGACGGCACATACTTCCTTTTTCATAATAAGGCAATTTTTGCGACGACTTGTACCTTTTTTTTTTTGCGGATGGGAAATCATCAAATGACCCCTCCTGCTCTGGGTGTCAGTGTCAGACTCTTACTGACTAAAACCCACCCGTGTTCCTTCCTTAGCCCTTTATGTTCCGGGCCAGCGGTAACCCTTTCGGACAATCCCGCTAAAACGACTTGTACCCTAGGTAGGTTCTTTTTCTTGTTGGGTTAAGACGAAATGAGAAAACCATCCAAGAAATAGTTCTTGGATGGTTTTCTCATTTCGTCTTAAGTTTACTAACTGTAACATTTTAAATGCAAACCTGTTACTAACAAATTTATGGATCTTTTAATTGTGTTTGTGCTCGGTATGGTGGGGTACCGAAGTTTAGAATTATGGAGAAATCTTATTCTGGTAAAATACATATTTCATCAGCCTAATTCGTGGTACCCATTTCAATTCCTCCTTACTTCAGGACATCTCCTTTAATATCCCACTAGTCATTAGGCACACACTTCGCCCTCGCCGACGTCCTTTATTCAAAATAACTCAAACCATAACCCTTAAGACCAGTCCATTGTACCTAGTCCTCACCCATATGAACAACATTCTGTTATATGATGAGTCCTTGGATGTCTTTGCGAGTACTGAACTTAGATTCCTGGACACTGCTATTCGATACCTGGAGTCAATTGCCACTCCCAGTACAATCTCCTTGGAGTAAATAAATTAAATGAATAGTCACTTGTTATTAATAATTCTATTCCAATTTATCCTAATTCTATCTAATTTTGTGTAATTTCATTGAGTACTATCTGTTAAGATTAATTCTGTTTTCTTCAATGTTCTATGGAACGTTGATTTAGTTTCATTTTAGCAATAAGGCTCAATTTTAAATGCAAAAAGTAATGCTAGGGTGAATGCGATTTTCATAATAATAATAGCTTTAAAAGAAAAGTTTTGGTCATTGTATTATGTTTTTTACTGAGCACTCTAATTGGGGTGTATTAGGTATTGCGTTAATAATAATTATGTTATATTGTATACATAATAAATAATTTTTCTACGGTCTAAAACCCCCACTAAATTATTAAAAATAAATTAAATAAATTCAAATCATTCCCCCCAATAAATTCAAATCATTCATTAAACGTAAGTTGTGCCAGAAAGCCTTTTATACCGTTAAAGATTATATTGAGGACAAAAAGGCTTGGGATTGAGCTGCTTCAAATTTCTGCATTTTGAATGACTTTTTTTTATATACACATTGACATTAATGATTTTTTTTATAAACAATGACATTTGCTTACTTTGTAAAGTATTATATATTTTTTTTTTTTTATCATTGTGATTTGTGAATGTGAAGACGATGTGGGTCATTTTATTAATTTTTTATGTTTTATTTTTCTCTCTGTTCTATTACTTACTTGTTTTTTTTTTCTCTCTCTCATGGTCTGGCAGTTTGAGTAATTTATGTGGCCTACCCAAATGTCCTTTCTTTGGTATTGTTCGTCGAATCGTTGAGCTCCTTAAGTCTTGAGTTGAGCTGCACGATTTCTGACAAATGCGTGCACTGACTGGACAGGTCCTCTCAATCTGTGTGGTTCTTTCCTCAAAAGACCATCTCAGACATCGATCTACATGGTCTTCATATAACCTGACCAAGATTATGTCTGGACTTTAAAAGAGACTGTGACCTCTGAGTTTGTTTCGGCCTTTCTTCTCAGAGTAGTCAGATAGGAAACGCCGACCTCATCTAGTTTAAAAAAAAACATGATTGACATGTAAAAGTGTTTGTACAAATCTACTTACAAAAATAAAATCATTTATCATTTATCATTCATTTATCATTTATCACTTAACTTAAAGAACGTTTCAAGTTCCTTCATGACACACATAATAGATATCTGAGGTCATCGGAAAACCTGAGACTAGAGATGCCGATGCATTCCACCAGTTTCTATGACAAATCTTTTACTGTTCAAGCAGTACGGTTATGGAATGACTTGCCCGTGTCGGTAAGGCGTGCTCAATCTTTGTCCACTTTTAAAATTATGATAAAAAAGTACTTCCTCTCTCCTTAATACATCATCATTATATTTTCTTCGCTCCTGTTTCATGTTTATTGTTATATGTATATTGTATATATTTACTTCGATTTATTGTATTATGTAAATGTAAATGGTACACCACAGACTACCTACAGTATTTGTCTGTCCTTCCCCTTTTCAATCCATCCAAAGGTTGTCTTTAAAAGATCGCTTTCAGCGATAAGACCGCCCATTGTGTCACCCTTTGTACAGTTTATATAATTATGTCTGTAATTAATATGGTGTACGGTACGTAATAAAGAGTATTCTATTCTATTCTAAATACCACTTATTACTTGAATCTGTCAAAACTGACGCTGTCAGAAGCACATACCTCAAGTATTATCGCGATTTCCTATAAACCTGTGAAGTTGTGCCTCAAAACATTGTGAAAGTGTGGCCAAAGTGTTTCGGATCCCGTGTTAATGTTATCTAGTGTTATGAGCAACTAAAAATCACAAAAAACTAAATCTAAAGTTCCAAGTTTTCCCCAGTGAAAAACATCTACCCACATAAATCACAATAGTTAAAAAGAAAAATAATACAAATTCTGTCTCTTTAAAATGTCACTGTCAAAGTGTCAATGTCAACTTCAAAGCAGTGTTGCCACTTAAAAAGTTAAATAACCCCAGTATCCATGGATAGCCACATAGAAAATTCTAAAAAGAATAATGCAAATGCGACTAAAACATTAAGCCAGCAAATATTCCACAAAAGCTTATTTATTAGTCGACCCAGATCAAACTCTTGTAGTGGTACGATACCTACTAGTGACGCCAGTGAGACGATAGACCTAGTAGACTCCGACAATGCCCCTGAAGAAAACTGGGTGGAAGTACCCGGACGCAAAAGACCTCGCAGCCCAGATGAACTACCAACTAGCCAAAAACAAACAAAATTAAATAGCTACTGGCTGAGTGCTCCTGTTACTACCTCCAACCGATTCTCTAGCCTTGATGTCACTAATGATCCTCCTGAAATGGCTCAAAAGCCCATCAAACCACCTCCATTGTTCATAGACAAAGTAAGCAACATTCATCCACTCTATGCCATGCTGAATGACACAGCCGCTGATCAGTATGAAATCAAGATCCTTCGTGGGGAACAAGTGAAAATCCAGCCAAAAACAACAGAAGCATATACCAAAATCTACAAGGAACTTCAAAAACGAGAAACCGAATTCTATACCTACAAACCCAAAGAAGATAGGAGTTTTCGAGTAGTCCTTAAAAATATCCACCCGTCTACTGACACCAACGAAATTAAAGGAGCTATTGAAGCATTAGACCACAAGGTTACAAATATCTGGAATATAAAGGATAGAAAAACCAAAATACCTCTTCCACTGCACTACATCGATCTCAAGCCAAATCAAAATAATAAAAACATTTATAATGTTAAACACCTTCTCCATTGCTGCGTTGTATTTGAACCACCAAGACCGAAAAGGGAGATCCCCCAATGCTCCAACTGCCAAAGATACGGACACACGCGTAGGTTCTGTCACCGTCAGCGCAGATGCGTTAAGTGCGCTGGAAATCACGCTACCCTTGACTGCGCGAGGAAAGAGCGATCAGATAATGTGCGGTGCATCCTTTGTGAAGGAAACCACCCCGCAAATTACAAAGGATGTTCTGTATATAAGGAATTGCAAAAGGTTAAATACCCCCCGCTGAGACCAAAAACCCAACACAGCAAAGACACACAAGAGAAAAATGGTGGTTCAGTCAAATATAGCCGATATGAAAGTGTAGGCAATAAATCATACGCTGAAATAACATCCGGTATACCAACCAGAGAAACCCATCCAACAACACACCTGCCTCAACCAAAACCAAACCCCTTACCTGACATTAAAGAATTTATGCAGTCACTCATGAACCAGATGATGCTAATGACTAAGATGCTGGGAGATCTCATGTCCATGCTTCCAAATTTAATGCATTAACATTATGCATCTGGAACGCAAATGGCCTGTCACACCACTCCGAGGAGTTAAAACTTTTTTTATTCCAATACAATATTGACATAATGTTAATATCTGAAACACATTTCACTTCAAGAAGCCATATAGAATTCCCTGGATATAAGCTTTATCATACCACACACCCTGATGGGAAAGCACATGGTGGATCAGCTATCATCATTAGAAGCTAATTAAAACATTATGAATCAGTACCATACTGCAAAGCACCAATTCAAGCAACAACTGTCATAGTTGAAGATTGGGTAAGCTCCATTACTGTGTCAGCTCTATACTGTCCACCGAAACACATTATCAAACAGGAAGAGTTTAGTGAGTTCTTCAATTCCCTCGGCGATCGGTTCATATCTGGCGGGGACTTCAATGCGAAGCATAGCTATTGGGGCTCAAGATTGACCCTCCCCAGGGGCCGAGAGTTACTGAAGACTGTTGAAAAACTAAAAATGGAAATTATTTCAACAGGCGAACCCACATATTGGCCCACTGACAGGAAAAAAGTACCTGACCTAATTGACTTCTGTGCTGTTAAAGGTATCTCGAAAAATTACTTTAAGTGCCAGAGCAGCTATGAGCTATCTTCGGATCATTCACCAGTCTTAGTTACCTTATTAAGTTGTTTCAAAGAAACTCCAGAAACCTGCGTCCTTCACACCAAAAAGACAGATTGGGAAACCTTCAGATCAATGGTCGATCAGGCTTTGACGCCTACAGTCAGTTTAAAAACAGAAGATGAAATAGTAGCAGCAATAGAATACTTTAATAATTCAGTCCAAACTTCTGCTTGGCAATCTACTCCTGCCAACAAATTGAATAATAACAAGAAATCTATTTCCCATATTATACAGGATAAAATATCTGGAAAACGAAGACTCAGAAAACAATGGCAACAATTTAGATGCCCCGATGATAAAAGAAAATTAAACTACGCCATTAAGAAACTTAAAAAAATTTTAGACGAGGACAGAAATAATAGTGTCCAGGCGTCCCTGAGCAACCTTGATGCTACAGCTACTACCGACTACTCACTGTGGAAAGCTACAAAAAAAATAAAGCGCCCTAAAACGGTGTCTCCCCCACTTCGGCAAGCCAACGGGTGCTGGGCTCGAAGTGACGAAGAAAAATGTACAACATTCGCCGAACACCTAAAAGGCGTATTTCAGCCGCACTCCTACGAGGGGCCCCCAGAGCACAAAGAAGAAGTTCTTAGAGAGGTTCTGCTGGATTGTGATTCAACTACAGGCCCTGACACAACGTTTACGAAGCAAGAACTAACTAGAGCTATAAATAACGTAAAACCTAAAAAAGCCCCCGGCTACGATTTGATAACTGGCATGATTCTAAAACAACTTCCAGATTCTGGCCTAACCTTCCTGCTGTCTATTTACAATGCCATGTCAAGACTTTGCTTTTTTCCTCCTCAATGGAAAACAGCTAAAATTCTAATGATTCCTAAACCAGGAAAACTTCATGAAGACCCGAAGTCATACCGGCCTATAAGTTTGCTTCCAATAGCTTCAAAAGTTTATGAATCGCTCCTTCTATTACGGTTGCTGCCTATAATCAAAGAAAAACATTTAATACCCGACCATCAATTTGGGTTCCGACAGAGACATGGCACAATAGATCAAGTCCACAGGCTAGTTAGTAAAATTCACAATACATTTGAAGATAAGGAGTATTGTGCTGCTGCATTCCTTGACATCTCTCAAGCGTTTGATAGAGTTTGGCATGAAGGTCTCCTCTATAAAATAAAATACAGCTTCCCAGGCAACATCTTCCTAATCTTGAAGTCGTACTTGAGGGATAGGTATTTCTTTGTGCAGAGTGGGGAAGCTATATCAAAACTGTGCCCTATTATTGCTGGAGTTCCTCAGGGCAGTGTCCTTGGACCTATTTTATATTTGATTCATACTGCTGACCTCCCAATATCAAACGTAGCGACTACAGGAACCTTTGCGGATGATACAGCTGTACTAGTGTCCCATACTGATCATAAAGTCGCATCAGCTATGCTGCAGACCTGTTTGGACGACATAGCCCTCTGGCTCAAAAGTGGAGGATAAAAGCCAACGAGACCAAATCGGTAAATGTCACATTCACTAAGAGAAAGGATACCTGCCCTCCAGTACAGCTAAATAGGATACAAGTGCCTCAAGCTGAACATGTCAAATACCTTGGTTTATACCTCGACAGACGTCTTACTTGGAAAAAGCACATTTTCATGAAACGGAAGCAACTTGGTCTGACATTAAGAAAGTTCTACTGGATAATTGGTCGAAAGTCACAATTACACCTGGAAAACAAAACCCTTGTTTACAAAGCTATAATCAAGCCTATATGGACCTATGGCATTCAGCTATGGGGAACAGCATCACACTCTAACATAGAGATCATACAGCGATTTCAGAACAAGCTTCTAAGAACAATCACAAATGCCCCATGGTTTGTACCAAATGAACCACTACACCATGATCTGAAAATACCGACAGTCAAAGAGGAAATAAAACGCTATATCATGTCATATAAGGAAAGAATAACTCGCCACCCAAATAACCTGGCAAACCACCTAATGAATAAGACAGGCATACGCAGGCTAAAACACAAAATCCCTCAAGATTTCATTGGCCAAACTTAGCTTGATGCTTTATAAATACTAGGATGTGTCATAGGACGCATACCGAGCAAGACATCCAACACGTCATCAAAATTACTAAATGTCCTAATACACAGTGACAGATTGTAAGAAAAAAAGAGACAAAAAAAAAAAAAAAACTTATTACTTATTGACCACGAGCCTCTAAGACGATAAGGATATAGACATGGAGCGGAGGGTGCCGTATGTGAGAGCAAAAATGATTGCCCGCAGATTCAGGCGTGCCTCTAAAGAAGTCAAGGTCAAGCGCACTATACTTAGTACTTAGGTACTGCACATCTTTTTACACTTGCAGTCTGTGGGTTCATTATACTCAAAAATCATACAGCGCCCTTCGCGTCCAATACGCATTCAGGGTACTGATGGGGTTGCCCCGATACTGCAGCGCATCAGGGATGTCCGCTGAAGCTCGTGTGAACTTCTACACGCGGAAGCGGTGCGCATACTTGGTCCGTAGGGTGCGGGGAAGCGCCAACAGCATCCTGTCTATGATAGCAAGCTTGATTGTGCGTTTGTGAACCACTGCAGCAAGGTTTCGTTAGGGCCGAGTCTTTGGTCAACTGGACCCACTCGGAACCGGACCCGCGGGTCCAGTTTGTCACCTTGCAGCAATTATGTCACAATCTGTTTGTGTTTTGTTTTTGTAAGTGTAATTACTAACATATTTTGTAAGTACAAGATATTGTGTTTTCCGAGGCACACACAGAGGGGTCTCGGTATGTCAAGATGGTCACCCATCCATGGACCGACCGCGGCAAGCGTAGCTTAAAACCTGATTGATCGATCCTGGAAGCTGTTATGGAGCGAGAATAGCATACCATAGCCTTAACAAAAGTTCCGACTGCTTGGAATTAGATCTCTTTGGATGTATGGATAGTATGGATTTATTAAAATCTCCCTCACAACTATCATTACAGCCGGTCGATTCTGTAAAAATCTCACCGTGAAAACTTAGGTGAAGTGGGTTTGGTTTTGCTAGGAATTGACACTATTGACAGCTCACTCCACGCTCACTTCACCTAAGTTTTCACGGTGAGATTTTTATAGAATAGCACCGCAGGTGTATAATGTATATCTACCAATGCGATAGCGTGGTCTTAAAATGATGAACAAACTGAAAGGTATTTACTCCCCACAACAATAAAAAATCTGACACCAAAATATGGCACTGATTCACACCGCACATTTCTGGCAAACAATGGCACTTACGAAATGATCTCATACATTGCGTGCCACCCACTGGCACGATCTGTACACTCGCCCCATAAATATTCATTGGACACTGACTGTTGTGACATAAACGTCAGAGCCTTCGCGCGGTTTTTAATTCAATTTCGACAGCATTGTTTTGATTGGTACGGTCGGGAAAAACGATGTTCTTTTATTAAAATGTTATAATAATATTATTTTTTGTATGTTAGTTAACACTTATCACACTTCACACTAATATTATAAAGGCGAAAGTTTGTGAGTGAGTTTGTGTTTGTTACTCATTCACGTGCAAACTACTGAACGGATTTGAATGAAATTTGCACAGAGATAGTTTAAGACTAGGATTACCTAACACACAGGATACTTTTTATCCCGATATACCCATGGGATGGTGAAACCGCGGGGCGCAGCTAGTAACGTAATAACTTAATATAATTAAGCATATTAAGTATTACGTCTTTTATTTTAGCCTCGCCCCCAATAGGGGGCACATATTTCACCAGTTATGTTCAAGTTTAATGTAATAACATTAAATGGTGAAATGTGGGTGTGCAGTCACGAGCATAAATATGTATACACTTGGCTTTATTCAAAGGCAATTTTCTCCTTTATTTTTTAAATGAAATTTTATGTTATTACGAACATAGTATTTTCGAACCCATAGGTTTATGTAAAGTGTCGTATTTTAACGTTACATTCGTCATTTCACGAAAAAATCGCAATTGAAAATTGCCAAGTGTTGACATATTAGTGCTCGTAACTGTACTATGTGTACACCTCTGCCTAATCATTTTGGGATTACGGGCGTGATGTTATGTTATATTTAATTTGTAGGCCAAGGGAAACAGAAGTAATAAGCAGTTAGTTGTTTAAAGACAGTAAGTTGTATAGACGCCAGCACGTCAAGCGACTACAATCTGTCTTTCTTTAATAGATTTTCAACTTTATCGTAAAATCATTAGGTTCAAAGTTGATTGGGAAAATTTGACAGTTTCGGGTCTATACATTTTGTCAGCCAGTTCCTTCGTGGCTGAGTTTTGATTTGAATTAAAGGGAATGTTGTAATTTATCTATTGAATACATGAAAGAAAATATGGTGCAGATCATAATATTGAATCAGATTAAGCCATTGTTATCGTAGAACGAACTTTAAATCGGAAAAATATAAATAATAATTATGTTATTTATCACACAAGTGCTAGTAGTACATTAAAAACTGAAAGTTTATAAAAATATTATGTGATATTAAGTTGGGCAACACCCAAAAACCGGACAAGTGCGAGTAGGACTCGCGCCTTGAGGGTTCCGTCTCAAAGCTTTGCACGGCTGCCCGCGGCTTCAATCAGGTGATACAGTCAGTTCTGGACTGAAGGGCAAACGTTGTTGTTGAAAAAATAGTGATAAGGTTACAGAAATTCATAAAACGTAATTACAGAAGATTCGGAGAAAATTGGCTGTGACAGATGGACAGACAGACACACGAGTGATCCTATAAGGGTTCAGTTTTTCATTCCTGCATACAGAACCCTAAAAGTTACACGTAAAAAGTCATACATACCTATCTACTTATTTTATTTTCCACTCCCTTTTCCTTTCTGATCTTCCATTCCAAAATTATTTTGCTGACGTTCCTAACAAGCATCATGTTTGCTCCGAATATAATTTCTTGGAACAATTGAATATGACAGAATTGAAACCAGTCGTTATCTTGTCAAACAATAACACGACACGGAAAACCGTGTTCAATTATGTTAAATGGATATGGAACTATTTGGCAAAATGAAGTTGTTGAGGTTGATTTCTGTTTTGACATTGTTTTGATGAACACTTTGGAGAGTTGACGACAGTAATACTTGATTAATGTTTCACGTTGGAGATGGCACGGTACCTAGAAGTACTTAGGGGCCTTTGCCCAGCAGTGGGACAGTACAGGCTAGTAAAAGTTAAAAATTACCTAAACACAGATTTTTAAATTGCTAGACGAAAATGACAGCAGCAATCGATTTTTTTTTGTCAACACGGCATTATTTAGTACTAACAGTGCCCCGCGGTATCAGTATCACCCGCATAAATCTCGATCCCGTGAGAATATCGGGATAAAAAGTAGCCTATGTGTTAATCAAACTCAAAATCAAAGCATTTATTTCAATTTAACCTGAAAAAAAAAATAGTCTGTCAGTTAGTCCGAAAGTTGAAGCTAGTTGCCCATTCCAAAACGTAGATCTCTTTGGAGAAGAACGGGCAAGAAACTCCATGGACACTCTTTTAAATCAAGATATTACAAAATCCTGGGTACCTACATTATTCTTGTTGCTTCTATATGTGAGAACAATGTAATAAAAAATTAAATTAAAAATTTAAAAAACCCCCGACACAAAAAATAAAATAAAATGTAAATAATTGGAAAAGGATCAAATAATATAAAAACCCCCAACTTAAAGAATCTAGGTAACGAGACTAAAACAGATAAATTCATATGGCAGTCGGGGGCCCGTTTAGCATAGAAGGTGTTCCACAGAACGGTCCCCCGACTTCCATATGAATTTATCTGTTTTAGTCTCGTTACCTAGATTCTTTAAGTTGGGGGTTTTTATATTATTTGATCCTTTTCCAATTATTTACATTTTATTTTATTTTTTGTGTCGGGGGTTTTTTAAATTTTTAATTTAATTTTTTATTTCATGCTTTTTGTAGGGACTCCTTAATTTTTGTAGGTTTTTATCCGTCAAAAAATAATTATTAATTTATACTTAGTTGAAGAATATTTTTAAAGACTAAACAGATTTTTTTGTTTTATTATATCCTTTTTCTAGTTCTTCCTTTAGTTATTCAACTTTCGTACAGGTATTTCATAGCTATTAGATATCTTAGGTATTTCAGATCTAGTTTATAAAATGGGACTGCGACACTATCTGATGTAGAAATACCTACGCTTTTTAAGTAGGATAATTCCATTCGTAATAAAAATAGTCAACTTCAGTGGTCGTAGATACCAGTCATCACTTCACTTTCCTCATCATTCAAACAAAAAAATATTTTCAAGTTTTTAGTTTTCATTTCGTTAGTTAATATTCCTCATTCCCTTTCAATATAGTGTTCATTATTCTACTTGTAAAGCCCTTGCATTTGATACCTATATTGAAGGAGTTGTGAAAAAAAATATAATTCGCCATTTTGTGGTGGCGGCCTTCTTGGATTTGAAATTTGTAATAGCGTATAGTATTCTACTAGTCAAGCCCTTTCATTTGATACCCATATTGAGGCACTTGTAAAAAAAAAATGTAATTCGCCACTTTGTGGTGGCGGCCATCTTGGATTTGAAATATATCATAATGTATAGTATTGTACTATTCAAGCCCTTTCATTTGATACCCATATTAAGGGAGTTGTGAAAAAATAATGTAATCCGCCATTTTGTGGCGGCGGCCATCTTGGACCGATTTTCATCAAACATAGCTAAGAACACTCCCGACTAATTCACCTTTCAAACAAAAAAAACAAAATCAAAATCGGTTTAGCCGTTCGGGAGCTACGATGCCACAGACAGACACACACACACACACACACACACACAGACACGTCAAACTTATAACACCCCGTCGTTTTTGCGTCGGGGGTTAAAAAAGACACAAATGAAGAAACAATTCAAAATATAAGATTAAAAATGAACATTGGCAGTTAAGGGATGACCAGTCTCAACCGACGGCACCCGTCCACGAACATGACGCGTGTATCAGCACCATCCAGCTCATAAAAAGTAGCCTATATGTTAATCCACCCTGGATTCAGTTCGTTTTGACTTTTTATATTTTTTTTTTCTTAAGGTAGCGTGATGTAACATAGCTTTCCTAAAGAATTGGGCTAGATTTGGAAAATTATTTTTGCACAAATGCAAAAATAATTTTCCTATTTTTTTTTTAATTATATTTTTTTTTTTTTTTTATATTTTTTTTTTTTTTAAATATTACTGGTAGTTCCAGAGATTACCCCTACATACAAACAAATTTGAAAATTTGTGAGTGTGCGTGTGTGTTTATATGTTGGCTAAAAAACGCCGAAACGGCCAAAACGGTTGGACCAATTTTGATAAAATTTTCTATGGAGGTAGCTGACACCCTGGATTAACATATTGGCTACTTTTTACCCCGATATTCCCACGGGATCGACATTTACGCGGGTTCTAAAAATCTCCAGCCATTTTATAACATTCCAGTAAACATAAAAATGAAATATCTACCAATGAAATATAAATTAAATGAATCGAACCGCTACTCCAGTGAGCCGGGTCTATTTCTTCATGCTCACTTCATCAACCCACTTCGTTACCTTCAAGGACACTCATTGACCTGGTAATAATGTAAATGGAACAAACAAATACATAGCTTTGGTATTTAACAAATCGGTATAGAATCGATTCCTTTATGGTACTGTTGATAAGATTTGTTTTCGTATAGATATACCTTTAACTTTTAACCTACTTATCTAGTAATCAGTAACCTACTCATTTTGAGGGTTCCGTACCCAAAGGGTAAAAACGGGATACTATTAATAAGACTCCATTGTCCGTCTGTCTGTCTGTCTGTCACCAGGCTGCATCTCATGAACCGTTATAGCTAGATCGTTGAAATTTTCACAGATGATGTATTTCTGTTGCTGCTATAACAAAAATACTAAAAATAGAATATATAAGGGGCTCCCATACAACAAACGTGTTTTTTTCGGCGTTTTTGCCTTGTGGTACGGAACCCTTCGTGTGCGAGTCCGACTCGCACTTGGCCAGTTTTTTCCTAAGCCGAACATTGTGGGAAGCATTTTATTTATTGTTTTCGCGCCAATCTCCGATGTGTAGAAAATATTTTGAAGGTCTAAAGTACTCGGTTGGTTTCGGTTCGGTGGCAAAGATGTGGGAAGATCTCAGTTAATATTATATTTAAACTTATTAGTTAGCTTCTGAAAAGTTTCAATCATCTATCGTGTTTAGTTTAAAAACTCTTCGTTTTTTTTTGTTTTTGAAGTAATTATATAATTTTGGAAAAAATATAACGCCAAATATCAAAACACAGGGACCTGATGTGGTTGATTTGCATTAAGTTAAACAAATATTTGGAAAAGTATCATTAACCAGGGAGAAGAGAGAGGAATACTTACGTTAGTATGGAATAAACGCCACAACAACAACAACGACGTGACAGCGGTTCCTCTTCAAATCAGCCGAAAGACGTCCACTGCTGGACATAGGCCTCTCGCACCTCCTCTTCGCCCGGTTCTGTGCTTCTCGCATCCAACGGGTTCCTGCGGCCTTCACAAGATCGTCGGACCACCAGATGGCCGATGGGGCCGAAAGGTTTTGGAGTGGCGACCGCGTACCGGAAAACGTAGCGTAGCGGCGCTCTTAATTAATTGTAATCAGAATATCTTTAACAATCTAAACGACCTCATAAAACTACCCATCACATCACATTAAACCTAAAAACATCAACCCAAACAAAAACTCACATAAGTAAATACCGGTAAACACCAAGTTTTATCTCGAAGAACGTACAACAAACCGAACAACCCAGTTAGCTCCAAACTTACTACCCGTTCACCCAGCCAAAGCTTATTTGATTCAATGAACGAAATAAAAGACAAAAAGGTCAACAATAAGAGTCGGGACTTGAAAACTTGCATCCGCAGTTACTTTTGAAACTAGCCGCCACTTCCTAGGACTTGCGCGAGGGTCTAGTCGCGGCTAAACTTTGTGAGCAAACAGAACGGGAGTTAACTAGGAGTTCACAAAACAACTGACGCCTTGCTCTTGGTTAGTTAACATGGCCATTTAGCTGCTACCTGAGACACTTAGCGTCTTGTGTTGTAAAGGATTAATTAGGTATGACATTGTATTAGCTGCCATTTTGAATGTCTATTTTGACATGTCTTGACAAGTACCACAGAACAGCAAAAATTCAACTTAATGCAAAGTGAAGTGCTACTAACATAGTCTTTATTTATTAACCGACTTCAAAAATGAGGAGGTTCTCAATTTGGATATTTATACAGGGTGTTATTGAATTAACGCAAAACCTCTTAAGGGGTAATTGCTGCATAGCTGTTCCCTATCCTTTGACGCGAAAAAGATGCGCCCTGGTGCGCCGGGTGTGGGCCAGCCCCAACATTATACATACTATGTTAAAAAGCAAGCAGACTGGATTGCTTGTGTGTGAATCGCTGCTGCAAACGGTCCACATCGGTGTTAAGCTTGTAGCATATGGGGTTCACGTTACCTATGTTAGGTTAGGTTTACTAACATCCCCCGGTGGGTTCCCGCATTGTCGAGGCGGGGAGGCTCAGTAGCCGTGGCTTGGACACCCACGGTGAAGCGAAGAGGAACACGAGGAGGGGCCGCTCGTCAGGGCTTTTGCCTGTAAGCCGACGACGTAGCGGCCAACAAGTAGGTTGAGGTGCAGCTTCGGCGACATCGCAACTTGGGCGGGCCGCGATGTAGAATGGGAGGCATCGCGGCTGAGGGTTGGAGGCCGCGGCGGGAGAGGACTCTCCCTACCTTCCGCGGCCTTGACGGGGTCGCCACCGTCTGATGGCGGATGCGGTGGGGCCGCAGGGGAGGAGGAGTGTCGGTATGACGTTGGCCGCTCTCCCTATCCTCTGCGGCCGAAAATTGGCAGGCGGCGGGGCCAATGATCTGACCCGTCGAAGGGGGACTAAGACACGGGGTCGTCTGGCGCCCATGTGCTGGTTTGGTCCCTGAGGTGGTCACGGCGTGCTATGTGTTCTGGTGCGCCGGTGATGGGGAATACTCCCCAGAGGAGGGTAACGGACAGCCGCGGCGGGTTCACGAATGAGTGCTAACGCGTGCCCGTGTTCCCGCCGTAAGCGGCAGAGGAGGACACCATGGAGTTTCAGTGGGTTAGAGTCCCACATAACCGCATTACCTCCCCGTGGTAGTGCAGAATGCATGAGCATTTCTCCACGTAAAAAAAAAAAGGTTTACTAACAAAGTTGTTAGGAAATATTTTTACTAACATATTTTGAGTCAATACTCAATTTCTTTATTGCTTTACCATAATGTGTACTTAGGTGATAAATATATAATTTAGATCATTATGGACCCTATAGGGCACAGCAAAAGGGTAGAGCAAGCCCTGTTTTAGGAGATATTTAATTATTATTTTTGTTATATTATTAGTTAATTATTATATTATTTATTAATAATTACCGTATTTATAATATACTTTAAACATTCATATAAATTGCGTGATTATCACTTTTTTTTATTTTATTTATGCTTATCGTTTAAATATTCATATAAGGAGTAATAACATTTGTTTATCAGTAATTTTTTAAAGTTTTTTTATAAATATACTAGCTGACCCGCCGAACGTTGTTTTGCCATATAAATTATTTCTAGCTGCCCGGCGCTACTTCCTTCGCGTGGTGTCCTACCCCTTACCCTACCCAACCCCAACCCTACTCCTACCCTCTTCCTACACTACTACTGCCCTACTCCTACCCTACTCCTACACTACTCCTACCCTACTCCTACCCTATTCCTACCCTACTTCTACCCTACTCCTAGCCTACTCCTATTCTACTCCTACCCTACTCCAAACCTACTCCTACACTACTCCTACCCTACTCCTACCCTATTCCTACCCTACTTCTACCCTACTCCTAACCTACTCCTACCCTACTCCAAACCTACTCCTACACTACTCCTACCCTGCTCCTACCCTACTCCTACCCTAATCCTATACGAAAAATAAAAATCCTATATTCGTCTCCTGGTTCTAAGCTAATTTCCCCACTAATTTTCAGCCAAATCGGTTAAACCGTTATTGAGTTATAAATAGTGTAACTAATACGACTTTCTTTTAAGTATATCACAATGTTAGTTACCATACTACTCCGAAACGGCTTGACCGATTTTTATGAAATTTTGTTTGCATATTCAGTAGGTCTGAGAATCGGCTACTATCTATTTTTCATACCCTTAAGTGATAAGGGTTGTCCACCACATTTTTTTTTTACAACATTTTTATAGGAGTAGGGTAGGAGTAGGTTAGGAGTAGGGTAGGAGTGGAATAGGAGTAGGGAAGGAGTAGGTTAGGAGTAGGGTAGGAGTGGGGTAGGAGTAGAGTAGGAGTAGGTTAGGAGTAGGGTAGGAGTTGGGTAGGAGTAGGGTAGGAGTAGGGTAGGGGTAGTGTAGGAGTAGGGTGGGAGTAGAGTAGGAGTAGGGTAGGGGTAGGGCAGGGTAAGGGGTAGGAGACCACGCGAGCGCCGGGCAACTAGAAATAATTTATATGGCAAAACAACGTTTGCCGGGTCAGCTCGTAGGTACATATAAAGATTTGACTTTTCTCTTCTTTTTTCTCTTTAGTCCATTGTTAATTGTCTCTGAAAAACTATACCCATTATGAAATTCATCACCGCCACGCATACTCGTTTGTTATCAGCCAAGTGATTAGGTAACATTAACGATTTCCACTACAATATTGATGGTATATCCCAATATCGACATAACCTTTCTAAAAATCCCATCAGCCGACAATTACGTTGAAGTTATCGAAAGCATTTTTCCGAAATATTTTCCATTATCATTAATCAGTTCACGAGTTGAAAACGAAGTTACTTCACTAATTTATCTATGTCACGAATTTCAGGAGGGACAAACAAAGTTATTGACACCGTGACTTCCGTCGCATGATTGATTACGACCAACTTTGTCGGTATTTATTTGACGTTTTGATGGGTGTTTTCATGCGAAATTACAATTTGCGTAAACTTGTTTCGAATGTTGGTCGTGGTGTCGAAACGTAACTCTCTAAGTTCGTAATTGACATGGTGTATCAATCATTATGACTTTATGGTTGTGAGTTGAAGGTTGAAGACAGGAATTTTAGAAAGTTTAATTGTGTCTGAATTTAGCTTCAACTTCTTGACCAACTGATTGACCTGATCGGCTCCTTGACAATGAAAAATGCCGGTTTAATTGAACAAACAAATGCTTTTGGTTTGAGATTGAAACCTTCTTTTTTTTTAAATAAAGAGTCTATCGTGAATCCTTTACCCTTAAAGATCACACTCTTTAGATCCCACTACCAATTCCATTAAAATTGTTGGTTTGTGATTAACAACTTAATACTAACCATCCAAAAGACACTTGCTTACTCTTGTTATCTCTACGAATAAACAAGAAACACAGCGTTCCTTCACTCCTCAGGTAATCCAAAAACATCTCCATTCAAATCCATCATGATTGTCTCCCAAACTCCAGCCTGTCCCAACCACGATGAAACACGAGCATCCGCTTCAAATCCACTTTGTTTTAAGTTAAGGATTTTTGGAAATTAAATCCTGAACACTTATCCAGATTGTAGAACTTCCTTATACAAAATTGTGGCAGGAATTTATGAACATACAAGTGTAGGGGATTTTTCCGTTGACGAGGGTTCCGGGAGATCTAATTGAACGTGGTACCTATATTTTTGAGGGTAGGATATAACTTTTGTACCAACGAATGGATGTGACATTAATAAGAGATGTTCTGCAACAATGAGGAGTACTGAGGGATGCCGCAGGGTCCGGGATGACGGTGCTAAATGATGCTTGTTATGCTGGTTTTATTTTATGAAAAATGTATGGGGATTCGTCTCTTAGAATTGAGATTTTAAATAATTTACTGGCAGAAAGATTTAAATTTCTTTTGGGAACCGTGTGGTAACTTACCAAAACACGTAATAGGACCTACCTACTACGCAGTTATTTCTGGAACATTCAAAAGCTTATAAAACAAAATAGAAAATCAATTAACAGATTCCAATTACGATGAAAGCCCTCATTACAAGCCACAAAAATGAGGTTGGTTTTTTACAAATTAATTATCCTGATAAAGTACTAATGAACGTAAAATTGAACCCTACTTCATTATGAAACTCATTATTGTGCAATAATTAGTTCGAACTTTTTAAATAATATAATCGAAGGCTTTTGAATGTTCGATTCAATCGGTATTAATAGGGTAAGTTGAGTATATGACTAAGTGATAAGAGATAGCGGGTGTGGACAAGCATTTGAATATGCTGGATGGAATTTACTGTAGAAAAATATGGTCTGCACATTATAGGAAGTGGTGGGGCCCAGTAGTGGAGACCCAGTGGTAATGGCCGCGACTTAAGAGTTGTAGGTCGTAGATTCGAACCCAGACATGCACTTTGTGTAAATTATTTCATCACCACTGCTCTCAAAACGGTAAAGGAATACATCGTGAGGAAACCGTTATCTGTTGTGACATGTGATATCTACCAAATAACAGAGCCCACTCACAGAGAGGCCCAGCAGTGGGAAAATTAGAGGCTGATTATGCTTATAGATACTACTTTAGGAAACAGCTTAAATTAACTTAGCTTTAATTTCACTAACGGCTCTTGGTACTCAGTTTTTAAATATGCGAGACATCCATGAAGTAACACTATCGATCACAATTTGCGGCTCCACAAGGTCGTCTGTCGTCTGCACATTAAAATGAAGTATACTCGTATCTTTCCCGCTTCCGCTTCTCCAATCATACATGCCACATCTAATTCCATCACGCACAGTAGCAATTTGAACGGTTTTTTTTTCGTGCGTGCTACCCAAGTAATTGTTAGTATTAATTCGCCTCCCCACACCGCACGCGATCCAAATATTGTTATAGGCACTTAAATTTATTCCCCATCACAACATCAGCTGGATTAATGGTACTTAGGGGCGGGGCAGATGCTGGGGAAGATTTAGCATTCATGGGAAAAGAAATAAAGGTTTTATGGGAACGTGGAAGAGAGAAGGGAGTTATCGTTCAGCAATGAATACTTGTATTGAATGGTTAACTTAGGAGAGGAACGATGAGAAGATGAATTTATAGCTTATATAGAAGTGGGTCTAATTTTTGTTGCGAAGATTAATGGTATTATGATCAAATTCAAATGAAATAACGTGTTTACGTAACTGGTAGATTAGGTTATATCGGGTATGGTGGGCTTATGAATATTTTATTATCATCATTTCAGTCGAAAGACGTTCACTGCTGGACATAGGCCTGCCCAAAGCACTTCGACCAGTGCTGTGCTTCTGAATCTGCGGGATGCGCAGATTCCTGCGGCCTTCACAATCTCATCCGTCCATCTTCTAGGACGCCTTACAATACTACGTTTTTTTTATTGCTGAATAGGTCTGCTCTTAAAGTCAAAGCATTTATTTCAAATAGGCACATAAAAGGCACTTTTTAACGACAAAAGGCGCTTTTGAACGTTTCGTCTTGATCTTGAGACCTCTGCTCTGTCTTCTGGTACGCGGTCGCCACTCAAGAAGCGTATATTTGCGAACGATATCCCCACGATGCCGATGTAGTGTACATGCTCCAACTTTGTAAAGTCAGTTTTAGGCTTTTCACAATTTAATTTAATTCCCCAATCTACACAGTAAAGTCACAATTACAACCTAATTCTAGAAAATACAAATACTAATTCCTGTAACAGCCAAACTAAATATAAAGCTAAACAGAATTCCAAATGAGTGTAAACGCTCAGTCGTAGCTCATAAAACATGTTTATACGCAAAAGGGTCGCTCAAGGTCAGGTTAGGTCTCTGTTTAGGTAAGGACTAAGTAGTGATGCTAAATCGGACACTAAAGTAAGATATGAACTGGAACCTTATGAGCGAATTGGCACAGCCTTTGAGTCTTGTGGCTTAAGTGAATGCATTTGTGAAATTGGAGAGGTTTTCGGGTTTTTTTGGTGAAAGGTATATATTGTTGTCTTCTAAATCTGCTATTAAGGGTTCGTAACATAAATATCTTAGCTACTACTGCTAACTAACTGCTGAGCAAAAAGGTTTCGATAAGTTTCTGCTAGATATACCTAAAGGTCTATAAAGGTTAAGGAACAGGGTGTAAAGTTCACTCACCGTCCATAGAAAGGGAGGATCCTACGACTAGACTGGTGTCGTGTCTGGCGGCCAACTGCCCAATGATTCATGTCGGGCCGTTGCGCGGTAAACTCTGCTTGCGAGATGCAGTATTTTGCATGACATCAGTATGACACATTCTCCACATGTGGCGTTGTAGATACCGCTATAGGTTCTTAAATGCCCTTGGGCTTATACTTTTCATTCTTGAGATCTTCGTCTTCCACTTCACCCTAGGACTCTTTTAAGAGAATGGTCAGTAGCGTCGTTCCAAGTGCTTTCATTAGAACAACTTATCAAGACGAACCATGTGTTAGACAAGCGAGATGATTATGACAGTAGCAGAATCTGAGATAGTTTATTGCAGCAGGCATTTAAAAGGACCAACATCTTCTCATTCATCAAGCAAAAAACGAAATAACTTATAGAAAGAAACCAGGACTATTCCACAAACGAATAATAATAAAAGAGGCACATTACACAAGGTTTGCGTGTTCTACGAAATATATTTTTTTATTTTTAGCCACTTTTATTGGGTGTACAATTATACGCACCACTTTATCTTTACATGCCACATGTCAGACTTGGATTTGTTACCCATGTAGCCATCCATCAAGGCTTGGGTTTATGTTTATCTATCTTGTGAAGTTTTATTTGTGTGTGTCTAGAATGTAGAGTTTAATTTAAGCTTAGGGGCTTACATGTCCTAAAGCGCGGTTTCTGTCGGACTGCATAGAAAAGAAAGAGACGCGCGATGACACAACGCTGGTAATTTATTGCAAAATATGAAGCAATTATTTCATTACAAAAGAATCTATTGTTTGGACTAAAAAATTAAAGCACTAGTGTTTTAGTATGTTGCTTGTAGAATAATCTGACAAAAATCAGAATGAGTGTATGTTTAATAGTATGATTTTTATTGTAAAAAGAATGTTTTCAGAGGTACCTATCTTCATGATTTTTTTCTATTGTATCAAATTAGTTGTATAATGTTTTCAAAACACTATCTACCTAGCTTATATCCTGTAGAATATCACATATTTTTCGATTAATATAATAAACAAATAAAAATAAAAGTATTTATTTACATAATCTATGCTAATATTTAAAATAATAATAATAATATGTACATTTATATAAAAAAAAAGTTATTTAAAAAAAATAAAAAAACCCGACTGCGGTAAAAAACTTAAGTTAAAAGAAACTTAAAAGCTAAAAACAAGCCCATTTTAAATTAAATAAAAGTTGGAAGCAGGCGGGACCCATTTGAATTTGAAAATACAATAAAAATGGTGTGGGTCCCGCCTGCTTCCAACTTTTATTTAATTTAAAATGGGCTTGTTTTTAGCTTTTCACTTTCTTTTAACTTAAGTTTTTTACCGCAGTCGGGTTTTTTGATTTTTTTTAAATAACTTTTTTATTTCCAGCTTTTTAGTTTACAAATTTGAAAGATTTCGCAGACGATTTAGTTCTTGGTAGGTGTTTTTTTTGCGATTTGTCACTTCGGATTGCTTTTAAGTATATATGTTGTATATATTTTTGTAATCACCTTTTAAAACCCTTTATTTTGATACCCCACTCGATAGGTTTTGAAAAAAAAAAAAATTAATATGGCGTCCAGTAGTCGCCATATTGAATTTTCACTAACGTCATGTCGTTATTGACACTCGCCGGACTAAGATGAATCGATTAACGTGTGAATCATAAAAATCGGCCCAGGCGTTTGGTCTGTATAGTGCTTCAAAGGAACATATAAACATACATACATACATAGGCTGATGAACACATTACCACTCCTTTGCGTCGCGCAGTCGGGTAATAATCATAGGGCATCAAAAAATTCTTCCGCATCGCTGTCAACAGGAACAGTGCCCAAAAGGCTAGCAGCATTCCCACGTTGAATGGCAATGCTAATTCTTTGGCCAAGAAATAAGCCAGCCCTCTGGTCACGTGAAGAGTCGACTAACCGCTTGGCGATATCTTGAAAAACCAAGTGGGCACTCGGACCCCATGGCCCTAGTGTTTCAACCCCAAACGGCTCGAACATATAACTCCCAATCAGGTTGGAATATTTTCGCCGTTTGAGGTTTTCTGCACCTGCAGCAGCCGCTCCAGCACAGCCCACCGTGCTAGGAAGATGAGATGGCGCAAGGGTGTCGACACATGTTGCATCCCACACCAAAGGTCTGCCTAACTTCCAGGGCATTATGGTCATCCCGTCTGGTCTCTTCCCATCGTCGCGTGCCAGGCCGTTGGGTTCTAAAACAGCTGGCACCCCGGCGGTGACAAGAGCACGACGGATGATGTCATTATTGCTGGCGTGCCGTGCTATCCGGCCTGCGCTTCTACTGCAAGATAGGCCATGGTGTCCGAGACAGTCGACAGCTTCACCGCACTGACAGCGATGCGGAGCCCCGCAAGGAGCGCCCAAACGCAGACAGGTAGCGAGCCGGAAGGTGGTGTCACCCAGCATAGTGCCTATGTTGGGTGACGGGAGTGCTTGAAGCCAGAGCTCCGACTCCCACTCACCCACAGCCAGCAGGCGGGCACGCTCAGCAGAATTGGTGGGATATATATTTTTCATATTTTTCTGATTTTGTTTACTGTAGTCGATCATATACTTTACTGTTTCTAAAACTTGCGTTTTTTGCGTTTAGGTCCTGAAAGCCCCTTAAGTTAGTTTGTGAAATATAGCCGCCATTTCGATTGAAATTGTTGTAGTCAAGGTCAAAACCGAGAGTTGGAAATTATTTTATATTGCGTTGCCATTTGTATTACATTACAACAATAGTGTGTTATTCAGCAGCATCCGGTTAGACTGAAAGCTGACCCCAACATGTTAGGAAAAGGCTAGATAAATTGATTGATTTTTAGTAGTGTGATATTCGGATAGAAAGATTTCCTTTCTCAGTAGCAGCTCCGAGTCTTTATTTGTGTTCGATTATACCAATAAGCTTGGGTACGTGCGGGGAGTATAACATATTAACTGGGAAAATATGGGTATACGTATATCACAACTCTGCACATATCTTCGAGGAAAGTGGACGTGATTTTATATTGTGTGATATTTAGAACAGAGTATTATGTCCGATACTCTGTGTGGTGCCGGACTTAAAGAATAGCACCACACCCCATACTTCCCGTGGGTGTCGTAAAAGGCGACTAAGGGTCGTACCGGAGAATGGGCAGCAGCGTTCTCTATGCATTCTACCACCATACCATACTGCGATCGCCAACCCGCCTGCCAATCGTGGCGATTATGGCAACCCCCCCGCCCCTCCCCCCCCCCCCCCCCAAGAATGACAAGCATAAAAAACACTTGGCCCCTAGTTCCCGGCCGCCCGCCTACCCTTGGATACGGTAGCGGCCAAGGCCACGGTGAAGCAAGGGGAGCTAAGAAGCACAGAACCGGTCGAAGTGGAGGTGCTAGGGGGAGGCCTATGTCCAGCAGTGGACGTCTTTCGGCTGAAATAATGATGATGATGATTATGTCCGAATTGATTTTGACTTAACAAACAGAAAGAAAGAAAGAATAAAGTTTATTCGGACACACAAAAATACAAATTACAAAATAAAAAAATTAAAAGTAAGTAACGTTTTAACAACACTGCTTGTTTTTTATTGAACAGTCTCAGTTAAATGGTATGGGATAGATCTGCCTTCTAAATTACGGTTTTAACTACATACCAAAAATCAACATCATCTGCCTAGCCTTTTCCAAACTATGTTGGGGTCGGCTTCCAGTCTAACTGGATGCAGCTGAATATCAGTATTTTACAAGGAGTAACTGCCAATCTGACCTACACAACCCAGTTATTGGGTAATACGGTACCCCTTGGTAAGACTGGTTATCAGACTTCCGGGCTTCTGACTACCCGTAACGACTGTCAAAGTTCCACGAATGACAGCCGGGATCAACAGCTTAACGTGCTTTCCGATGCACGGAGGGGTCTTGGTATGTAAAGATGGTCACCCATCCACAGATCAACCGCGGCAAGCGTAGCTTAACCTGATCGATCGACTGTTATCATTTAGCCACGGGCCCCTCAATTACACATCAAAAATATTATTCACAATTTTGAAACGGTATCCTATTCATGAGTTGATTCAACTAACCCAAACATATTGCCACAAAATACAGCACCGAAAGACAAAAACGCCATACACATCATCCATCGACATTTATCATCGTGAAACAACCCAACCCCGGTAGTTACAATGGTCATTCAACGTTTACCACTGTTTCATCTCCAGTTATGAATATCACGATCATTCGCATAACATTGCATTACATTGCGCGTCTGGTATGAGTAAAAGAACATGATACCCATGCAAATGCGTCAATGGACATCGAACAGAGTTTTTAATTGATTGCGATGTTGTTTTGTTTTTTTTTGTTTGGTCTAACACGGGTAGTACAATTTAGAAACGAATAAATGCAAATTGTAGGCACCGCTAACTGTTGTTGATGCATTTTGATTCGGTTTTGTATTTATACGGGTTTGCATATTTTTCCATAGAGTTACCTACTTCATACGGCTATGGTCCTTATTTTTAGATCTAAAAGGTCTAATCTTAAAAACTGCGTATTCTCACATGGAAATGGTTTTCCACAAAATTTAAGCGTCCTAAAATCTGCTGTAGAAGACCCTTCGTATAAATGTGGAGATACGCGAGCCAAAATGGCTTTTTATTTGTTTCTGTATTTACGGCATTCAACCAGTCTTATCAAGGGGTATCGTATTACCCAGTAATTGGGTTGTGGAGGTCAGATAGGCAGTCACTCCATGTAAAATAGTGGTATTCAGCTGCATCCGGTTAGACTGGAAGCCGACCCCAACATAGTTGGGAAATGGTTAGGCAGATGATGATTTACGGCCAGTCTGTGTGTGTGTATGTCAGTGTGGTGCCAGACTTAAAGAATAGCACCACCCCATACTTCCCGTGGGTGTCGTAAAAGGCGACTAAGGGCCGTACCGGAGAATGGGCAGCACCGTTCTCTATGCATTCCACCACCATACTATACTGCGATCGCCAACCCGCCTGCCAAGCGTGGCGATTATGGCAAAATCCCCCCCCTTGGGGGAGGCCTATGTCCAGCAGTGGACGTCTTTCGGCTGAAATTATGATGATGATGATTTACGGCGTTCAACCGGTTAAGAGATTGATGAAAGTGGTGACGACTGATATTTTTTCAAAAATCTTTGAAATCCACGGCAGGCAGGGTCGCGGGTTGTTCGAAAGAGATACCGTGGCCCCTGGCACAGGCAACTGAAGGAACACGGGTGGGTTTTAGTCAGTAAGAGTCTGACACTCCCTTCCGCTCCGCCCAGAGCGAGAGGGGTCATTTGATGATTTCCCACCCCAAAAAAAAAGGGATAATATTAACCTCTATTGTTACTTGAAGCTTATTGTACATAATATAGCAGTTATAGTTCTACAATTTTCATAATTTATTAGACCCATTAAAATACAATACCCAAGTACCACAACAAATTCTATCACATTCTAAACCCTATCACTGCTGTCAGTCTAAACTCAGATAGTAAGTTACATTATTAGATAACACTAATCCGCAAATATTTGCATCCCGCCGACCACAATAACCCTGCAACTGCAACACTATCTAAAATCGCCAATTCGATGTGAATGGATCTATCGGAGTGTTCCCAAAATAACATAAACGTAAAATGGCATGTTTTTCATCGAAACTATAATAATTCAAATTTTCTTTATCTTCCTATCCTTGTCCCACAACATGTTTTTTTCTTCAATTCTCCCCTTAATTATTCCCATTTTTCGCTCCTAAAATATTACTGAACACTAGTGTTCAATAATATTTTAATAATATTTTTTGTTTATGTATTTTAGGCCTCCTCTCTGGAGGGCATGAGCAGTGGTGGTCCAGTGGTATCGGCCGCGACTTACGAGTTGTAGGTCGTTGGTTCGAACCATGTCAGGCACTTTACTTTGTGTAAATTATTTCATCACAACTGCTCTCAAAAGGGTGAAGGAAAACATCGTGAGGAAACCGGCATGTCCTAGAACCAAAAATTCGAAGACAAGTGACATCTACCAACCTGCACTAGGCCCGCGTGGTGGATTGCGGCCCACTCCCTCTCACAGAGAGGAGGCTTGTGTCCCAGCAGTGGGAACATAATAGGCTGATTATTATACTCTAGTATTTATATAAGAGTCGGTGTAATGATAGCGAACCTCAAATAATTCATATTTTGGGGTCTCTAAAATAATAAATAGTCAAGTTACTGCGACATGTAACCTAACCCATATGGTCGGGTTATCCTAGCTCCAAATTAATTGAATTGAATTGCCAAACATAAGTCGCCATTGCCACTTCTGATCTGCATGCAATGTGCCCTGCCAGTGGGCAGAACAGATGGCCGATGTCGCCGAAGGGTTCTGGAGTGGCGACCGCGTACCGGAAGACGTAGCGTTGGAAGGCGTCCCACAAGGTGGTCCGACGACCTTGTGAAGGCCGCAGGAACCTGTTCGATGCGAGAAACACAGAACCGGTCGAAGTGGAGGTGCTTGGGGGAGGCCAGCAGTGGACGTCTTTCGGCTGAAATGATGATGATGATGATGACCCTAGCTCGGTTACTTACTGTGAGATAAGGTCAGTAAGTTAAAAAGAGGCTCAATTATTGAAAAAAAGTGTGCATCATTAGAAGCGCAAAAGTTTTTAAGGGTCATTTATTTTAAAAAGAGCGGCGTGGAGTGAAAGATAAAAAGTTTTTAAAGGAAATATTTCACATTTAAAATTCAATTATGTAATTTTGGGACAATTTTAATAAAAGATCGGGTTTTACATCAAAACGTTCGTGTGTATCAATGTGTAATAAGTAATTCGTCATTTTATGAACTCATGCGAGGCAGCCTTGAATTAGTAAGTGGTTCTTAAATAATATCTCGCGGAAAACTTTTATGTTTCTGGTCGAGAAGATGGCGTATGAGTGTTAACTTTATGTTCTTTACTTTGTAACTCACTCATATAAAAGATTTTGCACCAATGTTGATTTGGTTTGTGCCAGAAGAAGCGCACTTAAAACTAAATGAATTCGTTTGTTTCATGATGTATTGGCTGGGTTATTCCGGTCTGGGGTCCAAAAAAGGTCATTTTGGAGAATCATAAAAAGATAACATTATTAATCGTAATATAACGAAGACAGTCTGTGTTTTTTTTTTAACTGCACTACGTAGGTATAATCAAAGAGATTGAGATTGGATTTGGATCGGATTGATTGGTATTTTAGCACAGACAAAAAAAATTACTGAAAAAAGCTTCACCAATTGGATTTGATACAATTAAATTAACGGTTAACGGTCTCTTATGTTATCCTTTTATGATTCTGCCAAAGTGGCCTTTTTAGGCCCCCTGATCCCCCGAACCCCCTCCACCCCCCCTCCTCGATCCGCTGCTAGTTCGTTTTGTTTCTTTGATTTTTACTCTTCTTCTTTATTCGCACCCACATACACTTCATAATAGTTCATTATGCTTTGGTTCTAACAAGCTAGCCATAATCACTATCATACTAATATTATAAAGGCAGAAGTTTGTGAGTGTGTCTGTGTTTATATGTTTGTTACTTCTTCACGCTTAAACAGCTGGACCAATTTTGATAAAATTTTGTATTGAGGTAGCTGACACCCTGGATTAACATATATAGGCTTTTTTCCCACGGGATCGCGGGGCACAGCTAGTAATATTATAAATGCGAAAGTGTGTCTGTCTGTCTGTTTGTTACCGCTTCACGCTTAAACCGCTGAACCGATTCAGATGAAATTTGATGTAGAGATAGTTTGAGTCCCAAGAAAGGACATAGGATAGTTTTCATCCCGATATCCCCACGGGATCCACACTTATGCGGGTGAAACCGCGGGGCGCTGCTAGTTATTATTATATAAAGCGTATCATGAGCTACTCAACAAGATACGATTTTTTTATCTCACGAAGCGACGCGTGCTTTTCTTGTGGTAATCAAGTGTACAGACACGTGTGTACGTTAAGACGAGTAACATCAGCACACAACACACACACGCACACATGGGCACACACTTCCGACTTCGCTATTGTCTCGGACGTTACCGAGATCTCCTTTGATTAAACTTGGTAACCACAAGTAAATCGCGTGTCACTTCGTCAGATTTAAATACTATAGTCGCAAAAGCTGACTGTCCAGTCACAATAGAAAAATGGAAAAATGAAAATATGGAAATTATCTAAGTATATTTATTATCTAAACTGAAGGCCAGTGCTGCGTACGATGCACATGCACAATCACCGTTTCTGAACTCCATTTAAACTAAATAGGTACTCTTTTATTTTACTACTAGTGGCAAAATACATCTCTATTTACCCGACTGCGTCAGAAGGAGGGTTATGTTTTTCGAGTGTATGTATGTATGTATGTATGTATATTTCTTTGGCACGCTCTGTAGCCTAAACGGCTTGATCGATTTCAGCTTGAGAGGTGCCGTTAGATTCGTCTTAATTGTGAGAGTGACACTGGGTATATCAAAATTGAAAAAAAATTAAAATGGCCGATTTTTGGCACAATATGTCTTCAAAAAATTATTTTTTCTCGAAACCTATCGAGTGGGGTATCAAAATAAAGGGTTTTAAAAGGTGATTACAAAAATATATATAACTTATATGGTTAAAAGTAATTCGAAGTGACAAATTGTAAAAACAAGTACCAGAAACTAAATCGTTTGCGAAATCTTTCACATTATTTTGTAAACTAAAAAGCTGGAAATAAAAAAAGTAATTTAAAAAATAAAAAAACCCGACTGCGAAACTGAAAAGCTACAAACAAGCCCATTTTAAATTAAATAAAAGTTGGAAGCAGGCGGGACCCATACCATTTTTATCATATTTTCAAATTCAAATGGGTCCCGCCTGCTTCCAACTTTTATTTAATTTAAAATGGGCTTGTTTGTAGCTTTTCAGTTTCGCAGTCGGGTTTTTTTATTTTTAAAATTACTTTTTTTTTTTACGAAGCATTGTATCCTCAAGCGAAATCAGGCAGCCAATTGGAAAGTCCCTTTATTTCTTGTTTATTCGACAACTTCTATTTAGAAAATCCGAAGGCATTAAGTCCGCTCCGCTTGTACAGTATTTTTTTTACTTATAAATAAATAAAATTGAAAAACATTTTGCAGGATAGGTATAAACATTTTTGAAGTATTCTCTGGGCTAGAGTGCTGTGCTTCAGCCACAAAGTCCGGGTGCTTGGCCAGACTGCAAACGCGGGCGTGGGGCGGGCGCGATGCGGCGTACTCAGACATAAGAACTTAATTTGAGTGTCCATAGTGGGCACGCGGGCGCGGGGAGCGCGCGGGCAACTCACGCCATAACTCGTTCATACAAGTGGCCGCAGTGAGTGCGCGGGCGGCCCGATTGGGGACAAAGGTTCTCAAACTAGTTCCAGTTTTTTTTTTTTAGTAAAAATAAGTCTTCTTCAACATTATATTTTGACAAACACTGGACACGACAACACTCAGAACGAAGCCGTGCTCGACTGCAGACAGGCAGATCGCGCGCGTTTCCCTACTCGCGCCGCTCCCCGCCCCACGCTGCCAGTCTGGCCAAGCACTGTTCCTATCAAACACAGGTTGGGTGCATGTTTACATCGATTGCTTTTAACCAGAGGTGCGCAAAGCTGGCTTTTTATAAAATCTCTATGTAAATCTCGCGTGGGGTTTATGCTGCATTTTTGTTCTGTTTCTGTGTTGACGTCAAAGAGGGGCCCGTGGCTAAATAATAACAGCCGCACAAGTCGATCGATCAGGTTAAGCTAAGCTTGCCGCTGTTAGTCTGTGGATCTTTTCATACCGTGACCCGTGAAATATTTATTATCGAGTATTTCCCATGGCCATCTGTGGTCTTCATCATCAGTTCCACGTAACCAAATGGTGCTTATCGAGAGCAATTGCACGCGTTACTTTAAATAGGCAAATCGCTACAGGTTTGCCTATAAAATTTGAGGATTTCCCTCGATTTCCATGGGTTTCCTTGATCAGATTTCGACTTGGTGACAATGGGACCACCTCAAGAGCATACTCTTTCACAAAAAAAAAATATTTTTTAAATATTCTTGGGTCCACAATTGACGGAGAAATTCGTGAAAAAAAATACATAAAGTCGAACATATAATCTCCTCCTTTTTGGAAGTCGGTTAAAACTAAAGTCAAAACTGTACTTTGAATGTTTTTGAAAAAAGTAATTGCTACGACGTATGGGAACGATTCTGATGCCGACAATATAGTTTTAGAATGTTTGTCCGCTTGTCTGTTTGTCTGGATGTATGTTCCGGATTAGCGCAAAAATGGCAGTTTATAACCTGGCTTAACTTGAAGGGTAATTTTAATCCCGGTAGTACGATACCAATACCGATATATTACCGACATATTTTGGTTCTCTTTCTTGCCTTTATTGGCCGGCCTGATTGAAGATTCGCAAGAGCAAATGTGCTCGGAGGAAGGAAGTAATCCAGTAAGTGCTGGTAGAGATCTTGGCCATCTTCAAACTCAAACTCAAAGCGTATATGTCAATTAAACCATTTACAGGCACTTTTGGATTGTCAAGAAGTCGGTCAGTCAGAAAATATAACGGGATCTGGGATTGTTCTGATAGCCGTGGAATACCTTTCCACTCCTCAAGCACCTCAGGACATGTTGCCGCCTTGTCGCTACGTCACTATGTGCTAGCGATAGTTCCGTGGGCCCATTATTGAGCGCGAATGTCATACCCTGCCAGTTAATCTGTGTATTTTATTTAAAACATTGGTCAGGCGTGGGCCATAGTCTTCTCATAGTCCTAGATTACCAGTTCACCTTAGCCACCCAAACCCATAATCCAATATATTTGTTTCCTTGGGTTATTCCCAAAGTACTCCATTCCTTTGTTCTAAAAAGATAAGAATCTCATACATTAATTCCCAAGTTACTCCAAGGATTATCTTGCAATAGTCCTTTTTTAGGGTTCCGTACCCAAAGGGTAAAAACTACTACTAACTATTACTAAGACTTCGCTGTCTGTCCGTCTGTCCGTCTGTCCGTCTGTCTGTCTGTCTGTCACCAGGCTGTATCTCAAGAACCGCGATAGCTAGACAGTTGAAATTTTCACAGATGATGTATTTCTGTTGCCGCTATAACAACAAATACTAAAAACAAAATAAAATAAATATTTAAGGGGGGCTCCCATACAACAAACGCGATTTTTTTGCTCTTTTTTGCTCGATATCAAAAATGGCAACAGGTAGGCACTTGAAATATTCACAAAATACTCAATTGTATTTTAACTTTAATAATAAATAATAAAATTAAAATAAAATAAATATTTAAGGGGCGCTACCATACAACAAACATGTTTTTTTCGGCGTTATTGCCTTGTGGTACGGAACCCTTCGTGTGCGAGTCCGACTCGCACTTGGCCAGTTTTTTTTTTTTTTGTGTTTTGTCGCTGAGAAATGACATGACGCATCTCCGCTCGTCGGGGGACGAGACGGATTATGTGGGACTCCCTGCCAGGGTGGCAGTATACCCTCTACCACTCAGCGGTGTTCCCTCATCGCCTTGACGGGGGGTCATGGGAATCCGGCTCAGCCTTTGCGTCCACAACGCTACGGGAATGGCCGGGAACACCTGGCCGTTCACGTCCGGTACTGGTGGAAGCCTGTGCAATAAGGCAAGGGTGCCCCCGCACCCCTCGCCTGCTGGCTTCCACTTTGTCCTTGGGTGCACTTGCATAGTGCGTAAATGATTTTATTTTTGTAAATAGGTTTGTACAAACACTTTTACAAGTAAATCATGTTTTTTAAAACTAGATGAGGTCGGCGTTTCCTATCTGACTACTCTGAGAAGAAAGGCCGAAACAAACTCAGAGGTCACAATCTCTTTTAAAGTCCAGACATAATCTTGGTCAGGTTATATGAAGACCATGTAGACCGATGTCTGAGATGGTCTTTTGAGGAAAGAACCACACTGATTGAGAGGACGTATCCAGTCAGTGCACGCATTTCTCAGAAATCGAGCAGCTCAACTCAAGAATTAAGGAGCTCAACGATTCGACGAACAATACCAAAGAAAGGACATTTGGGTATAGGCCACATAAATTATTCAAACTGCCAGACCATGACAAAAAAACTAACAGAACAGTCAGAATAATAAAAAAAATATAAAATGAATAAAATGACCCACCTCGTCTTCACATTCAAAATAAATAAAATAATAATTACTTTGTAAACTATTAGTTTACAAAGTAAGCAAATGTCATTGTTTATAAAAAAATAATTAATGTCAAAGTGTATATATAAAAACTGGTTGACTGGTAGAAAATGCCTATAGCATTAAGTCCGCCTCTGTACATTTATGTGCTTGAAGTATTAAATAAATAAATAAATAAATAAAAAATGCGTACAGGGTTAACCTTAGATTGGTGTCTCATTTCATTAAAAGCGTCTAACGGGCCTCTGTGGGTTGGCTTCGGCCCCTCGTCCGCCTTCGAAAGGTCCGGAACCCGAGGGTCCCGAGATTTGTCAAAGAGATTTTTTAAATTTTACTACGCAACAGCCAATGTTTTTACATTAACAGTATTTGCCATTTAAACCCTTATTACAAAGAAGTGATAAAAAACGTCCAAAGTAATACTGCACGTTTTCCCAGCATACATACAGTTATTGAAGTACCCGCACTTGAGCGCTCAGGTACACTCGTAACATTACACTCAAAGTAATCACATTACGCGCCATACTTGTGCGATATGGGGGGAGGTGGAAAATGCGTGAAAACTCAACGGAAAAATCATGCAGACAAAACCTTATTCCACAAGATTTTTGTACTTATCACTGCCTCTTGTTGTATGATAATTGGGGGAAACCAGTGCGGAAACAGGATTTACAAGAATTACAGACAAAATATAAAGTTATTTATTTTTTTAATATAACATAACATTATGCATATATTCCTCGAAGGGTCAGGCAGAGGTCTGTGTACCTACAGCACACCCATATTTCGCTACTTATGTTTAACCCTTCGTATGCGTGAACGTGGATCCACGCGAGACGCAATGGCTTTTAGGAGAATACAGGACCTAAAGGCAAAAAACGCAAGTTTTATAATGCCTAAGACTATTATGATCGACTACAGTAAACAAAATCAGATAAAATATATGATATTCTTCAGGAAAGTTAGATAGTGTATTGAAAATATAATACACCTAATTTGGTACGATAGAAAAAATTATGAAGATACCTCTAAAAACTTTCTTTTTACAATAAAAACCATACATACAATCATTCTGATTTTTTGTCAGATTATTCTACAAGCAACATATTAAAGTACTAGTGTTTTAATTTTTTAGTCCAAACTATAGATTTTTTGTAAATAGATAAATGCTTCATATTTTGCAATAAATTACCAGCGTTGTGTCATCGCGCTTCTCTTTCTTTTCTACGCAGTCCGACAGTGACCGCGCTGTCATGTATTCGCCTTAATTGTTTCTGTAATTACGGCATCGGCATTCAACCAGGTCCCATGTAGGTGAGCCCATTGCCATCAACCGGCACAAATTCAGAGTCCGAGCTGCTACTGAGAAATTCCAGATGGAAAACCTAAAATCACTTTCCCCGACACGGGAATCTAACCCAGTACTTCACGCTCAGCAGTAGGCGGTCGACTAACAAGACAGTTAATTTTGTCCTTTGTAGTTACTAGGTTGTTTTATAATTTTGGTTGACCTCTAAAATATTCCGGACCTATTTTATTATAATTAACAAATAAATCAACACAATCTGTTGTGGTACAGACTGTCAAATTTTCCCAATCAACTTTGAACCTTATGTTTTAGCGATAAAGTTGAAAGTCTTATAAAGAAATTTGACAGTTGTAGTAGCTTGATGTGCTGGCGTCTGTACATTACCGTGACTTATGTTACGGTTTTTAATTTGTACAGCCGCACACAGCGTGCTTAGCAGACATAAAAACATTTAATATCAATTTCACAAAACCGTTTTCGTAAGCAATGAGAGGTTTTTCTTTTGAGTATTAAAAAAAAACATAGTTTCCAAGAACCCTGAAGATGGCGTTGAACTGACTACGTTACTAGGTGCCAAAGCCAAAAAAAATAATGTGACGTTCCGTTCCTTGCAGTAACTTACCAAGTTCAGCGCCATCTATCCAGCGACTAGGGAAGAGTTAAAAAAAAAAGTAAAAAGAAAATCCCTCATTAAAAAATATTAATCTCAAAAACGAAACCGAAATACGTCACGCTTGACGTGACAGTTAACCCTAAAAATTCTAACAAATTATAATATCGAGACTGTCAAATACGTTCCGCGTAAAGTCGAGCGCAACGCTTAATTTGTACAGGCGCGCTCAGCGTGTTCTGGAGTAATTACACTGATGTTAATTCAATTCTGTGGCCGCTTGTACACGCGAGGTAATTTTTACGCGGCCAAGACAACCTGAGTTTAATTGGAGGGTACTGACTTGACACTTACTGTTTGAGGGTTGGATTTACGCGCGTGACATTTATATTTTTATGAAGAGGGACATTTTGGGGTTCAGCTGGTAATAGGTCCGTGTAACGAAGGTAAACTTCACGTTAATTCAATTTGATGACTAGTTCGGGCAGGTTAGGGGATTTTCCAAGAGGCTTTGCTAAGAGACCGTTAGTACTAGAAAGCTGTGATTTTGTAAGAGTGCGTATATCAATTACGCCGACAAAGTGGTGAAATAAATTTTGGAAAATATTTTTTTTTAGGGTAATACCCCTACATGTGAAGTGGGGATGAATATTTTTTTGTCGTCTACCCCATCGTGTCGGGTATCGTTGTATAGGTCTTCTAAAATGACTTGGGGGTTGCTAAAATAATGTTTAGATTTAATGCTCCATTTACGAAATATTAAACTTTAAAGTGCAAATTTTTGTTTCGGTAGGGCGTCCCCCCCTCTAAAACCTAAACTGCTGGCTTGAAAAATCTAGAAAAATTCACGATGATAGTGCATTTCATGAACATTAATGGAAAACTATAGCGATTAAGATAACTTTATTAGTCGTTGAACTTGGGTGTTGGATAATTTTGTACCAAATACAAAATCCTTAGCATTAATCCTTTAAAGTGACTAAGATTAAGTACCTAGTTGCTTGTTGCTAACGGGTAAAAACTTGTATTGAAAAACAAAATATGTTTTTTTTTTGTTTTTTTTAATATTCAGAATAAAGAACAACAGAATCGTACTACATTGTGATAACGGGCTACTACGGAACCATACACTATGCGTGGCCCTACACGCACTTGGCCGGTTTTTTATTTTTTTCTGCTTTTTGTACGATACCTACTTTACATATTATTTTAATTCTATATGTATGAATAGAGACTCCTTACATATCTTGTGAACCCGTAAAACCTTAATTATCAAATATTTTTCGATAGATTTTTGTCATAGAATATTTTTTTAAATAGATTTGTCAAAAATGGGAAGTTATATTTCAGATTTTTATTTTAATTGACTACTTCAGTTAATACCTAACCAACTTCCAAGACATAGGTACAACGATAAAGTATGATTTTGGCTTTCATCCGATCTTGGGCAACGGTCCATCTGGCGGAAAGTGGTAACCACCTCCTGTCACTTATAAAACATAGGGTCTTGGTGTCGCTTGCCAACTCGAGACAAAGTTAAAATGTCATATATCATTGGTTACTCACAGATAATGATACCCGCATAATGGGGCCATGCTATGCTGCCTTATATTGATGACAGAAAAAATACCTTCTTCTAGTAATTGTCTGCACAACAGAAAAGCCGATTAACAAGGAGCTTTTCTACTAAGGTTTTTCGTAACTTTACCTACACCCGTGCGTAGGTAGATAATATATTATACACGAAACCTTTCAGGTAAAAAAATTGTTCTTTCTCCTTTCTATTATAATTCGACGTATAGGCAATTGTATTAATAGCCCCCAAAAACCAAAACAAACCAAACCAATACATTATCCAATTCTTCACCAAATTATACGTTAAGCTCAATATTTTTTGAATAACCAACTATTGTAAGTAACTTACACGTTTTAACGAACGGTTGCTGGTTGCGTGCTGCGCGATGTGCCGTCCGATTCAATTTGATTGGCTACAATTAGGGGCGGCCTGTAATGAAAATAAAAGAAAAATACTACAATAGGGCATTGGGTTATTTTGTTGCTTTCGTTGGTGGCTTTAGAAATATGTGGGAGCTTGAAACCTGTTGTCAGTTAGTGTGGATGTAGAATTGTCAGGTAGAATTTGTTGCTGATCGTACAGATATGGCGCCGGTAAGAAACAGTTTTTTTTGGTAATTCACAATAGCGCACGGCGCCAACACATAAGGTTCAAAATAGCGATACGTATATCTAGATGTTTGTTCAATCGAATGACCGCCAAAATAAAAGTAACTTTGCGGTTTTAATTAAATTTAAAGATAAATCAACGGCTCAGTTTCCACTGAGCAGAAAATTCAATCAACTAAAGAAAATACCTATATTTTCTTTAGTTGATTGAATTTTCTTTATTAGCATTGGGTAGGTACATAAAGTAATTATAATAGTTTACGTTCAAATTTTGAGAATTATTCAGTGAAAAATATTTTAACTACCTATTTTACGATTGTTACATTGACTGTGCGACAAAAAACTGAGCGTTTTACGGTGTCTACCTTTGTTCAACAATTTGGTATTAACTGCAGCTTTATTTCATACCATTAACCCTTAGTCTGCCGGAACGTAGATCTACGCGAGACACAATGGCTTTTTAATTGTGTCTGTAATTACAAGCGGTTAAGGGCGGTTTTTGACGTATTACCTAGTGCTACTTACTGACGTGCGGTTGTCTGCAAGTGCTATGCTCTGGTGAAAGTTCTGGTTTTATTCTTAAAGGAGATGTTCCAAAAATGTATGGAGCCTGGGCTTGCAATGTACACTAAATGTAACCGTTTTTAATGTTAATTTTCTATAATTTGACTTCGTTTTAATGTACATTAAAATTAACTCGGTCAATGAGAGCAACACAAAATAAATACGGTGGATCAGCAATATGTGAAATGTCGCTATGCCAATGACATTTAATTGATGTGTCGTAATATCTGCGAAAAAAAAACTGGCCAAGTGCGAGTCGGACTCGCACACGAAGGGTTCCGTACCACAAGGCAAAAACGCAAAAAAAAACATGTTTGTTGTATGGGAGCCCCCCTTAAATATTTATTTTATTTTAATTTTATTATTTATTATTAAAGTTAAAATACAACTGACTATTTTGTGAATATTTCAAGTGCCTATATAGCTACCTGTTGCCATTTTTGATATCGAGCAAAAAAATCGCGTTTGTTGTATGGGAGCCCCCCTTAAATATTTAATCTATTTTGTTTTTAGTATTTGTTGTTATAGCGGCAACAGAAATACATAATTTGTGAAAATTTCAACTGTCTAGCTATCGCGGTTCTTGAGATACAGCCTGGTGACAGACGGACGGACAGACAGCGAAGTCTTAGTAATAGGGTTCCGTTTTTACCCTTTGGGTACGGAACCCTAAAAACAAAACACGAATTCCGAAAATACTTGGGTTTTGACTAACATTCAAAATTCAAAACAGACAAAACAAAAACAATCACTAAAAACTCCGAAACACATCCAATAAAATTCAACACGCGCGAACACAACAATCCAAAGATTAGTCAAACTGTCAAAGAAAGACGTCACGTCACAAAACTTAAAACTGTCCAAGTCGTCAAACGTCATGTTAAAGACAACTGTCATGGCTACCATAAAAATAGGGTTATCTTATCAAAAAACTTCCCAAATAATCATTTGTTTATATTTTTATGAAAATCCCCAATTTTTTCCTGTTTATCTATGGGCTGATTTTTCCATCGCCAGATAACTTTTATTCGAGGAATAAAATTGACGTTTGACAGTTTTTGTATGAAATATCTGTCAAAATTTCAAAATTATTCCTCGAATAAAGTTATCAGATGATTGAAAAATCAGGCCTATGTAGTGTACATGGTGGTAGCCCAAAATCAAACATCTGCTTGAACCTTTTGACCGCCACACGTCAAAAAATGAAAAACGTGCCCTCGGCGTCAAAGTCTGTCTTGTAGTCGAACCGTGGCGTGCTGGACACATTTTGGTTTGTCATCTATACATGACTGTGGCGGTCAAAAGTTTAATGTTTTATTTGGAGGACAAGGATGGTAATCGTCGTTTCAGCCGATAGACGTCCACTGCTGGACATAGGCCTCCCCCAATTTTGGGAGGGTTTGCCATAATCGCCACGCTTGGCAGGCGGGTTGGCGATCGCAGTATGGTATGGTGGTGGAATACATAGAGAACGCTGCTGGCCATTCTCCGGTACGACCCTTAGTCGCCTTTTACGACTCCCACGGGAAGTAAGGGGTGGTGGTATTCTTTAAGTCCGGCACCACACAGCTGCAGCAGGATGGTAATATTTAAGTTTAATTTACCCGGTGCCCAAAAGTCTGACAACCAGTTTTACCAAGGGATACCGTGTTACCCACTAACTGAATTGTGGAGGTCAGCAGATAGGCTGTCGCTCCATGTAAAATACTGGTATTCAGCTGCATTCGGTTAGACCTGCAGCCGACCTGCATAGTTGGGAAAATGCTGGGTAGATTGATTGATTGATTCGGTGCTCAATTAAATGGCGACTATTATTCAGCAACGGTCGTACAGACTTTCAAATTAATTAAATTTTAATAGCCTCTGGTAAATTTAATAACTAATCCAGAAATTCTGATATGCACATATAAATAAAACCATTTATTAAATTTTAATTTGACTGATATCAAAAAATTGTTTAACGAAATCTCCAAGCGGCTGGTTGACACTTCCCGTAACCCAGGGCTGTGTTTCACTTTTTTTTTTTTTGAGGGTGGATAGTTATCAAATGACCGCTCTGGGTGGAGCGAAAGGGAGACTTACTGAGTAAAATCCATCCGTGTTCCTTCCTTAGCCCTTTATATTCCAGGCCAGCAGTAATCCTTTCGGACAATCCCGCTGGCCCGGCAGGCTTCGGCCCTGACGGGCCCCTTCTTTGTTGCTGACATCTCTTTGAGTCGCGCGTGGAACACGTACGCGCCGTCCGGCACGGACGTGGTCCTAATCGGACGGTGAGCTACCCATTACTCTCCGTCCGCAGCCCCGCGCCTACGGTGGCTGGGAGTCGTCACGCGGCTCCCGACGCCCGGAGCGTCTCCCGCGGCGACTGGGACGTGAGGCTCTGTCCCTCAGCCATCCTGCCACCTCCTTCGCTAGCATGACTGCTTCGCAGAAGGTGGTGACTGCCTCCCACTCCCTCTCGCTCCGGACCATGGCTTATACCAGGGCCGGACGCGAGAGGTCGCCGCCGCTGCCAATCGCCTCTACGAGGACATGGCGGTGCTCTGCCCAAGCGGGGCAGATCTCCACCGTATGCTCCACCGTGTCCTCTGGGCAATCCTCACAATGGTGATGCCTTGGTTTCACCTTGGCCAGAGGCTAAGCATTGCCATACAACGTGGTAATGCCGCCAGCCTCTTAGGTACATTACCAGGCGACAGCGATGCGGAGGAAGTTTTCGATGCAATATTTTAGTTAGTCATAGTTTTAGTTAGGTTAGGTTGTTACATTTTTATTTTAACAGTTTGTTAAATTAACATTAACATTTAGTATAAGAAGTTTATCCACTGTATGTATTTTTATCTTTTCAAAAATAATCTTAAAACATAACATAGGCGATGTAACACTTCCCAACCTAGAGTGCAACAGCTGGCGCTATACAAATCGGTTCACTATGCAGCTCGTAAAGGAAGCATCCTGTATACCCATTGTAGTTCATCGTTATGACCTTAGGAACGTATTGCTACAAGGCAGGTCTGCACTGAAGAATATCTACGTCGCGTCGTGCTGGTATGTTGCTGTTAAGATTTCTTTTTAGGGTTCCGTACCAAAATGTTGAAAAGGAACCCTTATGGTGAGACTCAGTCTGTCTGTTCGTCTGTCGCAGCTGGATATCTCAAGAACAACTGATGTTATCAATTTGAAATTTAGAAGTTTTAGATGACGTTTAAAATTTAGAAGTTTAAGAAAGTTTTTTTTTTATGCAACAGGAACTGAGAGGTGGTCTTTAAAATTCAAAGTGGTGCTACTAGGGCATGTCGGGTATCAAATAAAAGAGCGCTGTTTGCATATTCACAAACATTTTTTCTTTTTTTTGGGCCGCATAGTTTTCGACTTTTGATGAAAAACGTAAAAAATACCAGGGGTTATCTCCGAAGTTTGCATAATAGATATTTAAGTTAAACAGTTACTCAATACGATTTGTTTCCGTAGCTAACGTAACTGGAATTCATTACGATTCGGATTTGGCATTTCGGATTTGTTAATCAGCCATATTGTTATTTTGTGTCATCAATTATTTAGCACCCGATACTTTCTTTTCCCCTAATTTCATTGAATTTTGTGATTTTCTAGATTGAGAAGTGTACCATAAACCCTGTACAGATCTACTCAATTACTTATAGGTAACAAGCTGTGCCTGCGACTTTGTTTGCGAGTATGTCGGAAAACAAAAATTCATGTGTTTTTTTTTTTTGAGCGGGACCTACCTCCTTATAACATCAGCTATCTGCCAGTGATAGTCCTGCCAAAATCGGTCCAGCCCATAGAAATTTAAAAAAATATATCTATGGTCCAGCCGGTTCGGAGATTAGCCGAAACAAACAGACAGACAAACATTTTAAAAATTGTTTTTTTTATTGTAAGTAAGTACTACTCTATATACCTTCATATAAATTTAGTAAAAAGATAAAATACTGGTTGTGGAGGTCAGATAGGCAGTCGCTCTATGTAATATTCAGCTGCATCCGGTTAGACTGGAAGCCGACCCCAACATAGTTGGGAAAAGGATGGCACATGATGAAATTTACCTGGTAAAAAGCTGTTATTTTGACTCTTCTCTCTGTCAGTCAGAACTTTTTCAAACTGGTCAATTCCAGATGAACATCAACATGTTAGAATACCTGCAAACCTGAGACATAGTAAAACTTAAAATACCCGCGCATTTACTCGGCATTCATGAATCTTAACAAACTCGCGTCAATAGTGGAAGCACCCAGCGTTGCTCATTAAAACTTGTCGCCAAGCTAATAATTTGCATACCTGAGTAAAGGTCCTGTTATAAGGAGGCTACCTGAAGCTACAGTAGTTTTGGCACTGAAAATACTGGTTTAAAACATGTACTAGTTTAATAACCGATTTCAAAAAAAAAAGAAGCAGGTTCTCAATTCGGTTGTATATGTTTTTTATGTTTGTCACCAGAACTCTGTTATTTATGAGCCGATTTTCAAAATACTTTTTTTATTTGAAAGGATAAGCTTTCAGTTTGGTCTCATAGAAATTTCATCAAAACCGGTTCAGTAGTTTGGGTTTTAAACCAAAATTACTAGTAATAAAAATTCAAGTAAACTGAATTATTTTGCGTCGTTTGCTTTCCTATGCCTTTTCAGTTATGGCTTAGTGAAATTGTCATGGGATGAATTGTGGCTAAAAGTGCCAATCTTTAAGTAATTAACTGACTTTAAAAAGGAGGAGGTTCTCAATTCGACTGTATTTTTTTGTATGTATGTTACGCGATATCTCCGGCAATTTGTAAATCGATTTCACAAATTATTAGATAGGGTAGGTATGCCTCAGGCGTGGTTCCATACAAATTTTATTAAATTTGCTTGGGAAGTTTTGAGTTACCTTCAATAATACGTATTTTTGCCACTTAGATTATATTAATGATATTATAATATCTTCCTGTCACTGATACAAGGGCTGCTATTATGTATCCGGAACTGGCCAGTTACAGAACAATATTAAAAAACTGGCCAAGTGCGAGTCGGACTCGCACACGAAGGGTTCCGTACCACAAGGCAGAAAAAAACATGTTTGTGGTATGAGAGCCCCCCTTAAATACTTATTTTATTTTAATTTTATTAGTAAAGTTAAATGCAACTGAGTATTTTGTGAATATTTCAAGTGCCTACCTGTTGCCATTTTTGATATCGAGCAAAAAAAGGGCAAAAAAATCGCGTTTCTTGTATGGGAGCCCCCCTTAAATATTTATTTTATTTTGTTTTTAGTATTTGTTGTTATAGCGGCAACAGAAATACATACTTTGTGAAAATTTCAACAGTGTAGCTATCGCGGTTCTTGAGATACAGCCTGGTGACAGACAGACGGACAGACGGACAGACAGCGAAGTCTTAGTAATAGGGTTCCGTTTTTACCCTTTGGGTACGGAACCCTAAAAAGTAATTATAACATTTAAAAACTGGCCAAGTGCGAGTCGGCCTCGCACACGAAGGGTTCCGTACCACAAGGCAAAAACGACGAAAAAACATGTTTGTTGTATGGGAGCCCCCCTTAAATATTTATTTTATTTTAGTGTTATTATTTATTATTAAAGTAAAAATACAACTGAGTATTTTGTGAATATTTCAAGTGCCTACCTGTTGGCAATTTTGATATCGAGCAAAAAAAGGCAAAAAATTCGCGTTTGTTGTATGGAAGCCCCCTTAAATATTTATTTTGTTTTGTTTTTAGTATTTGTTGTTATAGTGGCAACAGAAATACATAACTTGTGAAAATTTCAACTGTCTAGCTATCGCGGTTCTTGAGATACAGCCTGGTGACAGACAGACGGACAGACAGCGAAGTCTTAGTAATAGGGTTCCGTTTTTACCCTTTAGGTACGGAACCCTATAAATGGAACTCTTTCGCTAAAGAACACGATTTGTTTCATGTAGCTGTCATTTGTTTTTCTTTTGTGGCGTAATTTTGAAAATTGCGTGTCTTTATCACCATGAATTTAACTCGTGAAATTTTTCGTGCTATGATTTATTACGATTTTCGGCGTGGGCTAACTCAAAAACAGTGCATTTATCAACTCACTTCGACCTTTGGGGACGAAGCACCATCGAAAACTACTGTGTATCACTAGTTTAGTGAGATTAATCGTGCGTGGGCGGTCTGTGCTCACGGACGAATTTAAAGAAGGTCGCCCTAAATCGGTTGTTGTACCTCAAAATATTGATGCTGTACTCAACTAATAATGCAAGATCGTCATGTTACATATCGCGAGATAGAGGCGTCTCTGGGCATAAGTATGACGAGTATGTATAAAATTTTACACGAACATTTAGCTGTAAAAAAAATTTGTTCACGTTGGATTCCGCACAACTTGAGAATTGACCAAAAACGGGCTCGTGTAGAAATAATACACAAGTACAATCAGGGTACGTCAAAAGCTGTCTGTAATATCATCACAAGTGATGAATCTCGGATATATGCGTATGATCCAGAAACTAAACAACAATCAACTGTTTGGGTGATCCAAGATGAGCCGAACCCAACAAAAGTCATTCGTTCAAAAAGCATTTTGAGGCAAATGTTGGCTTGCTTTTTTGGTATAAATGGACATGTGGCTACAGTACCACTAGAGGATCGTAAAACGGTTAATTCTGAATGGTATACGAGCATTTGTTTGCCAGAAGAATCCTTCTTCATCATAACAATGTTAGCTGCCACACATCGGCCTAAACAACTCGGTATTAGGAAGGCCAAAAGATCGAATTAATTGGTTATCCGCCGTACAGCCCCGACTTGGCCCCCAACGACTTCCATTTATTCACAACTGTGAAGAATAAATTACGTGGTAAACGTTTTTCGAGCCGTGAAGAGGCCGTTGGTGCATTCAAAATGTACGTTTTGGAGATACCTCAATCCGAATGGAAAAATTGCTACAAAATTTGGTTTCAACGTATGCAAAAGTGCATCGATCATCATGGCGAATATTTTGAAAAGCAATAAAACCATACTAAATGCTATATGTGTGTTTCACTTTATTATAGCAGCCCTCGTACTGACATAGCAAGTAGTGTTATACGAATTTGTGTGGGGTAAGTACAAATTAATTTTTGGCAGTCGGTTGTTTTTTTGTTTGTAAAAAGTTTTTTTGGCAATTGCAGCTATGTAAGAACCTACTTAGTATTTAAAACTTCTTCTGTTAAAATCTTAGAGATATTGATTAAATGTACTACAGTTTGGCTGACGTGAGAATGTGTTTTTGACACCTGTCAGTTTCATACAAACGTTTGAATACGTGTTTTGCCTCACTGATATGTGTCAGGAACGCATGCTCTCGACGCGGGACGGCCGGACATCAGTGCGCGCAAGATAAGTCTGCGCACGACGTTTGACTTCAAGATTATATCCCTACTAGCACTTTTAATCACTATGGGTGTAATGATGGCAATTATTTACTTTAGAAAACACGAAACACAGCACACTCACCTGATACCTGAAATAAACGTCCAGATAGGGGCAAACGAGTCTGATATCCAGTCTTAACAAGGGGTATCGTATTACCCAGTAACTGCGTTGTGGAGGTCAGATAGGTAGTCGCTCCATGCAAAATCCTGGTATTCAGCTGCATCCGGTTAGACTGGGAGCCGACCCCAGTATTGTTGGGAAAAGGATGATGATAGCGGCAAACGATTATTTCCGATTTCGGCCGCGCGCAGACTTATTCTGCGCTTTTTAAACCTTTGACGAATAATTATTAATTTAATCGTGTTCTTAAACATAACAATTATTTGTGACAGCGAAATCAAGTTTTCCCATAACAACAAACGGTAATTACCAATACGTGTCGTCGTTTCAGCCGATAGACGTCCACTGCTGGACATAGGCTTCCCCCAATTTTGGGAGGGTTTGCCATAATCGCCACGCTTGGCAGGCGGGTTGGCGATCGCAGTATGGTATGATGGTGGAATACATAGAGAACGCTGCTGCCCATTCTCCGGTACGACCCTTAGTCGCCCTTTACGACACCCACGGGAAGTAAGGGGTGGTGCTATTCTTTAAGTCCGGCACCACACAGACCAATACGCGTAGGCAAAGTGATTTTATCTCCTCATACTAGGACTATTACTCTAATCATTATTATTAGGGTCATGATTATTATAATTAGGGTTATTACTCTGATCTCCTCTAATACAACAACAACTCAACAACTCATTAAACCACGAGAATTAGGTACTGAAAATATCATTCTGTGGACATACCCTTACCAAATACGGATAAGTTTCCTTTAAGTTATGTTCAGCTGTGGTTTTCCGTGAGTATGTTGAACGGAGCAGCGGTAAGTAAACTGAGATATGCTTGAATAAGCATACTTGTGCAACCGTGCTTATAAAGCAATTAAATGTTGACTTGAGGAGTTTAAGATTGTGTTGTCTGTTTTTCTTTCATTGCCAGTTGAAAAGTTTATTGGCTGTCAAGTAAACGTCACTTGTAAGTTTAAGTATCTGAATTTAAAACTGACGGTTTAGTACTTACTTTACATAGTGCCTGTAGTTGTAAGAGCGAGAGAGAGGATGTACAGTGCTTATTGGCGTCCAGCTTTCTTCACGATATTTTCCTTCGTCGTTAGGCAGTGATGACCAAGAGAAGCTAAGTTATGCCCCAAGGCCTGACTGTAAATAAAACAAATTTCTAGGTACCTCAGGCAATAATCTACTATTTTGTAAACGTTGTAGGCCTTGACTGCAGATTTTTAGACCATTTTCTATTTTATTAAGTACCTGGTACTTGTCAGACCTACACTGCCTTCCCATACCTATTGACACTGAAATTTGTGTTTTTTTAACATTGTAAAAGCCTATTATTTTGAAAAAGAGTAACCGTGGAGTTTCTTGCCGGTTCTTCTCCATAGGAAACGACCAATTGGAACCGTGCACCTAGCTTCTGACGTTTCATACTTATGAAACGTCAGAAGCTAGGTGCCCATGTAAGTTTGTATAACAAAAAAATAGATTTTGAATCTGCTAACAGGCACAAAATACAGATAGTACAGAAGTCAATCACGTGTACGTACTTCACTTTTCATACCTACGCTCGGCGGTCGCGCTAGGGTTGTCAACTTTGGCTTGTGCACAAAAAACTATCGTGGTAGTGGCACTCGTATCTAGTTGTTTGATTTATTGTTGAGCTTATTCTAAAATATTAAAACAAAACAATAAACATAGTAAGTATTACAATACAACAAGTTTACAGAACAAAAACATATAAAATTTTACATTTGTCAATTTTCACTATCGAAAAACCCTAATAACTTCAAAACGGATTACCCTATTTACACAAATTATTTTGCCCTATCCGTTTTAGACCTAAACCTATCAAATGACTCTAAAAACAACACAATATCTACACAAACAAAAAATCATGTTTTCAACTTACGTAATAGTTGGTGGCATGAATTTACCTTACAAAAAAGTTAGTTTGTTTATACTGATTCAAAATAGGAAACATTATATAAATCGAGCTTAGATAGGAATTTTTTGTTGCTCCATTTTTGCACTTCACAGGCGCGTGTCTCTAGCGGATGCGCGCGCTCGCACTGCTCCCAACCCGTCTGAGATAACGTGTCCGTGAGCGTTGTCTATGTGTGCATTGCTCGAGCGCACTTTGTATGTAGATTGTCTTGTGTACTGTCTGTATTTTGTTGTAGAAAGGTTCCCAACCAGGAGTACTATATCTACTTTTGAAAATCGAATCATCCTGCCCACTCAGGCACTTTACGTTCAGTTCCGTCACGTAACAAGTTTCGACGTGCTCGCGTGACGTCACTGGCCCGCGGCACGGTGCCACTACATCCGTGACGTTTCTGGGACTGTTGAGAATGTGGGTATTCTGGGGTACGAGAGAGAAACGATCTTTGAGTAGTAACAATCACTTGTTTCGTCATTTATAATTATGATTTAACAGGCTGTTAACATGCTCTGCTATCATAACAAGAATTTGGATCAAACTAAACAGAAAAAAACCGGGCAAGAGCGAGTCGGACTCGCGCACCGAGGGGTCCGTAACATCCGGGTTTATGCATAAGGTTTATGTTTATGAAATTAAATGTTTTTTTTTTTTGTATTTGAGTTGATTGAATGAATGGTAAATTGCGGTTTACGATTTATGACATATTACAAGAAAAAACTACTTACTAGATCTCGTTCAAACCAATTTTCGGTGGAAGTTTACATAGTAGGTAATGTACATCATATATTTTTTTTAGTTTTATCATTTTCTTATTTTAACAGGTTTGTGTCCCCCCCGACACACATTTTACCACTTTGGAAGTGTCTCTCGCTCAAACTATTCAGTTTAGAAAAAAAATATATTAGAAACCTCAATATCATTTTTGAAGACCTATGCATAGATACCCCACACGTATGGGTGTGATGAAAAAAAAATTGAGTTTCGGTTCTAAGTATGGGGAACCGGGAACCCTAAAATTTATTGTTTTTTTTTTTCTATTTTTTTTGTGAAAATCTTAATGCGGTTCACAGAATACAACATCTTCTTACCAAGTTTCAACAGTATAGTTTTTATAGTTTCGGAGAAAAGTGGCTGTGACATACGGACGGACAGACAGACAGACAGACATGGCGAATCTATAAGGGTTCCGTGTTTTGCCATTTGGCTACGGAACCCTAAAAACAACAAAAAAACTTTAACATTATTCTCCAAATATTAAGTCCTGACATAATTATGAAATTGACGTTTTGCCGAACTGGCCACTTTGATCTCAAATATCTGGCGTTTGATTAAGAATTCCAAATTCAAATTTTATTTCAAAATAAAATTAGGCTCGTGGAATTGTGTTACGAATTTTGTAATTAATTTGTTTTCGCGCTGTTTGATTTTTCTTTGACATTGTTCTGTTCACAATTTAATATATCGCTTTGCGAATTAATTATGCCACGTTCCACCGTGTGGCACCAGCGCTGCAGAAACATCTTGGAAGACGGAAGCTACTGTAAAAGAAATCACGGTACGTTTTTGATTCTAACGTTTTCGTTCTGGAAATTTTTACCGACATAACAAACCCCGTGAATGGCTGGAGACCCTGCACCCTAATTGCGTAACACGCTATTACTCTCAATTTGAATCGTTTTCAAGCATATTGCTAATCCATTGCTCCATAAGTTTGAAAAATGTGTCTGGTCAACAACGTAAATCACGCAATGAATGTTGTTGAACTGTCAAAATGAAACCCATTGCTACTGATAGTGTGTTACGTAATTACCCTGCGGGTCGACAATGAAAAATTCATCGCAAACCACGACAGTCTGGCTTGTCGATTACGGAAGATCTGTAATGTCAACAATTGCAAACCATGATGGAAAAGACAACCTAGACAGCCCACTGCTGCTTCAGGACAACCATTGACCATACATTGCACAACAGACGGTCGCTTAATTAGCGGAGCTGCAAATGGAATGGCCACCCACCATACTCCTTGCTCCAACAGATACCACTTTTTTCCAGAATTTGGACAATTTAACCTTGGTGCTTTGATTGATTAAATACACAAAAAAAAAAAAATCTTTTTGCTTTTTCCATATAAAATGCCAATTTCATATGTAAGGACCTTACCTAAAAGTGCAGAGCTTAAGTAAGAAATATAACAGGATTATGTGCCCACGGCTGCCCCAAATAGGCCCAGTTTAGTAAAAATGCCAGACAACTAGTGTTGACGCTGGTTTTCTAACTGCTTTGATAGATGGGAAATTACGAAATTATTTAATAGTTGTCTATAGCAGCACGCATATAACTTCTCAAACACTACTGTATTGAGTAATAGTAAGGGAATTTGACCCTAGGTCGCCATATTTTCTAAAGTTACATACCATCTGCAAGACACGATTTAATAAGTAGCCTATACTGTTCCCACTGCTGGGACATGGGCCTCCTCTATGTGATAGGGAGTGGGCCATAATCCACTACGCGGGTCCAGTGCGGGTCAAATGTCTTCGAATTTTTGGTATTAGGACAAGCCGGTTTTGAGATATACACAAAGTGCCTGGCTGGGTTCGAACTCACGACTCACCACTGCTCTTGCATTTAACAAGCAAGACGAAGATATGACACAAAAATCCAGAATTTATCACAGCAATTATGGTCTCTTTTAAAAAGCATTAACGATCCAAGGAACCCTTCACAGTACAGACTTCCGTCTGTTCCCATTATTTATCAACAATAGCAAAAATGCCCACTAAAACTACAATAACTCCAGTCCCACATATCTCCACATTCAACAAACAACTTACCGCTCCTCAGAATACCGGTGCCGATATTTCTGAGCGCCCTCCACCTCTTTTAAGTAAACTTCCGGCCGGCTCCGTGCACCGGAAAGAACAGTCGGGCTACAAAGCGGGGCAATATTGCCCCACCTAGCTCTATGGTTTGTGGAGATTTTGTTGTAGTGTTTTGTGCTCTGTGATAATTATTGTTATTGTTCTTTTTATTTCTGAATGGGCCTGCTCTTGTGCTCGATCACGCCTTATAGAAAGCAATGGTAGAGGTCTATGATTGAACGAGCGTGCCCAGAAAATGCCTGAGGCACTGGAACTCCCATGCATCGACGAAACTCAGCAGGCTGCTTGACGCCGGGCTCGGGGAGAGGTGGTCGCAAACCAGGCGGGCGTTAGCCCTACCACCGCAAGGGAAGAATTGGCCAGTCAAATAAGGTATTGGGTGTGACTGTCCAGGATGCGCCGAATCGATTATAATTGTAGTTTTGTTAAAACTTATGAAGTCGGATGATTTTTTTTTTCTTTGGCTTGGGTTAAGAAATGGACCATTGTTTGAAATAATATCCTCCTGGAAACAATTCTTACGGATATCCTCTGTCTAGCTAGAGCAAGTAAGGAAGGACTTTAGGAGGGGCGCTCCCGAAAAAAAAGAATTTCCTACTATTATTACAGTAGTTTTATCATACGAAGCGACGCGCGTTTTACTTGTGGTTACCAAGTGTAATAAAAATACTATACCTACTAGTGTTTTCGTCCAAGCCGTTTTTCAAAGAATGAGTTAGTTTGAAATTTGAAACTTTTTGGTTAAAATAAGCCACAAGTAATAAAATTTAATAAAGGAGACTGAAACGATTACATACAATCTTGGGCCTAGGTGTAAAAAGATGAAAGTAGTGTCAATTAATAGCTTATATATTATCAACCTTTCACTGGAAACTCTGCGGATTTTGTCAATCTGAGATCAGAGATATAAGAGATTAAGTAAAAGTGAAGTTATGTTACAATATTTAACTAACAGCCGATTCCTGAAGTGCAAAATATGTTCTATTGCACTAATAGTTATTATATTTAGTAGAAAATGTTTGAAAAATCATACGAATGAAAGTCAATGACTTCAAGTCATAAGTAGGTAGGTATGGAGTTAAGAAAAGGATGATTGTGTGCTAAAATAAAATTAAAAATCATTTGATATAGTGTTTTATTCGTCTTCTATTATAATTAAAATGTCGTCTAGGAATTGTGCAGGTGGTACTATATGATCTTGGTACCTAGCCCAGCTAAGGTACCATATAATGCACATTATATAAGCGCAGCAATCCAAGAATTGTTTCATCATGTAAGAGTCGTCGGCTCAGTGTATTGCAGTGACCAATTGTTACCCCACAACCTCCGACAGCGATCCATAGTTTGAACAATATCCAATCCACAAGCCGGCGGCGGCGGTAAAATCGAAAATAACAATTCCAAGTCAAAGGTGTGAGTGATCTTCGGTGCCCAGTGTGAATGCAAGGGTTGTACAAGGTAGGCAGGGTCGGAATCCGTAAAATACAAAGCAGTGGTCGTGAAAAATGAAGAATAATCGAGAAAGCACTCAAAACACATCTGAAAACACGAAACGAGTCAGCAAACAAGAGCAGTCGGCAACTGTCACAGATCACAGAGTACTTTTTGATAGACTGAAAGCAACTGTCTAGTGTCAATGTCAGTCAGCTGTCATGCCAATGTATTGACCTCAGTCAGTGTGCCAGTGACATAAATACATAGACTAAAAATAGAAGACTGATTTTAATCGATATGAAATCGATAATTATTAATATTGGTTTTTCAGTAATTAATTGATATTTTATTTATTAATATGACTGTTATTATATGCAATAGCATAATAGTAGTGCTATTATGTACTTTGAGTTAATTATTTAGTGCGAAGGTTTTATTTTCGTAACTGTGTAATCGATTACTCAATCGATAATCTCACGAAAACTATCTTTCTCATATTTCTCTGCTTCCAGATTGCGGATTGAGGTGATTTTTCATATTCTAAGATAAAAAAATATGACAAATTTTTTAGAACATATCTCATTTCATTACATTTGGGCCCACCGTTTTCCATCTCCTTTGTCATTCAACAATTTTATACCCCATTTATTTAGATAAGAACTCCACATGAAAAGTAGCCACAACAAAATAACACTTATAGCAAAAAACGGCAAAAAAACATGAAGTGGGTAGATCATACCTCGCTTTATCGTTACCTTAGGTATTAAAAAGTTCAAAATACATATAACGTGTCGTCCAGCAAGATCTTTGCAAAGCATTCATTTGATAGAACATTATGTTTCCTCAAGGAAAACCCACCTTTCACAGTGATGATACAGACAGTGATGATACAGACAGTGTGATGACAGTGATGGCAAACCCCCTCCCAAAATTGCGGGAGGCCTATGTCCAGCAGTGGACGTCTATCGGCTGAAACGACGACAGTGATGATATAGATCTATTTTGCATACTAAAATCAGACCAGAAATCACTCCAAAGTCTACTTATTAAATTGCTACAGATAAACTAAGCATACTAATATTGATTTATTCAGCCTGATCCTTACCTATAAATACGACAAACCTCTTGTAACTGCAGAGCAGAATTGAACAAGCATTCCCGCTCCCGCTGTCTCTCCTCCTAAGAGACCTGTCAACTCCAATAAAACCCAATTCACACTAAACAATCCACAGCCTAATCAGTATTCAGGCAACTTAACATTAACTCATAAAGTTAGCTCATTTGTAACAGCATAAAGAACCGAATGGCCTGGTAAAAGCTAACGACTACAGTTAACACGGAGAAAAAATAACAGAAGTGGAAAAGAAAATCACAACTAGAACGAAATAGTAGTACTATAAAAGTATTCGAGTTCCTAGAGATAATGAAAAAAGTTGGTCAAATGATCACCCTCCTTCCGGCCGAACAGGGGCGCGAGTTTGCAAAGTTTGGAGTCGGTGAGAGCTGAAATGTTGTAGGTTTTAAATGGTATTTATTACTGCAAAAATAAATACTGAAGTCAGTAAGTTTCAGATTCTGAAATTGGCTGTAAACGAGAAGGTACTAACCACGAACTTGTCCATTAATAGTCAGAACATTCATACAGAATATCGGTAATTTTACCAAAGTTTACAGATGCATCGATCTTCTTCTTTTCGTGTCGATGGTACTCTTCTTCGTTGTTCGCCACGTTGATTGCAGCATCGCTGAAATTCTTTGGTTCATCCATAGTGCAGGTGAACGGGCACTCAGGACACTCTAGCAAGAAGGAGATGAAACTATGGTCTTAGTACTGTACTGAGATTTTTGCATAGAAAATTGACTGATGAAAAATGGATCCTGGGTTATTATACTAGTTGTTATTAAGACTGACGGGAATTACTGAAAATATTACAGACTTTAGAAAAAACCTTACATAAACAGCGTTCAAAAATACGCGTCCCGACTCCTCCACTCCTGATTCCTTACAACTTCAGGGAGATAATTACTTCCTAGATGTAAAAACTGGCGCCTTTTATACTTGAGACATTAAAAAAAACTCTTTTTGTAACTCCCTTAATAAACTAGAAGCTGGTCTAAGTGGAGGTAGTTAGCTAATGTTTAACGATACACTTAGTTATTAGTGAAGCACACGTATCAAATCGGAAAGGGATTGGCTCCATATCGCCTTTCGCCTCGCCGTCAAACAGGCGTAGACCTAACGTAAGCACGTAACCAAAGCTGATCAGAAGCTCCGACACATCGGCTCGGCTACGGCTAGGCGACGCCGCGCTTATGGCTCGCCGACCGCTGGGGTTGATTTTGCAGCAGGCAGGCCGGAGGGGTAAGGATGGACGAAGAGACGTAAGCTCAGGTACGGAGACACGTAAGCGCGGGGAAGGCGAGCCGTAAGCGCGGGGACGACGAGCCGTAACGCACCGCGCCGCAGTTCGTGAGCTTATCCCGATACGAGGCGATTACGTTACGATTCCGATTAGTGTGCGTTGCAGTAGGGAGTTTCATACAAAGAATACTGAACGGCTCGAGTTGATACGGTGCCGATCCCTTTCCGGTTTGATACATAGGATAAGATATTTAAAATATATTATTCAGTGTTCTGAGAAACAATACACTTGTAAGGTAACAAGAACATCAATGAGCATGATTGTGGCCCCTGCGTTGAAATTTATACTCGGTTATTTTAAAAAAAGAATTGCTGTTTCATAATATATTTTGACCACGGTACTTGTGGCTAAGAAATAACAGCCGCATGGGTCGATCGATCAGGTTAAGCTATGCTTGCCATGGTTGGTCCGTAGACGGGTGATCATCTTCACATACCAAGACCTCTCCGTGCCTCTGAAAGCGCGTTAAGCTGTTGGTCCCGGTTGTCATTCGTGGATCTTTGACAGTCGTTACGGGTCGACAGAAGCCCGAAAGTCTGATAACCAGTCTTACCAAGGGGTATCGTATACCCCAGTAACTGGGTTGTGGCGGTCAGATAGGCAGTCGCTCTATGTAAGATACTAGTATTCAGCTGTATCCGGTTAGACTGGAAGCTGACCGCAACATAGTTGGGAAAAAGCTAGGCAGATGATGATATTTTCACCAAGTAGATATGAGACCGCTGATAATCGACGAAATAACCTAAAGCGCGGTTTTTGTGGGGCTGCATAGAAAAGAAAGAGAAGCGCGATGACACAACGCTGGTAATTTATTGCAAAATATGGAGAAATTATCTATTTACAAAAAAAAACCTATTGTTGGGACTAAAAAATTAAAACACTAGTGTTTTAGTATGTTCCTCGGAGAATAATCTGACATAAAATCATAATGATTGTATGTATATTAGTATGGTTTTTATTGTAAAAAGAATGTTTTTAGAGGTATCTTCATGATTTTTTTCTATCGTATCAAATTAGTTGTAGTATGTTTCAACACACTATCTACCTAGCATGTAGCTATCCTGAAGAATATCATATATTTTTCTGATTTTGTTTACTGTAGTCGATCATAATTAGGTACCTACCTATATTATTATTGTTTCTAAATCTTGCGTTTTTTTGTGTTTAGGTCCTGTAATATTGATTATTTTCAGGTCAACATTTTTAGGACTTCATATTTTTAGGACTTCATATTTTTAGGACTTCATATTTTTAGGTCCAGATTTAGAAACATGTGCTGAATTCATACTACTCATAACTAACAGAAACGCTTTCCATCAGACAGACAGACAGCTGTCTGTCTGATGGAAAGCGTTTCTGTTAGTTCCTAAAGTTCTTGGTATTGATTTATTTTAGCTCAGTATTGATTTTCAGAACTGAAACCATTGTTAAATATTTAGTGGTTGTTTATAAACAAATATTTATAAACGATCCAGATAATCATTCTCCTGCCCTTATCCCAATTTATTTGGGGTCGGCGCAACATGTGTTTTCCTTCCATACTTCTCTATTAGTCGTCATCTCGGTAGTCACCCCCTTTCTAACCATATCATCATTCACACATTCCATCCATCGTTTCTTTGGTCTTCCCCTACTCTTATAGCCATCGACATCCATACTCAAAACTCTCCTCACGACATTTTCCTCATTTCTTCGTAACACATGCCCATACCATGACAACCGATTCCCACGCAACTTTTCAGTTACCGGTGCCACTTTCAAACTTCCTCTTATGTACTCATTTCTTATTCTATCCATTCGTGTAACACCACACATCCCTCTTAGCATTCTTATCTCTGCTGCATGCAATTGCCTTTCATTCATCCCTTTTGTGGCCCAACATTCTGATCCATACAAGACAGCAGGTCTAATCATGTTCAAATTATAAACGATCCAGATCTGGTAATAAAAATGGTTTTTGATGACTTCTGAAAATAACTGACTTGACTTAAAAAATAAATAAATAGTTAATGCTATTATTTTATTCTTGTCATCATTAAGGTTCATATTATTACTAGCAGCGCCCCGCAGTTTCACCCGCGTGAGTCTCGATCCCGTGGGAATATTGGGATAAAAAGTATCCTATATCCTTTCCCGGGACTCAAACTATCTCTATAATTATCAAATTTCGTCTAAATCGGTTCAGGCTTAAGCGTGAAGAGGTAACATACAGACACACTTTCGCATTTATAATATTAGTATGCGAGAAATCGAAATAGGTGCAGTAACTGTTATTCATTAAAAAATGTCATTTCCTAAATCTAAATTCTTGACAAAAATCGTGTAATTATTGTCATACATACTGCAAACTAAGTTATTGCCACAAATTGTTATAAGTAGACACAGATTATCGTCGTTCCAGTAAAAATATTTTTTTTAAATTATCTAATCAAACGAGAAAATAAAGGATCAATAGCACGCGCCCGTTAAGCAATCCATTCAAATCAAATCAAATCATTTATTGCTTTTGACCTGGTTAACTACGATATCCTGTGGCAGAAACTGAAAGATATATCCTTGCCAACAGAACTCTGCAGGATCTTTAAATTTTGGTATCTTAACCAGGTCAATGTCGTGCGATGGTCGAGTGCATATTCCGAGCCGTACAGGTTGGAATGTGGAGTGAGGCAGGGGGGGCTAACCTCGCCCAAACTTTTTAACTTGTACGTGAACGCGCTGATAGAGGAGCTCAGCAGAACCCGTGTCGGCTGCCATATTGATGATGTATGTCTCAATAATATCAGTTACGCGGACGACATGGTGCTGCTGAGTGCGTCTGTATGTGGCCTTTCAAAACTGTTAGGCATCTGTGAAAACTACGCTCACAGACATGGCTTGATTTATAATGTCAGAAAAAGTGAATGCATGGTCTTTCAGGCCGGAGGAAAATGTCCGACAACAATACCTGTCATAAAATTATGTGGAACACCATTGAAGAGGGTGGAACATTTTAAATATCTTGGGCATATGTTGTCCTCTGATCTGAAAGATGATGTAGACATAGAGAGAGAACGCAGGGCGTTGTCTGTAAGGGCGAATATGTTGGCCCGCAGGTTTGCTCGTTGTACCACAGAAGTAAAAACAACGTTGTTCAGAGCATACTGTACATCTTTTTACACGAGCAGCCTGTGGGTCTCATACACGCGCGGACAGTACAACGCCTTGCGTGTGCAATATAATAATGCATTCAGGGTGCTGATGGGGCTGCCCCGATTCTGTAGCGCGTCAGGTATGTTCGCCGAGTCGCGAGTAGACTGTTTTTATTCTACTATGCGAAAACGATGCACATCCCTGGTGCGCAGGGTTCGGGCTAGCTCCAGCGGTATCCTGAGGGCATTCGCGCAGAGGTTCGATTGCCAGTACTTGAACCATTGCTGTATGGTTCACATACTGAGCAATCGAAGTATGTAGTATGTTTTGGGTATGGTCTTTCTTTTTAATATTGTGTGTTTTTTATTTTGTTTTAGTTTTTTTTTATATTTTGTAATTTTTGTGCCTAATATGATCCTGTGTTGGTCGAAATAAACGATTATTATTATTATTATTATTATTATTATTTATTTCAGGTATACAACCATATAAAATTTGACCAGATTAATGAAGCAAGTTGGTAACGCGTTGAACTAGCAGGATTTACCTAATTTCACCGTGCCTACGAAAAAATCCCTTTCCATAATGACATGCTCTAACTTTATAATATGTATGTTAAATTACATATTTTAATTTGACGCACCTATTCACAGGTGCGTCAAATTCGCAACGTAGACAACAACAACAATTCAAACAAAAACAACAATTCAATAAACCACATACATTTCATTTCATATTTTTTTCAACAATTTCATTTCATTTATAATATGAAATGAAATTGTTTATCCTGTAAATATTACCTTTTCACGCCTAAACCACTGAACGGATTTCTATAAAATTTGACAGAGAGATAGATGGCATCCTGGGGAAGGACATTGGCTACTAAGGCGTTAATTTTTTTCCGGTAGCACGTTCTGTGGGATAATTTCCGACATCCACGTGGCCGATGCCGTAGGTAGAAGGCAGTTAGTTATATCTATCTTCTTATAAATAAATAAAACAAAATCGAGTTAGTTAAACCATTTATAACTTTACTGAAGAACGGCTGGACCGATGTTTCATCATCATCATTTCAGCCGAAAGAAGTCCACTGCTGAACATAGGCCTCCCCCAAAACGGGGGTTTGCCATAATCGCCACGCTGGGCAGGCGGGTTGGCGATCGCATTATGGTATGCTGGTGGAATGCATAGAGAACGCTGCTGCCCATTCTCCGGTAAGCCCCTTAGTCTTAGTCGCCTTTTACGACACCCACGGGAAGTATGGGGGCCGATGTTTATGATCCTTGATTTGTTGGATTTGTTTCCGCCCCGAACAGCAGAATAACTATAAAAACATGGGAAAAATTCACGAAAAAAAATAGTGAAGATAATTCATTTTCTCATACATTCGTTCTTATTGATTCTGAGGCGGTACGAAGATCGCCGGGTCAGCTAGTAGAAACATAAATAGAGGTCTTAAATTATTTAAACGTCTAATCATAATTCACGAAACGGAAACGGAACGCATGACTCTAAGGGCCACGCGAGCACCCCGCTAATACCATTCAGGTCAATTTAAAAACATCGTTAAATTTTATGGTGCGTATTCTCGTAATTAATTGATCCAAAAAGCAGTATAAAGGAACTCTAAAATACTGAATTCCAAAATAAAACGGAGCGACTAAAGTTAGGCTATTCGTTTCAACCGGGCTTGTGGTTATCCGGGTCTGGCGGCGCAAATCACGCGGAAACGTACCCGGTTCTGATAGGACCAAATTAAATATAGGTCGGAATTTGAAACTGGTAGGTATTCCTACCGATTGCTGGTTTCTATTGGTGTATTCTAATTTGGTCAAAGACTTGCAAATTGTATTTATATTACGTTCAAACTAAGAAGGACATAGCCAATAAGGTAATGTATTTCTAGGTCGTATTCAGTGTGTCAAAAAAGGCGACGTAGGTATTTGGGTCCCCCAGAAGCCTAAAGACTAATTCGCGTTATTAAAAATCGTTCAAAATGTTGTCCCTTTTCACCTCAGTGCCAATTATAGTCAAAAATTGATGACAAGATGTAATTCTGATAGATTTGAGATTGATTAGAATGCGGACGTTCTTAAAAATTGAAATTGCAATTGCGATTTGCCGTTGAAATTTGAATAGAATTGTGGAATTGAATTGAATTGTTCTTGAAAATTGAATCGAATTGGAATTGCCCTACTGAATTTAGCCTATTTTCATTTATTTTTTGTATCTGCAACTATGAGATGTTCGATAACTTTAATTTATTTTTTTTGTATGGACCGAGCCAATCTAAGATAGATCACAATAACATTGTGATAAGAATACTACTAAGAATAATAAGTCAAAACTATTTGCAATGTGGCTAATTACCTAGGTACGCTGAACGCATATTTAGTAATCATCCTCTAACTAAACAAATTAACGGCTAAACAATCGTGTACCAAGTTATAAATAACCCTATGGTTATACATATGTTTGTAAAAGTACTTTGTATCAGTTAGTAACCAGAGTGCTCCAACAAATAAGCTTAATCTAGTTACAATATTCGATGCACCAAAGTGCCTGAATTTGATTCTATTAAAATTCTGCATGGAAGTTATGAAATATGTGCAGTGCTGAAATTAAAACGGGAAATTTTAACACGGAATATTGTGCAACGCAGTTTTCAATTAAACACAGTACATACAGAGAATAGTCGAAATCGCCACGTTTGGAAAATTGTTTAGTGATTGTAATTATTTGGCTTGCGATAAGGGTTCTTCACTTTAGTGGCTGACTTTATAGTATTTTTGATGAGTCAGATTATTCAACGGTCGACTAAGTGTGCATACACATAGGTGGCACGCGTCAACGATAGAGGCATCTGTAACCGTCGACGAGTGTATTTGAATACGATGCTCAAATACACGAGCGGCATGTCGTCGACGGCAGTCGCTGACACACCAATGGCTACCGCCGACACACGCAACACGCTCCGACGGCAGCCGTCGACACTTGAGCATTTACTAGGAAGCGCCAAATTCTAGGCCAGGTAAGCTGCTGGGAAAATCGTAGAGATATTTTTCTGTTGTGATATAATCAGCCTACATTATTCCCATTCTGGCCTCCTCTCCAAGAGAGGGGCAACATAGCGTGATAAAAAGATTCCCTAGTACATACTGTTTATGGCTTAGCTGACTGCTTGTGGTTGGCCGAACAAACTAAATAATCACTCGTGGAGAATTTTAATGCACCAAATACCCACTGCATTACTTGGCACAAAAGGGCTAAAACAATTTTCTAAAATAAAATCCAGCTATTTGTTGTAACCCGCCGTGCGGCTACGGGGTCGAAACATAGAATAACTATGTGGAGGTAGAGAAGCGACACTTCAGATCTGAACGAATTCTAAAATAGTTTCGTCAGTACTTTCGTCGCAGCCAGGGTTGTTGTTGTAGGTACAGACCGAACTAAATAAGTAGGTACCTAACCTCACTCCTTATTGCCAAGTTAGTTAATATAAAGCAAATGAACCCCCTATGTCAATTTTTCGTGTTATAAACATTTCATACAACTGTCAAATAATAAAAAATTGTGATTTGAATATACGGACAATTTAAGTAAGAAAAAGTGGTTAGGACAGAGAATAAAACAGCAGATTATTATTACAGAAGAACTAGCAGAGAATTGAGGGGGGGGGGGGGAGTGGAGGAGGGTTCAGGGGATCAGACCGGAATAAATCGTTAATTTGCTTTACTAAACACGTTAAGCCGTTGGTTCCGGCTGTCATTCGTAGATCTATGACTGTCGTTACATGGCATCAGAAGCCCGAAAGTCTGACAACCAATCTTACCAAGGGGTATCGTATTACCCAGTTACTGGGTTGTGGAGATCAGAATCAGATAAGCGGTCGCTCCATGTAAAATACTGGTACTCAGCAGCATCCTGTTAGACTGGAAGCCGTCACCAAAATAGTTGGGAAAAGGCTAGGCAGATGATGAGTTAATTTGCTATACCTACAATGAATTTCCCTAACTTAACATTTATTTATTTTAAGCTTACCAACTTAATACATACTCAGTTTTAACCTACAATCATTTTAATTTATAGATCTAGCATATCATCATCATCTGCCTAGCCTTTTCCTAACTATGTTGGGTTCGGCATCCAGTCTAAACGCATGCAGCTGAATACCAGGATTTTACATGGAACGACTGCCTATCTGACCTCCACAACCCAGTTATTTGGTAACACGATATCCCTTGGTAAGACTGGTTGTCAGACTTTCGGGCTTCTGACTACCCTTAACGACTTTCAAAGATCCACGAATGACAGCCGGGACCAACGGCTTAACGTGTTATTATTTAGCCTCGCATATATCTAAATTATAGGAAAGCACGGTCCTATTTATCAGTAGGTACTTGGATTTAGACAAAAGACATTGAATTTACAGAAGAATTGGTGTCGCTTCTACACAGTGTTATAACTCTATGGTCTAAGCGAGCAAATCGCGTGGAAACCGAGCGACAGTTATTGGACCCGATGACCGGCCGAATTAAGTTCCATTGCGTTCGGCCGAAGCGTTTACGGGTCACCGTGTGCGCCCCTGCAAACATTATTCGTTACATACAGGGTTGAACAGTTTTTAACGAAGTTTTGTGTTGGGTTTAGGTCGTTCAATAGAGGGCGCCGATGAATGGACGGTGATCAATAATGATGCTTCGCAGTGGTAAAATAAACCGGGTTTATTGTAACATGCCCATGATTATTATCAGAAGGCCAATTCTCGTAATTAAAAAACCGGTCAAAAGCGAGTCGGACTCGCGCACCGAGGGTTCTGTACCATCATGTTTAAAATTTTTTTTCATCGGCGAGGCCTATATTCGTCACATTAACTTCTATCATATAGAATAATTTCAGATTTTTCTCTTTGCAAACTTCGGAAATAAGGGGGGGACGGGACGGTATCAATATGTTGATTTGCATCCTCGTCAAAGTTCAGGAGGTTGTCATAAAATACATAAATAATCAATTGAAGTACATTATGGGGCAATAACTAGTAAGCGCTGCTTTTTTTTGTTGTTGAAATTTAACAGTATTTCAGAATTCCACCCTTAATTCAATACAAATAAAACAGAATCACCCGACTACGCACACAGCGACAATGCATGCAGCTGTTTTTCCCCGAAATGGTAGCGCCGTCGCGCCAATGCGCGTGCAATGACCGGTAGCAATAATTTTACCTAATTTTATTTCGAAAATCACCTACATTATTGTCATAAATTTCGCTTGATAATTAACTCATTTTTGAGCATCATTGGAATACGGAAATCTTACTAATGACAGTAATAGTAGTGCGCCAAAGAAAAGTTCACTGACCTGTTATCAGATGATTAATAATATCCTTCAAGCTAAAGTTTTCGTAGTCATTTTGTTTTTATTTGTGGATTAAATTGGTTGATTTGAAACTTTCCTTCCTACTTAACGGGCTTAGGACCGGCAATAATTCTACCTTTGTTGGTGTACCGATCTACTAAGTCTAAAAATGTTTTCTACGTTTGATGGAAATGGAAAGACGTTCTAGTAAAGTGTAAGTACGTGGTATACTTTCGACTCTTAGGTATTATTGGCGTAGGTAGTTAAAAATTTGAAATAACTTATTTACACTAATGGAATTGATTAAGCTAACAACGTATTTACAAAATGTACAAAAAATAAATTACCTGCCTATGTTACCGGAGGTAAAGTTGCCACGTACTTAGGTAGTACGTACTGGTTTTCCTTCAGCTTAACAACACTAACACATTCGTTTTTAAATTGTCGAAAACGACAAAATGTAATCCGCACGGCATTATCACCTGGGTGAATGTCTTGTGCCTTGGGGTAGTGGAACGGGTGTTGCAGTTCACGCTTCAGTATGCGCAACACTGGTGTGGTGCATAGCAGCCAGCATGACGTGATGAGGGTTCCCGATCGGGAAACATCCGGATGACTCCACGTAGGCTGTCTCCACTGATGGCATACCCACCTGACCATCTCCACCAGCACGACATTTGAATTGAACACTTTGTACCTACGTCTGAACGATGTACCGAGAAGCGGAATTCGCAAAGCGCACGAACGCTGCGGCGATTTCAATTACACTGTTAGTTCCGGGGCCGCGGGGGCGTGGCTTAGGGTGCGCGGGAGACTAAGTACCCGCTTTGCCGCATCGTGATTGGGGGATGGGATTGATTACCTACGAATTTATCGAATGATAGATTCTCATGCGCATTTGAATGTGTGTGTGCAATTGTGCATGAAAGCTCGGTTATAGGGCTAGTAACAGACGGACCGCGTTTAAATACGGCTGGTTCACACTTACGGATTTCCGTAAATAAGAAAAAAAAAATAAAAACAATACCTACCCATTTTATTGTTAATTTGGGTTGAGAATCATTAGCATAATTACGTCCTTGAATTTGACTAGGATGCAAATCAACAGCCTGTATATATTTTTTTATTTTTCATCAAAAGTCGACAACTATGCGGCCTAAAAAAAAAAGAAAAAGTTTGAGAATGCACAAACTGCGCTCTTTCATATGATACCCCGCATGCTCTAGTAGCCCCACTTCGAATTTTTCAGATCCCCTTTCAGTCCCTGTTGCAAAAAATGTACATATATTTTTATTTCTTTCTTATTTGCAAAACAGTTGGGCAAACGTCATCTAAAACTATTCCAAATTTCAAGTTGATAGCATTAGTCAGTTCCAAGTATGGCGGCAACGCCGACGCATGTCTAGCGCGAACGAGTGTAATTAAATAAAATATAAACGATGTCGAGTGTTGTTAAGTGCAACAGTTGTAATATAATCATCAGTGAAATCCTTGCATACATCCAAAATAAGATCCAGGTGATGGACGAGGAAGGTCTTGTGCGTGTTTGTGTAACGGCTTTTACGAGTGTTGAAATCGAAGAAGCAAAAACATTGTTGTTCGACGCTGTATCCCTGTCTTCCCATAAGAAAACTAGGAAACGCGAGGGTAAGTCCCAGCGAGATATTGATGATATCATTCAATTATTTAAAAGCGTTGATCCAGATAAGACACCTATTTTTGTGGCAAGAGATCTATATAAACTGCCACCGATTAGCTTTGATCACCTGGATGCAACTAAATTGTTGAAGGATATCCTAGTTTTAGAAAGCGAATTGAGGCTTATAAAGGACACCTACGTGACAAAGGAACAGGTAGCTCAGATTGAATCGAAAATTGATGATCTAAATAAGTTACCGTTATGTAACGATAAATATTCAAATAGGAACGTTACGAAAAAAAGAGGGGCAGGTTTGATGAACAGTTTTGAGTGTGATAGTGGCCCTATGGGCTTTGTACAAAATGCTGATTACGATTTAAGTATCCAAAATGAGGAAACAATCAGTAAAAATGATCAAATCGGTAAAAATCCCATTAATGTCACAAAGGTACCCGCTTCTGAAAAAAGCGAGCAAAGTTGTTTACCTACGCGCCAGCGCCCGATACAAAAACCTGTTTCGCCCGCGATTGATACTTCGAAGCGATCAACTGTTTGTACCGGCAGTGGCGATGAGTCACCGTCATTGCGTAAATCCTTGGTAAACGTAAACAGTAGCGTGGACGCGGACTGTATTATGCAAACAAAACCAATAGAAAATCATGGTATGCAAGTTGACAAATGGACTACAGTGGTAAATAAAAAGGCAATAAAGAGGCAAAATAAACCTGTAGGTAGGATGGCGCGTGGTTCCGATAGTCTCGAAATAAACTTTAAAGCGGCTATTGGTAGTAAAATCCCACTTTTTATAACGAACATCCATAAAGAAACCAGCGAGCAACATATAATTGATTATATATACAGAAAATCACAGGAAAATGTTACGGTTATAAAACTAAAGATTAGGAATGAGAAACATAATGCGTACAAACTGTTTGTGCCAAAACACAAACTGAAGATGTTCCTAGATGACCGTTTTTGGCCCGAAGGTGTTATTTACCGTCGCTTTGTCCATGTTAAGAACAACGTGGACGCTCCGGCACGGGTTGAGGCAGTTAGTAAAAACTCAATCTAATGGGAATGACAAATGACGCTATTATGCATAACGCCGTCCTTACCTCGTTTAATTGTAAGTCACTTAAAAGGTCAATGCAGGGGGTTAGATCTTTATGCAAGGAAGTGGACATACTTGCTCTTCAGGAGACATGGCTGCTGCCACATGACCTATCTTGCTTGTCACAAGTAGATGAGGAGTTTAGCAGCACGGGAACGTCCGCAGTAGACACATCGGCAGGAATGCTAGTGGGTCGGCCTTACGGTGGTGTTGCGTTAATGTGGAGAAAAAGTATGTTCAGTTGTGTGTGCGTAATTCCGTGCGAAAATCCACGTATCGCGGCAATAAAAATATCATTATCTGACCGTTGCGTGTTGATATTTAGTGTGTACCTACCTGTAGACAATGCGAACAATTTAACCGAATTTTCGGATTGTTTAGGAACTATAAGTGCAATTATAGAGGAGAGTGGAGTGGAATCGGTATTTGTCCTGGGTGATTTTAATTCACACCCTGAAACATTATTTTTTACCGAGTTACAGAGCTTTTGTTGTGATCAGGAATGGCTATGTGTAGATGTAAATAAAATGAGTCCGGACAGCTATACATTTATAAGTGAGGCAAACGGAAGTCGAAGATGGCTGGACCATTGTATAATTACTAAAGCAGCTTTACCGCTAATTACTAGTGTTAACGTTAATTATGACATATATTGGTCCGACCATTTTCCACTTAAAATCAAGTGCAATTTTGATTTAGTGAAGCAAAAACTTGTTGAGCAGCCTGCACAAATATCCGACGGTGTCAAGTGGGGGGAAAGATCGTCCGCGCAAATAGCGCAGTTTTCAAATTTATGTGGTAATTACCTACGCGAGATAGACTTTCCAGTGCAACTGGAATCTTGCAGTGGGAAGTTTTGCACTGACACCAGCCATAGGGTGATGATTGATGAACTGTACAGTAACATAGTACACTGCTTAGGGTTGGCAGCAAGTTCCACACACCGGAAAAAGCCTAGGTATCGCAAGTGTGTAGCAGGGTGGAACAGGCACGTCCGTGACGCACACGGGGAGGCGCGGGCTAAGTTTACTATATGGGACTGGCACGGCCGACCGTCGTCAGGTACTTTGTACAATGATATGGTAGAAGCGCGGAAAGTTTTTAAAGGGAAGCTGAAGTGGTGTCAAAATCACCAAGAGGCCATTAAAATGGACATCCTAGCCTCACATCACGCAAATTCCGATTTTCGTAGTTTCTGGAAATGTACCAATAAGATGAGCGCGGCCCAAGGCCTTCCCGTGAGCGTTGAGGGCGTTACTGAACCGCAACTAATAGCCGAGGTGTTTAAAGACCACTTCATGGTTCGATCACCGTTGGGGCCAGCGCAGCGAGTGATCGATGATGAGACCCAAACAGGACCCATTTCCACTCTTATCACAGCTAAAGATGTTAAGATAGCTCTTAAAAATATGAAAAGAGGGAAATCCCCAGGTCACGACGGACTCAGTATCGAGCACTTGCAGCATGCGGGTTGCCACTTGCCCAGAGTTTTGGCACTACTATTTAATTTTTGTATCGCACACTCCTACTTGCCTGACAGTATGATGAGGACGGTGGTCGTGCCAGTGATTAAAAACAGAACAGGAGACTCATCAGATCGGTCGAATTATAGGCCTATTTCTCTGGCAACGATTGTCGCTAAGGTGCTTGACAGTGTGCTTAACGTACAGCTGGAGAAATATATATCTTTGCACGATGCGCAATTTGGTTTTCGACCTGGCTTATCCACCGAAAGTGCAATCGCGTGCCTCAAGCACACTGTCAGGTACTACGCTGACAGGAGTACACCAGTTTATGCGGCGTTCCTAGATCTCTCCAAGGCCTTCGACCTGGTCTCATATGAGATTCTTTGGGATAAATTAAAGGAAACAGGGATACCCAATGAGCTCCTGAGCGTTTTTAGGTACTGGTACGACAGCCAAACTAACGTTGTAAGGTGGGGAAATGGATGTTCTCTGCCGTACAAGTTGGAGTGTGGTGTGAGGCAGGGGGGCTTAACCTCCCCTAATCTTTTTAACTTGTATCTGAATGCATTGATCGGGGGACTCAGCAGTGCGCATGTCGGCTGTTTTGTGGACGGGTTGTGTTTTAATAACATCAGCTACGCAGATGATATGGTGCTGTTGGCTCCCTCGGTCAGTGCACTCAGAAAACTTGTAAAAATCTGTGAGAACTATGCTGCCAGCCATGGGTTGCTGTATAATGTGAAGAAGTCCGAACTCATGGTCTTTGAGGCTGTCGGCAAGAAATGTCCAGTAAATGTGCCACCAATAAAAATTAACGATGTCCCGATTCGTCGGGTACATCAGTTTAAATACTTGGGACACTTGATTGCTGACAACCTTAAAGATGATGCTGATGTTGAACGGGAACGCAGGGCATTGGCGGTACGGGCGAACATGTTGGCACGTAAGTTCGCTCGATGTACAGAAGCGGTCAAACATACGCTATTTAAAGCATACTGCACATCTCTGTACTCGAGCGCCCTATGGATCAACTGTACCAAACGTGCCGTCAATGCGATGCGCGTCCAATACAATAACGCCTTCAGGGCGCTGATGCGGCTGCCACGTTACTGCAGTGCGTCAGAGATGTTCGCAAAAGCCCGAGTCGACAGCTTCTCAGCTATCGTACGTAAGAAAAGTGCGTCTCTGCTCGCCAGATTGCGTGGCAGTGGCAACAGCCTCCTGAAAGTGATAGCTGACAGGCATGATGAGAGCCCCATAATGGGACATCTCATCAAAACAACACTGTCTGTCGTAGTGTATGAGTATTAACATAGATTATAAGCCACATTGTTACTAACATACTAGTATATAAGTACTAACATAGGATATATTGTTACTAACATCTTTTATGTATTTTTGTCTTTGTCAGTGTGGACCTTTTGTTGTCTGTCAAATAAATAAATTATTAATTATTATTAGTAGTTCTTGAGATATCCAGCTGTGACAGACAGACAGACTTAGTCTCACCATAAGGGTTCCGTTTTTACCATTTTGGTACGGAACCCTAAAACGTTCATAATCTAGTCGCAATCTCATCTCAGCGTCAGTCAATGTCAGAAACTTGTCAAAAATGTAAATAATATTGTTGAAAATTAAATAATAATAAAATAATTAATTATAAGGACCGTGTTGTGCAGAAATGATCCAATCCACAAACTAAGCAAAACCAAGGTTTTGATGCCAAACAATCGAAAATGATCTCTATTTTCATGTCACAAAGACACATTCTATTCTGTCAACTATAAATATTATTTTATGATGGGTTATACCAACCCACACCTACGAAAGAAACTTAAAAAATAAAGCAAATATGGTTCAAAACTCTTGAAACATTATAGCAAATAATAGTTAGGATATAATATTTTTTCATAAATGTTCCATGCGCCTTGATCTTACAGCTTAAAGGAAATGTAATTTCCTAAAATGATTCAAAAGCATTTGATACATTTCTGCAAAATGCACCAAGAAATTCCATTTCGCAATAATGATCCAAAAGCGTTTGAAACATTTGTACAGAATGTTTGGAAGAAGTTTTTATTTCCGCAGAAATTGCTGCGAAATTGATTGTAATAATTTAATAATCTAAACAATGTCATAAACAGAATAATATATTTAAGAATATAAAACACGTTCACATTATTTACGTGGCAACATTATAATTTTTATTTCCCGCTCAAATAATGACATTTAGCCATCATAATAATTATTTTGCTAGTTCTCCTAACTATCTTTGTTGTTGTGAGTGTGAATAAATTGATAATAAAAATGGATAATGTGAATAGAGTGCTTTTATCGTCATATTTAGGCTACAGTACTGAAGAAGAAGAAGACGAAAACACAGACGGTGAGTAACACAATGTTTAGTCAAACTTATTATAAAGTTTATACTTATCCTTAAAAAGTATGTTCTAGCTATTGTTGTTTTAATTGCAGATATTATAGAAAATTCGCCTGAGTCTACTCCAATAAAAAATATTATCTCTGTCCATAATGATATGAAATTAACAAGTAAGTGTTAAGTGTACCTACTAAATACTCTTTCTATTTACTTCTCTTCTGCCTAACCTTCCTTCCAACTATGTGGAGTCGGATTCCAGTCTAACCGGATGCAGCTGAATACTAGTACTTTATATGAAACGAGAGCTTATCAGACTTCCACAACCCAGCCACCTTTTTTTTTTTTTTTTTTTTTTTGAGGATGGGATATCATCAAATGACTCCTCCCGCTATGGGTGGAGCGGAAGGGAGTGTCAGACTCTTACTGACTAAAACCCACCCGTGTTCCTTCCTTAGCCCTTTATGATCCGGGCCAGCGGTAACCCTTTCGGACAATCCCGCTGACCCGGCAGGCTTCGGCCCTAAGGGGCCCCTCCTCGATGCTGACATCTCTTTGAGGCGCGCGTGGAACACGTACGCGCCTTATAAACCGATACCCCTTGGTAAGACGGTTGTCAAGGTTCTGACGTAATGACTGTCAAGGATCTTCCGAATTACAGCCGGGACCCACAGCTTAATGTGCCTTTCAAAGTATGGAGAAAACTTGGTACGTGAAAATGGTTACCCATCCTCAGACGAACCTTGGCAAGCGTTGCTTAACCTGAGATATCGATTCGCGCGGCTGTTGCTATTTATTCTGATTCCAAGAGCTCCTTTCTCTTTCTATTTTTTTTTCATTTTCTACCCCGCCCTGACCAATGTAAAGGTGACTTGGAAACTATAATTATTTCAAGTCAGTTGTTATTAGTTTATTTGAAGGTTGTTGTAAATTTTTTCGATGATTGATGTGCACTATTAAAGTTCGTAGTTTGCCAATGTTAACTATAGGTATGCGGTTGTAGAATGCAATCATTTGCCTTCAGTAAGGCGCGCCCAAAGTTTGGCCACTTTCAAAAATATGGTCAAAAAGCACTATCTGTCTCCTTAGAATGTGATTAAAATATGGGTCCTTAATCTAGATTACAAACTATGCTATTTAATTGTATGGATATACAGGTATGTATATTTATTTATTTGTATAAGTCAGTAAATGATTAATGTACACGTGTTTTAGTTGAGATAGTACACTCAGTGGTTCGTCTGAGGATGGGTGACCATTTTCACGTATCGAGTTCTATCTCAACTAAAACACGCGTGACCTACCTGCAGTAATAGTTCTACTTTTTTTTTGTCCTAGTAGGTACACAAAAAATAATGTCGTTAAGACGTTGATCTGTTTCCTTTGATCTGTTGACTTTTGACCTTTGATTTGGCAGTCTTTTAATCTTCGTACTAGATTATCACTAGGGATGTTACGGAAGTGGTTATATCGGAACCGAGTTCGTTAGCGGAGTTAAGTTCAGTGGCTTGCACAGATTTTAAATTGCGTTTTAGTAAAGTAGTCGTTATATCTTGTCGCATCGTTAACATTCGCTGTACCTATTCTCAGAAACCTCATTGATATAGTTTTATTACATACACTATTATTTTGTTTCAGGTTCCTCAATGTGTAACTCTCTGTCTGATAAAGCACCTATGTCAAATTCCTCATCACACGAAACTCCACTTACGCCCCATGCCCGATATCAAACCGTTGACCGGAGGATCGGTGAACAAAGCATGATAGGTTCAGCTTCTCCTTCGCTTACGCTTACGCCACCACCGCTATGTCAACCAGGTGTCCAGGAGATCGGTGAACAAAGCATCGAAACTCCAGTTTTTTCTCCGCTTACACCCATAGCTCTGAACCAACCTGGTGACTGCATTATCAGTAAACGAAACATCGAAGTTTCCGCCTCTCTGCTAACGCCCAAACCACTATACCAACCTGGCAATCACGAAATTGGTGAACAAAGTGTCGAGTCTCCGGCTTTTTCTCCGCTTACACCCCAAGTTTTGAACCCACCTGCTGACCGCATCATCAGTAAATGTAGCATCGAAATTTCCGCCTCTCCTCTAGTCACGCCCAAATCATCATGTCAACCTGGCAATCACGAGATTGGTGTACCGAACGTTGAAGCACCAGCTTTTACGCCTCTTACACCTAAAATGCTATACCAACCTGGTGATCCTCAAAGCGTTGAATCAGTGTTTCTTCCTGTATCTCCAGTTCCACCCATGTCACCGGAAACAGCAAAACTAGTTCAAGTTTTGGAAGGATGCGATTTCAATGATAGTGATGATTCAGTCAAAGATCCGGATTACATAATTAATGAAGATGATGACGATAAAACATATTGCAGTGATGACTTAGACTACCAAACAGATATTATTAATAATCAATGTAATGATGGGTCTGAAACTAACCAGTTACCGAGAGTTATAACAGTTGAAGCTCAAATTCATAGATCTCTTGATTATTCTCAGCAGACTTCTGATAAAAACAATAGTCAAAAAGCACAACAACAAACCGATCTTGATATCATAGAAAGTATTGTAGAAGAAATACATGAAAACATTACCACGGATAATGAACATAGTTACAGAAATATGACTGAAGGAAGACCAAAAAGGGGAAGAAAACGTAAAGGAAGCTGTACAAGGGAAGAAATTAAACAAAAAAAATACAATAATATACCATACACTAACAAGAAAGAAATAAGAATTGAATCCAAAGTATTCATTGACTTTAAATGCACATGTATGCGTAACTGTTCGGAATCTGTATCAAAAGAGTTAAGAGAAAAAGAATTCAATAAGTATGTACATCTGGGATCATATACTGCGCAGCTATTATACATAAATGCATTAGTTAAAGAACATGCTAAAAAAAGAACATACACGACTAATACTTCTAAAATGAGTAAACCGAGACAATTTAGCCGAATTTACACTTTGGCAGGTGTACAGGTCTGTAGAGATATGTTCACTAAGACTTTACAGATAACTCCACAAAAAGTTAATGTATGTTTAAAGAAAATGCGTACTGATACCCTAACTGATAAAAGAGGCATTGCTCAAGGAGGTTGGAACCGGTCGTCTCCAGATGATATAGCATTGGCAGTAGATGTAATTAAAAAATTACCTAAATACACTTCTCATTATAGAAGGGAAAATACAGAGGCTTTGTATTTGCAACAGGGAATGACAGTGCGAAAAATTTATGAGGAATATTATCTGAAGGAATTCAATTTGTTGCTTCAAAAAGAAAATCGTAAATGCTTAAAGTATGGAACATTCAAAGAGATATTTTACAAAAAGTTTAATTTAAAATGCAAGTCATTAAAAAAGGACACATGTAATAAGTGTGATACCTATGCTATAGAGAAACAAAACGGTTCGAATGACGAAAATAAACATCAGGAACATCTAAAGAGAGCAGAAGACTTAAGAACACAGATGAAGAAAGATTTTGAAAGAGCAAAGACAGAAGAGAATGTTGAGTGTTTAACTTTTGATCTGGAGAAAACTTTGCCACTTCCTAGAATACCTACGAATGTGGTATTTTATAAACGCCAGTTGTGGGTCTACAATAGTGGCATACACTCAGCTTCTGATGACAAAGGTCACTGCTATGTATGGGTTGAGGAGGGAGAAGCCGGTAGAGGGGCCCAAGAAGTTGGCTCGTGTTTACTTCATCATATTGATAATGAGTTGCGTCCACACACAGAGCACCTTATTTTGTGGAGTGATTCTTGCGGAGGACAAAATCGCAACATCAAGCTAACTTTAATGCTGAAGACAGCTCTACATTCACACAGCAATTTGAAAAGTATTTCTTTAAGATTTTTAGAGCCAGGGCACACGTTCCTGCCTAATGATACAGATTTTTCAAAAATAGAGTCAAAGCTGAAAGAATATGAAAGGATATACACAGTAGATGATTACATGAATATAATGAGGAAATGTAAAACACGAAATCCTTTGAAGGTCATAAGAATGAAAAATGATAACTTTTTGAGCTGCAAAACCATCGAAGAAAATATTATAAACAGAAAAATGTACACAAGTAAGAAGAAAGTAAACTGGCTATGTACTAAAGAAATTCTTTTGAAGAAAGAGTTTCCTTTTTCTATTTTCATGCGAAGTGCCATCAAAGAAGAATCGGAATTCGAAGAACTGGATATTAAAAAGCGGACAGGAAAAAGAATTATTATAAGAGTTAACATCCAAAGGAATGAATTGGTCCCTTTATGGCCCGATGGCAAGGCAATAGCCCAACCTAAACTTGATGATTTGAAGTCAATATTTGAGTTAATACCTGCTGACTGTCGCCCATTTTATGAAAATTTAAAAGGAAGTAACCAAATTATTGATGATGTAGATGGGTTTGGTACAGTCCCAGACTTCGATTTTGAACCTTAAGCTCTTTTTATTTTTGGAAGCAAATAAACGTTGAAAATTAAAATATCTGCATTTTATTTTTGAGTAGTGATATACCTGAAAAATGTTAGAATGGTTGGTGGCAAAATAAGGAATTTCGATGTATATTTTATGTTGGATCATTATAGCAAAACTGTTAAATATTGTGATTCATATAAAATTTTAATTTAACAGAAATGATCCAATCATTCTTTTTTAAGTTATCTATTAATATGAAGGTATTTTTAATAAACATTAAGTCATATAGAAATCTATATTCAATTCTTTATAAACCTATAAGTATATCGATACCTCTGGGCTCAAAGGGCGTATAGCACATTTTGGGCTTTTTGACATTTTATACTTTTCTCACTTAGTTTTTGATTCTCTATCGATCTGTGTAATCCACATGGCGAAATTCGCAAAAAAATGTCGAATACGACCTCGTAATTTTCGTTACCTGTGCACAACTTATTTGAAAATTAGGGTCATAAGGAACATATTGCTGCCTCCACAATAATTGGCAGGTTGTATAAACCAATTTGGTTGAAGATTTTGGGTGTAAGATCGTTCGAAAAGTAATATTGCTCTTTACGTCCTTCAAAAATTTCAAATATAAAAATATATTTGTGCTATACGACCTACATTTTATTATAAAATAAAGAGACCTAAGAGATCTGCTTCATCAGTTTTAAGCTTTATTAGCTTAAAACTGATGTAGCAGATTATAACAAAGACACCGGATTACATAGCATAAAAACTGTTAAAAATTAAATTAGAAATGACGAAGAAAATGAAAAATTAAATGATCTCATTACAAATTTAAAAACTTTAAAGTAGTATATTTTTGTTTTTTTATTATTGAAAAGTGAAATAAACGATTTTTATTTCTCATCATAATTTTAGTTTCTATTATCCTCTTTTTATTTCTATTAAAAACTCAATTAGAAGATTAAATAAAGCTACTCTCATAGCAAACCAAGAGCTATTCAATTTAGATTTTACAAAATATTTTAGTTTATTAGACAGAACAGACGAAGGTGACGTTCAAACGCAATACACTAACATAAAAAACAGCACTAAAAAGGTCAGTAATAAAACAAAAACGAACAAATACAAAGAGAAGTTACCAAACGAAGCAGTTAATTGAAGAGAGGCACTGCAGAGCATGAAGTATAGTAAGAGCCCAGGCGACGATGGCGTAACCACTGCAGCCTTAAAAATAAGAGAGCCTGTCCTTCTTCCACATGTTACCAATTTTTTCAACAGTATTTTAAACACCGGAATTCTGCCACGCACATTTTGCCATTCTTTGATTATTCTTTTCCACAAAAAGGGTGACAAAACAGACATAGACAATTAGCATCCTATCAGTCTGGTTTCACACCTGTACAAAGCTTTCATTAAAATAATCGAGAACAGAATAGCCGGAGCCCTCGACAAACATCAGCCCCCCGAACAGGCCGGATTTCGTCGCGGCCATTCTACTACTGACCACCTCCACTCCATCAACAAGGTTCTCGAGAAACATGCAGAGTTCCAGCTCCCACTTTATATTGTATTTATAGATTACTCAAAAGCTTTTGATAGCATCAGCCATACCTCAATTTGCAACGCCTTACAAAATCAAGAAATAGACACCACTTCTTTTGATAGAAACAGCACCCCAGCTATAAAAATCAATTCTAAGACAGAACCGTCTTTACAGTTCAATAAAGGAGTTAAATAAGGAGACCCGCTGTCTCAGAAATTATTTACGGCCGTTCTGGAGGAAGTCTTCAGAAAGCTAGCAGCAAGCTGGGCAGAAAGGGGCAATATGGTTGAAAAAAAGAGATTATCCAACTACGTTTTGCCGACGATATTGTTCTTTTTTCGTCTTCAGTCTCCGAGCTGACTCAGATGCTAGAAGATCTCAGTACGGCAAGCCTAGAGGTCGGACTTCAAATGAATATGTCGAAAACGAAGTAATAGCGAATGTCAAAGACCAAGTTGATGATGAATAGCGTGAATCGCAGGATCACCGTGGCGGGTGGGGAGGTTAAATATGTCGATGAGTAGCTCTATCTTGGTCAAATAGCCTCTTTCAGGCAAGACCAAACAAAGAAGTTGCAAGACGCGCCGAAAATGCCTGGAAGAGCCATTGGGCCATGAAATATCAAACGAAGGGCGATCTTCCACTATCACTTTAAGAGAAGACTCATCGACATGTGTATTCTTCCCATCCTCACGTATGGTTCTCAAACATGGTCTTTGATAATTCAGCAGAGGTCAACGCTCAAGGTTTGCCAGAGAGCTACTCTGGACAGAGGGATGTGGATAGAGAGTAGGGACTAGGGAGATCTTTGTCCAGCAGCATAACGGCAAAAAAAATCTAAATAATTATCGAAGAACTCAATAAATAAAATATCAATTATAAAATAATTGTAAAAATATTGTCCTTTACCACGTTATACAACAATTCAAGTAATTTATACGCCCCTGTGTCTTTGCATCATTTATGAAAAGTTGGGCTTACGCCCCTGTGTACCTGCTCAGGGCGTATTTTTATGGGGTGTATAGGACATATATTACATTTTTTTGGTCGTAAAGCACATGCTATCTCAGCCAATACAAAACCAGGCCTATTTTTGAAAAAACCTTCTTAAGCACATCAAAAATCTAAGAACTTTATCCATTGGATACTTTTATGTAGCTCTAAAAATGAGAGAGATATAACGAAAACAATTTTTTTTTTTTTGGTTTTTGCTTCTCCTGAAAACCTGTGTTTTGTGCTATACGCCCTTTGAGCCCAGAGGTATCGATATGATGGTGTATTACGATCACAGTCACAAAAGAAATGAACTTATGTTTTAAATCATCATAACTTTTCTTTTAGTTTTTGTAGGCTGGATCATTACTGCACAACACGGTCCTATTAAAGAATATATTATTTAATTTAAATATTAAAACATATACATATTATTATATATACTTATATACATATTATTTAATTTTATTAAAATATAACATATTATTATATATACTTATATACATATTATTTAATTTAAATATTAAAATATGATTTTAATATTTAAATTAATACAATTAATGGAAATAAAAGGTATTTTTGACAGATTGAGACTGAGATCAGACTGCGAGCGTCCTTAAAATTACGAGTATTACTCCTCTGATATCGACACACTTGACTTGCAAGACTCAAAGACAGTCTCATATCTAGTAAATGTAAAGAACCCTGATAATGTAACATCATCATTTCAGCCGAAAGACGTCCACTGCTGGACATAGGCCTCCCCCAAGCACCTCTACTTTGATCGATTCTGTGCTTCTCGCATCCAACGGGTTCCTGAGGCCTTCACAAGGTCGTCGGACCACCTTGTGGGAGGCCTTCCAACGCTACGTCTTCCGGTACATGATCGCCACTCTAGAACCTTTCAGCCCCATCGGGCATCTGTGCCCTGCCCACTGCCACTTAAGTTTGGCAATTCTTCGTGTCGGTTACCTTGGTTCTCCTGCGGATCTCCTCATTCCTGTAACATAGGAAACAACTAATTCAATTCATTAATGTAACATAGGTAACAACTAATGCAGTTCATCATCATCATCAGATTTCTTCACAGATATTATTATATTTTCTGGCAGTTGCATGCTGCACTTTGCATCCCTAGCCATCTCCTTCAATTTGTTGATATGTCGGACTAGAATCTATAAATATAAACGTATTATGCATCTACATACCTAATTTTAAAATAAAACCGAGTTTGCTCCATGCATGCGATCATTTGATTTTTAAATTGGTTCTGTTTTGCAAAACAGAACCAATTTAAAAATCAAATGATCGTATACCCCACTAATGACCACTGCTGAAAACAATCAAGAAACGTAAAAAAGTATTTTCAATTACAACACAATTCGGATATCAAAGAGAATGGTAGAATGGTATAAAACGATATACAAAATAATTGCGGATGTTCTCTCCGTTACCGGCAAATGGGAGAATTCACATCCGCCGGATGTAGGCACCGGCGGAAGTTTACTTAGCCCGCGCGAAACCGACGGAGGCCGCGTCACCCCCGGTTATGTTCGGAGACTGGTCTTTAGAGCACGATTTTAAGATGCGACTTTTATGTAATGAGCTTCGGAATGGTTAAATTTAAGAGGAAATTCGTTATAGAATTTTCATGGAGCTCCTAAAACATAAGTCCAGTTCTCGTAATTAAATTGATAAATGATTTATTTTCTGTAAGTAGGTTTTTACAAACACTTTTACACGTCATTATATTTTTTAAACTAGATGTGGTCGGCGTTTCCTATCTGACTACTCTGAGAAGAAAGGCCGAAACAAACTCAGAGGTCACAGTCTCTTTTAAAGTCCAGACAAAATCTTGATCAGATCGTGTGAAGACCATGTAGATTGGTGTCTGAAATGGTCTTTTGAGGAAACAACCACACAGATTGAGCTGACTTGTCCAATCAGTGCACGCATTTGTCTAAAATCGTGCAGCTCAACTCAGAAATTGAGGAGCTCAACGATTCGACGAACAATACCAAAGAAAGGACATTTGGGCAGGCAGCAAATTCCTCAAGCTGCCAGATCGTGATTAAAACTAAGAAGGAAAACAGAAAAAAAAATTACCCACATAGTCTTCACAAAACCTCAAAAAACTTTCAGTGTCTAGTTACTATTCATCTCAGCTACAATTAATGTCAAAAACTTGTCAAAAATGTAGGGAAATTAGAGGTATTTTTAACAGATCGAGACTGAGATCAGACTGTGAAAGTTCTTAAAATTAAGATTGCCCCTTTGGTTCCTCCTAGTGTTTCGTTAACGAACAATGAAAAACACTTTGTTGCAAAGCCTTGAATCTGTTCGGAAATCGCCAATATGCAATGGAATTATCGTGCACAGTGATAAACATTGTCATTCAATGCTCACTGTCTCCATCCCACACTGTCTCCATCCCACACAGAAGAGGCTAGGCAGGATCCAGAGAAGGACACGTGCGACAAGGATGGTTTCATCAAGGTGGAGAAGAAGAAGCCTCCTTGTCGGAACCAGTGTGGCACCACGCTGGCGGGACCCAACATGCTGCTGCGTCCAGCAATCCCGACGACGCAGCTGTACGTGGAGCACGCAGGAGACATTTAAAAAAAGAATCTTTATTTAATTTCGTAAATCATGAAACTTTTAATTTCTTTTGACGGTACTTACTTGTCATAAAGAGCAAACTTACATAATGTGGATAAGACAAAGATTAAAACAGAAGACGATCCAGGAGGGGATATTGGGGGGGGGGGGGGGGGGGTGGAGGTGGGTTCAGGGGATCAGACCGGAATAACTCGTCCAGACTACTCCACGAAGGTTAAGGAGATCGTGGAGTATATGCGTGTGTAGACCAACTGGACCTTGGTCGAAAAGTTGGAGTCGCGCCACAACACGAACTTCAAGTCGTTCGTAGTACGTGTTCCGACACATCATCTCGAATTTGTTGGTTTTTTTACCCGACTGCGTCAGAAGGAGGGTTATGTTTTTCGAGTGTATGTATGTATGTATGTATGTATGTATGTATGTATGTATATTTCTTTGGCACGCTCTGTAGCCTAAACGGCTTGATCGATTTCAGCTTGAGTGGTGCCGTTAGATTCGTTTTATTTGTGAGAGTGACACTGGGTATATCAAAATTGAAAAAAAATTAAAATGGCCAATTTTTTGCGAAATATTATGTCTTCAAAAAAAATTTTATTCTCAAAACCTATCGAGTGGGGTATCAAAATAAAGGGTTTTAAACGGTGATTACAAAAATATATACAACTAATACGGTTAAAAGTAATTCGAAGTGAAAAATCGTAAAAAACACGTACCAAGAACTAAATCGTCTGCGAAATCTTTCACATTTATTTTGTAAACTAAAAAGCTGGAAATAAAAAAAAGTTATTTAAAAAAATAAAAAACCCGACTGCGGTAAAAAACTGAAAAACTCTAAATCATTTTCATTATATTTTCAAATTCAAATGGGTCCCGCCTGCTTCCAACTTTTATTTAATTTAAAATGGGCTTGTTTTTAGCTTTTCAGTTTTTTACCGCAGTCGGGTTTTTTATTTTTTTAAATAACTTTTTTGCTCGACTTGGTGGGGGCACTTCCGTGCCCCCAGATAAAAATGGTATGGGTCCCGCCTGCTTCCAACTTTTATTTAATTTAAAATGGGCTTGTTTGTAGCTTTTCAGTTTCGCAGTCGGGTTTTTTTATTTTTTAAATTACTTCTTTTATTTAGTGTTGTAATAATGTTGTATGTATATATAGTATTTTTAAGTTATATTCATATTGTATTGTATGTGTTTTATACGGGCCCTGATGACTAAAATAAATGGACAATAATAATATATGCCCTGAAGGCAGTTTATCGGCTTATAAACATTGTAGGGCAGATATTTTCCTAACATGTTTTTAAAAGACTTACAGATCATCATTCTTTTTTCCTCACATATATATACATCATCACTTAAAGTCAAGTAATTAATTTCAAATAGGTATATAGGTATGAGGAACAGGGTGTAAAGTTCACTCATACTCTATAGAAAAGGGAGGATCCTCCGACCAGACGGGTGTTGTGTCTGTCGGGCAACTGCCCAATGATTCATGTCGGGCCATTGTATTTATGCTAGTTGCGCGGTACATTCTCGGTAAACTCTGCTTGCGAGATGCAGGATTTTGCGTGACGTCAGTATGACGCATTGTTCGCTTGTGGCGTTGTAGATATCGCTACAAGGCACATAAAAGGTATTTTGTCATACGTTGAAAGAACTTAGGTGTAGGGGTGAAGTCATTTGTTCCACAAACTTCTCTAAACCAATAACTTTCCTACATATAAATTTTTGAGAGCAGTGGTGGCCCAGTGGTAACGGACGCGACCCAGATAGGCACTTTACTTTGTGTAAATTATTTTCATCACGACTGCTCTACAAACGGTGAAGGAAAACATCTTAAGGCATGTCCTAGAACCAGACTTCGAAGACATGTGACATCTACCAAGCCGCACTGGGCCCGCGTGGTGGATTACGGCCCTCCGTCCCTCTCACAGAGAGGAGGCCTGTTCCCCAGCAATGGGAAGATTTTAGGCTGATTATGCATATCAATTTTCGTTACAACAACTCATTCGCCTAACACAATAATTACATGAAAGTGTGTAACATAATTAATGCAAATTGGAGCTGACAGCATTGCGCTAATAGATTCATGTATTTACATGGTAATGTGAGCTTGTCATCCTACCGCTTAGTGGCCATCAACTGGGAATGGTTGATGTTGATCTTTGTAGGAAACGAGTTAGTGTTTCAAATGGATGCACTTAGAAAAAAGACGTTTATTTGCAGTAAGATATGACAAAGTAAAAAGTTGGAAACACTAATTCTTTTGGGATGTAAATTAGTAGTAGTTTTAAAATAAAAAGAGAAATTGAAGAAAATAAAACTATAGGTTATAAGTACTTAATTAAACTCAAGCGTGACTGTTAAAAATATTGTCCTAAATGTTAAACCTACGAGTACCTATTGTAAAGAAAGGCGTATGGACTGAAGCTAGAAAAATAAAAGTATCTAAATAAAATAAGATAAAATAATAATAATAAGTCCACAAAAAAAAAACTGGTCCTCAGTGAAAATGAAACCCTTAAAATGAAACTTATTTTTATGATCTGCTTAACAAAAAAACATTTAAAAACCTGAACAATTGAGATAATAATTCGAAGACTACAAAGGTCGACAATCAAACAATAAAACACCGCAACCAGTCGCCTTATCGGAACCAACCTTTAACCCTCAGTTGTGGTTGCGTGTGCCCACCAGTTACTGCAAAGCGAAACACACAAAAGAAACGATAAGGCTCCGACATTAGGGCCATCCCTCTTACGATGTATAGAAATTAAGCCCGTCGGCCTACCGGCTGCGAAGATAAATGTACTTACTCCGAGATCGCATGGGCTCAGCTAATGTTTAGACGTGAAGTACAATTAAGTGGGTTACAGGAGGTGGATGCAAGGGTAGATGTTATTTCGAGCTATCTACCTCTTGCTATGCCACCTGTCATGTTTTGTCTCTGCATCACGCTAAGGTTGAGGGGCCCGTGGCTAAATAATAACCGCCACATAGGTCGATTGATCAGGTAAAGCTACGCTTGCCGCGGTTGGTCTATGGATGGGTGACCATCTTTACATACCATGACCCCTCCGTGCCTCGGAAAGCCGTTAGTCCCGGCTGTCATTCATGGATCTTTGACAGTCGTTACGGGTAGTCAGAAGCCCGAAAGTCTGACAACCAGTCTTACCAAGGGGTATCGTATTACCCAGTAACTGGGTTGTGGAGGTCAGATAGGCTCCATGTGAAATACTGGTATTCAGCTGCATCCGGTTGGACTGGAAGCTGACCCTAACAAAGTTGGAAAAAAGGCTAGGCAGATGATGATCATCCTAAGGTTGACAGGTAGAAAATCCCTCAGGAATTTTGCCCGCCTTTTTACAATATTTTATTACTTGTGCATAAAGTTTTAATAAATAAAATAGATGGAATTAATAAAAGTTGGTTCAGCAGTGTCCAGAGGGGCTAGGAAAGTGGCAATCGCTTTCAAAGCATTTCGTATTTCTACAGCAGCTTTCAACGGTAGTGACATAAGGTTTTCGGCCAAACCTAAACATTTTTGACTTTTCTATCATCTTCATCGCTGATAGAATGTCATTTGAGCTTCAGAAGTGACGAGACTAAAGTTCCTACATCATGATTAGGTATTTTAAGCAGTAAAATTTGCTACCACATACTCTCCACTTTCTGGTCTGGTCCAGCCTGTGAGTCAAATCGACACCGAAAGAGGAATAATTGTGTGTCTTTCCAACATTGAACTGTATTGGTTTTATTGATCTCGTCAACTTTTTGCTAAATTCACAACCACGTAATCTTGGTTCGATAACAGTTAGCCAAATAAATTTCGCGGTCAATGGTGTGCGAATGGGACCAAGTGCGAATGGGACCAAGCGCGAATGGGACCAACTATGAACGCGGTACGAAGTGCGAATGGGACGAAGTGCGAATAACCCGTAGTAGTTTGGGCTGTCATCAAGTGTTTTATTAGCTTTCCGAAGCGATATCCAGGGGTAACTTCAAATTGTTCTGAATGAATCTAATTTAAATCTTTTCATAATACAGTTAACATAAAACAATTTGACTGTACAGGATTACACAAATATTTCCTCTCACAAATAGGAGTCCCTTTGAGTTCGAAGGTCACAGCCATAAAATACGCTTTTACGTAGCCTCCATCTAACAGGCTTACAATTTCCAATAACATGAGCTCTCAGAAGCCGAAGGCCGGGACCAAAGGACGAATGCCGAAAAACTCTCACAAACGCTTAAACATTAATAGAAAACAAGAAAATACAGAGAAAAGATGGCATGGTCGGAAATTAAGGGGCGGGCCGCAGACGCGAACCATTTGTCCGTCTGTCCGTTACACTTAACTCGGGAACCTCATTCGCTTAACACTCACCTGGGGATCTATGCTGGGGTCGTACGGGAGGATAGTTTAGACGAGCCCGTAGCAAAGGACAAGTTATGATTATGAGACTTATTGGTTCGGCAAGGAAACAAAAAATTACCAAGTAATTTCTTTAGATCGTCTTAGATCGCTGTGAGTGTGTACTTACTAGGTTCAAAATTAATCAACTAAAAGCGTTAAAACTTAGCCTAGACCATTTTCAATTATAAACTAGTCAAGACTATAATAGAATACATATATCAATCCTCAAATTAAGCGCATTACAGATTCCAGACAAGGGCACTGCAAACATAACGTGAGAATTTATTTGTTTATTTTATGTTCTCCAACAAAAGATAATATGTAGGTACACTAAACATTACATATTATAGTTAATGGACGACAATTTGGTATGTGTACTCTTTCAATTACAGGAGACCACAGCATGCACAATAAAATGAACAACTAAGCTAACAGATTAAATACCTAATACATAATAAAAGAAAATAAATTGACAGTGGGACAAAAAAACACAACAAATTCTGTAAAATATTAGAACATAGAATAATAAAATACCTAACATTGGCATTAAAAAAGCGATCGTTCGTTTCAGCCGATAGACGTCCACTGCTGGACATAGGCCTCCCCCAATTTTGGGGGGGGTTTGCCATAATCGCCACGCTTGGCAGGCGGGTTGGCGATTGCAGTATGGTATGATGGTGGAATAAATAGAGAACGCTGCTGCCCATTCTCCGGTAAGACCCTTAGTCGCCTTTTACGACACCCACGGGAAGTAAGGGGTGGTGCAATTCTTTAAGTCCGGCACCACACGGACAAGTCCGGCACCACACGGACAAGTCCGGTACCACACGGACAAAAAAGCACATAAATAAAAAACGTTCACAATAAATTTTTAAGACATTTTCTTATATTTATCGAGAGATTGGCTGTTAACTAAATCTGTAGTTTTAGCTAGCATGTTGTATTGCCTACAAAGTCTTGGTATAGCAGCGTAATGACCTAGGTTTGTTTTGGAGCCTAGGATGTAGAATAAATTATAAGTATTAAATCTGGGAATCCGAGTTGGATCCACTCATTATATTGTGAAGGATAAAGAAGTCCAGTTTCGTCCTACGACTAGCTAGTGTTTCCATATTATACTGCCGCCATAAAGAAAGAGCACATTACACAACTAACCTTTTTTTCTAAAATTGAGTAAAAAAACTGGCATATGCGGCTTTTTTTTCTGATTCCATATATAACTCAATTTTGGAAAAAAAATGTTAGTTGTGCCCTTTTCCTTTATGACGGCAGTATAGTGTTTCAACCACTGACCTCTATAATACAAGCTTGTATTATAGAGGTCAGTGGTTTCAACCTTTCAATTAGCTCGTTAGTTGTTTAGCCAAGTGATCTCCGTAGCATAGATGGTAAAGGAACCTCTTTTGCACACTCTCTAATCGCTTGGTGTAAACCTCGTATATATTTTAAGAGAACCACATTTTAAGATTGGACGGACAAGAGTGATAAACAGTTTTATTTTCGTAGATGCTCTTTTAATTTCTTTTATATATCGCAAAACAAATCCCAGTACCTTATAAGATCTTGACACAACATTCAGAATGTGCACATAGAACTTCAGCCACACAGAAGTTGAACACCAAGGTCGCGGAAACTGGTCAGTTTTTTTAAATCTACTACCTCAATGTAGTATTAAAGGTCATAGCACACGTATCAAACCGGGAAAGGATCGGCATCGTATCAACTCGAGCCGTTCAGTATTCTTTATATGAAACTCCCTACTGCAACGCACACTAATCGGAATCGCAACGTAATCGCCTCGCTTCGGGACAAGCTCGCGAACCGCGGTGCGGTGCGTCACGGCTCGTCGTCCCCGCGCTTACGGCTCGTTGTCCCCGCGCTTACGTCTCTCCGTACCCGAGCTTACACCTCTTCGCCCAACCTTGCCTCTCTCCCCCTCCCACAGCCTGACTGCACCATCAACCAGCGGTCGGCGAGCCGTAAGCTCGGCGTCGCCTAGCCGTAGCCGAATCTACGTATCGGAGCTTCTGATCCGCTTTGGTTACGTGCTTACGTTAGGTTGACGCCTGTTTGACGGCGAGGCGAAAGGCGATACGGAGCCGATCCCTTTTCGATTTGATACGTGTGCTATGACCTTTATTCTTTAAGGTTTTTTCATTACGAGTGAACTGGATGTAATGACATTTGCTAATGCGCTCTATACTATGATAATTGTGCTAAATACAGCCGGATGATTGCAGTAGTGTCGCCCCCTTGGCGGCGAAATGTGGGTGTATTGTCGCTTGTGGGTGTAACGTGGGTCCAATGTGGGTGTGATGTAGTGTAATGTGGGTGTATTGTAGGTGAACCTCTGCCTAACCCTTTGGGGAATACAGATTCAAATTCAAATTCAAATGTTTATTGCTCAACACAGTACATAATACATTTCTAGATATCAAGTGAATGCGCAGTCCACTGTGTTGCACCAATTCAGGCATGCAAAATTATCGTCCAAATTATACTATGTCATAAATTCCAATCACGATGTCTATATTTCCAATAAATATCATAAAAAAAACATTTAAATTACAATTAGTACCATAAACAGTGTCATAAATTCAGATCCATATGTTATACAATTTCATTAATTCAAAACAATACCCTTATAATGTCATAAATTCAAATCAATAAGTTATACAATGTCATAAATACAAATAAATAACTAAGTCATTGCATAAATTCAAATTAATAAGTAAGAAATGTCAGAGTATATAATGTCTTAATAATTAAGTAATGTCTAATGCAGTAACACATAATTAACAATACAAATAAAACATCACAGGCGTGTAGTTATGTTATGTGTTAAATCCATACTAATATTACAAATACGAAAGTGTGTCTGTCTGTCTGTATGTTACATCTTCACGCTTAAGCCGCTGAACCGATTTAAATGAAATTTAGTATAGAGATAGTTTGAGTCCCGGAAAAGGACATAGGATAGTTTTTATCCCGATATTCCCACGGGATCGACACTTATGCTGGTGAAACCGCGGGACGCTGCTAGTCTAAATATATAAAACTCAAAGGTGACTGACTGACATAGTGATCTATCAACGCACAGCCCAAACCACTGGAGGGATCGGGCTAAAATTTGGCATGCAGTTAGATGTTATGACGTAGGCATCCGCTAAGAAAAGATTTTAATAAATTCTACCCCCAAGGGGATAAAATAGGGGATGAAAGTTTGTATGAAACTTTGTCAATTTTAAACCGATCGGGCTGAGACTTTGCATGCATATAGCTATTATGACGTAGGCATCCCCTAAGAAAGGATTTTGATAAATTGGGGGTTGAATTTATCAAAATCCTCTGGGGATAAAATAAGGGATGATGGAGGATGTAAATGTATTAGGTTTTTTTAATAATACTTAACGCGAGCGAAGCCGCGGGCAAAAGCTAGTCTATACTTATAATAAATCTGTAGAAGGGTCAATTCTGTACATTGAAAATATTGAAAAAATAAATAGCGGGGGGTGTTGCTGGATCGATACCAAACCCAAATATGTGATTAAAAACATTTTTGTCTGTCTGTCTGTCTGTCTGTCTGTCTGTCTGTCTGTATATGCAGGCATCACGTGAAAACTAACGGTTCGATTTCGATGAAACTTGGTATAATTATACCTTATTATCCTGGGCATAAAATAGGATACTTTTTATCCTGGAAAAATACGTAGAAAAAAAAATCTTATTTTTCAGTTTTATTCATAGACGTTGTTCTGTAGAACCGCGAACACACGTTGCATTACCCGCAGTGGATAATTTTCCATTTCAATTTAAGAGAATACAGTTTCCTGTAGCTTTGTGTTACACCATGACAATAAATAAGGCTCAAGGTCAGACCCTAGGAGTTGCTGGCGTAGATCTTACTGCGAGTTGTTTTTCACACGGGCAACTTTACGTAGCTCTTTCCCGTGTGAGCAGTCCAAGAAATCTTCATGTTCATATTCCGGACGAGATCACTAACAATGTTGTGTATGCTGAAGCTCTCAATTAACTTTCTGTCGCATTGTCACGATCACTTTTTTATTATTGCAAACTTTTCGTCACTGTCAGTAATTTACTGCTACATGCTACTTATCAAGGTCGGAATTACTATGAAAAAAATACTTACTACAGAACAACAGCAGTAGCTCAATAGAGGGATCTCTTATAATTATTATAGGCTTAGCCGTATTTGGGTCCAATAGATATTTATAAGATGTCATTGTCAGAGTTACTCAAAATGGAGAAATAAACCATCCACGCGAAGACCGACATCCGCGCGGACGGAGTCGCGGGCGGAAGCTAGTAGTTAATAAATTAGAATTTTCACAATCAGTTTTTTTCATTGAGGGCCAATAATTATTTTCAGGCACGTCCGAAATATCGGCCCGTAAGTTTCCACTCCTAATACAAGCCCTTCTCCAGCCTCTTAGGTTAGATGAGATTAGATTAAACGTTTGGCTCTTAACAATACAAGAGGGACAACATTTTTTGCTTCAAGCTCTTTTTAGGGACCCTACAGAACTGTTCTTTAGTAAATTGGGGTACAAAGAATTGAATAATGTATTCTATTTTATTGTTCAGGGCAGGATTACTAGTTCTTAGTTGAGTTTCAGGAGATTTGGGTTGGCTAAATAAGGCGTTTGTATGTCAGGTAACTTTATTGTCGTCTTGAGGTTGTTTTTCTTTTGTTTTGGAGTCCTCGTTAGGTTTATCTAGAAACGTAGGTACCTATATTGTCTACAATTAATTAAGATAAAAGAAAATTTTATTTCTTGTTGTTGTTTGGTCTCATACCAATAAGAAATGGAAGACAAAAATTTTATATCGTGGTACAAAGATTTTACTATCACCAGATGTTGGTTTTCAAAATTACAATAATTGCGGGATTTACCTACTTCTACGGATGGGAAATCATCAAATGACTCCTCCCGCTCTGGGTGGAGCGGAAGGGAGTGTCAGACTCTTACTGACTAAAACCTAAAACCCACCCGTGTTCCTTCCTTAGCCCTTTATGTTCCGGGCCAGCGGTAACCCTTTCGGACAATCCCGCTGACCCGGCAGGCTTCGGCCCTGAGGGGCCCCTCCTCGATGCTGACATCTCTTTGAGGCGCGCGTGGAACACGTACGCGCCGTCCGGTACGGGCCTGGTCCTGATCGGACGGTGAGCTACCCATTACTCTCCGCCCGCAGGCCCGCGCCTACGGTGGCCGGGAGTCATCACGCGGCTCCCGACGCCCGGAGCGTCTCCCGCGGCGGCTGGGACGGGAGGCTCTCTCCCTGAGCCGTCCCGCCACCTCCTTCGCTAGCATGACTGCTTCGCAGAAGGAGGTGACTGCCTCCCACTCCCTCTCGCCCCGGACCATGGCTTGCACCAGGGACGGACGCGAGAGGTCGCCGCCGCTGCCGATCGCCTCTACGAGGACACGGCGGTGCTCCGGCCATGCGGGGCAGGCCTCCACCGTGTGCTCCACCGTGTCCTCTGGGCGATCCTGGTTTGCAACCTACTTAGATACACTTCGATATACAGCATTTAATGTAAACATTAAAGTCTACATTCTGTTCATATTTATTTTACCTAACCTAACAACAACCTTATTAACGGGCCTTTTTGGCGCAGCCGTGAGGCACACATTCCTGCTAATTTCTTACATCGGATTTTGCATTTTTTATTTTTATCTTTTTTTTGTTTTTATCTGATGTACGACTATTATCTCTGTGTACTGTGTGTCTTTTAGTCTGTGCTAAATAAATGTATTTTCTTTCTTTTTTTCTTCTTTCTATTAAAAGGAAGAAAGAAAGAAAAAACAACGTTTTTTTAAGTTTTTTTTACGTTTAGGTACGTTTTTTTATTGTAACGAGAATAAAGATCACAATGATTTTGACAGACTTGGCAGTGGTAGCAACCCAACAGCAACCTTATAAGAATGAGAATAAAGGTCACTGCTGGACAGTGATACAAAACCAGAGGTAAACAAATGTGAATGTGTAATTAGTTCACGTTTTAAAATGACATGAAAACCGGTTGTTTAGGAAAATACAAGGGTTCCGTTTTTTCGAAAGGAAAAAACGGAACCCTTATATGACCACTTTGTTGTCCGTCCGTCCGTCTGTCTGTCAAGACCCTTTATCTCGGGAACGCGTGGAGGTATCGACTTGAAATTAAAACCATATACTCAGGTCTGTGGTCCCTTGATGCTATGAAAAAATCAAACACCTAAGTTGACGTAAAAAAGCCGCAAAAGACGTATATTTCGACACTCTCAAGTGAATCAAAATTAATAGGGTACGTTTCATTGACCCAGAATCATGATATTTGGCAAGAATCAAGATCATGTAGCACAAGTAAAGGAAAAAAATCCGAAAACCGCAAATTTGTAAGTACATAAAAAAACCCCTGATAAACTATTTACATACCTACAAAGTACGGAACCCTCGGTGCGCGAGTCCGACTCGCACTTGACCGGTTTTTTTTTAGAATTTTATCACTGGCAAGTTACCAGCCTCCAAAAAGGATAATTCAAAAAACAAATACCAAAACCGAGTGATGATACGTACCGGGGCAAGCACACCCACTATAAATCTCTTGTATTACGAATGGGTACATAAAAATTCATTGCTTTCCTTCGATTTATCCGAACAGTTTTCTTTTCATTGTAAGAGTATTATTTTATGCACCCCCAGTGAGCGGTGATGCTTAGATTGTGCAAACGTGGAATGGAGTATCTAGTCTTGTTTTACGCTCAGTTAATTCCCACGGGATCGACATTTACGCGGGTGAAACCACGGGGCGCAGCTAGTTAATCTATATTTTTCCATCCATTGAGTAAATTGAATTACCTTTCGTAAATCACTAAAAACTAGCTGTGCCCCGCGGTTTACCCGCGCAAATGCCGATCCCGTGGGAATATCGGGATAATTTTTTTATCAAAATTGGTCCAGCTGTTAGAGCGTGAAGAAGTAACAAAGATATAAACACACACAAACACACCCACACTCACACACTTTCGCCCTTATAATATTAGTGTGATGTCTACGAAAACAGAAGGAGATCTTTGAATTTTATTTCTGTTGTTAATTGTCAATGCAAGAGCGAAGAAAACCTAACTCAAAGCTTTACAAGCCCAGACCTGGCGGTAGCCCAATGTTAACGGCCGTGCCTTACGAGTTGTAGGTCGTAGGTTCGAACCCAATTAGGCGCTTTACGTTGTGTAAATTCTTTTATCACCACTCTCAAAACCGCGAAGGAAAACATCGTGAGGAAACCGTCATGCCCTAGTACTAAAAATTCGAAGACATGTGACATCTACCAACCTGCACTGGGCCCGCGTGGTGGATTAAGGCATTCTCCCTTTCACTGAGACGAGGTCTGCGAGTCCCAGCAGTGGGAACGTTATAGGTGGATTATGCTTCCCAAGCCCATATTGAAAACTAAGCGTTTACTTACTTAGTATATCAAAAACTTAGTACGTATACGTAAATAATGTGAAATTATCAATTCATTTAAATTATTTACATTGTATATAAAAGAATTTCAAACAATCTTAATCCTATACTTGTAACAACTTTATAGTCATTTTTATTTCATACTAGCTGACCCAACAGACGTTGTTTTTAATTCGAAAGACACGTGGCACCATCTATTATCATAATAACGTTATTGTTGTTTTCCTCGGGAACAGCACTTTTTTTCGGGATGAAAGGTACCCTATGTCCGTTTCTGTACACCTGACAACGTATATGCAAAATTTCAGGATGATCGGTTCAGTGGTTTAGGCGTGAAAAGGTAACAAACAAACTTACTTTCGCATTTATAATATTAGTTAGGATATATAAGTTAGAATTGATCATCATCATCATCTGCCTAGCTTTTTTCCAACTATGTTGGAGTCGGCTTTCAGTTCAACCAGATTCAGCTGGATACCATTATTTCATACGGAGCGACTGCCTATCAAGCCAGTTACTGGGTAATACGAACCAAGGGGCATCGTATTATCCAGTAAGCTTAAAATAATGGAAATAAGTCTCCCTTTATTTCACATTGATTATCCCACTGAAATGTTTATAGAAACTTCCTTTTCCTCCCTTCACATATTCCAAGCATGGTTCGCTTTTTACTACCGATTGGAAATGAGTTACAGTTGAGCAGAGCTATGGATTTCATCTCTGTACTGATACAGAATATATGGGAGTGGTATTATTCCGCCTCGCTACAGAAGACAGTAAGCAGAGAAGAAAAAAAAACAGTGGCACTCCGGGAGTGCCAAGAGAAGTGAAAACAAAACACAAACAGAATACTTTGCCATCACTCACTGACTTATCGGATATTCATTAAAACCGAGTACCAACGAACATCTGAAGCGGGTATTTTTTTTAATCGTCTTTTAAACAAAACTCGCGCGGTGTCGCTTACGGTAACAGTGGCGCGAGTTCAATGACTTTTTCCTGTCTCAAAAAATTCCCAACGCGCCTAAACAAGTTTTTACTTCAAAATTTGCACCGATTGAGGTGATTTGCATACTCATGCAAATCACCTCAATAGGTGCAAATTTTGAATTTTGAAGTTTATGTTCGGATTCATAATCTATGAATTGAGTGGCTAATTATCATTCCACTTAATTATTGAATTATCAATAAATTATTGAAGTAAGAAGATATTGTACCAGAATGAAACGCGGCCTTTGAAAAGTTATTTTTAGGCTTGTTGTCAAGCACAGAAGAGTGAAGCAATTAGTATGTCGTTATGATTTCAGCTAGGTATTTTATAGCTAGTTTTTTTTTTTTAGCTAGGTATTTTTTTCTTAGTGCAACTTATGTGATACTAACATATGTTGTTATTTAGTTTTATTTATTAACAAAATTATTACTATATTATTATGTATAGGTACCTAGGTTCAGGTATGTATCTATGGGTCTTTGTTACCTGAATATAAATAGTTTATTTTATTTTTATATGGGTTAGTTCACCCATAAGAAAATTTGTGTTCTAGGTGCTTTATTTAGCCGTCTTTATTAGCAGCCAACTAACAATCATTATTACTGTCAATTTCAAAAACACTGAGTACATTCATGTTTAAAATGTATTGTGCACTAGCTGCGGTCTGCGGTTTCACCCGCATAAATTTCGATTTCACGGGAATCTTGGGATAAAAAGTAGCCTATATGTTAATCCTAGTTATAAACTATCTGTGTGACAAATTTCATTCAAATCGGTTTAGTTGTTTTTGCGTGAAGAAGTAACAAACATACAAACACACACAAAATTTCTCATTTATAATATTAGTGTGATGTGATTCTCTATTGTCTCGGTACCCGAGAGCGCCTGCGCATACACACACATTCACAGCGTGTTTGTACACTGGTGACCACAAGTAAAGTGCGCGTCGTTAAGTAAGATAACAATACTAAGTATATTAGTGCTTAAGGGGCTTACAGGACCTAAACTCAAAAAACTCAAGTTTTAGAAACAATAAAAGTATATGATCGACTACAGTAAACAAAATCAGAAAAATATATGATATTCTTCAGGATATAGGTAGTGTGTTGAAAACATAATACAACTAATTTGATACGATAGAAAAAAATCATGAAGATACCTCTAAAAACTTTCTTTTTACAATAAAAACCATACTAATATACATACAATCATTCTGATTTTTTGTCGGATTATTCTACAAACAACATACTAAAACACTAGTGTTTTAATTTTTTAGTCCAAGCAATAAATTTATTGTAAAAAGATAATTGCTTCATATTTTGCAATAAATTACCAGTGTTGTGTCATCGCGCTTCTCTTTCTTTTCTATGCAGTCCGACAAAGACCGCGCTTTAGGTCATGCAGTAGCCTTAAGAGATTAGATTTAGCTATGAATATGGAAATTCACCACTCTTTTACCAGGAAGCGAAATATGTGCGACGTTTTGGCAAGAAAATGGCGATTTGGCACCGTCTGGAGCAATACTCGTATAAAGAGATGGTCTTTGTGAGATAAGGGGTGCGTAAGTTAAAGGGTGCTCCGTTTGTCTGGGGAAAGACAGTGAGACATTACGTGTCTGGTTTACAGTAAATGCTGAAGTCATCCTACTAATCCGTACTAATATTATAAATTCGAAAGTAACTCTGTCTGTCTGTATGTTACCTTTTCACGCCTAAACCACTGAACGGATTTCGATAAAATTTGGCACAGAAATAGTTTGCTTTCCGGGGAAGGACATAGGATAGTTTTTATCAGGATATCCCCACGGGATCGATAATTATCCGGGTGAAACCGCGAGGCGCTGCTAGTATTATAAATGTGAAAGTTTGTGAAGTTGTTTGGATGTTTGTTACTCAATCACGCGTAAACCGTTGAACAGTTTTAGATGAAATCTGGTATAGAGATAGTTTGAGTCCCGGAAAAGGATATAGGATAGTTTTCATGCCAATACTCCCAAGGGATCGAAACTTACTTGTGCGAAACCGCGGGGCGCCGCTAGTTTTGTAATAATGATATCACTTTGTGCTTTTGTTTTGTCATTTTGAAACGAGAGAGAAGAGAGCAGTGGTGGCCCAGTGGTCACGGCCATGACTTACGAGTTGTAGGTCATAGGTTCGAATTCAGACAGGTTGTGTAAATTATTTCATCACCACTGCTCTCAAAACGGTGAAGGAAACAATTGTGAGGAAATCGGCATGTCCTAGAACTAAAATCTACCAACAATATAATATAATATAAGTAATATAATATAATATAATATAATATAATATAATATAATATAATATAATATAATATAATATAATATAATATAATATAATATAATATAATATAATATAATATAATATAATATAATATAATATAATATAATATAATATAATATAATATAATATAATATAATATAATATAATATAATATAATATAATATAATATATGTTTATTGCACAAAGAGAACACACAAGATTGGACATACACTAAACATGATTGTGGTTTGGGCAGAGGCAAGTTGAACAGCTGGCTCCTGAACTAAGTAAAAGGATACTTGTATCTCAAGAGCCAAGCCAACCCGCACTGGTCCCGCGTGGTGGATTACAGCCCACTCTCTCTCATAGAGAGGACTGAGTGCCAGCAGTGGGAACATTACAGGCTGATCGTGCATTATACGTAAGTGTGTTATGATGACACAATAGTAGATTATGCACCGAGGGGCTAAAGTTGTGTCTTATGTCACGGGCGTCATATTGAATCTCGAGCGCAATGAAGGATTCGGGATTTAACTCACGAGCGAAGCGAGGGAGTTAATACAAGAATCCTGAATGCAGCGAGGGATTCAAGCTAGCCCAAGGCAAAGACACCTTTAGCCCAGAGGAGGATACTCTACTTTTTACACCTACTGTGAGAAAATAATAGCCATAGTACGAAAATTCGCGCCTTTATTGCGTCTACCAATAAGTAGCCAAGAAACGATCAAAGCGATTTAAAAAAAAAACTCTCTTCTACGGTTTTGTCGTGTGTGTCTATTGATATCACACTCATGGAAGTGGCGTTTGTGTAAACTAAGCTTTATACAGGGCTGGTAGAATGGTTTTGGATGATTGGCTGTATGCATTTTGAATTTAGAACGACATTGGAGACGCTCGTGAAAATAGAGTATTTTTGATAAAATGTGATAAATCGACTGTAGTATAGATGGGTTTTATTATTTATTTATTTATTCACAAAATCCACAGCAATCTTAGCGCAGTTTACTTAAAATAAATTAACTAATGTTACAGCCAATTACTATTACGGTATTACGACGCGGTACGGTATTTGTTATTATTAATGCCAGTTTTAATGTTATTCCATTCCTTTTAAAAAATGGTTCGTAGTTATCTAATTATTCTTACAATATTATGTCTTCGAAAACATGGCAACGATATGAAGAAGCAGTCGTTATGATTTTGTAGGAAATCGAGAATATCATCCACGCGTAGTAAGGGTTTCGAGAATAGCTTTCCTCTTTCTGGCACCAAAGGGTGTTTATTAGTACTATACTGCCAATTTAGCTGAGCATGTGAGATTCCAAATTCAAATCACATTATTGACCAGCGGGTCATAATGAAATCCAGTACAACATTATTGACCGGCTGTGCCCCGGCCACTAATGACTCACTTTAGGTTAAGGTTGCTTGACATAATATAATTTGACATTTTCAAGCAGGTGGTGTGAAAATGATTTTTTTATATATAGATGAATTTGATCTTTAGCTAGTTTTCTTAAAAATAAGTGGACACTGGGAGATAGATACCTAGATGAAATATCTAAGTTATTGTATAAATCATCATTGTAATGCAGCACAAACAATATTATAACAAATCCTTACAATTGGTTTTCTTATGACTGACCTCTGCCTGAAGCTCTGCCTAAAATTACGTCCAATACAATTTTCGTCCAAAAGTGAATAATATATAATAATATACTATACCATATAACATATCCTATTATTATTATTATACATATATATATATTTTTTTTTTTTCATAGATTATATTATATTATTCAGCACGTGATTCTACACCCCCCAGCGTAGAAATTGATAGTCGGTTTTAAAAAAAAAATGTTGTTTCATAGAAAAGTGCAATATCTACGCGGTCAAAATGTATGAAACAGCAATTTGTTTTAAATAACTGACGAACAATTTCAAGATGATGATGGGATGTGCGCAATGTCCCTACCACTTTATATTTATTATTTCAATATTAGTTCTTTCATCATCATCATCATTATATCAGCCGAAAGACGTCCACTGCTGGACATACACCTCCCGCGAAAGAGGGGGGGTGGGTTGCCATAATCACCACGCTTGGCAGGCGGGTTGGCGATCGCAGTATGGTATGGTGGTGGAATGCATAGAGAACGCTGCTGCCTATTCTCCGGTACGCCCCTTAGTCGCCTTTTACGACTACCACGGGAAGTATGGGGTGGTGGTATTCTTTAAGTCCACACAGACAATTAGTTCTTTATAAAATACTAAATAAACTTGTATTTAAATAGGTACTGTCCTTGAGACATACGATTAAATATGTATGATTCTAAATGATAGAAATTATATTATGCTATTATATTGTCTGAAACCCAACAAAAGGCTTAAAACTAAGTGATATAGAGGTGACTCATATTTATAATACAAATTCATGTATTATAAAATTAAGGCAATATTACCAAACCCATACATTATTTCCGTCTGGGTAAATTTTCCAGTAATAACATTAAAACTAATAAATAAATAAAGTTACCAACAGCACCTAAGGTGTGTTGGGGTAAGTTCGTCGCTGGGGTAAGTCCGTACAACTCAAAATCAATTGCCCTGGCCGTCGCGTCGTCGGGGCAAAATATAATGGCGCAGAACACATTGTTGGCCGCGTTAAATAATATTGCTAAATTAGCCGGGAATTTGATTTCTACGGTCTTATCCCAGCGCCGAACTTACCCCAATACACTATATAGGAATGAAGATCTTTGTTTATTTCGTTCATTCTAAAAACAGAGAAGAAAAACTTGTTGAAGTAGATAATATAAAGTTCCTTTGGGTTATTAAACAACTTGAAACAGTCGTATTTATTTGAAAGCTTGAATAAATGAAATGAGTTTTTTTAAATACCACAACATGTCCATGTGTGTATACCTGGTTGTGCCTGGTTCTGGAAGGTCCTTTCACTGTGTCATCATCATCATTTCAGCCGAAAGACGTCAACTGCTGGACATAGGCCTCCCCCAAACACCTCCACTTCGACCGGTTCTGTGCCTCTCACATCCAACGGGTTCCCGCGGCCTTTGTCGTCTTCCACTTAGTGAGAGGCCTTCCAACGCTACGTCTTCCGGTACGCGGTCGCCACTCCAGAACCTTTCGGCCCCATCGGTTCTGTTCTGCGAGCAATGTGCCCTGCCCATTGCCATTTAAGTGTGGCAATTCTTCGGGCTGTGTCGGTTACCTTGGTTCTCCTGCGGATTTTTTCATTTTTGACTCGATCGCACAGTGAAACTACAAACATAGGCCCTCTCCATCGCCCTTTGGGTGGCTTCGCTGTATGTTATGTATTAAATATAAAGAAAGAAAAATTGTTTATTCTGCACAAACAAAACGCACATTGCAAATAAAAAATTAAAAATAAAGACAAAATATACACACACAACGTAGTAAAAAGCCTCGTACTCAAGCTTAAAAAATGTTGACAATTTTGTTCACTGCTTGATGTCAGAGCCAGGCACCAAATCCAGACAACACACAATAATAATTGACATATTTGACATTGACATTGACAATACAAAATCAATCCGTGACACTGGCATTAGGACAACAAAACGTGAAAACAATAACAATCAAACAAAAACAAAATGCCAATTCGTAGAGTGGAAAATTAACGACTTTTGTAACAATCAACAATATCAGTCACAATGAAATAAATTAACTAAATTAACTATAATTATATCTTCAAAATGTAGCACTTTTTTCTTTTGGCTCTTTCGCCTTTGCAGAGGTTAAGGAATTTGGTTCCTGGAAATTAAAACCTCCTTTATCGAGTTGATTACTTCAGCATTTCGTATGTTACGGGCTCAGACCAAATAATAAACTAAGACAGAGAGCTGTCAACAGTAAAGTGAAGCCAGTTTCGTAAACATGTGTGCACATAGTGAGGTGTAGTTTGATTGTAAATTGTTCTTAATGTGTGCGTGTATGCACAGAGTGGAGGTGTAGTTTTTGCATGCTTCACTGTATTGTTCGCAGCACTGTCTTGACTTTTTATTTGGTCTGAGGTTACGGCACAATTTTTTTGGTTCAGTATTTTCGTCTCACCCATCGTTCATCAAAGTAAACTAAGCAAAGTCACGGGGCAATATCAACAATAGCCAGCGCAATATTTCAGCCACCATCGACCACCATGGCGGCAGCCATTGTGTCTCAATCGACCGATCAATTTGCATAATAACTGTTATTGTTTTGTTCGCCCTATGATGTTAGCCCACACTTTACTATGGAGGTATTTCCAAGGAGTTCTTAAGATTATTAGGTCAGATTAAATTATCGGTGACTACGTACGTGAGCTTTTATAGTGGTCCTTGTATTATTTTCTGCTGTGTTTTGATGGTTGATTTTGGTCGTATAAATAAATAATGCATGGTTTTTAAGTTATCATTATGTTCTTGGTTTTAGACTGAAAAAATTGTAAATAAGTTAGTTGATATACTGGTTTACATATATCCCTTTATACATATACGTTGTATAGCGTCTGTTACACAACGCTTTGTCTTCTTCTTTCGAAAGTCAAATTACTGTTAACTAAAACAGAGAAATCGGTGTGTATAAGCCCCGCACGTTGATATTGCGACTGGCGGCCATCTTAGTGACGTAGTCGAACTGTCAGTACCGTTCAGCGCTCGTGTATGTGCGGTGTATGACGTCAAAATGACGTCAAAAAGCTGTTATTGTGACAAGGTTCCATCGCAATATCAACGTGCGGGACTTATAACTATTCATCTGATATAATACGTTTGTTAGTAAGGATGTAAAACAATAGGTGATTGGATAATCCTAACTAATAATATTATAAATGCGAAAGTAAGTTTGTTTGTTTGTTTGTTACCTTCTCACGCCTAAACCACTGAACCGATCATCCTGAAATTTTTCATATACGTTGTCAGGTATACGGGAACGGACATAGGGTACCTTTCATCCGAAAAAAAGTGCTGTTCCCGAGGAAAACAACAATAACGTTATTATGATAATAGATGGCGCCTCGTGTCTTTCGAACCAAAAACAGGACAACGTCTGTCGGGTGAGCTATAGGTAGGTACATAATATAAATGTATTCGTTTATTTGTTGTATTGTAGCTGTTTTTGCTTTGGCAGACCCATGGTAGGAAACAAAGCTTTTCAAGAACTTTCGTCATGCACCGTAGAATGATACAACTTTATGCAAATGAATTTGCATTACATTATAATACTCATCATCATCATCATCTTTCAGCCGAAAGACGTCCACTGCTGGACATAGGCCTTCCGCAAAAGGGGGGGGGGGGGGGTTGCCATAGTCGCCACGCTTGGCAGGCGGGTTGGCGATCGCAGTATGGTATGGTGGTGGAATGCATAGAGAACGCTGCTGCCCATTCTCCGGTACGCCCCTTACTCGCCTTTTACGACACCCACGGGAAGTATGGGGTGGTGCTATTCTTTAAGTCCGGCACCACACAGACATTATATACTAATAAAAAAACAGTAGCCCTCCGGGAGTGCCGACAGAAGTGAAAACTGGAATAATTACTGGTGTATTTTTGAATCGTCTTATAAACAAAACACGCGCGGTGTCGGTTACGGTAACGGTTTATTCCCATCTCAAAAAATGCCCAACGCGCCTTAAGAGGTTTTCACTTCTATTAGCCTGTATTGTCCCATTGCAAGGCAAACTAATCCCTTTCCTTTTTCCACTCAACTCGATCCTGTTGGTCTATTACCATTTATTTTTGTTGCTGACGATCCTTCAGGATCAAAAACAAAAGAAAAAGCGGATCAAACCGGTATGAGAAAGTTTATAGTGGATAAAACAAAGATTAAAACAGAAGACGATCCAGGAGGGGATCGAGGTGGGGGGGTGGAGGGGGTGTTCAGGGGATCAGAACGGAATAACTCATAAAAACTTAGGTAACGTGAGATGTCATCCCATCTGATCTAGGGAAGGACAGTATTGATAGCTCACGTCAACCTCACTATACCTTAGTTGTCACAGTGAGATTCTTGCAGAATAGGTCGGCTGAGCCGATACGGACTATAGGCGTCAAGTTCGTCTCACTATCTACGTCTGGGTCTTCCGTGATGCCGTTGGACGTTTTCAGGAGCTCATACTGTGATGGTCTTAGCTCACAATGCATCCGACATGGGGTAAACTCATCCGGCCCAGTCTTATTGGAGCTTGATTGCTTTTTATTATTATTATCAGCCAATATGGACCAATCCCTCACAAATGTTTCAAGTTAGTCTCGCCATCTACACCTGGGTCTTCCGCGACGCAGTTGGACGTTTTCAGGAGCTCATGCTGTGGTGGTCTTAGCCCACAATGCATCCGACATGCGGTAGACTCGTCCGGCTCAGTCTTATTGGTGCTTGATTGCTTTTTATTATTATTATCAGCCATTTCTGTCCCACTGCAGGGCAAAGGTCTTCCTTCCCTCCTTCCACTTATCCCTATCCAGTGCTGTTAAATGACAATGCTTGTGGAAAGAGTCGTGTTCGTCCTGCCATCTCATTCTGGGCCTGCCGCGTTGTCGTTTGCTGCTGATTGGGACCCATTGTGTGGTTACTTTAGCCCATAGCTCCTTCGGCATGCGACAGATGTGACCAGCTCAGTTCCATTTTAGCATTACATATAATTAGTTAAAAAAATATATGTTAGTGTTACATTTAGAAGTCAAAATAAAACGAATCCATCATAAAATAAACTCAATCAAGCACTCTCATCATATTCTTATCCTTATTGCAATTTCACACTTTACCTACGTTTCGTCCAGACTTACCGATAATATGTTAATAGCAGCTATCGTTACCTCGCCGTGGGGCAATCATTACAAAGATCGTATGCCCTAAGTGTGGAGCAATCTTGTTGAAATAATAACACAGGCAATATCTTGTAGAGAATAACTTCAGTAGATTATATAGTGATTAATTGATAATAAGGTTGTAATTTGCATTAAAACATTGAAGTGAAGACTGAAGGCTGATTCTCTTAATTCAAAACGTATAAAATCTGGTCGCCATCTCATCTCAACGACAACCAATATCATAAAGTTGTCAAAAATTTAGGGAAATCAGAGGTATTTTTGTCGCATTGAGACTAAGATTTGAATTACCCCTCAGTTATTAGATGTTTTATTAAGTGCAACAAAAAATACATTTCATTATCATCATTTTCATTTTTTCATCATTACATTTTTTTTTTTTTTGTCATTTAATTTTTTTTTCTTTTCGTTTTTGTTATCTGAACAGGTCTATCAATACTTCTAAATATGGGTTTAATTCACAAGCTGTTATGTTTTATCGATAAACTGCTATAATTATGAACGATTACGATGGCTTATCACAGTTATTAACACGTTCTATACATAGGCTGTATACCTATCATTATGATACTAATATATACGTTTTCTATTTGTAACCGTTTTGGTTACACACACAATGTAAATGTTTTTAAACGCTAACCCCCTTATTACAAAACATACACAAGGTTTTAATTTAGATCAGGTTTTAACCACCGAGCCAGTTATTAAATTAGTTCTTTATAAAAAAAAATGGCAGCTTACTTCGGTGACCTTTGTCAAAATCGAAATGAAGTTTGAAATACAAATACTAGCCCAAAGGTTTAAAAGCCCGAACTAGATTAGATTTCGTTTTGAAATAAGCCGGAAAGAGTTTTACAGCCGAGTCTTTCAAAACTAATAAAACAACATTGGTACATAATTTTTTTTAGTTCCTACATTTTCGTATAACATTGGGATCTGTTTATAAAAATCTCATCGCGACAAAAAAGGACACATCAGTTCAAAATAAAATTAAAAGTATTCTCTGCACACCGATCATCATGTTTACGAACAGTTTACGTGCACTGTAATATTTATAGCCAGCGCAAGCGCACTTGTGCACAAATTGCGCCGCATTACATGTATTGTGGCAGTTATGATAATGTGAGCCTCGATTCACACCTGATAGCTTGCGAAGATGCGAAGTTTGTAGCTTGAGGGTGTATTTTAAAAGGTATTTTAAAGTTACATCAAGCCCTCTATCATCCTCTTTGACTTCAAAGACCTACCTACCTGGTTTGGTAAAATTATGTTTCAGGCTGACCTTTGAAAATATTTTGCAAAATTTTATTTTACCACTTTGTCGGCGCAATTGATATACACACTCCTACAAAATGACAGCTTTCTAGTACTAACGCTCTCTTAGCAAAACCTCGAACAGACAGACATACAGACAGAAATAGGGAACCTTAAAAAGTAAAGGTCGTGGAAATTACTTACACAAATAAAGCACCTACGTCTCGGAAGCCGTTACCTCTGGGCCGCCAGTACCCCGACACGTATGCAGTTACTAAACTAAAACCCCATCGATCTCTATTACAATCCTCTCACTCCAACAATCCACTCTTAAAAGGATTCACTGATCAAAACTTCAGAAAACATCCCACAAGAAAGGAAGGGGCAATCAAAATAAAATTAGCGTGGCCACCTTCTTACAATTTCAAATGGAAAAACTTGGGCTTGGTACGGAGCCAATTTGTGGTCGCGGGGGACACACTAGGATTAATTAGAACCACCGAGTTTGTTCCACTGTTCCACCCGTATGATTGGGGTTGTGTAATGTGGACCTGAGTTAAATAAACCATCGGGTTTTTTGGTAAAATACTCCTTCGATGTCCCAGGGGAGGTATGCTGTTGGAAGCCGTTATTGAGGGAAGTTCTTTCGGAAAAGTTGTGTAAGTAAGGTTTACTTAACCCATTTTATGTCCGTTACCGTTAATAACTTGGAATACTAGAGTTCAATCATGACAAGTATTTATTCATGCCTTTCAGAGATAGGCTCGCCTCCTACTATAATTATGGGACTTAGACATAACTGATGAAATATTGATGTACCAGGTACACCTCTTAAATTCTGCTTAACCCTTCGGCAAATACAGGCGTGATAAGTTCTCGCCATCAAACTCAAAAGTTTGGCGAGTAAAATTGTAAAAACAACAAAAAAAATTATAATAAAAAAAAAAAAAATACTATCTATTAAACAGGTAACACGAATCCGCCCAGTGGTAACGGCCGCGACTTGGTCGTAGGTTCGAACCCAAACAGACGCTTTACTTTGTGTAAATTATTTCATCACCGCTGCTCTCAAAACGGTGAATGAAAACTTCGAGGAAACCGGCATGTCCTAGAACCAAAAATACAAAGACATGTGACATCTACCAACCCTTGACGAGAGGAGGCCTGTGTCCCAGCAGTGGGAACAAATTATCAACACAAATCCTGCTGACCTGCAAGTAAATGAGGACGTAAATCATCATCAGTCATTATTGTTTTAGTTAATATTCGGCTTTACTGACGAGAATTTTACGTCTTTCAATAGCAGCTGAAGCTTCATAAACTGCTCAAGTGGTGAAAGTCATTTATTTTTATAACAATTTACTTTTTTTACCTTTACCATTTATTTAATTACCAATCAATCTGCCTAGCATTTTTCCAACTATGTTTGGGTCGGCTTCCAGTCGAACTGGATGCAGCTAAATACCATTATTTTACATGGAGCTACTATCTATCTGACCACCACAACCCAGTTACTGGGTAACAAGATACCCCTTGGTAAGACTGGTTGTCAGACTTTCCTGCTTCTGACTACCCGTAACGACTGTCAAAGATCTAAGAATGACAGCCGTGACCAACGGCTTAACGTGCTTACCGAGACACGGAGGGGTCTCGGTATGTGAAGATGGTCAACCATCCCCGGACCAACCGTGGTAAGCGTAGCTTAACCTGATTGATCGACCCGTGAGGCTGTTATTATATAGCCACGAGCCCCTTCCATTTATAAAAAAAATAAAAATAATAATGGCGACTTCTAAAAAAGAAGGAGGTTCTCATTTCGCCAGAATCTTTTTAAAATTCAAGTACTTTGACGTGTTAAAGGATATTAAAAACCTGAAAGCACGAAATAAAATCTATAATGATCAATTCTCCAACATTATTTTCATTAAATATCTACTCATCTCTCTATATTCAAAGTCCTGAGTCCTGACTGACTGTTAAATCAACGCACAGTCTAAACCGCTAGTCCTATAGACATGAAATTTGGAGGGTGTGTTCTTGTGAAGAGTAGGTACTTATCCCGTAAGAACGGGTTTTTCGAAATTCTACCCCTAAGAGGGGGAATGGGGGAGTGTGAAATTTCACGGGTGCGCCAAAGTTCACCTAAATTTTCAACTCCGATAATTGGAAATCCGAAAATGTTCTTCCTAAAATTTTTCACCCTAACAATCACAATTCCTAACTACTCTGTCTCTAATGTTCATAATTCCGAAGCATTCAACTTCATAATGTCTGTAGCAATAAACATCTATTATACTTTTATTTGTTTTCCTATATTTTCTCAACATAACCATCTTTTACACTATTATTCAAAGTCATATCTTTTTTGTTTAGATTTCTTTTTCTAGATTTTTTTTTGTTTAGATTTTATTTATAGCGGTAACCAACATAATAAACAAAAGTAACACATTTGTAATGACAACTTAGGATGCAAGAGCGAGCGAAGCGAGCTCGGGACTTGGGGCACCCCGACTCGGACAGGTTGGGTTCGAAGGGGATGACGGGGGCTCGAGTGAGCGAGCAAAGCGAGCGAACGAGCCCCCGTCATCCCCTTCGTGTTAGGTTCCTTTAAACCCTGTAGACAGAAATAGGGGTCCCGCGAAGCGGCGCTCCGTCGACTACGCCTAACCACATATTTTTGTAGATAAAAAAAACTTTGGGATTTCTTTTCTCGGCCACTATGATTATGCGAACTTTGCGGTTTTCAAATTTACACTAAAAAGAGTCTATTCTATCCAAAAAAAATTGCTACTATCAAAAAGCGCCGGGTGTGGAAGTACAGTGGTTCCATAGACACAACTCAGTACGTTATGTAAAGCATACCCCAAAATAATAATCATACCCTCAAATTAAAACTATAAATATCATCTTCTAATATTATGGTAATTATGTTTAGGGATAAAAGCGTTATGATAAAAAACAGTAGGAGTTTAAATATATTTACATTAATGATATTATTAATTACAATTTTCGGAAACATGAGTGTTATGAACATCGCCGGTAGCACTACAAATAGTATGAATGAAAACTTTAGGATGAAAAATTTTAGGAAGACTGATCATTCGGATTACAAATCATTAGGAAGAACAATTTCGGGTAAAGAACTTTAGGTGAGCCAAAATGGACCCAAATTTCACGCAGACGAAGTCGTGGTTATAAGCTAGTACAACTTGACCTAAACTCCTAGTAATCCAGTTTTTATCCCAGGAACGTATAGGTAACGGATTGAATGAAAGCCTCTAACGAGTTAGGACAAGTTTTTGCCGATAACTCCTCGTGTGCACTTTCGCATGTTCGCTGCAAAAAGTTGCAAATATTGAAGTTGTGGGTGGGATTCTGTTTTCGATTTGCGGGTTTACCTAGGTTTCGATTGTTTTCGTTTTGCTGAACAGCCGGTCGATTCTGTAAAAATCTCACCGTGAAAATTTTGGTGAAGTGAGTTTGTTTTTGCTAGGAATTGACACCATTGACAGCTCACTCCATGCTCACTTCACCTAAGTTTTCACGGTGAGATTTTTACAGAATACCACCACAGGTCACAAATTCGATGACGAATATTGTGATTTTCAAAAAGTAATGTTTATATAGACGAAGCACCTGAATTTTACCTTCTACGATCCTTATACTTCTTGCTTGTAAGGATCGTCGCAGGTGAAACTCTGTAGTGTCTGCCTGACAGAAGAAGGCGTGGGTATATGTAAAGTATATTCAAACACATGTTTCAAATTAATATTATTTCAAGTTAAATAAATATCAACATTATTTTGATGGATATTAAGTTGATTTTAGAGTGACTAGCACTATTGAAAAAGTTATTAAAATGCTTTAAGTTGTAGCGTAAACTAAACTTTATTGTGTAGGATTTAAAGTTATTTTTCCATAAGCTCATATTTGTTTACATTTTTTGCAAATAAATCGCAAGTGCAGATTAGACCTATGTATGATTTTCTTTTGGCATAGATAATAACTTTTTAAAACATGTCACCGGTGCATTATTATCTCATCTAATAAATAGTTTACCATAGACGACTCTGCCTTGGAGTGTTATGTGCTGCTGTACCACAAACGATGGGACACTTAATATCATGTCCTTCATGTTCTGTCAGCTGCACGTTACAGGAACTGGTAGATGCTAGTGATGGCGCAAACCGAATTCTGGGTCAGGGTCCGTTTAGATTTCCATCGACACACGCTAAGAAAAGGAATGGCGTAAGCACTTGGCGTAAAACGCAAAAATACTACACAATACTAATAATAAATAAATATTTTTTATTACCTTCAGTTGTACAAAAACACTTATTTAAATACTATGCAGCGTTACAACTCAGGGAAAGAGTGTTTTCGATGAACTCTAGCCCTCAAAGTAAGATTTAACTTGTGTTTAGGGTGCCAGCGTCCTTGCTCATAATTTGATCATATACCAGTAGTTGTAGGACGAGCACAGTATATTATTATTAAGATAACTACTTACTAGTAGGTAAATACATATATGACGTGATCTATCTATGTGAGGTTGTCTTTAAAAGATCGCTTTTAGCGATAAGAGCGCCCATTGTGTCACCCTTTGTACAGCATCTATATTTATGTCTGTAATTTATATGGTGTACACAATAAAAAGTATTCTATTATATTCTATTCTTTCAAAGTACCTATTTGGGGGTATGTGTATGTAATGAGAGAGAGATAAATATAGTGAAAACTTGTGTCTTATGTAAGTCTGCACAAATATACTAGCTGCGTCCCGTGGATTCATCCGCATAAGTGTCGATCCCGTGGGAATAACGGGATAAAAAGTATCCAGGGTGTCAGCTACCACCATACAAAATTTCAACAAAATTCGTCTAGCCCTTACAGCGTGAAGAAGTAACAAACATATAAACACACCCTCACATACTCACAAACTTTCACCTTTATAATAATCAAATATCATAATGACACTGATCAAGAGCCATTCTACATGCGCGAGTTGAGCATACTTCGAATCTGTATTCAGTATCTGCGCTTTTTTCCAGCATTCGGCTACCACAGAGGGATGTTTGCGCAGAATAGTGCCAAGAACAAAGAACTGTCTCACAGTGAGGACCTGACATTCGGTGTAGAGAGCTGAGGTGGGATATCTAAACGGCTTTGAGGTCATAACCTTGACGACAGCTCTCTGTGCTCGTCCCAATAAACGTGGGTTCCCAATAAATTCCATGAAGTGCCATGATTTGATAACCAATTAAAAACTTACTACTTACTACTAAACTTCAATAAGTTTTAGAATATGCCCCTGCATATTCTAAAACTTAAGGTATAAAGGAAACAACAGGTTCGAGACGCTAAACGGTAATGTTCTATTTTCTAAAAATAACAACTGGGTACTTATACAAATTCATAAGATAACAAAATATAATAGCAGGCACTTTAAAACTTGCGAGCTTAACAACCAATCAGTGCAAAGCACATATTACCCAATCACTGAACGGCACGTTTAGCTTGTAGTTCGCTGAGCTCTCAACAGGGGCGCTGCTATCGCGGTGGCGGTAGCGGAGCGCTAGGGCTTTTTTTTGCGGATGGGAAATCATCAAATGACTTCTCCCGCTCTGGGTGGAGCGGAAGGGAGTGTCAGACTCTTACTGACTAAAACCCACCCGTGTTCCTTCCTTAGCCCTTTATGTTCCGGGCCAGCGGTAACCCTTTCGGACAATCCCGCTGACCCGGACAATCCTGCTGACCCGGACAATCCCGCTGATCCGGACAATCCCGCTGACCCAGACAATCCCGCTGACCCGGAGCGCCAGGGCTAAGGGCTCCGCGGTCGGTTACTATGATGATGAATGATGCAGCTACAAATTAATTGAAATCCCAAAAGACCCCAAATACAGATTGGCGAACAAGTATAGTATACGATAACTCTAACTAACCCGATCAGACTAATAACAAAGTTGTAGAAGACAACACACGATTACAGACACACTGACACGCAGACAAACTTACATAGGTGAACTGAATACGAGATTTATTGATTTCCAGACGTACAAAATGCGGGACATGGTCACAAAATAGATAGCTATACAGAAGGCCGGCTTTAAACAACAACCAAAAACGTATTAAAACACAAACTCAAAGCATTTATTTCAAATAAAACATGTAATTTAGCCGGAAAGTTGAAGCTAGTTGCCCATTCCAAAATGTAGATCTCTATAGAGAAGAATACAGACAGAGAAGAACATTGACACTTAATAAGTGCTAGCCTAGTGGAAACGGCGAACCCACGCAGGCACGGCATAGCATGGGCATTATTTTGTGCAATTAATTACCACTACTCAAAAAACATCGTGAGGAAACCGGCATGACCTAGAAAAATAATTCGATGACATGTGACATATGCCAATCCGCATTGTGCCCATTTCGTGAATAATGGCTGTCTTACTCTCACAGAGAGGAGACTTGTGTCCGAGAAGTGGGAATATTATTGCGTGATAATATATATACAAGTCTGTGTGGTGCTGGACTTAAAGAATACCATCACCCCATACTTCCCGTGGGTGTCGTAAAAGGCGACTGAGGGGCGTACCGGAGAATGGGCAGCAGCGTTCTCTATGCATTCCACCACCATACCATACTGAAATCGCCAACCCGCCTGCCAAGCGTGGTGATTATGGCAAACCACCCCCTTTTGGGGGAGGCCTATGTCCAGCAGTGGACGTCTTTCGGCTGAAATGATGATGATGATGAATATACTATACATAGACACGTATCTAAACACAGGGACTGCAAACGCAAACGCGACTGGAATTCGTTTTACATAGTTTGAGATCGCCGTCTATGAGTGTGTGTGTGCACCTGTTTTTGCATGTCGCTCGGAGCTAGCCTTCTGCATCTATCTACTCTGTGACGTGGCTGCTTCCAACCAATACGTTTCCAATTACTACAGAGAACTTCTGAGAGCGTCCAACGAGGATTTTCCTAAGTTGAGACGCGACTTGCTCTAGTAGTTTTGTTTTTAATGACTGCTGAGTTTAAGAGTGGATCAGGCAGTCGGATTTCTTCAGATGCTGATGATGTTGTGGAAATTGTTTTTAGATAATATGTTGCGTTTTAAATTGTAGAAATTAATAATTAACTTTTTGAGTGGTTCAAAATATTTGCATAAAATATTTTGTGGTTGGACCTTATAATCAGATCACACTAATATTATAAAGTCGAAAGTTTGTGCGTGTGTGTGTGTTTATATGTTTATTACTTCTTCACGCTCAAACGGCTGGACCAATTTTGATAAAATTGGGTAAGGAGATAGCTGACACCCTGGATTAACATACACGCTACTTTTTATCCCGATATTCTCAAGGGATCGTAACTTATGCGAGTGAAACCGCGGGGCGCAGCTAGTTAAAAGTATAAGAGTATAATATGAATTTAAATCTTAAGATTAAATAATGCAACAAACAATAGAACAAGTAATGAATTAAAGAAATTCAGAAAACTGTAGTGCTATTCTAGAAAAAATCTCACCGTGATAAATTAGGTGTCAATTGTGGGTCTTTCCCAGTGGTCAGATTGTTGGTCAGACTAGTCTTTCCAAAGGGATTTTTTTCCCGTTGGTCAGATCAGCTCGTAATTTAGTAAAGTACTGTTTCATACGAAGAGGTTATAAAACTATTAAATAGGTTTTATTTGTGAAATTATGGAGTTTGTTGACACTGGTTGAAATTCTTTGCAAGTTGTTTCATGGTTGTTTATAACAAAATAGGTTTTGTTTGTGACATTATGGAGTATGTTGACACTGGTTGAAATTCTTTGCAAGTTGTTTCATGGTTGTTTATAACAAAATCATATCATGCTATAGGTACTATTTTTAACAAGTGTCAATTCTTAGCATCAAGTGAAATGAAAGCTCACGACAAGCTCGCTCCACATAAGTTTTCACAGTTGGATTATTAGACGGGTCTGGTGTGACTTTAGAGTATCGAAGTTCCCCAAAAATAAACCATAACTATTCTAAAAACAACCAGACTTTAATAAGTCTGGTTGTTTTTAGAATAGTTAAAAAAATAAATTTGTTTATTGATAAATTGTTGGATCCTGTTTTGTCGTTGGAAATGTAATCATTTCCAACGACAAAACAGGATCCAACAATTTATCAACAAAATCCATTAACAAAGAAACTTAACACCAAATATAATAAAAATCGAAGGCTTTGCCGCAGCCAAGGGCAGTGACGTCACCGGAAATCTCCACTCCCCGCCCGCCCTGGCCCGGACAAACTTCCTGTACGAGCGACGCCCGGAAACCGGATGTAGTATCCCATTCGGAAAAACTCGACGGCCAAGTCTGGGTCTATTAAATAGTTCTTGTAGACATTCTCCTATTGGATTAGATGATGTTGGACTGTTTTATGTGCTTATTATGGGAAGTGTGCTTATTATGGGTAGTATAATGTTCTTAATTTTATTATGATCCTCAGAATGTTCCTAACACTTCGTAAAGTGGATTGGTCCTAGGTTTCACAGTATGAAAACTATGTTAAACATTCTGGCTGATACCCTGATAATAACTTTTATGTTATTACGGTTTCACCCGCGTAAATTTTGATCCCGTGGGAATATCGGGATAAAAAGTAACCTATATGTTAATCCAGGGTGTCAGCTACCTCCATACTAATTTTTATCAAAATTAGTCCAGCCATTTGAGCGTGAACAAGTAACAAACATATAAACACACACACACCCCCACACACTCACAAGCTTTCGCCTTTCTAATATTAGTGTGATTTGAACATGAATGAGGTAAACAATCCGTCAAGTTTCTTTCCTGATTTTCTACTAGAGTACGCTTTGAAATGGGCAACTAGCTTCAGCTTTCTGACTGACCGACTCCTTGGCAATTCAAAAGTGCCTGTAATTGGTTTACTTATTTGAAATAAAAGCTTTGAGTTTGAGTTTGGTGTATGATCGTTGCTCCCTATGTTATGAAGTAAAATACTAATAAACGAAATAAAAGACCATGCAGAGGTTGGCTTCAAGTTCTCAAACTGATGATGTGATTTCTAGTGCGATGTTGGAGATATTGACTTTGGCTCCGTATTAATTATAATTATATGCATGTCTGTGTGTGCTCAGTGCTGTACAACAGCTGCTCAGCCTAAATTGAGAGGCTTATGTAATGTTATTATCATTGAGTTCCAAATGACAACACAATATGAGCGCAATAATGACGTCACACAATGAAATGATACAATTTGCTACAAATTAGATGAGTTTCAGCTTAACGTTGAAGATAATGTAACGTTATTGTTATAGCGAAACATTTAGACACACACTCACAATCTTCAACATCATAATGAGAAATGAGATTACCTACTGTTTTCTTTCAATATTTTCCTCATGTGAAAATAATATGACATATTCTTATGTTTATTAGAATACAACCAGTCAAGGCACTGTAACAGACAGTAATTTTCCAACTGAAATCCCAGGGTTGAAAAACAGACTTTGGTCGTGTTTAGAACTTACATAGTATCGAGGTTTAAGCATTTCATATAATTAAAATAAAAGTTCACTTAGGTAAGTCCGTTTAATTTAGTAATTATACTCATGCTTAGTGCTCGATAATTATCCTGATTTACTATGTAAATGTTTAGAGATATTATGAAGTTGGAAATCACAAACGTGTTTGATACTATTTGGCAATAAAATATCGAAATAACGTTAAATTAAATATTCGTTTTATATGTATAACTGAAATACTTTTTACCATTTTAAACTTTATTATCTTCTAATTATCACCTAAGTACTCCTTTGACTTAATATTAATTTAGCGATATTTATGGTTTTCTCTTATCAAAGTAATGGTATAATAATGGTTGACAAAAACTTTTGAGTAAGTACTTGTTTTGCAAGTTGCAATAATGTAACCTATGCTGGCCTAGGGATGATTACCAAAACCTGAGAAATGAAGAAGCCTATGGGAAAATACCCCGTTAAAGCATTGAATTTAAACAATAGAGAAGGTTATCATAAAACAGTAAAAGACATATTTCGATCTAAAATTTTGAGTAAACCAACCAACCAACAAATTAGACCCAAATTCTGCTGGAACATTAATTCTGTATACAGTGTGACCATTTAATTACAACCTAACAGTCGACGAAGGCCACAGACCTTTAAATAACAGGATATAGCTAATCATATATCGATCGGTAGTGACGGAAGCATTAGAAGCGAGGCTTGGCAAATAAACAGCGAGCGTTCGAAATTAAGCGGGTACATTGGGATAAATAACGCGCTGTTTACGCTTATGGACGAGAGGAATTGGATTAAGTATTCGCTTTGGTGGACAATGTTTTGATATTTTGCTGTATATCATATAGTTCTGTCCAGTTATGTAGGTCCAACTTCGAGAAAGAGGTCAATCGTCGAATCCTACTCGGCTGGGTAGCGTTCGGGAAGCTATGCAATATGTTCTCGTCCCACGAGTCCCACGTACGGTACTGCAAAACAAAAAAAACTCAAAACTCAAAGCATTTATTTCAATTAAACCTTGTACAGGCACTTTTGATTTGGCAAAATTAAATAGTCTGTCAGTTAGTCAGAAAGTTAAAGCTAGTTGCCCATTCCAAAACGTAGATCTCTACGGAGGAGAACGGGCAAGAAACTCCATGACTCTATTAAATCAAGATATTACAAAATCCTGGGTACATTATTCTTGTTGCTTCTATATGTGAGAACAATGTAAAAAAAGACACAAACGAAGAAACAATTAAAAATAAGCCTTGGCAGTTAAGAGATGACTAGTCTCAACCGACGGCGCCCGTTCACGAACATGACGCGTGGATCAGCACCATCCAGCTCAACCATTTTGTAGGGAACCGAATGATCCAACACTCGCGCCACCATCGGTGAGACATTTAAGTGAGCATGACACGTACTCAACTGCCATGCTCTTTCAAGTCAACATCGATAAATCATAATAAACGGAAACATGGTTCAACATTTGCGAAATTTGAAAAATGCTTCTAAATTATACAAAACTATAGTATGCAATTTATTTAAGAGGTTAATAGAACTTTACTACCAAACAGGAAGAGATATTAATAAACTTGATTAAATAAAAATAAAAAATGTTATCGTAATGTCAGAAACACTAAAAAAGAAAAAGGGAAGCACTTCTTCCAAATATTGAAATTTTAACTAGTGAGCCCAAGTGCCTGTGGAGCAGGACCAGCATTAAGCCAAGCATCTTTATCTACGATATAATCATCTAACTTGTAATAATAATATGCTTGTCTACATAGTGTGCGTTCAATGGATGTTTTAAATTTCTTCTCATTTAATTGAAGAATATCGAGTGGTATTTTTTTTATTATAACATTTTACACAGTAACCCATAAAAGAAGTTTTTACTTTAGACAATCTGAAACGCGGTTGATCTAATTTGTCCCTATTTCTAGTGTTAAAATTATGCCTGTCACTTATTTTACTAAGGGCTGATTTTTCCAACGCCAGATAATTTGATCGAGGATTTTATTGAATTTTTGACAGTTTGTCCATACAAAAACTGTCAGACGTCAATTTTATTCCACGAATAAAAATTATCTGTTGATTGAAAAATCAGCCCTAAAAAGATGTAGATTTTTTCGAACGTACATCATCATCATCTTTTCAGCCGAAAAACGTCCACTGCTGGACATAGGCCTCCCCCAATTTTGGGGGGGGTTTGCCATAATCGCCACGCTTGGCAGGCGGGTTGGCGATCGCAGAGTGGTATGATGGTGTAATGCATTGAGAACGCTGCTGCCCATTCTCTGGTCTCCCTTAGTCGCCTTTTACGACACCCACGGGAAGTATGGGGTGGTGCTATTCTTTAAGTCCGGCACCACACAGACTTCGAACGTACATAATGTTTTCATTTATAATTATATTGTCTTGAGACGCAGTCTCTCAAGACGAAAGTCTTTGAACAGTTCGTGTTGCCAGTGATAACACATGGCACTGAAACGTGGTCGCTCACAATGAGCCAAGAAGGTCGGTCTAGAGATGGCGCTGACATAAAATTGCAATATTCTACACCGCAATGCACAGTGTTAAAATTCCATGATGAATATAGGCTTCGCCGATGCAAATTTAAAGACATGTGATGGTACGGAACCCTCGGTGCGCGAGTCCGACTTGCTCTTGCCCAGTTTTTTCATACTTTGAGCCTTTATTGAATTTGGGGGTACTTTTTAAAATCATCCAAGGCGATGTTATAAGTCACAAGGTCTTATAAGTAATTATTACACATCTCGCCATTTTGTATTGAAATGAAAATATATATATTTTTAATGTAGTATTTAGTCCTCTAATATATCAGAATAAAAAAAACCGGCCAAGTGCGTGTCGAGCCACGCACAGTGTAGGGTTCCGTAGTAGCCCGTTATCACAATGTAGTACGTAAAAAAATTAAATCGTCTGAATATAAAAAAAAATAAAAGATAAAAATAAAATTTTTCATATTTTGTTTTTCAACGCAAGTCTTTACCCGTTATAAAGAAGCAACTACTTCATCTTAGTCACTTTAAAGGATTAATGCTAAGGATTTTGTATTTGGTACAAAATTATCCAACACCCAAGTTCAACGACTATTACCGCTAAACTAATAAAGTTATCTTAACCGCTATACTTTTCCTTTAAAGTTCATGAAATGCACTATCATCGTGAATTTTTCCAGATTTTTCAAGCCCGAAGTTTAGGTTTTAGAGGGGGGGGGACGCCCTACTGGAACAAAAATTTGCACTTTAAAGTTTAATATTTCGTAAATGGAGCATTAAATTTAAAAATAATTTTAGCAACCCCCAAGTCATTTTAGAAAACCTATTCAACGATACCCCACACGATGGGGTACACGACGAAAAAAATATTCATCCCCACTTCACATGTAGGGGAGCTACCCTAAAAAAAAATATTTTCCAAAATTTAATTTTACCACTTTGTCGGCGTGATTGATATACATATTGGTACCAAATTTCAGCTTTCTAGTGCTAACGGTCACATAGATTAAGCGAGGACGGACAGACAGACGGACGGACAGACAGACATGGCGAAACTATAAGGGTTCCTAGTTGACTACGGAACCCTAAAAATGAGAGAATTTTGCAAATCCGTCTACTGACGTAGTTATGCCCAACATACATAAAAAAATATATATGCTTAAACCAAATACAAAAACAAAAAAGTTAGTACCGTAGTACACTGAACAGTTGAACACATCTGCGTACCCCTTTACCCTCTAAAGGGATATGTGTACAGACATGATTTTATTTTGTGCGATTGCGTAAACAATGCATACTGCAACAGCAGCAATCGCGGTTGATTTGCTGGAATTTATTGAAGAGTTCCGTTGTTTTTTGATTTGATTTGATTGTTTGTCTTTGAAACTTATCACCAGATCTTTACGAAATGTAAATGGGACCATTTCGGAATAAACCTCTTTCGAATAAAAAAGAATTTTGCAAATTCGTCTTTATACGACTGAGGTTAGTCCGAACATACATAAAACATATATATATACTCGTACATATATATTTAAATAAACATTCGAATTGAGAACCTCCTCAAGTTAATACGCTTTTAATGCCTGTTTGGTTAAGATATTACTGTCTCAACACAATGAGGTTTTATCATTATAAACTGTTCAACAATAGGTCCAATTATAGTGTGTGTATAAGATCCATTTTGCTGTGACAACCCCAAATGTAATTAATAGTGATTTTATGGCAGCCGTGTTTGTACAGACATAAACTGTGATTAGATTAGTGATTGTGTTGGCGACAATCAGGTATCGTGAATGATTATTATGTGTTTTGTTGACGATGTGATTAATTTGGGACAAACAGGAATGTAAATATTGTAGCTATACTAAGTGTGTACGGCGGGTGTGGTTGTGGAGCTATGTCGCAAAACTGCTCCGCCTTCTATCCTGCCCTCTGTGTCCTAAAACATGCAGTCAAAGTGACCTCTGCGCTGCCAACGACGACGCCGTGGAATTGGCGAAGTTTTGGGCCAACATGATCTAAAATAAAGTCGTGCCAGTGACACGAAGAAGAAGAAGCTATACTAAATTGAGTTCAGCGAATGAAGTTGCAACCAGTGAATTAACCGCAGTTAATTGATGTCAATCAGTCGATGTTTATTTCCCGATTAAGATCGACTGTCTTCGTTGGATGAAGACTTTTTATGTCAAATTGATTGTCAGAGCGTTCGGCCGTAATTCGGGTGCCATGCACCACACTGATCTGACTGAATGATGCTGTTCGTTTCGCTCATGTTCGTGAACGGGCGCCGTCAGTAGGGACTGGTCATCTCTTAGCTGCTGCGGTTTATTTTAATTTAATTTCTGAATTGTTTTTTTATCGTGCACGCCTTTTTACATCGTTCTCAAGTGTATAATTTCAACATGAATGATGTTACCACTATTTTGTAACATATTTATGATTTATAAGAGTGTCTGAGGAGTTTCTAGCCTGTTCTTCTCCGTAGGCACCTACTATGCTTTGGAATGGGCAACTAGCTTCATCTTTCTAACTGAGCGGCCCCTTGACAATCCCAAAGGGCCTGTAATTGGTTTATCCATACTTCCATACTATAATATTATAAATTCGAAAGTAACTCTGTCTGTCTGTATGTTACCTTTTCACGCCTAAACCACTGAACGGATTTCGATAAAATTTGGTAGAGAGATAGATTACATTCCGGGGAAGGACATAGGATAGTTTTTATCCCGATATTCCCACGGGGTGGTATTTATGCGGGTGAAACCATAGGGCGCAGCTAGTTTGAAATAAATTCTTTGATTTTGTCACTGGATCAACCTGAACACATACACTGACCAGTCTGATTGCACCTTTAGCCTCTGTGCTTGAGGCGAATATAATTAAAGTAAGTAACTTAAATTATACTATCAGTATGGTCAACAAAACTCGCTTCCTTTGAAATAAGTGGTCACTGACACACTGAATTTAACTCATAAAGGCAACTAAAGTTTAATGTTGCTTACTTCTGTAAACGAGTTATATCATTTCTATGTATTCCTTTGAGCATCTGGCTTATAAGCGTTCTCATCTTTCATTCCTGGGTATTATCAAAATCCTCTGTTGTTCTACGGCAGGGCAAATGCCTCCCTACTCTCTTTCCACTTCTCTCTGTTCACAGCTGCTAAGGACCAGTTCATGTTGAAGGAGTCCAGCTCATCCCGCCATCTCCGTCTGGGCTTGCTGTGATGTCGCTTGCCATTAAGAGGGTCCCATTGGGTCGTAAGTTTGGCCCATTGGTCGTCTGACATGCGGCAAATTTATCCAGCCCGATTCCATTTTAGCGTGGCAGCTTTCCAAGTGACATCAGTTAGATATGCAATTTCTAATCCGCGTACATGAAAACACGAATTCACCTTAAAACGAAAAGAAAATGGTGGGAAATCCAAAAAGTCGTACCTACACCATTCATCATTGTCAGAGAAACGTCAAATTAGTACAAAGGAGTGATGGAATCTAGGTATTGATTGGGTTCAGCACCATCCATCATTGCCCGTTTATTGGCATGTCAAAATTGTACCGTCTAAGGTTGTGTTTTTTTTTATGAGGATATTGTTGTAGCTGTTGTAATTTTGGGCTTTTGATTCGTCACCCTAATTGTGTAACACACTTTCAATCAGAATCGGAATAATTTTTAAAAACAAATTGCTAATCCATTGCTTCATAAGTTCGAAAAATTTGTCTGCTCAACACGTAAATAACGCAATGAATGTTGTTGAACTGTCAAAATGAAACCGATTCCGATTGATAACGTGTTACGGAATTGCCTCACAAGTGAATAATGCAATTCAAGTCAAAAGTCATACTCAAATAATGCAATTCGAGTCAAAAGTCATACTCAAATAATGCAATTCGAGTCAAAAGTCATACTCAAATAATGCAATTCAAGTCAAAAGTCTTACTCAAATAATGCAATTCAGGTCAAAAGTCATACTCAAATAATGCAATTCAAGTCAAAAGTCATACTCAAATAATGCAATTCAAGTCAAAAGTCATACTCAAATAATGCAATTCAAGTCAAAAGTTATACTCAAATAATGCCAATTCAAGTCAAAAGTCATACTCTAATAATGCAATTCAAGTCAAAGACATACTCAAATAATTCAATTCAAGTCAAAAGTCATACTCAAATAATGCAATTCGAGTCAAAAGTCAGAATCAAATATTTTGTTTCATTTAGACCAAAGGCACACTTTTGAATGTAAAAAAGTCAAGTTTGTCAAGAGTTTTAAACGAATAAATCTTTTATGCCGAACGTCAATACGAATTGAAGACAATCGATAAACTAGCTAGATATACCAACACTATCCTGCAATCAATATCCGCCTAGGCAGACAGCCCGCTAGTGTTTTGTTAGTGCTCACAAATAGGACCCGATCTATTTTAGTTATAGGCTAAGTTATTTTGATACAAACACTGTAGAGCTCATTGCATTCTGAATAATAAATATTTATAATATACTGGGTTTTTAACAAACAAATGATTTTTCTAGCATAAATAAATATGTCTTTGTACTCCCAGCACTTAAATTATACCTGATTAACAGCATAGCTATTCACAACCGTCCTCCAGGCTATCGTATCAAAAATGACACATTTCGATAACCTGACTTGTCTTGCCCCCGACAGCAATCTGCTGTCGGAAGAATAGCGGTCGTCTATTTGATTTAGGGCTGATTTTTCAATCATCTGATAACTTTATTCGAGGAATAATTTTGAAATTTTGACAGCTATTGCATACAAAAACTGTCAAAGGTCAATTTTATTCCTCAAATAAAAGTTATCTGGCGATGGAAAAAAATAAATAAATAAATAATCTGACAAAATGTTCGGGTTTTAGACTTGTAAACAGCGTTTAGACGACTCCTACGATAACATTGATTGAAGTTCGATACGATACGATACGGAAGCGTATCATGTGGTCGTGAATAGCTTATGCTAGTGTAATTTTCAAGCCAACTTCCGAGGAATTTTAATAAAGTTGAAGTTTAGTTTAATAGCTCAACACTTCTGAAATCACAGGTAAACTTCTAAAATACCCCTTTCACAAGCGCTCCTGTGAACCGTTTAGATTTTATCTTAACGTAACTTTAAAGGCAGCTAGGTTTCGCAGAACCCGATCTCATTTAGGTAATCCGTAAGTCACAACTGTGTGGAAATTCTAGCAGAGAGTGCACCGGTTGGAGTTTCTAGTGCAGTAACATAGATAATAATATGTTATCTGTATTCGCTATTTAGTTTCCAAACATGTAAAACAATAATTATGAGTTTATTGAAATATACAGTTCGGCTTGCGCTACAACTTCTACATTTTTTATGATGTTAAGGGTTCCGTACCTCAAACGAAAAAACGGAACCCTTATAAGATAACTTCGTTGTCCATCAGACTGTCCGTCTGTCAAGACCATTTTTCTCAGGATTCCGGGGAGTAATCAAATTGAAATTAATATCAAATACTCAGAGCTGCAACAATCCCTTGTAGCAGTGTCAATTAAACTTCTAAGTCAACGTAATCAAAAGATACGGGCGTTTGTCTTCCGTTTAAGCCGCATATTTTGACACTCGCAAGGGAATAAAAACCTATAGGGTATTTCCCGTTGACCTAGAATCATGAAATCTGGCAAGAAGCAGTCATGTATCACAAGTAAAGGAAAAAATCCGAAAACCGTAAATTTGTAGTTACATACCTACAAAGTACTATCCGTCGGTGCGCGAGTCCGACTCTACTTGACCGGTGTTTTTACAATAGTGCTCGTGGTCATTCAAAAATTAACTTAATTTACACTTTTATAAAGTTTAATATTTGTTCAAGTGGAAATAACATCAATTGGAAACAATGATTTGAATAGACCAGTAGGATTGCATAACTCCTACCTCCAACAAAATCTAATTTAAATGTCTAAATGTATTTAGTTTTTAATTTTAATAACATGACGTAAAGAGTACTTCAAGACCCAATTTAGAGCTAATTTAGATGTTCTACAAAGTTAAAATTTGACGGAAATTATACAGAGTGGAAGGAACTTCGGCGCACAACCGCAAAAAAATTATTGCTATTTCGAAGCATTTTGATCGAAGGTATTCTATTTCTCTGCCAGTCACCCTGTTTTTATTAGGGTTCCGTACCCAAAGGGCAAAAACGGGACCGTATTGCTAAGAATCCACTGTCCGTCAGACTGTCTGTCTGTCACCAGGCTGTATCTCATGAACCGTGATAGATAGTTGAAAATTTGACAGATGATGTATTTCTGTTGCCGTTATAACAACAAATACTAAAAACTGTATAAAATAAATATTTAAACGTGTTTTTTGCCTTGTGGTACGGAACTCTTCGTGTACGAGTCCGACTCGCACTTGGCCAGTTTTTTAGCAAATTGATTTATAATTAGACGTATATTTAACTTTCCCACATAATATACAGGTTTTTGACATTAATATTATAAAGGCATTTTGGATCATTGTCATCATACTCGCAAATCATCATAAAAATCTTAATTATTGATGTGTTTCAAAGAAACTGTTATTAGGAACCATAATTATATCGAAGGTTTGTCCGTGGCTAAATAATAACAGCCGCACAGGTCGATCGATCAGGTTAAGCTACGCTTGCCCCGGTTGGTCCGTGGATGGGTGACCATCTTTACATACCGAGACCAATCCGTGCCTCGGAAAGCACGTTTTGCCGTTGGTCCCGGCCGTCATTCGTGGATCTTTGACAGTCGTTACGGGTAGTCAGAAGTCCGAAAGTCTGACAACCAGTCTTACCAAGGGGTATTGTGTTACCCAGTAACTGGATTGTGGAGGTCAGATAGGCAGTCGCTCCATGTAAAATACTGGTATTCAGCTGCATCCGGTTAGACTGGAAGCCGACCCCAACATAGTTGGGAAAAGGCTAGGCAGATGATGATATCGAAGGTTTACCTCGGAGGATTCCACAAATATCATAAATAAAATCCTCTTGTACTGCCGATCCATCCACCTTGACCTACACCAGAACTTCCATCTTCCTTTATATCAACGTCATATTATTCTTATGCGATGTGGGTAGTTGGGTAGCTTTATTTATTTTTACCATTACCTCAGCTGGAACTCTGAGAAAAGGTCCAAGATTAATAAGAACGCAGCCAGTAATGGTACCTTTTTGTTTTATTGTACAAAGCAGTCTTGACGGGGCCCATTAGCCGGCCCGTCCATTCATTCGTCCCCTCATTCGTTCACTCGTTCGTTCAACGATCACCTGGGGACTAGGCTAGGTTTCAGATAATCGGAGGTATTACACTATATTTCTTGTTTCGTTTATTTTTTGGGAAATTCGGCGTAGTTTTTGTTCTGTTTTTGCTGCAATTTCCTTTGAATTTCTCTCTATCTTGCTTATCATTACAAAATACATTGAGAGCTACGTCTGTTTATTAAGGTTCTGCTATCATCAGACTAATCAATACAGGGTCAAATTGAAAACATGCGACAAATCGAAATGGGAGATTGTAGGTACTCATAATTATGAACAACTTTTGCTATGGGACCAAACCTGAAATCGCGAAAACAAAATCAGCTATTCCCTACATTTATGTTCGCATAACTCGTCAAAATGTAGGGAATAGCTTGTTTTTTTTTCGCGATTGCAGCTTTGGTCTCTTAGTAAAAGTTGTTCTGATTAGTACAATCTCCCTGGTCTTCATATAACCTGACCAAGATTATGTCTGGACTTTAAAAGAGACTGTGACCTCTGAGTTTGTTTCGGCCTTTCTTCTCAGAGTAGTCAGATAGGAAACGCCGACTTCATCTAGTTTTAAAAAAAACATGATTGACGTGTAAAAGTGTTTGTACAAACCTACTTACAAAAATAAAATCATTTATCATACCTATATCCCATTTCGATTTATTTATTTATTTAAACTTTTCGCACAAAAAGGTACAAAGGCGGACTTAATGCCTTAGGCATTTTCTACCAGTCAACCAAGGGTGGTGAAGAGATTGGATGGCAGGTGCTTTGGTTTAGAGGAACAATGATTTAAAAAAAATTAAAACTAAGTATACAATTACATAAATAGGTTAAATACACATACATATCTACTATTGACTATAATACATACGGTTTTTCGCATGTTTTCAATTTCAACCTATTTATGGTGATATCAAATGAATACTTCGTGGGTTTATGGCCATGACTAAAACATTATTCTTAGCAATTTTAAAAATACGTGTCGCCTGCAATCGACGAAGGGTTAGGCAGAAATGTGCCTATACTACCCACATTTCGCCAGTTGTGTTTAAGAGCGTTTACGCGGTACGGCATTTCATACAAACTTTCAAGCCCTTATTTTTCGAAATGAATGAACCGATTTTAATGAAACTTCATACGCATAAGCAGGATACAAAGGTCTAAAAAGTTAGTAGAAAACATTTTCGAAATGTCATATTTAAAAAAAGATAACTGGAAATCTCTGTTTCTATGGAAAATTAAAAATCGGTCTAATCTGGCTGTAACACAATTTTTCGAAAATGTTTTCTACTAACTTTTTAAACCTTTGTATCCTGCTTATGCGTAAGAAGTTTCATTAAAATCGGTTTATTCATTTCGAAAAATAAAGGCTTGAAAGTTTGTATGAAATGCCGTTCGGCGTAAACGCTCTTAAGTAGGTGTGCATGCTGTGGTCTCCTGTAATTGAAGGAGCACACGTAAAGGAACCTTTTTAATTATTGTCAATTTCTATTGTATAGGTGTATCCTTTGTTGGAGATCCTCAATAAAAAAATAAAGTAATATAATAATACCTTACCATAATGCATTTTTTTTTCAAAGACGAGTGAAAATGTCTGAAATGTTCTAAACCAGCAACGCTCCGCTGTTGCTGTTGCCACTGTTTGTTTTGAACCAGCAGCGCCCCGCATTTCACCCGCATAAGTGTCGATCCCGTGGTAATATCGGGATAAAAACTATCCTATGTCCTTTCCCGGGACTTAAACTATCTTTATTCCAAATTTCATCTAAATCGGTTTAGCGGCTTAAGCGTGAAGAGGTAACAGACAGACAGACACACTTTCGCATTTATAATACTAGCAGCGCCCCGCGGTCTCACCCGCGTGAGTTTCGATCCCGTGGGAATATCGGGATAAAAACTATCCTTTGTCCTTTCCCGGGACTCAAACTATCTCTATACCAAATTTCATCCAAATCGGTTGAGTGGTTTAAGCGTGAAGGGGTAACAGACAGACCCACTTTCGCATTTATAATATTAGTATGGATTAACAAATTAGGATCTAACCACACCGCAACAAACACACCGAAAACATATTTCTCAAAATTTTCGAGTCAAAAATAAAGATATATTTTAAACTAAAAATGTTGTTAGGTCCTAAACACAAAACAAGTGAGGTTCGGCTCAATAAATTCTCAATCCAGTCCCACTCTAATTAGGACGGTGGTTGAACGGCGCGGCGACAGTGTAGACACAGCGTAGATAAGCTAATTGCCTATCTGGTTCGTTTTGGGCCGCCGCTGACGATACGATACCGACTAGAGAATTCGGAATTCGACAGAATTTAGAATGTAAAGTTTCCGGAAACGAGTTCGTGTACCGATTTGATACAACTTTAAATATCGCCTTTCCGGACGGAAGTTATCAAGACGTAGCAGACTGATGTACAGATGCCAGTACATCAAGCTACCCGAAACTGTCAAATTATCCCAATCAACTTTGAAACATAAGCTTTTGCGATAAAGTTGAAAATCTATTAAAGAAATTTGACAGATTGTAGTAGCTTGATGTGCGTCTGTACATAGGTACTGCAGTTCTACAGCTAAAGTTGTTCACTTTGGTCAATTAAAAGTAGCGGTATAATTAACCCGACAGGAACGCCCGTTTCGACGTTTATAAATTAAATCATCATCTGCCTGCCTTTTCCCAACTATGTTGGGGTCGGCTTCCAGTCTAACCGGATGCAGCTGAATACCAGTATTTTACGTGGAGTGACTGCCTATCTGACCTCCACAACCCAGTTACTTGGTAATACGATACCCCTTGGTAAGTCTGGTTGTCAGACTTTCGGGCTTCTGAATACCCGTAACGACTGTCAAAGATCCACGAATGACAGCCGGGACCAACGGCTTAACGTGCTTTCCGAGACACGGACGGTATGTAAAGATGGTCACCCATCCAGAGACCAACCGCGGCAAGAGTAGGTTAACCTGATCGGTCGACCTGTGCCGCTGTTATTATTTAGCCCCGGGCCCCTCACGTTAATAAATTAAATATAGATAAGGAATGAAAATTATAAGATAGCAAGATCAGTCTTGCTATCTTATAATTTTAAAAATCCCGAAAATTGAGAAATCCCGTAACACAACAAAAAGATAAAAGATAACGACGAAAATTTAGCTCCAAAAGTCGTTGCTGCTAAAATTACATGTAAAGCGAAAAACGAAAGTGCAAAGATTAATTTTGGCAAAGTTAATCAACAAATGTAGGGGCGAGGGCCAGATGGCCTCCCAGCGGCTCGATGGGGTATCAAAATGCTATTTTACAATAATTTTAATCCACTAATTGGACTCGCCGTGGTCTGCCCAGAAGGGATAATTAGCAAATTGGCTGATGATATTATTTTTAGTATTCGATAACGGTCGACCCTCTGTGCTGTGGTGTAAGGCACGGATGGGAGAAAGTGAATCGGCAATTTCTGCCTTTGAAGTGCGTTTAAAGGGACTACGTGACCTAAAGCGCAGTCACTGTCGGACTGCATACAAAAGAAAGAGAAGCGCGATGACAGAACGCTGGTAATTTATTGCAAAATATTAAGCAATTATCTATTTACAAAAAATCTATTCTTTGGGCTAAAAAATTAAAACACTAGTGCTTTAGTAATAATTGTGTGTATATTAGTATGGTTTTTATTGTAAAAAGAAAGTTCATGACTTTTTTCTATCGTATCAAATTAGTTGTATTATGTTTTCAACACACTATCCACCTAGCATATATCCTGAAGAATATCATATATTTTTCTGATTTTACATACTATTGTCGATCATATGCTTTTATTGCTTCTAAAACTTGTATTTTTTTGCGTTTAGGTTCTGTAATCCTCTTAAGATAACAAAGCAATATTAATTTTAATTGGCACGTTCTGTGAAACTATTTGAGCAAATCACACAGTTCCCACAATTTTGGCAGTCAAACACCTGGTGTTTGATTACATGGTTCAGCTTGACCGTAACTACCAACTTCTAAGGGAAAATTCACAATTATAGGTTTCCTGATTCCATCCATTCATTCAACTATATCATTGCAGGTCGGATAAATAAAAGTCTCATTTCAACCGCGACCCTCTTTTGTTTTAAACCAAAAAGGTCTGGCATCTACCTCATTTTAAATTAAGCAATTCAGATATCGCTTATGATAATCCTCCCCAATGTGTAAGGCCTTCGTGGATTAATTATATTTTATTAATTTTATGCAGACGTACCTACCGAAGTTGTTATTTCTCTTGTTAACGATGTTTTAATTATGATAATGTGCTAATCATGCCCGCATGTTAAAGTATAGTATGAAAAAGTAATTATCTAGTCCTTTGTATTTTGTTTTGTTTATGAAAATGTGTTAGGTTATGGAACTGTGAACAGGGGGCCTAAAAAGGCCACTTTGGCAGAATCATAAAAAGATAACATTATGAATTATAGTCGACAGTTAACTGTTAAGTTAATCGTATTAAATCTCATTGGTGAAGGATTCTTCTGAGTTATTTTTTTAGTCTGTGCTAAAATACCAATCAATCCAATCCAAATCCAATCCCAATCTCTTTGATTATAGCTACGTAGTACAGCGAAAAAAAGAAAAACACGGACTGTCTTCGCCATATTATAATTCATAATGTTATTCGATTATGATTCTGCCAAAGTGGCCTTTTTAGGCCCCTTGAACCGGTTATGATGCTGAATTGTATATATGTTACGGCTAATAACCGAAGTGCGGCTACACCTAGTTTTAGCCGGGTACAACTAGGTGCGCCCTAAGGCGGGGCTCCTATTTCTGTGTAAAGGGTTTAAAGTAACCTAACCAAACCTAACCTAGGGGTGCCCTTCGCTCGCTCTTGAATCCTACGTCGCCTATCGACCGACCGCAACCATGCAACCGATGTCACCCAAAGTACACACGAACCGCATGTGGCCGGCTGCACTTAGTTGTACCCGGCTAAAACTAGGTGGAGCCGCACTTCGGCTATTAGCATATATAAACGTGCACAGTGCGATTTCATATTACGACTGACTAAATAGCTACAATTTGTCTCATAGTAGTAATTAAGAAAGTTGATTTTTTTTGTGTTTGTTTGAGCGCGCTTATCTCTGAAACTACCCGCCTGATTTGAAAAATGATTTCTTCATCTGATAGCCCAATTCCAGAGGAAGGCTATTTAATTATTCATCTGATAGCCCAATTCCAGAGTAAGGCTATTTAATATCGAGCTAGGACGCTTAAGAGCCAAACAAAATGAAAATAGTCAGAAAGTAGTACACTAGGCGAAAACGAAGCAATAACGCGGAGGGGAGATGAGATGCGGCAGGGTGGGGTCGGGGGAATGCGGACTTGATGTCGCCATCAGAGGGGCCAGCAGATGATAGATCGGGGAGTCTATCATCTACGCACGGTCCCTGGAGTTGTGGTGATGTCCTAGTGCACCCGGACATCGCCGAAGGAGGATAGAGCCCGGACGCGGGCCAAGAAGAGGGACCCCAGAAGTGGGCCACGCTGGATTGGTCGCGAATGTAGCAGTTCTCGCGGCCCACCCATCAACGCGAAAGTAGGTGCACAGGCGGAGTTTTTAGTGGTTGCAAGCCCCACATAACCACGTCGTCACTCCGGACGACGTGGTACGCGTTAGGCATTTTCTCTACCGGAAAAAATAAATAAAAATAAGGGTGGGTCGGGGAACAAGAATTTCACACGGAGGGAGTCGCGGGCAGAAGCTAATTAATCATAATCTTCTACAATCTGCATCATCAGCCTAGCGTTTTCTCCATTATGCTGGGGTGGGCTTCCAGTTTAACCAGATTTATGTACCTATATAGCTAAATTCCAGAATTCATAACAACTATTACGGCTTTATTCCGTGACTGTACTAATGATAAAATTGGGCAGTTGGACCCACTGCCGACGTATTCAAAATGTGATTTCGTCAACTGGACCCGCAAGTCCTGTTCGAGTGCGTCCAGTTGACCAAAGACTCATTATTCGCCTAAAACCACCGCTGAGGACCAGACAGAGGTTTCGCATAGTGTTATGCTGAGTGATGGCCGTTTTGCGTGGATATGACGCATATTTTCTCCAACTAGTCTGCGACATGTACACCGCAAATAACCGTATTTTTTCTTCTTCCATAATCAATAAACTTTTAGTAAATGGTCGTAACGGAGGTATCTTATAATTTTAATTAGAAACACGCTGCCAACCGAAGTCTACAAAACGATACCGTCAACGAACAATGGTCACAAGATGACCTTTAATTACAAACCACCCCATCATCTCCCAATTCCACAATACGACTGTAATCCCATCGTTACTTTACCGAACATTCACGAACCGAACACCAATTCCCTAGCCACTTCACAGGCCCTTACAATACGGACCTTCAATATTAAATTGAAATAATCTACCTTCGGCATCCTGGCATTGAATCCAGTACAAACGGTATTAAATCCACTCGACCTAATTTCAGATAAGTCGTAAGGAATTTATCTGTCGTTAGCAAAAGAGGAATACAAAGGCATACGATACCCGCTCTTGAATTAATTTCCCTGCCCGCATTTTGTTCAGATTCAACCTAGCTACCCTTACTACTGTTGCCTCTTGATTTGGTTTTTTTGTTAACAGTAGCATTATAATTTGGTGAATTACTGTTCATTTGTATGAGATGGCGAAGGTAAACAAAGATTCTTTGTAAAAAGAAATGAACATTAGGTATAGTTTATACCTAGGTTTTGGCAAATTATTGGTTTAAGAGTTAGGGAGGTACTGTAATTGGTTCAGATTTTTTGACATTATGCGTTCACCTTAGCATGGTTTGGAGGCAGCATTTACTGAGCCGTCCAAACTGCAGAAGACCGCATAACATAGAGACGCGTCGTATGTTATCGCGATCCCCAGCATTGAGGGAACGACAAAGAAAAAGTAATTGATGTCGCAGTAACTTCCAAGACCGACAAAATATTACTATAAGAATGTACGAGTACTTAAAGGTATTCCACAAATATACTGTGGGCCTCAGACCAAATGAAAAACCAAGACAGAAAGGGCTGTCAACAGTAAAGTGAAGCCGGTTTCGTAAGCATGTGTGCGCATAATGAGGTGTAGTTTGATTGTAAATGTGTGCGTGTGAGCGTGTATGCATAGAGTGGAGGTGTAGTTTTTGCATGCTTCACTGTATTATTCGCAGCGCTATGTCTTGACTCTTTATTTGGGCTGAGCTGTGTGCAATAATAATGTTTCATCATCAGCCTATAGCAATCCGCTGGACATAGGATATTGCACGCCATTCAACTCGATTTTCGGCAATTCTCATTCAGCTGCTACCAGCGCGTGCGAAGATCGTTGCTCCACCTAGCCTGATGGCGTCGACCACAGATTCGCAGTCTCCACTCTAGAACACGTCCACTCTAACGGTCATCGGTGGTTCTCTGCCGGATCACCTCGTTGCGGATTCGATCCATCAGAGAGACTCCAATAGCTCGCTGAGCGACCTTAAATTTTTGGTCATAACTGGCAGGACGCACTGATTGAAGACCTTAGTCTTTAGTCTCAATGGAATACGCGATGAGAAGACTCGACGAAGCTTCCCAAACTTTGCCCAGCCCAGCTGAATTCTTTTGTTAGCCTCCCTCTCAAAGTTGTTCTTACCAAACTGCAGAGTTTGCCCGAGGTAAACGTGTCCTTGAACAACTTTGAGAACACCGTCATTGACAGCGATTTGGTCCCAGGATAACGTATTCGTTGAACATAACCTGCGTTTTGCCCAAGTTCATCCGGATACCAATGCGTACAGAAGAATCAACTAGCACAAACAACTAATTATGTTTACCTGCACAATAATCGTAGTATTTACTCTGCTTTAGCGGAGTTTGCTGATGAAACTGAACGCTAATTATGCCGCAAACTCTCGAAGACAGGCGTTGCCAAGTTCTGTGCGCAACCATACATTTTCGATTAGAACAAAAATGAATTTATTATGTTTGTCCGTTTAATGTAATATTGGTGAATATGTCTTAACAGTTTTTCGAAAATATTACCTCCTTAGACCTATAGAGGTAGGTAGAACAGGGTTTAGAGTTCACTCATTCTTCGCCCTCGTTGATTTTGGGTGATGTCAGTGTGAAGTGTAGTTCGTAGTTGGCGATGCAGATGTCGCCACAGTACTTTTAGCTTTCGGTGAGAGACAGGCCGAGGCCACCCGTTTCTTTACTTAAGTCGTTGACCACGATATAACTAGTTATTTGCAAGCATTAACTTACTGTACAACTGCCAAGTAGGGTTAGGGTTAGGGATTATGAACATTTTGTGGAACGTAATTTTAACTGCCGGTCGATTCTGTAAAAATCTCACCGTGAAAACTTACGTGAAGTGAGTTTGTTTTTGCTAGGAATTGACACTATTGACAGCTCACTCCACGCTCACTTCACCTAAGTTTTCACGGTGAGATTTTTACGGAATAGCACCGCTGTTTAGGTACACGTGCCCAAATGATAAAACAAAAACAAATCAAGTTTATTTTCATTTCCCCCTTTATTCGTGACTACCATCTATTTAAATATTTACCGGACACATAACTTAAATCTTAATCGAGTTACATAGCTACACGAATAACGCACTTTGTGTTCCCTTTCGACATTATTATACAATGTAATCTTGATAATAGTAGATTATTTTACGTACTTTATATAATTTTCCCTGCCTTGCCTTATGAATTATGTAAGTCAGTCCAAGGTAGGATATTTTTTTTATATATCCACTTGACGATAGAAAAACGCTTAAAGATCTTTTGCTTTAAATATACACAAGGAATTTAATTAAGCTTGAAAGCTCGGCTAGACACTTTTGTAGTGCCCTAGATAGACTGATCTAGAATATTGTTCTAAAAATACTGCTCCACGATAAATAAGTATCTGGTTAACAAAGCGTCTGTTCCTTAAAGTTTGTTTTTATTTTATTTATTCCAATTTTATTTTGTTTATTCTGTATTATGAATTATTCTGTATCTATTTACTTTTGTATCCTAGCCGCTTTTCACAAAATTTATTCACGATGAAGTCAGAAAATATCACTGCACAAAATACACTTTCATTCGAGAACCATTAGTACCCGCTCACCGCAGACCACCCACGTGACTGCGATGCACGCTCGCGATAAATCTATCTCTCTATAAATTCGCAACTGTCCATTATGTGACGTCACGACTCACGGCGGTCACGCCCCTTTAAGTGAAACCCTCAGATGACTTATTGTTATGGTCCTTTTTGTGTTTTTGTGCTTATGGGCACAAAATAAATGGTCCTCCTGTACGGAGGTGAACATCGTGATTGATGCTGATTAATTTTTCTCGCTGTTTCGCGAAGTTTTTTGGAATTTCTTTCTGAGAAATGAAAGCGGAGAACGGAATGGGGTGTTTCTTGTTTTTGCATTGTGTATGATGAAGGATCTGTTATGGCTGTGTTGAAATACTGTTGTTGGGAATGGAGTTTGGAATTGTGAAATGCGGTACAGCTAATTTTAACCCGGGGGTTTACTCCCTACTCACGGAATCCGTAGACGCGGCTGAAGTTACGGGTATTTCATATTCCGCATCACTTACGTGTATAAGTTCGGGGCCCGAATTAATAATGAATGAAAATACGAATTGACAGTTGTTCATAGCCCGGAAATGTATGTACATATAACTATTACCCGTCCGAAAAAAATAATTTGACTCTTGTTTTGACGAAACAACTATCCACCGCACAGACTTCGTTTACTCTTCCTTCTTCGTTCAGTCTATATCTCCGTAGAATGCGCTCCCCCAGGAAATCAGGATAGCAACCAATCAATTATCCTTTAAATTAAGGTTCGCGAGCACATTCGCAAGAAGCTGGCAGTACCATCACAACGGTAATATTTTCTCATTGTTTGTCTTATTTCTTTTTAGTAAGTACTCGTATATTCATCTATTTATGTATATTTATTTGTGCTTATATTTATATGTAATTAGGTATAAATTATAATCATAGTTGTAATCGGTTTATGCGTATCTTTATATTTAAAATATTTATTCCTCAATGTTCATGATTGCACTTACCACTGTTTGTCTCTGCATCACCCAAAGGTTGACTGGTAGAAATTGCCTAGGGCATTAAGACCGCCTCAGTACATTTATGTGTAACTATTTTCGAACCGGCCCATATCTTCGTAGATGGACTTAGAAAGTAGACCCCCAGGAATAGGGAGTGGAGTAACTTGAGAGGCTTGTGTAGGAGCTGACTTTCTCTACATACATACCTGCGCGAAAGTGACGTGAAGTGGAACTGAAGTACAGAGCGTTGATGGCAGTGACTTGTTGGTTGCTGATAACAGTAAATCTGTTATCACCTAGCTTTGTGATGGTAGCTTTAACTTTGAAGATTATGGAGATTTTCTCTTTAAGCGTTAAGGTACCTACTGGTCATTGAGTATATTCAAACCAATTAGATGCACGTCTGAATTGTCAAAGGGTCAGTCAGTTAGATGAAGGTAGTTGCCCATTCCAAAGCGTAGTAGATACTTATAGAGAAGAATGGGCAAGAAACTCCACGGGCAATCTTTTTAATAAATGCATGTTGAAATTATACATGTGGGAACGATGTAGAATAGAAGAAGTGCACGTTAAAAGCGTCCATAATAAAAAAGATAAAAACAAAAAAAATAATTCGAAAATTAAAATATTTAATAAAAAAAGATAAAAACAATAAAAAAAAGAATTCGGAAACTAAAATATCCCACAGTGTTCAGAGACGGCTCGGCGGCAAAGTCAAAGTCAAATCATTCATTACAAGTAGGCCACTATGAACGTCAAAATAGGAGCCGATGACAAAATGACTTTGCCGATGATGAAACGTAGACAATACCGCCTCTAGGCGGCATTGTCTACATGTTCTATACATTCTAGGCGTGTCACCGTTTACTGGCACTACGATACAAACGACGTATAGAAACTGACGGCTTTGAATGGCGGATTCGAAACTTGTGCACTAAACGCATTGTTGGTGACACGAATTTTATTAATACTTACTGCCATCTAGAGACGCGCGGCGATTCCGGGTTCAGAGCAGTGGAGGCCCAGTGGTAACGCCCGCGACTTACGGGTTATAGGTCGTAGGTTCGAACCCAGACAGGCGCTTTACGTTGTGTAAATTATTTCATCATCTGCTCTCAAAACGGTGACGGAAAACATCATGAGGAAACCGGCGTCGCCAAGAACTAAAAATTCAAAGACATGTGCCATAAACCAACCCGCACTGGGCCCGCGTGGTGGATTACAGCCTTCTACCTCACACCGACTACAGGAGGCCTGTATCCCAGCAGTGGGAACATTATAGACTAATTATGATGATGATTCCGGATTCTGTGGAGTGCACAGTAATTGGCGTACGAAATGACGAAGATAAATTAATTCGTCAACTACTCGAATATAGCTTTTCCCAGGTACATATTATGCTGACTTAATTAACAGTGTGGCTGCGGCAGCGCATCCGCATTATGTACTCAGCTGCGGTTTTGATTCCCGGGCCGAGGTAAATATGACCTGCTGTAATTATGACATGTTTATACTTATGCTAAAAGTGGAACAACACTATGGTATGGGGACTCCTGGGGTAAGGTTCATGGAGAAAATAGTTTTTGATCAAATCGAATATCGGACTTGACAAAAAAGTTTGTAGATATTTGAATATCTTTTAGTCACGACTAGTGCCTGCAGAAACACCATTGGAGGATTTCTACATCTTTATACGATAAATCATAAAGACGCGAATGGAATCGACAGTTTAGCCGTGAAACTATATCAAAGATAGACAAACTTTGAAGCTAAAACTATTGGATAGTGATATTATCTCATTCATTGTGTGCATAAAGTATTCTTTCCACTTTAATCCACTACATTTCTCCCCTATCCCATCACTAAATCCAGAACCATTTAATCCTAAACCTAATCTTCCAGAAAATGTTGCCATAAAACAGCTATAAATAATTCCGACATAAAATATAAAGGATTTAAAGAAAATTTTCAATATCTGTCGAGATATTTATCGTTGCCCTTTCGATCCATTAGTCGGGTGGGGGCCGGTTCCGGTTTCCGGTATCGTTCCGGCGGAAGTTAGAACACATGGCTCCCTGAACCGGTCGATCGTAAAAAATATCTTATGAAAGATGTCTTGCGTTGATGTCCAGTTTTCCAGAAATTTATTCAACCCTTGCTGCGGTTCCCAGATTTATGATTTCTGGGTGATTTGGTAGAGGAATATTTATGTGGTCTTGGTCCTAAAAACCTAGAATATATTGTAAAGGTAAATTAGATTTTCGCTGTATGTATATCTTTTATCAGTCTAAATTTTCATATTTTACTATGCAATGAGATAGGTCCACATGCGTCAGTTCAAATTATTCAAAGGCCCATTTTTCACGCGCGCCTCAAAGAGATGTCAGCATCATTTGAAGAGGTCCGTTAGGGCTGAAGCCTGCCGGGTCAGCGGGATTGTCCGAAAGGGTTAACGCTAGCCCGGAATATAAAGGGCTAAGGAAGGAACACGGATGGGTTTTAGTCAGTAAGAGTCTGACACTCCCTTCTGCTCCACCCAGAGCGGGAGGAGTCATTTGATAAAATCTCATCCTCAAAAAAAAAGAAAGGCTCTTTGTATAGTTTATTTTATGTAATAAATAAGCGTCACTCAAACACCAACTGCGAAAACCAACTCAAAAACGAATGCATGAAGTAGACAGCAGTTGAATAAGTGGGATTGAAATTATCTGAGATTACGAAATTAGTTTTAAATTCTCTAGTTTTAGATTTGATACTAATAAGTTTTGCATGTGTAACCCTGTACGTAGATATTAAATGATACATGATTTTATTTTTGTAAGTAGGTTTGTACAAACACTTTTACACGTCAATCGTGTTTTTTTAAAACTAGATGAGGTCGGCGTTGAAGAGGTTCTCTTACAGGTATTAACATACTTTAAAGAAGGCTTGTACAATTTATTTGTTAACACCTGTTGATTACGAAGTAAACTTTATTATTATTGTAATCGTATTATTGCGTTGTATATTTACGTGGTTAATCATTTCAAAATAAATAGAAGCAATTTCAGAACACCTAAAAACACACAATTCTGTTATTTGTAAGCTAATTATCAATTTATGGAACGAAACTAAAATAGCACCAACAGTAGGTGTGAAGTCAGAAATAGAATTAAATTGGGAACTTCTGCGAACACACGCATAATGTATTGGCGCTCGCTGACCTTTCCAACTTACTAGCAGCACTGTCTAATGTTGGCGTAAAATTTTGCGGTGAAGAATTGAAAAGGGTATTTTTCATAATTGTTTTATCTTAATTTAGAGCAGTAGTGGCCCACTGGTTACGGCCGCGGCTTACGTGTAGGTCGTGGGTTCGAACCTAGTCAGGCGCTTTACTTTGTGTAAATAATTTTATCACCACTGCTCTCAAAACGGTAAAGGGAAACATCGTGAGGAAACTCAAACTCAAAGCATTTATTTCAATTAAACCTTGTACAGGCACTTTTGAATTGTCAAAACTAAATAGTCTGTCAGTTAGTCAGAAAGTTGACGCTAGTGGCCTATTCCAAAACGTAGATCTCTAAGGAGAAGAACGGGCAAGAAACTCCATGGACACTCTTTTAAATCATGATATTACAAAATCCTGGATACATTATTCTTGTTGCTTCTATATGTGAGAACAATGTAAAAAAAAAGACAAATGAAGAAACAATTCGTAATACAAGATTAAAAATAAGCCTTGGCAGTTAAGAGATGATCAGTCTCAACCGACGGCGCCCGTTCACGAACATGACGCGTGGATCAGCACCCTCCAGCTCAACCATTTTGTAGGGAAACCGGCATGTCCTAGAACCAAAAATTCAAAGACATGTGACAACTCGCACTGGGCCCGCGTGGTGGATTACAGCCTACTCACTCTCGAAGAGAGCCTGTGTCCCAGCAGTACATTATTGGCTGATTGTGCTTGTTCTTAGAATCACCCGGTTTAAGGGATTCGCTTGGTTAAGCTCTAAATGCCGCGGTAATTCTATGGGTACCCACATTTAAATTGACCTAATAAACCTATTAGAGCCACAAGGGATCACAAAATTTAGGAACCTTTTCATGAATTCATAATTTTATAATATTTATTTCTACACAACAGAAGAATCTCTGAAGGGTTTTCAAAACATACTTATTTTCTTTATTGTGTGTTCATTTGATCTATTTTCGCGAAAGATATTTATTTATAAGCCCGTATCATAATAATATGAGTCGTTTTCCCTCCTATTCGCAGCAAAAATAATTTCCCAGCGGCCAGTACTCTTTCCACGCACAACTCCATAGACTGATCCCATATTCATCTCACAACTCCACCCCCAACTTAAGGGTCGTATCACTGGCCGTATAGGAAGTTGTCGCACCGTCTGTCCCAGAACAACTCGCGAACTACCCAACAACTTATGAATTGTTCCGTTTACAATTGCCACCTGGAACTTTTTTGTTGAATGTTGGAGTTTATTCGCTCAGGACGTGAACGCGTGATGAGGAGTTAAAGGTCTTGTTTGGTATAAGTTCTAGTATAGAATTGTGAGGTAGTGTTGGTAACCTACTTCTGAAATGCCAACTTTTGCAGTACTATTCTGTAAAAATCTCGACGTGCAAACTTTGGTTGAGTGAACTTGAAGGGAGCTGTCAAGATCAAGCTCACTTCACTCAAGTTTTTATGGTGAGACTTTTACAGAACAGAACAGAAAACAAGACAGTTTTCGAAGAAGTAAAAGGGCCGGTAGGCTCATAGGTAGACATACTTATCATCATCTGCCTAGCCTTTTCCCAACTAAGTTGGGGTCGGCTTCCAGTCTAACTGGATGCAGCTGAATACCAGTATTTTACATGGAGCGACTGCCTATCTGACCTTCACAACCCAGTTACTGGGTAATACGATACCCCTTGGTAAGACTGGTTGTCAGACTTTCAGGCTTCTGACTTTCCGTAACGACTGTCAAAGATCCACGAATGACAGCCGGGATAAACGGCTTAACGTGCTTTCCGAGGCACGAGGGGTCTCGGTATGTAAAGATGGTCACCCATCCACAGACCAACCGCGGCAAGCGTAGCTTAAGAGCGTTTACGTCGTACGGCATTTCATACAAATTTTCAAGCCCTTAATTTTCGAAATTAATGAACAGATTTTAATGAAACTTTATACGTATAAGCAGGATACAAAGGTCTAAAAAGTTAGTAGAGAACATTTTCGAAATGTCTTATTTAAAAAAAGATAACTGGAAATCTCTGTTTCTATGGAAAATTTAAAATCGATCTAATTTGGCTGTAACACTATTTTTCGAAAATGTTCTCTACTAACTTTTAGACCTTTATATCCTGCTTATGCGTACGAAGTTTCATTAAAATCGGTTCATTCATTTCGGAAAATAAGGGCTTGAAAGTTTGTATGAAATGCCGTACAGCTTAAACGCTCTTAATCTGATCGATCGACCTGTGCGGCAATAGATAGAGATCAGTGTGGTGTCTGTTATATTGACGCCAGAAACCTTTCTAGTACATATTAGGTTACTTCCGGGAAAGCATGCACTGATAGAGTCGATCGCATCGTCACTTACCATTAGGAAAATGGTGGAGCAAGCTTAATAAGTATTTTTATAATTTAAAAAAAAACGGTCAAGTGCGAGTAGGACTCGCGCACCGAGTATACAGAGTCTGCAGTTTATTTTGCTGTGAAAATGCATTTCTATCAATGATATTTTAAGTGATAAGTATGTATTTCTTTTAGATTTGTAAGACAGACAGAAGATAAGACATAACCTCTAGAACTTCAAACTATATTTATTTATTTATTTACCATTTATGTACACACATATATAAACAGACAAGAAAAAAACAGAACAGAAAAATAGGTACAAAGGTGATGCTTATTTCATAAGAAATCTCTTCCAGCATACCTGCAATAGGACAATAAATAGAGAGTAGCCAGCGTGCGAAAGAGTAAAGGAGATAAAAAAAAATAATACATAAATCTATCATATATTTATTAGTTTAGTGTATCTGGTCATTAGTTATAGGCTGGTAATTACCACACGCTCGATTGACATGCAACACCCCAATTGTGTAACACTTTCCATCACAATCTCGAGGATTTTAAAGGAAATTCTTGATCCATAATTGCTTCTTAATTATTTATAACTAGCTGACTCGGTGAACTTCGTACCGCCCCGCCAGCCGCGCTGCCCCCGCTTTTCAAATCTTTGATATCTTCTAAGATATTCATTTTAATGATATGCTGTACCAGGGCAATTTGATCTCCATGAAATGCACAACGTATTTAATTGGATAAGGAATAATACTGTATTGTTTAAAATAGCTTGTTAAATAATCCATAATATTATGAAAACAATTGTTACTGTGGGTTATCCCTAAGGGATGAACTTTTTTACCCGACTGCGCGACGCAAAGGAGTGGTAATGTGTTCTTTATCTATATTTTTAAGATATACAATTCCGTAATACATTAATTTGATCTATCTCGTAAGGTTTAGCCAGCGTTTGCAATGTAAGCGCACAAAAATATGTTTGTTACGACATTACATTACAAATCTTTGAATTTCTCGGCTTTCCTCTACTATAATATACATGTATTATACATATAAACCTTCCTCTTAAATCACTCTATCTATTGCTAAAAACCGCATTAAAATCCGTTGCGGACTTTAAAAGATCTAAGTTAACAGGGAGCGGGCGACTTAGTTTTATACTATGTAAAGAAGATAAAGAAGAGGTTTGAAAACATTCGTCTGCTCGGCAACATAAATAATGTAATGAATAATACTGTTGAATTGTCAAAGTGAATGGCATTGTCATTCCACAAAATACAGACATGTATTTTGTGGTCATTCTAACTGTATTGCGTTATTGCTTGGTAAGAATAAAACTGTCATAAGTTAGCAATTGTCTGTGTGGTGCCGGACTTAAAGAATAGCACCACCCCGTACTTCCCGTGGGTGTCGTAAAAGGCGACTAAGAGGCGTACCGGAGAATGGGCAGCAGCGTTCTCTATGCATTCCACCACCATACCATACTGCGATCGCCAACCCGCCTACCAAGCGTGGCGATTATGGCAAACGCCCCCCTTTTAGTTTTTTAAAATCAGTTCATTCATTTACAAAAACAAGGGCTTGAAAGTTTGTATGAAATGCCGAACGGCGTAAACGCTCTTAAAACAAATGAAAAATGCCTTAAGTGCCTACAATACCATTGGATTTCGCAACTTAACATTATTGCTACCAGCATAATGAAGTAGTTTTCGTATCTTTGTCGAAGGACAGAGCGTCTGCAAACAAATCACGTCGGACATTCTAAACTAATTATACAGCGAGTATCGCTAGAGGGCCACTGCAACGTGTTTTTGTTGTTATTAACAAAGGACAGGGCGAAGTTATAGAGAGAATGGATGTCGCAGATATTTCGTAGGTAGTCTCGGGCTTGTAATAATATTGGTTGATACTGAGGTGGCTGTTCCATATCGTGGACACAGAGTGGCTGTTGACTATCATGTTTGATTTTTTTATGGAACGGTATATTTTTGGTTCAATCATCAATTCAAATATAGCGCTGGATACTGAATGTTGGGGTTTGAACATTGGTCATATAATATAGATCCAAAATAATATGGCAAAAAAAATAAAATAAAGTGGGATAACTGCAGGATAATATTATCATAATCACTCGATGATGATAGATTCCAGCGCTGGATTGATATGCTGGATCATTGTAAATCAGCTTTAATATTACCAAACGGGAGAAATCTTTGAGTAAAATCTACTAAAAACTCTACAGTATCGGGTTTTAAAACGTAAAAGTGAGTTTAGAGATATTTAGTTCTCAACTTGCAGATTGGACTTGCAGACATTATTGTTATTATGACAACCCATAACCATAACCAACAATGTTCCCACTGCTGGGATACAGGCCTCCTCTCTTCGAGAGGGAGTGGGCTATAACCTACCAAGCGGACCCAGTGCGGGTTGGTAGATGTCACATGTCTTCGAATTTTTGGTTCTAAGACATGCCGGTTTCCTCACGATGATTCCCATCACCGTTTTGAGAGCAGAGGTGATGAAATAATTTACACAAAGTAAAGCGCCTGTCTGGGTTCGAACCTACGACCTACAACTCGTAAGACGCGGCCGTTACCACTGGGCCACCACTGCTCTCAACCCAAAACCGATAAAAAATAACAAAAAAGTAAAACCATTTCCATTCAAACTACATCTGCAACCGGCCACCCGCTTACGTATTCGAACCCAAAACTATGTATTTGATTAAGTACAGACTAAGTTTTATAGGGTCCCGGGTCCGACTCCGATGCTAAGTTAGTTTCATGTTAACAAAATAGATACTTCGCTCACGATTAAGTGCAACTTAGTGTAGTGACTATTGTGGTACTTTAGTGTTAAGTTAGTTTAATAATAGTTTAGGAGCTGAGAATTACTTATGCAGTTACTGAGGTAAGTGAAGGGGATTAGGAACTTATAAGCTAGCTTATTATGAATTTATAACAGTTTGATGGAGTTGTTAAGTCTACGTAAAAGCGGATGTGTTGTCATTATGTGTAAAGAGACACAAAGGAAAGGTCTACATGGATATACAACATGTCCCGGAATTAATGCACACTACCAAGCATCCCAATTAGAATATTATGTTATATTCATAATACATAACCTGAATTTTTGCTCTCAGGACTTTGAATTTTATATGTATAGATTACATATAAAATTCAAAGTCCTGACTGACTGACTGATATATCAACGCACAGCCTAAGCCACTGGTCCTAGAGACTAGAAATTTGGAGTGTATGTTCTTTGTGAAGAGTAGGTATCCACTAAGATAGGGTTTTTCAAAATTCCACCCCTAAGAGCGTGAATGGGGGGAGGGGGAAATTTCACGCGGACGAAGTCGCGGGCTGAAGCTAGTTATGTATAAAACATTATCTAAATATTAGGTGTAAAGATACCACGCCGCCGTGCTCCATAACTCAAGTAGCGGATGTTGGAGAAAACGCGGCCAGGCTGAAGTGGGAGTGGGCCCGACACGTCTCACGAATGCACCGGGAGAGATGGGCAAAGATCGTCACTCACTGGACGCCTGAGGCAGGACATCGCCGTCGAGGTAGACCACGGCAAAAGTGGCGTGACGATCTAATATCATTTGCAGGGTCAACATGGTCAGAGATCGCACAAGACAGGGAAGGAAGGAAACAGGGGAGGCCTTTGCCCAGCAGTGGGACACAAAATGGGCTAACAAAAATATATATATATATATATATATGTCGGAAACGTCATTAGTACGGGAGCTGACTTGACAACGAGGCGGAAGCGCTGTGACGACAAGCTTCGACGGAGTCATTCGTTTGACCGGAATCGGAACGCTAGCGCCATCTGGTGGTGCTTGAGAGTCTAGCCTGAGTTCGTGGGGGGTCGACGCTGGAGGACAGCGCGACAAGAACGATGTGGAGCTCTCTTGGACATTGGACATCGTACGAACAACATGTGCTCAGAAACTGTCCCGCGTTCCGTATCTGGTTGTGTCGTGTACCTAGTGTGTAATTTGCTAGCGTGATTAAATTGTTCGTGAAATTATAATCTGATTTGAACTGCAAACCGTTTTTCTATTGCGCATTATCCAACACACAACCCACTGTAGCCCACTCTAATTCAAATATGGCTGATAATAACGAGACACACTATGCCTTCCCCGTTTTATATATATAAATAAACTGATTGTGGGAGATAATTGTGGTCATATTACAAAACTGCGCACGCACACAGTCTTACACACTTATGGATCTAGCGTAGTAGGTAATTCGTCTAGTACGGTTTTTTTTCTGATGTATGTCTCTGATGCCTATTGACTTAAAGACACATCTTTAAGCCTGTCCTAAATAAATATATTTTCTTACTTTCTCTAAAGTTTTATAGTGATAAAGATACAAACAGAAAAAAACTTGTTCATATTATGTCACAATTCGCATAATATCAGCACCCATCACACTTCCATAGTAAAGGCGCAAGTGAAAAATGTACACTGTAAAAAATCGCACCAACAAAACGGAGAGCGTGTTAAAAATTTATTTTGAATGGCCATTCATTAAAAGGCATCCTGGACGGCGCTGTTGCGTCGGCGATAGCGATCGTGAAGAAATTACACTTCCTTCCTTATTGCCGGCGAGCGAAATACGGTAGTTTAAGGTAAAAGTGAAGAATTTATACTAACGACTCTCTATTAAATGTATGAGTTGAAGAATGGGATGGTTTGTCTTTAAGGAAATTTATTTAAATCGATGGATGGAATGGAATATCGATAAAGTATTATCATCATCTGCCTAGCCTTTTCCCAACTATGTTGGGGTCGGCTTCCAGTCTAACCGGATGCAGCTGAATACCAGTATTTTACATGGAGCGACTGCCTATCTGACCTCCACAACCCAGTTACTGGGTAATACGATACCCCTTGGTAAGACTGGTTGTCAGACTTTCGGGCTTCTGACTACCCGTAACGACTGTCAAAGATCCACGAATGACAGGCGGGACCAACTGCTTAACGTGCTTTCCGAGGCACGGAGGGGTCATGGTATGGAAAGATGGTCACCCATCCACAGACCAACCGCGGCAAGCGTAGCTTAACCTGATCGATCGACCTGTGCGATATACAGTCAAATTAAATTAGATAGCCAAACTCCGCAGACGCAGGTGGGATGGGATTTAGACATGACTAGCTGCGCCCCGCGGTTTCACCCGCATAAGTGTCGATCCTCTCGAAAGTAGCCTCTACGTTAATCCAGAGTGTCAGCTACCTTCATACAAAATTTTAACAAAATTGGTCGGGAAGCTTGAGCGTGAAGTTTGAGCGTGAAGAAGTAACAAACATATAAACACACACACACACTCACAAACTTTCGCCTTTATAATATTAGTGTGATAAAACAAAATAAAAATTTAGTTTTGATGATATTTTATTTGAGATCTACGACCGTTGTTTGTCATGTTACGTGAAATATCAGTAAAAAAAAAACTGTTTTTTGGTGTAAAGTTTACAACACGATAAAGCAAAATAAATGATTTTCTTCAAATTACCTTATCCATTGATTTACCTTAGCGGTCGTTGACTACAATTTTTTTTATACGTAAAATCATGTTTTGATATCGTTACCCGTCACATCTGCAGAGTTATGCTAACTAATTTGAAATGACCTGTAAACAGTTGGGAAAAGTCCTACATAACATAATCCTACTAATATCATACTGTATCACACTAATATTATAAATGTGAAAGTTTGTGAGTGTGTGTGTGAGCTGCCTCGGCTTATTTTTAATTATTTTATTTTTGAATTGTTGTTTTCTTACTATTGGCTGTATTCTGGACGCTTTTAACGGGTACGTCTTTTATTACATCGTTCTCACATAATTATAATTATAAATTCAACATCAATGATGTAACTAATATTTTTGTAAAAATAAGAGTGTCCATGGAGTGTCTTGCCCGTTTTTCTCCGGTACCTACGCTTTGGAATGGGCAACTAGCTTCATATTTTCTGACTGACCGACTTTTTGACAATTCAAAATTGCATGTAAATGGTTTAATTGAAATAAATGCTTTGAGTTTGAGTTGGGTTTGTTTATATGTTTGTTACTTCTTCAGGAGGAGATATGTTTGTTTCTTCTTCTTCTTCTTGGAGGTAGCTGACACCCTGGATTGACAAATAGGCTACTTTTTATCCCAATATTCCCACGGGATCGACTTTTACGCGGGTGAAACCGCGGGGCGCAGCTAGTAATACTATAAATGTGAAAGTTTGTGAAGATGTTTGGATGTTTGCTACTCAATCACGCGTAAACCGTTGAACAGATTTGGATGAAAATTGACAGATAGATAGAACATTTCCTAGATAAACACATAAAATAAAAATAGTTTATTTGCACCTTCAAATAAAAACATATATGGTTTACAACAAAAATAGGCCTAAGGTAAGTAGAGTTGTATGTTGGAGTTGCAGCCATTACCTAATTTAATCTAAGATAACATAATATTATCTTGTAATTGATTAATTGAAAACAAATATGACCACAGATTATAAATATGTAGCAAGCTAAATATGACGTTCCGAAATGTTGCCACTACATAAAATGTAATTATTTAAAAAAATCAAAAAACCCGACTGCGGTAAAAAACTTAAGTTAAAAGAAACTGAAAAGCTAAAAACAAGCCCATTTTAAATTAAATAAAAGTTGGAAGCAGGCGGGACCCACATCATTTTTATTGTATTTTCAAATTCAAATGGGTCCCGCCTGCTTCCAACTTTTATTTAATTTAAAATGGGCTTGTTTTTAGCTTTTCAGTTTCTTTTAACTTTTTACCTTAAGTTTTTTACCGCAGTCGGGTTTTTTGATTTTTTTAAATAACTTTTTTTATTTCCAGCTTTTTAGTTTACAAATTTGAAAGATTTCGCAGACGATTTAGTTCTTGGTAGGTGTTTTTTGCGATTTGTCACTTCGAATTGCTTTTAAGTATATATGTTGTATATATTTTTGTAATCACCTTTTAAAACCCTTTATTTTGATAGGTACCCCACTCGATAGATTTGAAAAAAAAAAATAAAAAAAATATTTAATATGGCGTCCAGTAGTCGCCATATTAAATTTTCACTAACGTCATATCTTTAGTGACACTCGCCGGACTAAGAGGAATCGATTAACGTGTGAATCATAAAAATCGGCCCGGGCGTTTGGTCTGTATAGTGCTTCAAAGGAACATATAAACATACATACATACATACATACATACATACATACATAGGCTGATGAACACATTACCACTCCTTTGCGTCGCGCAGTCGGGTAAAAAGTTTATTGAGGATGATATTCTCATAGCATGTATGTATATCTATTGTTTCCTTTTATTTTCCTGTTTTTATCACTTTGAGTTTCATTTAAACTATTAATTTTCTTTGTGAATGCTGTACTAGTACAGCGTCCTAATATTTGTTTGCTGCACCGGATGACGTCAATACGTCGGCGCCGGCTGTCGCTGAAAACCAGCGCTGGGGCTCTGTCTTGCATAGGGTCGCAGCATAATGCTGAGCGATAGCCGTTTTGCGTGGATGTGACGCATGTTTCCCCCAACCCTTTCTTATTTTTATTTATTTTTTTGTTTATATTCTTCATTGCGTCATGTTTACCGCAAATAAACGTATTTTCTTTTTTTCTTTCTTTCTTCTTTCTAATTATAGGTATCAGCACCCACCCTCGTAAATAAATTGCAGCCGATACACATACGATACTTTTTATATACGACACGACATTGGATACTTTTTAGCCCGATATTCCCACGGGATCGAATCACGGGGCGCTGTTAGTATAACGTAAGCCTGTATTCCCCAAAGGCTCAGACAGATGTGTACCTATAGGTCCTCCATATTTCGCCAATTATATTCAAGTCCCAAATAACAGGGGGGCGACTGGGGCGAGTCTATTGCCATCAACACAAAAACACAAAAATCGTTCAAAAATTAATCTTGATTTGTTAAGGGCTAATTAAACATAAGTGCCATTTAAGTACAAACTGAAAATCAACAATGTCACAAAAAGAACATCCAGGGAAGCTTCTGTTTGGAAGATATCAAGAATCTAGTAAAATAACAGATAACAATACAAAGGTACAGTAACAATTAACTATAATTTTTAACGTTGCTTTTAGAAACGCATTAGAAATTTTGTCGCAACATCAACGCGTGCCAATTTATGCTTCAGTAATTAATCACCAAAAAAAGATAAAATACCAACAGTCACAAAAGAACCCAAAAGTCAGTTAAAAATAAACATTGTCCAGTAATGAAACAACAAAATAAAAAGATAACGACACAAATGCAAATGAATCTAGTTTTAAATTGAAATAGCCGACTGCGTCCAAGAAAATTACTATTCGTTGTTTCAAATGAGAAATGTTCTACAGGAATTCGCCATTTTTTATTTCGGGTCGTTGATTAAAAATTTTACTCAATTGTGTTGAAGGTACATTTTTCACGAGATTTCTCAAATCAATTTTGCATGGGACAAGATAATAAGGATTATTTATGTGGAGATGGCAGTAACGAGTCGAAAAAGAAAGTCAGTGGGGCCGTCCTCGTAATTAATTGCTTTATCACTTTTGACAACATGATCATCATTATCTTGTCTTTTTTATCCATCCCAAGCTATTTGGGGTTTCCATACTTCTCTATTAGTCGTCATCTCGATAGTCACCCCCTTTCTAGCCTTATCATCTTTCACACTGTCCATCTATTGTTTCTTTTAGTCTTTCCCACTTTTGACAACCATTTTCGGTAAATAAAAACTCACTAAGGTTGAAATTATCTGACTATCACATAGACAAACAGACCTTCTCTATTCATGACATTCAACTTTAGGGTGATACGAGGTCACGAGGTCAACTATACCTACTGTAAAAATGTTTTCAAAAAATCAAAATCAAAATCAAAATGTTTTATTTCACATAAACCTACATGGGCACTTATGAAACGTCAGAAGCTAGGTGCACGGTTCCAATTGGTCGTTTCCTATGGAGAAGAACCGGCAAGAAACTCCATGGTTACTCTTTTTAAAAATAATTGGCTTTTACAATGTTTCCAGATTACAGTAAGTAGGTATGGAAGGACAGCGCAGGCCTGTCAACAAGTACCAAGTACTTGATAAAATAGAAAATGGTCTACAGATCTAAAGTCTATAAGGCCTACAAAGTCCTCACATTTACAAAATAAGAATCTATCAAAAGGATAGATAATAAAAAAAGAAAAATAATAATAAAAACCTACTAAAACCAAGTGTTATGATTCTCAATAAAACCACTAATAAAGAGGTGAAAAATTTCAAGTGTCTGTATACAATGTCAATTAATAAAGAAATTATGTCAAAAAGTATATAATGTCAAATAATAAAGAAATTATGTCAAAAAGTATGTAAAATAATAATAATAATTAAATAAAAATTAAACATCGTAATTTGAGAGCAGTTAATAGACATTTACATAGTTATGCCGTTAATGAGAAGCCAGGGAAGCCACATGTGCAGAAGGAATTATTGCCAGACTAGCTTGTCTTCAATGTAGTCTTTAATCTTATAATATGCTTTTTTGATAAGGACACGTTTGATGAGGGTTTTGAACTTTCCATCGCTAAGTTCTGTAACCGGCTTTGGCAACTTGTTATAAAAACGGATGCTGTTTACAAGAAATGACTTGCTAGTTTTAGTTAATCTAAATGTAGGTAACACAATTTCATTTTTACTACGTGTATTTATATTATGGAAATCGCTTCTTATTTTGAAGAGTCCTAAGTTTTTGCGAACATACAAAATACTTTCTAAAATATAAAGAGAAGGCAGAGTTAGTATATCAATTTCTTTGAATTTGTTTCTAAGAGACTCGCGAGGACCCATTTTATAGATTGCGCGGATTGCCCTCTTCTGTAAAATGAAAATTGAATCTACGTCAGCTGCCGATCCCCACAGCAGAACACCATAAGACATAATACTGTGGAAATAAGCAAAGTATACTAACCTAGCTGTGGCTATATCTGTCAACTGCCTTATTTTTCTTACTGCATATGCAGCTGAACTTAATCTACTTGAGAGAGCTCTAATGTGTGCGCCCCATTGTAATTTTGAATCTAAAGTAATTCCTAGAAATACAGTTTCCGTAACAGCATCTAGTCTTTTGCCATCAAGTTCTAAATTCAGACCCACTTGAGGTACATTTGGTAATGAAAACTTAAGACATTTAGTTTTGTTCGCATTAAGTAAAAGATTATTAGCTGCAAACCATTTCGAGAGAACAGCCAGACTATCGTTAACATGTAAGACATCCGTATCTTTTCTATCTATTTTAAAAATAAGGGAAGTGTCATCAGCGAATAAAATGATATCCGACAAGTTAGCCATCATGTAAGGAAGGTCATTAATATAAACGAGAAATAGGAAAGGGCCAAGAATTGAGCCTTGAGGCACGCCCATCTTAACTAGAGACCCCGAAGACGTCGCCCCGTTAACGTTTACTTTTTGCTGGCGCTTTGACAGATAGGAAAGAACAAGATCAGCAGCTTGTCCACGAATTCCGTAGTGGTATAATTTACAGATCAGTGTATTATGGTCAACGCAGTCAAACGCTTTTGAGAGGTCACAGAAAATGCCAATTGCATCCTGGGACTTCTCCCAGGATTCCAAAATGTGACTGATGAGTTTTACTCCCGCGTCTGTCGTCGACCTACCTTTCGTGAAACCAAACTGGCGACTATGTAAAATCCCATTTGAGTTAAAATGTGACAACATCTGGTCCAGCATGATTTTTTCATAGATTTTGCTCAATGCTGGTAGCACAGATATAGGTCTATAATTGGAGGGATCAAACTTACTACCCGATTTGAATATCGGTACTACTTTACTATGTTTCATTAAGTCAGGAAACGTACCGCTGTCTAAACATTGATTAAATATGCCTGTTAGGGCAGAGGCAATTGTGTCAATAATATCTCCAAGAACCTTAACAGAAATCCCCCATAAGTCTTCAGTGTTTTTTATGTTAAGACTTTTAAATGCTTTTTTAATTGTGTCAACAGAAATGGGCTTGAATTCAAAGGTTGGAATTTCCCTATTAAAATTTTCCTTAAGAAGGGCTTCAGCTAATATAGGTGATGAGGGGAGAGACTTTGTAACCTCTATTGGGATATTGGTAAAGAAATTTTCTAGTGTCTCAGCAACTTTTAACTTATCTGAAATGGTTTCATTATCAATTTTTAGGGACAACTCATTCTGATCTCGCTGTTTTGTGTTTCCAGTTTCTTTGTTTATTACCTGCCACACAGCTTTTATTTTATTATTAGACATACTAATTTTGTTACTAATTAATTTAGATTTAGCCTCAGCGCAGACTCTTTTGAATATTTTTGAATAGTTCCTGACATAATTATGAAGGGCTTGATCAGAAGTTAATGATTTCTCGTGATATAGATTATACAAAATATCTCTGCTTTTTCTAATGCCAGCAGTGGCCCATTCGCTAAATTTTGGTTTAGTATTTATAGTAACTTTTTTTACAGGACATGCTTTATTGAATTCTTGGCATACTGTAGAAAATAATGTACCATAGTTTATGTTGGGGTCTTGTGAATCAAAACTAGCTGTGGAAAGATTGCTAAGAACATTATTATTAAACATTTTCAATTTATTTTTAGTTAGCGGTCTTAATTGAATGGATTTATCTATGTGTAATCTTTTACCTAAGTCAAATGATACAAGTTGACCAGTATGGTCAGACCTGACGCCAGTAATTAACCTTTAAGTATGGACGTGGAGTCTCACAGGCTACTCGATGTTGTAGTTTTCTTAGTTTCACCTACTTTCCCCCACTCCTCGCGATTGAGCGGCTCAGTAGCTTTTGATTTACATGTAAAACTACCAACGAGGGAGGAGGTTGCGACTTCCGATGAATATCACGTAAGTAATGACCATCAAAATATTGACCGGAGCCTGTCAGGCTACACGTCCATTGTTGCCCTATGATATATTTTATAAGGGCGATTATGTTTGTTTCCGATTTTGTAGTACAAAATCTCAAAAAACAATAAAGCCGGTAGTTCTAAATCAAAACGACCATCTACGAGTTCTGTTCAGGGCCCTGCGAGAAAAACTTTGCGTGCAGCAGATCCATCTTTCGAACAAAAATGAGTGAGTTGTTCTTAGCTTCGGATCAGTCTGACAATGAAGAGAATATTGAAGATTTTTTTTTATTGGAGTTCGAACTGATACAAAATCATGAAAGTGACAATTATGAAGATCAGGACCAGGGCCAGGACCTAGGAGAAGAGTCAGGTAGTGATAGTTCGGACAATATTCCACTATCGGAGTTATCGAAAAGTAACTATTAGTTGTTAGTTGTCAAAATTTTTTATGTTTGTTACCTGAAGTAGTTGTTTCGTGTTTTTGGTTTCTTATATATTATATTTTGAGAAAAAAAGACTCATTTTGTTAAAGGAATAAGTTTGGCTTTTTTTAATACCTAAAAATGTAACCTAAGTAGATTTAGACTGAAAAGTGCCATAATTTTTGATTTTTCAAATTTCTATAATTTTTGAAATAAAAGTTGATTATATCAGCCCGTTATTTTGTTACTAAATCCCATAACTTTAATATTCAAACAGTTTTAAAGCGATCTTATATCAAATTCCCCTAAAAAAAGGTGTGTGCATATAGGAGCCTGTGAGACTCCACATCCGCAGTAGTGTTAAGAAAAAATGACGTCCATACTTAAAGGACGAGTCTTTTATTTTACAGTTAGTAAATACATTGTCGATGCATGAAGCTGAAGTTGCTGTTATTCTAGTCGCTTCATTAAATATACATTTTAAATTAAATGATTTAAACAATGATATTAGCTTACATTTTTCTGGTGAATTAACTAATAGATCAATATTTAGGTCACCACAAACAAAAACAAATTTACTATCTTTAAAAAGTTTACTAAGTATTTCTTCCATTATGATCAAAAATGATGACAAATTTGAGGCTGGTGGTCTATAAACACATAAGAAAGTATGGCCTTCAACTTCTGCACATGCTACCTCACATAAGCGATCAACAGAGCAAGCAGTGATATTCTTTCTTTCTTTATACCTAAAAGAACTATTACATAATATCAAAGTACCACCCCCTATTGAGGACCTGTTGTGCGCACTGGCAACTGAAAAATTATTGACATTAAACAACATTCTATCCGGTTTTAACCAGGTTTCACAAAAACATAAGATATCCATATGTTATTTATCTATTAACATTTCCACGTCTAGGATTTTGCCAGAAAAGCGATTTATATTTTGGTGATATAGTAAAATATGCTTATTATGCTTCTCTTTTGTCGAGTCTAAAAGTTTAAAGAATTAATTACAGTATTATTAGAAGTACTAGATAATACTGTTTCGTCACTTAACCTAGTCTCAGTTAAATTATCAATAACTGCGTGTATATTGTAAGCTAACAAAGTAGCCAGTACATGCTGACTTTTCTTGGGAAGAAACATATTATGTTCCTGAACTAATACAAAATCCCTAACAAAATAGTTTGTATCAAAATACAATAAACGGTCACTATGACGACATGTCAAAATATGCATTAAGTTGTTTAAACTATAAATGTAATCGTTTTCTGCATCATACAAATTATCAGAATATGGCAATGCACATAATATTAATTTACCTAGTTTTAATTTAAGTAGGGTGTCAATACCATTAACTATGTCCCTCTTTGTTACGCTCAGACTGTTTCCAATTAAAAGAACTACAGTAGTCTGCTCATTCATTTGTGTATGTTTTATTTTATGAACAAGCTCATTAAAATGCAGGTTATGATAACAACAATTAACTATAGTATGTTTAGAGCGGTTATTTAATAATGATCCAAAACCTGATCCTAATCTATCAGAAAATACCAAAACATTACTTTGAGTGGGATAGATAGGTTCTATAGTATGAGTTGAAGTAGTTGAAGTAGCAGGTACAACATGCTGTAACATCTGAGGTGAATCGGGTGGTGTGGTGTTAGTGTGAGTGGGAGCACAACTACAGGTAAGATTGTTGGTCAGTGACTCGTACCTCTCTGCATTGTACTTGACTAGGTCCACCAACTCACAGGCCTCTTGCAAGCGCTCGCTCAGCATAGTTATTATAGTATAGTTATTATATAGCATGTTAATGTAGGGTGTCCTGTATTTAAATCTCATATTATAAAAAGTGTACCTATATCTCTTTCCTTGTACATCACCATGTACAAGGAAAGAAGACATAATAATAAAGTAAGCTATAGTAGAATCAGCAAGTCCTATCAAATAACGTAATTTTTCAATCTCCCACAAATTGCAGGACTGTAACCGCTTCAACTGGTACAAAAATTAAAACTGGTCAATACCAGCAAATTGCCAATTAAGCAACCTATTTACACATTCCTTTAAAAACTTCCAATCAGACATAATTGCACATCAAACGCCGCTTTTTCCTTTACTAAACTGAACGTTTACAAGCTGACTCGTAAATTCACACACGTTCCCAATAAGGACATTACAAGCGGCCCGAACCAGTGCAAACCGGTTCGGACCGGTGCGAACTGGATGAAGGACCGCTAATTGGCGACGAGACGCATTTAGCGCTAACCACCGGCCATCGGTCGCACCTCCACACATAAATATGAGAAGGCTTTAATAAAAGTCATGCGATAAATAAAACTGCACTTTTACAGAAGCAGAAAAAGGCTTTAGCTGCAGTGACGAAAATGTTGTCTGTATAGAAACTGTTCTGAAGCAGGATTAACTTCATAATATAATTTTATTCATCTTGTCAACACAGAAACGATTTAATTATTAAATTCGTATTAAAATGAAAAGTAGATTAAATGACATACGACTGCGAACAGCGACGAAATAATAAATCAATTCATGTCTATTTCGAACCGGTTTGAAGCAGTTTAACCCGGTTAAAAGCGGATAATTGGCGACGAAACGCCATGTATGGCGCTATCCGGCATTAACATTATTTCGCGTCTCGACACTTTAATGTGTGAAGTGCATCATAAAATTCATACGACAAATGGTCCTGCACTTTATGTCGCAGAAATTAATGTTCAGGAACTTTGTCAACTGCCTGCTAAATCTGGTGAAGTCTAAAATTACTGCCACTCAAAACGTCGTGAAATAATGTAAACTTTGTTCAGCGAATACAGACTAACAGATTAAATGACGAACACTGAAATGTTTCTCACGTATTTCTTTCATTATTTGTCCTCCGTAGGTTCTGTGTAGGTTATTACGTCATCGTATCGTCGTTTCAGCCGATAGACGTCCACTGCTGGACACTGGCCTCCCCCAATTTTGGGAGGGTTTGCCATAATCGCCATGCTTGGCAGGCGGGTTGGCGATCGCAGTATGGTATGGTGGTGGAATACATAGAGAACGCTGCTGCCCATTCTCCGGTACGATCCTTAGTCGCCTTTTACGACACCCACGGGAAGTAAGGGGTGGTGGTATTCTTTAAGACCGGCACCACACAGACGTCATCGTATGTGTGGCCATTAGTTATGTATAAAAATATAGTGGTATACTAATATTATAAATCGAAAGTAATTCTATCTGTCTGTACCTTTACCTTTTCACGCCTAAACCACTGAACAGATTTTGATCAAATTTGGCAGAGAGATAGATTGCATCCCGGAAAGGACATAGGATAGTTTTTATCGGCATACCTTGCGGGCGAAGCCGCGGGCGGAAGCTAGTAGGAAATATAAAGAAAATGTTGATCGGGTTTTAATATTTTTGTTAATAAGATTTCTATTTCTATGTTCACCTTTTGTCCAAACTCAACCTAATAATCACACTAATATTATAAAGGCGAAAGTTTGTGGGGGTGTGTCTGTGAGTGTGTGAGTGTGTGGGTGTGTGTGTGTTTATATGTTTGTTACTTCTTTACGCTCAAACGGCTGGACCAATTTTGATAAAATTTGGTATGAAGCTAGCTGACACCCTGGATTAACATATAGGCTACTTTTTATTCTGATATTCCCACAGGATCGACATTTACGCGGGTGAAGCCGCGGGGCGCAGCTAGTAATCCATAACTTCAAGATGCACAGCCGATCTCGCTCTTCATAGACAGAGTAAATACAAATTTTTCTATGTTCTAGATCAGCAAGCAATTAACCTCTCTTGATACAGTTAGAACATAACTCGTCTTTCCCGGCACTAAATTTCTAATACTGCATAAAAATATTTCCTCTTTCATACAACTACTGCCAGCCATAAATCAAAGCAGTAATTTTTAATTACCACTAAACATATTTTATAGTCTCGCTTGGCAAAATAAAATATGTTTTGTAGTCATTTGAAGTTATTTTAATAAAGTTTGCCGTCAGCCCGTCATATCGCCTGATTTCATTAGCACACGCAAAATAAGAACATATTTCTGCCACACAAAAATAGAACATATTATGGAGAACAGAAAACAAAATCTGTCAGTGAGGATAGCGCTAATTTTAATTGACAATACGATAGTATTAATTATGTAAATATTATTTTCGTTGCCAAGCGATCATAAAGGCTTATTGAAGTGAAAACTTTTGAAGTGAAAACTTTTTTGGGTTCGTTGAGCATTTATTGAGATGGGAAAAAACAATTGAACTCGCGCCACCTGTTACCGTAAGCGACACCGCGCGTGTGACGAATAAAAAAAATACCCGCTTCGGATGTGTTCGGCTGTCCTCGGGATGTACTCGGTTTTAATGTATATCCGATATGTCAGTGAGTGATAGCAAAGTATTCTGTTTGTGTTTTGTTTTCACTTCTGTCGGCACTCCCGGAGTGCCACTGTTTTTAGGGTTCCGTTGCCAGATGGCAAAAAACAGAACCCTTATAGATTCGTCATGTCTGTCTGTCCGTCTGTCTGTCTGTCCTTCCGTATGTCACAGCCACTTTTTTCCGAAACTATAAGACCTATAAGTAGTACTGTTGAAACTTGGTGAGTAGATGTATTCTGTGAACCGCATTAAGATTTTCACATAAAAATAGAAAAAAAACAATAAATTTTGGGAGTCCCCATACTTAGAACTGAAACTCAAAAAAAATTTTTTCATCAAACACATACGTGTGGGGTATCTATGGATAGGTCTTTAAAAATGATATTGAGGTTTCTAATATATTTTTTTTCTAAACTGAATAGTTTGTGCAAAAGACACTTCCAAAGTGGTAAAATGTGTGTGCCCCCCCCTGTAACTTCTAAAATAAGAGAATGATAAAACTAAAAAAAAATATATGATGTACATTACCATGTAAACTTCCACCGAAAATTGGTTTGAACGAAATCTAGTCAGTAGTTTTCTTTTAATACGTCATAAATCGTAAACCGCAATTTACCATTTATTCAATCAACTCAAATATAAAATTAAAAAAAAAACATTTAATTTCATAAACATAAGCCTTATGCATAAACCCGGATGTTACGGAACCCTCGGTGCGCGAGTCTGACTCGCTCTTGCCCGGTTTTTTTACTAATCTAGCTTCTGCCTGCGACTTCGTTCGCGTGTTTCTTGTTTCCCCGACCCACCCTGTCGCATCACATCGCCTGTCCACGCTCCTACTTCATTGTCGAGTAGCGTTCTGGGTGATTTTTTTTTTTTTGTTTGGCTTCTTAGAATCCTAGATGATGTTAAGTATATATAGCCTTACTCAGGAATTAGGCTATCCAAGGCAAATTATTTCGATTCCGACCGGTAGTTCCAAAGATTAGCACGTTTAAACAAACCAACTCTTCTTCTTCTTCAGCTTTATTATTAGTATATAGATTCCAATAAAAAAGTATCAATACCTTAATTAATTTAATTGACAAAAGGCATTTCATTGGGAAAGGAAACCCGGAATAAGATTGCGTATCTTCGGAATTTACTTTTCCTATTTCCTTAACCTCGAATCCCAGTAGCAACCTCTTTCCTAATTAGATCCAGATTATCATCCCAGTGACTAAACGTATAATGAGGGTAGTTTAACATAAAATACGAGCGCATTCATCGGTGGAACCTCCATTACCATCTTGTCAGACCTGTTGATCCGATCGGCGTTATTGGAACCGATTTGCGGATCGGCCTGTTACGTCGTTATCGCCTCGGGCGCATAATTTGCGCTTTAATGTCACAAATGAAGGCGGCGGCCATTTTTTTTTTTGTTGCGTGTATAATTTTCGATGAATTGATGGGACGTAATTTCTGGTGAGAGTTTTGGAGTGTATTAATTTATTGATTGGGGCGATAATTAATTGTAGGGTGTTATTTTTTGCCGTTCTTTCCTTGTGGATATGTTGATGGCATTTAATAAAGGTACTTAATAAATTGCACATCAGCGCTTCCTTTTAAAATCCGGACGTCTTGAACAGTTTTTGGAATTATTTTAATAGCCCTTCCAAAGATGCGTATATTCAGATAATAATGAATAAAAGGGAGACCTGACGCGATATAACTTTCTCTACGTGACAAGATCTGGAACTACGTAGGCTGTAGAAGGACTAATGTCACAGTCATGGACAGGTCAATTGCTTGGAGGGGACCGATAAGCATTCCGGCAAGCGGCAGTGGACCGTAGAAAGGCCTTCACGCACACTCGATTCTAGAAATGGGGTTGTATAGAATCGTTCTATTGGGGACTACCTATGTATTGGGTTTGACGCCCGGCCATTTTATAAATAAGGCCATTATTAAAGCTAGTCTTTACACATAGTTATGTGAATGGAATAAGCCATTTCGCACCGACTATTGAGATTGCAAGCGACGCGTCAAAAAAACGCTCACACCGACTGTTTCCGACGCACGTCACCGCGATCTGTCGGAAACATTCGGACGTAAACGAAGTCGTAACACGCACGTCTGAGTGACGATGAGAGTTCGAAGCGATCGCAGTAATACGCAGCCAGTCACTGCGCTTCCGTGAGTGGTGTGAAATAGCCTTTACGACTGTTATTGATTGTAGTGTTGTAACTTGTAGTGAATACAAAACATTATACATATTTTCCAAATTACCTAATTATCCAAGGAACTCCCACAGGTCCTCGACTGCACAATTAGTATGTTTCACAAGTTCGTGGTCAAAACATACAAGTAACTGTGGAGTTTACTTTTGTCTAAACACCTTTAGTTCCTTGATCAGAATTGGTGTAATTTTTAAATATTTATTTGAATTCAAGTCAAAATCTAAGTCAGAGTCAAATCATTTATTTCAAATCAAAATTTACAAAAAAATAGAATTGATTCTAGTCGCCCCTTCCAAAAGCTAGATTCGTTTGGAGAAGAATGCGCAAGAAAATCCACCGATTCTCTTTTAAAAATGTTTTACAATAATTATTTTGTACAACTACGTTAATTATACATATAATTATATGTGAAGACAATGCACCTACAATAACATTACTATATCACAATAGGTCGCTCATATGCGACAAGGTCGACATTTACCAAAAAATATCATTTTACAGGAGAGCAATTTCATAGTTTCAAGTTAAAATTATACATTAATCGTTGATTTTTGAGGTAACTTATTTAGATAAAATTGATCATTTGCTACAAGGTCGACAAAAATGTCATTTTTACAGTAAACGGATTGAAAATTTTTCAACACAACTTTATTAATAACTAAAAAATCATCAATTTTGAGATATGTCGAATTTGTAGCAATTGAGTGAGGTAAGTCCAGTTCTATTATATTTAAAATCGAAGAGATTGGTGATGAGCCACGACTCGTAGTTGGCACAAAAGCCAGACACTCAACCCCAGCTCCAAATAAGCCATCAAGCAGGTTACAACACCCACTCCCCAGATCATCAAAATAACACATTTAAAATATTCATAGCCGAATCGGATACGCTTAACAACATTAAACGGCCATTTACCGTTTTGAGGGATACAGACTAAATGGTTCGTTTAATATTTTCCAGTTTGCGTCGCCATTATGTTCTGTCGTCTGACGCTGTAATTCCGGAGGGTAGGTAGCTTCAGTCGTACAGACGATTTATGTTTTGTTGATGTTATTCTGTTGTGTACTCGGAGTTCCATTTGTGTTTCCGGGTGAAAGGGCTATTTTTATGGGTTTCAAGGATTTTGATCTTTAAAAATTTGTGTTTTTTTTTAGATTTAAATTGTCCCGGTTATTATTTAATTTATGTTGTTGGGAGGGGCTCGGCGATACCATGGGGTTTGCCGATGCATTGCCAACTTGAACTTGAGTGATCTGACAAACGAAATACTGTATTTCAAATGCATCTGTCTAACAGGGATGCAGCTAAATACCAGTATTTTACATGGAGCGACTGCCTATCTGACCTCCATAACCCAGTGACTGGATAAAACGACACCTCTTGGTAAGACTGGTTGTCAGACTTTTCGGCTTCTGTCTACCCGTTACGACTGTCAAATATATCATATTTATATTCATTTATTGCATTCCAAATTGACAAGACGATGTTACATTAGGCTTAAAGCTAAGTACAAAAATATGGACCCTGTAGGTAAGGCAAGCAAAAGGATAAAATTACAACTACTACTAATAAAAAAGTAATAATCCAGGTATTTCCACAAATAAGATCTACTACGACCGCGCCATTCTTACCGACAGGATTATTCACTATAATAGACCGGAAATAACCTTTCAGAACAAAATAAAAAATTTACTCTGTCGATAGACATTGCAGACCCTAAATACACTCAACATACAGAACAAAATCACTGAAAAAAAAACGCGAATCTCAAAGATGAAGTTACTAGAACCCTCTACATAATACAACAGAAGGCTGTAATTTTAAACACTTGCAAAGAATTGTCAGGAAGTTCGTGCAGATAGAAGAGAATGAAGTACGACCTCATCACAATACATACATACATATACACAATACATTTATAAAATCTTACACACCACACGCCCCATTTACTTGGCTTGGTCCGTAAATGTTGTTGAAACCAGCCAAAGAACTGAGAGAAAAAAACATACCCGAAAATAATCAAGGTATTTAAATTAATTTAACAATAAAAAATAATGACATAAACAGTTATAAAGATTAGATTATTACAAATAATTAATAATATTTATGCATGACAGCCGGAACCAACGGCTTCACGTGCTTTCCGAGGCACGGAGGGGTCTCGATATGTAACAGATGACCCATCTATGCACCGACCGCAGCATGCGAAGCTTCGGTCGACCCGTGCAGCTGTTATCATTTAGGCATGAGCCCCTTTCAACAACCCTTTCAACTGCATAAAACTCATTAAAAGTTGCATGATTATTTTAAAGACCAAGTTGAATCGTCTTCTGCGCTTTTTTAGTTTGGGACATACCAATATCGCTTTACGGTAACAATAAATGGGAACCATTTTTCTCAATCTCTATGTAAAAGGTACAGTCTACCTCGTTGTTGCCCTACCACTTTTGACTACAGTTCCCATTGAAACTTCACTAAGGTTGAAACTATCTTAAGAGCTTTTACGCCTCACGGCATTTCATACAAACTTTCAAACCCTTATTTTTTTAAATGAATGAACCGATTTTAATGAAACTTCATACGCATTAGCAGGATACAAAGGTCTAAAAAGTTAGTAGAGAACATTTTTGAAAAATAGTGTTACAGCCAAATTAGACCGATTTTAAATTTTCCATAGAAACAGAGATTTCCAGTTATCTTTTTTTAAATAAGACATTTTGAAAATGTTTTCTACTAACTTTTTAGACCTTTGAATCCTGCTTATGCGTATGAAGTTTCATTAAAATTGGTTCATGCATTTCGAAAAATAAGGGCTTGAAAGTTTGTATGAAATGCCGAACGGCGTAAACGCTCTTAACGTCACATAGACATTAATACAACGCAACAAGGCACGTGGCCAAAATCGGAACTAATATCGCCATCTTGTTTTGTCAATACAATTTCTGTGACAATTTCACAAACTTTTACATGTCAATGTCATTCAGGTACCAAAAAATCCGTGTAGCACTCTAGAACTCTGTTGTTTTATGACAAGCAAGTGATACTAAATCTGAGAATGATAAAGCAATTACGAGGTCGCCTATTCATACCTTTTAACCACAACTTTTTGGAGAAATACTGACAGTAATCTCATTTCCATGGGAAAAGTCATATTATAACCTAACCACCTAAGTATAACAAAATATATCTTCAAAACTTCCGCCTACACTTGAATGTTAAACCATTCTTCAGAGAATTCAACAAAGTGAAGTATTATAAAAAGCAAGTTAAACTCAGTCCAAGTGTATGACAACTGATAACAGGGAAGTCGGTGGCGCCCTCTCCCGGGGCGAAGTGAGTTAGTGGCCAAGTTTTAGTACGAAGCTGTGTGAGTTTTAAGATACGGTGGTAAAATGTAGTAGGTATGTGGCTTTAGTATTCAATACGGTTTTAGGAAATCTATAATGCTCGAACGTGCGACGTAATCGTCGTAACCTTAATTGAAATGATTCTGTAATTGAAATTACAACTATCCTATAACATTGTTTTTTTGTGATAAGCTCAAATAAGTGCGTCGCCACGTCGATAGATATGAATAAAATCTTAAAGATTTAAGTAAAATATGTTTTTCAACACACTTGCTCGTAAAGTGGCCCTTAATGAACCGCTTTTAGGTCCTTATTGTAGTGTAGGTATTAAAAACGCGTGCTTTTTTCTTTTATGTTGCCGCACAAGTGCTGTAACGCCACAGATAACATTTACTAGTCGGAGATTTGGGCTTTTTTAATCTCATCAAAGAGAATTCATGCCAAAAAGAATCTGCGGGCTATTTTTCACTTTTTTTTTAATAGTCTGAATTCTTCATGGGCCCAAAATGAACTAAAATGTATTTACCTTAAATTGCCCGTGGTCCCTCCAGGAACCAAACGGAAAAGACCCTGACTAGCATTATATTATTGCGAATTGTCACTGAACTAATATATGTGTCGGAGAAGGTATAATGTGCCTCGTTATTATCGGCCATATTTTATCTAGTGTGGGCTACTGTGGGTGTGTGCTGGTTATTGCGCAATAGAAAAACGGTTTGCAGTTCAAATCAGATTATAATTTCAAGAACAATTTATTCCCACTAGCAAATTACACACTCTAGGTACACGACACAACCAGATACGGAACGCGGGACAGTTTCTGAGCACATGTTGTTCGTACGATGTCCAATGTCCAAGAGAGCACCACATCGTTTTTGCCGAGCTGTCTTCGAGCGTCGACCCCCCCACGAACTCAGGCTAGACGCTGTCAAGCGCCACCAGATGGCGCCGGCGTTCCGAATAGTCGTTGTCGTCACACTGCTTCCGCCTCGTTGTCAAGTCAGCTCCCGTACTAATGATGTCTCCGACACGGCTATCCTGCTTCCACACGTCCTCGTGTGTTAATCTGTCAACAAACATACCCGCAAAGTATCACATAGCTCGGTCACTCCTGACCAAATATGGTACAGGCAAAAAACATAATGACAATTCCATCAAACTAAAAAAAATGCAGAGTTCAGAGCATTACTCATTACTTGATTCTCAAATCTCAAGATCACTAACTAAATAATCAACTAAGCCAATAAAACATCCTTAGAGCATCACAAAACACAAAGCGGGAATCTTATTCGTGGCCTGTGGCTTTTCATCAAGCCCAACAAACCTCATGTTTGTTTCTATGAATTCCTCTGAATTCCGAGTCCCACGGACTCTATGGTCTCTACAAGACCCGACCTCCGCCAGAGACACCCGCGCACCGCGTATCCACGGACTACTTAAAGCAGATACCGACTTCTAACGGACTACGGCTACGAAATGACTACTGGTACGGTCCCGACCAGCCGACCTAAGATTCACCACTATCACGCGACTTAATCTCTACTCTGTTTCATCATCAAGACTTTTACTTGGCTTTCCTTAAATTCGGTAGTAATACTCTGATTTTCTGACATTTTTCGCAACCTCCCATATGAAGATTGATGAGATCATTAAAAGGGATTCGACTCTTTAAAATCTGTTTTATTTCACGATCAATTTTCAATAAGCATTCAAATTAGAAACCAAAGATTAGGCTAATCTTAGAATTTGAACTATCTAGTTTCGAGATTACCGGGACCAAGTACAACGATTCCACACTACGTTAGTCAAAGAAAACAAAACCTCAGGTATCCCATTCATGGTCCCACACATTTGTCACATACGCACTTCCCGCAGGAATGCCGAGTCGTCCTTGACTCTACGGTCTTGGCTTCAAGGCTAGACCCGACCATACTACCCAGAGCTACCGCGTATACCACGTACTCACGATACTCTGGTACGGTCTCCGACCCAATGAATCGAGAACCTGAGTACACAAACTAAAGTGATGCCAATACTCATCATCCATTTCGTCTACAATCTCAATTGGTACTTGGCGCTCGGGCATCTTCCGAACACGGTCATAGAGCATATTTGTAAGTACGCCCCTAAGACGACCCACTGACCCAAACTAACATCAACCAGAGCCATGTACCATCGTTATTCACATTACAACAATAATCTTTTTCACTAAGAGCCTTAGACACCTGGAAACCCACACACGAGTAAACCACTCGAACGCCACGGCGCTCCGGCCGACCAGCAATCGCATTGCTCTCACACATCCAGTGCATGGATCCGTATGCATCACCCTGTGACTACCCACAACTTTACTAAGGCCGTTAGAGAACCCTTACTCGCGTGGCTCCCACCACTTAGGCTTGCTCATTACTCATCACCACTGTGATCACCATCTACTTCGACTGGTACATGACCTACTGGCATCATTCTTAACCTAACGTGAGAGCATTTAAAATTGCATTGTAAACTAGATTGGGCTATACCTAAAAAAGTAACAATGTAACCATTTTTGCTGTTGTTTACCAGAGACGCACTCAGTACGCGAGTCAAAACAAAATGAAAACGGCTCACCAGATTCGGTAGACAACAGATCTGTAGCCGGCTCAACGGCACAGACATCCACCCGCAGCCACTGCTTCCCTGGCAGAAGTCGCGAAAACTCTTGCACGGAAAGCGCCGTCCCTGATCAGCGACCACTCGTACAGGAGATACAGAGAGTGCAGCGCCGTCCGACACTGCCAAGTTGCTTGCACACGTCGTTGTGTATACACCTGTAACCACAAAAAAAAACCAACAGCAGTGCATGTTCCACTCGGCCACTTCTGACCACATTGTTATCGAAACGCATTACTTAACAAAAATTTTGTAAAAACGATAGCAATCATCGACAACAAAAGATTCCTCTAAGCCTTAGTAATAACAGGGACAGATCAAGAACTATATCAATTTAGATCACATACAACGCTCATGGCCCTGCTGCCGCAGCAGCTAGTGACACTCATGCCACCCATATCGTCATCACCTCAAGTGATACGACCAACACACATCACTTCACATAGAGTCTACGACTCCCAGGTCATTACAAGACCAACACAACAATAGTCTCCTTTGAGACCCTGGTCCCCGCTGCACCACCAGTTGCCCATCGCTCCCTGAACAACTCACAAGTGAGTTGCAGTTACGACTACAGACAAGTGCGTACAGTGCGACCTGGCCATGGTATGTGCTCTAACTACTCGGTGAACTCTCGTCACCGTCTTCTACGTTTAACTCGTTAGGAAAACTACTTAAAGGCATCTTTCGTATGCGATCGTGAGCATACTTGTAACTACGGTTAGAATTTAAAGCATTTAACGTATGGGGAGGTGATCCCCAATCCAAAACATAAACTAACTTAAGTGGACCTCTGAACTTCAGATCTAACAACTTAGTCTTATAATCTGATTTCATTCTTCGTTTTCTAATAACACAAAATAGCCTACCAAAAATTTTGTTATAGCTGCCTTTGTTCTATCATAATATTACTTTGAAAGTAGATGTCAGGTAGATCATGTAATAAAATCTCAAGTTGTTGCTCGCTAATAGCAACGCTACATATGAATTGTTCTGTGCTGAATACACGCGTTTGCCCAATAGCGGACAACGCAACAACATTATTAACTCGTTTGCCACTTAATTTGGCTACACAACTCGCTTTTACTCACGAGCATTCAGCACCAGAATCGTAAACAAAACAATACAGCTCACCTTTATTTTCTAACGTGCCTGAGAGTAGCTGTACGACGCAAACGTCCACTCACTGCTGCTGCTTGCAGCACGCGGTCCACCTCCATCTGCCTGGCTGCCACTGCTCGTGCACCGTGCCGCGGCCCATGACATGTCGCGACTTGTCCTGGGTTCCCTCAATTGCAGCACACGAAGGGCTTCACCGACGGCTGCAGGCTGCTTGGCTCGATTCTTCAAGTCACCCCACGTCACTGGTTCCCTTTGGGCGCCTTAATGACGGCCACACACAACAAGTTGACCTCCTTGCAGTGAATTTTCAGCAAAACACAAATCAGCTATCGTACTGTGTGCTGTTACGTTTGCACACGACGCGTCCTACCATGTGTTCATAATACGAAAACAGGATACGTCGGACTCAAACGCCGGTTACAGACACACTTTTTTTTTTCTTTTTAAACGTAAACGGTAGGGCGCAAGCGCAACTGGCGCGTCACTGTGCAAAGGTAATTCTGCATACAGCCTATGCTTCGAAACAACATATACTATGATCGCACATCCGTATCTGGTTTGTCTGGGTCGAACTTGGACAGATCCACAAGATTATTTAATAAGCGTTCGCATGTTTGCACTTTGTTTATCAAATGTCAACGGTCACTTCAATTTTAATCGTTCTGATTTTGCGCATGAACCAACACGAATCCCACTTCTGATGTCGGAGAAGGTATAATGTGTCTCGTTATTATCGGCCATATTTTATCTAGTGTGGGCTACTGTGGGTGTGTGCTGGTTATTGCGCAATAGAAAAACGGTTTGCAGTTCAAATCAGATTATAATTTCAAGAACAATTTATTCACACTAGCAAATTACACACTCTAGGTACACGACACAACCAGATACGGAACGCGGGACAGTTTCTGAGCACATGTTGTTCGTACGATGTCCAATGTCCAAGAGAGCACCACATCGTTTTTGCCGAGCTGTCTTCGAGCGTCGACCCCCCCACGAACTCAGGCTAGACTCTGTCAAGCGCCACCAGATGGCGCCGGCGTTCCGAATAGTCGTTGTCGTCACACTGCTTCCGCCTCGTTGTCAAGTCAGCTCCCGTACTAATGATGTCTCCGACATATGTATGTTTCTCTATGCCAATACTACTTTCTAATTACATACTAACTAAACTACAATTTGACATAAGATAACACTACGGTCAGTCTAAACATTATTTTGTGTTTATTATATAGGCTGTTTAGCGGTTTTTCCAATGCCTTTATTTACACTTGCGCGTGCATTGCTAGCGCGGCGCGCGGTAAAACAAAACCAGTGTGCCATTTTCCATAAAAGTTAATAACAATACAAGTCTGTTTTTCCCTCGCAAGTTTATTGAAAAAATCGTATGAAACGCGTGTGCATTGATCGTTACACACTCAGCTTCATATTATAATACCGCTTCGGGTGCAATGATCAACATAGCACACATGTCATTGTATCATAATGTACTATTGCGCGAAACGAGTAGATATCATCAATTTTAAAATGGTTCGAATTTACGTTACGTTTTCTCCACGCGTTCGTGCTAGGACCACAGAATAAATTGAATCAAGGAAAATGTGGAACAAATTACGTTAACTTTATTTATCTATGCAAAATACTTAAACGACAAATTTGTTATGTTACTTGTGATTATGTTGCCTGATTGTGTTAAAAGTGGGGTCAGTTTAATAGAGCAACTGATCAAGAAGTCGTATTGCATCATGTTGTAATTTTTTACTATTACAGCGAAATTCTACAATTTACACCCCGGCTGCTATTTAAGATTGAAGACGCCAAAAATCATATTTTCAAAACAAGTCTATAAAACTTTTAAATATATATATCATATTTAAATCATCTGACAAATAAATGGACTATGACTATAAACATGTTATAAAAATATGTTTTTTAGCATTTTCATCTTTGACAAAATATACAGACACATTTCTGCCTATCTCAGAAACAATCAAAATCATCATCATCATCTCAGCCGAAAGTCGTCCACTGCTGGACATAGGCCTCCCCCAATTTTGGGGAGGTTTGCCATAATCGCCACGCTTGGCAGGCGGGTTGGCGATCGCAGTATGGTATGATGGTGTAACGCATAGAGAACGCTGCTGCCCATTCTCCGGTCTCCCTGGGGTGGTGCTATTCTTTAAGTCCGGCACCACACAGACGATCAAAATCATAAACAAACATATTTATTCTGTTACCAACACCGTTATTTTCTCTTATTATTTTCTCACGCATTTTCGTAAAGAAACGTGTATATCGGTAGATTGTTCTTTTGTACTTATAATTAACGCGGGGATATAAAAGGCAGTCCCTGAGGCGTTGCTAACTTTATTAGAGAAAAAGTCTAGACCAAGTAGGTATGAGACTAGCTGTATTGTGTGAAAAAATCTAAGTGTTAGTTGCTTCGAGATAATGATTGGTTATCTAAGAATTATTTCGATGTGAAGAGGATTTTTTAATGTGTTTTGGTTAAAAAGGTATTGTTATGACTTTGATGTCTACAATCAACAAATAGTCTTTGTGAAAAAATCTAAGTGTTAGTTGCTTCGAGATAATTATTTGTTATCTAAGAATTATTTCGATGTGAAGATAAATTTTTAATGTGTTTGGGTTAAAAAGGTATTGTTATGACTTTGATATCTACAATTAACAAAAAGTCTTTATAAACAACCAGTAAATTTCTCGTATTTACAATTCTCTGAAAAATCAGACAAAGGATGACTAAGAGTATGTGGTTAACCGATGCTGTATTTCAGTAGATTATAGCATCCATACACCATAATAATATTATTTTAAAATGCGAAAGTAATTCTTTCTGTTACTCCTTACTACCTCTGAGTTTGTTTCGACCTTTCTTCTCAGAGTAGCCAGATAGGAAACGCCGGCTTCATCTAGTTATTAAAATATGATTGACGTCTAAAAGTGTTTGTACAAACCTACTTACAGAAATTAAATCATTTTTACATCATTTATTTTTCACGTCTTAACGGATTTCGACGAAATTATCATAGAACTGAATTAGGACGACATAAGATGCTTTTTATCCCGGTAGTGTGTTCCCATGGGATAAATCCAAATATTCTTATGATTTTGACTCTTGCTGGCTGGTCCATTAACTGCCAAAAGTGGTCTATAGTCCCATATTCATCAGAGGTCTATAGCGTAATATTTAGTAATCATTAACTGGAATTCTACAATTATTTCGATAATATTTTGGCTGGCTCTTGACTGATCCTAGGCTGGTTTGGTAAACGACAAATAGGCTCGCTCTTTTTTGTGCGCCAATGCCAAATGCCTCACAATAGCTGGCCAAATGTTTGTTCGATGTTGGCAATCCCGGCCTCCTACAAACTCACCACCACATTATTCGGCTCCCAATTTCAATTTGCTGTACACGAACACTTCTCAAGGCAGCCGTACACCACAAAACCGCTATGTACCTTATACGAACAAGTAGCAATCCTGGCGGAACTTTTGATATAACCTGACGACTTTGCCTACTGAATATAACATTAACAAACGGCGGTTTTTTGTCATGGCGCTCGATTTGCATGTTATGAGTTGAGCATGTCATGACGCGTTCTTTTGTTACTAGGGGCGAGGCCTGAGATGAAGAGACTCAAGAGAAACAACGTTGACGGTGGTGGCACAGCGACAAGAATGTGTATTGACTAAAACAACATTTATTTTTAAATGTCGCAGCTTTGTGCTGAGTTATAGGCTTTTGGCCTCGTAAAGGACTTTGTTTTTTTATATATTTGTCGGAAATAAGTCATTCGTTTGACTATTCGGAACGTCAGCGCCATCTGGTGGCGCTGGACAGAGTCTAGCCTGAGTCCGCGGGGAGTCGAGGAGAGCGAGCAGTGAGGTGGAGCGGTGCACGTCAAGTGCGCCGCTCCACCAGTTCGTGGGGGGGTCGACGCTCGAAGACAGCTCGACAAGAACGATGTGGAGCTCTCTTGGACATTGGACGTCGTACGGATAACATGTGCTCAGAAACTGTCGCGCGTTCCGTATCGTTGAGTGTTTACTGTAAACCTACAGTGTGTGATTAAACTGTTCGTAAAATTATAATCTGATTTGAACTGTAAACTGTTTTTCTATTGCGCAATAACCAACACTACCCATAGTACGCCCACACTAATTAAAATATGCCTGATGATAACTAGACAGCCATCTTCTCCATCATATTGTTGTTTTTATTTATTTTTATTTTTCTGTTCGTGTTTTAATATTTTTTCCGTGATCTTCCTGTGTGAGTCCCAAGGAATACTTGTTCTTTTTAAAACAAATTGAGAAGCAATATTTCAAAATCCGCTAAATAATTTTTAACAGAAATTGAATGAAACTGATTTAGGCCTGACATAAATTATTCTGAATTCTTATGGATTTGTAGAGTTTTAAACAATCTATTTTCAACTTAAGTTGTCATTATGAATGTATGGTTTATGGAGTAGTTTCTTTGCAAGTGGATGTGTTCAAATACACTAAATAAATGACCGCCATTCTTCCGACGACTGTTTGCGGTCGGGGCAAGGCCAATTAGTAATTTAAAATGTGCCTATTTTTATCGACAACCTGTCGAATGGTTGTGAACAGCTATGCAGACAAGATGTTAAGAATTTCTTACAATCATGCAGTGAGGTTAGGTAAAATAACAAAAAATTCTGTAAGGTTTTGAAAAAATGGTTGATATCGCATAGTTTTTATTCTGTCAGCGAATTTCTGAACAAAAAATCTTGTCAGTCCTACCACTTCAGAAATGAATTGTAATATTTTCATAATTATTTATCTCCCTTTGTTAATTTAATTAACTGTACGTTACTAGTTACTGCATGTTGTTAATACATACCTATTTCTTGTATTAAATATTTACATGCCATCATGATATGGCGGAATGTGTCTTTGCACTACAATTTCACATTATCATCTTTTGTACCTACCACATTTTATGCAAATAAACGATTTTGATTTTTTTGATAAAATCCACAACTCAAAATAATCTTTGCGCATCAATGTTTTAACTCAATTAAATCAATTCAATAAGAAATAAGCTCTGAATTTTAGTAACTGTTACGATTTTGTAAATATAACAACGTAAAAATGCAAATCAGCATAAATGTTATTGGCTTATTAAACAAATATTCATAAATGATCTAATCTATATCTATACATATAATAAAATTGTAGAAAACTAGTGTCTGTACAATGGAAATATATTAAAAAAAAACTAGCAGGGGTTGTTATTATATCGATGCCGAACCCGAAATTGTAATTAAATTTTTTTGTCTGTTTGTCTGTTTGTCCGTGTGTTTGTGCACGCTAATATCAGAAACGGCTTATTCGATTTAGATGCGGTTTATTGTCACTAATATATTGTAGTAAGCTTCATTTAACATTTAGTGTTTATTTCATGTCAATCGGTTCATAAATAAAAAAGTTATGTCAATTTAAAGAATCACGGCGAATATTTCGGCTGCTTAAAATCAAAACATAGTAACTCCTTCCAATAAAAATGTTCAGGAGAGCCAAAAAACTAGTCGGCTACTTTGATTCGTTCGCCCGAAGAAACTAGAAGAGATAGCAATTTGGATGTTTGGCGAAAAGTTGTGCTATATTGTTGACATTTTAGTTGTTATACTCGTAATCATTTTTAGAGTATAGTTACACTTGAAGCGCTGATACTTTATTTTTATTTGTGAATTTACCCAAATATAAATGTAAAAACAATATCAAAACTTAGTAACTCTGCACAACATACCAGTTTAATGTTAGTTTTATTATGAAAATAATGCAAAGACAATTATATTTTGAGGTTATGTCACGTTTCTTTTACATTTTCGTAACTATAATGAATAAGTTATTTCTTACCTGCATTCGTTTACGTTCTGCAAAGCACGCATTATACGCCTGGACCGATAAAATTGCCTGTAACTCATTTTATAATTTTTTAATACGGAGCGAAACACTGAGTGTTTCGCTCCGTTAAAAAATAATAAAATGAAAATTTCGTTTAGTATGTCCAGTGTCACCGGCGCACGAGTCTCCGTGCGCCGGTGACACTGGACATACTAAACGAAATTTCATCTATTTTGCAATTGGCGCCAAATTCAAAACATAGCAAGTTGGTATTTCAAATTCATAACTTAGTAAGTCGCTTGAGCTGCTAGGGTTTTAAATTTGTATTTTGACATACTAAGTTTAAAATTTGTACTTCAAGGAAATTTTCGTAATCATGCCAAATTGCTTAGACTTGCTAAATTATTTTTTTAAAATTACATATGAAACTGGGTGTTTTAAGGTCCACATCATTTTGATACTATCTAGTAAGTCGAAAAATGCCAAAAACCGTTTTTTTTTCGAATCACCTGTTACTAGGTTTTGAATTTGGGCAGCCGATTTGTTAAGGTATTCTATCAGAGTACGTACACGCCTCGCGCCTGTGCGTTTGTGGCTATATAAAGCGCGCCTGAGTTTGTTTCGGCCTTTCTTCTCAGAGTAGTTAGATAGGAAAAGCCGATCTCAAGCTTAAATAATAATAATAATCTGATCCAGCCTGTCCCATCTTGCTGCCCTCTCCCAGCGACGCCCTAAGCCGAGGTTTGTACCCCACAGGGGGTGCCCTTAGCGTGTAGTCGCTTAGTATAGTAGATAATTGCCCCTGGCTGGAGGCTTTTTTTTTCTGGTGGGGAAATTATCAAATGACTCCTCCCGCTCTGGGTGGAGCGGAAGGGAGTGTCAGATTCTTACTGACTAAAACACACCCATGTTCCTTCCTTAGCCCTTTTTGTTCCGGGGTAGCGGTAACCCTTTCGGACAATCCCACTGCCCCGGCAGGCTTCGGCCCTGTCGGGCCCCTTCTCTGTTGCTGACATCTCTTTGAGGCGCGCGTGGAACACGTAAGCGTCCGGCACGGGCCTGGTCCTGGTCGGACGGTGAGCTACCTATTACTCTCCGCCCGCAGGCCCGCGCCTAAAAATTAATCAACTCTAAAAATAATATAAGAAAAAATCGAACTAAACATGAAAGGTCAAGTTGTGTGACAACCCTAACATATAATTTTGAAATTCAATGACTCCCAAACGCCGCGATAGTGGAACGTGGTTTTTTTAGCAACGATAGACCTAATTGAGAACAATCTTTGAGTGATACTCACAAGCCGCACTTTTAAGTAATTTAAGGGAAAAAAATTAAAAACAAAAATCTGAAAAAATAATAATAATTCAGTGACCAAAGGTGTTATTTCAAAAATCAAAACTGGGGAATAAGCGCCAAAAGATTCTTCATGGAACTATATTAAAAATATATATTTATCGTAATCAGTTACGCTTACAGAATTTATTTATTGATTTTTCTAGGTCAAAGTCATGAAATTGATATTATTTTTTATAAAAAAAAAGTATATGAAATAGACACGTGGGTGTTCTACTCTTCCATTTTAAACGCATTCCTTGATTCATTTATGCGACAAACAGCACAGGGAAATTTTTTGAGTGAAATCAATCACTGTGCGGCGGTGCTCCACCCAAGCGGGGCAGAACTCCACCGTGTCCTCTCGGTGATTCTGCCAATGGTGACACCCGGGCGTTTCCTCCCGCCTGATGATGTGCAGGAACCTCCCAAAACTTCCGTGTCCGGTGAGGACCTGCGTTAGGCGGTACGAGATGCCATAGTCAAAAAAAAAAAACGCGCCGCTGCCATAAGGATTCAGTTATTCGTAGCGAACGCACGTATCCTGGAGAGTATAGGCGAATAGTTGCTTTCGATTATTGCGATTCGCTTGAATACTGACTGTTTGCATATTTCATTTATTTATATTTTAGGGTTTGTAGGATAAGTTCTTTTTCTTAATTTTCTTTAAAATTTTGTAAATAAATATTGTAAGTATTTGGTATAGGTAAGGCGGTTCTTTACTTGATTTTTGGGTATTTACTTATCTTAATTTTTATTTAGGGTTTGTAAATAAATATTGTAAGCATTTATTATAGGTTAGGCATTTCTTTCCCTAATTTTCGGTATACTTATCTTAATTTGTATTTAGGGTTTATATATAAATATTATAAGTATTTGGTATAGGTTAGGCATTTCTTTTCTTGATTTTCTTTATTAAGTATAAGTTCATTAGCTCTGATTAGTAATTAATTTTTCTAGCATTTCTTTTGTTTTATAAAGTTAGTACGTTTGGTTTACACGTCTTAACACTTATTAATTAAACTGTGATAATTTTAGACTGTATAATAATCTGTAAGTAGTTACTTACAGATTATTATACAGTATTATACTTACTTACTACTTAACACACACTCGTGTGTTAAGTAGTAAGTAAGTACTATTTTATTGTAAGAATGCCTCGAAGAAGATCCAACCTCTCCAAATGTAGCAGAAATGCTAAAAGATTAGTTCGATCACAGGAATCTGAGGAAGGTCGTGAGGCAAGGCTCTCTGCAACTCGGGAACATCATGCTAGGTTTCATGCTGCAGAAACTTCGACTCAGCGATAATCTCGACTGAGTTCAAATCGTTCTCGAATGATGACAACTCGAAATAGGGAAAACGGGGAACAACGAAAGGCACGTTTATCTGTCGATCGCGAAGCTCACGCGCTATCGCGTGAGTCTAAGACTTTTGCTGACAGGGAAACTCGCCTGAGCTCCCAGAGAGTACGGACAACAAATGCTCGATCCCAGGAGACACAGGACGAACGGGAAATACGTCTCACTGCCGATCGTGAAGCTCATTCACTATCGCGTAAGTCTGAGACTTTCACTGATAAGGAAATTAGTCTGAGTTCTCAGAGGGTTCAGACAGCAATTGCTCGGTCTCAGGAAACACAGGAAGAACGAGAAATACGTCTCACTGCCGATCGTGAAGCTCAAGCACTATCGCGTGAGTCTGAGACTTTCACTGATAGGGAAATTCGCCTGAGTTCTCAGAGGGTTCGGACAGAAAATGCCCGGTCTGTAGACGGTATATATAATTCAAAATATGCTGCCCGAAAAGTCACTATTCCACGCGGACGAAGTCGCGGGCACAGCTAGTGTTTAATAAGAATCAACATAAATTATAATAAATTATATTTACGATTGTTTTTATCTTTATTTTAACACTATTTATCAGCGCAATTTACTTGTGAAAAGGAGGAATTTTGACCACACCTTACTTACTTGACAATTGTACATTACAGCATTAATGTATTCTATCATAGCGGCATTTGGGCAAAATTACATTTTGGCACTAGGCAATTTGTACATTTTGACAATAGGACTATGTTGCCCATTGATTTTTTTGTCTTTGTAACATTTATATCCGGCGTCTATTATTTTGTCTAAGGATTAAGCGCCTAAGAATATTTATAAAGCAACCAATTGCAGGGGCACGACTGACAAACGATAACATTGGTGCAGGAAGAACTCACGTTCAATCGAAATTGAAATCCTAGCGATTTGTCCAAAGGCTATGAAAATATTCGAGCAAAATACTTTGTACCTACGTTTTAGTGGAATATCGACAATGTAACGTAGGATTTCAATATTGGATATCCCGTGGAAAAATAAAAATGATGTGGTAATCATCATTTCTATACCAACGTAAGGAGGTTATAATAATTTATTACTTCCTTACGTGGGTTTTCAAAATGTCTTATTTTCAATTATTTACGCATTTTTTAAACCATCTGAAAGCTTATAGGCTGATGCGTGAGGAAGAACACATTTTGCCATTTCTCTATTTGTACTTTTGTGTGTTCCGATATATGTCTTATTCGTGCGCTAAATAAATGGTCTATTTATCTATCTGTATATTTGAATAATAAATAACAATGTAATTGACACGTTCTTCGGAAAAGCAATACTCGCTGAATGCATAACCTTCTCCATTGTTTGAAGTCGGTTAAAAAGGCATCATCACTGTTATTGCCATGTCATCTATTGCCAAACAAACGTAAGTACTTATTACAGGGGGCCTAAAAAGGCCACTTTGGCAGAATCATAAAAGGATAACATAATGAACAGTTAATTGTTAAGTTAATCGTATCAAATCCCATTAGTGAAGCTTTTTTCAATTATTTTTTTTATCTGCGCTAAAATACCAAACAATTCAATCCAAATCCAATCCCAATCTCTTTGATTGTACCTACGTAGTGCAGAGAAAAAAAGAAAAACACGGACTGTCTTCGCCATATTATAATTCGTAATGTTATCCTTTTATGATTCTCCAAAGTGGCCTTTTTAGGCCCCCTGATCAGTACCACATAACTCCTCACTGCCACCCGAACGTCAACCATTCTAAAACACCATTCAACCTTATTTCAAATGAACTGGAACTGCGGGTACTTTCTCCCCTCCCGCACCCCTGCCCCTAGCAACGACAAACAGTACACAAATCTATCAGTTCCGGTAATTGAAATCCCATTAGTGTTGGGTGATGAAAATGAAGCGGGCCCGGGGCGGAATCAGATGGCAAATAAAATGCGAATCGGCCTTTTGTCTGCCCCGGGCAGACAAGCAAGATTCAATTTGTCAGGAATCTGGAAATGGTGCAAGTTTTAAACGATAGAGAATTTTGGGGTACTTTGATGGAGTACGTGGTAGTGACTGTTAAATAATCGCTTCAAGCAATGCTATAAAGAGTAATTAAATGCTAATTTACGCACCACAGTATTTCAAATCATAACTCGTTAAACAAAAAAAAAAAACAAATTTACACGCACTGTAATTAAATGAAAATAAATAAATTTATTTGTATACCTGTAGATCCTAAGACAATTTGCATGTAAATATTTTGGTTTATATTCATTTAATTAAAATGTGAGGATTTATAAACTCCAGGTATATGTTAATATATTTTAGAAAATAACAATAAAACCATGTTTGGCTTGTTTATCGTATTATTTATTTTTAGCAGACACAAGGGCTTAGTTTTAATCATCTTTTATTTATTTGTTTATTTTAATTTATTTGGGAAACAAACAGATGCAATAACAAATATATGTATGCAAATAGTTTAACACAATCCAGTACAAGTAAAATATATGTACCTAACAACAACCAGAAGTTCACACCGTTAAAGTTTACAGAATTTACAATTTAATATAACTTATAACATTATTATTTGAATTTCGATGCCAAAATATTTCTTATATAATATGATAATGATAATAATTCAGAGCTATGCAAAAAGAATGGCCTCTTCTATGCCTTAAAATTAATAATCAAAAACAGAAAACCATCACAACTGGTGTACTCCCGCTGTCGCCCATCGCTCAGCACCACAAATTGGTGACACGGATAGGACAGCTCCCGGGGGCCAGGGTTTTTGTCGTCCGACACCTGCCCAAAGGATCCTGTTTCTTGTTTTTGAATTCTTATTGGAGACATCTGATAAGTTTGCTTTTACTTTTCACGATTTTGAAAGTGATCGGGTGATGATAGCTGGGCAGATATCAAGTTACGATGTTTTTTTTGTAATTCCTATTTATATACTTTTATAAGCAAAGAAAGTCTAAACAAAAATACAGTACAAACAGTATTGTATTTTTGTTTAGACTTTCTTTGTCCAATTATAAATCGTATTTATTTCTATAAATTGTTTTGACAAACCTTTTTAAACGTAAAAAATATAATTTTAAAACTAGATGAGGTCTCTGTTTCCTATGGCGACTACTCTGAGATAAACACCAAAACAAACGCATAGAGTTTACTGTATTTTTATAAGTTCAGGCTTGAAAAGTCCAAGCTCTAAAACTTTAGGCTTAATGTCTGAACATAAATTAGTATGATGCTTTTCAAAAACTACTATTGTTATTTGTCTTTTAGTGCTGAAATCGAATTACATACTACTTGACAATTCAAAAGTGCCTGTAATTGGTTTAATTGAAATAAATGCTTTGAGTTCGAGTTTTGAGTTTGAGTTTGACTTATTTAATTTTCTTGATTTTGGAATTTTCTGTTTGTCTTATTTTTTATCCAACTTCAAAAAGGAGGAGGTTCTCAATTCGACTGTATGTTGTTTTTTTTTTGTATGTTTGTTACGCGATATCTCCGACAATTGGAAATCAATTTCAAAAATTATTTTTTTAATGGATAGGGAGGGTACCTATGCCTTAGGGGTGATACCATATAAATTTTATTAGCTTTGCTTGGGGAGTTTTTGAATTATCTTCAATAATACGTATTTTTGCCACTTAGTTTATATTGCCTTATATTGATGATGTTATAATAACTTACCGTAAGCGACACCACGCGTGTTTTGTTTATAAGACATTTCAAAAAATACACACGTAAGAATTTCAAGTTTTCACTTTTGTCGGCACTCCCGGAGTGACACTTTTTCGTATAAAAGTTTTTGTCTAATTATCTTGCTGCCAGAGTTCTTATCAATACTTGTCCTTTTTTTCTTTTCCTCTATCTACAACAAATCGTTGTGTCTAAACATCCTACCTAACAGATTTCCGTCGCACACTGGCTCACAGGTCACAGGAGATATCTATTGGTCCTCAGAGTCCCTCGACACGCTACGACTTGTTCACTTGTTCGACATCCGTGTTGAACATACTGACCCGGGCCTGATTGTAACTGAGTCAGGGATTTATGGCCCATTACGCTGATGTTGGAGTCTTGATGAAGGATTGGTAATGCATTTTCAGAGAACAAAACATAGGAAGATGACACGTATCTTACCTAAACTTAATGTTATAAAGAAAAACGATTAAAAAAAAAGGTTTTTTTTTATGTGTGTTTGTTACGCTTCTATGCTAAAATGGCTGATTAGATTTGGTGAGACTATGACCTGGAAAAAGAAATATGCAACTTTTCATTCTGAATCGCACATGAAGTCGCAGGCAACAGTTAGTCATTAGATAAATCAAAAGAAATGCAGAAAAATTCTTATCTATGTAAGTTTTGTGTTATACTTAAAGGCATTGAGTCTATTGCCATTATAAAAATAAATAAATAAAATAAGGCTAGACTTTATTTTTTTTTATCCTTTTATTTCTTGTCTAGAAGGGTAATACTCACCTAGAATTTCCTAATGAAAAATCCTACATTTTTTTCCGCCGGATCAAATCCAGAACCCAGAACCTATAGTTCAACAGGCGTAACCTGTAACGACTAGACCAAGGCGGCAGATAAATTACCAATTTTCAGGATACCAAAACTTAACAAGCCAGACATTCTTTGACGTCATAAAAATTACTCAGGGGTGTAAAAATGACAAGGTACTCTAATTATAGTTATCCTTCATTCCGATCTATGAAAGTTAATACATTAATTGCCTAGCCTTGCAAGTTGTAAACGTCAGGTAACGGAAATTATATAAGGGTTACAAACGCAGGGAAGGCATAACTTTTAATTTTATTTTTCTAAAAAATCATGCCTTTTTTATTACTTTCTTTTAACATAAGCAAATTATTATTTGCCTTTTTTTTTTTTTATTTGTTTTTTTTTTTGTCAAAATGAAAAACTAAATATTGTGTCGGATAGTCTTTACTAGCTGTGCCCCGCGGTTTCACCCGCGTAAATGTCGATCCCGTGGGAATATCGGGATAAAAAGTAGCCTATATGTTAATCCAGGGTGTCAGCTACCTCCGTACAACATTTTATCAAAATTGGTCCAGCCGTTTGAGCGTGAAGAAGTAACAAACATATAAACACACACACACAAACTTTCGCCTTTTTATTATTAGTGTAATAAAGTGCTTAAATTATGTTTTCACTAGGCGACAATGCAAGATAATTATGGACCTTGGACATCCCTCATCGATGAATGAATTCTTGACAAAGGCAATATGCAGAAAACAACTGAAATTACACATAACATTCAGAACCTTTGTCTACCAGCCAAAAATACGCCTCATATTATAATCAAAAGTTCGTTTACCTCTGTTTGAAATCGATTGCTGGAAGAGATACCCAACGAAACCTTCTGGTCAGATGGTCAAAGGAGAGCAGGCAACAAAGGACATCCTTTGTAAAGAGTGAAACGTAACGTACGTTGATACAATACATGTTAGTCTCTGACTTTGAGTTACGAACCTTTGTAGCAAACTAGACCACCTGAATTGGTTTTAAAATAACTATTTTTGGTGTGAAACGGATGAATCCGAAAAGAGGGCAGATTTTCTTTTCCTTTTTAGGGTTCCGTAGCCAAATGGCAAAAACGGAACCCTTATAGATTCGTCATGTCTGTCTGTCCGTCTGTCTGTCTGTCTGTCCGTCCGTCCGTATGTCACAGCCACTTTTCTCCGAAACTATAAGAACTATACTGTTGAAACTTGGTAAGTACATGTATTCTGTGAACCGCATTAAGATTTTCACACAAAAATAGAAAAAAAAACAATAAATTTTAGGGTTCCCCATACTTAGAACCGAAACTCAAAATTGTTTTTTTCATCAAACCCATACGTGTGGGGTATTTATGGGTAGGTCTTCAAAAATGATATTGAGGTTTATAATATCATTTTTTTCTAAACTGAATAGTTTGCGCGAGAGACACTTCCAAAGTGGTAAAATGTGTCCCCCCCCCCCCCTCTGTAACTTCTAAAATAAGAGAATGATAAAACTAAAAAAAATATATGATGTACATTACCATGTAAACTACCACCAAAAATTGGTTTGAACGAGATCTAATAAGTAGTTTTTTTTTAATACGTCATAAATCGTAAACCGCAATTTACCATTCATTCAATCAACTCAAAAATAAAAATAAAACATTTAATTTCATAAACATAAACCTTATGCATAAACCCGGATGTTACGGAACCCTCGGTGCACGAGTCCGACTCGCTCTTGCCCGGTTTTATTCAATTAGTTTTTTTTTTGTATAATGATCCCAAGGAATTTAAAACATACACGTACGAAGAAATATCTCGGACACAAAGAATTAATTGCTCAATGCAATGGTGGGAATAAACAAAACCAAAAACAAAATCAAATCGTCAAAAATACAACCTCATCCCCCGCCACCACACAATCCCTCTTCATGAAAACGTCATTTAAACATTATTAACCCAGACTTCCCCATCACTTAATTATTGCACCCCTATAAGGGCTATATAAAGGCAAGTGTAGAAAATCAAACGAGCAAAACTCCCCCCTCATTACGAACACCGTAAAAGTCACAGAGTTATTATACGAAATTATAGCACTATTAAAGCGCTGCTATAAAACTTACAGCTACAGTACATAACTGAGCCAATCTTGGTTTACAACCTATAAAGATGGAGGTATGAACTGATACTATAAATAGTTTGTGAACTAACTTGTTTTATGTATTTTGTATTACTTTTAGTTCTGAAATTGCAGTGGAGCAAATAGTGTGAAAGCGTAACATATTAAAGAAAAACCTTCCTCACAGTATGTAGATCACATTAATGAAATAATTATCAAAATGGCTTTATTAGTTTTCGAGAAAATCGTTGACATACCTACAAACATTTACCCATGCATACATACGGATCGAATACAGAACCTCCTTTTTTGACGTCAGTTAGAAATGATGACAGCGGCAAAGATTTAAATTGTTAGATACGCCCTGTCCGTTACCGCATCAAAAGACAGTCGCGTTTTTGTTTCGTTTTAACACCTCTAACACACATACACATTGAGACAGTGACTTGGCTTGATGATCATGGAAACGATGTATAATAATGTGTGAGCTCACTCTTCACAGCGTGGACACGTAAGTAATTTAAATCTTTGGGCAGCGGGGTTTGACTTAACGGCGTCAAAAACGCTCTCCAGGAAACTAACTTACATTCATAAACAACGTTTCAGTGACGTCGTTCACTGGTAAATTGCGGAAGCTATGTGGGCGGTCACTGTATTTCTAGGAAACCGGAAACTGCTTTAGAACACGTTCAAATGAGGTTTTTGCAGACTAGGATCTAGTAGTTGTGGTACTAAAAGGGCGGTTTACTAACTCTAGGCGACACTTAAATGAATGCCTAGTATAAATCATCATCTGCCTAGCTAGCCTGCTAAGAGGGATGTGAGGTGTTACACGAATGGATAGAATAAGAAATGAGTACATAAGAGGAAGTTTGAAAGTGGCACCGGTAACTGAAAAGTTGTGTGGGAATCGGTTGTCATGGTATGGGCATGTGTTACGAAGAAATGAGGAAAATGTCGTGAGGAAAGTTTTATGGATGTCGATGGCTATAAGAGTAGGGGAAGACCAAAGAAACGATGGATGGAATGTGTGAATGATGATATGGTTAGAAAGGGGGTGACTACCGAGATGACGACTAATAGAGAAGTATGGAAGAAAAAGACATGTTGCACCGACCCCAAATAAATTGGGATAAGGGCAGGAGAATGATGATCTGCCTAGCCTTTTCCCAACTTGGTTACGGTCGGCTTCCAGTCTAACGAAATGCATCTGAATACCAGTATTTTCCATGGAGCGACTGCCTATCTGACCTCTGTAACACAGTTACTGGGTAATACAATACCTCATGGTAAGACTGATTGTCAGACTTTCGGGCTTCTGACTACCCGTAACGACTGTCAAAGACGAATCCACGAATGACAGCCGGGACCAACGGCTTATCGTGCTTTCCGGGAGGGGTCTCGATATGTAAAGATTGTGACCCATTCACGGACCAACCGCGGCAGGCGTAGCTTAACCTGATCAATCGACCTCTATGGCTGGTATTACTGGTTCCCTATCCATTTGCATAAAATTTTAAGACCTAATATAACTTAGCATAATTTTGTTTGGCATAATTATATTTTCGCATAATATAATTACGCATAACAGCTTACGCATAATTTTTTTAAGCATAATTTCTCTAATCATAATAATGATTAAGCATAATATTCTAAAGCATAAATTTGCCCGAAGAGGATATACCAATTTATTTCGACGATTGGAAAAAAGCCATATCTCCTGAATCAGGTAATATATATAACATATTAATATAATATAACGTATTGAACAATTTTGTGGGTTTTTTTTTCTCTGTAGGAAGCATGAAGCAAGCAAGCATACAGCATGCAAGCAAGCATACAGCATGCAAGCAAGCATGCAGCAAACAAGCAAGCATGCAGCATGCAAGCAAGCATGCAGCATGCAGCATTCAAGCGAGCATGCAACATGCAGCAGGCAGGGTTTCTGTCACGGCTCCGGCGCTGCGGGCCTCCGGCGGCCCCACGCGCCTACGCGATTTTAAATTACACTCTAGGGGTAGGACAAACAAGACTACGTGGATTTGCAGCAATTCGGTTCTGTCACTAACTTTTGTTGCACAGCATATTAAATTTAATTAATTGTATGCCTAAATATTATTATGCTAATAGTCATTAGGCCTACTAACGTTATGCGAATCAAATTTATGCCAAAACAAATTAGTCTTTAAGATGATTATGCCAACATAAAATGTATGCCTAAAAAAATTATGCCGAAGTATTATTATAAGTTAAAGCAGTATGTAACAGGGAGTAAGCTATTTAACCGCGCACAAAAAGCTACTGAGGAAGTTAGATCCAAGGACACGCACAAACGATACACTACATTCTACCTAATCTAATCTACTGTACTGTCCCACTGCAGGCCAAAGTTCTCCCTCTCCTTTTTCCACACAATTCTGTCTTTTGCTAGCGCCGGCCAGTCCCTACGGTAGGAGTCAAGCTCATCCCGTCATCTTCGTCCTGTCCTGCCGCGATGGAGTCGTGCGTTTAGTGGGACCCAATCGGTGGTTCTCTTAGCCCAATTGTCATCTGACATGCGGCGAACATGTCCGGCCCAGTCCCACCTAAGTTTAGCGGCTTTATGGGTAACGTCTGTTATCTTAGTTTTGGATACTACACGATTGGATTTCTAAAAAAGTAATGGAGTTGGAGTTTCTTGCCGGACCTTCTCCTTAGGAAACCTGCACTAAGCTTCTAATGTTTAATTTATAAGCCCATGTAGGTATTTTGGAATTGGTCACTAGCCCGCAGCTGTAACTTCATCATCATCATTCTCCTGCCCTTATCCCAATTTATTTGGGGTCGGCGAAACATGTATTTTTCTTCCATACTTCTCTATTAGTCGTCATCTCGGTAGTCACCCCCTTTCTGACCATATCATCATTCATACATTCCATCCATCGTTTCTTTGGTCTTCCTCTACTCTTATAACCATCGACATCCATACTCAAAACTCTCCTCACGACATTTTTCTCATTTCTTCGTAACACATGCCCATACCATGATAACCAATTCCCACGCAACTTTTCAGCTACCGGTGCCACTTTCAAACTTCCTCTTATGTGCTCATTTCTTATTCTATCCATTCGTGTAACACCACACATCCCTCTTAGCATTCTCATCTCTGCTGCATGCAATTTCCTTTCATTCATCCAGCTGTAACTTATAAAACAAAAATGCATTCCTAAATACATATTTTTCATCAAAATACTGAAACCCACAAAACCCAACAATACATCCACACCATTCTAACTTAACTAAGTAAATAACGAGAAAGCTGTAGCATTTCCAACCTGTTTCTGTCAACTGAGTAAGTGAGCAAGGCTAAGTTGTCAACTGGGAAAAACGGTTACCTGTTTTCGGTTTGTTTGTAGATTGAATGCGGTAAAATGCATTTGAACTGGAGAATTTGTTAGTGATCTTTTGAGTTCCAGTATTTACGGATTTAGGGTATAGATAGCGCTGTATAATGGAGGTACCATAGTCTTGTCTATTTGTTGGTAGTTGAGCTCTTTCTTAATGATTTCGTCCGTGAAATTAGTAAAACGAAAGTTCTTGGGAAAACAGGTAGGTACGGTTGTAGTTCAAAGGATATGGCTGATAGTTCAGAGATATTTCAAATTTGTATCTCGGTGATGAACTTAACCTTGTGGTAAGGTTCCCTACTCTCGTTAGGTATAGACGCCAGCACATCAAGCTACTACAATCTGTCAAATTTCTTTAATAGATTTTAAACTTTATCGCTAACGCATGATGTTCAAGGTTGATTGGGAAAATTTGACAGTTTCGGGTAGCTTCATGTGCTGGCGTCTGTACGTCGTAATCAGGCTTTACCGTTTCTACTGCTGGGGACATAGGCCTCCTCTAGGTGAGAGGGAGTGGGCCGTAATCCACCACGCGGCTCCAGCGCGGGTTGTTAGATGTCATATGTCTTTGAATTTTTGGTTCTAGGACATGCCGGTTTCCTCACGGTGTTTTCCTTCACCGTTTTGAGAGCAGTAATGATGAAATAGTTTACACAAAGTAAAGCGCCTGTCTGGGTTCAAACCTACGACGTAGAACTCGTAAGTCACAGCCGTTACCACTGGGCCACCACTTCTCTCAGCTACCTTTGCAAATTCAGGGGAGTTAATTGTTAAGCAAATTGACTACCAACTTAAATTATTGTCCGTATATCCAAATTACAATTACTGTCTTTCTATGACGGGTGAATGAAATGGCTATAACATGGCAAATTGAGTGTCAATTTGCTTCAAAATTGTGGGTTAGAATGGGTGAAGAAAATAAAGTCAATCTTCTGTAACTTAATTATTAAACTTTTAATTTTTGTAAGCAAAACTAACTTTTTTTTGTTTTAGCCTCGTCATGGCGTACTTCCCTCTTCCCTCCTTCATCCTTTTGAACCCTGACTGAGTTCTACATTAACTACACTATTTTTATATCAAGTGCTAGTAGTGCTGTGGCAGTAAATATAATGCCACTTACCTAGTTACGGGGTGTAAGAGTAGGTAAACTAATAATATTCAATTATACTTAACTGTTCTACTTAAGCGTCGTCGGTGCAAGCGCGTGTTAATCATTGAACTACCTAAGGTACCAATTGATTTTATTTCAAGTTAAACAAATATCAACTTCATTGTAGTGGTATTTAAGTCGACTTCAGAGTGACTGAAAAATTTATAAAAATATTTGAAGTTGTAGCGAAAGCTGAACTTTATTATGTAGGAACTAAAGTTATTTTTCCAAAAACTTATATTTGTTTACATGCTTGGCAACTAAATCGCGATCGCAGATTACACTATTGGATTGCCGTTAATTACTGACTTTTAGTTTGAAACCAGTTCATAAGGGTTCCTAGGACCACGGTGGTGGTCTGCCCCGCTTGGGCGGAGCACCGCCGTGCCCTCGTTGAGGCGATCGGCAGTGGCGGCGACCTCTTGCGTCCAGCCCTGGTGCAAGCCATGGTCCGGAGCGAGAGGCAGTGGGAGGCAGTCATCTCCTTCTGCGATGCAGTCGTGCTAGCGAAGGAGGTGGCGGGATGGATGAGGGAGAGAGCCTCCCGTCCCAGCCGCCGCGGGAGATGCTCCGGGTGTCGGGCACCGCGTGACGACTCCCGGCCACCGTAGACGCGGGCCTGCGGACGCAATGGGTAGCTCACCGTCCGATCAGGACCAGGCCCATGCCGGACGGCGCGTACGTGTTCCACGCGCGCCTCAAAGAGATGTCAGCATCATAGAAGGGGCCCCTGAGGGCCGAAGCCTCTCGAGTCAGCGGGATTGTCCGAAAGGGTTACCGCTGGCCCGGAACATAAAGGGCTAAGGAAGGAACCCGGGTGGGTTTTAGTCAGTAAGAGTCTGACACTCTCTTCTGCTCCGCCCAGAGCGGGATCATTTGATGATTTGCAACACAAAAATAAAAGGTCCTAGCACACGCCAATTCCTTACTTACATTCATCTTCACTGACAGCCTTGTCCCACTCTCTACTGTGTATAAGCCCTTTTGTGCCATGCTTCCCTGGTCGGTGCGAGTCTTATCCAGGTCTTCCCTGTGACCTTCTGTAGGTCGTCCACTCACCTGGCCGTAATTATATTACTTACTATAATATCAACTCCCGCCCACCCATCAAAATCCAAACCTCACCACAGATACTTAACTCACAAAAACAAAACAACGTATATCCTTTAGGTATCACAACGATAATCAATAAACCATTCCGGCCAGTCGGAAACCACATTCATTATTCAGCGCTACAGCGATTGTATCAGCTGTGTAAAATTACACTTCCTTCCCCTAGTTACGTGGAGCGATCGGTTGAAGCGGTGCAGCGCTTGAGGTGTAAGGGCCCGTAACTCGTTCCTTTACGGGTTGTTGAGCAAACAGCGCGCTTTATAAAAGTTCGCTGAGTGTTGAAATGTGAAATCTTGCGATTTTTTCGCTGGCTGTGTTGTTGGGGGCCGATCGACGTGTTTTGGGTTTATATCAGAGTTCTACCGACAAATTACCCGACTACGACGAAGCAAAAAGGAGGGTTATGATTTTAACTGGTATGAACGTATGCATGTATGTTCATCTGTTCTCTCATAACTTCTAAACTACTTATCATAGTAGGACAAATGAGGTATCGTTGGAAGCGTCTTGATCGTCCGCTGGCTATAGGCTATGTGATGTCTCAATAAATTGAACATGGCGCCCCCTAGCGGACGTATAATCTTGACATACAAGAACATTTTTTTTTAATCATGCCGTTTTAGGTATCAAATGAAAGGGCTTAATTAGCACATTACAAAAATATAAATATTACAGAAATAAGCCCCAAAATAATTAAATAATAAATAAGTTTAAAAACTGAGACCCGACTACTGAAATGTATAGGAAAAAATATTTCTTTTGTATTTTAACTACACGGTTTTCCGATTTTTCCTTAACTTATGCTACATGAGTTTTTACTTTTCTTCCTTCCAAATTTCATGATTCTAGGTCAACGGGAAGTGCGAGAAGTACCTTATAAATTTTGATTCCCTTGAGAGTGTCGAAATACTTGTTTTTTGCGGCATAAGCGGCCGTATTTTTTTTAAGTTAACTTAGAAGTTTTATTTTTTCACAGCTTCAAAGGACTATAGATTTGAGTATACGATTTTAATTTCAACTCGATACCTCCACCCGTTCCCGAGATAAAGTGTCTTGACAGACAGACATACGGACAACAAAGGATCCTATAAGGGTTCCGTTTTTTTCTTTTGAGGTTCGCAACCCTACAAAAACGACAGTGAGCATAAGTGGTTACAAGTGCAAGCCACCCTCTCCTTTACCGTAAAAGAGACAGAGTCTCAAGAGAACATAAGCGTTTTTTTGTACAGTTATAAAAACATTCCGTTATCACCAATCTGTTTGCCCAGGGTGGTGATTATGTCCATGCCCTAATGTGTTTTTAGAGACGGTTCATATTCAGCAGGAAACCTTTGTGGAGCTGGCGGTTGTCAAGATGTGCTATATGCAGGAACCCATTAATCACCAGCCAAGCAAAATGAGAAAAATTGTACAACCACATCTCATCAGTAATAAATAACTGTTGGCGTATTTTTATTTATTTAAGTGCAAGCTATCTCGACGCGGAAGAAATATGGCCGGGACGTGACGACTTAATCTGTCCAAACCCAGTACAGAGCGAGAAATGTGTAAATAATTTTTATTTGCGACTCTTTTCGAGGAGGATTTTGGTGTTCATTTTTATGAGTTCCTGTGACATTGTTAATGATCTGTGATTATGAAGTCTGGTGGAGTTAAACCTATTAATTGTCTGATGTGTATGAAATAACGTAAGTAAAGGATCAAATTATGTGAAACAGTGTACAGTGTACAAAAAACATTTTTGAAGGTTGAATTAACCGAACTGACAGTACCAATCAATCAGAAAATTAATAAAAAAATTGGATGAAGTAATCGGCCTCAGGCATGTCCTACAACAAAACTATCGAAGACATATGACATCCACCAATCCACACTGGGCCGGCGTGGTGTATTACGGCCCACTCCATCTCATCATGAGAAGGCCTGTGTCCCAGCAGTATGAATATTGTGTGCGTGTATCGACCTCATAATTTTAATTGAACCGTATCCGGAACTGACCATAGGGCGCGCAATGGCGCTTACTTGATATGGGTTTAAATTTAATCGATAAATTACCCATTCAATACTTACTTTTCTTTCACAACCTATAACCACCCTCTTAAAATGCTATGCTATTAAAACAACCCAAAAATTCAAATACCAAAATAATATCACAGAAATAATCCACATTACCATCCCTACATCCCAAAAGCTGAAGGAGCTCACATCCAATTCACTTTCAAGAGTCGTCGGTACGTCGTCAGTTCGTCTCGACCCAAACACTCGTTGCAATTTGCAACGAAAACACTCCTTTTTAAGACCGAACTGCTGCAAAAGACTTATTCGGCTTCGTACGCATCCTATTCAAGGAGTTAAGTAAGGAAAAATCGGGTCTCCTTTTTTCTACCAGGCCTTTCAAAGCTACTGTGAAAGAGGTTGTCAATATTTTGAGCGGTATGAATGGGCCTCTGTAGTAGATGTCAATGGAGGCTTAAGTGTGGTGTGCGGTTTTCCATTTGGTGTGATTTGTGTCGGGTTTTTGTGGTGAAGTTGTGACACAAAATTAGCAGAATAGGCGTTTAGTCAAAAGAGACAATTTCATACAAACTTACAAGCCCTTGTTTTACGAAATGAATGAACCGATTTTAATCAAACTTCATACGTATAAGCAGGATACAAAGGTCTGAAAAGTTACTTAAGAACATTTTCGAAATAACTTATTTAAAAAAGATAACTGAAAGGCTCTGTTTCTATGGAAAATTTAAATCGGTCTAATTTGGCTGTTACCTACACTATTTTCCGAAAATGTTCTTAAGTAACTAACGTCAGTGCCGTGTTTTAAATAATCGAGATTATAATCAAGTAAAAATGTTGACAAGCTCCGAATAAAACCATCAACGGCAAAAGACTCTGCCATGAATTTGATTCCTTACCTTTAAAGGTCACTAAAGTAATATAATATTTTTTTAAATAACTTTTTTTTTTATTTCTTAATTAAGGCATTTTTCTTATACCAGTAAAAATATTTACTTTAAAATCAGAAAGTAAATAAAATAATGGAAATAATGGTTTTATTGTAATATACGATTTGGCTTTGACAAGTAACTAACAATTTAATAAAACTAGCCAAGTGCGAGTCGGACTTGCACACGAAGGGTTCCGTACCACAAGGCGAAAACGCCGAAAAAAAAAACACGTTTGTTGTATGGGAGCCCCCCTTAAATATTCATTTTATTTTGTTTTTAGTATTTGTTGTCATAGCGGCAACAGAAATACATAATTTGTAAAAATTTCAACTGTCTAGCTATCGCGGTTCTTGAGATACAGCCTGGTGACAGACAGACGGACAGACAGCGAAGTCTTAGTAATAGGGTCCCGTTTTTACCCTTTTGGTACGGAACCTTAAAAAAGAAGAAAACAAGAAAATCTGTGTCGACACCATTGACAACACGCTCATATCGTGCCTACCCCCTTTTGAGATAGCTCAAAGCCAATTAGATGCGGTGACAAGCGCAGGATAGCGGCGTGAATGGCTACGTAGCGGCGACGGTCTTTACAAACGTTACACCGATGTGTTTAGATCTATCTGATGGTGGAACGAGGAGTTTGCATGCATTGAGAATGTGGTTGAAGGTGGGGAGTCCCCTATATGAGGGGGAGAAAGGGAACTAAAGGGTTACGTCAAATTTGACGTGTCTGATGCAGTGTTGTTATTAATGATGTATCACTAATAACATTGTGGTAAGTTTAATCCCACAAAAACATTTCATGTTAAATGTTGCCAAGACGAGACCATGTAGCTCGCACTGTCAAAAAGTAATCAGATCTCATGTAGAGCCAAGCTTCTATACACGCCCTAACTCTACAAGGCCTAACTTCGCAAACTCTACACCTTAGTCAAAATATATGGCTTGGCCGTTTCGTTACTACAAGAACCATTAACAGTATGAGAGTTTTTCACCTTACACTCATGTGAATGTAGCGAAATGGCCAAGCCATAATATATTTTGACTAAGATATAGAGTTTGCGAAGTTAGGCCTTGTAGAGTTAGGGCTTGTAGAGTTAGAAGCTTGGCTCTACATGAGATCTGATTACTTTTTGACAGTGCGAGCTACATGGTCTCGTCTTGGCAACATTTAACATGAAATGTTTTTGTGGGATTTAATTTCTTTTTGTAAGTTGCTTATGATATTTATACGAGTATTTTTTCTGTTGTTCATTTTTTCTTTCTTTTTTTGGGGTTTATTTATAACAAACCCCCTATATAAAATTTCAGACCTCTAACATCAAAATTTACGGAAGTCTCATACAAACTTTCCCCCCCTAGTTTAAGGGGTTGGGGGGGTAAAAGTTTCAAGTTTTAAGATTTTTTTGTTGTTTGTGTACTATTACTAGCTTACATACCAAATTTCAGCTTTCTAGGACTTCAGGAAGAACCTTAAGAATATTGATGATCATCAGTCAGTGAGTCAGTGACGAAATCGGGGTATTTTAGATATCAATAAAATCTAAAGTATAAGAGTTATGCAATTGAAACTTCATAGGTTTAATAAGTCAACCACTGACATCATATCCCAAAAATTTTGTTTATCTGGTATAATCCAAAGCCAAGTTAAGAGGGTTAAAAAATACGACGAAGTGCTTCGAGAAAAGGTAGGTAGTGCCCTTGCGCTTCGCTTGGCTCGTCTTGGCGGGGGCACTCCCGTGCCCCCAGATGATTAAAAGAATTTTGTATTTTGATTGTCTGTTGTTTTTTAATCCCCGACGGGTTTTAAGTAATAAATAAGTTTAGCGTGTGTACCTGTGTATCTGTCTGCGGCTAAACAGCAGCACGCGTAGCATGAGCACCGGTTTATCGACAGAAGAGTAGACAAAGATGACGTTCCGTGTAGATAGTACGACGGCAGCAAAGTAGAAGGAGTCAACTACACTTTTTACGAAATTCACTGTTTTACTTAATTTGACTCAGAATTCTTTGTTTTGTCATACATTTTTTTTTGTTTTTGATTCTTAATTTTTACTGATATTAAGTCACATTATAAGGAGAGGTCCGTGGCCAAATAATAACAGCCGCACAAGTTGATTGATCAGGTTAAACTACGCTTGCCGCGGTTGGTCCGTGGATGGGTGACCATATTTCCATACCAAGACCCCTCCGTGCCTCGGAAAGCACGTTAAGCCATTGGTCCCGGCTGTCATTCTTGGATCTTTGACAGTGGAATTTTGGGAGTTTTGTTTTTTTTTGTGGGATTTTGTAGATAACCGTATATACTTTGTGGCCGACGAGTAGAAAGTTTTCTACTGTCTTTAGCTATTACAAAATCCCTTAGACAACTGCCAGTTGTCAGTGTGATTTTGACATTTGGGATAGAAAACTTTCTTCTGAAATAGTCTACATAAAAAAGGACCTAGACCTAGTTAGAAACTAAAGACAAAATGACAGATAGTAGAAAGATTTCTAGGCGGTATGTCAAAAATGAAGAAAAGAAATGTCACTTTGTATAGAAAGCAATGTGTCTTCTCTTCGTAGAGATAGAAGTGTTCATGCTACGCGTGCTGAAATTATTTTAGTTTTTTTTTTTTTTTTTAATATTATACCGAATTCAAAACAAATGAACTCACAATTATGAAATAACTTACATGTCTTAAAAAATACTGAATCGATTTCCCTGTTCCCTAAGCTGAAGTAAATGTAAGCTAATAAAAAAATGGTCACGATCCGATTAATAGTTGCGGAGAAATGCGTGGACAAACATACATACATACGTCTATAATTTTGTATATTTGTTTGGGAGCCCTAATAAATTGTCATACCTATGTGAATATATTGCAATTCCAATAATATTACATACCTACATACGTGTCGAATTGATATGATCCTTTTTAGGGTTCCGTACCCAAAGGGTAAAAACGGAACCCTATTACTAAGACTTCGTTGTCTGTCCGTCTGTCCGTCTGGCCGTCTGTCCGTCTGTCCGTCTGTCCGTCTGTCTGTCACCAGGCTGTATCTGAAGAACCGCGATAGCTAGACAGTTGAAATTTTCACAAATTATGTATTTCTGTTGCCGCTATCACAACAAATACTAAAAACTAAATAAATTAAATATTTAAGGGGGGCTCCCATACAACTAACGCGATTTTTTTGCTCTTTTTTGCTCGATATCAAAAATGGCAATAGGTAGGCACTTGAAATATTCACAAAATACTCAGTTGTATTTGAACTTTAATAATAAATAATAAAATTAAAATAAAATAAATATTCTCCCATACAACAAACATGTTTTTTTTTGGCGTTTTTGCCTTGTGGTGCGGAACCCTTAGGGTGCGAGTCCGACTCGCACTTGGCCAGTTTTTTTTAGGGTTTCGTACCCAATGGGTACAAAACGGAACCCTATTACTAAGACTTCGCTGTCTGTCCGTCTGTCTGTCACCAGGCTGTATCTCAAGAACCACGATAGCTAGACATTTGAAATTTTCACAGATGATGTATTTCTATTGCCGCTATAACAACAAATACTAAAAACAAAATAAAATAAATATTTAAGGGGGGCTCCCATACAACAAACGCGATTTTTTTGCCCTTTTTTGCTCGATATCAAAAATGGCAAAAGGTAGGCACTTGAAATATTCACAAAATACTCAGTTGTATTTTAACTTTAATAATAAATAATAAAATAAATATTTAAGGGGGGCTCCCATACAACAAACATGTTTTTTTTCGGCGTTTTTGCCTTGTGGTACGGAACCCTTCGTGTGCGAGTCCGACTCGCACTTGGCCAGTTTTTTTTTTTTGAAGTCGGTATAAACATGAATGTGTGCTACAAGGATCATTTGACGCCTGAATGACATTGAAAGGGGGGGGGGCGTTGCTGGTAAACATTTGGTAAATTTTCACTGTCATTCTACATAATGACATTTTGTTTTGTCAATACATTGACAAAACAAAATGAGATCAATGTATTTTATACTTCAGCTTATATAGTAGATAATAGGAAATTCTGTATAAATCAATTTATTATTTAATTAAAAGCCGCCCACATTACAGCGCTTCTACGAACCATATTAGAGATTGAAAACATGATAATATTATAATATTTATTTAACAGATCATTATTTTCATATTCCAGTGATCAAATTACGAGTAGATCAAATTGTTACACACAGATATTTAGGCATGTATTTTACTAAACTTTGTTTAATAATTGGAATTAACATGTTTTACATGGACCATGGGGTCCCGGTCCTTTGGAAGGCGTACGAAGGGTCGACGCTAGCACATAGTGACGTAGCGACAAGGGGGCAACATGTCCTGAGGTGCTTATGAGGAGTGGAGAAGTATTCCAGGGCTATCAGGACAATCCTGGAAGTACTGGAATACTTCCTTTCTCCGAGCACGTTTGCTCTTGCGAATCCCCACTCAAGCCGGCCAATACAGACAAGAATGAGGTGGGAGCTCTATTCCTTGTCATTATTAACATGTTATTATTAGTAGCATTATTTAACCGGGCCCGTGACTAAATAATAACAGCCGCACAGGTCTGTGGATGGGTGGCCATCTTAACATACCGCGAACCCTCCGTGTCTCGGAAAGTACGTTAAGCCGTTGGTCACGGCATTCGTGGATCTTTGACAGTCGTTATGGGTAGTCAGAAGCCTGAAGGTCTGACAACCAGTCCTACCAAGGGGTATCGTACTACACAGTAAATGGGTTGTGGAGGTCAGATTGGCAGTCGCTCCATGTTACATACTGGTACTCAGCTGCATCCTGTTAGACTGGAAGCTGAACCCAACGTAGTTGGGAAAAGGCTAGGCAGATGATGCAGATGATATTAGTAGTATTTTCTGGAGCACATTGAAATTTGCCGAAATATAAAAACCATGTAAGCCAGAGATGTACCTGTAGTACACTCATGTACTTCATTAAAGACTACGTTGAAGACAAGCTAGTCTGGCAATAATTCCTTCTGCACATGTGGCTTCCCTGGCTTCTCATTAACGGCATAACTATGTAAATGTCTATTAACTGCTCTCAAATTACGATGTTTAATTTTTATTTAATTATTATTATTATTTTTACATACTTTTTGACATAATTTCTTTATTATTTGACATTATATACTTTTTGACATAATTTCTTTATTAATTGACATTGTATACAGACACTTGAAATTTTTCACCTCTTTATTAGTGGTTTTATTGAGAATCATAACACTTGGTTTTAGTAGGTTTTTATTATTATTTTTCTTTTTTTATTATCTATCCTTTTGATAGATTCTTATTTTGTAAATGTGAGGACTTTGTAGGCCTTATAGACTTTTCCACCACCACATTCTACCATTTTCTATTTTATCAAGTACTTGGTACTTGTTGACAGGCCTGCGCTGTCCTTCCATACCTACTTATACTACTTCTGAAATTATTGTTATGTTTTTATTTAATTATTATGCAATTGTAAGTTTTGATAATTTTTATTCCTGCTGACATTGTATTACTTTTTTATTTTTATGACATTTAGATTATTTTATTTTAATTAATTTCTTTTATCTTTTTGTACTATTTTATTTAACTTTTAATTTTGACTATAGCATCACAATTTTGTATGCCTTTCGGCGGAACATAGGTTGGACCAAACACTATAATATAAGATCATTGTACCCTATGTTCACAAAATAAATGAATTTTGAATTTTGAATTTTGAATTACTTACTGTAATCTGGAAACATTGTAAAAGCCAATTATTTTTAAAAAGAGTAACCATGGAGTTTCTTGCCGGTTCTTCTCCATAGGAAACGACCAATTGGAACCGTGCACCTAGCTTCTGACGTTTCATAAGTGCCCATGTAGGTTTATGTGAAATAAAACATTTTGATTTTGATTTTGATTTTTGATTTTGTACACCTCTGCCTTACCCTTCGAGGAATACAGGCGTGGTTTTACGTTACGTTATACAATAAAAAAGAAAGTTGCAAAATAAGTTTAAAAACTAAAACCTGACTACTTTGTTTCATTCTTTTCGGTAGTCGGGTTTTAGTTTTTAAACTTATTTTTTATTTAATTATTTTAGGGCTTATTTCAGTAACATTTATATTTTTGAAATGTGCTAATGAAGCCCTTTCATTTGATACCCAAGAAGGCATGATATTTTTTTTTTTAGATCATGGCTTTATGTCCGTTAGAGGGTGCCATATTTAATTTAACCTTTTCACCGCCACGCCATATCGGTATTCCTATGCCCTGTACGCCAAGCCCGAAAATCTTAATTTCAAGGTGTATCAATAAAATACATAAAAGTAATGATTTAATAGGTTTATTTTGTATTTTTCTGCGACCTGTTTTTTGTCGAGTATAGCCGTCGTTGGCGCACAGGGCACGCTTGCTCATGTCGGCTATAGCCGACATTGGCGTTCAAAAGGTTAATGTAACCTCACATAGCCTTTAACCAGCGGGCAATTATGACGCTTCCAACGATACCTCATTTGTCTAATTATGACAAGTACTTTAGAAGTTATGAGGGAGCAGATGAACAAACACACATGCCGGTCAAAACAAAATCATAACCCTTTTTTTTGGATGGGAAATCATCAAATGACTCCTCCCGCTCTGGGTGGAGTGGAAGGGAGTGTCAGACTCTTACTGACTAAAACCCACCCGTGTTCCTTCCTTAGCCTTTTATGTTCCGGGCCAGCGGTAACCCTTTCGGACAATCCCGCTGACCCGGCAGGCTTCGGCCCTAAGGGCCCTCCTCGATGCTGAAATCTCTTTGAGGCGCGCGTGGAACACGTACGCACCGTCCGGCACGGGCAAATCATAACCCTCCTTTTTGCTTCGCCGTAGTCGGGTAAAAACTAGAAGCCTACTACGACAAAAACTCCCACTAAAAAGGTATAAACAAGACATAACAAAATAACATCGGTTTTCCTATAACCGGAGTCACACGTCATAAAGGCATTTTACAGATTACACGAAAGTTTATACGAAAATGGATGTTATTTAACCCGCGGAACAACATGAGTCTTCCATCGCTACCTCGTTTGTCAAAATATGACGAGTCGTTTAGGGGTTATGAGGAAACACATAAATAGCCTGTTAAAATTATAACCCTCTCTTGGCTTTGACGAAGTTGAGTAAATACCAATAACAATATAAGTTATTTAAGTTAAAATCTTTATCAAAACAAACATTTGTTTATGATTTGTTAATAAAAAAACCTCTACTTATCAACAACTTAAACTAAGTTTAAAAACACAAACCCTAACTCTCCTTATCAGATGATCTTAAACACAAAGACATGCATTAGGCAAGGCTGCTGTCACTACAGCAGTCGGCCCCAATCATGGCCGGCCAAACTTGGCCCTTAATTAAATATCTAAACTTGGCCAAGTGAGTCAAATTTAAGCGAGTTTCAAGCACCTATTCAGGTGTTGTCCATAATAAAAGCAAGTGGTCCGTAACTGGGGCTTAACTTAGAATACACCGGCGGCGATGTCTCTGGTTTAAGTTTAATGTAAGTGACGGTTACTGCGAAGCTTGATTTGGAGATAATTTAGGGATTTAGTTGCTCTGGTTAGTTAAAAGTGGAGTTGTTATGTTGTATGTTAGGTTTGACATTAATTAAATTATATTGGAAATGACATAACATCACACTTTGTTTCCCCAAAGGGTTGGGCAGAGTTATTATTTACTTATTTATTTATTTCAGGCGACGCAGTCCCTTACATAATTTAAAAACAGTACTACTAAATTATAAAACAGTACTTTCTAACTCTTGAGCAGTTGACGACTGGGCAAAAGTCTCCACAGAATAGGGTGCCTGAAGATGGACGGCGTCGCCGAAGCCGGCCTATAAAGAGGTGGCGAGATAACCTGGACAAGGGCCATGAGGACTCGTTCAAGGTAGCGTGTGATTAAGTTCCTGGAAGGACTTGGGGCAATTGCCCAGCTTTGTTAAAGTTAATCAAATGTATATAGGACCACCCCTGGGGCATACCTTATCCATTAAAACTGGCCAAGTGCGAGTCGGACTCGCACACGAAGGGTTCCGTACCACAAGGCAAAAACGCCGAAAAAACATGTTTGTTGTATGGGAGCCCCCCTTAAATATTTATTTTATTTTAATTTTATTATTAAATTTAAAATAAAACTGAGTATTTTGTGAATATTTCAAGTGCCTACATGTTGCCATTTTTGATATCGAGCAAAAAAGGGCAAAAAAATCGCGTTTGTTGTATGGGAGCCCCCTTAAATATTTATTTTATTTTGTTTTTAGTATTTTTTGTTATAACGGCAACAGAAATACTTACATAATTTGTGAAAATTTCAACAGTCTAGCTATCGCGGTTCTTGAGATACTTCTGGTGACAGACAGACGGACAGACGGACAGACGGCCAGACGGACAGACAGCGAAGTCTTAGTAATAGGGTTCCGTTTTTACCCTTTGGGTACGAAACCCTAAAAAAAAGAATTTTCAAATCCGTCTGTTTATGACGGAGATAGGCTCGAACATACCTTAAAAAAAAAGTATCCATACGAATATTATAAATTCGAAAGTAACTCTGTCTGTCTGTCTGTATGTTACCTTTTCACGACTGAATCACTGAACGGATTTCGATAAAATTTGGCAGGGAGATAGATTTCATCCCGGTGAAGGACATAGTTTTTATCGACATACCTCGCGGGCGAAGCCGCGGGCGGAAGCTAGTATATTATATACTCGTACTATAAAAAACATCCGAATTGGGAACCTCTTCCTTCTTTGAAGTCGGTTAATAAAATGTACCTAAACACAGTCAATGTTGGATATTAAACATACATTTTGTAAAAACAAGTTTATTTTGCCTTTGTTACATAATAACAAAAGAGTCATAAGGGTCAAAATGTTACACTTTTCGGTTTAGCTCGCCTAGTGTGCAGAATAAGGTCACAGGACCTTATACCAATTCTTTCTTCATAAAATATCTCTTATATAAAACCTGACAAGTCAAAAGTGTAGATATAAAACTTACTTTCAAACATCTCCGTAAACGAAATCTTCACACGATTTTCCAGACGAAAAACTAATTGCAGAGAAAAAAACTGAAAAAATACTCGGAAAACATTTTTAACGCTTCCTTAAAACGCTGGATTCAATTGGCTAGCTAATCAATCTTAGTTCTTCACCTAATTAGAGCCCAGTCCAACAAACTTCGTCATGAAAGAATCTGGGGAAAAATAAGCGCAAGCTGGTAGTAGGATCTTTGTAGAGGGGTTCCGTAGACAATAGAAAATAGAAATAAAGAAAGAAAACAAATTTATTTCATTCAAGTTGAGAGGCTCATGGCTAAGTAATGACATGGGTCGATCGATCAGGTTAAGCTACGCTTGCCGCGGTCGGTCCGTGGATGGGTGACCATCTTTACATACCGAGACCACTCCGCGCCTCGGAATGTACGTTAAGCCGTTGGTCCCGGCTGTCATTCTTGGATTTTTGAGAGTCGTCACGAGTCGTCAGAAGCCCGAAAGTCTGACAACCAGTCTTACCAAGGGGTATCGTGTTACCTAGTAACTGGGTTGTGGAGGTCATAGTCGCTCTATGTAAAGTACTGGTATTCAGCTGTATCCGCTTATACTGGAAGCCAACCCCAACGTAGTTGGGAAAAGGCTCGGCAGACTGACAAGTTAAGGCACAGAATATACGTCGTTTCAGCCGATAGACGTCCACTGCTGGACATAGGCCTCCCCCAATTTTGGGAGGGTTTGCCATAATCGCCACGCTTGGCAGGCGGGTTGGCGATCGCAGTATGGTATGATGGTGGAATACATAGAGAACGCTGCTGCCCATTCTCCGGTACGATCCTTAGTCGCCTTTTGCGACACCCACGGGAAGTAATGGGTGGTGGTATTCTTTAAGTCTGGCACCACACAGACAGAATATACGAGTATATACAAACAAAAACTTAGTTTTATCAGCTTTGAAGATTTGAGAATTTGCAATGTTTTTAATTTGATAGCATACGGTCTTTGTTTTCCCTATGTTTTTAGCAACGAGTTCGTGAAGCATATGCCATCAAAAACATAATTTGTAAAAAAGCCAAGTCTCGCAACTCAGTTCTTCTACCGTAAAAAGTTGTGAGATCCATGTAATACCAAGTCGGTTAATTTATTCAGTCCCTTTGTAAGGGACCTTCTGTATTATGTTATTACATAATGAGCTAACCTAACAACATCTTATAGTGATCAATATTAAAAATCTTTTATGTTTTAAATAAATAGATTGACTTGGCCATTATTATTTTAAATAAAAATTTCTTTTTTTTAAACACTTAAGTCAAGTGTTATTTTTATATTCGAAGCGAATTGAACCATCAAACTGTATTTTATTTTGCGCTGCATCGGGGTTCATTATTATTTTGATATAAAATAAAAATTTTGATACTTGCCCATTTTATGACAACTCCGAGTGTATCTATTGCATATAAATTATTTATTTATTTTGTATTTGTTACGTGAAAATATCGTAAAAGCATTATTTTTTTATTGAAAACGGGTATCATTTATTATATGCTTTGCTTTTATTATATACTTTTTTATATACTTCCCGTGGGTGTCGTAAGAGGCGACTAAGGGGCGTACCGGAGAATGGGCAGCAGCGTTATCTATGCATTCCACCACCATACCATACTGCGATCGCCAACCCGCCTGCCAAGCGTGGCGATTATGGCAAACCCCCCCCCCCCCTTTTGGGGGAGGCCTATGTCCAGCAGTGGGCGTCTTTCGGCTGAAATGATGATGATGATGACGAGGTATCATTTCCTGGAAATGCCTAGAATGAGTCTTTCATCTAGAACTACAATAAAAAATTGCATTTCATCTAGATTCTAAAATAATAAACACACGCGTCTAAAAGGGTTTTTATAAACGTACTTACAGAAATAAACATTTATCATCACCACCATTAGTTAATTATAATTATTAGACAAGAAAGTAATTTCGTATTTTCTTAAAAAGGCGATTACTTTTTTTTTTATTATTAAATGGGCCGCTCTTGACTCCGATCACGCCTGATGGTAAGCGATAGATGAGGCCTATGATGGAACGAGCGTGGCCAGAAGATGCCTGTTCACTCTTGCTTTGAAGGCAGACGGGTTAAATGGGGGAGGGAACACAGAGAGTTCCACACTTTGGCTGTGCGTATAATAAAAGTGGAGGAGAAGAGCTGAGTACGACTCGTGGGGATATCAACCAAGTTGTACGCTGCAGTACGTCTGATTCGTCCGGTGGTGGCGATGGTGGTTATGACTTGCGGAACCCTATAAATATTTTCTTGATACTTAGCGACGACCCTCTGACTTAGTGAACGTTCAGATGAATTAAGAAGCTCATATTTCTAATCTTAGTCTGAGCTTATAATTTAGACAGGTACTTTTTTATTTTGTATCATTCATCTTATGTCTGTATGGTTTAACAAAGAGATGTACAGTCAACAAAAGAGATAAGTTTGCAGGATCGTGGGATATTGTTTAAGTTTAGTAAGAAACCGATGGATATTCTCGAATAAAATTTAATTTTTTGAATAGAAAACAATGAGCTCATTTATCAAATTAAGTTTAAGTCAAAGACAAAGACATTTATTCGCCGGATATGGTAGGTAAAAAGTTTGTTGGTTTAAATGGATAAGTTCAACACATCCGCCGCTAATAGCGACATACGAATATTTACAATATGAACCTAACGTACATACACTTGGGTAGGTATAAAACCCAACTTGTTAATTACATAAACTCTAATAGACAATACAAAACACTTATAATATGGACATTATATACTCTAATCATAATATGCATAAATATCAAATAAAAACATAACAATAACGACATTTCTATTATGTAACTAAATAAACCTACCCTAACCTAATATACTTATTTACCCTTATAATCAAAAAAAAATCTTTTTAAGTGTAAAAATTATTTTGGAGAAGCCAATTTTTCTGACTTTTTTTGTAAAAATTAAATGGTAGTTCTCTTATCAGTTTTGGAATATTGTTATATATTTTAATGCACATAAGGTAGCTGTTTCTGTAGTGGAGAGTGCTACTACAAAATTGGTTTTTTAACTTGGTGGGGTCTCTTTTAGCAAATCCATTGTTTTCGGCTAACTGTGGAGAAGAAGTGAATTCTTTCTTAGACTGGAAGCCGACCCCAACATAGTTGGGAAAAGGCTAGGCAGATGATGATGATGATGTGGAGAAGAAGTGAGAGTTTTTCTTGACAAATATGGCTATTTCAAAAATGTAAGTAGAAGATAGAGTTGGAACCTTTAGTTTTTTAAAAGTCGACAACATCCATCGGTTTCTTACTAAACTTTAACTACATCCGACGATCCTGCATACTTATCTCTTTTGTTGACTGTACATATGTGTTTGTTACTATTTCAAAGAGATGACAACGAAACAATGCAGCTTAATATGTAGCTTTAAGCTTGGTCCTGGCATATTTTTAGGTGTAAATTTTTCTTTGATTTTTATAATGTGTAGATACTTGTGACTAGTGACTCGTGTTCCGCATGAGAACTAAGGTAACCGACATAGCCCGAAGAATTACAAAACTTAAGTAGCAGTGACAGGGCACATTGCTCGCAGAACAAACCGATGGGGCCGAAAGGTTCTGGAGTGGCGACCGCGTACCGGAAGACGTAGCGTGGGAAGGCCTCCCCACAAGGTGGTCCGATGACCTTGTGAAGGCCGCAGGAACACGTTGGATGCGAGAAGCACACAACCGGTCGAATTGGAGGTGCCTATGTCCAGCAGTGGACGTCTTTCGGGTGAGATGATGATGAATGGGACTTATGCCTTTATTATTTACTAGCTGCTGCCCCCGACGTCGTCTGCGTGAAAGCTGTCGCTATAGCATTATAAGTTAAAAACTTTTAAAATAGCATTAAAATATTTTTTTTTTTGCAAGCGAAGCAAGTGAAGAGAGTTATATGGGAATCCTGCTGAGTTCAGTCATAAGATGTGACTGAAGGAAATAGAGAAAATAATGAAGGAATACATTCCAGGACACAAAAGAGTAAAAATACGTACAAAGGTATCATACGTTACAACACTTCCCTATAAACTACGTTGGTAGTTATGCTGCCAGGAGCCAAAATTTAAAGAGAGTCTGGACTGGTGGCGCGGGAGCAAGCGACGTACAGTTGTCCGTGTGAGCAGCAACTCGTCCTGAGGTCGGCAACCGCTGCCCTCAGTGTCTGCCCCTGCGACTTATTGATGGTCATCGCGAAGCAAACACTCACGGGGAACTGTACGCGCTTGAACTGGAACGGGAAGTTATGAGATATGAGGGGAATGCGTGGTATAAATACTGCCTCGCCGACGCCACAACCTGTAAGAATTTCCGCCTCAATAGTGTGTCTGTGGAGCGAGATGACTTTAAGGCGGGTCCCGTTACGCAACTTCGGAGGAGATAGGTTCCGAAGAAGCATAATCGGGACACCGACTTCAGCTTGATGGTATGCGCTGGAAGTCCACTTGCTGACAGGGAGTTCAGAAATTCCACGGGATAATGTGTGGCGTCATCTTGCTCGACAACAGTGTTTATTGAGGTGTAGACCACTTCATTCCCCTCAATTTCCGAGAGAATGCATTCGATAATTGCTGCAGCCTGATCATTTTTGGGCGTCAAAATGGGCCCGCTCACACACCGAACTGAGACAGGTGTTCATCACGCGTTCATCAGTTACTTCGACTTCGTCTCCAGTAGCACGCTTCAAAGCTCGTAGAAAATCTTTAGACAGATGACGGCGATACTTCTCCCACAAAGCTACCGGGTTCGCGACTCCACAATGCACCAAGATGACGGCAAACAGATGACGCATGCGGCTGGGACTGTCACTGACGCTCGCCTCCGCGAGGGTTTCATCCCAATTTTAGTCACCGTTGAGAAGGTGACGTGCTATAATGCTATTTTAAAAGTTGTTTACTTATAATGCTATAGCGACACTGGCATCTTAGGTATTTTTGGTGCTGTAGAGCTTTCACGCAGACGACGTCGCGGGCAGCTAGTTAGGAAAATATATTAATTACCAAGCAATAATCACACAGATAAATACCGAACAAAAGTATTAACAGTCAATGTTTATTTTGTACTAACAACATGAAATTGATGAAGAAATGATCATCATCAATGAACATAACTTTTTGTAATACTTAACACCGCATTTTTCTTAAATTGTCTTCCTCAACTCTGCTCAAGATTTTGAGGGTTTTGTTGGAACTTGGAATTGTCAAAACGAACTATACGATACAACTTTTATGAAGAAAATGCACATTACCATCTATGAATTTTAAGAATAACTAACTACTAACCTCGCCAACATGATCAAATTTAAATTATTAATTTCCAAAAAGTGTTAACATTTAACATGATTTGGTTTTTATGAAATCTCATAGATGGTGCTGCTTCAAAATTGTCTTTATACTACTTACATTCATTAAACTATGTTTCTCTGTCCAAGTTACTTAAATGGCGTAGTTTTTATAGTGTAAAGCTAGATAATAGTATGGCTTACTCAAAAACATCATTTAAAAATGCGTCGTTAGATTACACGCTGTCACAGAATGCGTAAGAAAAATAAAGACTCACAGCTCCTCCCCCGTAGGTGATAGCGTGATAATATGTAGCTTATATGTTGACCCGACCTCTTAGTACTATTCATGCAAAATTTGAAATAAATCCATGCAGTACTTTTTGAGTTTATCCCGGACATACATACAGACAAACAGACAAAAATTCTAATAACTATATTTTTGGCTTCGGTATCGATTGTAGATCACGCCCCAAGTATTCTTTTTAAAAAATATTCAATGTATAGTTTTGACTTTCCTACGATTTTATTATATGTATAGATTACTTTATTTATTACTTTTAAGAAGGCTTACAGACTAATTACAAATAATAGGTAACAACAATACATTGACAAGTTGCTAATAACAAGCCTCCACAGTTATATAGCAAATCGATTACTCAAAGCCGAACAATTAAAGTACATTGTGTAGGTACATAAGTATCTACTTATCTATCTTTCTGTTGTTACTCTAATTATACGATGGATATGAAGATATGTAGCTAGGGATGAATCAGAGTTACTTGCAAATAGGAGAGAGGAGAGATGTGTTGATGAACAATTTTTTGACATTAAAGGCGAATTTCACCAATGAAATTGAACACGATAAACACAATTAAACCCCGTTCAAAAGTTGTGAACGTCGATATTCCACAAAAATGATGACACTGACAGCTCTTGAATATGGTTAAGAAATTCTAATCGCATTCAGCTTCAGTGTTGTAATTCACCCTAAATAATCAACATGCAACAAATTTCCTGCGATTCCTATTTATACAGAGTTATTTTTTAATTGGCTAGCTAAACTCCGCAGACGCGTTGGGTTATATCGTAAACATATTTTAAAAAATTGAGTGGTCATCGACCATACCTATTGTAGAAAAGTTAGAAATTCTGTTTTTTTTTTATGTCAACTTCACAGATGTGATGGCTAATCACGATAAAAATACGGCAATAGTTTTTTTCAACTCTTACATCAAGTAACAACACTGAAACCGGTCGTTGTGTTTGTTACTATTTCAAAGAGATGACAACGAAACAATGCAGCTTAGTAGCCCACCCTGCATTACTACCAGCTGGTCGATTCTGTATAAATATCACCGTGATAACTTAGGTGCAGCTTAAACTGAGCTGTCATATATTCCACATGGATTGACACTATTGACAGTTCACTCCACGCTCACCTCACCTAAGTTTTTACAGAATAGCACTGCAGATCTATTTCTCCAGACTTAATGTTTTCTGCAACGTGGTTAGACAATACCAAGAAGTGAAATCAAGCAATCAGGCGGATCGCTGGGTGGATGAAAAAGGAGCGAACAGTAGCCGTGTTGGCACCCGGCCGATACCGGATGCTCGCTAAATCTGTTTACTAAGGAAACTCGAGAACGACTTGCTATCGAAGAGTTTCTTTGAAGTTTGGAAAGTAAGCTTAGAAACTTTTGCAGATAAACGTATTGTTAAGTAAGTACCTAATAGTTATATGTACTTAGAATATCGTTAAGAACGCTTACGCCGTACGACATTTCATACAAACTTTCAAGTCCTTATTTTTCGAAATTAATGAACCGATTTTAATGAAACTTCGTACGCATAGGCAGGATACAAAGGTCTAAAAAGTTAATAGAGAACATTTTCGAAACGTCTTATTTAAAAAAAGATAACTGGAAATCTCTGTTTCTATAGAAAATTAAAAATCGGTCTAATTTGGCTGTAACACTATTTTTCGAAAATGTTCTCTACTAACTTTTTAGACCTTGGTATCCTGCTTATGCGTTTGAAGTTTCATTAAAATCGGTTCATTCATTTCGAAAAAGAAGGGCTTGAAAGTTTGTATGAAATGCCGTATGGCTCAAACGATCTTAACAGATGTTTTGAAAGTATCAACTAAGCCACAGATAAACGATTAGAGCATAATCAACATATAATGTTCCCACTGCTGGGATTCAGGCCACCTCTTTGTGAGAGGGAGTGGGCTGTAATCCACCACGCGGGCCCAGTGCGGGTTGGAGATGTGATGCGTGTTTTTGACAGACTTGTCAATGGCAGCAATCTGCAACCTTATTTGAATGAGAACAAAGATCACTGTGATTTGGACAGTGATGCAAAATCAGTAAAATAACAAACTGTATTTTCCATCAAACAACAATTTTATAGAAACGATAATAAAGATTACTTTGATGCAAAATCAGAACTGGCAGAACAGATGGAGTGGCGACCGCGTACCGGAAGACGTAGCGTTGGAAGGCCTCCCACAAGGTGGTCCAACGACCTTGTGAAGGCCGCAGGAACCCGTTGGATGCGAAAAACACAGAACCGGTCGAAGTGGAGGTGCTTGGGGGAGGCTTATGTCCAGCAGTGGACGTCTTTCGGCTGAAATGATGATGATGAAAATCAGAGATATATAACCATTGTGAAAGAACTGCAATCGCTGAGTACACAAGAATACAATAATGTTTAACGAATTTAAACTTACTTTATTAGTTCCTACACAGACAGGTATCACGACCGCATTCTCTTTGTGGCCGGAATATAATGCTTTGAGTTTTGCCACTGACAAGAGTTTTGACTGCATTTTGATAGTTAATATACCTGACCTACAACACCGGTTTCTGACGTGCTGTCAACTTTGACAGAATGAAAAAGTCTTGTTATGTGTATTGTATCATCCCTTTGATACTGTTAATATCCGCAATTGTTCAAGTATAACACTATAACAACCTTGTGGCTCTTTCGTAAAACCCTTTGTATTACAGGCTAAGAGACAAAGATTTAAATCATTAGATTCGCCCGACCGCGCCAAAACATGGTCACGTTTCTGTTTCGTTGTCAATGATAGTCTCGCTCACTCATGTAGAACATCTTACCTATGTATCTATGTGTGAGCACACTTCTCAGTATGAATACCTTTTCGCAGTACTCTTTTTCGCGTTGCCTAAGTATGGTGAGGGCGAATCTAGCAATTTAAATCTTGTTACAAGCTTAATTTATGCATGAGTTCCTCTTACATAACTTTTAAATAGTTTCCAAATTTTCAGTCTTACGCATGAGTCAAAGGGGTGGGCAGAACTGTATTGGGTATACTCACATTTCGTCTTTCAAGTCCCAAGTAAAAACGGGTGAGCATATTATTACCAATAATCTTGTAGAAATTTAAACTCAGAGCTACAACTGAGACGTTCCAGATGTAAAAGACCTTTGCCCAGGAGTTGGTCAGACAAGGACAGCCAGAAAAAGACTCAGTAACATTTTTCCCGACTCAGGGATTGAGCCCCAGACCTCAACCTTTTTCGCCTTTACTGAAGTGTGACCCTGTCAGCTATACAATATTATGATGGATCGAGTTTAGTAAAGCAGCCATCTACTACGCCAAAGCGCTGAAAGTAATTAAGAACTCATTTCAAGCACTTTTACTCTAGAATGTTTTTGTTGAAGACTAGCAACGGAAACAGCATATAAAGGATTGTACCAAGAGGGTTAGTGTGCTCCAGTTTGACAATTAAGCCACACTGTGATCTCCTATAACTGTGTTGTTAAACTATGAACTTCAAATTAAGTACGATTAGAAGCTTTTTTTCTTTTAGGGTTCCGTACCAAAATGGTAAAACGGAACCCTTATGATGAAACTCAGTCTGTCTGTCTATCAAAGGTGGATATCTCAAGAATTACGAATGCTATCAACTTGAAAATTGGAATTATTTTAGATGACGTTTGCCCAACTATTTTACAAATAAGAAAAAAATAAAAATACTTGTATATTTTTTGCAACAGAGGCTGAAAGGGGGTCTAACCGGGCAAGAGCGAGTCGGACTCACGCACTGAGGGTTCCGTAACATACGGGTTTATGTTTATAAAATTAAATGTTTTTTTTTATTTGAGTTTATTGAATGAAAGGTAAATTGCGGTTTCCGATTTATCACGTATTAAAAAAAAACTACTTACTAGATCTCGTTCAAACCAACTTTCGGTGGAAGTTTACATGGTAATGTACATCATATATTTTTTTTAGTTTGATCATTCTCTTATTTTAGAAGTTACAGGTGGGTGACACACGTTTTACCACTTTGAAAGTGTCTCTCGCGCAAACTATTCAGTTTAGAAAAAAATGATATTAGAAACCTCAGTATAATTTTTGAAGACCTATCCATAGATACCCGACACGTATGAGTTAGATGAAACATTTTTCTTTGAGTTTCAGTTCTAAGTATGGGGAATACCAAAATTTATTGTTTTTTTTTTCTATTTTTGTGAGAAAATCTTAATGCGGTTCACAGAATACATCCACTTACCAAGTTTCAACAGTATAGTTCTTATAGTTTCGGAAATAAGTGGCTGTTACATACGGACGGACAGACAGACAGACGGACAGACAGACATGACGAATCTATAAGGGTTCCGTTTTTTGCCATTTGGCAACGGAACCCTAAAAATTTGAAGTGGGGCTACCAGGGCATGTGGGGTACCATATGAAAGAGCGCAGTTTGCACATCTCCGAATCCATTATCTCCGAAGTTTGCAAAGAATAAAATCTGAAGTTAAGAAGAAAAATAAAACGAAGTCTCTAAATGGCACACTTTTTCAGAAATCATCAACAAAAATTACGTAAGTTCCACTATCGGTCAAGAGATGGCGCTGACATAAAACTGAAATATTATAATAATAATATTTATTTATTTCTAAGTATATGGTACATTGAGATCTTAAACATTGATTCACATATACTACCATTGCTGGTGTAGAAAAATTAAATAAGCTAAATGCATGCAAATCGTAGACATTACAATAAAAGTTATATTAAGTAAATATAATTGTTTTGAATTTATATATTTTATTTGATACAATATTCTACACCGCAGTGCACAGTGTTAAAATTCTCTGATGAATATAGGCCTCGCCGATGAACATTTAATAAAAACATTTGATGGTACGGAACCCTCGGTGCGCGAGTCCGACTCGCTCTTGCCCGGTTATTTTTAAAATCTGCTGGCGGCAAATTCAAAATATTTTTTTTTTAAATAAGCAAATAAAGAGACATAAAACTTAATTGACTTTCTTTTGGGGTCAGTTGCAGCTGGGTGAAACAATGGAATAGATATACATGGTGTCTCTGGAAGTATGGATCAAATCGAATATGGGCGTGAGCAAGGTCATTTCCAAACTTTTTAACCCTGAGAATGTCGGTGAATGTTTTTACGGTTCCAAAGTTCTGACCAATTTTGTTTTTTTCAATCACTTCGCATAGTGCTCAATAAAAAAAATCATTAAAAAAAACTATTAGAGCTATCTAAAAAAATTAAATTGACAGCCCTGATTGATTTTTAAAATGTTTTTTTGTCTCATTGAGCACTATGCGTAAAGCACACATCTTACACAGCACAGCTCTTTACAATATTGCTAATTACATGTGTAAAATGGCGGTTTTATCGCTGATAGCGATATCTCCTTGACTTTGGATGGATTGAAAGAACTTAAAATAAACAAGAGAGGGGTAGTGAGTGGTGTTGAAAAGAATCTAGGTTAACCTTTAACACAATGAAATTGTCACTGTCATTGTGTATTGACAAAACAATATCGCGGTGTTAGCTCCGATTTTGGCCACGCGCCAAAATAACGTTGTAATCATGTACCTATTACTAATAAATCCAAAATTAATAGAAATATTTATATTAATAGAAATTTAAAACAATAATCAAAATCAATAATATCAATTATTAATACCTAATTTACTTGTTCCACAAACCTACAATCGAAAATTCCAAACAAATCTAAATTCGAGTTTCTCTAGTAACGCCTCCCAAGATTAGACAGAGCCGAGACAGTTTCATTTGGCGTGTCTGCATCGGAACAAGCCCTGAATAGCAAGGAGCCAGCTGAAACCGCTTTAAACTGGATCATCCAGACAAAATGGACGCCGGATTGTATTGAAGTCGCAACGAATTGTTTATGAGGAATTTGTTGTTAATTAAGATTTTCTGGTGGAGATAGATGATTTTTTAGGGTTCCGTAGTTCCTACAAGGAACCCTTATAGTTTCGTCAAGTCCGTCTGTGTGTTTGTCTGTCCGAGGTTTTGCTAAGAGTCGTTTAGTACTAGAAAGCTGTAATTTTGTAGGAGTGCGTATATTAATTACGCCGACAAAGTGGTAAAATAAAAATTTTGAAAATATTTTTTTTTAGGGTAGCTCCCCTACACGTGAAGTGGGGATGAATATTTTTTACGTCGTCTACCCATCGTGTGGGGTATCGTTGAACAGGTCTTCTAAAATGACTTGGGGGTTGCTCAAGTAATTTTTCGATTTAATGCACCATTTACGAAATATTAAAGTTCAAAGTGCATTTTTTTGTTCCAGTAGGGCGTCCCCCCCTGTAAAACCTGAACTGCTGGCTTGAAAAATCTGGAAAAATTCACGATGATAGTGCATTTCATGAACTTCAAAAGAAAAGTATAGCGGTTAAGATAACTTTATTAGTTTAGCAGTAATAGTCGTTGAACTTGGGTGTTGGATAATTTTGTACCAAATACAAAATCCTGAACATTAATCTTTTAAAGTGACTAAGATGAAGTAGTTGCTTGTTTATAACGGGTAAAGACTTGCATTGAAAAAGAAAATATGTTTTTTTTAATATTCAGAATAAAGAACAACAGAATCATACATTGTGATAACGGGCTACTACGGAACCCTACTCTGTGCGTGGCCCGACACGCACTAGTTTTTTGTAAGTTAAATTGACTTAACTGTGAGAAAATTATGCAAGAAGATACCAACCTAAATAACAAAATAATAAGTCAAAGAGCCTTCGATAAAACTTCAAAAAGTTTTAAACAAGCTAAAGAAAGAAAGAAAAATTGTTTTATTGTCACAAAAACAGGTGAATATAAAAAAAGACAAGTTATCTGAAATACTTAGTAAAAATAATACAAACATATAATTAAAAGCACTGTAAAGTAGTCGGCACCTGCTCGCCGTGGCTGTGACAAAAGTCTTCCACTCAGCATGATGCTGGCGGGGGACCCACAACCCACAGCACAGCGCTAATTTCAGTGGTCACCCAAAAAAAGCAAAAACTTCCCTACACTTTCAGTTCACAGTACTATCTCAATCATAGTGACAGATATTTTTCAACTACCCTTATGGTAAAACCCACAAGACAAGTGCTGCCTCTAGAATGGAACATGTTTGTATAATGGAACTAAGCCAGAGCTCTGGAACTTTCTACAAACTAGTTATTTTCGTATTGGAATAACATTATGAGAGTGTTAAGGGGGTGTTGTACAGTTGAAAGTTAAATTGGCTGGATGGAATATTGAATATTATTAAGCTTTTATAATTATAGTTTAGGGAGTGTAGCACAGATATAGATACACCTAGATAACGCAAGAGCAACTATTTCGCGTGTCAAAAATCGCAACAGCTTGCGTACAAAAATCGTAAGCCACCACTTTCGCGCTCAGTCCTGCTGGCTGGGTGAGCGTGAGCGCTGGCGTTAGGCCCTGGGGTGGGGCAAGACGGGTGCGTCTTTGAATCGATTTGATTTTCCCATCACTAATCGTGCTAGTGACGTCATAGTAGGTAGTCAAAAAATGATTTTCATACAGACCGTAATACTTGCGTTATCTAGGTCTATCTATATCTGTGGAGTATAGATTCTGAAAGTCATGATACTTAAGTATGTTTAGTTTATCCTCGGCTACAGATAAAGAAAGGAAAGAAAGAAAATACTTTTTTTAGCACGGACTCAAATCATCATCATTCTCCTACCCTTATCCCAATTTATTTGGAGTCGGCGCAACATGTTTTTTCTTACATATTTCTCTATTCGTCGTCATCCCCTTCTCCTCCTTTCTAACCATATCATCACTCACACAGTCAGTAGCATAGACTTAAATGCACACAATGTATAATTAATTGCACCTTTTGCGTGTTGCGGCCATGTTGCGCGTAAGCGCGCAAGTATAGGTACTTCCGGGTGGTACTTCAGTTATCGGCGCGTGTGATTAAAATGACGATATCTCTAAAGTTTTGTGTGGGAGCTGTATATAAAAGTTATGTAGTTCGAATCGTTATGAAACAAGCTAACATTAAAAAATATAACGCAGTGTAATGTCATTCTAATTGAAATCTAATTGGAATATAATTGGGGCGCCTTTTGTTTCCAGTTTATTGTACAAATGACGTTATAATTAAAAAAATATCCTACCATTATTTCAAAAAGTTATTGTTTTATTTACATAAATATACATTATTTCACATTAATCAATAAAAAGAACACACCCCATACATTTTTTTCACCCCACAGCTTATCAATAACATGACGTCATTTATATGGATATGGATGTCTGAAAATATTTTTTTTGTTAAGTGTAATTCTGACATTTAGGTTTCTTTCAAGTTTGTGATTTAATTCTGATATTTAGGTTTTAGCAATAATTTATGTGTTCGGACCTGAAATAAATGAATATTATTATTATTGTCGCCGCGTACCGGCGATCAGTTCGCAACCATGCACAAGAAACTGGCGTCATTATTACGCAGTTGTCTGTGTGGTGCCGGACTTAAAGAATAGCACCACCCCATACTTCCCGTGGGTGTCGTAAAAGGCAACTAAGGGTCGTACCGGAGAATGGGCAGCAGCGTTCTCTATGCATTCCACCACCGTACTATACTGCGATCGCCAACCCGCCTGCCAAGCGTGGCGATTATGGCAAACCCCCCCCCCCCCACCAATTTGGGGGAGGCCTATGTCCAGCAGTGGACGTCTGTCGGCTGTAATGATGATGATGATGATGATTACGCAGAATGAGAGGAAACAGCTGCAGCACACTGAAGGCATTTGTGGAGAGGCTAGAAGGGCTTTCAATGGATAGATATATCAAGCATGTCAGACAAGGGTTCGATAAATCTACCTGATTGTTATGATCTTGTTTTGAAATGTGTTGGTGCCTAATTATTCTACTTAATTAATTTGTATTGAAACCTGAAAAAAAGGCAATAAAACGACGCAAAAGCAATAATAATATGATATGGATCGTTTTTATTTTAAAGCCTGTTTTTATTATTGAACCAAATTATTGAGTCCCACAGTATATCCACCAAACTAGGGTGGATAATCAGTCGAATTCAAACCCGTGACCACTAGCATATCACACCATCACTCTAACATATAAGCTTCAGTTACTTCGAGAGGCCAGTAGGCCTCTTATCGAAAATAATTTCGCCAAACAATAACCCTTTTCTCTCTGTCGGTTAACACAGCATTCGCCTTAACACATTCTGAACCGACCGCCGTTCACTTGAAGTTATTCTTATTAAACTTGAACAAACTTAATGGTCGATCTTATTCGAGTACTGTAATATTTCAGCGACTATTAGAACGTAAATCATGAAATGTGAAATAAAGTTTGAAATATCAGAAGTTGGTAGGTAATAACTTTGTCAATGTGTAGGAGCAATCTTGTGTGGGTAGCAATATAGGACCTATTATATTGTAGAGATCATATATAATACTAGCTGCGCCCCGCGGTTTCACCCGCGTATTTGTCGATCCCGTGGGAATATCGGGATAAAAATAGCCTATATGTTAATCCAGCGTATCAGCTTCCTACATACAAAATTTTATCAAAATTGGTCCCGCCGTTTGAGCGTGAAGAAGTAACAAACATATAAACACACACACACATACACACTCACAAACTTTCGCCTTTATAATATTAGTTTGATGAAGGGATTGGTGATCATACAGGCAGTACTGAAGAGTACTGTGGCGGCCTCTACAACGCCACATGCGAACTAAGCAAAATCCAGTATCGCGCAAGTAAAGTTCGATGTGCGACTAGGCGTATATACGGTCAAATTAGAATAGCTAGCAAACCTCCGCAGATGTGATGGATTGATTGATTTTGACACGACAAAACAAAAATAAAAAAGATTTGTTGTTTTTTTTGGGGTCAGAGCCCGCTGGTAGTGTTGTTACTTGAAGTATGAGTTGATACAATCTATTTTATCTTGTTGAGATATAGATACCCGTTATATTTGTGAAGTTTACATAAAGAAGCTGATTTTTAAACTGATGTTTTAAGTGACAACGCTTTATCGGCGGTTAATGACCCAAAAAAAACATCATAATATTGATTTCTTTTTTGTTCTATCTTTTTTGTTTCGCTAGCTAATTTTATGTGACCCCGTATACAGGCTGAATTTTTCAAGTGGGCGGGATAGCCAAATCCAAAACTATGAGGAATAGCGAAAAGTACTCAAAGGAGTCGCGGGCTTCAGCGGGATTGTCCGAAAGGGTTACCGCTGGCCCGGAACATAAAGGGCTAAGGAAGGAATACGGGTGGGTTTTAGTCAGTAAGAGTCTGACACTCCCTTCCGCTCCGCCCAGAGCAAGAGGGGTCATTTGATGATTTCCAAACCAAAAAAAAAAAAAATCCCAGAATTCGATCCTTATTAGCGACACTATCGAATGGTGTAATAATACAGTGTTTTTTTTTTTACAAAATCGACGGGTTCGATTCCTGGCTAGAAATATTGATTTTTCAAAAATCCAATGATGACGTTTTAGTTTTCATCAAAATCGAGCCCGCGACTCCGTTGAGTACTTGTCGCTTTTCCTCATAGTAATAGAATATAATTTTTTTTCATAACATCCAGACATAAACCGTCGGGCAGTTACTTATCAGTCACAACACCCATATTTTAGAAGGTTTTCCTTTTCTATGGAGGATCTATACTTGAGGAACCGTACACCCTGTTCCTCATACCTCTATAACACTATAAAAATAAAAAAGTAAGTATATTGTTTTGAAAAAAATGATATTGAAATACTTAAACTAAATTATTGGTTTTATATCAGAATTATTTTGCAACAATTAAAGAATAGAATAGAATACTCTTTATTATGTACACCATATAAATTACAGACATATAAACATAGAAACTGTACAAAGGGTGACAGAATGGGCGGTCTTATCGCTAAAAGCGATCTTTTAAAGACAACCTTAACCAACTAAATTAATTTAGATGCCTAAAGATCATAAACACGGCTTCCTGTTTATACACGCATAAACCTAATCCTGAACTTTAAAGATCACGTCTCAATCTCTGAAAATATTTTGAAATCGTTCTTCAGTGTGTAAAATATATCTACAGTCTCCATACACATAGAATTTTTTATAAGTATCCGCGTTTTATTCAATTTCCACTATCATATTAAATGTATGCAAACAAATTTAAGCGAACTCACACACTCAAAGAATTGCGATAAAAGGCTACAGGCGAGTTCATGGACCGCGTAGCGCCTCTACGAGTGTCGCTACGAGCTGCTACGATAGCTCTACGAGCGTAGACTGAAAATAGGATTGTATTGATTTATGGACAGAGTTTATTTGGGTGCATTTAATAAAGGAAAGTAGTTTTTTGTATATTTGGAAGGAAGGCATGGTAGGAATTTTATTATAGTTTAAGTGGAATCTTCAAATAAATGTGCTGGTTATAAGCAGCCAAAGTTTTATCTAGCCTATTTTGTGATTCAGCCTAGTTTATGTTTCTCAAAAATCAGCTTTTCTCTATTAGTGGTACTGACACACACAACTGTCCTTTTCCCAACTTTACTATGTTGGGGTTGGCTTCCAGTCTAACCGAGTGCATTGTTGAATACAAGTTTTTTTATTTTTTTTATTTATATATTTAATATTTATATCTTTCGATCTTCTGACTACCCGTAGCAACTGTCGAAGATCTACGAATGACAGCCCAGATGTGGCTTAACTTGCTCTCCGCAGCACGGAGAGGTTTTGTTATCTAATGGATGATCACCCATCCACGTTTAAACTGGGAAACAATCCAGAAGCGACCAAACCAAAACATAACTTGATAAAAACAGCTGTTATCCGCAAACTTTTTTCCGCTTCAAACCAAACATAAAATTTACATCTACCCATCAAAAAAACATGCGAAAAAAACTTCGTCAGCACTTCAACTCCGGCGTCAGATCGCGTGTCATCGTCAGACTAAATTCCAAATCGTTACAGATTTGCATAATTGCATTACCACGCCGGAGGGAGGCTTTCATAAAAAATATATTAAGAGACACCTGGTTTCCCCGTAACTTTTGCCTCTAAAAAAATTATTTATATCAAACTTCTTTCATAAATCAGGATAAAGTTGTTTACAAAGTAATCTCGCGACCCGCCTCCTCCCGCGAATATTTTATATCACTGCTGTATATAAAAACAAATGACACTTTTCAGTTTTGAACGTTTCGTGTGATATGCTCGTGTACCTGATGGTTAATTGGTGAAGTTTTTATGTTTTATTTCTTGGTTATGAGAAGTTTTCTGACGTTACTTGCCATTGACGTAAAAAGCAGCACCGATACCTACTCAGTGTATGCGTTCTGTTGTTCTGATAGGTCACTGGTTGTTGTAAAGGTTTTAGCACTTGTCTTAGTGCTCAACTTTTGCCTGATTGTTTTTTTGTAAATCTTTGAAAGAAAATAAAATTTGTGGCGTCAAGCAGCCTGCTGTGTTTCAGTCAATGCGTGGGAGTTCCAGTGCCTTAGGCATCTTCTGGGCACGCTCGTTCCATCATAGACTTCATCCATCGCTTTCCATCAGGCGTGATGGAGGTCAAGAGCGGGCCCCTTTAACAATCATACTAATATTATAAAGGCGAAAGTTTGTGAGTGTGTGTGGGGGTGTGTGTGTGTTTATATGTTTGTTACTTCTTTACGCTCAAACGGCTAAACCAATTTGGATAAAATTTGGATTAACATCGACAACCTGGATTAACATATTGGCTACTTTTTATCCCGATATTCCCACGGGATCGACATTTACGCGGGTAAAACCGCGGGGCGCAGCTAGTAAAAAATAAATGCATTTATTGACAGCAAAAAAAACCTCAAAACTATCAAAATCAGAAAACAATGCTTATAATGCCTTACTATCTTTGACTTTGCAAGAAATAAAGAATCACATTAATAATGTAAGAAACGTTTTCACTCCTAAAGCTAAGAATAGAATTGTGCAAAAATTCTAACCTCAGAAACTTGTGTCACCTTATTATTCAAGAGGCCAATTCTATCGAAAAATTTACGATTATTCGAAAAGTAATCGAGATATCTACCGCCCGGGGGCTAACAAGGCACCTCCTTATTGGTCCCCAGGGATGAACTACCCACCTTTCATATGAAATATTTAAAGTTTTTCACAAAGCATTCGTTTAGAAGTTTTTGGTACATTACTGTTCGGGTCGTGTGTGAAAGTTTTTAGGATTCCTAAACTATTCTTTGAGACTTTTTATTCTTTAACTTTCATCAGAATTTTTGTTGGTTTCTAGACTTATTTTTATAGTTACTTATTTAGATAGTTTGGGTATTCTTTGAAACAATATTTACCTTTTTGTAGCCCTAAGTGTTTTATTAAGGTCATGGCACACTAATCTCTAACCGCAGCGGCACCGCTCCAACCCAGCAATTAACTGGTCATTCAAATTAGAGCATTAAATCGTGTGTCGTATAATATATTTCATAATGTCAACAAGAAAAAGCCAACGGCAGGCAGTCAGCACGCTTGCCACTACCATACAACTCTTCTGCTTACAGCGCGCCGACCGTGTGCTTACAGCGCGCCGACCGTGTGCTTACAGCGCGCCGACCGTGTGTTTACTACGCGCCGACTCAGAATCGCTAAATACAAAATGACAAATCCTTATGTGATAGTTATTTAGTTCAGTTGGTACTGATTCTCAATAGCTATTACAAAATCATGATAAACAACGCAACAAATTTCATATTACCTGGCACTCAAGCTATTCGACTATTTCGTAATTACACGTCTAGATTTGGATTCAAATAGAACCTTCACGTATAAACTCGTCCAGATTAAGACGCAAACAGAACCGTTGCTTATAAACTACAGAGGCATGGTTTTCACAAAGCGAGTCACAATTTTCACACAACAGCCTTAATTCTAGCCACCACAGTTTCTCTAAACGATTTAAGCCGCCGACTTTCATTCGTAAGAACAGCAAGTAGATCCCGGGAAGTCACTGGAGCAGAGATATTTAACGTCAGCCCATAAAATAGTACAAGTGGTCAGGGGTCTTGCACCGCCCCTCTGTTTATAGCTCGAAGAATAATGGCTGTGAGAAATAGTCTGGTATTTTAAAGTAGGTATCTTTTGTCAAAGGCTGTTTTGTGAGAACAGTCACGAAGGCGCGGAGTATCTCTAACTTAAAGCATTTATTTCAATTCAACCAATTACAGGTATACTTGAATTGTCAAGGTTTCGGTTAGCTGCCCATTTCAAGCGTAGTAGATTGTTATGGAGAAGAACGGGCAAGAACACACCAGTACGTGTGTTCTTGCCCGTTCTTCTCCATAACAATCTACTACGCTTGAAATTACAAATCAACTCTATTTTGAAAAATAGAAAATTCTCGTATGTTGTCTTAAGTTTTAAGACTTTATTCTTTGTCTATGGGTTATACGAATCGTGATTATAAAACAAACCAAAATTTTATAGGATAGTTGTGTTTTCGATTCAAAAATCGTTCGGGTTTACGTGTAATAAATTTTCAACTTTATCGCTAAAGCATAAAGGTTCAAAGTCGATTGAAAAAATTTGACAGTTTCGGCTCCCTTGATGTGCTGGCGTCTGTACCAACTAACGTCAAAGTCAAATAATTGATTTCAATAAGAGTTTATTATTTTGCTAATTAAGTTACCCTCAAAAGTGTTACGTGCAGGGTCCAAAATCAATACAAATCTACAATCTTATTACAGTTTTATTCAATTTCGACTAATAAAAAAGCTAATAAAAGCCAAGTCATTCAATAATATTTTTTTACTTATAAAATTACTAGCTTTTTATCTGCTGTGTCGCATGGACGTCAGTAATTGTCGCACGGAAACGTACTAAGATTTTTAAGATTAGATAAAACTATGCTTTGTCCTAACCCAGGTCATGGGTTGTGCATGTGCATATGCCAAATTTCATCGAAATCCGTTCAGCAGTTTAGGCGTGAAAAGGTATCAAACAGAGTCTGTGTGGTGCCGGACTTAAAGAATAGCACCACCCCATACTTCCCGTGGGTGTCGTAAAAGGCGACTAAGGGAGACCGGAGAATGGGCAGCACCATCATACCATACTGCCAACCCGCCTGCCAAGCGTGGCGATTATGGCAAACCCCCCATCGATTATGACAAACAAAATTGGGGGAGGCCTATGTTCAGCAGTGGACGTCTTTCGGCTGAAATGATGATGATGAAGGTAATAAACAGGCAGGCTCACGTTCGTATTTATAATATTATCAACGGACTTAATTTACTCTTCCTATGTGTACTGCGCCAATTTTCGCGAGGTGATGACAAAATTAATACGTCTCAAGTAATCGATTAGTGTTTTCAAAAATATCGTTTTATCACCTAAATAGATCGACGTCATGAATAATGTAATGGGGTCTCAAGAAAAGCCATTACGATTGTGTTACGCAATAAGACTTCTAAGTGTAAAAAGGTTATACAACTTTTATGTGAAGTTCCTTTCAGACACGAAGTAAGTACCTTCTAGATTTTCATTGAAATTATGTAAATAACTTATTTATGTAAACGAGTCTCTAAATGTCAGCGTTCTGAAAGAAATATAGTAATTTACTCGGCTGTGAGTGACATTCATGTTGGGTTATACATGAATGAAGTTTAAGGGCTGTCACGGTGCTGTTTATGAAATTATATTATCAATTACCCTTGTTGGTTTTCTAGACTAAACAAACAGTTTTAATGACATCATAAAACAATACAGTTTCGGTCATTAAGTTTTCCATGCGTGATAATAATTGCTATATTATTCCACACTCGTTTAAGTTTGGGACCCATTTCATAGTATTTTCAACACTCTTGTCAAAATTACAAAATAACAGCTGGAAATGTAATGCTGCGCTTTTACGGCATACTGTTTTGAAATCAGAGTTTGCTTCTTATGTCGGTAAAGACATTTATTTATTTAGATTGGATAAACGTTTTTTGGGATGCATGAAGAAGCCTCCTCGTGTAGCGCAGTTTGTTGCGCCAGTTACTCAACTGAACCGAGCGCTCGGCGCATCCTGGACAGTCACACCCAACACCTTATTTGACTGGCCAATTCTTCCCTTGCGGCGGTAGGGCTAACGCCCGCCTGGTTTGCGACCACCCTCCCACCGGAGTCCGACGTCAAGAAGCCTGATGTGTTTCGTCGATGCGTGGGAGTTCCAGTGCCTTAGGCATCTTCTAGGCACTCCAGTTTCATCATAGACCTCATCCATCGCTTTCCATCAGGCGTGATCGAGGTCAAGAGCGGGCCCATTAAGCAATAAAAAAATAAAAGAAACGTGTAGCTTTCTGTTATAAAATTAAGGTGACACATGAACTTTTAATAGTTAAAACCTTCAACTATAAACATTACTTTACTTACAAGACCTTGACGTAACTCTACAATTTAATTTCTATACAACGTAAAACAAAACGTGTCCTTCAAATCTGGAGACAAACAAGATGGCGGTTCAAGCCCGTCACAGACGTAGCTATAATATATATTGATATTAAACATAACAAGGCATATTACGATATATTTTCTATACCTATAAATTTGCGAGTGACCGCACACGCAGCTATAATATACATTTCTATGACGTCACCAAAATATGTCGACATTATATATCTCGGTATATTTTGGCATAGGACGATAGACGCATAGGACAAGGACGACCGCAGACCGAGTGAGGGCAAAATATATAGCTTCCGTGTGTGGTAGCTTGCTATACTATATTAAATATCTCGATATATTAATATATATTATAGCTACGTCTATGGCGGGCTTCAAAGTCCACACAGCTCTCCGCAGATAGCGTTGGCGCGAATTGCAAAAGTTGGCACGATGCAAAGTGTTTTTTTTTAATATGTACTGTGTTTTGACGGATTACCCCCTAATGTACCCTCAACAACTTGCCAAAAATACAACTCGGAATAAAACTCGGACTCGTGTCAACCCTAAATTCTTGTGAAATGGCACCTAATGCCCTCACGCGCTTGGGCTGTGCAGTTTATTTCCACGTGACGTTTTATGCGTTAGTTAAAGTTTTTAAAGGGTGTACGCGTTGCGACTCGCTAATGTTTGAAGAGACTAGCCACTTTGATTCTGTGGCTGTTGTTTTTTTTTTCGTTTTTTTCCATGTTTTTTTTTTATGTGGAAGGTATCTTATTTGCGCTTTACGTGTACTTATTCTTTGCTCTGATTTATAAAAAAAAAACTCAAATTATTTAATTCGACGCGAAAAAAAGACACTTTAGAACATCAAAATTTACAAGAAAAAATATTTGATTCTAGTTGCCCGTTTCAAAAGGGAGATAGTTTCGCATGGAGAAGAATGCGCAAGATTATTATTATTTATTTATTTCATTAACAATTTTTACATTATGTCGAAATGTATTATATTTAGATCTAAAATAACATGAAAAGCAACATAAATATAAAAAATAAAATAAAAAATATTATGAATACATCCTACATGAGTGACAAGTTTTAAAACAATCTTCGTAAAATATGCAAAAGCCACTGAATAGTTATATAAAAATAAAATAAAATTCAATTCAATTTACCAATACAAATGTCAAAAGAGAAAATAAAAATCAAATAAAAATATTATGTCAATAAAATAAAAAAGGTTAATACTTAGTTATATTGTATATAACAGTCTAGTTATACACATCATTGAGAAACTCGTCAAGTGTATAATAGCATTTTTCTATCAGGAAGCACCTTAGCCAGTTCTTAAACTGACTTAAATTATAAATGGACTTCAATTCTAAAGGCAGTTTCAGGCAAGAATCTCTATAGTTAAGTACTCTTTTTTCTGTAAGCAGTAATAAAATTTTGTCATTATAGTAAATGTGAAGACGACGTACCTGGAATAAAATTACAAGTTTTGAAATGAAAGCAATGACAGATAAATTAATTATTTTGTTAGATGCATGGTGTTCACATCAATCAATCAAATTAACCTATTGCAGTCCACTGCTGAACATAGGCCTCTCCCAGACTGCGCCACAGCACACTGTCCTCCGCCTTCCGCATCCAGTCTACCCCAGCCACCTTCTTTAGGTCGTCCGACCATCTAGCTGGGGGGCGTCCCACACTACGCTTGCCGATACGCAGTGGTGTGGTGTTCACATACATATTTACAAATATTGCAACCGTAGACGATTTATTAACACTATTTACAACTACTAACTTCTTTAAAAGAGTGTCCATGGAGTTTCTTGCCCGTTCTTCTCCATAGAGATCTACGTTTTGGATTGGGCACTAGCTTCAACTTTCTAACTGACAGACTATTTAATTTTGACCATTCAAAAGTGCCTGTACAAGGTTTAATTAAAATAATTGCTTTGAGTTTGAACTATCTACTATTTACTACTAGCTCTACCCTACAGCGCTAGATATACTAATAAAAGATGTAATATATAGTTTGTCCACAAAGGAGATGGCATTTTTTGCATTCTCCTTTCAACAAAACATGCTTTCATATCCAAATTTTATCTGTACCTCGGACCGCTCCTATATAATAGACTAAACTCGAAAGCAAACATTTATTCTCTGAACTACAAAGTATGTCTTATGAAGAAATAGAAAATTTACTGTGTTAAAGTAAATATATTATAGTAGCACATACTTTAAATAATATTATAGAAAATAAGAGTTATGCTACTCAACATATTTGTCTATTGTCAACTTTTGAATATTTATTCATTTTAAAAGACTGTTTTAGCTCTTCTCGTCTGAAACACAGGATTACCTAGTTCAGGCACGTAAGACTTAGCAATATAATTTTTATTTAGGAAAAACTGTACTAATTTTCATGCCTTATAATTTTTGAATAAATATATTTTTATCTTTGTCAAATCCAGTCGTTGTTAAAAATAAATATTTTAAAGTTTGTAATTTCTTCATGTACAGACGCCAGCACATCAACGTAAACTGTATACATATCTATAACTACGACGCGGCGTATAGTGTTAGAAAGAAAGTATCCTTGGTATGATTGGTGGAGTTTTCAACGTTTCAAAAATTGCCCAATGGTAGCACGTACTAATAATTGGAAGCCAATTACCATGTCTCACTAGGAATAAGCCACACCCACGCGCCCCTGCGCGTCCGCCACCGCTCCCGAGTTTCCCCGAACCTTCACGAAGTTAAACGAATGTCACATCACATCGTTCATTTGACATTTATATTTTATTCAGTACGTCACTTGGTGTCGTGATGAGTGCCGCTAGGCGGGATCTCTAGTCCTCAGACATTTGTGACTGTGCGTTTTAATTATTTTTTATCAAAGTTTAGTTAAATATCAAAATCAAGAATGCCGCCTCAGTTAACGCAAATTGTAAGGGAGCGCATCATAGCCCTTCGATTGAGTGGATGTGATGTGATTGATATTTGTCGGCAGACGGGCATAACGGTGAGTAATATTTTTTGTAGTTATTAATTTTAAATAATAATAAACAAAGGTTGTATTGTTAAAAATGTGTCAATGGTGTTTTTCTATAGAATTTTCGAATTAATAGAAGGGATAGATCTATATTTGTGGATAGGAATATCTTCTTTGTGTTCTTTCATAATGGGTGCGCGCTGTTTCGTGAAAGCTTAAATTCAGAGTTATACTTCCGTAAGCATAATTCGATGAACTATTGTTTTTGATTCCATTTAGGGCAGATTTTTCCAACGTCAGTTAATTTTTTAGCCAGCCAATTTATTACTATCGGAGGAATAATTTTGAATTTTTGACAATTCGGTCAGTGGGTCGTCTTAGGGGCGGATTTCTTCCAAACAAAAACTGTCAGATGTCAATTTTATTCCAATACTTAGTAAAAAATATCTGTCGATTGAAAAATCAGCCCAATAAGTTAGAATAGTGTAAAAATGATAGAATAGTAGTATCGTTTTAATTATTAGTTTTCGTATTAGTTTCTAACAGGAATTTTTGAGAATTTTAATGTGAAGAAAAATTATAGGCAGAATAATTACGTAACTTGAAAACGTGATTCTTTCTTTATATGAATATTTGCGTGATTTTAGTGTCAAATGAGAGGATTATGTTTAAAACTGATATTCCCGTTTGAACTATGTAAATCGGTCCACGGGTTCTAGAGATAGAAAGAATTATGTCCTATAATGAAAACATGCCAAAGTTCGATTTTAGTAAGTTAATGTTCTAGAAAGTTTTTATTGTATAGAGATAGGATAAATGTTGATACGTAATACGAAAGAAGATTACATAGACCAATATAATGAAATTGTAACGATCGCCTAGGCATAAAGAACATAAAAACAGGACTTTTAAGTGTCAGACCCAAGAGAAAATGACATGTAAAAATGGCTTAAAATCAAGGGTCTCTTTGCCTATAGTAATTGAGTGATAATGGGCAAATAAACTACAGCTATTTGTTTCGTTCCAGAAAAAAACAGTTTACTTCTGGCTTCGGCAGTGGGAAGAAAGCGGAAGCATAGAACCGCCAGCTCTACGCGAGAGCCACGCGGCTGCAGACGAGACGATGTGGAGTAACCTCAACTTCGTACAGCGTGAGTAACTAGTAATGACACTTACCTATCACATTAACTTATATCATCACAGTTAACAGAAAACATGGTTTTCCTAAAAAGTAAATAACAAAATTGATTAAAAAATTAAATTTAAAATTTAAAAAACCCCCGTCACAAAGAGATAATAAAATTAAATGTAAGTAATTGGAAAAGGATCAAATAATTAAAAAATCCCCAACTTAAAGAATCTAGGTAACGAGACTAAAACAGATAAATTCATTTGGCAGTCGGGGGACCTGTTAGCATAGAGAAGGTGTTCCACAGAACGGTCCCCCGACTTCCAAATGAATTTATCTGTTTTAGACTCGTTACCTATATTCTTTAAGTTGGGGGTTTTTAAATTATTTGTTCCTTTTCCAGTTACTTACATTTAATTTCATTATTTTTTTGTGTCGGAGGTTTTTTAAAATTTTTATTTAATTTTTTATTTTATGCTTTTAGTAGGGACTCCTTAATTTTTGTATTTCATTTCTTTTATTTTCTTGCGTTTTAAGATTCAGGTAATTTGGTGTTTAATCAGGTTTTTTATCCGTCAAAAAATAATTATTAATTTATAGTTGAAGAATAATTTTGACTAAACAGACTTTTTTGTTTTATTATATCCTTTTTCTAGTTCTTCCTTTAGTTATTCAACTTTCGTATAAGTATTTCATAGCTATTAGATATCTTAGGTATTTCAGATCTAGTTTATAAAATGGGACTGCAACACTATCTGATGTAGAAATACCTACGCTTTTTAAGTAGGATAATTCCATTCGTAATAAAAATAGTCAAACTCAGTGGTTGTATCACTTATTATATTACTCTATTAGATAAAAATATCTTCAGTCCTTTACAACCATATTTTACAACCCACCTCAACAAAGGTGGAAGTTCTCAATTCGACAGATTATTTGTGTATGTTTGTTTATATTTGGAAGAATATTTTTTAACCGTTCCATACTCATTTAAAGTTTATTCAAACTTCTTTCAAATTAATATTATTTCAAGTTAAACAAATATCAACTTTATTGTAATGGCAATTAAGTTGATTTCAGAGTGACTAGCACTATTGAAAAAGTTAAAGTTGTAGCGTAAACTGAACTTTCTTGTTTACGATTTTTGGCAAATTAATCGCGAATGCAGATTAGTTAAGTTAGCCCCTACAATTTCTCATAACAAAGAATCCTATGTAAGTATTGAAAATGACAAAATTTTCTTTGTTTTAGATATCAATGGACACAGTCAGGAGACGCCGCCGGATTGAGAAAAGACGCCAGACATGTCGTTCGTTGATGTTGTGTCATAATAAACTATATTCCTCGCATGTCCTTCCCCAGGCTTCAAACTATCTCCATATTTTTCATCACAATTGCCCACCGGCTTGGCCGCGAAGGCATAACACACAAAGTTCTTTCGCATTTATAATATTAGTATGGATCATTCTTCTAATATCGTGATAATTAATACTGTAAATTGAAATTTTATATTTATTTTCACACTACTCTTATATTCTTGAGAATTTTTCTTTACTATTGTTGGTGACAATTTAAGATAGGGCCGTCACCCACTGGCGGCATGGCATGACAAGAGATTTTAAAAGCTTACTTTTGTTTGGCGGCAGCATTTGATTTTTCTTAGCAGCCATTGGTAGTTGTAACTGTATACCTAATTAATCTGTTACAAATATCAATAAAAATAAAAGCTTGTAAAAATAAATATTATTTACTTGTTATTAATCAGTTTGTTGTGTGAAATGTTTGTGTTAACAGTGTTAAATTAGATTCGAAATCATCTGTAAGTATTACAAAAATCCCTTGTCGTGCCGTGCCTCCAGTGTGTGCAGGACCTTATACAGCCCAGTCAAATTATACTAATCTAGGTAAAAGCTTATTTTTGTTTGGCAATCAAATGCTACCGCATTTGTTTTTGCTTGGCAGCCATTGGTGGTCTGTTACAAATAAAATTCTAATCTATATACCTAATAATAATAACGCCTTCGAAAGGTCCGCGAGATGTGTCAGACATTTTAAAAATAAAAATTCTTTATTGACATAGGTAATGGTTACAGAAACTTTTATGTAAGTATGAAGCATGTAGGACTGTAGGTATATTATAAATTACCTAATGTATAAAAATATTAAATTGTAGGTTATTCAAAACTAAACTATATAGGTAGATGGCTGAATGAAAATAATTTCTATAATATTAAGGACTAGCTGCTGCCCGCGACGTCGTCTGCGTGAAAGCTCTATAGCACCAAAAATATCTAAGATTCCAGTGTCGCTATAGCATTATAAGTAAACAACTTTTAAAATAGCATTAAAATATATTTTTTTTTTGCAAGCGAAGCAAGTGAAGAGAGTTATATGGGAAACCTGCTGAGTTCGGTCATAATATGTGACTGAAGGAAATAGAGAAAATAATGCAGAAATACATTCCAGGACACAAAAGAGTAAAGATACGTACAAAGGTATTATACCTTACAACACTTCCCTATGAACTACGTTGGTAGTTATGCTGCCAGGAGCCAAAATGTAAAGAGAGTCAGGACTGGTGACGCGGGAGCAAGCGACGTACAGTTGCCCGTGTGAGAAGTAACTCGTCCTGAGGTCGACAACCGCTGCCCTCAGTGTCTGCCCCTGCGACTTATTGATGGTCATCGCGAAGCAAACACTCACGGGGAACGGTACGCGCTTGAACTGGAACGGGAAGTTAAGAGTTATGAGGGGAATGCATGGTATAAATACTGCCTCGCCGACGCCACAACCCGTAAGAATTTCCGCCTCAATGGTGTGTCTGTGGAGCGAGATGACTTTAAGGCGGGTCCCGTTACAGTTCCGAAGAAGCATAATCATAATCGGGACACCGACCTTCAGCATGATGGTATGCGCTGGAAATCCACTTGCTGACAGGGAGTACAGAAATTCCACGGGATAATGTGTGGCGTCATCTTGCTCGACAACAGTGTTTATCGACCACTTCATTCCCTCAATTTCCGAGAGAATGCATTCGTTAATTGCTGCAGCTTGATCATTTTGGGCGTCAAAATGGCCCGCTCACACACCCAAGAATTCTGCTGGTGCGGTATACGACTGATGTCCCCGTACACACAGCGAATGAGTTCTTCTAAGCTGGATACCACTCCACAGAGTAACTCTGGAAACACCACCTGTCCACCTCTCTCTTCTGGTAGTGTGCCTTCGCCAAGACTAAGAAGGACATCGGAGAATTCTTGAGCACGTGCATTGCCGCCGAGCCGAGCTCTCATATTAATGGTCAAGCGCAGCGTACGAACTCGTGACCACAACGAAGATCGTTTCAACGAAGCATTCACCTCGTCAGCCCTCGATCCCCGCGTCACAAATGGAAGCGTTTGCTGGAAACCGCCACTGAACAGAACTGTGACACCACCCATCAAATGTTGTTCCTGCGGATGTCCTACAGGGTTCTGTCCACGGTCTCAACTGCCTTCCTATTGGCCATCGTACACTCATCCCATACGATCAGAGAGCAATCCTTGAGCACGTGTCCCTTATCGCTGTTACGTGACACACCACAAACAGGCGTTTCGGCGCTCTCTAAATCGATGGGAATTTCAAACATGGCATGTGCTGTCTTGCCACCCGGAAGCAGTGTGGCAGCGATTCCCGACGACGCTACAGCAATAGCAATTTTGCCTTGCCTCCTGACCTCTGCAAGTATGCCAGTGGTAACAAATGTTTTACCTGTTCCACCAGGAGCATCTAAGAAAAACATTTTACCCTGGTTTTGCCCAACGCTTTCAAGGACGGTGTCATAAATTTGTTTTTGCTCTGAAGAGAACAAAGCGACATGGTCATTTCATATGGTGGTCGTTTCGCCCGGGTCGTAATTTGTCTCAGCGTTACACTCCCGATTTCCACGGTCTTGATGCGGTGATGATTGGGGAGCTGGTAACCCATATTCGATCAGTAAAATGACCACATCTTGAAGTGAACTGAGACTGGTGTTCAGCACGCGTTCATCAGTTACTTCGACTTCGTCTCCAGTAGCACGCCTCAAAGTTCGTAGAAAATCTTCAGACAGATGATGGCGATACTTCTTCCACAAAGCTACCGAGTTCACGACTCCACAATACACCAAGATGACGGCAAACAGATGACGCATGCGGCTGGGACTGTCACTGACGCTCGTCTCCGCCAGGGTGTCATCCCAATTTTGGTCATCGTCGAAAAGGTGACGTGCTATAATGCTATTTTAAAAGTTCTTTACATATAATGCTATAGCGACACTGGCACCTTAGGTGGTGCTGTAGAGCCTTCACGCAGACGACTTCGCGGGCAGCAGCTAGTTAGGTATACGACATGTAAATATATTAATTACCAAGCAATAATCACACAGATAAATACCGAACAAAAGTATAACCAGTAAATGTTTATTTTGTACTAACAACATGAAATTGATGAAGAAATGATCATCATCAATGAACATAACTTTTTGTTATACTTAACACCGCATTTTTTTTAAATCGTCTTCCTCAACTCTGCTCAAGATTTTGAGGGTTTTGTTGGAACTTGAATTTGTCAAAACGAACTATACGATACAACTTTTATGAAGAAAATGCACACTACCATCTATGAATTTTAAGAATTACTAACTACTAACCTCGCCAACATGATCAAATTTAAATTATTAATTTCCAAAAAGTGTTAACATGTAACTTGATTTGATTTTTATGAAATCTCATAGATGGCGCTGCTTCAAAATTGTCTTTATACTACTAACATTCATTAAACTATGTTTCTCTGTCCAAGTTAGTTAAATGGCGTAATTTTTATAGTGTAAAGCTAGATAATAGCATGGCTTACTCAAAAACAACATTTAAATATGCGTCGTTAGATTACACGCTGTCACAGAATGCATAAGAAAAATAAAGATTCACAGCACCTCCCCCGTAGGTGATAGCGTGATAATATGTAGCCTATATGTTGACCCGACCTCTTAGTAATATTCATGCAAAATTTGAAGTAAATCCATGCAGTACTTTTTGAGTTTATCCCGGACATACATACAGACAAACAGAGAAACAGACAAACAGACAAAAATTCTAAAAACTATATTTTTGGCTTCGGTATCGATTGTAGATCACGCCCCAAGTATTCTTTTTAAAAAATATTCAATGTACAGTTTTGACTTTCCTACGATTTTATTATATGTATAGATTTTTATGAACATAAACTGTAATGTTTTTAAATTCAATTTTGTTTATTTGTGCATTTTTTTTTCATTTATTGCAAAACTATGATCTCATATGCTTTAATAACACCTGTGTATACCATGTTTTACGCAAATAAATTATCTTAATCTATGGTATAGTTTGGTTTTATAACTTTTGTTGTAAGTAGGTATATTTTAATTTAAAGTAGGTAGTTATTATAATGTTTTCAATTATATTGATGTTTAAAAATAAAAAGATTTGATTGTTATTCCGCATTTTATTTTAATATTTTTCCCGCGGTTTCACACGCGTTCCTGTAGGAACCTATCCTATGTCCTTTTCTGATTGGTAGGTATGCATAATTTCATGGTGATCGGTTGTGTAGTTATAGTGCCAAAAGCAGGGGGTTAGCTACCGCCGTATCTGTTATACAGTGGGCCCCGACGGCATATTTATTTACTTAAAAAAAACGTCACCGTCCTTTTTGCAAAAGACCCCGCCAAGATATTTTGGGGGCCCCTGGGGTTAGATCACACAGCCCTTTCGACTGCAGTTGTGACTGTTCCTAGCCTACCCTAGGCTGATAAAATTTTCGTTTTTCCTAATTATGTTACTTATTAGTGTTTAGGTCGGTTCCCCCTAAGGGGGAAGAGCCGCACCCCGCCACCGTACGGCTCTGTAGAGCTCGTCTCCAGACTGGACACTCTTCCACCGATTGAAATGAATTCCAAATATAAAGAAGTCCTATGCCTTGTCTCATCAATAGACCAAGGAAGGATTGAAAAGAAAGCTAAGTAAGACTTAGGAATTCATTGTTATGAACATACATTGAATGTGGTTTTAGAAAGTTAGCAATAGTAGAGGGATCCAAGGTATATAATTACTATTAAGTTGTGAGTAACCCATACGCTAGCGTAACAGGTATTTGATCAGTCCTTACTCACACAATGACCTCACATCTATACCTGGAGTACTCAGAGCAACACTTCCATATAGTGACGCAAGCGGCTTTTCAGCGGCATTGCGTCGGCATCATGCTCTTTTGGAGACATGGTCCCTAGCAGTTCTTTCGAACTGATAAACGTGACGAAGCGGCTTTTCCTGCGGCAACCGAGCGACCGTCCTTGTCTGACTACGGAGCGGCTAGTTCCAGCGGCATTGCGTCGGCATCATGCTCTTTTGGAGACATGGTCCCTATCAGTCCTTGGACTGGATATGATATGGTCACCCTAACTTCTGGAAGTTCACCCTTTGCACAACAAGCATATCTGCAAGACACGTGTTCATGTCAGTCTGACCGAATTATTGGTCTGAGGTAAAGAATACAACATTCAAAAATTACTAGATAGTAGACTTGAGATTCGAAACTCACGAATCATTATTTAATAGAGTTTTGAATAATCTCTCATATAGCACTGTTATTGGCCGGAGGCACCGAATACAATGTTCAGGAATTATAGTACTAGAATTTACTAGTTAATGGAGTAGAGAATAACTAATTATGAATTACTAATTAATAGAGTCGTGGAACAACTCTCTTGAAGATCTACCACTTCCTAGTGTTTGGGCTGGGGAAAAGAAGTGGCACAACAAACTCCCCAGCAACACGTCTCTGTCTGATTAGTTATATAACTTTAATATCTCTATCAGCCTAGGATAATTATTATAATGAAGGACTCACCCAGTCACACCAGCAAACACACACACTCATCACTTTTACTAGATTAGTCTAATGTAATCTGGTCTTAAACCCAACTATATTTAACTTAAAACCTAATATTCGCTATCTCGCGACAATCCCCTTGGACACGGGCTCAAAATAATGAATTCCCAAGAAGTGTTTTGCCTTGTCCCGACTTAGGAGCTGGGGAACAAGGGGGGATACAAGAAAACAATTTCAATATAAAATAAGGTTGGGAATTCATTGGTAAGGTGATTAAGGAAAGGAAATCTACTTTTCTTTTGTTTATGAACGTTACAAGACTTGAGAGGAATACGAAAGGGTAATTGACACGTAACGCTTGCGTCGGAGAATACATTGTTTTTAGTTACGTTACTGAAAGTTCTTACAATAATCTAGTAACCCACCCCAGCGACCGACGTAGGGACATGGCCACTTTATAACAGCGGTTACGTCGTACGTGTGCTGCCAGTCCTACTTCTAAAGTGCATAGGCCCTAGAGAGGGCCTGCTACATTCCAACAGGACACGTTCCCTATACTCAAGCATGCCTTACTCAATCCTAAGGTAAAGGACTGCGAAGTGTCTCTACCATTGAGCGAGACAGGTTTCCAGAAGTGCTGGACGCGTACTGTAATAATAACCCCTTAGAACGGCCTACTCACCCTTTACTAAGACAATACAAAACTAGCGCAAGCGTACCGCATCGTCAGTCGGTAGCAGAATTCCTTACGAATTGCCTTGCTATACGCCGAAGTGGTTATTTTAAATCGTCACTTCACACTTCCCTTAATCTACCCAAGTTGGGGATGCTTGCAGTGTAATCGGCAGTCGTGCAATCATTCTTGTCTACCTAGCTATCTGGCAACGACGCGTTTCCACTGGGCATCCAAATTATGTGTCTCGCTAAATATTATTTTTTTGTATCAGTAATAGGCACATAGGCCGGGTGTGATTTAACGAGACACAATTTCTAACGTTCCTTAGAACGGCTATCAAACCAGTTAGGGGTACTTGGTGAAGCCTACCCCCGCTCCCGGGAAGTGTGCGTACATCAAGTACAATGTAAGATATCCTGCAGTTAGTCAGTCCATAGGAGAAGGTAGCCATCACTAACGTTTGATTGGTTTGTGTCCGTAAACATGAACACCAGAATAAAAGGTAACACTATAATTCAAAATGGCCCTAACGAGTTGTAAGTTCGGTTCAGCCTTCCATAAGCGGTGTGACCGCCGTCAGTGTCAAGTTTTGGTTGTCTACTGTCGGTTGGTAAATGTCAAACCCCATAGAAGGCTTTCTCCGAGTCCCTAAAACCAAACGCATGCGTAGGATACCTCGAATTAGTCATTAAAAGGAACAAGGATGGATAAAATATTCAACACTCACCCAATCCAATCGTTCACAAGCACTCACTGAGATTCACGCGCCTTTCACGCTACCTACATTATAGTAGACTAATATATCCTAGTCTAAAACAACAATTATTATTTAACGTATTAAATAACACTCTCGCTCTCACGATCCCTAAATCAGGCACACAGTTTCATTGCTATTGCCTAAAGTCTAACTCTGCTCATCTAGCCTACGTCAACCACTCAGTCTCGTGGTCTCCTAGTGTTCACTCAATCTCCTAACTTAACTAGCCTGGACTCGCAAGTCCGTCTCCTAAAGCGGGTCGACCCCGACTGCCCCTCCGTCTCCTTTATAATTTCTCACATCCTATACCACCATGCTTACAGCCCAAATTCCCACACTTTCGCAACATCTGTTTATCGCCTTTTTGTACAATTTCTCAATTGTTTCAAGGGTCAGTTTTGGGTTTGGGTCCTTCTTAGAATTCGTACAAAATACTGCATCTCAAGTGACATAAAATATTGGTTTCCACTGATGGCTGGCACAAGTACCAGTCTGTTGTCCATAAAATAGAGAATATATGTGTCTCCAAGTGACGGCGCTAAGTGCCGGTTTTAAAATAAATATAATATTTTGTTATTAAATAGGTATAAGTGACAGACAGTCACATTCCCCCCTCTGAAAATCAGACGCGTGACGCAGTACAGCGGATGAGCTTTCACAATAGGATGAATATAATATTTTGTTATTAAATAGGTGTAAGTGACAGACAGTCACATTCCCCCCTCTGAAAATCAGACGTGTGACGCAGTACAGCGGATGAGCTTTCATAATAGGATGAATATAATATTTTGTTATTAAATAGGTGTAAGTGACAGACAGTCACATTCCCCCCTCTGAAAATCAGACGTGTGACGCAGTACAGCGGATGAGCTTTCATAATAGGATGAATATAATATTTTGTTATTAAATAGGTGTAAGTGACAGACAGTCACATTCCCCCCTCTGAAAATCAGACGCGTGACGCAGTACAGCGGATGAGCTTTCACAATAGGATGAACTATGCCTCTCCTTGAAAGTGTTACAGAAGATGTACCTATAACTATCTGCTATATTTACGTAATGATTGTATACGTATTCTAATTGAAACATGAATCCTATAAGCCCAGTAGGATGCAATGTCTGCTAAAATGTAATTCTGTTTTGCAGAAGTATCTTCAATCAATATACAAGCAATTAATTGCAACACTATTCAAACTATTATCCTTCTTGCAAATACTTTTTCCATAATAATTTAAATAACATAACTGTACTCCAGCTCAGTTCAGAAAACCTGTGCATGCTTATAATGTAGTTTTACATACCAGGTACTCTAATAAGAGCATTTATGCTATTGAGCCACGCTACCTACGTTGCTCCTTCGTCATAAACTCAGCCTGTCGCAGTTGCCGCTGGCAAAGGCCTCTCCTAATGCACCTCAATGCTAAGTCAGCCTAATCAGCTGCCCGCAGTCGTACCCAGGAGTAGCTGAAATAGTCCGCACATAAACATATTAGACTTCATTCCAATTAGTCGCCCCCCTCTGATTCCAAGAGGTTAGAGCAGTTTTAAATTCTATTAAGAGTTTGGAAGATATAACGGTTAGAGAATTTAAGCATCCTAGATTGTGCAATCAATTATTGCCTTACTAGCACACGATGCTGTTAACTATCCCGTCAGATTATAAAAGTGTTGATAAGAACATTCTCCGGTTTATTTGAACCGATAACTATAAAGTCTATTCAAGCTACGCTTCAAATTAATATTATTTCAAGTTAAGCAAACATCAACTTTAAGTCAATGGCAATTTAGTTGATTTCAGCGACTGGCACCACTAAAAAGTCACAAAAATGTCCGAAGCTGCAGCGTAAACCGAACCTCACCGTGTAGGGTTCAAAGTGATCCTTTCACAAACTCACACTTTCTTACACTTCCGGTAAACAAATCGTGAATGCAGACTAGTACCATTGCTACATGACCCTATAATATTTCATGAGATAACAAAATCATACCACGTAGCTACGGGTAACTGAATTAATAAAAAGTGAAACTTAGCTTCGTATATTATGCTACAGCTACTGCTGTTGGAGTCAGCCGATGTCAGCTGTTTTTGAAGGAACTTCAAACCAAGCGCAACTCACAAACCAATGGTTCAGACATAGTGGCAGCCGAGTGAAGACTTAAATATCCTGGAATTTGAAATAAGGCCAAACGAGTATCTATTCAATTATACGACATTCGTCGCCGTCGTTTACTTCATAATAATAAGATGATAGTTAACGGTACTTCTTGGTAAATTAATTGTCATTTTATAACCTCACGCCTCGTAGGACTTACTCACTAATAATTAGATTTACTCATAATGAGGGCGTGTCTTATACCTACCTAAGCTCACTCCACACACACACAAATCAATCTCAAACGCACAAACACATTTCAATTCACATACTGTCAGATACTAAACTTGCATTTACAGGGAGTCGAACCCGTTATTGCAGTAACACAGGAGCCCAAGCAACAATCATACCATTACCTACTTAAAAATACGTCAAGCCGTGACACAGGAATTCTAAGCAATCATAACACAATACATCTGGCGGGAACCGAACCCAATATCCATGGCAATGGAATTCAAATGCTTATAAACCAATAACATTAGGTGGGCATCGAACCCACTACGAGTGCGTACCTACAGAATTCAACCATCATTACCACACCGTAACTTAATTAAACACAAGCGATTATATCAACCAATGACATCAGGCGGGAATCGAACCCACTATGAGTGCCTACTTACAGAATTCACCCATCATTACCAAACCGTAACTTAATTAAATATAAATAATTATATCAACCACTAACATCAGGTGGGAATCGAACCCAAGATTCATGACAATATAATCTGACCACATCAGCAATTAAATCATACGGGAATCGAACCCGCTAACAGTAGTTGAATAATTCAACCACCATTGTTAAATCGTACCTTAAACATTCACGCGTCCCGGACGGTCGCGTGGAATGTCCCAGACCATATTTTTTTCGGCGCCAGATGGGGCGACTTGCCACTTAATACACAAAAGATTTCTATGAACCTCTACTAAACTAAGTTATTTTAACCGTTGTAACTCGTTTCTAGAAGTTAATAAAACCTTCGCTCAACAATTATTTATTGATCGAAGAATAGAACCATAAAATTGCGTTATGTTATTTTGTGTACGTTGTGTTATTTACGTAGTAACCCATATTTTGTTCTTTCTCGTTGCACTGAAGTGAATCAATACATTTAATGACGAGAATCCTGGTCACGGCACCACATGTGACTGTTCCTAGCCTACCCTAGGCTGATAAAATTTTCGTTTTTCCTAATTATGTTACTTATTAGTGTTTAGGTCGGTTCCCCCTAAGGGGGAAGAGCCGCACCCCGCCACCGTACGGCTCTGTAGAGCTCGTCTCCAGACTGGACACTCTTCCACCGATTGAAATGAATTCCAAATATAAAGAAGTCCTATGCCTTGTCTCATCAATAGACCAAGGAAGGATTGAAAAGAAAGCTAAGTAAGACTTAGGAATTCATTGTTATGAACATACATTGAATGTGGTTTTAGAAAGTTAGCAATAGTAGAGGGATCCAAGGTATATAATTACTATTAAGTTGTGAGTAACCCATACGCTAGCGTAACAGGTATTTGATCAGTCCTTACTCACACAATGACCTCACATCTATACCTGGAGTACTCAGAGCAACACTTCCATATAGTGACGCAAGCGGCTTTTCAGCGGCATTGCGTCGGCATCATGCTCTTTTGGAGACATGGTCCCTAGCAGTTCTTTCGAACTGATAAACGTGACGAAGCGGCTTTTCCTGCGGCAACCGAGCGACCGTCCTTGTCTGACTACGGAGCGGCTAGTTCCAGCGGCATTGCGTCGGCATCATGCTCTTTTGGAGACATGGTCCCTATCAGTCCTTGGACTGGATATGATATGGTCACCCTAACTTCTGGAAGTTCACCCTTTGCACAACAAGCATATCTGCAAGACACGTGTTCATGTCAGTCTGACCGAATTATTGGTCTGAGGTAAAGAATACAACATTCAAAAATTACTAGATAGTAGACTTGAGATTCGAAACTCACGAATCATTATTTAATAGAGTTTTGAATAATCTCTCATATAGCACTGTTATTGGCCGGAGGCACCGAATACAATGTTCAGGAATTATAGTACTAGAATTTACTAGTTAATGGAGTAGAGAATAACTAATTATGAATTACTAATTAATAGAGTCGTGGAACAACTCTCTTGAAGATCTACCACTTCCTAGTGTTTGGGCTGGGGAAAAGAAGTGGCACAACAAACTCCCCAGCAACACGTCTCTGTCTGATTAGTTATATAACTTTAATATCTCTATCAGCCTAGGATAATTATTATAATGAAGGACTCACCCAGTCACACCAGCAAACACACACACTCATCACTTTTACTAGATTAGTCTAATGTAATCTGGTCTTAAACCCAACTATATTTAACTTAAAACCTAATATTCGCTATCTCGCGACAATCCCCTTGGACACGGGCTCAAAATAATGAATTCCCAAGAAGTGTTTTGCCTTGTCCCGACTTAGGAGCTGGGGAACAAGGGGGGATACAAGAAAACAATTTCAATATAAAATAAGGTTGGGAATTCATTGGTAAGGTGATTAAGGAAAGGAAATCTACTTTTCTTTTGTTTATGAACGTTACAAGACTTGAGAGGAATACGAAAGGGTAATTGACACGTAACGCTTGCGTCGGAGAATACATTGTTTTTAGTTACGTTACTGAAAGTTCTTACAATAATCTAGTAACCCACCCCAGCGACCGACGTAGGGACATGGCCACTTTATAACAGCGGTTACGTCGTACGTGTGCTGCCAGTCCTACTTCTAAAGTGCATAGGCCCTAGAGAGGGCCTGCTACATTCCAACAGGACACGTTCCCTATACTCAAGCATGCCTTACTCAATCCTAAGGTAAAGGACTGCGAAGTGTCTCTACCATTGAGCGAGACAGGTTTCCAGAAGTGCTGGACGCGTACTGTAATAATAACCCCTTAGAACGGCCTACTCACCCTTTACTAAGACAATACAAAACTAGCGCAAGCGTACCGCATCGTCAGTCGGTAGCAGAATTCCTTACGAATTGCCTTGCTATACGCCGAAGTGGTTATTTTAAATCGTCACTTCACACTTCCCTTAATCTACCCAAGTTGGGGATGCTTGCAGTGTAATCGGCAGTCGTGCAATCATTCTTGTCTACCTAGCTATCTGGCAACGACGCGTTTCCACTGGGCATCCAAATTATGTGTCTCGCTAAATATTATTTTTTTGTATCAGTAATAGGCACATAGGCCGGGTGTGATTTAACGAGACACAATTTCTAACGTTCCTTAGAACGGCTATCAAACCAGTTAGGGGTACTTGGTGAAGCCTACCCCCGCTCCCGGGAAGTGTGCGTACATCAAGTACAATGTAAGATATCCTGCAGTTAGTCAGTCCATAGGAGAAGGTAGCCATCACTAACGTTTGATTGGTTTGTGTCCGTAAACATGAACACCAGAATAAAAGGTAACACTATAATTCAAAATGGCCCTAACGAGTTGTAAGTTCGGTTCAGCCTTCCATAAGCGGTGTGACCGCCGTCAGTGTCAAGTTTTGGTTGTCTACTGTCGGTTGGTAAATGTCAAACCCCATAGAAGGCTTTCTCCGAGTCCCTAAAACCAAACGCATGCGTAGGATACCTCGAATTAGTCATTAAAAGGAACAAGGATGGATAAAATATTCAACACTCACCCAATCCAATCGTTCACAAGCACTCACTGAGATTCACGCGCCTTTCACGCTACCTACATTATAGTAGACTAATATATCCTAGTCTAAAACAACAATTATTATTTAACGTATTAAATAACACTCTCGCTCTCACGATCCCTAAATCAGGCACACAGTTTCATTGCTATTGCCTAAAGTCTAACTCTGCTCATCTAGCCTACGTCAACCACTCAGTCTCGTGGTCTCCTAGTGTTCACTCAATCTCCTAACTTAACTAGCCTGGACTCGCAAGTCCGTCTCCTAAAGCGGGTCGACCCCGACTGCCCCTCCGTCTCCTTTATAATTTCTCACATCCTATACCACCATGCTTACAGCCCAAATTCCCACACTTTCGCAACATCTGTTTATCGCCTTTTTGTACAATTTCTCAATTGTTTCAAGGGTCAGTTTTGGGTTTGGGTCCTTCTTAGAATTCGTACAAAATACTGCATCTCAAGTGACATAAAATATTGGTTTCCACTGATGGCTGGCACAAGTACCAGTCTGTTGTCCATAAAATAGAGAATATATGTGTCTCCAAGTGACGGCGCTAAGTGCCGGTTTTAAAATAAATATAATATTTTGTTATTAAATAGGTATAAGTGACAGACAGTCACACAGTCACTGCGTCTTCAGGTCATGACCGGCCGCCTTGCGGAGTTGTTTTAAAACTATGATATTTCCTAAGATATTCATTGAAATCAAATTTGTCAAGGGCAATTTTGTTCAAAATTAAATACTTGTGATGAGTAACGTGTTTATTTGGATAAGGATTAAATCATGTTTATAAAAACACCTTTGCAAATAATGCATTATTTTAGAACTTTGATTACGATAAAAAACAGGCCAAGTGCGAGTCGGAATCGCATACGAAGGGTTCCGTACCACAAGGCGAAAACGCCGAAAAAAACACGTTTGTTGTATGGGAGCCCCCCTTAAATATTCATTTTATTTTGTTTTTAGTATTTGTTATTATAGCGGCAACAGAAATACATAATTTGTGAAAATTTTAACTGTCTAGCTATCGCGGTCCTTGAGATACAGCCTGGTGACAGACAGACGGATAGACAGCGAAGTCTTAGGTCTCGTTTTTAGTCGTTATTACTAAGACTTCGCTGTCTGTCCGTCTGTCCGTCTGTCTGTCTGTCTGTCACCAGGCTGTATCTCAAGAACCGCGATAGCTAGACATTTGAAATTTTCACAGATGATGTATTTCTGTTGCCGCTATAACAACAAATACTAAAAACAACATAAAATAAATATTTAAGGGGGGCTCCCATACCACAAACGCGATTTTTTTGCCCTTTTTTGCTCGATATCAAAAATGGCAACAGGTAGGCACTTGAAATATTCACAAAATACTGAGTTGTATTTTAACTTTAATAATAAAATTAAAATAAATATTTAAGGGGGGCTCCCATACAACAAACATGTTTTTTTTCGGCGATTTTGCCTTGTGGTACGGAACCCTTCGTGTGCGAGTCCGACTCGCACTTGGCTAATAATAGGGTCCCGTTTTTACCCTTTGGGTACGGAACCCTAATAAAAAAGGAAATGTTTTTCTGATATGAGATTATACCTACTTACCTACCTACTTGTCTACTTAACAATATTCATCGAGAGCGTGAAATTTCGCTAATTCATTGTGTAACGAACGGTGTATACCGTACTAGTTACCTACCTGTTTAAATGTAATATGAGTAGGTAGTTACTACTTAATACTCTAAGTAATTTTCCAACAAATATGTAAAAATTAAGGATTAAGTAAAAGAAGACTATAAACTTTCATAGGTATTTTAAGCATTGCGCTGGGCGTTTCGATTCAATTATTCAACCTGCTACCATAGAACTATTATTACTTAGTGTTCAGAACCGACGACGCGACGCCGCAAAACCAGTTTTTGCGCTAGGCCGGGGGCCTTCCGAATTGCGTCATTCGTGAATTACTTATATCGCGAATCCGACCAACGCGCAACGTCACAAATAGTAGTCAATAGTCCTTATATTTTGTGACTATTAAATTTGGTTGGATTCGCGATATAAACGCTTTTGACGCAATTCGGAACGCGAGGTATGTTACCGACCGGTAACAACTCATTTATTTAGTCTTGCATGAAACGTGTAAGCGCCATGAAATTCCCGGCACTTATGACGTTTTGGTCGCGAGAAAACTATACGTTTTAAGCGGTCTAGCGCTGCATGTTTTATAGCTTGGTGAGACGACACCTACTGTTTAAGCGCTGCAGCAAATACGCTCGCCCCACTGTCATCCTGTTGTGACACTGTATTTGATTCGTATAGCTACGCTATTTCTTATCGCACAGTATCTTATTCACACCACGACGACCATACGCACACACTCTCACGTATGCACTGCAGCACGACACATTACTAGTAAGAACAGACAAAAGCTATATGTCTCTTTCGCACGATTCTCGCTGTAGTTGCTCATAACGCGTTCAAGGCTAAAGTGGGGTAAGGTGATGTGCTGGCGACTGTACTTACTTACAAAACAAAGTTATAAATGGAGACACCTCATAAGCAGCGGCCAAAAGTTAATAACTCGTTCCGGTTTTGCAGCGGCAAAGCCGAAACGAGTTATTAACTTGTAAATTAACATTTCAAGTGGATTAACAATGAGCTATAAAAGGAAACGAAGGTCTTAGCCCTGCAGTGGGTCAACACTAGCTAAAAATTAAGTCATGCATCATCATCACTAAAATATATCTAGCATCCTTCACAGCCTAGAACTACCCACTTTTATTTTATTCTCGCCTTGTCGTTCTCGCCTACTCTTACAAAACTTTACAGCACAGTTACAACAAAAAAACAAACACACATACAACTGCACACCATACATCACACTACCGCGCCATTTCTCAGCCACATAAAAAGGCCACAACCTAAATATCGAAACAAAACACGGGGTACAATTAAAAAAAGCTGCAAAAAATAAAAAATGACTCACTAGAGCAATGTTACATAATTATACAATGGAGTTTTCGCGAGTTGAGCATTGCGCTCGCAACGTGTCAACAGTCGCCAACAATAAACGGCAGGGGGCGCTCGAGAGCGTAATCACTGGCGCTACGAGTGGCGGCTGAGAGTTACGTTTATGTTTTGTTTTAGTTTTAAAAGTAATTTTTAAATTATGAGTTCTTGTTTTTAAATGTTTGGGATGTTGTGTTCTTTTTGGTCGTGATATTTTAATATGCGTGTGGGACAATGATATTATAAGTGTAAAAAGGTGGTGTGGGAGTAGCATTACCTACTGCTGGCTTAGGTGTTGGATAGGCCTGTGGGACATTATTCTCAAAATAAATGTTTAAATATTTATTTCTGTACGAGTAAGGGATGATTTTTCAATCGTCAGATAACATTTATTTGAAAAACGGTTTGACAGCTTTTGTATAGGAAATATGTCAAACTGCCATATTTATTCTTCAGATAAAAGTTATCTGACAATTAAAAAATCAGTCAAAAATATTTGATAAACTAGATGAGGTTGGCGTTGCCCATCCAAATTACTTTGAGAAGAAACATCGGAAAAAATTAGGAGATCATATTCTCTTTTCGTGCTCAGATATTGTGATGACCATGCAGATTGTATGAAACGGTCTTTTTAGGAAAGTACACACAGATTTAAGTGGGCCTGTACAGTTAGTGCACGGATTTGTCAGTAGTTGTAACGAATTGACGTATGTACAGTCGGTGACCAACATTGTCTGACCCACCGAACATTGCCTGACCCACCGCCATATCTTGTTAAGCCATTTTAATCATTATCTTCTTGTCGTTAAAGTTGAAAAGCTTTTAAATAACACGGCCATACTTACTACCTAATCTTTAATTTCGCGTATTCTCAACCAGTCATTGTGGCTTCGCGGTTCGATGCTGGATTCGCGACGAACAACATGTGGGTTCGAAAACACAATCCACCTTTTATCAATTTCTTTATAATTTCTCTTTCTTTATTTGTTTTCATTTATGATTTCTACAATATTTCTTGCATTATTATAGAACGACCAATATGATTTTTGCCTAACAACTTTTCTGGAAAATAAGTGGGTAAATAAAAAAAAACTATAAGTCCTCAAATAAGTAGGACGAAGTAATAGTTTACGTCGTAGGGTAGATGGATACTAAATTGATCTAAGTGACATAAGTCAGTCTACCAACGCCTAAACAGTGACTGCGGCGCACAAACATTTCTAAAACGTTTGACGTAAATCGTGAAAAGTATTTTTAATGAATTGGGTGTAATCAAAGCGTCATGTCGCAACTTAATGACTATACAAAACATTGCTGGCTGGATGGTGACGTCCTGCCTGCTGCCGACTGTGCGAATTGCCTATCCAAATACAGATAGAGGAGAGAGGAGGTTGCAGTTCGACGCGAGACTAAGCGGACGTGTTTTTTGTGTTGATTCTAACGATATTGATTTATGTAATTACGAATAATGTTATTGCAATAATTTGCAGAGTCAGTTTATTGTGTAAGTGACGAATGTGACTAACATCTTTTTTGATCGTGAAAGATGTACTAAATAGTTTTTATAGACAATCAGCGTTTTCGGTGTTAGTAGTATGTCTAACCCAGGAGATAGCCCCTTCGGCCGCAGCAAATTGGTAGGACGAAGTCCTCCACCGACGCCATCGCCTGCCGAACAAAACCAGACAAGAGAACCGGCGCCGCCAGTAGCCACGGAGAACGAATTACCGACTGAAGTCGTCTCTACGTCGGAGATTCAAAGATGGCTTGGGTCCATCGACACAATTTTGACCGAAGTTTGCTCGATTGTGGCGGAAGGAAAAATGAATTCAGACCAAAAACTCCGTGTCACCAATCTCTGTCGCAAAGTAAACCATGGGACGTCTCAGATGGCCGTGCTGTACCAATCCCTGAAGCAGAAGTCCATCCAGGCGCACACAACCATCCAACACCTTCAGGTGCAGCAGAATGTTGCGGAATCCCTTTGCCAGTTTAAGGAAGTCGTGGAAACGAAGATGAGCCGAACCGAACCAGAAAGTACTTCCTACGCTAACATGGTAAAGAAAGGCTCTGACAAATTTATTCGCCCAGCAAATCTCAGTTCGGTCGCTATATATCCCAGCGATAAAACCAAAACCAGTGACGACACTAAGTCCTTGTTACAAAAAATTATCTCGCCTGAGGAATTAAAACTCCATGTCCGCGGCCTAAGGAAAATTAGAAACGGAGGCGTCATCATTAGGACGGATAACAAAGACGACATTGATAAATTAAAAACATCCCAGAAGCTAGTTTCCTCAGGCCTTACAGTTGAAGAACCATCTAAACGCCGTCCTAGGATTGCTGTAATTGGTGTCCCCGTAGCCTTGACTGAAAAAGAGGTATTTGATTGCATTTACGTCCAAAACTTGACAGATAAATTGCCGAACATTACTCTTGAGTCCTTCTTAGAAAGTATAAAATTGAGCCATAAGTCAGGGAAGAAAGATCGTCCTACCTGCAATTATATATTGGAAGTTCCTGCTAATATCAGGAAAATTATGATGGACCAAGGCCGAATTTTCATAAACTGGACATCATGTCCAGTGAGAGATTTCACTATTGTGACCAGGTGTTTCAACTGTCAGCAGTTCGGACACGCAGCCAAATTTTGCAGAGAAACGAGCCCTACTTGCAACCTCTGTGGCGAAACAGGACATTCTTTCAAGGAATGTAATAATAAAGGTTCTCCGCCCCAATGTGCGACCTGCCGACGATTCAAGAGGAAAAACGATCATCCAACTGGTGATGTAATTTGCCCAGCACGTAAATATGCAGAAGACAATTACATTAATTCCATTGACTATGAAGGCGCCTAGGAGCGCCGCCGACTAACTTGTCAATTAAGCACATAGATAGTAGTTTAACTTCTACATATAATTTTTATTATGGCTAATCAGCTAATATGTGATCTAGATGGGTTTTCCGTGTCTGAAGCTAAAATCTGTAATATTGAGGAGTGCAAAAACATAGTCTATACTGGGGATAAAACATTGACTTTACTTACACAAAACATACGCAGTATAACTCGAAATTTTAACGGTTTCCAAGTTTTGTTACAAAATCTTGATATAAGCTGCGACATTATCGTTCTAACAGAATGTTGGTTATCCAAACAAACAGCAAATATACCATCTATTGATGGATTTAAGCTTCACAAAAGCGATAGAACATTCAACCAGAATGATGGCATAGTGGTTTATATTAAAAATAATTTGAAAACTTTAGTAGATGAACCCCATTTTCTAGACTGCAACTGCTTAGTAATTAAAATTATTCCCGAAACAGTAATTATAGCAATTTATAGGCCTCCATCCCAAAGTATTCATGGGTTTTTGGATTCGCTTAACAGTAATTTAGAAAAATTATCTTCGTTTAAAAATATCGTACTGGTAGGTGATATCAACATAAACATTGCTGCCGGAAAAATCGATACTCATTCACATAATTACCTGAATATTTGCTCATTTCATGGACTATTACCCAACCCACCAGAGCGGCTCTTGTCTGGACCATATCCTTATAAAATCGAAAAGTCCATCCAAAACATTGGTTACTAATTCGTCACTTACCGATCATCAAGCTGTTTTACTAACATTACTAATTTCTTCACCCAGAAATAACTGCATGCGCAGCTATACTAAACTCAATATGACGAGTCTTGAGATTGACTTACGCGGCATTAATTTTGACCCCGTTTACAATTCACACGATCCAAATGTTTCTCTACAATATTTTGTCGATTTATTACGATCTACGATAATCAAAAATACATTTACTAAAGTAATACCTAGAAAGTATAGTAATATTAAACCTTGGATTACGCCCGGACTTGTTCGCTGTATCAGACATAGAGATAAACTACACCAAAAATCTAAAAAAGCACCGGATAATGAACTATTATCGAGTATTTACAAGCGATATAGGAATTTCTGTAATAAGTTGTTGAAAAAGCTAAAAAACCAATATGATCATTGTCAATTACAGAAAGCAGGTAAAAACAGTAAACTTATATGGAAATTCATAAAAACCAACACTATTAGGTCAAAAAATCCCGAACCGGCGCTAGATCTTTTATCTTCGGAGCAAAGCCCTACCGAAGCAGCAAATAAAGCTAACAACTTCTTCATTAATGTAGGAAAAAGCTTAGCAGAAAAAACCTTAATATCTAATAAAGCTTTTTCCATTCAAAGCCAAACTAAGTCATATGCAGCACGAAACTCTTTTGTCTTATTAGATACAGATGTTAATGAGGTAATAAGTATAATAGATGGATTAAAGGAAACTTGTGCCGTAGGATGTGACGACATACCCAATAGCATACTCAAAAGATTTAAATATATCATTGCCCCTCCCCTGACTCACATTTTTCAGTTATGTTTAACAAAAGGAATATTTCCTAAATTGCTTAAAAAAGCCATAGTCACCCCTGTGTTTAAGGCTGGAGACAAAAATTGTGTTAATAACTACAGGCCAATTTCAGTTTTAACAGGCATTTCAAAGATTTTGGAAAAAATTATAAACAGTAGATTAGTAAAATATCTTGAAAGTAATAAATCACTCTCTGATCAGCAATTTGGTTTTAGGCCAAAAAGATCAACAAGTCAAGCTGTTCACCAACTGACAAATTTTATAAGCACAAACCTGGATAACGGCATGTACACCATAGGGATATTTTTAGACCTTGCCAAGGCTTTTGACACAATTTCTTGTACTTTGCTTTTGAACAAGCTGGAAATGCTGGGAATACGGGGGGTACAATTGCAACTATTATCTGATTACCTTACCGACCGCCATCAGTGTGTAAAAATAGGTACGTGCATGAGTTCCGAACTTAAGAATAGCTGTTACGGAATCCCACAAGGCAGTATTTTGGGACCTACATTGTTCTTGATCTATATAAATGACCTGTGCAATTTGACACTCCAAAAAGGTGTAATTATCTCATATGCGGATGACACAGCTCTACTGTTCGCAGCTAAATCAAAGGCTGAAGTCTATGAGGTAGCACAGAATGGTTTTAATACTGTGTCTAATTGGCTTCATAAAAATCTCTTAACATTAAATACAGATAAAACCAAGTACCTTTTATTTACAATGAGAAACACTAATCCAACGCTTACTAACCTAATCATCCAAGCTCATAACAATTGCAATTTACATTATGCTGACATTGCGTGCACTTGCCCCACTTTAGCTAAAACCGACCATATTAAATATCTAGGCGTCACGATTGACACAAATCTGAACTTCCGCAAACACATCGATTTATTATGCACCAGAGTGCGCAAACTAATATACATTTTTAAAAACTTACGTAACATTGCCGACTTTAAATTAATTAGACAGGTTTATTTGGCTTTGTGTCAATCTATTATTACCTACTGTATAACGTCCTGGGGTGGTGCCGCTAAATCAATTTTACTGCACCTAGAAAGGGCCCAAAGAGCAGTTTTAAAGGTTGCTACTTTTCGTCCATTTCGATTTCCTACACACCAGCTTTATATGGCATGTAAGGTGCTAACAGTACGTCAATTATTTATTTTGAATGTAGTTTTATTGCAACACACTGAAATTTATTTTAACCCAGTACCTTCAGATAAGAGAAGAAAAGATTTGGTTTGTGCTAACTCGCATACTAAACATGCTTTTGCTAACCGATTTTATTTATTTTTAGGACCCTACTTGTATAATCAGTTTAACAGAGTGCTAAAGATTTATAGTTTAAGTTATAATAGGTGTAATTTATTAGCACAGGAATATTTGGCAAAACTCAATTATGCAGACACGGAAAAACTACTAGAAATTTTAAAATAAAATCTATCTACCTAATCTAATAATATAAGTCTCTTCATTTACCTAATTAATAATAGTCTCCACTTTATCTGCTTTAATATTATTCGTTAATTTATTTAAACATAAATATATCTTGTATAATCTAGTTTTATAATAATATACTCTATAAGACATTGAAAATACTATACCTTCTTTTCAATTTAGCGTCTAATACATTTATTGTTGTCTTCTTTTTAAATATTTGATGTAAATTGATGGCCTGAAACACAGGTTTTTCATAAACCTAGATCAGGCAGGTCTATATTACAGTTAGAATTTAATTTTCCTCGATTGTAATTAATGTAAATCCTATTTTTAGTTTACTTTATACTTGAATAAAAATTTTATTTTTATTTTTTTATTTATTTTTTTATAGATATTTACTTCGTGCAAGATAACTGCTCCATCCACCGTGCAGGCATTGTGAAGAATTGGTTAGCTGCTCAATTGTTAGGTGTAACTGTTATTTACTGGCTATCTAAAACTCCCGATTTGAACCCTATACAAAACCTATGGGGTCAAATGGTTTTAAATTGGGACACAGCTGAAGTGCGAAATAAAAACATTTTGGCTGAGATCGTGTCATCGACATGGGAGCACATGAGAGGAAAAGATTTGTGTTGGAACATGGTGTGCGGTATGCGTAGCCGCTTACAGCAAGTTATAGCAGGAGACGGTGCGCCACTTCGCTACTAACTAATCTAATTACTTATAAGTATTTTGAAACACACTATGTAAGTAAATGCTCAATTGAATGAATGCTAAACTATTAAAATGTAAGATTCTGTGGTGATTTTATTGTTATAAATGGAAATGCATTTTTCTATTTAAATAACATGTTGATTCACTACATATACTTAGCTATAAATCTGTAAAACATTTCACAAATTCCTTCATTTTCTCGCATTTATACATCAATGTTTTCTCGATAACACACTTCCAAAGAATTACCATTAGCATGACTTTTTTTAAATGTTTATAAATGGTTAGGTTTGAATATGATATTATAAAATGTATTAATTTTGAACTAAGAGCATTTACTTACTTTATCTTACTTATATAAGTATATTTTAATGAATTAATAAACATTTTTATTACTTGCAATGATTTTGTTTCATTTCTATACAAACTGCCCATTTAAAAAGATATTTCCCGACTTCGTTAGTTAAAAAATAGTAAAAAATAGATACTTAATAATTAAAAACAAAACATTGCTAACAAAAAACTGTTATGTTTTTCCTGGTCTCGAACGCAGACAACAATGAACATCGAGCTGCCTTAGTGACCACGAGACCAACTCGACTCTTGTAATATGATTTGAAATTCGATCTTAGTTGTGATGACAGACGCAATATTCTAAAGAATTTGAACCATATCGTATATTTTCATAAAGTTCATTATCGCACAATCACAACCAGCTATTAAAATGAATCACGGAATTTAGCTATTAACCGTAGACACCTTTAAAATGTTACTGATGCGCGATATTTTTTTTTATTCATCCACCCTCGCTTTGGTTTTTTTTAGTAGTCTTGAAACTCATTAGCCTTTCAACCTTAACAACAACAATATAATGATTAAAATCGCCTAACAACATGATTTATCGAAATACTTGCACGGAGTGTTCCAAATGTTCACGATAAGGTTCAAATTCGCTATCACTCAAGTGGGTCAGATAATGTTGGCCACCGACTGTACAGACGCCAGAACATCAAGCTAACCGAAACTGTCAAATTTTCCCAATCACCTTTGAACCTTATGCTTTAGCGATAAAGTTGAAAATCTAATAAAGAAAGGACAATGACCAAAAGTAGACAGATTACTTATTATTATTTGTTATTAGTTGACAGATTGTAGTAGCTTGATGTGCTGGCGTCCGTACAATAAAAGTATGTTTCTAGGCACGAATCCTTTCTGTTCTAATTCTAAGGTTTATTCGTAGTGTTTTTTTAAATAGAATGACTACTGTGAAGCGATAAGGCGATTTAAAAAAACGTTTCTACCCGCAATAATTCCGTAATAATAAATCATAAAACTGCGTTACAGTGAAGTCCCACTCTAGTCAGGTGTTAGGGTGCCCCACTTGGCAAATGATCTCCGCTCATTAGCAATGCTTCAGCATCCTTCATCCAATCACTTCTTAAACGAAATAAACAATTTATTATTCATGGAGACTCTGAAATTGTTTCATATTTTCAACAATAAATATAACTTTTGAACGACTCGTGTCTAAGTTGAATACTTGAACAAAACAAATAAAATAATAACCAATATTATTTGGTACAAGCCGTATCTGATCGTATTCCCGACGACGGTAAAAATTATGAATAATAACTTTCATCTCCTATTTAATAACACAAGTAGGGAATGAATTTTCAAAAATCCTACCTTGGGTACTCACCTTTGTTATTTATGAAACGCTTGTGCTTAATTTCATACTTCCAGATTCTAAGGAGGATCCCGTGGCTAAATAATAACAGCCGAACAGGCCGGTCGATCAGGTTAAGCTACGATTGCCGCGGTTGGTCTGTGGTTACGGGTAGTCAGAAGCCCGAAAGTCTAACAACCAGTCTTACCGAGGGATATTGTATTACCCAGTAACATTGTTGTGGAGGTCAGATAGATAGTCGCTCCATGTAAAATACTGATATTCAGCTGCATCTGGTTAGTCTGAAAATCGACCCCAACATAGTTGGGAAAAGGCTAGGCAGATGAAGCGATTGTACGGTTGTCTGTCACAGAATTTAAGATTTTTAGATATTAGCCACGAAACTAAATCAAATGCCGAACATTGGATGTTCTCATGCACGCCAAAAAGGAAAATATCTACCAGCTCTGTTGGTAGATGGGTTCATGATCGCACTTTATATTTAGCCGAGAAAGATGACATTTCCGTTTATCGCGTCACGTCTCAGTGATGTTTTTCTCTTGAATCACTTCCTTAACTCCGCTGGTTGTCCGCGGGGTAACTGCGGAACACACTTATTGGATTTGATTTTGACAATCCAACAACATCCATTGCATTACGTTGTTCTTCATTATGTTGACAACGTAATTATTTTATAGGATACCAGCTGACCCGACTGACGTTGTCCAGTTTTTGATTCCAAAGACACGTGGCGCCATCTATTATCATAATAACGTTATTGTTGTTTTTCTCGGGAACAGTAGGGGAGGTAAGCCTAAAACGGGTAGCCCGCCTAAAACGGGTATGCTTTTTAATTTGCGCACCGTTATTGCTAATAAGAATGTGAGCGTGCAGTGCGCGGCGCCTGCCGCTCGCCAATCACAGGGAGTCGGCGCGCTTCTCTGGCGGACACGAGTTCACGGTAAGATAAGAAAGAAGTTTTTTGCTATTTCCACTAAAAAAAATTGAGTTACATTACTTTTGAATACTCGAAAATGGTTTACAATATGTTCTTACCAGTTTTTTGTTATTATTTTACAATAAATAGACGTTTTATTTGTGTAATAGGTTGGCGTTTATTATTTCGGTTTTAAGGATATGAGTCGATTGAAAAAAATACATGCTTGTGGGCAAAAAGGGTAGGGGTAAAGCGGGTGCCCGTTTTGCCCATACTCGATTTGCCCTGTATAATTTCATTGACAGCTTATTAGTTCTTTTGTTTTTGCAGATGGTTAATAAATACAAAAGAAAGACTGCAAATGCATCGTGGGATGAGGGAGTTATGAAGTTTGAGATAGAAGAAGCTCTCAAAACTTCCGTCAATGGTGCAGCAAAAAAATATGGCATCAACCTTTCGACTTTACAGATAGGTACATGTAAAGAAAGGATGTCAAAAAAAGAGGAAGATTCACAACAGTTTTTACAGCAGCTCAAGAATTAGAGCTAGTTGAATATCTATTTCATATGGATAATCTGGTTACGTTGCCAACTCATTATGTTGTCTACAAAGTGCCGCAACCATTCCAAGAATACTGGTCCATTGATCCAACCATTATCACTGTAAGTAGCTGATGATCCTGGTGGAGCTCCATCTGAGTTATGATTGTTATGAAACAGTTCTAGTCATTGATTGACGTTGATCTCATGCAATTCAGTCCCTACCCGCTTTGCCCAAAATCCCTACCTGCTTTAGGCCCCCCCTACGGGTAAAACGGGTAATTCGAATGGTAAAGATTCTTGTTATTTTTTTTATCTTAATGTACAAAACTACTAAATATGTTATTTATTTTATAGTCCTTGATAACTAAACATTTCAAAATGTACAAATAAATGTTCAATTTGTATCTATAAATTGTTTTTATTTATCATCAACCTTAGCGTACCCGTTTTGGGCTACTCTCCCCTAGTTTTTTTCGGGGTGAAAGGTACCCTATGTCTGTTCCTGTACACCTCACAACGTATATGCAAAATTTCAGGATGATCGGTTCGGTGGTTTAGGAAAGAACACGGGTGGGTTTTAGTCAGTAAGAGTCTGACACCCTTCCGCTCCACCCAGAGCGGGAGGAGTCATTTGATGATTTCCCATCCAAAAAAAAAGAAAAAAAGTGGTTTAGGCGTGAAAAAGATAAACAAATAAACAAACTAACTTTCGCATTAATATATTAAGTTAGGACTTCCTACAAAATAATTCAGAATGATTGAAAGTTTGTTAGGTGCTGGTTTTAAAATAGATTTTATATGTATGGGGATAAGGTGAGCATCTCTGTGCAAAACTTAGTCAGGACTTCATAATGCTACCAGAACTATCCAGAATTAGAGTCGAGAGAAGAGAAATAAAAAATTTTATGCTAGTTTGTATCGTTGTTCAAATAATTTCTACCCTTTGTCAGCAAAAAAAACGCTGAAGTAATACGAACGGATATTTTCCTATTAAATAATACAGAATTCGTTGCCGCTATATTGTATTTATGGTTCCCAGTGGCACCCTCTGGCGTTATTGTTTTAAACTGTTGACCCGGCATCAAGTGGCAAGCGACGCCCCGACACTAGTGCTAGAGATGTAGTCGCGGATATTTTAGGATAATTATTAGTAGAAGGGCGGATATTTAAGACCCAGAATTTACCCAGAATGGTAACGTAAATGTGCTCTGCGATGTACTGTAACTATGCAGATTTCATGACGTTATTATGCCTACATTAAGGAATTTGAACTCATGTCCTTAATTACATCTAAATCATAAAACCGGGCATTAACGTTGACGATCAAGCAGTTATTTGCAAACGCAAACTGTCCAATAGCGGCAAAATAGGGTTGAATAAAGCTAAAATCAAAAAAGAAATCTAATAAATGTAACACGTGTGTGTTTGTTTAGATTTCTATTTGTTTTAAACACTCTGAAAATAAATTATCCGCTTGAAATAGTCATGCTGCATATATTGCTGTCACATCACTAGAAGAAACACGGCACAGCACTTGAGAGTTATAACAATGTTATATGAAAAATGAACTTATGAATGCTATTTTTTTCCAGGGGCAATTTATACGAGTTTACGAATTGAAATTTTGTGTGTTTTTTTAACTAAACTGTCGCAATAAAGTTGTAACTCAGGTATTATTGTTTTGTAAAACATTTCTATAAAAAAATATTTTTCTTATTTTTTAACTTTTTCTTGTTGTATATTCTCTATTGAGGGCGGGTTGCATCACGTCCACTTGACGCACGCGTATACGTCAAAAATGACGCTAACTATCGTCAAACCCAAAACAAAATATGGCCTTGACTTACATGAAATAATTACGATTATATACTCTAACGAGTATTATTTAACGTACGAATGTTACGTTAATCAACCGTTTGAAGCAATCGGCCCTGAGTCTGCTGATACTTACGAGTACTTCGATGCCTAAATCTCCTTTTGTTTTCGTATTTATTTATTATAATTAGTTAGTCTTTTAATTTAATACCTAGTGTAAATAGTTAGTTCGGAGATTATGTAAATAAAGCATACATGTCTGCTGATACGAAACGACGGAAGATGTCTTGCTCAGTTGATAAAGCAAGTTTAGCATTTATGAAGTAGATAAGCCAGAAGACAGAAGAAGAGAAGGGTAGAAGTAGGTTGTTAGGAATAATCGCAGAAAGCGAGAAGGCCGCTCATTGTATATTTTGTAGTGTCTGATGTATTTTTTTATGCTATGTATTTTTAGGCGTACAATAAAGTTTATAATAATATATAATAACCCATAGTCCAACTTTTTATTTTTCCATATCCTGCAATAGTCCTACACCAACCGGGGGTTATCCTTGGGTGCACTTGCATAGCGCATACAGGGATAATCGTCGGTTGGTGCTGCATTTCATTAAAATTTCCTAAGGGGCCTCTGCGAGTTGGCTTCGGCCCCTCGTACGCCTTCCAAAGGACCGGGACCCAATGGTTCCGAGAAAAAAGAAAAAAGAATATAAATAAATATTTATTTTATTTTATTGCTACTATAAATTCTGGAACGTCGACGTCTCTCTCAGAGGTGCGCTAAGGGCTCCAATACAGTTTTTTAACTAATGTTACTGTTAACGAACACTAAAAATGTATGAACCAGTTTTCTGCTCCAATTAAATATATTGCATTTTATATACCTGCTATTACAAAAATTTACACACAAGCTAAGATCGCACGGTTTTTAGGGATACTAACATCATCATCACGGTTACCTAACGCTGCAGTAGTACTTTATTCCTAAGAAAGAATGCACTTGACTCGGTGGAACGCAGAGCTAAAAGGCTTATAGGCGACGAGACGTTGGTAGCTAAGCTTCACAGCCTGGCTCATCGGCGTAATGTCGCTTGCCTGTCGGTTTTCTACAGACTGTACTTCTGAGAGTGTGCACAGGAGCTCGACGACCTGATCCCACCATCGCCCTTTTCGTCGTTTCAGTCGATAGACGTCCACTGCTGGACACAGGCCTCCCCCAATTTTGGGAGGGTTTGCCATAATCGCCACGCTTGGCAGGCGGGTTGGCGATCGCAGTATGGTATGGTGGTGGAATACATAGAGAACGCTGCTGCCCATTCTCCGGTACGATCCTTAGTAAGAACACGGGAAGTAAGGGGTGGTGGTATTCTTTAAGTCCGGCACCACACAGACTACCATCGCCCTTTTACCACCTTACAACTACACGTACTGCAGCGTACCATACGCACTTGGTTGATATCCCCACGAGTCGTACTCAGCGCTTCTCCTCCACTTTTATTATGCGCATAGCCAAAGTGTGGAACTCTCTGCAGGCATCTGTGTTCCGTCCCACATTTAACCCATCTGCCTTCAAAGCAAGAGTGAACATCTTCTGGGCACGATCGTTCCATCATAGACCTCATCTATCGCTTTCCATCAGGCGTGATTGGGGTCAAGAGCGGGCCCATTTAGTAATTTAAAAACAAAAATATTTTGTCCCTTTGCTGGATAATGTGTGGTGGTACGTACAACATAACATGCAAACCCCTTACACATCTGACGTCATGTAAATCCTGCATCGCGCAAGCAAAGTTTTCCTCGCGTTGACAGAAACCCTTCAGACACTGTCGGGCAGTAGCCTACCAGACACACATTTGTCTGGTAGGAGGGTTCTTCCTTTCTATAGAGAATGTGGAACTTTCCACTCTGTTCCTCAGAAATGAAGACAGCATCTTTCATATCAACTAAACGTGATCCCTTACACTCGCCTCTACACAGCAAAAACTCGCCCCACGAATTCAATTCTCTAATATCTCCGTATCATTTCTGTCCACTACCCCACGATCCCACTGCTCAATAATACTCCGAAGTCCCGCTCCCCCTCACATTATCCCAGCACATCGCAGTCGAAAGTGTAAAATGCAGAAAATAAATTTTTCCTTCTTCCAATATAGAATAGTGTATTGTAGTGTTCAAAACCGTTTCGGTACCGTGCAGTTGCCTTTTAGGGACCGGCATTTCCCACTCAATTTGAATTTATATTCGCGAATAAAACCGCTGGAAAACTTTAGTTTTACGTCGGAAATGTATTTTGAATATATCGGGGGATGTGCCGCGGGGGATGTGCCCGTGGACTGTGTTTAGAGCTGTTTTTTTATGGTTCCGATCTAAAAAGGAAAAACAGAACCTTAAAGATCTGTCACAGAGGGTTTTCTCCAGATCTATGCAACGTAGAAAATTGTAATTTGGCATCGCCAGTGAAAGACTAATTTTTTATTTGTTTAGTCAGTTTGATATCTTCGCACAGGTAATCGACTGGCAGGATGTAACTCAGACACCATCAGGTATTACGCTAGCAGGGTGATAACGTTGGAGAAACTCCAATGGGCCATTCGGAGCTTCTATCCTTTTAAGGCAGGTGGTCCGGATGGAGTGTTCCCCGCCTTACTGCAGTAGGGAGGCACCTCTGTCGCCTTAAAACTGCTGCTTTTATTGAGAGCGTGCCTGGCTTTTAGATACGTTCCTAAAAGATGGAGGGAAGTGAAAGTAATATTCATCCCTAAGCCAGGTAAGGGTGACTACACAAATGCCAAATCGCACCGACCAATCAGCCTGACCTCTTTTCTACTGACTCTAGAAGGGCTGTCTGTTAGGGAACTGAGAGATGGTGGTTTGAAGACTATACCGATACACGGTAACCAACATGCATACAGCTCAGGTAAGTCGACTGAATCCGACCTTCACCTGGTAGTCAGCTAGATAGAGGAAGCGATTCACCAGAAAGGCACCTGTCTGGGCACTTTTATAGACATCGAAAGAGCCTTCGACAAAACTAACTTCTCCAGTATCAATAGCGCCCTCTCCAGACATTGAGTAGAACAGGTTTTAATGGACTGGATCACAAACATGCTAACTAAACGAGTGGTCCGCCTTGAAGGTGAGCAGCAGCTGGCCATGATAGCCAGAGGCTGCCCCCAGGGAGGGGGGCATCTCTGGGGTAAGAGTATTACACCACACATCATGCTGCTTGAGGGACTCCACAAGGAGCTCCCCATTACGAAAGCCATGAACGAAAGGGTACCCAAACAATTTATCTTCGATAAAAAATGCAAAATCTGACTTCACGAGGATCGTCGATGCGAGGGGCTACGCCCTGCAGCGCATCTTCACGAATGAATCCAAAACAGGAAGTGGCACTGGTGGCACAGGTGCTGGAATCTTCTCGGAGGATCTCAACATACATGTAGCTACACCATTGGGGCCCACAACACAGTGCTCCAGGCCGAATGCATGGGTATTTCTCTGGCCGCTTCAGCCATTATGGCCAGGGAAGTAAAGGACCACTCAATCCGCATACTCTCAGACAGTATGGCTGTTCTGCAAGCGCTGAACAGTTACACAGTTGACTCTGGGCTAATATACGAGTGTCACCAGCGCCTCAACAAGGTGGATAGCCTTAATAAAATAACCATTTAATGGATCAAAGGACACAGCGGTTCGCTAGGCAACGATGCAGCCAACGAGCTTGCCAGGAGTGGGTCGAGCATGGCACCAGTGGAACCTGAGCCTATCGCGCCACTCTCCTTCGGGTTTTTACGCACTCTGATAAGGAAACGCACCAGAGCAACACGACAAACTGGACGGATCAAGGCGAATGCAGACAGACTAGGGAAGCACTTCCCACATTACATGTCCGCCTCACGAAACGCGGTCTCCGTCTAACTAAACAAAAGCTGCGTATAGTTACTGCAGCTTTAACTGGTTACGGGTCATTTAATAAACACCTCTTTGTCATAGGAGTAACAGACTGCCCGGTGGTCGCCACGTACAAGGCAAAGTACTTCGGTAACCCTACCTGAGTTTCCCTATGTGAGACGGTCAGTAACATCAAGGCGTTGCTGGCCTTCATTGAAGAGCTGGGGTGGATCGAATAACCGATTTTTCCACCCGTACGCAAAATACGCGCATTGTCACGGAGTTGCGGATACCAGCCTGTAGTACCTATTACCTATTAGTCAGTTTGATCCTAGGTATGATTCAAAAGACGATACTTTTAACATTCAATTTTTTTTTATAATTCTTGGTCTATAGGTCTTAAAAATATGGCTGAATATTTGCAAAAAACTACTGCCCTCTCCTTGGTTTCTAAAGCAAAAAAAAATGTATTTAAACACACCTAGACAATAACCCCTTACTAATAAACGTATTCACACCGATTTCTCTGTTTCAGTCGTCAGTAATTTGACTTTCGAAAGAAGAAGACAAAGCAATAAAAATCGATTAAGTCGCTGCAACTATTCAAAACCCTACAGAACCTAGCGCACGGAGAGTTAGATCCCAACACCGTTCTTCTCTGTGGAGGACGAAGTGGAGTTATGGGTTTACGTGGAACTCTTGAAGGAGCACGAAAGTTTATAAGTGCGAGCAGCGGCGGTGAGTCAAAATTACCTTTCAAGGTTTTACAGGCAAACAATGCGTCGTTCTAAGGTGTGCATGTTGAAGATTTTTAATCTGCCTTTGTAAGAAGGCGTTTTTTTAGCCATACCGACAGAAAAAGCTAAATGCAAAGCGTTTTTGGACGCGTTCTAGACACACCACGCTACAGTACCTACTCTAATATTATTCTACATAGTTTCAGCTATACACACGTCTTTTTTTATTTTGATGTAGTTGCAGTAGTTTGCTAGATAATATGGCATACGCTTGGCAAGGAGAAATTCCGATCGCGCGGGTCAACGGTCAAAGGTGGGGTGGCTGTCAAACTCGAACGTTTCACTGGTTATGATATTGACAAATAAGTTACCGATGTATCATCAAGCACTATTCCAAAGCCTACTCTAGGATGCTATCCAGTGCAGCTCAAAAAACCTTTTCTAACCATGAAACATGAGGCTTCAAGAGCTAGTGCAAATCTTGGGATTAATTCGATTAATCGAGTCTGGTCAAACCACACTGGGGTTGGTGCATTTCATTAATTCGATGTATCATCAATGCCACTGTCGTAAGGGACGAAGATAATGCACTATAATCATGGGTATGAACCTACTATGCCAAATCGAATATTAATTGATCGACCACAATAAATCGAACGTCTAAATACTCGAACGTTCTTAATATCGAATGCTTAATAAATCGAACATTTAATATATCGTACACTTCAAAAAAAATATTGAATGTTTGTTTGATCGAGCGTTCAACGCATCGCATATTCATTCTATCGAAATTATTATCGATATCTGTACGATATATTGAATGTTCGATTTATTAACCATTCGATATTATGAACGTTCGAGTATTTAGACTTTCGATGTATAGTGGTCGATCAATTGGTATTCGATTATTTGGCATTCAATTTGGCATCAATCAACTCAGCCTATCGCAGTCCACTGCTGGACATAGGCCTCTCCCAGACTGCGCCACAGCACCCTGTCCACCGCCTTCCGCATCCAGTCTACCCCAGCCACCTTCTTTAGGAAATTTGGCATAGTACACCCTAATCATTGTTAGCACGCACATCACTCATCACCAAAGCCCCATCCGTACCACTTTACATCACCGCTTAAACTGCTCACCCCCTCAAAATAAGCTTAGCATTACACTAAGAGCCCATTGTACCATAAATAGGCAACCAGTATTATCATGCTGCGATGGTTCGGCGCTACGCTAGCACACGGAATAATTGGATTCAGAAGGTTAGTTTGGAAAAAGACGTGTCATTTGTTGAAATAAAGAGATAAATAAATCATTTTTTTCGTGAAGTGATAAATAAGTACTTAAATATAATGCAAATACATGGTGCCAATGTACAGATGCCAGCACATCATGCTACTACAATCTGTCAAATTTCTTTAATAGATTTTCAACTTTATAGCTACAGTATAAGGTTCAAGGTACTGGCGTCTGTACAAAAGAACAAAAACATTTTAATGAGATAAAGTGACGCTATGACGTTGACATACATAAATTCAAATTTCAAAACAGCTAAATGGTAGTCCAGTTCAGAATATTGTGTCAGGAAAATATTCTTCAGATCTTCAGCATTATTCAGCCGAAAGACGTCCACTGTTGGACATAGGCCTCCTCCAAGCTCCGCCACTTCGGTTCTGTGCTTGCCGTATCGTATATTAAAAAAACTAGTACTCTCTAGTCATAAAAAAAACATACTTGTTTACATTTTTGGAAATTAAACTGTGAATGCAGTATAGTTCAGGAGGCACAGGTCATATGGCTTAGTTGCTATGCCTGAAACATTGTAAGTTTCTGCTGGAATTTCTGCCCTTTCTTATACAGGGCTCGCAGCACTCGAGATGCGGGGATTAGTATTCCTCCGACGTTCATTCTCCAAGCAAAATTCAGGGAACTGAGGCTGTTTTTCGATCTTTATTAAAAGGCTCGTGAGCAATAAACAAGATATTGTTGTCCTTAGTTTAACGTTTTGATTAGATAAGTTAAGTCGTCACCAAGCTGGCCTTTTCGTTAATCATTAGGTTCATCATCAAATAAACTTCTAGAGGACACTGTGCACTGCTATAAACTGTGATGGGGTCTGAAATTACTATGCTTGGCAAACGAATGGTTGAATGATGGTGGTAATGGTAGTAATACGTTATTACCACCTGGTAACGGTGGTGGTATTACCCATGTGGTAACGGCCCGAACTTACGAATCGTAGGTTTTGGGTTCGAACGCAGGCAGACGCTTTACTTATTGTAAATAATTGCACCACCACTGCTCTCAAAACGGTGAAGGAAAACATCGTGAGGAAATCGGCAAGTCCTAGAACAAAAAATTCGAAGATGTGTGACATCTTCAACCTGCACTGGGCCCGCGTGGTATATTAAAACCCACTCCCTCTCGAAGAGAGGAGGCATGTGTCCCAGGAGTGGGAACATTATAGGCTGATTATGTTAAATAGTACATACATACATCTGCCTAGCCTATTCACAACTGTGTTGGGGACGGCTTCCAGTCTAACCGGATGCAGCTGAATACCAGTATTTTACATGGAGTGACTGCCTATCTGACCTCCACAACCCAGTTACCGGGTAATACGATACCCCTTGGTAAGACTGGTTGTCAGACTTTCGGGCTTCTGACTACCCGTAACGACTGTCAAAGATCCACGAATGACAGCAAGGACCAAGGCTTAACGTGCTTTCCGAGGCACGGAATTTACGGATTATACTAAATAGTATAATCCGTAAATTCCGATCGAGGTCGAAAATCACCAACCCGTCGTCAGCAAGCATGGTGATTAATGCTCTTGCCTTCTCTGTATGTGAAGAGAACTTTGCACTCAGTGCAGCAGTAGGAGTGGGACTATAGGGTGGTATTATTTGAGTTCTTTATCAGTACCAACGATAAGAACAATGGCACTCCACTCTACCACACAAACTGCATGTCGCGGTAAACCCAAATAATACGAAAATGCAACTAGCGGAAAATTACAAAGCTTAAACAGTAACGCTTTGCTGAAATAATCATGCTCAACGATTATTCCACAAAACGTTAATATTTTAAAAGTTTTGTGGGCAATTAGTGGAGCCAGCTAGTTGGTAATTCAGCCGGAACGATGCTACCGTGCTGTGAACGAGCGCGGTGAGGATATGGTGATAAGAAGCGCGGCAGCGGGCGATTTACAAAACATTTACCAAATAAAAAAATGTTTATTGGCATAATAAAAATACAGGTCGGCACGGACATCGACGTCCAACCATTTCGTTTATACAGTTTAATTATCATGGACATGATTGTGACCCCCCCTGCGTTGAAATGTTTAAAAACGTGTGGGTCGAGGGAGCCCCGGCAGGAACGAAGCTCAAATTTTGAAAATATTCAGCCGCCATCTTAAATTTTCATTTTGACCTCACTATCGGCTCCTTCGAAAACCTTAAACACGACACCAATGATAAAAAAAATTTAAATTTTCGCAGCCGCCATCTTGGACGTTCATTTGGACCTCACTATTGGCTTCAGCACCCCCGAAAAACGATACCCATGACGAAAAATTTGTTTTGATTTGCAGCTGCTATCTTGGATTTTCATTTGGACCTCTCTATCGGCTTCAGCACCCTGGAACAACATGAACACTACCTCTGTCTCTCTCTGACTCTGTCCATTATATATGTAATAAAAACTCGCATGGGGGCATACATTTATTTCGTTACGTGACGATTTCTCCCAGATTACTCCTACCGCAAGCTCCGTTAAGGAACTTAGTTCCAGAAAGGTTATTAAGAAAAAACTGGCCAGCTATAGTTGAAATTTTCACAGATGAAGTATTTCTGTTGCGGCTATAACAACAACGGAACCCTTCGTGTGCGAGTCCGACTCGCACACGAAGGGTTCCGTACCAAAAGGTAAAAATGCCGAAAAAACACGTTTGTTGTATGGGAGCCCCCTTAAATATTTATTTTATTCTGTTTTTAGTATTTGTTGTTACAGCGGCAACAGAAATAATTAAATCACCTGTAAAAATTTGAACTGTCTATAACAGTTCATGGGATACAGCCTGGTGACAGACGGACAGACGGACAGTGGAGCCTTAGTAATAGGGTCCCTTTTTTACCCTTTGGGTACTGAACCCTAAAAATTTGCTGTTCAGTACATTTAGACCGTGCAGGTATTGCACTTCTATGAAACAGCAGATTTTTTCTAATAACCGACGAAAAATTTTCTACGCTAGACCTGCGGTGCTGTAAAACTCTCACCGTGAAAACTTAGGTGAAGTGAGCTGTCAATAGTGTTAATTCCTAGCAAAAACAAACTCACTTCACCTAAGTTTTCACGGTGAGATTTTTACAGAATCGTTCGGCTGAAGTCTAGAATCATGTGCTGAATTAACGGCTGTTTGCGCACCAATGTCCTATCACCCTGTATGTGTATACAGATGATTTGAGAACCTCCTCCTTTTTTAAGAAGTCGGTTAAAAACGAAAGTGAAGTACATAAAAAACAATTAAGTTTGCATCACAATGTTTTGGTTTGACCGTTGACCCAAAAACTGAGCAGGGTTTGTATGTAATTTTCCGCTAGGCCTTTTAATAGAGTTCAGTGTTGCTTTGTATTTTTAAAGTTTAGATTTTTAAGTATTAGCCGTAAACTTTTCAATTTATTATTGAGTGTTTACAAACCATTATTGTATTGGAGTCACCATGTAAAGATAGTGTGTGTAAGTTTAATAAATTATAATAATAATCTTAGGGGCCAAATTTCTGTCGGGTCAGCGGGATTGTCTGAAAGGGTTACCGCTAACATAAAGAGCCACGGGTGGGTTTTAGTCAGTAAGAGTCTGACACTCCCTTCCGCTCCGCCCAGAGCGGGAGGGGTCATTTGATGATATCCCACCCAAAAAAAAAGTGATAAAAGTAAGTTCGTGGCGTAACATACCTACGTAGCTACGAAATTTCGCGGATAGGTCACTATTCTTCATAATTATTATTATTATATCTTTATTACCGAAAACCTATTACATATTTTATCATGTTTGGATAACTATACACATCGCGTCTGCGGAGTTTAACCAGCCTATTTAAAATAACCCTGTATATCGATGCATTCATACTAATGTTATAAATTCAAAAGTAACTCTGTCTGTCTATCTGTATGTTACCTTTTCACGCCTAAACCACTGAACGGATTTCGATAAAATTGTGCAGAGAGATAGACTGCATCCCGGGGAAGGACATAGGATAGTTTTTACCGACATACCTCGCGGGTGAAGCCGCGGGCGGAAGCTAGTAAATTATAAATAAAAAAGTTGGTTGTCGTGTCTGTCTACGCGACCGTATCGTTCTTCTGAACTATGCAAAGGAGTTTGATTCGTAACCATCATTTCAAAAAAAATCTAAAGGTTTATGTGTCTATTACATTCATTTTAAACTTAAGTACATAATGGCTATTAAGTACATAATATTATTATTTTATTATTATTTGTACACCACCAAGTGGTAGGATATAGATATCATAATATACTTGACTGTAACACCCATTGTAACATATGTTCACAAATAAATGAATTGAAATTGAATTGAATCGAAATTGATTATTATAACAAAGAAATATTTATATTTGTCAAGTCGTAATAATTTATTTCTTTCTGTGTAATAAATTAAGATTAGAACTTGGTACTGCACTAATTTCCTGTTCAAACCGCAAGCCAATATTAGCTGACCGATTTTGTAGTGGTCAGTGAAGCGGTAACTGTACCGATTTACACTAGCACTGCAGATACGTAATTGGAACTTAGATATAACAATGTTATTCTAAATCTCCTCATGGTGCAATGAATCTCAAAATTCAAAATATTTTTATTGTGGGAATATGTTAGTTACAGCGGTGCTATTCTGTAAAAATGTCACCGTGAAAACTTAGGTGAAGTGAGCGTGGAGTGAGCTGTCAATAGTGTCAATTCCTAGCAAAAACAAACTCACTTCACCTAAGTTTTCACGGTGAGATTTATACAGAATCGACCGGCTGGTCTAAACAATAAATTAAATTTCCAATATGTCCTGACGAATAGGCATACAATAATTATGTAAAATATTATTGTACTTATTACATTTAAAATTATTTTACATGTCAAATTTAGTTATCCTAGATGTCAAAATATCAATATACAGTCAAATTAATACATGGTCAACAATTCAATCAATGATTATAGAAATCTTGGATCGTGTAATTCAATCAATTAAAAATGTACGCAGTTTATTTTTAAATACTGGAAGTTCCTTAGTGCTCAGAATGTCAATAGGTATTTTGTTGTATATTTTTGATGCCATGCCAAAGAAGCTTTTTTAACACGCTTTTATTAGGTCGACCTGTATGTAACTAACTATATAATGGAATCTAAGGTAACTAATTTAACCATTTTCCAAGGGTCGTAGCGTAATGAAAATTGGCAGCTGTATGTGGTTCTGATGACAATACAATAATATGGTACTGTCGAACTGATCTGATGATGGAGCCGGAAGATATGAACTGCAACTTCATGATGGAAAATCGTATCATAGCTCTTTTGGATTTCTTAGAAAAGTCTTGTAATAACTTTGACCACAATTAGATTTCAAGGTCTGGTGATGAAGCCGGAAGATAGGCACTGGCATTCCATGATAGAATGTCGTATCCTAGTCGTGTTTGCACTTCTGCGAAAGGCCAAGCGTGTGTTTCTAGTGTTTTTTAAACTATTAATTATAATTTTTATATAGAGCCGTTTTATGCGGTACATTAGAAATCTGCCGGGGAAATAATCCTATCCTACTAAAATTACTTATAAACGCGAAAGTTTGTGAGAATGGATGGATGTTCGGATGGCTGTTTGTTCCTCTTTGACGCTAAAACTACTCAACGGATTTGGATGGAATTTGGCACACAGATAGTTTAATAACTAGGATTAACATATAAGATACTTTTTATGCTGATGGTATTCCTATGGGATCGAAACTAATGCGGGTGAAACCGCAGGGCGCTGGTAGTAGAATAATAATACCAGCCTGTTACTGACCCACTGCTGGGCAAAGGCATATAGAGAAAGTATGAACATTGATGAGCACGCTTGCTCGAGGTGGGTGAGCGATTTTAGACTTATTATCTAACTTCCCGCGGTTTCACCCGCATAAGTGTCGATCCCGTGAGAGTATCTATATGTTAATCTACAGTGTCAGCTATCTCCATACAAAATTTTATCAAAATTGGTCCAGCCGTTTGAGCGTGAAGAAGTAACAAACATATGAACACACACACTCACAAACTTTCGCCTTTATAATACCAGTGTGACTAGCTGTCCTCGCGACTTCTTTCACGTGTCAGAAAACAAACTGGACTTCATGGGTTTAATTCTTTGGCGTGGAACCCTAATTCTTTTTCTAAAATAAACCTAAGTTACTCCTTATAACATCAGCTGTCTGTCATTTTCAGTCCAACCTCGAGGCTTACATTACAAAGTTCTTGGAGCATCCGTTCAAGTTTAGTGGCTGAGAATGAAAACAAAAGAAAATAATTTCGTCGGCGAAACGTAGACTTGTCACTTTTTTAAATTGTTTTTTTTTTGTAACAAATACCGTATATCACACTAATATTATAAAGGCGAAAGTTTGTGAGTGTGTGCGTGTATCTCAAGAACTACTAACTAACTTACATGACGTTTGCCCAACTATCACACTTCACACTAATATTATAAAGGCGAAAGTATGTGAGTGTGTGTGTGTGTTTATATGTTTGTTACTTCTTCACGCTCTAACGGGTGGACCAATTTTGATAAAATTTTGTATGGAGGGAGCTGACATCCTGGATTAACTTTTTATCCCGATGTTCCCACGGGATCGACATTTACGCGGGTGAGACCGCGGGGCGCAGCTAGTATTTTCATATAAGCAGTATTCAGCTACATCCTGTTAGACTAGAAGCCGACCGCAACATAGTTGGGAAAAGGCTAGGCAGATGATGATGATGAAATATTTTTATAATTATGAATTTTGTAAAAAGCTGTTATTTTGACATTAAAAACACTTCAGCTTTGTTTATTATAATTTATATTGTAGTATTATAATTTAGAAAAGTACGAACACATCGTCACGTTCCGTACACACCACAACCCGCTCCTTGCTGATCTCGACACTAAGCCCTCACCCTTACAACACGCGTTAAAAGGGCAACATCATCTGCAATGCAGATAAATATCATATTTCGTATTTAATTTAATTAATGAGAACCATTTTATGACGTCAACTTCTGACACTCATGGCGACATCTATTTGAAAATTGGTGAACTAGTTTACGGGTCGAGTTCTCTAGGATAAACTACCGGTCTCCGTATCGTTGTTGCTGATCAATCTGTTTAGCCTTTTCCCAAATATGTAGGGGTTGATTCCAGTCTAACAGGTTCCAGCTGTAGTATTTCACTTGGACCAACTGCCTATTGGAGCTCTACAACCAAGGTACTGGTTAACACGCTACCCCTTGATAAGACTGGTTGTCAGATTTTTGGGTTTCTGACTGTCAAAGATCTACGAATGACAGCCGGGCTATGCAAATATGAATTGTTAATAGGTACAGAGAAATCTGGAGTCTTGCCTGGTTTCTATGACTAATTAAGGGATAATTTTCCAACTAATTGTAGCTTTGCTATAGCTATACATGTATTGCAATGATTTAGTTCAAGAGTTATGAAATTACGGGCGTCTTCAACACTTAAGGGGGATTACAGGACCTAAACGCAAAAAATGCAAGTATTAGATATGATCGACACAATAAATATAATCAGAAAAATATTGTGATATTCTTCAGGATATATGCTAGGTAGATAGTGTGTTGAAAACATAATACAACTAATTTGATACGATTTAGAAAAAAATCATGAAGATACCTCTAAAAACTTTATTTTTACAATAAAACCGTACGTACCTACAAATCATTCTGTATTTTTGTCAGATTATGCCATAAGCAACATACTAAAACACTAGTGTTGTAATTTTTTAGTTGAAACAATAGAATTTTTGTAATTGAATAATTGCTTCGTATTTTACAATAAATTACCAGTGTTGTGTCATCGCGCTTCTCTTTGTTTTCTATGCAGTCCGACAGTAACCGCGCTTTAGGTCATGTAAGCCCCTTTCAGCATTACATTGGCTAGCCTTTTGGTTTTTCTAGTCCATAGAACTTTAATTCTCTTTCCCAACAAATACCATAACATAAAGAACATTTTGCAAATATTTTTAAACATACTTATTACGGACTGATATCGCCTTTGTATTCGATCCGCTTATCAACACAACAACAATAATGATCACACCGGAGAGGATTACCTGAGCTTTGTATTTTCCACCGGGGAAAAGAACAATACGTGCATACACATAATATTTAAATATTATTCAAAACAGCGTTTAAAATGTTGCTTTTAATATTTTGATCTTTCGGAAAGATTTTCCTTTCCAGGTTTTATTTCCTTTGTCAAGGTAAATATTTATATTCTGTATATTTAACTAAAATAATAGTTACATTGTAGCGGTATCTACCTACAACGTTACATTCGAACTTCGCGTCATACTGACGTCACGCAAAATCCTGCATCTCGCAAGCAGAGTTTACCGCGCAACTAGCATAATTATATACCACGGCCTCATTCATCCCAATGAAAATCCGGTGTCGTCCAGACACGACACCCGATTGGTCGGACAATCCTCTCTTTTCTATGGAGGATAAGTGAACTTTACACCCTGTTCCTCATACCTATATTACCATAATTTGAAAAGCTAACAGTCTTAAAATAAAAGTCTGTTCCAGCCGTTTGGGGCTGAATTACTAAGGCCATGGGGTTCGAGTGCCCATTTTTTCGAGACGTCGCCATGCGATTGATCGACTCTTCACGTGATCATAGAGGGACATACAACGTGGCAATGCTGCCAGCCTTCTGGGCACTTTTCCTATTGACAGCGATGCGGACGAATTTTTTGACGTTTTTTGATTATTTTCCCTCCTTTTTATATATGTAGATACATACATAAAAAAACATTTACATACATAAAAATACATTTACATACATAAAAATACATTTACCTTAAAATAATATCTAATATGTACAGATGTACATATTAGATATTATTTTAAGGTAAATGTATTTTTAATTTGAAATACGTACTTACCTATAATTCCCATTAATTTGTAATGAAAAAAACCTAACTACAAGAAAAATGTCTAAAACATTCTCAACCCTAAAAATCCACGTGGGTCATTAAGACCGATAATTCGTTCCATTGTTACAGTTCTAAAAATCCGTTCACCCTAATAAAATTCAGCGTTGCACCTAGATTCAGTGTGAAATCAGCTGGTGTGAGGTCATAAGTCAGGGGGTAATGTGCCCATAAAGTACCACCCGCATCCAACCCGGAGATTAATCAAGAAACTTGTTTGTTCTAACTATGAAAATATGTGGAAATATGTGGTTGGCCTTTTTAAAACCTCTTTTCTCCTTTTGTTGGGGAAGAAAATAAAAATGGAGAAATAAAAATTCGCTATGTGTTTGTTTCGTCGGGAATAATACTGTGTTTTAAGTACTGGTGAAGTGTGGAACGCTTTTAAATAGTGAAGGTTTGTTGTGTCCAATGCGAAGTGAAGTGAAGTGTTTTTGTTTGATTATTTTAGAGTTAGATTTGTAGTTTATTGCTTTTTTTGTAAAAAAATACAGCTAAGTTTCATTTTTGTGTTGTCACTGTATATGTATACTGCTACAAGGACCTTTAGCTCTCTAATGACGTTGACTGAATTATTTCGTTTTTTAATAAAAAAAAAATACTAGATAATGGCGTTAGTTCTGATTTTGGCGACGTGCCAAAAGTTTCTTGGCTGCGACTATATATTATTATCACGTTTGACAATACAATCATGATACACATGCACACAATGTTTTTTTAAACACAGAAAATTCTACCGACTTCTTAATAGCTGCATTCGATTCGTTTTCAATCTCTGCAAGTACGATCATGTATCTGCACATCGATCGCTTTTAAAGTGGTTACCTATCCGGCAGCGCAGAGCGTTGAGAGTATTGACAACTCTGTTTTCTATTCTTCACAAACCCACTTCTCCTTCATAACTGACTTCTCTTTGTCAATATTTATGCTCTGCACACAGCAAGAATCTTCGGTCCGAGAATAATCGTCTTCTTCGTTGTCCTTCTCATCGCTCTGGTCTTATACAGTCTTCTTTCTTTGTCCAGGCGGTTTTCCATTGGAATGCGCTCCCTCAGAATATCAGGACGGTAACCAATCAGTTCACATTTAAAGGGAAAGCTCGAGAACACATATACAAGAAGTTGGCAGATTCGTCTCTGAATTAAGTTGTTTTTTTGTTTTTTCTGGTTTTCTTGTTTCTCTCTAATAACGTTTTCTTTTGTTTTGTTTTATATATTTTTTGTATGTATGTATATATGTACTCATTCTTATATTTTACTTATAAATATTTTCTATTTGTTTTCTGCTATTGCACCTACTGTGTCTTGTTTCCGCATCACCCTAAGAACTGATAAAAAATGCCCAAGGCATTAAGTCCGCCTTTGTACAGTTTTTACCTGTGCATGAAGTTTTAATAAATAAATAAAATTAACTGACTCGTAGAAATCTTAGTGTGGCAATTTTGGTTGATGACGAAAACAAACACAGGACCTTAGTCTAAATTAAAAACCAAGACAGAGGGCTGTCAACAGTAAAGTGAAACCGGTTTCGTAAACATGTGTGCACATAGTGAGGTGTAGTTTGATTGTAAATGGTTGTAAATGTGTGCGTGTGAGCGTGTATGCACAGAGAGGAGGTATAGTTTTTGCATGCTTCACTGTATTGTTCGCAGCGCTATGTCTTGACATTTTATTTGGTCTGAGCACAGAATCAAATAAAATAACAAAGAAACTGTACTTACACGACATACAAGTACGACAGACAAAAACTGTGAACTAAAAATATAAAACAGCCATCCTGCTGCCATTCTCATCACAATAAAAGTTGACGTGTTATTACGTCGTGTCGGGGGCACGTACCTTCGTGTCGTGTCACGCTCCTCGACACGTGAGGTACCTACGACGTGTTGCCGTCAAATTAGACGGCTCAGAACGTCCACTTTTTACAACGACATACGTTTAGACACAGACATAAAATATTACCTACATTGGTTCTTTGCAAGTGTAAGCTGAGTGAGGTTTTAACCTGAAAGCCAATTCTTGAAATCAAAAACGTTCATAATCTAGTCGCAGTCTCATCTCGGCGACAAACAAATGTCAAAAACTTGTCAAAATGTAGGGAAATTAGATGTTTTTTTTGACAGATTGAGACTGAGATCAGACCGTGAACGTTCTTAAATGTTCTCTGAGCTGTTGTCGTAGATGACATGTACTGGTGCCAGAACATCAAGCTGCTACAGTCTATCAAATTTCTTTAATAGATTTTCAACTTTATCGCCAAATTATAAGGTTCAAAGTTGATTGGGAAAATTTGACAGTTTCGGGTAGCCTCATGTGCTGGCGTTGCTGCTGTATATTGTGATATTCTCTTGTTTCCCATACGACCTTAAGTGTGTTATAAAATGCTGCGTTTTTAGACATAGTTCAAGCCACTCTATTCCTTTACAATATATATTGTTTAAAAGGTAAATTAGCAGGTAACTTGATCTTGTCACAAGCAATCCCCTTTATATCGTATAAATACTTGGTTTTAGACGGGACATGAATGAAAAATGGCATCTTACCGGAACCTATTTAATATAACCGACAATGCGACATTTTTGTCAAATATGACATAATTGTCACATTCACGACAGATGCAATAAATAATAAATAATAAAGCAGAAAACTATGAAAAAAATCTTCCAAAAATGTCAGATTATCCTGTTGGTTTTATTAAATAACCCTCTAACTATAAACTAACGCTAGAACCATGTTCAGAAACGACATGCAACTAAGAAGTGAACCTTTTGCATCAATCTATTGAACGCTCGAACGTGTTCGTCCAGACGGCCGTGATCGGACCTTTGCCTGTCGACTTTTATTTATTAGAACGACCGTCGCATTCACACGGCTAAGAATTAGTTACGTTGTGATTTTTTTTAATAACCTTGGTATATACAAATCGGTTGGATCCTGTAGTTGTTCAGATTACTGAGTTTTTTTGTTTGGCCGGTGATGTTTTCTGTGAATTCATGAGTTGATAACGGTATTGGAGCGTAAAGCGTTCGGTTTCTTAGAGTCATGACCAGCAGAAGCGGCTTTGAAAAAATGAATTGTTATATTGTTGGTGGCGCGTGTGTTGAATCATTTAGCTCCCTTCAAAATTATTGAGCGGAATGGTGCTAATACTTCATCTGACTGGACATCTCTTTGTTGCCGTGGCTTATTTTAATTTAATTTAATATTTAATTTTTTTTTATTTTTATTTTCGTCTTTTCATTAAGGACGCTTTTAACGTTCTGCATCGTTCTCACATGCATAATTGTTTACATGAATGATGTAAACCAGACTTTGTAACCATGTTACTTTGATTTAGAAGAGTGTGCGTGGAGTTTCTTGCCCGTTCTTCTCCCTAGGTACCTACGCTTTGGAATGGGCAACTAGCTTTATCTTTCTGACTGAACGACCCTTTGACAATAATTCAAAAGTGCCTGTAATTGGTTTAATTGAAATAAATGCTTTGAGTTTGAGTGCGTGTTATGTATATTATTATGTTGAATTGCTGAAAATGCAGTTTTTCGGTCACGGCCGGAAAACAATTTTTCTGTCGAAATTGCAGAATACCGAAAACCAAAAGAAAGACAGATGGACTTTAAATAGGGATATTATAAATTGCATATCAATTAAATAATCGCCTATCAATACATACTCATCATTTATATTCTTTTTTAAATCAAATAACTTACTTCACTACAAATAAACTAAATGTTTAACAAGACTCGAACTGCAGATAATTCGAAATTATACATCAATATGACATTACTTTTTTCCTCATAATGCAATACAGTTAAATTTATTTTTGTACAAATATACTACATACATAGCATAAATACTGACTGCACAGCAAATTTTCCATATTTCATAGCAAAATAACTATCCCAGTCGCATATTAACCAGTCTTACAACAAAACCTGTTCATCATATTTGTCTTAATTTTCAAGAAGCCATGCTCGGCAAATTTAATGATTATTATAACAAAAAAATCCTTTTACATTGCATTTTAACTGAAAACGAAAATAAAAAAATGCAATTTTATTTTAAAATAATCATTTATTTAATACAAAATATTTGTAACTCACAATTTAATTTTTTTTGCAATGGACATTAGCAATTTTATTTCGGAAAATTCAGAATTGTGTTGCAGAATTCGATTAATTCTGTCGTCTTTATCCATTTTTTTTTCTTTTTTTTCCGGCGGGCGTGAAACGACCAGATTATATTGAAAAAAAATATGGAAAAAGAGATCATTTTTAGCAGGCTATCAAGAACCAAATTAGTTAGACGAGGTTAATTATTTTATAAAAATGCTTAGGTTAGGTGAAAACTGTGACCTCCTACGCACGAGCCGAGCGAGCGAAGCGAGCGGTGCCGCGGCAGCGGCCGGCGAGTGCCAGAAACGACTAGATTATATAGAAAAAAATATGTAAAAATATATATTATTTTTAGCAGGCTATCGAGAATCAAATTAGTTAGACGAGGCTAATTATTTTTAAAAAATGCTTAGGTTAGGTTAAGACTGTGACCTCCTACGCACGAGCCGAGCGAGCGAAGCGAGCGGTGCCGCGGCAATGGCCGGCGAGTGCCAGAAACGACTAGATTATATAGAAAAAAAAGGGTAGTATTTAAACGCAAATCAAAAAAGCGAAGCGAAAGCAAGACCCGCTTTAATAATTCAATAAATTACAATTTTGTATCTAATTTTATATTTTTTTTGCTGGTCTCATTATGTGGTAAATAATAAGACGACTGTGACTAATAAAATGCTGTTTTATTTAGAAAAACTGCTGTAAATAATATAAAATTAGAAGCTATATTATTATTTAAAACAAAAAGAGTTAACATGTATAATGTGCATTAAGATTATTAGCTGTGCATTGATTAAAAAGCTTTTGCTTTAGGAAAAATCGCTGTACGCTGCGAAAATAAATTGTAGTGTGTTTAGTGATATTTTGAGTTGAATATTTTGCTGTGTAATCAGTAATTTTGATGGGAATTCGGAATCTTACTGCATAGAAAAAGGATATTTTTTGATTTGCGTTTAAATACTACCCCTTTAAATATAGAGAATATCACATGTTGTTGTATGTTTAGAAAACAAATTTTTCAAATTAACACAACAACATACACGCAATTTGCTATTAATAACTGCTTTTGAAAGATCTTACCACACAACATCACGCCTGTATCCTGTATCGGCTTGTGCAGAGGCTAGACCCATATTTCACCAGAGGGCCTAAAAAGGCTACTTCGGCAGAATCATAAAAGGATAACATTATGAATCATAATATGGCGAAGACAGTCCGTGTTTTTCTTTTTTCGCTGCTCTACGTAGGTATAATCAAAGAGATTGGGATTGGATTTGGATTGGATTGATTGGTATTTTAGCGCAGACAAAAACAATAACTGTAAAATCCTTCACCAATGGGATTTGATACGATTAACTTAACAGTGAACTGTCCATTATCATAGATCTTATACTGTTTCATATTTACCTGTAAGTTGACGTGTGATGAGAAATCCGTTAATGCATGGTTTTAGAAACGGAAAATTCATCTATTTGTAACGTCATCATATCGAAAGAATTCTAAAAAAACTAGGTGCAGTCACGACCATCATACTATTATTTTATTTTGATAGTTCACTACCCTTAACCTTTTGAATGTTTGAGTTACACAGTTCGACATAAGCAATTGTCTTTCTATTGTGTCTCTAATTACGGTATTCGATGAGTTAATTAAGTACCTATTTTGTCTATTTTTAAACAACCTGAAATGTTTAAGTTATCGAAAACTTTTCTCGCTTTGAAATTTTAGATATACAACTCAGGCCCTCAAGATACAGCCCCCAGAAGTCTGCCTAGTTTAGGGACCACTGTTCAAATAACTATGTTAAATATTCTAGTTTCGGCAAGCACACAATATTATGTATTATTTTTAAATTTATTTCTTAACAAAAGACCAATAAAGAAAAATTGGTTAAACCGTTTTCCTCCTAACTATACTATTGTATAGTTTCGGTAAAACTGTGTTGGTAACATAAAAAAATCACAATAATATTATAAAGGCGAAAGTTTGTGAGTGTGTGTATGTGTTTACATGTTTGTTACTTCTTCAAGCTCAAACGGCGGGACCAATTTTGATAAAACTTTGTATGGAGGTAGCTGACACCCTGGATTAACATATAGGCTACTTTTTAGGGTTCCGTACCCAAAGGGTAAAAACGGGACCCTATTACTAAGACTTCGCTGTCTGTCCGTCTGTCCGTCTGTCCGTCTGTCCGTCTGTCCGTCTGTCTGTCACCAGGCTGTATCTCAAGAACCGCGATAGCTAGACAGTTGAAATTTTCACAGATGATGTATTTCTGTTGCCGCTATAACAACAAATACTAAAAACAAAATAAAATAAATATTTAAGGGGGGCTCCCATACAACAAACGCGATTTTTTTGCTCTTTTTTGCTCGATATCAAAAATGGCAACAGGTAGGCACTTGAAATATTCACAAAATACTCAATTGTATTTTAACTTTAATAATAAATAAAAAAATTAAAATAAAATAAATATTTAAGGGGGGCTACCATACAACAAACATGTTTTTTTCGGCGTTTTTGCCTTGTGGTACGGAACCCTTCGTGTGCGAGTCCGACTCGCACTTGGCCAGTTTTTTTATCTACTGCCGCGGGGCGCAGATAGTAATATTCATAAATACTGAAGAGAAAATTTCTTTTGAATCTTGTATATGCTCGATTTCCATGTATGATAGTAAGCTAATCGTAAGTCAACAAATCAATCAATTCCTAAAAAAAAAACAGGCACTCGTACACAAATCACTCCCACCATTATCCATTGCGGTATATGCAGAGGTGGACACGTCATAAATCTGAGTGGAACGCATAGGTGACGTTTTTTATTCAGATATTAATCAATTTCAGCCAGATAGAGCAAGCAAGGTAGCCTGAACGTGTGTGTTGAAAATTGTGTGAATTGATGTTCTTCATCATCATCATAATTTCAGCCGAAAGACGTCCACTGCTGGACATAGACCTCCCCAAGCACCTCCACTTCGACCGGTTCTGTGCTTCTTGCATCCAACGGGTTCCTGCGGCCTTCACAAGGTCTTCGGGCCACCTTGTGGGAGGCCTATAATGTTCCCACTGCTGGAACATAGGCCTCCTCTCGGCGAGAATCCCGTTATCTTCCACGCGGGCTCAGTGTGGGTTGGCGGAAGTCATGTCTTCGATTTCTTGGTTCTAGGACTTTTGCTGGCTCCGTACTATATTTTCGCCCTTTTGGTTCTAGGACATGCCGGTTTACTCACGTTTCCTTTTACCGTTTTAAGAGCAGTGGTGATGAATTAATTTACACAAAGTACCTGTCTGGGTTCGAACCTACGACCTACTACTCGTATGTCGCGGCCGTTACCACTCGGCTACCACTGCTCTGTAAATTCTTAATAAGGAATTGTTTGTGTATTACCTATGTGGATAGACAGCAGGCATTTACTCTCTAAATTTGTGTAATATAGTAACCCAACTAGCAATACAACGATAATCTTCTTATTCTTCGCAGCGGGATTATCCGAAAGGGTTACCGCTACCCCGGAACATAAAGGGCTAAGAAAGGAACACGGGTGGGTTTTAGTCAGTAAGAGTCTGACACTCCCTTCCGCTCCACTCAGAGAGGAAGGGGTCATTTGATGATATCCCATCCTCAAAAAAAAAAACCGGCCAAGTGCGTGTCGGGCCACGCACAGTGTAGGGTTCCGTAGTAGCCCGTTATCACAATGTAGTACGATTCTGTTGTTCTTTATTCTGAATAGGTAAAAAAAAAACATATTTTGGTTTTCAATGCAAGTCTTTATTTACCCATTATAAACAAGCAACTACTTCATCTTTGTATTTGGTACAAATTTATCCAACACCCAAGTTCAACGACTATTACTGCTAAACTAATAAACTTATCTTAACCGCTATACTTTTCCTTTAAAGTTCATGAAATGCACTATCATCGAGAATTTTTCCAGATTTTTCAAGCCAGTAGTTTAGCTTTTAGAGGGGGGGGGACGCCCTACTGGAACAAAAATTTGCACTTTAAACTTTAATATTTCGTAAATGGAGCATTAAATCGAAAAATAATTTTAGCAACCCCAAAGCCATTTTAGAAGACCTATTCAATGATACCCCACACGACGGGGTAGATGATGAAAAAAATATTCATCCCCACTTCACATGTAGGGGAGCTACCCTAAAAAAAAATATTTTCCAAAATTTTATTTTACCACTTTGTCGGCGTAACTAACATACGTACTCTTACAAAATTTCAGCTTTCTAGTGCTAACGGTCACAGATATTAAGCGAGGACGGACAGACAGACAGACGGACGGACAGACAGACATGGCGAAACTATAAGGGTTCCTAGTTGACTACGGAACCCTAAAAAGGCATTTACTCTCTAAATATGCGTAATATAGTTACCCCACTAGCAAGACAGCGATAATCTTCATCCCATACAATTACTGATAGGCCTCTATTAGCTTGATAACAGTTTCCTAACTACCCCACTCTGAAAGAACACTCCAGACCTCCCCAAAGGCAATTTTTCCTTTGACCACAAATAGTGCGATTGTAGCTGAGTATTAAGGGGTACATACATCAATTCGCGATAAAAGATCGGTTATCTCCGGCCTAGTTCGTATGCCGGTCGCGAGCCGCTCTGAATGAAACCGGCCGCCCGGCAGGGCTACCGAACTGACGGGAGTCTGTGATTTTATTTATTTAGTCCTTTCGGGTTTCGTGATCTAAATATAATCTTGTACGTTTTGAATTCGATTTTTAGGTTTGCATTGACGTGATTACTGAATGTCTGAGACTCCTTTGTATTCTCAGGAATTTTAATTCAATTATAGTATTTTTATCTCACGAAGCAACGCGCGCTATACTTGTGGTTGCTAAGTGAAAAACACGCTGTGAATGTGTGTGTAAGCGCAGGAGCCCTCCGTACCGTCCGAGACATTGACGATGTTAGAAGTGTGTGTGTTGTGTAAGCGTGTGTGTTTTATGTGCTGACGCTACTCATACTCACTCATCTTCACGTGTTTACAGCGTGTTTGTACACATAGTTACCACAAGTAAAGCAAGTGTCACTTCGTGAGATAAAAATAGTATACTTAAATCTTATTTGCAGTCGGGTAAAATGATTAGATCAACGATATTTTTTTCTCTGCCAGTACTTTGTAAGCATTCATTTCCATACAAAAATAAACTGAGGCGAATAAGGAACAAAAAATGCGGCGATACAGAACTAAAATAATAAATAAATGAGACAAATTATATTCTGGGTCAAAAAGGAATTAAATGTAGAGCGAACAAGGAAAATCAATTGGGGCAAACTTTGTGAGGCGAATACGAAACAAATCATATTAAAAGCTTGTTTTTTTTTATTCCCAAGTTAAGGTAGGTATTATGAAATAGCTTTATTCACTTCTGCTCATATTTATTTCTCTGAATACCATCTCATTTATTTATGGTAATAAAAAATCTCCGAAAAATATGTATAATACCATCCTTAACTAAACTCTATTTCACACGAGCCCATCTACTCGTAAACCTAAATTTCATAAAAACCAATCCCTCACCAGCCCTATATGTAATCCGGCCATTCGTCTGGATTGAGGCTGATCGAAAGGTATACCTTAATCGCTCTATTGCAATTTATTTGTTTGTTTCTTAGAAGATAAACAACAAATAGTGAGGATTGCTGCTGATACGAAAGGATTTTCTTTCTGCTCATTTGATTTGCAAATCTCTTTTCGATCAAATAGGGGGGCTAAAAAGGCAGACTTTGAGCATAATCAGCCTATAATGTCCACTGCTGGGACATCGACCTCCTCTCTCTCGAGGTAGTGGGCTATAATCTATAACGCGGACCCAGTGCGGGTTGGTAGATGTTACATGTTGTCTATTCCATCACCGTTTTGAGAGTAGTGGTGATGAAATTATTTACACAGAATAAAGCGCAAACCTGGGTTCGAACCTACGACCTACTCGTAAGTTGGGGCCCGTTACCTCTAAGCCACCACTGCTCAATGTAAGCGAGTCAGACTTAAAAACTCTTATGCTAATAAAGTCTGAAACCCCATACTTCCCGTGGGTGTCGTAAAAGGCGACTAAGGGGCGTACCGGAGAATGGGCAGCAGCGTTCTCTATGCATTCCACCACCATACCATATTGCGATCGCCAACCCGCCTGCCAATCGTGGCGATTATGGCAAACCCCCCCCTTTTGGGGGAGGCCTATGTCCAGCAGTGGACGTCTTTCGGCTGAAATGATGATGCAAATAAAAAGATTTCCCAAAATTAGTCGTTAGCAGTTTGTGGACAAAAAGGGCTCAAACACATCCGCCTATTTTTCCGCTGCGCCTAAAACCGGCAGCGTTTAACATTAATTACCACTGTGCTATCCACATTTCGTAGTATTGTACTCGACACACTGCTCATTGAGTCGGCGATCATGCTAGTGGCACTTATATTTCATCTGCCTAGCCTTTTCCCAACTATGTTGGGGTCGGCTTCCAGTCTAACTGGATGCAGCGGAATATTACATAGAACGACTGCCTATCTGACCTCCACAACCCAGTTACTGGGTAAAACGATACCGATGACTGGTTGTCAGACTTTCGGGCTTCTGACTACCCGTAACGACTGTACTGGACCAACGGCTTAACGTGCTTTCCGAGGCACGAATGGGTCACGGTATGTAAAGATGGTCACCCATCCACAGACCAACCACAGCAAACGTAGCTTAACCTGATCAATCGACCTGTGCGGCTGTTAATATTTATAAAAACTTTTTAGTTGTACCTAACCCACAAAAATTCATATAACACTACTTGCTATGTAAACATCAGCAGGAAGTTATTAAAACATCATCAATATAAATTAAATGGAAACAATTCGTATTATAGAAGCTAACTCAAAATCTACCCAAGCGAAGTTATTAAAATTTCTATGGGACCACCCCTGAGGCATTTAATATCCACTAAAAAAATAATTTTGCAAACCCGCCTTTATATGACGGAGATAATTATGCCTGAACATACATAAAAAAAAAATAAACATCCAAATTGAGGACCTCCTCCTTTTTAGGGTTCCGTACCAAAATGATAATAAGGAACCCTTATGGTGCGACTCAGTCTGTGTCTGTCTATCTGTCACAGCTGGATATCTCAAGAACTACTAAAGCTATCAACTTGAAATTTGGAATAGTTTTAGATGACGTTTGCCCAACTATTTTGGAATTAAGAAAGATTTTTTTTTTGCAACATTGACTGAAAGGGGATCTGAAAACTTCGAAGTGGGGCTGCTAGAACATATGGGGTATCATATGAAAGAGCGCAGTTTGCACATTCTCAAATATTTTTTCTTTTCTTTTTTAGGCGCATAGTTTTTGACTTTGATGAAAAATGTAAAAAAAAACGACGGGTTGAACTCCGGGAGTGCCGGCAGAAGTGAAAATTTGAATATTAACGTTGTGCATTTTTGATATTTTGGAATCTTACGAATTTTCGATCAGGTCACGTGTCCCTGACGCGACTTTAATATTTTTTACCCATTACAAAAAAAGTGAACAACGCCGCTAAAGAAATTTTCAATTTTAGATATTTTGGAATCTTACGAATTTTCGATCAGGTCCTGACGCGAGTTTAACATTTTTTACCCATTACTCATTACAAAAAAAAGTGTACAACGAAGAAGTTTTCACTTCAAAAATTAAATCCCCAACGTGTAATGTCGTAAAAAATATGAATATAATTAGGTAGGTACTACAATATTTTGATCTTGCTGCATGAGACTTTTTGGTACGACTTTGGGTCAATCTCCTTTAATTTTTTTATTTTATTTTAACGTGTTCAAATATCAATACCCATAACGTCTGCAGAGTTTCGCTAGCTAATTTAATTTGATCCTGTATACTTGTGGCTAAGTTTCACTAGCTAATTTAATTTGATCCTGTATAGTTGTGGCTAAGTTTCGCTAGCTAATTTAATTTGATCCTGTATACTTGTGGCTAAGTTTCGCTAGCTAATTCAATTTGATCCTGTATACTTGTGGCTAAGTTTCGCTTGCTAATTTAATTTGATCCTGTATACTTGTGGCTAAGTTTCTCTAGCAAATTTAATTTGATCCTGTATACTTGTTTTCAATTTTTGATATTTTGGAATCTTACGAATTTTCGATCAGGGTCACGTGTCCTGACGCGAGTTTACATTTTTTACCCATTACAAAAAAGTGTACAACGCCGCTAAAGAAGTTTTCACTTCAAAAATACCGTTCCCTGTCCTCACTATCGGTCAAGAGGTGGCGCTGACTTTGATTTAAAACTGCAATATTCTGCACCGCAGCGCGCAGTGTTAAAATTGTCTGACGAATATAGGTCTCGCCGATGAAAATTTAAAAACATTAATCGGATAGGATTCTCAAACTCAAACTCAAACTCTCAAACTCAAAGCATTTATTTCAATTAAACCTTGTACAGGCACTTTTGAATTGTCAAAATTAAATAGTCTGTCAGTTAGTCAGAAAGTTGAAGCTAGTTGCCCATTCCAAAACGTAGATCTCTATGGAGAAGAACGGGCAAGAAACTCCATGGACACTCTTTTAAATCAAGTTATTACAAAATCCTGGGTACATTATTCTTGTTGCTTCTATATGTGAGAACAATGTAAAAAGAAAAAGACAAATGAAGAAACAATTCAAAATATAAGATTAAAAATAAGCCTTGGCAGTTAAGAGATGACCAGTCTCAACCGACGGCACCCGTTCACGAACATGACGCGTGGATCAGCACCATCCAGCTCAACCATTTTGTAGGGAACCGAATAATCCAACACACGCGCCACCATCAGTGAGACATTTAAGTGAGCATGACACGTTCTCAACTGCCATGCTCTTTCAAGTCAACAACAGAAAAAAAAATCATAATAAACGGAAACATGGTTCTTACATTTACAAAATTTAAAAAAAAATGCTTCTAAATTATACAAAACTATAGTTTGCAATTTATTTAAGATGTTAATATAATTTACTACCAAACAGGAAGAGGTATCTAATATTGCAGTATTCAACAATTAAAACTGGATTGAATAAATTAAAAAAGTTATGTTCGTAATGTCAGAAATATTGAAAAAGAAAAAGGGAAGCACCTCTTCCAAATGTTGAAATTTTAACTAGTGAGCCCAAGTGCCTGTGGAGCAGGACCAGCATTAAGCCAAGCATTTTTATCTACTATATAATCATCCAACTTGTAATATGCTTGTCTACATAGTGTGCGTTTAATGCATGTTTTAAATTTCTTCTCATTTAATTGAAGAATATCGAATGGTATTTTATTATAACATTTTACACAGTAACCCATAAAAGAAGTTTTTACTTTAGACAATCTGAAACGCGGTTGATCTAATTTGTCCCTATTTCTAGTGTTAAAATTATGCCTGTCACTTATCTTACTAAAAAGATGTAGATTTTTTCGAACGTACATAATGTTTTCATATATATATTGACAAGGAACCGTCATGATGTTAATTTCTTTAAACAGTTCTCGTAGAGAATCGCGTCTGCTGAGCTTGTAGATGGCTCTGACAGCCCTCTTTTGCAGAATGAAGATAGAATCAATATCTGCAGCCCGTCCCCACAACAAAATACCGTTAGACATGATGCTATGAAAGTAACTAAAATAGACCAGTCTCGCGGTATCCACGTCTGTTAATTGGCGAATTTTCCAAACAGCGTAAGCGGCTGAACTTAGCCGCCCTGCAAGTGATGTTAAGTGCGGACCCCACTGTAGCTTTGAGTCAAGCGCGATCCCCAGAAAAACCGTATTTTCGACGAATTCAAGTGTCTCCCTATTCAATACAACATGACATTCATTACTTCTAACATTCGGTAAAGCGAATCTAATGCATTTAGTTTTTTTCTCATTTAATACCAAATTATTCACAGTAAACCAATTATGGACCACATGCATAGCGTTATTTACGTCGTCAAGCTCTTGTGCACGTCTGCTTACTTTAAAAATCAGTGATGTGTCATCAGCAAATAACACCATTTGTGGTTGGTTTTTCAGTAAATGAGGTAATAAATGATTTACCTCATTTACTGAAAAACCAACCATACTAAAAATAGGAATGGCCCCAATATTGAGCCCTGCGGTACTCCCATTTTGACTTTTAAGCCCGATGAATTCACACCGTTAATTTGAACTTGCTGAAATCTATCATTTAAATATGATTCTATTAAGCTAAGAGCAAGTTTACCTAGTCCGTAATGCTCAAGTTTCAAGAGCAGTGTTTCGTAATTCACGCAATCAAATGCCTTGGATAGGTCACAAAAAATGCCTATAGCATCTTGTGCCTCTTCCCATGCGTTAAAGATGTGTTTTAATAAGGTGACACCGGCGTCGGTTGTACAACGTCCTTTGGTGAAACCATACTGTTGATCGTGTAAGATGTTATTACGATTAAAATGATTGAGCATTTGATTTAACATTACTTTTTCGAACACCTTGCTAAAAACCGGCAAAACCGATACGGGTCTATAATTATTAGTGTCTTTGCTGTCCCCAGATTTGAAAAGTGGAATAACTTTACTGAACTTCATTAAATCCGGGAAAACCCCTTGATCTACACACAAATTAAATATTAAAGCTAAATAGGGTGCAATTGTCTCAATAAAGGATTGACAAACTTTAGTAGACATGCCCCACAGATCTTCGGTAATTTTGATCTTAAGTTGCTTAAATGCCTTTATAATGACTATGGGGTTTATATGTTTAAATTTAAATTCCACAGGACAGGCTGAGACATTCGCTCTTAATAATTCAATAGCTAGTGCGGGCGAGGAATTTAAAGTTTCTGTAGTTTTAATTGGGATATTGGTAAAGAAAGTTGCAAATTCCTGAGCAACATCGATGTTATCGCTAATGAGACCGCGGGAAGTGTCCAGTGTGTAATCAGTATTATGTTTTTTGTTCCTGTTCGTTTCATTGTTTATAATTTTCCAAACTGTCTTTATTTTATTGTCTGCGGATTTAACTTTGTTACTAATGAAAGAAGCTTTAGCTGCTTTGCAGATATTTTTAAAAATTTTAGAATAAGTAGCAACATACTTATTAAAAGTATCCGTGTTTATATACGGCTTAAGGCCATACAGTTCAAATAATCTTTCCCTACTTTTCCTGATTCCTTTAGTTGCCCAGTCACTGAATAAAAACTTAGGGCAAATAGTTTTAGATTTCTTCTTAAAGGAATTATTGAACTCTGTTTGCACTAATGAAAAAAATTCTTTATACAAAATATAAAAAAATATATAAAATTCGTCATACTTAGGCCCTGAGCATTTAACTTGCTAATTAAAGTGTTATTAAACTTATTCAAATTACCCGATGTTATTGGTCTAGTTTGAATCTGCACTTTTTGTATCGGTGTGTTGCACTCAAAAGACACGGTTTGACCACTGTGATCCGAAGGGAGATAATTTACAATGGCTTTATCTAAATATTCACAGCAACAAAAAACATTATCAATACATGTAGCAGTAGCCGTAGTTATTCGCGTTGGTTCCAAAAATACATTTGACAGATTGAATGATTTGAAGAGGCTTAACAATCTACTGCTATTTGAATTATTTTCCAAAATATTAACATTAAAGTCACCACAAATAATTACTGATTTATTACCAGTTGCAAGTTTTCCTAAGACATCTTCCATTACTGACTCAAATATAGAGTAGTTTTGATAGTTTGGAGGTCTGTAAACGCACACTATAAAATGCTTATCTAGCTCATAAAATGCTTATCTAGCTCAATATTAATAGGATATATAAGATTAATAGGATAGGATAGGATTATTAGGATGGTACGAAACCCTCGGAGCGCGGCGAGTCGGACTCGCTCCTGACCGGCTTTTTTGAAGTAGGTTAAAAATCGTCTGCGAACTTTTGCAATCTACTTTAATTTGTCCTTATATAACTTCACAACTACGATAACTGTGAATGATGCGAAGCGGAATCATAAATCCCTGCGAGGGTCAGTAGAGAAAACATGAACTCAAACTCAAAGCATTTATTTCAATTAAACCATTTACAGGCACTTTTGAATAGTCAAGAAGTCGGTCAGTCAGAAAATATGAAGCTAGTTGCCCATTCCAAAGCGTAGGTACCTATGGAGAAGAACGGGCAAGAAAATCCATTGACACTCTTTTAAATTATATTTTTACAAAAATATTAGTTACATCATTAATGTTGAATTTAAGCGTCCAAAGCGTCCATGCGGTCATGTTATCAATTTCAGATTTCTTCTACCGAGCAAGCTCTCCATCCTCCCGGCCAATACCGTCACCATATAAACCGTTGCCAATGCGGGGCTCGGTGCAGCCCCTACAATTTATAGCACACATTTAGCTCGCATACTTTACGCTCTGCCCTCTTAACGCAACACTACATTACGACTGCAATGCTCGATGTATCGCGGTGTTAGGATGCTGCGGGTTTTAGGGAAATGCGTTTATTATGATTACGTTTTAAAAGTGTTACAACTATAGTATAAGATTCTAACTCCAACTGTTAATTAGTGCCCATGAATATCCATTCAGATTTGTTGCAGTTGTAAGTAAATACAACCATGTCATTAGGTTTAAATATGTTTTATTTATCTTTTACGCAGATTTTTTTTTTATATTTTGAAAATGTGAGAACGTTATAGACTCATAGATGAAACATTAAGTACCTACCTGGTACTTGTTACATTGTCCTTCCATACCTATTAACAATGTAATTAGAAAACAGCTAACTATTTTTGAAAGAGTAACCGTGGAGTTTTTGTCGGCTCTTCTCCATAGGAAACAACCAATTGTAAAGGTGCTGACGTGTACCTAGCTTATGACGTTTCATAACTGCCCATGTAGGTTTACCATAACCATAAGGTGTAGGTTTATGCGAAATAAAATATTTTGATTTCTTTGACTACATACTCGACTCGTAATAGGTCGCAAGCACGACCATGAGATCCTGGGTTTCCAAGACAGACCAAGTGTTATTGTATTTTTCCATCTCAGACCAAATAAAAAACCAAGACAAAGGGCTGTCAACAGTAAAGTGAGGCCGGTTTCGTAAACATGTGTGCACATAGTGAGGTGTAGTTTGATTGTAAACGTGTGCGTGTGAGCGTGTATGCACAGAGAGAAGGTGTAGATTTGCATGCTTCACTATATTGTTCGCAGCGCTATGTCTTGACTTTTTATTTGGTCTGAGTTTGCCCTGTTGAAGGCAACAATCTTGCTTCCTATTACATGAATATTATAACTAATAACTAGCGAAATGTGGATGCACTAAATACCTATATGTAATAGACTTGATGTTTTGTTATGTGTAGTGAACCGGATAAATTGTGCGAGCGTAGATGAACATGATTAACAATCAACCATCTCTGTTACGTTGTTATTACAATTAACAACCGTGTAATTACAACGCGCATGTTGTAGTACGCAGTATCTAATTCCAATTTACTAGAGGTAATGTTCTTTCATAACTATAAATAGGTAATTGTTGAGCTCCTCAAGTTCTGAGTTGAGCTAGAAAACTCAAACTCAAAGCATTAATTATTTCAAAGTAGCAGCGCCCTGGGTTTTCACTTGCATAAGTATCAATCCCGTGGGAATATCGGGATAAAAATTATCCTATGTCCTTTCCCGGGACTCAAACTATCTCTATACCAAATTTCATCTAAATCGGTTCAGCGGTATTAGCATGAAGAGGTAACAGACAGACACACTTTCGCATTTATAATATTAGTAAGTATGGATAAACCATTTACAGGCACTTTTGAATTGTCAAGGGGTCGGTCAGTCAGAAAGATGAAGTTAGCTGTTGCCCTTTCCAAAGCGTAGTAGGAACCTACATATGGGGAAGAACAGGCAAGAAACTCCACTCCACTCCATTTTAAATCACAAAATTGTTACAAAATATTGGTTACATCATTCATGTTGAAATTATAATGTGAAAACGATTTATTGATATTGATAGAATTTTTGGTTCTCGGACATGCCTGCATGAACATGTTTCTTCACGATATTTTCCTTCACGGTTTTGAGGGCAGTGGTGATGAGTACGTCTTTTTTACATGGTTCTCACATATAATTATAAATTCAACATTAATGATTTAGTTAACTAATATTTTTGTAAAAATATAATTTAAAAGAGTGTCCATGGTGTTTCTTGCCCGTTCATGTTTTGTGACTGACCGACTTCTTGACAATTTAAAAGTGCCTGTAAATGGTTTAATTGAAATAAATGCTTTGAGTTTGATTTTGAGTAAGTCGAGGCCAATATCACTGGGTTACCAGTGCTCTACCGAATGTGCCAACGCCTAATGCGGTAGGTAAACGTAGTAAGCAATGCTCCTTCCTTCTTTGTAATGAGACGGAACCTATTCCCTTCATCATGTCAGTCGAAAGACGTCCACTGCTGGACGATGCCTCCCCCAAGCACCTCCACTTCGACCGGTTCTGTGCTTCTCGCATCCAACGGGTTCCTGCGGCGTTCACAAGGTCGTCAGACCACCTTGTTGGAGGCCTTCCAACGCTACGTCTTCCGGTACGCGGTCGCTACTCCAGAACCTTTCGGCCCCATCGGCCATCTGTTTTGCGAGCAATGTTCCCTGCCCACTGACACTTAAATTTGATAATTCTTCGGGCTATGTCGGTTACCTATTCCCTTACAGCGAAAGAATAATGTAATTCTGCTTAAGTAGATAATGTATTATTCTTTCTATTGTCCAGTAGAGCAACAATTCCTATTTATTTTCAAAAGCGGACAATTTGTTCAGTCCATAAAGTATTCATTAAGGTCCGTTGCAGCGCAGCTGACAAATGAATGTCCACCACTGCGCGACACCGGTCGCCTCCATGTGAATTAACTAGCCAATACTACGCGAGGCTAGCTTTTGCATACGTGGAAACGGAAGGGTTACATTTTTGTTTCTGCAAGATTTATGTTGTTTGCTACGAGCACCTACTTAAGATCTTTCCACTTTCAGCATCTTTTTGAGTTAGGACACGCATAGTAGTAGTTTTATTATCAAGATACTTTATCGGAGAGTCTGATTTTATCCTATTACTTCAGAATTTTAACAGGACTCATGACTTACTGACTTAATTTATAAGCAACCCGCAGAAGTTTCGAACCCGTGGGAATATCGGGATAAAACTATCCTTTCCCGGGACTCGAAACTATCTCTATGCCAAATTTAATTTAAATCGGTTCAGCGGTTTAAGCGTGAAGAGGTAACAGACAGACAGACACACTTTGGCATTTATAATATTAGTATGGATAATAATGGATGTAAAGTCAGGGAAATTAATTGCTAAGCAAATTGATTAGGCGCCAACTTACATTGTATGTATATTCAAATAACAACAGTCAATCTTTGATAGTTGAATGAAATGGCTATAACACGAGGAATTGACGTAGGGTGCCTTTTAAAAGTTATAATTGATTGTATTGTATCACAAAGAACGCAACCCAAGATTTATTTTTGAAAACTGCAGACCCTTCCCTAGTTAGCACTATTCATAATAACAACGCATCCACATATCAACTGGATGCCACGTCTGTTGACTAACGTCCAGCGAGCAGACAGCACGTCATCGCCTCGAGTGACTTTAACATGCTGTGCCTAATGTGCTGTAGTGGGTTGAAGGTTTTATTTTTAGGAATATTTTTTTATTGCTAAGAAAAGTTTTCATAGATTTTTTTCTATAGCTTTTGGCAACGGATTGGAAGCTCCAGAAGGTGCTTATGCTTATCATGATACTGTCTAAATAGACAAACGTTTATTCTTTACCAGAAACTTTGTAAAAATTAATTACCTGACTTACCGGTTACGAACAATCGAACAATCCAGGACAAACCATTGAAACCATTAAATAAAATGGTCTACTCAAAATTCACAGTAAAGGACATACCAATCTGACAGTAAGTAACGTCACAACGTGGGAGGCATCGGATTAATATCATCGATCTGCGGAAGCACGCGGTCAGTGCACCTGCCCCATGACGTCATATAACGTTAATCTTGTAAGTATATCTATTTTTTAAAGATAATCATTATTCTATTGCCCTTATATCAATTTATTCCGGGTCGGTGCAGCATGATTGTCTTCGTCTTCCATACTTGTCTATTGGTCTTTATCTCAGTAGTCACTCCCTTTCCCGCCATATTATCTTTCACATAGACCGTCCATCGTTTCTTTGGACCTATTTTATAGAGAAAACCGTCAAAAAATATAAAAGAATTTAATAATTAAATTCAATGTAAACATTCAGAACTAGAGTCAACGCTTACAGTACAGGATGTACCAATCAGAAGCATTGACGTCACAATGTGGTAGGCTTTGGATTAGTATCATCAATCTGCGGCAGCGCGCGGTCAGCGCACCTGTGATGACGTCATGTAACGTCACTAACTTGTTAGGATCTGTCGGCAATTTGCGAAGGATTATGCTGAAATATCCGGTTTAGAGTTGAATAAATAAACGGGGCGGGCATGTTTTATTTATTGTTATTGTGATGGAATGGCAGTGAAATTAATACCTAAGCCTTCCTGTGAGGTTTAACAACACAAGGATTATGACAAAACAAATGTTTATGAATAAAGCACTCATGTTTGACTGGGAGTTTATACTGCGAGCCAGCAAAACTAGTAGGTAATTTATATTCATTTAAAATACTTATCACTATCTAAATTTTTTGGTGTAGTCTTCGTCGTTTCAGGTGGTCTGAAATCCAAAAGTGTCAGACTTTTGGATTTTCTTTCCAACCTACCATGGAGTATCGAATTACCCAGTCAATTGGTTCTGGAGGAGATCAACCGTGGACACGAGACCAACGATGTAGTACAACGCAATACAATTATAGATAGTCATGTGAGTGAATTCGCTAGGACACGGTTATTTATTTTATAACTAGCTTGCGCACGCGGCTTCGCCCGCGAGGTATGTCGATAAAAACTATCCTATGTTCTTCCCCGGGATGCAATCTATCTGTCTGCCTAATTTTATTTATTTATTTAACAAGGCTTACCAACTAAACACATACATAGCATTAACCCAGAATCGTTGTCGTTGTCGTTGTTTATTGAAATGGTTCCAGTGGTTTAGGCGTGAAAAGGTAACATACAGACTTTCAAATTATTAATTACTTTGCTTTCAATTATTATATGGTAGGTATAGGTTGCATATTGTTGTGTGTATTGTGTTAAAGTTCCTGTTACTTTGTAGATTATTAGTTATCGTTCTTTAAACTTCATCATCATCATCTGCCTAGCCTTTTCGCAACTATGTTGGGGTCGGGTTCCAGTCTAACCGGATGCAGCTGAATACCAGTATTTTACATGGAGCGACTCAACAAACTCTCTCAACTCTTTAAATGTATTATAGTTAAATTGTAATTGATATGTAAATCTAGTACTTATAGATTTGTAAAAGGACCGCACTGTCGCATTGAGTATATACACTTGTAATGATAGTTGCAAGCGAGATTTTAATAAATAAGTAAAAACTCAAAGCCAAACAACAAAGAAAATAATCCACAAAGGGGGTTGGGTGAACAGACTTATGATTGACCACAACACCGCGCCAAGCGGCAGGTATATAGAAAAGGTCCACGTTACAACACATTGAGGAGGCAACTATTCAGTTTTCATTTTTCCGTTGTATCCTTTATCGGTCTCATTAACCGGTAGAACGCCGTAATTACAGATACAATTAAAAAGCCATTCGTCTCGCATGGATCCTAGTTCCGTTATATAAAGAAACTATTGATTTTTCATATTTTTATTTTTTCTTGTTATTACAAATTTTAATTAGGTTGTTAAAAAGAAAACTCAGTGTTATTTTTTATTAAAATTTAAACCATGCCTCCCCCTTAGTTTTGCGGTGGTTTAAGCAGTGACAGAACTATCAATATTTATTTTGTTGTGGAAATAGGAATATGTATGCAATATAATATGAGAAATAATTTCAAACACCGACGGCCAGGCCAGAAAGAGAGACGGTAAATAATAATATAATATAATAATAAAAATTTTATTCCAGCATACAGTAAAATAAAAATAGGATTTATATTAATTACAATCGAGGAAAATTAAATTCTAACTGTAGTGTAGACCTGCCTGATCTAGGTTTATAGGAAACCTGCGTTTCTGGCCATCTATTAACACAAAACATTTAAAAAGAAGACAACAAGTAATGTATTAGAAGCTAAAAATATCATATAGATGATTATTTCTCATTAAACACCATTTACTAATAACTAGCTGTTGCCCACGACTTTGCTTGCGATCCAGGATGAAAAGGAGCGTGTATCCTTCTCCATTTCATGGTCTAAATTTGACAGTTTCAGGTAGCTTGATGTGCTGGCGCCAGCACATCAAGCTACCTGAAACTGTCAAATTTTCTCAATCAACTTAGAACTAAGGTTCTAAGTTGATTGAGAAAATTTAGACATAAAGTTGAAAATCTATTAAAGAAATTTTGACAGATTATAGTAGCTTGATGGGCTGGCGTCTGTACCAAATTTCATCCAAATCTGTTCAGCCATTTAAGTGTGAAAGCCCAACAATGAATCTAATCTTTTCTCTTTAAAAAATATATAATTTTTTTTTTTTTCGTTGTACCACACTAGGTATTTCTCCTGTATTGTGGGTACGTTTACAAATATTGAACACTTTGCGGGACACTTAAGAGCGTTTATGCTGAACGGCATTTCATACAAACTTTCAGGCCCTTATTTTTCGAAATGAATGAACCGATTTTAATGAAACTTCATACGTAGAAGCAGGATACAAAGGTCTAAAAAGTTAGTAGAAAACATTTTCGAAATGTCTTATTTAAAAAAAGATAACTGGAAATCTCTGTTTCTATGGAAAATATAAAATCGGTCTAATTTGGCTGTAACACTATTTTTTGAAAATGTTTTCTACTTGCGTAAACGCTCTTAACGCCCCTCGACGTAATAACAATAAAACTTCTATTGTGTCTCGTTCAGTGTCCTTCAATGTGTTAAACTCACTTACACAAACAGCCAGACCCGGAACAACTACTTGTATGTTATACAAATATTTGTTCCGTGCGGGAATCGAACCCGCGACACGCAGCGCATCAATTCAAACGTGCCGTCCATACTAGTTTAGATAAATAGGATACACAAAGGATACATGGCTTACATCAGCTAGTCTAGTACCTACAGGGAAAGTGAACCTTCTATACTTGTCTAGGTAGTGACATGAAGGACCCGTGATTGACGCTGTAGGCTCAGCGCTACATCGCTTCAGAGGACAGACAGGCGACAGGCTAGTTTTGTGTATGTCATCATGTGCCTAGCCTTTTACCAACTATGTTGGGGTCGGCTTCCAATCTAACCGGATGCGAGCGACTGCCTATCTGACTTCCACAACCCAGCTACTGGGTAATACGATACCCTTGGTAAGACTGGTTGTCAGACTTTCGGGCTTATGACTACCCGTAACGATTGTCAAAGATCCACGAATGACAGCCGGGACCAACGGCTTAACGTGCTTTCTCGGTATGTAAAGATGGTCACCCATCCACAGACCAACCACGGCAAGCGTAGCTTAACCTGATCGATCGACCTGTGCGGCTGTTATTATTTAGCCACGGGCCCCCTTTTAGCCACGAGCCCCCTCTCATCAGCTAGTCAAGTACCTTCAGGGATGCTGAAACTTCTATACTTGTCTTTGTAGTGACATGAAGGACTCGTGATTGACGCTGCAGGCTCAGCGCTGCATCGCTTCAGAGGACAGACAGGCGACAGGCTAGTTTTGTGTATGTCAGTCTCCCAACGTGAATGTATTTTATTGCTGTACAATTTGATTCAATCAGAAGTTTCAAACACACGTTGTGGCTTGTCTACGAATTTGTTTTACGACAATTTAACTTATTTTTATATTTGTTGAGGTTCTTTAAAAAGGTCAGGTGCGTTGTACTCGCAACCAGCCTGGGTGTTGACCAGATGTATAAACGTAAACCAAGCAAATGGAGTTTGTGAGGATTGTTATGGGGAAATGTTTCCTTTGCCATTACAGATAATAATAAATCTAATGCGACAAAGTAACTTAAAATATACTTAACTATACCTTACCAAACTTAAGTGGCAGTGGGCAGGGCACATTGCTCGCAGAACAGATGGCCGAAAGGTTCTGGAGTGGCGACCGCGTACCGGAAGACGTAGCGTTGGAAGGCTTCCCTCAAGGTGGACCGATGACCTTGTGAAGGCCGCAGGAACCCGTTGGATGCGGGAAGCACAGGACCGGTCGAAGTGGAGGTGCTTGGGGGAGGCCTGTGTCCAGCAGTGGACGTCTTTCGGCTGAAATGATGATACCTTACATGCTATACAGTACGTGGCCCTTGTGAACTCACCCAGTGTACAGACGGTCGATTCTGTAAAAATCTCACCGTGAAAACTATTAGTGAGTTTGTTTTTGATAGGAATTTACACTATTGATAGCTCACTCCACGCTCACTTCACCTAAATTTTCACGGTGAGATTTTTACAGGATTGGTACTCAGGTGAATAAGGTTAGCGTCTATTAAACTTTTTTTCTCTACAAAGCTAGCAAATATCAAAATCGTTTTGTGGGAAAGTACAATATTAATAGGTCCACGTAAATTAAATGCAATCGCAATTATTGTTTGCATTGCATTTGCAATCATTCGGTAGCGAATTTTTTACATTCATCAGTCAGTATTGATCATTAATTTGGTCTCACGATAAATCATTTGTTCGTTTTGAGGGACGTCACTGTCGTGATTCATATTCGTTTTCAGTTTTACTGCCTGTCTGTCTGCCCTCAGATTTTATTTATTATAAAAAAAAATCCTTCTCATTACGTGTTATCTCGTTATTACAGTGCGGCCGACGAGAGGATGCGTTCTTGACATCTGTCAGTTTCATACTAACTAATACGTGTTTTGCGAATTTGATCTTTATTTAATCAATTAATCGCCTCAGCCTGTCGCAGTCCACTGCTGGACATAGGCCTCTTCCAGGCTGCGCCACAGCAACCTGTCCTCCGCCTTCTGGACCCAGTCCGTCCCAGCCACCTTGAAGAAGGTGGCCGGTCCATCTAGCTGGGGGGCATCCCACACTACGATTGTTGATACACGGTGTCCACTCCAGGACTCCATCTTAAGTAGCTACTAGAACTGTCCCACTGACAGGTTAAGAACGCGTTCTCTTGACGGCCGGACTGTAGCTAAAGATTTTTTGCACCTACTCAATATTTATTTACATTTTCAAAATGTGAACTGCTTTTAAAAAAGTAGTGGTAGGATTAACAAAGACGTGATAATTGTGGACCATGTCTGTCGACAGGGTCAACAGGGACAGCGAAGTAGAAGAGAGAATTAGATGGTATATTAGGTCTTTACTAGGTTTACGTACATAATCAGCCTATACAGGGTTATTGTACTCATCATTATGAAATTAGGAAAAAAAAAATCAGCAACTGGTCCCTCCATTTTGACGAGTATACGAACATACATGTAGGGAACAGCTGATTTATTTTCGCGATTTCAGGTTTGGTCCCATAGTAAAAGTTGATCATAATGATGAGTACAATGACCTCTTAAGTGGTTGTTAATATTTTACTAATAACCCTGTATAATGTTCCCACTGCTGGGACACAGGCCTCCGCTCTGTGAGAGGGAGTGGGCTATAATCCACTACATGGGACAAGTGCGGGTTGGTAGATGTCAGATGTCTTCGAGTTTTTGGTTCTAGGACATGCCGGTTTCCTCACGATGTTTTCCTGTACCGTTTTGGGAGCAGTGGTGATGAAATAATTTACACAAAGGAAACCGCCTGCCTGGGTTCGAACCTACGATCTACAACTCGTAAATCACAGCCTTTACCTCTGGGCTACCACTACTCTATAACTACTTAAGCTACTAGGCTCACCTACCTATTTATTAACTGTAGCAGTCATTAGATTGTTAGTTTATTATCAAATAATCATTCATCTCATTCTCATTTCTCTCATTCATCTCGATATAACACGCTGTTTATATTGTTGAAAACAGCATCTTTCTTCTACCACTTCATCTTCATCTTTATTTGCGTACCATAATGTCATTACAGATGTTACAATAATAGCTTAAAGCTAAAGATACAATTATGGACCTTGTAGGGCACAGCAAAACTTACAACTGATTAGAAAAATAAATAATATTTATACAATGTCATTCTTATTTTATATTATAAAATTTTTAGGAATAAAATAATAAGTTAAAAATTATTAATAATTAAAATTTGTGACTATATTAAATCTTATTATTATATTGAGATCATTATCCTTACACTACTTATTTATTATGCTCTAAGTCAATTCATATTTTTGTCATTCAAAAATCACTCAAACGTCACTTCTAATAATGATTCCGTCAAAAAGACAAGACAAGATGTATATTTTTCATGTGCGTGTGGTGTGAGGGCCACTTTGTTAAAACTCTTTGAAAATGTGCTTAGGATTTAGTGAACATTCCCAAAGAATTGTGAAAGTTGGTATGAGATTTTGTGAAAGTCTAATAACCGAGTTATAGACTGTAAAGTTGGGCCCTCAGTTCTCACATAGAGGATTGAGGGCCCACCTAAAACTGATAAACCATGGACACTACAGAAAAAGTCTTAATGCCAAAATATAAGCTAATGCCAAACAAAATTTGTGAAAACAAGATATTATCGCAAAACACTGTCCTACTTTGTATATCTTCGTACAAAATGGGCCCTCAATTCTCATACACGTAAAAGTTTATTACGCAATTATAATGAAATCATTAACTTACAGCTACTGTTTGAAATCCTATATGCTACTAAATAAATTGTGAAAATTTATAAAAGCAAGAACAGGTCACCACTTTTTGTTGTTTGAAAGTTATCCCTCAGTCCTCCATTTCTTTTGTTTTCGATTTATTACGCTTATCGTATGAAAGATAAGAGAAATACAAAATTGTCTCTTTTTGTGTCAAAATTGTGCAACAAATTCGATACCAGAAAGAAATTAAAAGACCCTTTATTATATAAGAAAATCGAGTTTTATTTTTATCATCTGAATTTGCAAATAGGGTGACCACAATTTCTTTTAGATTGCAGTAAAGATTAGTAAATGTAGAGTATAAGTTTTAATAAACTTTCTTCAATTTTTCGCTTATTATCGTCATAGCATTATTTTGTACTCAAGTTTCATGATAAAAAAAAAATACAAAAAAAAATACTGTTACCCAAATCATTTTTGCTTGAAATATCGTTCGTTCTGATGACAATTATCAAATAATTTATTTATTATTTTTATAAAGGCTTTTGCCCAGCCATGGGACAATGTAGGCTAAATATAATCCTAACTAATATTATAAATAAAACTAATAACTAGCTAATATTATATTAAAAATATTATTACATGTATTATATAATTTATTGTTTACATATATGCACAATAGTTGTAATATTTAGTGTAGTTACTAAACAACAGTTTATGATAGTGCAGCGGAAGTTGTAGGTAATAAAGCATTAAGGCAAGTTTTATGAAACAGTTGTAGTGAAGAATAAAAATAATAATAATTGTTTAATACGCAAACACAACTTCGGTCAAGACACTCAATCATATTCGGTCAAGATATCAAACATTCAAGATAAGTTTGTTTTGATACCTAGGTACTCATAATTTTATAAGTTCGTAATATTTTACTAAATAGTACTTAGATAGTCACTCTAAGAATTGTTTAGGTAATTCAATTTCACCTATTTATAAATTGTAAAAATTTTAAAATAAAATATAATTATTTAATACTCCAGAAAACATCTTTGTTATTGTGCAAATACCTACCTAGGAATAAAAAAAACATCCAGGAAGGCACTGCTTTATTAGGTACTAGCTTCTGCCCGCGACTTCGTCCGCGTGAAATTCGAAAGTCATATGGCTCCATCTATTATCATAATAACGTTATTATTGTTTTCCTCGGGAATAGCACTTTTTTCGGGATGAAAGGTACAGTGGTTTAGGCGTGAAAGCTAACAAACAAACTTTTTTTCGCATTTATAATATTAGTTAGGATTATATTTAGCCTACATTGTCCCATTGCTGGGCAAAAGCCTTCATAAAAATAATAAATAAATTATTTGATTATTGTCATTAGTTTTTTCGGAACAAACGATTTTTCAAGCATAAATGATTTGGGGAACAGTATTTTTCTGTGATCGTTCAATTTCCGAAATTATTTTTTTTATCACGATACTTGAGTACAAATGCTATGACGATAATAAGCGAAAGTTCATTAAAACCTATGACTCTACATTTACTAATCTTTACTGCAATCTAAAAGAAATTGTGGTCACCCTATTTCCTAAGACAGAGAACAAAAATAAAACTCGATTTACTTATACAATAAAGGGTCTTTTAATTTCTTTCTGGTATCGCATTTGTTGCACAATTTTTTTCACAAAAAGAGATAATTTTGTATTTGTCTTATCTTTCATACGATAAGCGTAATAAATCGAAAACAAAATAAAATGGAGGACTGAGGGCCCTGAATTTTATCAAGGTCATAACTTTTAAACAACAAAAGGTGGTGACCTGTTCTTGCTTTCATAAATTTTCACAATTTATTTAGTAGCATATAGGATTTCAAACAGTAGCTGTAAGTTAATGATTTCATTATAATTGCGTGATAAACTTTTACGTATATGAGAATTGAGGGCCCATTTGTACGAAGATATACAAAGTAGGACAGTGTTTTGCGATAATATCTTGTTTTCACAAATTTTGTTTGGCATTAGCTTAGATTTTGGCATTAAGACTTTTTCGGTAGTGTCCATAGTTTATCAGTTTTAGGTGGGCCCTCAATCCTCTATGTGAGAACTGAGGGCCCAACTTTACAGTCTATAACTCGGTTATTAGACTTTCACAAAATCTCATACCAACTTTCACAATTCTTTGGGAATGTTCACTAAATCTTAAGCACATTTTCAAAGAGTTTTAACAAAGTGGCCCTCACACCACACGCACATTATTTTTCAAACATAAATACCAACAAATTCTTGGTAACATCTGAGCGGACCCACAGTAAATACTAGTACACAAAATCTCACAAAAAAGTTGTCGTTTAAAATCGAAAACCCTACTGTCATTTACCATTCCCAATACGTCGCGCGTCGTCCGCAGTGCGATAACGCAACTGCATCGTCGAGATTTCATAAAAAATCGCATCCAATGTTCACTAGTCTGGAACGTACGTCCAGAGTTAATGAATTTAATTTGATACGGAAACTCTTTTGTTTCCGCGCGTGTGTAACATGCTTAATTGTTGACATTCAATTTGGAATGGAAGATTTGTGAATGTGGCATTAATGTGGAAGTGATAATTGTCGCGGAAAAGATTAATTATGGCGTATTGTTGAGGCACATACTTGTGCATGATAGGAATTTATTGAAACATTAATTAACACAGAGACAATAATTACGTTCACAATAATATAATTTAAAACTAACATGGAACATTGGACTCCCTTGCATACTTTCTCTCACAGAACTCCAGACATATACGCATAATGTTAATCCATTCAAACACAACACTTCAGGGTTGGCAGCAAGAAGGGCATTCAGCACCTTTAGAGTACGACAGATTGGGGATTCGGCTCTGGCTACAGCTTTGGCTGGCAGTTGCGCAAACAGACTGTGCCGGCGGCTCTGACGGTGTCCGATGTATTTGTCGGGCACAAATAGTCGGCAGAAAAGACCAAGGAGTTCTGGGCAGTCGATACGTAGGCTTACAGGCTACAGTGAGTTGATCAAGGCCTCTTCTCACCTCCAATGAGTTAAAGCCCAACGTTCCTAAAAGATAATTGGAAGGGTACATACACGGAAAGAAATGGTATAACCTTTGGAAGAGGCATCTTAGTAAAGTTTTGCTGTACCTTTTCCAGCATCTGTGTTTGGGTCGCGTTATAAGGGTATCAAACACAGCACTGAACTCGAGTTTGCTTTGAACCAGAGAGGCGTTCAACAGCCTAACAACATTTGGATTACGAAAGTCACGAGCATTTCGCAAAACAAACCCCAAACGCCTGAAAGATTCCTTCGCAAGGGTAGAAACGTGATCCTTAAAAGTGAGACAGCTGTCGAAAGTCACTCCCATGCTTATCTCACGTTACGTTTATCTAATACTAGCTTCTACCCGTGATGTCGTCCTATGACACTCGGCAATTACTGAAGCTTCCCCATAGTGAAAGAATTCTTAGAAACGGTCAGTCGTTCCGAAGATTACCTCCTAAAACTCACAAACTTTCCCTCTTCATAATACAAGTATTGAAAAGTATTATAACACTTGTTCACAAGAATGGATAAAACGAAATAGAGTAAGTATTTAAAGTAACATAATTGCTTTTTACTTTAATCTATCCGACACTGTCACATTCAACCGGAAACTAATCCATAATGCACGACGCATTTCCCTTTAAAAAAAGGGTCACAAAGATAACAACAAAACAATAAATCCTAGCACAGTTATCGCATAGACAAATGCAAGTCGACAAACGCAGTGTTTACTCAACACGTGGGGCAAGCCGGGTCATAATATGGCCAAGCCGGGGCGCTACGGGCGAACTGGGGCAAAGTGCAGGTGCCACGTCATCTGATTTATACGCCGATTTGTCATTGGTCCAAACCACAGTGACGTTTGTGTTACGACAATGTGTGGTCAAGATTTGGGTTGCCTAAGTTAGGTACAAAATGGACTTTATGGTAGGAAATATTTCAGTGGATTAACAGTCGAATGGGACACGTTTCAGAAAAAGAAGGAAATGTATTCATCTAATCACCACTATGACGAAAACGCTAAATTAATCTGCCTAACCTTTCCCCAACTTTATTGAGGTCAGCTTCCAGTCTAACAGGATGCAGTTGAATATCAATATTTTACACGGAGCGACTGCTTCTCTGACCTCCACAACACAGTTACTTGGTAATACGATACCCCTTGGTAAGACTGTAGTCTGACTGTCGGGCTTCTTGTTCTGTTAAAAATTGTCAAAGATCCACGAATGACAGCCGGGACCAATGACTTAACGTGCGTTCTGAGATAAGGAGAAATTTCGGTATGTAAAGATGGTCACCATCCATGGACCGAACGCGGCAAGCGTAGCTAAACCTGATTGACCGATTTTTACTTAGCCACGAGCCTCTCTTTATCGAAAAATAATTACCAAAAAATCGACGCCTATTTTTAGGGTTGAGAAAACCCACCACTATTCTTTTTCTTGTGGGCACCAAATACTCCAAGCGCTGCAAAGACAAAATCATTTAAACACAAAATGATTCTAAAAAAAAAAACAACAAAAAAAAAGACACGAAACGACAAACTCTTCAATTTACAAAATACATGGATATGGTATTCAGCTGCATCCGATTAGACTGGAAGCCGACCCCAACATAGTTGACAGATGATGATGCATATATATATGACTAGCTCCTTTTTTTTTTTGCGTATGGGAAATCATCAACTCCCGACGCCGGGGGCGTCCCCCGCGGCCGCTGAGACGGGAAGCTCTCTCCCTGAACCGTCCCGCCACCTCCTTCGCTAGCATGACTGCTTCGCAGAAGGAAGTGACTGCCTCTCACTCCCTCTCGCCCCGGACCATGGCTTGCACCAGGGCCGGACGCGAGAGGTCGCCGCCGCTGCCGATCGCCTCTACGAGGGCACGGCGGTGCTCCGCCCAAGTGGAGCAGACCTCCACCGTGTGCTCCACCGTGTCCTCTGGGCATGACTAGCTCCTGCCTGCGACTTCGACCGCGTGAAGTTTCTTGCTCCCCTGACCCACCCCGTAGCATCGCATCGCCTGCCCGCACTATTACTTAGTTTTAGCTTAGCGTTCTTTCTGACTTTTTTTCTTTTTGCTCAGCTCCTAAGGGTTATAGCGTGATGTTAAATAGCCTATAGCCTTCCTCAAAAATTGGGCTATCAAATACAAAAAGATTTTTTGAAATCCGACGGGTAGTTCCAGAGATTACCCCCTTACACACAAACTTACAAACTTACAAACTTTATCTCTTTAAAAAATTAGTATAGACAAAGGAGAAGGATAACGCTCCCATACAAGTATGGTCCAGCACGGACATTAATAAAACAATATTTAATATGAAGGAATATTTGTACTTAATAGTCCTGTTTATATTTTATTACTCCAGAAGTCGGTGGTGACGAGATATAAGACATTTTAGTTGAACATTCTGGTATGATATTTTGACGTTTAAATACAGTAGACAATATGTTCATTGTCGTGATGGTCCAGTGGTTAATGCCTCGCTTCTCATGCACGAGGTTGTGGGTTCAATTCCGGGCAAGTACCAGTGTCACTTTTTTAAATTCATATGTAGTTTCCGAGATTATCTTGTACATTACTGACATCGGTGAAGAAAAAAACATCGTGAGGAAACCTGGACTTCTAGTTAAAATAGATATCGCCAACCCGGTCTTGAGCAAACGTGCAATGCTCGTGTCTCTTCGGTACGAGATGAGATAATAATAGGCTGGTATTATTATTATTTACTTTTAATCATATTTAACTACGTGTGTACAATAATGTATAGGTATCACATAGACCGGTCCCGTGCGTCTCGCGAATTCCTGCGACTTCTACCAGGTCATATGTTCAGCATGTGAGGCTTAGGTACCTATAAGCAGCAGTGGACTTCTTTGGCTGAATGATGATGATGACTATTATTTTAAAGAAAACTCTTTAGATCGTTTGTAAGAACGTAATATATGAATAAGTGTAGTGATCAATGCTCGTTCTTTCTCTGTATGAGGAAATCAAATCAAAAGTCATTTATTCAAACTAGGCTGAGAATCAGCACTTTATGAACGTCAAAATTACATAAGACAGTCCCCCAAGACGCCCGACATAAGACATTTTTGTAATATCTATGTTCTGGCATCCTTAAACAAAGCAATGTCTTTCTGTACTATTAGCTCTAGAGAATCTGGCAATGTGACAAATATTTCAACATGTGGAACTTCAGGGACTGGTGGAACTTCAGGGAACGGTAGAACCTCGGGGACTGGTGGCACATTTATATTTTCTTGTTGCTGACCGTCGTCGTTGACGCTGTTGGGCCGCCTAGGTACTGGAGATTGCGCTCTGTAAGCTCGTTGGCGGCATGGGTGGCAAATAGAGGTTGTCGGTCTCACCTATATATACGAAAAAGTTCATAATGTATCATTACATAACATAATAATTGTATAAACATATTGAAGCGCAAACATTTTTCATACTAACTTGTTGAGGAAAAATCCTTTCAGATATAACATCATGAATGTGTCTATTGCTCTCAGAGTTCCGTGTCAGTGTGTGAAAACGAACACGCATCAGGGATCTTCCACAGTTTACACACACATTACGATGGCAAACACTAGGGTTTGGTCTTCTACTTGTACCAGACTGTGATAATGTCTGCCTAGCCAGTAACTAGCAAGAATGGCACACATTATCAGACGCAGTGACCTAAAATAAACAACTTACATAAGTATAAACAAATAGCTACACCCTTACAAGACGTGCTGAAGACGTTACTGAAAACTCACGCGTGTTAAAACTCACCAATCGCGGCGCGCGGAGTAATCCACTGTCTTATAACAGATTGTATTTCATCCGAATCTCACAAACGTCTCCTTATGCGAAACGTTGCTATACCACAGTTCTCCATTAGAAATAGGGCAAAACCAGTTGTCCAAAGTGCAAGTAGCCAAGGTACAACAACAGATATCCAGAAATAAAGCCAAAGGTCATCGTAAAATACCACAAAAAATCATTCAATATGCGAGCCACAAGAACCTACACAGGAATTTGTACATTTAGTATTTTTATCTATGACAGGAATGACTTAAATTGTCAAATTATTAATGAAAGGCAAATGTCTTGACTTTGTCATGACAATCGACATAAAACCCATATCACACATACCTAGCTGCAATATGTATACAAACATACATAAACTACCTGCTTATGCCATGCGGGAAGGCAGAAACTATAAAACGCCCTCTACTAAGTATTATGACCCTTACCTACTTACTCGTTTTGGTTTGTCCACGTTCATACATCTAGTTATTTAGGCGCGTCACAATAATAAAACTGATATATTGTGTTGTATACATAAGGTGCAGTCAAATATCGCACCTTCGGTAGAACAAGGGCATAATTGCAGTTTTTGCTATTTTACAGGAGAGCTATTTTAAGATATTTATTGCATTCAGTGAGGTCTTGCTCTGTTAATATATTATGTTACTTGCTCTGTTAATAGTACCTTTACGACGTTAGCGGTCCAAGTGACGACTGCCTCTCTCCCCGCCGACGGCGCAACTGACCAATGAGACTATGTCCAGCCAAGAGAGCAGTAAAAAGGCACCAATAAGACAAAGTCACTATTTTCGCCTAGCGGATTTTTAAAGGAATTAAATGACTGTCTTTGTTCCTCCAGTTCAAATAGCGTTTTTAAGGCATTTCTGTATACTTAACTCATTTTTGCAATTTTTGACAATTGTGCCCTTGTTCTACCGAAGGTGCGATATATAATTATTAGGTTTAGCTGTGCATGTGTTTAATATAACAGAAATTATAATATCGTAAATGTCACAAAAATATGTCAAAATATATTTTAAATCACCTTACTATAATACAATAATGTGTCCTGCACTAAATATCTGTTAGACACTATCTGTTAATTTCTATGTAATTATGTTATGTTGTATTGAGTTTCTCAGTAGCAGCGCGGAGTCTGGATATTGTCCCGGTTGATGGTAATAGGCTCGCCCTCTATGTCATGGGACTTGAATATAACTTTAGAAATGGGGGGGTAGGTACTATAGGTATACCTCTGCCTAACCCTTCGAGGATTACAGGCCTGATGTTATGTGGATATTGGGTCAAACACTATATCGAATTAAGATTTATTTTAAAAACATCTATTGCTTCGTCTGTAACTGCCTTAACAGAAGAATACAGTGTTTCCATTACTTTGAAGAAAACTACTACCACCTACTTGATTTATTGATTTTTAATTAGAGATAAATAAAATGTGTCTTTTTTACTTTTACTTCCGTTATCACTAAACGCGCATAAAAATATATATTTTTCTTACTCTATTATCTAAAATACAGGTAAATACATGTTGTTTCGAACGATGAACATGTACTAATTACCATCTTATTTCAAATAATTGCAACATTTGAAACTCACGGATGGAAGTCAAAATAAAACAAACAAAATAATACCCTTTTAAATAGATATTTTCCCACACACATGTGCGGAGAAATGAAAGTCATGATAGAAATTCAAGTATTATAAGTTTTTTTTTAAATATATTTAAGTCTTTGTCCGTGCAGGGCCACACTTTATCCATGTCCTTTACCTCATTATAATATTAGTATATAGTAGTATTATTAGTATTGTCTGTGTGGTGCCGGACTTAAAGAATAGCACCACCCCATACTTCCCGTGGGTGTCGTAAAAGGCGACTAAGGGGCGTACCGGAGAATGGGCAGCAGCGTTCTCTTTGAATTCCACCACCATACCTAAACGCTTATACTGCGATTGCCAACCCGCCTACCAAGCGTGGCGATTATGGCAAACCCCCCCCTTTTGGGGGAGGCCTATGTCCAGCAGTGGACGTCTTTCGGATGAAATGATGATTATAATATTAGTATAGATACACAAAGCTTACTATGAAAAAGATACACACAGGAAACCCACCTTCCACATAATTTCCATGTAGAGAATAAGATGGCAATATATCTCTCCCGTAACCTGTTAGTGTTGCCAACATTTTTGAGGCTGAAGAGAAAGCCACTCGCGGGATTAGCGCAGTGATTAATTACGAGAAGCGTCTATAAACAAAGTGAGCTAATGTTGGTCACACACACACGATACAATAGTGTGCGAGCTAATTTGATTTTTGCTGTAAGTTAGTGAATTATTTATGTTAAAATTTGTGTATGGACCAATGAATACATTATTGAAAATAAATGGAAAGTAACCGTAATTGTTATTCAAATAAATAATTTTCTTCAACCAATCTAACAATTGTCTGAGAATTTATTTTTTATTCCGATCTTTTAATAATACATAATTATGAGAAGCTTTTATTAACAAGAGACCACGTATCGGCAAGCGAAGCGAGGCCTTTGTCCAGCAGTGGACTGCAATAGGCTAAGGCGATTAATTGATTAAATAAAGATCAAATTCGCAAAACACGTAGGTATTCGTTTGTATGAAACTGACAGGTGTTAAAAATGCATCCTCTCGACGGCCGGATGGTAATAACGAGATAAGACATAATGAGGTTTTTATTTAATAAATAAAAACTGAAGACAGACATTCAGGCAATAAAACTGAAAACGAATATGAACCACGACAGTGAAGTCCCTCAAAACGAACAAATGATATATCGTGAGACCATGATCAATACTGACTGATGAAAAAAATGATAATTAGAAATCTGGGATGAACTCTCGCACCTTTTTTAATCACTTCAACGAATGATTTTATCATAATCACCGCTTTTATCACACATAGGCACTGGTAATTATCTCATCACAACACAACTACACAACATTATTAGGTCATTACAAAATTTCCAGAATTATTCCATTAACAATTTTTTTTTGGCTCCCACGCTATAAGAAATGGTATTTCCCTAGACGCGTGATCTCCTCCATCACTGATGCCTATATTCACCATATTCCAGTTATTATATTAGTGTACCGTCAGCAGCGTAGGACATAAAGCGAAGAACACACTAGGTGTCGGCTGGTAATTCGACTATTAATCACGCGACCGCGCGCCATGTGCAGTACTCACACTGCATCATAAATACTGGCCGCTTTTACATCATACGATACGGAGACGATACGATTATAGTAATAATGATATAATGAGAATGTTAAGTGTTGTTGTTGAGTGTTAGTGTGATAATGAGATTTATAAAAAGCTGACCCACACCCTCATCGCGAAACATACTTTTAATGACAACCCAAAGGAATTTGAAATAAATTGCTAATCTTAGACTTTATGTTTTAAAAATTCGTCTGCTCGATAACGTTAGTGACGCAATTAATGTTGTTTAATTTTCATATTGTCTGTGTGGTGCCGGACTAGTCTGTGTGGTGCCGGACTTAAAGAATAGCACCACCCCATACATCCCGTGGGTGTCGTAAAAGGCGACTAAGGGTCGTACCGGAGAATGGGCAGCAGCGTTCTCTATGCATTCCACCACCATACCATATTGCGATCGTCAACCCGCCTGCCAGGCGTGGTGATTATGGCAAACCCCCCCTTTTGGGGCAGGCCTATGTCCAGCAGTGGACGTCTTTCGGCTGAAATGATGATGATGGTGATGATAAATTGTCATATTGAGAGAAATTGCCATTATAAGTGTGTTTGCAATTATCTCGCTGGACTACTGATTTACGTCATATAATACACATAACATTAAACACATTTTAACATTTTTAGTGCCTCGGAAAGCTCGTTAAGCCGTTGGTCCCGGCTGTCATTCGTGGATCTTAGTCAGAAACCCGAAAGTCTGACAACCAGTAAAGGGCCAGCAAGGGGTATCGTAAAACCCAGTAACTGAGCTGTGGAGGTCAGATAGGCAGTCGCTCCATGTAAAATATTGGTATTCAGCTGCATCCGGTTAGACTGGAAATCGACCCCAACATAGTTGGGAAAGACTAGGCAGATGATGATGAATAGATCTAACATTATCTTCGCGTTAGGCGTAAATGTAATAACGAAAAGTAACTGCTCAGCTTTCGATTTAAACAATAACTACAGCTATACTGCAGTTGAACATTGAATCGTCCCATCGAATGGCGTAGCTGCACGATGTTAGGTTACTGTTATTTCACCAGCACTTGATAAACTTAAACAGAAAAATACTCCAGTAGATATAGCTATACAAAACTTCAAAAATTGTGACAATACATTTTTGAACTTTTGAATGTATTCAAAACCATTTTTCGTAGTTTTGAATGAATTGAAAACAATTTATCGAAGTTACGAATAAATTAAAAACAATATTTCGAAGTTTTTAATGAATTCCTTGGAATTCATTAACTAAGAGCAGTTAAGTCCTGCCGGGTCAGCGGGATTGTCAGAAAGGGTTACCGCTGGCCCGGAACATTAATATGTGTATGTGTACTGTATTTCTATTATGAGTCAATGACACTCGAATTAAAATGATTTTATTTATTTATTTTATAAAAGGCTAAGGAAGGAACATGGGTGGGTTTTAGTCAGTAAGAGTCTAACACTCCCTTCTGCTACACCCAGAGCGGGAGGGGTCATTTGATGATTTCCCACCCGAAAAAAAAAAAGGGCAGTTAAGTACTTAATTTATAATTACTGTAACTAGGGTTTTGAATCGTTACGCTCTGTTTCGGTTTCGAAATGAGATACCAAAATAAAGCATGTCTTATATAAGTGTAACAAAAAAGAGAGGAAAGAGTTGGAGCTATAAAGGACGTGCAGCTTCATCTCTATCCCACATTAAAGTAAGATTAAAATAAAACTGTTTTATGAGGTGATGGTAAGCCTCAATTAAAATGGCGGCAACAAATACGTTTTCATCCATTTTAACTGATCGCGTTATGTGAACAAAAAGTAGTCATGAAAACCATTAATAAATACCACGAGTATTTTCTGCCTAAAATCGCACGATTTTCCAAGAATATTTGAATCCAAATCGTGCGTTATAAACAGCTTCTCCGAACCTTCATTTTTCACAAGCCACATGCATAGTTCACGAGGGAAATATTAGTAGGAAAAATGCTGAAGTTATATATTTATGTTCTACGTAGATGGGCTTGAATTAAAATTGTATGAGCTGAAAAACCGGCGGTGAAGGGAGGAAATTAATGGGATGAGATGTGCCGACGACATCTTCGGGTCTCGCGAACTTGTGAATATGAAGAAAGTTGCTGATTTATTGTTTCACTGGACTCTGTAAGATAAACGAGGATTTTTTTTTTTTGGGTATCTGTGATAAAAAGGTATGGAGGGGGGATGGTGTGCAAGTTAAAAAGGAAATGAATTAACCGACTTGAAAAAGGAGGAGGTTCTCAATTCGATTGTTTTTTTTTTGTATATATGTTACGCGATATCTCCGGCAATAATAATAGATAGCGTACTCGTATGCCTCAGTGGCCCCATATAAATTTTATCAAATTTTCTTTACTAGTTTTTGAGTTTTTTGAGGCCACTTTGTATATCTTGATGATGTTATGTCTATCACTGTTGTTTACATACCAAGTAGTGGTATACGAATTGCTGTGGGCTAGGAATCATAACGCAAAAGAGAAAAATAAAAAACTTTTGATAATTTTCTAACTAATGTCTATATTTAGGTAGCCTGTTTACCAATGTTTATGGTGCAATTATTTAATTGTCAAGTAATGCTGTCTTGTAGGTTGTGGGTTCAAATCCGGGCAAGTAGGTGTGTGTGTGTTCTTCTGTATTCAGACGGAGATGGTGGATGACTCCTTCAACATGAACTGGTCCTTAGTAGCTTTGAACAGAGAGAAGTAGAAAGAGAGCAGGGAGGTTTTTGCCCTGCAGTGGGACATCAAAGGCTAATAATATAATACATATATATGAAGAAGAACAAGAACCGCTGCGGCAAAGCTCCTACGGAGCCCGAAGTCAGCTTGCGTGCCGCAAAGCCGAACACACCGGTGTACATCTCCCGCATACACTACACCACTAAGGCGGAGGACATCGTGGAGTACGTGCGCCAGAAGACGAGGTACACGCCGAGGGTGCAGTTACTGGAGTCGCACCGCAACTTCAACTTCAAGGTGTTCGTGGTGCTCGTGCCGAATTGCTATCTGCCCGTCGTCATGGATGAAGACTTCTGGCCGCAGGACGTGGTGTTCCGTCGCTTCCGCGGACAAGTACCACAGAACTGCTCTAGAGTTAGCTAGTGCAGTACTGTTTTATACTAACATAGTTATTAAGTTTTATTTACTAACAAAGTTGTTACTATATATTATGTATACTAAGGTTAACGTATGTATCTATGGGTCACCTGAAAATAAATGGTTTATTATTATTATTTCCTTTATTTAATTGTATGTACAGTCGGTGATAGCAATTAACTGACCCCCTTAAAAATTAAACGAATTTGAACCTTCTGCTTGTTAACAGTAAGCTTGTCGAACTAGAACAACTGGTCGTCTATGATTAATAAAATAGTTATTCGAATTTGAACTTTAACACGCAGTGTCAAGGTAGGTATGATCTTGAATATTGTTTTAACTTGTAATATGATTGCTAATTTCAACGTCGTTCACTATGTTCGTGTGGTCTGGTAGTAGCTGTAGTAAGCTGACGAGAATGAGGTTGTGAGTTCGAAACCAATATATTATTGTCTGTTACGCGTTCTGTTTTACAATATTTTTTTAAGTCATAAATAATAAATTATAAATTTAGCTACAATAAAAAGCTGAACAGAAATAAAAAACGATAATGATGGTAAAAACGATTTTATTTTATAAATAAAATTATTATAAGAATAACATAAATGATATAGGTAACATTTACCTGCTTACTAATAACGTTGTTACATACTTCACAGAGTTTAATGTAGTGAATCAACATGTTAGAATATTTAGAAATATAGGTATTTCTCTTTATTTCATAACAATAACATCACCACATTAAATATCATTTAACTGAATAAAATAGCATTATGTGTTAATGTTTTACCTATATCAATTTGTTTTGTAAGTAGTTATTTTTAGTTATAAATAAGGTTTTGACAAAAACTAGGTATGCGAAATACTTCGTTAAAAATTATAACAATAGTTAATTTAACACACACACTGACACGTTAGTATTGTTTGTGGCCAACACTGGTCACTGAAGTCATTCAGTGGTGCTTTTAATAGCGAAGTGGAGCACCATTTTTTCTACTACTTGTTGCAAGCGGTTCCGCATACCGCGCACCATATTCCAACAACAGTCACTTCCTCTCATGAATTCCCATGTTGATGTCACAAGTTGGGCCATATTTTCCAGGACGAACCTTTTGAATATTCCCTGTCTCTTCAATACGTCTTAGCCACAATCTGACTGTATTTCTCTGAAACAACACAATAAGCATAATTTTAGTAACGAAGTAAGCATAATTTTTCGAATAAGTTTAGATAAACCACATTAGACCTTTACATGATCTCATAATGAAACACAGTTAATTTTCTATTATTCATTCACAAGTTTTTAAGCCAACTAACAAATTAAGGAATAGCTATAAGTATAAATGAAGCATAAAAAAGAATACACTTACCGCTATATTAAGTTTCCTAGCAATCGCTTTAACACCAACATTCTCCTCATGCAAATAGATTATTTTGTATTTTAAATAATCACAACTGAGACATGACGATTAAACTGTATCAAAACTGATAATTAATAAAAAGGCGTGGATTTTCGCAATTTGTAAGGCAAGGTAAAAATGTTCGCGCGTATTCACTGCTATTTGTGCATAGAATGTCTTGTTCAATTTATTCTTCTACCCCATATTCTTAATATCATCTCAATAGCAGTTTTTGTTGAATACGCATAATGACGTCTAACTACCCACTTATTGAAAAAGATGAAAATTTTATTAATTTAATTGATGTGCTTGTTCTTTACAATAATGCAAGAAATACTTAACGAACAATTTATATACTTATTGAAAACAAAATTAAACATTGAGACAGGACTTGAACTTGCATCTTCCACGTCTCAGCCTTACACACAAACCACGACACCAGATTAACTTGGGTAAGACAGATGAAATAAGGTATCAGTAGCAATGACACAAATTATCAGAACATTAACCTAACCTTTAAGTCTTGCTGCATAAAAATGAAAATTGCGTAACAAATACCCATATACATAGTAAATGACCTAACACCAACATCTTAAAGCTCAAGTTTGCGTATCAAAATTATTTATTGTTTCTGTTCATCGAGTAGTGTTAGTCTGATAAACTCATACATATTGAATAACCTTTAATGTTATGAGCAGAGGGTGCAAAATCGAGTAATTTTTAGGGGGGTCAGTTAATTGCTATCACAGACTGTACATATAAATTATATTTTTAAATATTAGAATATAAAAATATAAAAACATTTAAAAATATAAAAAATAGTAGCCCACCGGTATCGGGAACAGGGTCCAAGCTACCGGCGGTCAGGGCTCCAGAGAGAGGAACCTCCTGACAATGCGAGCCGTGTCCAGAAGTACCGCTTTCTGAATCAAGCCCTTGATCCAGCTGCCCAACGAGAGCCTCTTCAGGTGTTGGTCGAGGCTCTTGGCTATTAGTCCATTGGCTGTTACGACTATCGGCACAATGATTGCTGAGTCAACATCCCACATGTCGACAACCTCGTGAGCCAAGTCAAGATACTTGATCTGTTTATCCTTCTCGGCTTTCACGAGGTTCTCATCATGCGGGACGGTTATATCAACAATCATTGCGCGTCGCTCTGATCGATCCACCACCACTATATTATTATTATTTTTATTATGGATATAGTTCTGTGCCTTCTGAGTTTATCTTGTATATTACTGGAATCCTTGCAGGAAAAACGTCGGAAGGAAATCGGGGGGTACAATTTCGCAACATGGCTTTCATTTTGACAGTTCGACAGCATTCATTGCGATAATTACGTTGTTGAGCTGACAAATGTTTCAAAGATATGAAGCAATGGATTAGGAATATCTGTCAAAATTATTCAGATTGTGATTTAACGTGTGCTAGGCTATTAGGGAAAATAATCAATCTCTGTCTCTCTCTCTCTCACATGATCAATACTCGTGCCTTCTCTGTATGAGAAGAGTTATTTGGCTTGCAGTGGAACAATAATAACCTGAAGGGTAATTGGGTAACAGGCTATCAATAGCAATGGGTTTAATTTTGACATTTCATTGCGTTATATACGCTATTTAGCTGAGACAGTTCGGACATAATGAAGCAATGGACTAATAATATCCTTCAAAGTGATTCAAAATTAGAGTAATAGTGTGTTACCCAATTAGGGTGCTAGTAGTGAAAGCTTGGAAGAAGAGGTGTTAGGTTCAATTTACAATTTTGACTTTTAAAACGTGCTAAAAAGAGATCGAAATTTATACGCGTATTAGTAAACACGCGCGGTTGCGGTTTACACTATGCGACTATCATAATGTATGCGACTGTCCCTTTAAATTCATTTTGAAATAATTTTGTCACCGGCCCTTTGGAACGTAGACTATTTTTGGTTACGGTCGAATGGCCCACGGTCCATTCGCTTTGGGCCGTTCAGACTAAATACCCGTTTATTTAAAAAAAAACTGTCTTAGTCTATGTAAGATAACTCAGGGTGGAAATCGTTACAGGATGTTGGTGGTTATGAAAACAACTCACTGCAGTGGCACAGTTCATCATCATCTGCCTAGCCTTTTCCCAACTATGTTGGGGTCGGCTTCCAGTCTGACCGGATGCAGCTGAATACCAGTATTTTAAATGGAGCGACTGCACAGTGAGTGTGGAGTGGCACAGTTACAGGCCTATATTTTAACTAAAATGTAAGCCAAAACGCATGAATATTCCATCGCTAACATATTAATCCGATAGCACAGAGTTATGATATAATCCCAGTCTGCAAAACTGTTGCTATATCTATGTTTATACCCACGTACGTTTAGTTCAGCTAAAATAGTGCAAAACTAACAATAGTTTTAGTTGCAAGCCTATGTATATGTATGTGTCGTGTATCTAGGTCAAAGAATCGGTATTGCTAAACGAGGCGAAACTGATAGATTTTTGTTGGTTTGAGTTTGTTTTATGGCGGTGTGTTGCTTGTTTGTAGCTGAAAGTTACCGACAGATGGCGTTCACAGTTTGGTAATGAAGACGAGGTACTTTTTCTCATTATTTTTTAGATATAGATAGATACCTTTATTTGAAACTTTAGTGAGGCTAAATTATAACAGCCGCACGGTTCGATCGAAGGTAAAGCTACGCTTGCCGTTGTTGGTCCGTTGATGGGTGATCTTTACTATCAAAATACCTCCGTGCCTCGAAAAAAAAAAAGGAAGGTGGTCCTGGCTGTCATTCGTGGATCTTTGACAGTCGTTACTAGTCGCCCGAAGCCCGAAAGTCTGACAACCAGTCTTACCAAGCGGTATCGTATTACCCAGTAACTGGGTTGTGGAGGTCAGATAGGCAGTCACTTCATGTAAAATACTGGTATTCAGCTGCATTCGGTTGGACTGGAAGCCGACCCATAGCTGGGAAAAGGCTAGGCAGATCATAATTATTTTAAACCTTAGTTTCCGATAAGGATTAATAATGACAGACAAGAGGATGCGACTGCTCAAAATTACGTTATGTGTCTCATGCCTAAATAATACGATATCTTTGTCTTATATAGGATACTAGCAATCCACCCCTGCTTTGCACGGTTTTATCGAGATTTCTTTACTAGTTATAATATAATGTAAATTTAATATGAATCTATACAGGATGGTCAAAAAGTCGTGGATCAAACGAAATCCTCCCTATTTCGGAGGGAGGTTATTTCCAACAAAAAATCTTTCTACAGCATGGCCATAATTCAATTGCCGTAAAAGTTATGAATATTTTTGAATACCGAATTCTTTTACAATTAGACTGATTTAAAAAAAATGTGATATAAAACAATGAAACAAACGGTGTTGATTATTATTACTAGATAATATATCAGCACTACAAAAGTTCTATTGCGGCTCTGGGTGGCCAAGCTTAAATTTCAAGAAAAAATATTTGTGCATTATACTAAACCAATTTTTTGAAGAAGACTATTTAACATCACGCTAAGAACCTTAGGAGATGAGCAAAAATTACAAAAAAAATGAAAGAAAGCTTAGCGAAAACGAGCGGGCAGGCGATGCGATGCGATGGGGTTGGTCATGGGAACAAGACATTTCACGCGGACGAAGTCGCGGGCAGAAGCTAGTTTATAATACCTATGTATAGACATAGAAGTTTCAATAAGGCGTGGGAAAATTCCAATAATCACACTAATATTATAAAGGCGAAAGTTTGTGAGTGTGTGTGTGTGTTTATATGTTTGTTACTTCTTCACGCTCAAAAGGCTGGACCAATTTTGATAAAATTTGGTACGGAGATAGCTGACATCGTGGATTACCATATAGGCTACTTTTTGTCCCAATATTCCCACGGGATCGACATTTACGCGGGTGCAACCGCGGGGCGCAGCTAGTGTGGTTTATAAAGTAAGCCTCCTTTACCGCTATAAAACTATCCAACATCGCACATGTTTCAATCAAACAACTAATAAAGACACCTCTAATTAATAGTTAAGGTAGCAACTTCACAGCACACACTATCAAAATGGCGTGCTGATCCATTAAATGGAAAAGCACACAGATTTGTCAAGCGAAGGTACGTAACAGCCCCAATTAGTGGCACAGAGCTAACGAAGGGGAATTCCGAGGAAAACCCACTGGGGCTAATAAGGTAACCAGAGTAGGTACCTACTGATCTTGTGGTGGAGGCTTCGAGTTTAAGTTTTGGAACGAGTTTTGTAATGAAACAGTGGACGGCGAGTGGGTAGTTTGATTGTTAGATGTTATTCTTTTTGCCTTTATTTTCTCAATTCGTTTTAGTCATGGTCTGGCAGTTTGAGTAATTTATGTGAGTAACAAATGTCCTTTCTTCGGTATTGTTCGTCGAATCGTTGAGCTTCTTAAGTTTAGTTGAGCTGCACGGTTACTGACAAATGCGTGCACTGACTGTGTGTGGTCCTTTCTTCAAAAGACCAATCTACATGGTCTTCACACGCTCTGACCAAGATTATGTCTGGATTTTAAATGAGACCGTGATTTCTGAGTTTGTTTCGGCCTTTCTTCTCAGAGTAGTCAGATAGGAAACGCCGACTTCATCTAGTTAAAAAAAATATGATTGAGGTTAAAAGTGTTTGTACAAGCCTACTTACAGAAAATAAATCACTAGAAGAGTCCGTACTCTTCTAGTTTAAAAAAATATGTTTGGCCTGTAAAAGTGTTTGTAAACACTTACAAGAAATAAAATAATTTTCAACACACTTGTTCGTAAAGTGGGTCTTAATGAACCGCTTTTAAGTCCATAATGCAGTGTATTAAACACGCGCGGAAAAACAAAACCAGCGCGCCATTTTCCATAAAAGTTAATAATAATACAGGTCCGTTTTTTTCCTCGCAAATGTGTTGATAAAAGGTCGTATGAAACGAATCATACCACCTCGGGTGCAATGATCAACATAGCACACATGTATCATAAAGTAGGTACTATTTTATCATTACGTTTTTCGGCTGAAATATTACTGAGTTTCATAATTTTGTTCTTGTAAAGGAACCCCCCTTTGGCAGGGTCAACATTACCTATATTATATTAGTTATCTATACACCGTGTTTCGGACGATAAACAAAATCTTCGACCAGATGTTCAGACCATGGAAATAAGCATTTTTTATTCTGGACACATTAATTAATTTTTACTTTTTGGTATAATACCTTGACGTAAATCACCCGATATGCATGCCTCTTTATCCGAATTGGCAACGTCGTATTTTCATTCATAAGATTTGGCTGGCTGAAACTTATCAAAACTAAGAACCCTTTCGCAACCATTGGCAAAATAATTGCCAAACCACTTTTTAAAAGTTGCGCCAAAATGTATGAAGTTAAGTGTGAAAACAAGGCATTGGCAACGAAAAATTGACAAATCCAAACTGGTCATTGGCAATTACTTTGCCAAATAAAAAGTCACAAACGGGCATTGGCAAAGATATTGCCGTAGCCCAAAAAAAGGGGGGGGGGTAAGCAAAGGGGGGGAAATCTATTAGTATTGTTTTACAAATGTTATTTCACAATGTTTAGAATAAATAAAACCAAAATCGGAGGTGCAAATAGTATTGCTCGCGGAAGGGTTAAGACCCTTTCTTATTGCATAGCTCAATTGAATTTCATTAAATGAAATCACAAATATCCTTGTAACGAAGCCCTTTTAAGTACTACTTCCTTTGTCAGATTTGATTTGTAAAAGATATAGAAGCGTTTGCCAAAGTTTAAGGATAATGTGAAGAACACGGTGTATACTACAAATAAAGCTGAACGCGCTAATCTCTTGAACACCTGGTCGGATTAAAAAAAAAATTGCTTTTGATATCTCAATTCTGGAAGATAGGCAATTATAATTATCTACGCTACGACTCGAGCCGAGCTAAAAGAGAGAGAAAAGTCAGAAAGACCGCTAAGCGACAACGAAGTAATATCGCGGGCGGGAACTGTGGCTGTTATTTTAATTTATTGTGATGTCTTAAGACTTCCACGCAAACGAAGTCGCGGGCAGCAGCTAGTCATTTATAAACATGGTAATGCCCCTGATAAGGTTCTGCCAATTATTTCGTGTAGCTCAAATGTGAAAATTGATAGTAATATCACACTAAAGGCGAAAGTTTGTGAGTGTGTGTGTTTATCTGTTTCTTACTTCTTCACGCTCAAACGACTGGGCCAATTTTGATAAAATTCTGTATGGAGGTAGCTGACATCCTGGATTAACATATAGGCTATTTTTTATCTCGATATTCTCACGGGATCAAAACTTATGCGGGTGAAATCGCTGGGCGCAGTTAGTATAAAATATGACGGAATTTGGATGTTGTGCCCGGTTCATGCCAATAGGCTCACCCCCAATACTTGGTGACTTAAATATAAGTGACGAAGTGTGGGTGACGAAATGTGCACCTCTGCCTAACGCTTCGGGAAATACAGGCGTGATATTATGATTAAAGATGACGATGATAATATTGCACGACTCATAATGCGAAGCATTAGAGTGCTTTACGATCGATTTTTTTTTTTGCCTCCTTTCTGCAACTGTTTCTATTGTTATACTCCTGCTAGTACATAGAACCTACTTAATTTATATACCATTGTATAGATAATGTAATGGAAATTAATTTTGTACTTTTCAAAATTTTATTTAATGCAGTAGAAACGAAAAAATCATCAACATATTATTTTAAAAAAATCCCGTCTATCAAGTGTGAAACCTGAAAACATTGTAGCTTGCGAAAAAATCATTAATTGAGTATTTTTTTTTAATTTGTTTCGTCTCACCCTTAGGAGGAACCCTATTGAAAATGGCTATTTTATTCAAAGTAGTTTTTTTTTAATACGAGCAAATGAGCATTAAGTTAGTCGTGCACTTTTGGATTTTACAATTTTTTTATTTTTTGCTTACATTTTTAATAATCATGATCTAATAATTTTTCCTCAATTATATTGGGAATCCCACTATCCTATACAATAACAGAACAAAATCATTACATTAGTGCATATAAGGACCATTTTGGCAAGCACACTATCCGCTGCTCATGTGTGTAAATCTGCTAATTCAACAACACAACATCCCAGTTTTATTCCACATAACAAAAGCAAATCTCGGTGCAAGATACCATGCATTGCTCTAATTAAGTTTAAACAAAACATGAATCATTAAAAGCGGTGTAATGCGCGCTGCGGGGGTGAAGGTGGGGGGTTTAGGGGGTGCGCATCCCCTCTTGATTTATACCCCGATTTGTCGTCGAGCCAAACCGCCCCTGATTCACCGCTGTAATGCCGTGTTTACTGATAAACACAGGAATACCGGATGGCCGTTGTAAATGAGTTTTCATTAAGTATCGTATTTTTTGGGGGTGAAAAGGGCTGATTGGTTTCCCCAAATGAATGACTATTGAGAAGAGTCTAAATGTTAAACTAAGAAAATAAAAGTGAGTAAACCCTGAAGCCCAGGTACAGAGCGATTTCCTTGTCCAAAAACGTTTAATTTATTTAGGTAACTAAACTTTTTGCACACAAAGAAGATACAAAGGCGGACTTTAAGCCTTAGGCATTCTCTACCAGTCAACCAAGGGTAGTGATACCCTTGATTAGAGTTTGGTGGCAGGTATTTTGGTTGAGAGGAATAATATAAAAAAAAACTGTTAAAAATATTAAATCCATACTAATATTATAAATTCGAAAGTAACTCTGTCTGTCTGTCTGTATGTTACCTTTTCACGCCTAAACCAGTGAACGGGTTTCGATAAATTTTGGCAGAGATAGATTGCATCCCGGGGAAGGACACATTATAGTTTTGGCGACATATCTTGCGGGCGAAGCCGCAAGCGGAAGCTAGTTATAAATAAATGAGTAAACAAATACATACATAGGTGTACAACTTATGACATTTATTATTATTTATAACATTAACATTAGCCCGGATATGTTGAGAGACATCGTGTGTACGGAACGCAAAACAAACAAATTCGAAAGCTGCCAATGGGTTGCCATTAGCAGCTTACGAGTAAGTAAGTAAGTAAGTAATTATTTATTTTACTAAAAGACTTAGCCTAGGTAACATCAGTGTTAATTCAATAAGGGATGGGAATGGCTATTACATTTGAGAAGACCCCTGCCCTTCAAACTAGGAAAATCCTGTATCTTGGAGGACAGTGTACCTTTAGGGGATTGACACTTTTTACAAAATATTCATAACTGCGTAATAACTCTGATGCTAACATACATATTTATTAAAGGGGCTTTTTTTTTGCGGATGGCAAATTCTCAAAGGACTCCTCCTGCTCTGGGTGGAGCGAAAGGGAGTGTCAGACTCTTACTGACTAAAACCCACCCGTGTTCCTCCTTAGCCCTTTATGTTCCGGGCCAGCGGTTACCCTTTCTGACAATCTCGCTGGCCCGGCAGGCTTCGGCCCTAAGGGGCCCCTCTTTGATGCCGACATCTCTTTGAGGCGCGTGTGGAACACGTACGCGCCGTCCGGCACGCGCCTGGTCCTGATCGGACGGTGAGCTACCCATTACTCTCCGCCCGCAGGCCCGCGCCTGCGGTGGCTGGGAGTCGTCACGCGGCTCCCGACGCCTGGGGCGTCCCCCGCGGCGGCTGAGCCGGGAGGCTCTCTCCCTGAACCGTCCCGCCGCCTCCTTCGCTAGCATGACTGCTTCGCAGAAGGAGGTGACTGCCACCCACTTCCTCTCGCCCCGGACCATGGCTTGCACCAGGGCTGGATGCGAGAGGTCGCCGTCGCTGCCGATCGCCTCTACGAGGACTATTAAAGGGGCTTAGAAGCTAATTGTGGGGAGTGTTTGTGTGTGTGTGTGTGTTGCTGTTGCGTTAGACTGCTCCGTTGGGGTGTGTGTGGGTGTGATGAATATAGTAAATATCTGTCAAGGAAATGAAAGGTTAGCTATTTTAGTTGTAATTTGTAGAATAAATAAGTTCCTCACACAATACGAGTTTGTTTGGTTTGCGTTCCGTGAATTCACACTTTACGAGTATAATAACAAAGTAAGTTGTGTTTGCATGTACCAAAAAAAAAAATACCAGTGCGCAAACTGTAATCATGAATTCATGCACATGATTCAAGACGTAGACTAGTGCAGAAATTTTACGTCGCTTACAAAAAAAAATTGCCGTTTCATAGAAAAGTGCAGTAGGTACCTATGTGATCAAAACGTATGGAACAGCAATTTTTTTTATTCCGCCAAACTAAAATATATAAATCGCCAACCACCTGCGTTGAAATGTTTCCTTCAGAATCATGTACTGAATAGATCGTTACAGTTTGCGCACCAGTTAAAAATGTATCCTGTATTTTAAGGCACTTTTTATCACGTTGGTACCATTCGTTGGCAATCACACTAATCACATCACACTGTGTGTGTGTGTCTGTGTGGTGCCGGACTTAAAGAATAGCACCACCCCATACTTCCCGTGGGTGTCGTAAAAGGCGACTAAGGGTCGTACCGGAGAATGGGCAGCAGCGTTCTCTATGCATTCCACCACCATACTATACTGCGATCGACCCCCCCCAACTTAGGGGAGGCTTATGTCCAGCAGTGGACGTCTTTCGGCTGAAATAATGATGATGATGACATCACACTAATATTATAAGGGCGAAAGTTTGCGAGTGTGTGTGTGTGTGTGTGAGGGTGTGATTAAATGTTTGTTACTTCTTCACGCTCAAACGGCTGGACCAATTTTGATAACATTTTGTATGGAGGTAGCTGACACCCGGGTGAAACCGCGGGGTGCGGTGAGTAAATAAGAAGTCCTTCTCTTTGAGAAACGAAACGTAGCTCTAAAACAGAAATAAATAATTCTCGAAGGCAACATTAGCTCTAATTCAAAATATTTTATTTCACATAAACCTACATGGCTACTTATGAAAAGTCAGAAGCTAGGTGCACGGTACCAATTGGTCGTTTCTTGTGTACAAAGCAAAAAAAAATCTCCACGGAAATTCGGATCAAATGGTTGAATAATAATACAAAAAACTTAGATAAGTAGATACACAAATAGAATGTGTTATTCAGTATTTTTAAGCCCACCAAGAACATACAATGATAATGATAAATGATAAATGATTTATTTTCTGTAAGTAGGTTTTTACAAACACTTTTACACGTCATCATATTTTTTAAAACTAGATGTGGTCGGCGTTTCCTATATGACTACTCTGAGAAGAAAGGCCGAAACAAACTCAGAGGTCACAGTCTCTTTTAAAGTCCAGACAAAATCTTGGTCAGATCGTGTGAAGACCATGTAGATTGATGTCTGAAATGGTCTTTTTAGGAAAGAACCACACAGATTGAGCGGACCTGTCCAATCAGTGCACGCATTTGTCAAAAATCGTGCAGCTCGACTCAGAAATGAGGAGCTCAACGATTCGACGAACAATACCAAAGAAAGGACATTTGGGTAGGCCGCGTAAATTACTCAAACTGCCAGATCATGATTAAAACTAAGAAGGAACACAGAAAAAAAAAAATGACCCACATAGTCCTCACATTCACAATAATTAAATGAAAAGAAAAATAAAATAAAAAATACTTTACAAAGTAAATATTCATGTCATTGTCTAAATAAAATTCATCAATGTCAATGTGTATATAAAAATCCGGACATAATCTTTGAGGACCATGTAGATTAGTGTCTGAAAAGATCTTTTGAGGAAAGAACCACACAGATTGAGTGGACCTGTCCAGTCAGTGCACGCATTTGTCAGTAACCGTGCAGCTCAACTCAGAACTTCAGGAGCTCAACGATTCGACGAACAATACCAAAGACAGGACATTTGGGTAGGCCGCATAAACTACTCAAACTGCCAGACCACGATTAAAATGTAAACAATGACCCACATAGTCCTCACATTCACAATAATTAAAATAATATAATACTTTATACAGTAAATGTACATGTCATTGTGTAAGTAAATAGATACTTAAAAAAAAAAGAAAATATTAAAGTGTAAAAATTGCAAAATAACATTCACTGTCTAAACCTATTGGAGCAGCTCAATCCCAAGCCTTTTTCTCCTCAATATAGTCTTTTACAGTATAATAGGCTTTCTGGCATAGTTTTCGCTTTATAAAAGCTTTGAATTTATTTAGGCTTAGTTCTTGAATGTGGCTAGGAAGTTTATTATAAAAATGTATACATTGGCATCTAAACGAGCCACCTATTTTCTTGAGCCTTGTTGTAGGAACAACAAATTTGTGTTTGTTCCTAGTATTTATGTTATGGATATCACTGTATTTTTTAAACAGATTAATATTTTTATGTGCATACAAAAGATTATCATAAATGTACTGAGAAGGCACAGTCATTATATTAATCTCTTTAAATTTGTCTCTGAGGGAGTGTCTAGGACTTAATTTATAAATAGAACGAATTGCCCTTTTCTTGTAAAATAAAAATTGTCTGAATATCGGCGGCATTTCCCCACAACAGAATACCGTACGACATCACGCTATGAAAATAACTAAAGTAAACTAAACGGGCTGTCTCTAAATCAGTCAAATCACGAATTTTCCTAACGGCGTATGCTGCAGAGCTAAGCTTTTTTGACAATTTATCTATATGGGGGCCCCATTGAAGCTTGGCATCCAACGTTATGCCTAAGAATACTGTGGTATCTTCGGGTTTTAACTCTTCATCCTTAATGAGAACACTAGTTTCTACTTGTCTAACGTGGGGTATCGTAAACTTAATACATTTCGTTTTTTTTTTCGTTAAGAAGTAGGTTATTGACATTAAACCAGTTAACTACTTTTGCAAGGGCGTTATTTACATTGTCAGTAACCAGCTGCTGACGTTTGATTTTAAACAAAAGAGAAGTGTCATCTGCAAACAACACTATATCATGATTATCCTTTATGAGGTACGGCAAGTCATTGATATAAATAAGGAACAAGAAAGGACCAAGAATTGAGCCCTGGGGGACCCCCATTCTTTCTACAGATCCGGGTGACCTTTTTCCTTTTTCCGTTAACATCAACTCTCTGAATCCTATCACTCAAGTAAGAAGTAAGAAGATCCAGAGAGGCGTTCCGGATTCCGTAGTGGTGCAGTTTCCTGATTAATGTTTCATGAAGAACACAATCGAATGCCTTGGACAAATCGCAAAAGACGCCCAAGGCATCGCATTTGTCCTCCCATGCATTATAAATATGTCCTAAAAGTTCAACTCCTGCATCGGTAGTCGAACGACCCCTTGTAAAACCGAACTGTTTATTATGCAGTAATTTATTTTTATTAAAAAATCTTTGCAATTGATTCAAAATAAGTTTTTCAAAAATTTTACTAAAGGTAGGTAGTACTGAAATAGGTCGATAATTAGTAGGGTCTGATGTACTACCCGATTTAAACAACGGTATTATTTTACTGTTTTTCATAAGATCAGGAAACTCACCACGGTCAATACAATTATTAAATATAACAGCTAAAGTAGGTGCTACAATGTTTATAATCGACTTAGCAACATCCACAGAATTACCCCATAGATCTGCGGTCTTTTTAACATTTAACGTGTGAAAGGTTTTAATTATATCGTTACAGGTTACATTATTCAAAGTGAAATTCAGAATCACAAACTGAAACGTTTTCTTTAAGTAAAGACTCTGCGGCAGCGGGTGATGAGTTAAGAGATTTAGTAGTTGATACTGGAATCTCTGCAAAGAAATTTTCAAAGGCCGCGGCGACTTGAGAATCTGATTTAATTATATTGTCATCAATAGCAAGGCTGTAGTCACTACTTCGGGTGCATGACCTTCCCGTTTCGCTATTAATGACATTCCAAGTCGTTTTAATAATGTTGCTACTATTTTTAATTTTTGAACTCAAATAACGTGACTTGGCAATACTACAAACTTTTTTAAATATTTTAGAATAATTCTTAACATATAAATTAAATTCAGCAGTGTTTATACAAATCCGTTCTTCATATAATTCATAAAGTCGTTTTCTACTTTTATGTATACCAAAGGTGGCCCGGCCCAGTCACTGAAGGAAGCGTTACTATTAACTGATAATCTTTTTGGAATAAAAGTGTTATCAAATTGTGTGCAATACATATTAAAAAAATCATTATATTGTTGATTAGGGTCATCATTAGTGAATAAAAGTGGTAATTTACCCAAGAGTTTAGTTTTAAATGTTTCCAAGCGATTAGTTGTTTTTGGGTTAACAGTGATATCTTTTTTAGTAACTTTTTTGTTGTAATTTGGAATACTGATCAATTGTCCGCAATGATCTGAGTCTATTAAGTTAATAATTTCTTTGTGGGTCGGTATAACATCTGTATAAATGTTATCTAGGCATGTGGCACTAGTAGGAGTTATTCTAGTGGGCTCTAAAAATTGGTTAGCAAGATTGTATGACTGAAACAAACTTATAATTTTAGTACTTAACCCAGAATTGTCTAACAAATTAACATTAAAATCACCACAAGTGATGATAGACTTCTTTGTATTACAGATTTTGTGCAACACTTCATCCATAACTTTTTCAAAACAATCATACAATCCTGAAGGTGGTCTGTATACACTTAATATAATGAACTGCTCCAATTCTATACAGGCTATTTCAATTGTTCGCTCAACAGAGAGGCTTACGATATCCTTTCGGTCCTTAAATGTAAGCTGGTTATTTATTAAAATTAATGAGCCACCATGTATAGCATTTACTCTGCTGAATGAACTACCAACCTGGTGATTACTAAAATTGAACATGAACTGGTGGCTTTTAAGCCAATGTTCTGTCAAACAAAGAATATCTATATTGTTACAATTCAGGAATAATTCTACTTCTAAGTCTTTGTTTAAAAATCCTTGAATATTTTGATGCACCAGATTGATACTATTTAATTTTTTTACACTTTCATTTGACTTATTATTTACCTTAGCTACATTTTTGCAAGAGGTTGCCTCTATTGTCTTAACAGTAAAGAGACTATGCAAAATCAAACTATGTATACATAATTAAAAGATTTTCCACACTACACTCACGTCTGGCTAAACGTCTAAAGAGTATTTAGCATTTTATCTTTCAACACACTTTGGGTTTTCGGTTTCGAATTAACTGAATCGGTTATTTAGGGTATTGAAAAAACTGCAGCCAAATTTTTAAAAGGCCAAAAATAAATAGGTAGGTATATTATGCAGCAGCAAAAATGCTTTACTTTGTACGTACCTAATAGTTTAATTGTAATAATTGCACGAATAAAATAAAAATGAAATATTTAGTTTAACCGGTAAAGCTCCGCGCGTGACCGATGGATCACGAAGCAATAGAAAATCAATTGTGTCAGATTAGCGGAGCTTAAGGTGCCACTAGTCGATACTTTTTCCATACAAATTTTGGGAGAGTATTAGTCCACTGTTTGATATTGTGCATCCAAAGTTAAACATGATATCGTTTTGACTTGTTATTAATTTTGAATAGTAATTTTCAAAATAGTAAAATAAAAAGCCATTAAAAAGTTATGAGCCAACAAAGATTCGTTTTTCTTGCTATTTTAACGTAATTTTGGCTGTAAATAAGTAATAAAAGAACTGTAAAATATTTAAAACCTTGATTTTGAAAATCTAAGCAAAAGCTCAGTTATCGAAGAGTTCAATAAACTTTATTTATAATTTATTTATGTAGTGATTTTTCATAAGCTCGATTTTCTAATGCACTATTCGAATTATTTTACGCGCCTATCAGTTCGGAACGGTGTTTCTGTGTGAGAGAACTAGACGTTGTGCGTGTAGACTAGTGTCTAACTGCTCATCACTGATACTAGCTTTGTCAGACACGGAGCCAGATGAGATAGCGTGTTTTTTGGCCATGGCCACCAGAGTTCGAGCGAGGTTAATCTGAATTAGAGGCAGAAAAATCTAAGCGCAAAATCACTGGACGGAAGCAATACCATACCATATCCATTACCACAGCGATAATTAGCAGGATTTTGACGAAGTGGTTTGATCGCAAACACAACATGCATTAATATCTAACGCTTACGATCAGCTACTTAATAAAAAAAAAGAAATATCGAATGCAAGAAAATTACACTAGAAAGTTCCCGCGTAGGCTGATAACAGTTCATCTGCAACACAAACCACTATCCACCCAAGACTTTATTTCACAAATAAAAGACACAACAGGCCATTTAAACCCATCCATTTTTACAAGCACTTCAGTGTATAAAATCCAGTACTGTAACTCTCGGAGTTGGTAAGTCGACCATAAAGTAGGAGTATGTACGTGACCGCAGGCGCCGCGGTAATATAACTCATGAAAGCAGATTGCAATGTACCTGTAAGTAGTGTTTAGAGTGTTATTACACCTGTGTTTGTTGCTAGATAAAATATGGAAGGTGCAGACTGGCGATTGGGAGGTGACTGAAAGTTGCTCATAGGTAGCATACAAATGATTTTGTGATTTAAAAAATGTTCCGGTGAGAGTCAAAAAGTACTTTCACACCGTTTCTACATTTCTCATCCAACTCTCCTGTCGCAGATCTGTTGGAAGTTTCTCTAATGAAATAAACAGGGGGCCTAAAAAGGCCACTTTGGAGAATCATAAAACGATAACATAATGGACACTTAACTGTTAAGTTAATCGTATCAAATCCCATTGGTGAAGCATTTATCAGTTATTTCTTTTTGTCTGTGCTAAAATACCAATTAATACAAGGCAAATCCAATCCTAAACTCTTTGATTATACCTACGTAAGGCAGCGAAAAAAAAACACGGATTGTCTTCGCCATATTGTTCATAATGTTATGCTTTTATGATTCTCAAAAGTGGCCTTTTTAGGCCCCCAGTACCAATGTGCACGTCTATTTTTATGTATTTTTCTCTATTAGAAAGAAAAAAAGGATAAAGAAAATACGTTCATTTGCGGCAAACATGACGCATAAAAAACACAAACAATAAAAAATAATAATAACAATTTGGGAGAGAACATGCGTCTACCCAATCATACATCTACCCAAAACGGCCATCGCTCGATATAAGGTGTATTGTGTGTACATGTATATCTCAATAAAATGGTTCAATTAAATGATAACCACTTATTAAACAGTGATAACAAATTGCAATGGATGAAAGCTAGCTGTCACGAAATCATTAAACAACCAATCTTCAGATCTAAAACAGGTTTACGTGCATCAGCAGCCATATTCATTATCCCATTGACAGCGATGCGGACGAATTTTTTATTATATACTTATTTATAATATACAACATTATTTTTAGTATATGCGAAACCCGAAACACGTGTCTAGAATTTTTATATAAAGAATCTATGTACAAAATTTCAAAACTGTATCATGAAAAATCACAAAGTTATAAGCTTGCTAAGTTACCTGTTTGTCCGTACAAAAACGTGCTCACTCGCGCCGCGCCGTCTTGCGCTCATTGATAATAAGTACCTAGGTACCAACCGTTTGGCGCGGAGATTGGACAACCTTCTTAGTGTCGATCTGTGTCCAACGTTTAACCTTTTTTAAATATTTTTATTTTTGGGACCAAATATAACATGGGGTAAAAATTATTGGAATCGATTCAGTTACTTATTCTGAACAAACTATATTCAGGTAAAAAAAAAAATTATATTTTAGTGTTAGCTTGTAAACTGTAATTGTTGTCTTTGAGTATGTCCCAATTTTATAGAATCAGTTAAAGGTATTCTGAATCAAAATAAAGTTTCCACCGACACAAAACAAGGCAGCTCTCTACTCAAGACCTCTTTCCACACGGTGCAATTATTTCGTATTCCAATTACCAACACGGTGTCATCAATAACAACATAATTATGCACACAGCGAACACGACACTCCCGTGTTGATGTCTAGTGTCGGCTCATTAAAATGAATTATATGAGTCGGTACATGGCCGGGTCGTTGTAAATCACTGCTCACTTGTGCTAAAGTTGTTCGTTTTATAGAATAGGGATTATTTATTGGATGTTTAGGCTGGTGGGTAAATAAAGTAGTTTGGTAAGCTACGTGTTCAGCGGTTAGTGGGAAAGATCTTTGATTTTTATGCTGCCATCACAGACATTTTTATACATATAATAAATTGGAATAAGGACAAGAGAATAATGAGATAAGGTAGGTACACACATTGAGGAACAAACCTAAATAATAATAATAAGTTCTTTATTTGTCCTCACAATGACAAGCTTATTCTAGGTTTCACATATTATTTTTTTTTTTTTTATTGCAATGTGAGGAGCTGGTGTCTGAGTTAGGCGTAAAATGCCTGTATTACAAATACCAGGTTCCAACCCCACGGAAGAACAGAAAGTTTTACTTAGAACAAAATATGATAAAAACAATGTAACTTATAGAACGACTTATAATAGCAATTAATTACCTTTTGGGTAATTATTTTCTTTGTAGGTAATTAGATAATTCTAATATTTTGTTCCGTGCGGAAAACGAACCAGCTTTCGCGCTTAAAGCAACCGGTTGGCCTAAAGGTACTATTTGGAACCGAGCTGCCAACTGCAACTGCCGACAGCACAATGCAGCGACTGCACGCCGACACGAGCCACTGCATGAGCCAGACACGAGCGAGGCAGAGCACGTGCAGCGACTACATGTCGACACGAGCCACTGCACGAGCCAGACACGAGCGAGGTAGAGCACGTGCAGCGACTGCATGTCGACACGAGCCACTGCACGAGCCAGACACGAGCGAGGCAGAGCACGTGCAGCGACTGCATGTCAACACGAGCCAATGCACGAGCCAGACACGAGCGAGGTAGAGCACGTGCAGCGACTGCATGTCGACACGAGCCACTGCACGAGCCAGACACGAGCGAGGTAGAGCACGTGCAGCGACTGCATGTCGACACGAGCCACTGCACGAGCCAGACACGAGCGAGGCAGAGCACGTGCAGCGACTGCATGTCAACACGAGCCACTGCACGAGCCAGACACGAGCGAGGTAGAGCACGTGCAGCGACTGCATGTCGACACGAGCCACTGCACGAGCCAGACACGAGCGAGGCAGAGCACGTGCAGCGACTGCATGTCGACACGAGCCACTGCACGAGCCAGACACGAGCGAGGCATGAGCCGCTGCACGTGCTGTCGGCAGTTGCAGTTGGCAGCTCGGTTCCAACTAGTACCTTTAGCGACAATCGTGTTGTTCCGTGTTTTTTTTTATTACATACATACATAAACAGCCTCTAATGATCCCACTGCTGGGACACAAACCTCCTCTCGGTAAGAGGGAGTGGGCCGTAATCCACCACGCGGGCCCAGTGCGGGTTGGCAGATGTCACATGTCTACGAATTTTTGGTTCTAAGACATGCCGGTTTTCTCACGATGGTTTCCTTCACCGTTTTGAGAGCAGTGATGATGAAAAAATTTACACAAATTAAAGCGCCTGTCTGGGTTTGAACCTACGACCTACAACTCGTAAGTCGCGGCCATTACGACTTGGCCACCACTGCTCCTTAATTGAATAGCTGCAATGCTCTTATCTTCAGTAATGCAAGCTATTCTACACATGGTACCTGAAAAAGAGAACGGAGAAAAACCACTAGTAAATACGGTGTTAAGTTCATAAGATAAACAAAAGTATGAAGAGCTGCTAAGAACTAAAAGCCTGATTTACACGACGCAAGTTACTTGCCTGTGGCATACAATAAAATTGAATTGAATACAGGCAATTTAATCGCTCCGTGTAAATCAGGCTTTGCGTTTAAGAAGTGTCCTACCTCGCATGACAGCAGCTGTTTATCACGGCAAAAAGTTCCAGTGACAAAAATAAAAACATCCAATTTAAACAAAAAGTAATAGATAACACTTTGTGAACATTACTTTGTCCAATTACAAAGAAATGTCCAAATAAATGAAGTAAACTTCCCCAATTAGAATTTTCTTTGCAGGGGATGTTAAGTGGGAGAGATTTTACGGAATGAAATAAAATTTATTTGCAAGAATTAGTTAGTATACATTGCAGATGGTCGGACTTTTTTTTAAACAGTTTCTAAAACAATTCGCTAATAAGCATGCAAAATTATTGATTACATGAATTAAATAAATGAAGCTAATTAAATTGGTACTTAGGTACATAAATCGATTTATTTCGATCTGATCCCCTGAACCCCCCTCCACCCCCCTCCTCGATCCCCTGCTAGTTCGTCTTCTGTTTTAATCTCTGTCTTACCCACATTATCTAGGTTTACTGTTTTTGACAGGTAAGTACAGTCAAGAGAATTATTAAATTAAAATATCAAGAATTTTTCAAATTATATTTCCGATTCCCCCGCCGAGGTACTGAGTAAAGACTCGTTTGCGTGATCATTGCCTTGAGGATGACCAGCGTCTTAAGGAACACATCATTATAAGTTTTTGTGACTGTGACTAACATGCAAAAACAGAATACCCATCTTATGTATAGCCTGCCTCGCCTATGCTGAGCACGAGTTTGAGTCCTGGGTTCGATTCCCATGTCAAGAAAGTGTTATTGGGTTTTTCCATCAAGAATTTCTCAGTAGCAGCCTGGAGTCTGAATTTGTGCCCGGTTGATGGCAATAAGCTCACCCTTTAGCTGCATCCGGTTAGACTGGAAGCCGACCCCAACATAGTTGGGAAAAGGCTAGGCAGATGATGTTAGTCACATAAAACATGCCTGTAAAAGTACACGAAAAACGAAACAGCAGTTCGGAATACAGCAAAATCTGCCGGCCATGCAAACGCTCAGAAAAGGAACCGGAAAAATAATAAGAATCGTATCAAAAAATCTAACACACACTGCAGTCCTTATACCGCACAGTGGGCCGAACTTAAAAACTCTTGACAAAAAACGCCGGCCGACGCTAGTCGGTTTAACTGCCAATATCACTGTCATTTGTCTCTGGCCAGCTTTGCGAAACAAACATTTATTTTGCAGTTTTCAAACATTACACTGAACTTTACTAACATCAGAATAAAGGTAGATTTCCTGTTTTGGGGGTGTAAAATAGTAAAATTGTACTCCAATAACAGGCTCTCAGTGACATGTACGTTTTGAAAGCGTTTCGCTTTATGTCTCTAATTGCGTTAGGCACTGAAATATTTTTGAGTGGTCATATTGAAGTTTTTGACTTAAATGGTTTAGTTTTTGTGCACTGTGTAAATAACAAAGAGAACTGTCAGTGAAGTTTTCGTCGAATATTCAACATTGTACATGGTTGACATTTTATGAGTGTCCCATAAAATATAAACTGGTGTAATGTTTTGTTAGTTTGAGCTCGTATGAAGCATATTTGTCGAGACTTGGCAGCAATAAATTCATTGAGCATTGTTGGAAATTTTATTATTAATTTGTTATTTGAATAAAAATATTCTTATCCTCTAAAACTGGGTGAATATTTTTAAGAAACCTGAAACCTGTGATGAAAAAATATGTACAAGAAAGAGAAACGATGACTGGTCAACACGCTCCGAATGTTCTTACCTTCACTCACAGCTACGTAGGTACGCTCTGACAGGTGGCATGCTTCAAAATCAAAATGTTTTATTTCACATAAACCTACATGGGCACTTATGAAACGTCAGAAGCTAGGTGCACGTTCCAATTGGTCGTTTCCTATGGAGAAGAACCGGCAAGAAACTCCATGGTTACTCTTTTTAAAAATAATTGGCTTTTACAATGTTTCCAGATTACAGTAGGTATGGGAGGACGTCGCAGGCCTGTCAACAAGTACCAAGTACTTGATAAAATAGAAAATGGTCTACAGATCTAAAGTCTAGGCCTACAAAGTGCTCACATTTACAAAATAAGAATCTATCAAAAGGATAAATAATAAAAAAAAGAAAAATAATAATAAAAGCTTAGCGCCTAGAGCCTATAGTCCGACTTTTAATTAGCTGCAGTAAAATGACACTTCTTAATAACTCATTGCGGACTGAGCTTAGAGATATGCATGTCAAATAAGTTTCGTTTGTTACACTATTCTATACTAGAAAAACAAGATTTGGTTGATGGCCGCGATCGAACAAAAAGACGGCAATTTCAATAATTTAATTAACACCTATGCTGTCATTTTATACTGCAGCTAATTATCAGTCCGACTATAGTGAGTCACCGTGCGAGTAGTTAAGTGAAACGAATGCTTGGGTTCTTTCTTCGCTAGTCGCTTAGCGTGTTTCGAAAGATTTTAAGTCACTAGGCTCTAGGCGCTAAGCTTACGATACGTAGCCTTAAATTATTTAAATGCGAATTACAAAACAAAACGGGCGTACTGGATGTAGCAAAGAAGGCTGCCAGGCTCAAATGGGATTGGGCGGGTCACATCAGCCGTATGCACTATGACCGCTGGGCAAAATCTCCACACAATGGGTGCCTGAAGATGGACGGCGCCGTCGAGGCCGGCCCAGAAAGAGATGGCGAGATGACCAGGACGCGTACCGCGAGGGCTGGTTCGAGGTGGCGCAGGAAAAGAGTTGAGGACGCTTTTGCCCAGCAGTGGGACAGCATAGGCTAGCAAAAAAAAATGGTAGTCATAAAGACAAGTGTTGAACAACTCAAACCTGTACCTACATTGTTGGCAAATGAATATTTCTGATTCTGATTCTGACAAAAAAAATACTTCTGAGAAAACTCTGTTGTTTAAATTTCTGCAAAAGTGGTAAGATTCGAACAGAATTTACAAAGCAAAGTAAAATAAACATTGAATAAGAGAAACATTAGAACGTTACGCAATTAATTAAAAACTGTAAAAGAAGCTAAAGAAGGATAAACGTTTTTTACTGTTAATTTTTAATGATTGCTCCATCAATTATAATTAACGTTACATTTTCCTTAATGAGAAAATTTTGTAACCATTTTAAACCTTACGGGCGAGATTATTCCCGAAATCGTACTTACCGTGAGTAAAATTTAATATCCTCTTGAAAATCTTAACATGCAATTCTGTGTGAGATTTTTCAAAAAACAATCTAGGTGTAGCACTTAGGTGCATGTGATCAGGGGCCCGTCTGCTATTTTTATAAATTCGTCATTCCAACACGATCCCATTGTCATTTTGCTAAAAGTTCGTAATCTGCTAAATTCATAATGGTCGATGATTGGTCGGTCAATGGCACAGAACATATACGAAACGAAACGAATTAAAAGCAATGACTGCACAATGACCTTCTAATGGTAGGTCACTGATCAAAGGAACTGTCAAAATTTTAGCAGATTAACGCCTAAGTCAGTCATTCATTTGTTATTATGTACGCCATTCTATGCCATTTCTTTCAATGGAGTGTCAGTGGTTGACCATTGGAAAGTCATAATGACGCCATTATATTAGTAGATTACCAAACTTGTCAAAATCGACAATTATGAAATCAATGATAGACCATTCTGACACAATTGTAATAGCAGACTTGAGACCCAGGGATGTCTGAACAGCCATACAATAAATTATCTAATGCGATTGACGTGCAAAAATCGCCGTTGCAAGTTCAAATTCATAGTCATTTAACGCATTGCATATTGTAAAAAAGATGTAACAAAAGGCATAAAGCTAGGTACCAACAAAAATATGACCCTGCCCATACATAAGGTATGTTGCCGTCAGCAGGGCTGGTTAGATATTCAGTCTTTTAGTTTGTTTTCATTATATACGATAGTAAAAATATTATCATTTGTATTGTTTTTCTGTATTTGTGTACTCCACATAATTAATAAATAGTTGCTCGAAATAAATATATTTTATTATTTATTTATTTATAGTATTGATGTTTGACACAAAAAGATATCTACTTAACTTTCCTTTCACTAGCAATCCCTCGGAAATCATAAAATATTCAAACTATACTTTTTTAATTTCACAGTTTAAACCACAACCCGTAATTGTTTTCCTTTGTCGCAGAGCAAAAACCGCAGTTTTCAATATCCTCTGTCTCAGCTGAGTAATTTTCATAAGAAATTACTATTTCGCAATCAAAATGGGAACAATTGTAGACTGTCAACCGCCGCTGTCGAAGTTGACAGTTGCTGTCAAGCTATTCAAAAGACAAGATGTTCTGAAATGTCCTCATCTTTTTTGCATTTTTCAGTTATCGGATTTTATTTCAACTTTATGCCTACTTTTGTTTTATATTCTTGGCATCTTCGGCTTATTAGAATCGTTTGGGTTCTGTATTTGAAGAGGGGATGATAAATCAGTGGGAGTATTTATTAAAATACTTTCTACGTAGGTATTTTGGCTTTTTTGTGAAAACTGTTTTGGTTAATGAGGTTTCGTACAATGTCTGCGTTGCTAAAATAGAAAATATTGTGGTTGTCATTTTAATTTAATCTAAAAAGCTTTGAACATGTAACGTAATTTAAATTAAGCTCTTCGTAGATAAAAGTAATTATTTTAATGCAGAGTAGATATACAATTATTATTATACGATGCATAAAGAACCCTGTCAAGAATAATCGGACTTCAATATTCCCACTGCTGGGGAATAATCCATCTCGTCTAAGCTACCACGCGGGACAAGGGTGGGTTGTTGGATATTATGTCACATGCCTTTGATATGTTGACAGGCCTTTTTAACCGACTTCAATAAGGAGGAGGTTCTCAATTCGACGGTATGTTTTTTTTTTTTTTTTTGTGTGTGTATGTTACGCGATTACTCCGCCAATTGTGGACCGATTTTCAAAATTCTTTTTTTGTTTGAAAGGGTATACTCTCGAGGTGGTCCCATTATCATCAAATTGGAATCTGATGAGAGGATCCCATGGAAATCGAGGTAAACCCTCAAATTTTATAGGCAAAGCTATAACGATTTGGGTATTTTTTAAAATAACTTCAGCATTTGCTCTCGGAAATCATCATTTGGTAAAGTGGAGCTGATGAAGAAGACCACAGATGGCCCACTAAAAAGTGAAAAATAAAAACTTTTTACAAAAAAAAAACAACCGACTTCCAAAAAAATCACTACAAATTGAAAAATAACTTTAATTTCGGAAGTCGGTGTCAATAAACGAAAATGCGGAACCAAAGACACCGACTTCCGAAATTAAAGTTATTTTTCAATTTGTAGTGTTTTTTTTGGAAGTCGGTTGTTTTTTTTTTGTAAAAAGTTTTTATTCAATGATTGATTCAAGCCATGTGGGCGGGGTTACAGCAGCATTATAGCGTTGTTGCAATTTCATTTACATGGCAGGTGATTTTATTTTATGTTTGTAAAGGAATAGACATTGTGACTTATAACATCGTCTTGGATGATTCTGGAAAGGTGTTATAAGTAAATGTTAGTTTTAGGATATTGCGATTTTCTCACGATGTCTTTCTTCACTGTTTCGGAAGCAGTTGTGATGAAATAATTAAATAACACAAGGAAAAACTTGTCTGGGTTGGAATCAATGACGTACAACTCAGTAAATCGCGGCCGTTTCCACTGGGCCACCACTTCATAATAACAGCGCATACCTCAATTGCATAGAAACATAAAGTACAATAATAAACACTCGTTTCTACACATAATCACAAATCTCCCATTTAACTTTATAATTATAATCACAACACATGAATCAAACTGTCGACGAACGACACGTTATCTTCTAAAAAGTACATCCAACAAGTTTGTAACGAGAAAAGTAACCATTCTCGAACTCATTCTACATTATATTGGCGTAAACAAACGTGCCACATGTTGCAATCGTACCTCATACTTTCCTCATGTACTGGAAATAAATGACCTGAAGTTGCCGTAACTCTTTTAGGCTGTGGCAACATTGTATCGAGCTGGGTCCTCGGTCCACAGTCCACATATTTTGTTACTAATTACGTTTTTTACGAGGGACTTTTTACAGCGTTACTGAAAGGTCCTTAAATTATGTTTTAACGTGTATTGGTATTCGACCGTTCGGTGGTAATTATTGTGTGCCTGGAAATTTAGTGGTGTCCGGAAAACGGTTCTAAATTATCATGAAAGGTTGTGTCTGTATTCAGGTTTGCAAAATAATTTACCAATTTTATTTAGGGGATCCATTTACGTTTTTACAAGTTGTAAAATGTGTTGTGAATGTGGGGTTTATATTATTGTACTAGGTATATTTGCTCTGTTATTTGCTGCCTTTTACAAGGGTTTTTTTAAAAGTTATCGGTTTTTAACGAAGCTGTTTCTACTCTCAATTTAAGATAATTAACTTTGATAAAGTTTCTAGATGGTTAGATACGTTTGATTTTATAATAGTCCGAAACATTGAAAATATTCATGAGATAATTAAATACTTTTTTACTCCACACTTAAATACCTTATACTCCACAGCCGAAATAAAATCTACAACCCAGTACACCAAGGTTTTATTCCTTCCACAACCTAAATTAAACTTACCTTAATTTCGTGCCAATCTTGCAGCAACTTCCAAAACTGATTCTATTTACGACATTCCAGTTTAATTAAGAATTTATGAAAGTTGTCCTCGTTGCCACGGTGTTCATTTTAAAACGTCGTAACTGTATTTCGTGATTGTTCGTCCAAGTAATTGCGAAGTCGAAACTATCCTGTATTTAGTTGTAGCGACGACGGCTTCACGCCTTCTCTGACTCGTTATGAATAGTAATTTTTGGGTGTACTGAATTCTGTAGTCTGTGTCTGTAATTATGTTTTTTTTTTGTAGGAAGCGCTTTGTTTACTTTCTGTGAATGAAGTAAATTTCATTATATAATATTTAGTGTTGGTAATTTATGGTAATCATTTTTTCTTGGTAATAATATCATTGGGCGTTACTTATGTCTGTCTACTTTGTTGGATTGTTCTGGTTTACTAATGAGATTTATGAAGTTGATTTAAAAATTTTATAAATGTCTGTACATGGGATTTCCAATAATGTCGCTTAAGTTGTGGTAAATGGTAATTAATCTTTTGCCATAAACAGATATTTTCTAACTTAATTAGTTTAAGTTAAAAAAAAATTCCTTTTTTTACATTTCCTTTTTTTTTCGTAAACAGTATTTGACTGGACCGCACTCCACGTGTCTATTTGATTTTTTTTTCTTGTGGTTTACTAACATATTTCATAGGTTTGAAATAAAGGTATTATTTATTGATCTAAAAAGGGTTGATTTTTCAACGCCAGATAATTTTATCGGTCGTATAATTTTCAATGTTTGACAGTTCTTCCATACAAAAACTGTCAGACGTCAATTTATTCCACGAATAAAAATGATCTGTCGATTGAAAAATCAGCCCTAAATATACCTTTAAAACTATAATTATCAGAATAAGAATAATCGACTAAAACAAAACACTACCATACCCAACAGAACAACAGAAACCCGAACTCTCCAAAATGAAATTGGACAACGTCTTAACGGGAACATTTTCGGTGTCCAACGACTTCCAGTGCTGGCCAGTTTAACCCACTTAGCTGGATAGTTGGCTTAAGTTCGCTAATTCAATAACCCACTCAGAAACGAACCGAATTAAGTGAGGAGTTAATTTTTAAAATGGCGAAAGGGTTTCGAGCGTCGTCGTGCGAATTTTGCTCGTGAAATTGAATAACGTTGAAAAGGCGGTATGTTTTAATGTTTGTATAAGAATTTTACGTAAATAATTAGGGTTTTAGCTGTTTACTAGCAGAAGTTTTGCTGGATTAGTTTCTAATGGAATTAGAATGATTAGCTTTATTATTTCAAAAGTGAGTTCGTACTTATAAAGGTACGTTACGAATACTTATTTAGAAAAACACTAACAGAATTTGTGATTCTAGCTTTATTATCTCATTTTACATCATTAGGAATTAAATTATCTAGAAAAAACATAGCTCGCAGAGTAAGCAAACTAAAGTGGCAGATGGCTGGCCATGTCTGACGAAGGACCGATGGCCGGTGAAGCAGACGATTCGTCGAGTGGAGACCACGTATCGGCAAGCGTAGTGTGGGACGCCCGCAGCTAGATGGACGGACGACCTAAAGAAGGTGGCTGGGGTAGACTGGATGCGGAAGACGGCGGACAGGGTGTTGTGGCGCAGTCTGGGAGAGGCCTATGTCCAGCAGTGGACTGCGATAGGCTGAGTTGATTATTGATTGACAATATATTAAGTTTATAATACCTACATAATAATCAACATGTTAACGTATAATATTGAACATGTATCATGATCTCATGTGAGTATTCCTACGTTGTCACTGTTTCCACTGTAAGTTGTCATGAAGATTCAATGACGTTTTCGCGGGTTGCGGGACGTGTGAGTGGTTATGACAACAATAACTGCTTTTACTCCTCATATCCAAAACGTATGATAGACAAGTGATTTGTTGGTCTCATTTCCTACCCTTCATGCTATCAACATAATTTCATGGGGTGGAAAAAGTCACGGTCAATTCTTTCTTAACACAAAACACATAAAATTATTATTGCAATTAAAAAAACACTTGCACAAAAGTAAAAACATCTCCACAGAACAAAACATTTGCAAAAGACGAACGAAACCACAAAAGCCACTTCTTAAACTTAGTTACAAGTAGCGCCATCTAGCGGTTCGCGCCGCAACCTCTTCAAAGAACCCCCAAACAAGGTTAGCTCGCGACGCCTCCATTTGGATAGCGCTGCTGGTTTAATAGCCAAGAAGCGGTAATTTTGGAGGAGGTACTTAATGAATGCTGAAATAATCAAAACAATTATTTTATTTTTTCCCAGTTTAACTGAGAAGTTAACTTCAAATAATGTTTTGTATAAAATCTATTCACAAAATTACGTATAAGCGTATCAATTTTCGGAAAACCTTGTAACTTACCGACCGATATTCAGAACTTACAGGCCATTATTTTCATCAGAAAGATTAAAGGTGTAATATCATCCTCATTTCAGTAGAAAGACGTTCACTGCTGGACATAGGCGTCCCCTTAGCACCTCCACTTCGACCGGTTCTGTGCTTGGTGTCATATAATAGAAGGTACCGTCTTCAATCTGGTTTCACGACGGTACCTTCTCCAAAATTTCTGTCGAATCTTGGTCTATAATTACTGTGTACACTCCAAGTTTTAAGGGGTGATGTGACTTTGTACGGAGGTGCTATCGGATGTTCGGTCTTTCAGTCTTTGGAAAGTTTTTGAAGTTAAGAGTGAGGTAAAGGAGTCTAGTTTATTTGATTTGTGTGAATTTAACATTAAGATCTTTTTAAGTTTTTCTAGTTAAGTTTTTCTAGTTGTTCTGTGTGGTGCCGGACTTAAAGAATACCACCACCCCTTACTTCCCGTGGGTGTCGTAAAAGGCGACTAAGGATCGTACCGGAGAATGGGCAGCAGCGTTCTCTATGTATTCCACCACCATACCATACTGCGATCGCCAACCCGCCTGCCAAGCGTGGCGATTATGGCAAACCCTCCCAAAATTGGGGGAGGCCTATGTCCAGCAGTGGACGTCTATCGGCTGAAACGACGAAGTTTTTCTATAACTTAAGTTTGTCTTATGTATGATCAATTTTATACGTTCTCTCATAGAAAATATAGCTTATGGGTTACCGTTCCTTAGAAAATAAATGGATAGTGTAAAGTTATAAGAGTGTGGAAAATTTAAGTGGAAATGCATTTATTTTGTTCACGATTTCCAAGTAGGTATACCGTGACTGAATAAACACAAGACTGGGACCCTAAATGGTCTTATAGCTCTAAATTGCTGTAATAATGTAATCTAAATTCAACATGAATAATTCACAATTATTCAAATGAAGACTCATAAACATCAGATTATCACACTAACAAATTAAACAAAATGCAAATCTATCAGAAACAGCGTCACATAATCCGGTTGCAGCCGCCTTAGTCTGGTTATAACCGGTTCGCGCCGCTTTCATCCGGCTATAACCGCTCGAGGAAAGATTACAGGGTGCTTTACCAACTCGCGAGGGCTTATTAAGCATCTAGAGGCGAAAATGTAAATTAGCAGAGACATTGCGAAGTGATGTTCGACTTAATGACACTCATTCGCGTTCTTGAGTGTGTTAAGTTCAGTCTGCAATCAGCTCGTGCGAACGTCTTTACGTTTTGCTAATAGCTGCCGCTTCTGTTAGCGTTTAAGTCTATGTACATCGGGGAAGGATGCTGCGTCGTCATGTGCAATAATGCTTGTATGGTGTGTATGAAATATATACCTACAGGGAAACAGTTTTGAATAATTATAATGGGTGTTACGTTTAATTTTCGTTTGACAATCAAGATAGCGTAGTGTGGGATGCCCCCCAGCTAGATGAACGGACAACCTAAAGAAGGTGGCTGGGGTCGACTGAAGCGGAGGACAGGGTACTGTGGCGCTGTCTGGGAGAGGCCTATGTCTAGCAGTGGACTGCGATAGGCTGACTTGATTATCAAGATAAAACCTAGACAAGGGATGTGAATTCATCAAAGATATTTCGTAGCGAAAACGTAACTACCGCAAACGTACACGCAGTCACACAAATAAAAAACACTGCAACTCAAAGACAACCATATAACAAAATCTCAAGCACCTCTAACCCACAAGCAAATAAAGCCGTGTAGTGTACACACAACCCGTAACACCATAAACTAAAACCCAAACTTATTTTCCAGCCGCCAGCGTCGACGGCAATCGAATTAGCGCCGAGTTCGTGTGCCCCAGACGTTATGCCCCGGCCACACGTTACACGCTCTTAAGCAAACTTTGTAACGCTATTACCAACTTGCCACCACCACTGCCATGTCAGATCGGTAATGGAACCTTCGGAATACAATCTCATTGGACTCTGGCACTTGAGAACTACAGTTCTGCGAAATTGGACGCCACTAACGTCCGTGAAGTTAGGGGGGTAAACTCTAGTTGAGATAGTTGGTCGTGCCCGCATGCGGTTGCAGAGACACACTGTGAAGTTTTCTTTAAAAAGCCTGAGTGCGTTATTTCCCCGCATGCGGTTGGATGCTTGAAATGTTGTTCGCAAACGCAAGCTATTGTACGTGGTTTCTGATAAAACAATTAAAGGGCACTTATTTGCCGTTCCAAACTGCAGCTGCTGCACTGCAAATCACTTATTTTTGATACACTTCAGGTATCAAAATACTGGGATGGGTCTCATTTGTCAAGAATTCTTCTTTCTAACACCTATGAGAACGGTGGGTTAACAGCCGCATGCGGTCATGCGGGCAGGGAAACGAAACTGGCTCTGGGTTTGGTCCTATTTTCTTTTTTCTGTTGAACTGAACGACGGTCTCTTTATATAAAATTATGAAGAACGTTAAATAACGGACCCATTGTTGTTAAGATTGGCGTTCTTTATCAAGGAAATGATGAAATGGATTTATATACATACATATGCAACTCAGGAAATAGAGGGTTTGCGTAACGTAATTGGAGGCTGGTGTAGGTGCAGGGCTGAATACATTGAGAATGTTAATTTAGGGTGGGCATTTTGAATGTTTCTTCCCCTTTTTGAAGAGCATACGAATGAATATACACATGAGTATAGTTTTCAATGTTTTGTGGTATGTGGTGTTTAATTTAATGTTTCGTTATTTTTAATTGTTTAATGCTATAATTGTTTAATGCTATGTCTGTGTGGTGCCGGACTTAAAGAATAGCACCACCCCTTACTTCCCGAGGATGTCATAAAAGGCGACTAAAGGTCGTACCGGAGAATGAGCGGCAGCGTTCTCTATGCATTCCACCACCATACCATACTGCGATCGCCAACCCGCCTGCCAAGCGTGGCAATTATGGCAAACCCCCCCAAAATTGGGGGAGGCCTATGTCCAGCAGTGGACGTCTATCGGCTGAAACGACGAACGACGATGCTATATTTAATGTTTCGTATAGAAGAAAGTTCTCTCTAACTGAACACTGCTGCTGGCTGTGCTACTGGGAATTTGTTGCGTTTCTTGTTCTTCTCCGCTAAAGCACTACGAAATGGTGACGAGTTATGGATACTGTCTTATATAATTTTAGACGTTTAAAAAGTGCTGATTTTCAGCCTAGTTTTAATAAATGACTATTGATTTTGTATTAAATCAAAATGCTCTTTTCATTTTGATATTCTTTCTAGTCTCACCTAAAAATGGTTTATTAACACGCCCCTGAATTGCAAAAAACAATCCTTCAAAAACTCGACGCCACCCAATTTAAATTCACACGTAATCAGATTAAGGTGGGGGTAATACATCACGGAGCATATTTCTCTTATTCATTTATCAAAACTTGTGAACAATCAATCTTGCGAGGACAATGACACCTCGTTACTGTGTCATTGTTATGTCACCAGTGCTGGCAAATGATGGGGGCTCATTGCCCATGCTGGCCATTTTAGGTAGTTGGACATTTTAATGGGGGTTCCATTGTGTGATGGTGAATGGGAGGCGTTCTGGTGTTAGAAGTGTGGAAGTGAGCTTAATGTGAGCTAGTGAGTTAATATGTCATGGGGTGGTGATGCTCTTTTGTTTGAAACACTTGTGACACAGATTTGTCTTTTCAAAGGGCAAACTCTGAAAGGTTCTAGAAAAGTTATTACGTCAGTATCATTATCAATGTCTTTTTAGTTTCATTGCATATGCCTCCCTCTTAAGTCATCCTTTTGTTGACCATGTTTTCCTGAAAATTTTTACTGCATATAGTTATGTAATTTTAATTAGGTGTGATTAATATAACGTTTAAAAAGTCGGCACTTTACAGAAACGCAAGTGTCTTCTTTAAATTATTGTAAAGGCTAAACACACCTTCAATGAAGCCGATTCTGTTGTTCACAAACTGAACTAAATTTAAGTTCATGCATCTATTTCTTTCTATTTCCTTAAAAAAAGGACAGAAGATAAATATTAGTTTAGTCCTATCAAATTAAGATACTCCATAGACAACTTTAGACGAGATTAAAAAATTGGCTACTAAAAATACGTCAATTTACGCCAGGCGCTGACTAATTTGACAGGACTAAACTAATATTTATCTTCTGTCCTTGTCTTAATGAAATAGAAAGAAAAAGATGCCTGAACTTAAATTTAGTTTAGTTTGTGAACCAACGGAATCGGCGCCAATGTCTTAGTTTTTGTTTAACAAGCTAAGGTATCCACTACAACAGTTTCTCTACATAATGGGTAATCAGGGTCATAAAACCAAGGACAAGGCAAACAGTACGGTGCACGTACATGGGTTTTAAAATATATTTATTACAATAAGTTAGCCAGTAGGCTCGCATATTTGCACTTTGGACGCGACCTGCATGTGGCAGTGCATTGACACTGACATATTGCATTGTTCCATGCATTTTAGTGTTCAATTAGACGTGGTTTGAGTCGGACAACTTGCATTTTTATTAAGATTCATCCCGTTGAGCATTCACTGACATTTTCTGCATTTAAGTTTAAATTTGACAGTTTACATCTGCATTGACATTACTTATGTTAGGGAAGCACCCTACACAAACGATTTTATTGGAAAATCGCTGGGGCCAACACAAGCCGACAGTAATCGCGTTACCTAGTAAACCGCGGGGTAATTAAGTAACACACTATCAGTAGCAATGGGTTTCATTTTGACAGTTCAACAACATTCATTGCGTTTTTTACGTTGTTGAGCAGATACATTTTTCGAACATATGAAGCAATGGATTAGCAATATCCTTCAAAATCATTCAGATTGAGATTGATAGTGTGTTACGCAATATAAGACTGGCACGTTGCTAGATTGAAATTATTCGTTACCCTGGCTTTCAATTTGATTAGGAAGCATTGGTAAGGTTTAAAAGGTACTAGGTAAAGGTAAAGGTACTAATGAACTAGTTTCGCCTAGGCCAAACCAGTTCACCGGCGACGTAGGATGCAAGAGCGAGCGAAGACCCCAAGATTAGGTTTGGTTAGGTTACTTTAAACGCTTTACACAGAAATAGGAGCCCCGCCCATAGGATGCAAGAGCGAGCGAATGAACTGGTTTCGCCTAGGCGAAACTAGTTCATCCTACAAATGGGGTTTGGCCGGTAACATAGACATTTGTTTCTTTTTATAATATTTTGAAGTATTCCTGTTTGAGCACCTATTTTTTGAGCACCTACGCATTGGGCACTAATCAATATTTTTGTGTGTCTGTGTTAAGCTTCTGTGATTTTATTTTAAACAAGTTATTCTATTCTATTAGATTTTGTTAGAAAATACTTACCTCATTAAATATAATACATTGAATGTAAGTTGTCACTGACTTTTGATGCTTCACATACATACCTACAACATGTTGTAAAACATTTGTTTACCATAAACACAAGACTTAAAAAGTATGCCAAAACAATTGCTCCACAAACTTCTCAACCCCATAAATACAAAAGTCAATACCCCAGCTTACCAGCCAACAGCTTCCAAGCTGGGGCTCGCTCAACACCCACGGGATGGCTAACCCCAACATATCTTTAGACTAGACGAGTCTGGGTAAATCGAAAAACTTTAAATGGGTCCAATTTCCAGCCCCCGCCTCCCCGCAGCCGTGCCCCGCGAGACGTGGGGCAATTAAAAGAATTGCCCTGCTACGATTCAGTCCAACGACGACTGAAAATGAAAACATAGTGGAGAATTGTTGAGACGGAGACGTTGCGGTTGATTTTGAAGGACTTGGGTTCATCGTTGGGCTACTACTACTGCTATTTATGTAAATATTAGCTGCGCCACGCGTTTTCACCCGCGTAAATGTCGATTTCGTGGCAATATCGGGATAAAAAGTAACCTATATGTTAATCCAGGGTGTCAACTTCCTCCATCATCATTTCAGCCGAAAGACATCCACTGCTGGACATAGGCCTCCCCCAAGTTGTTATGGGGGGGGGGTTTGCCATAATCGCCACGCTTGGCAGGCGGGTTGGCGATCGCAGTTATAGCATGGTGGTGGAATGCATAGAGAACGCTGCTGCCCATTCTCCGGTACGACCCTTAGTCGCCTTTTACGACACCCACGGGAAGTATGGGGTGGTGCTATTCTTTAAGTCCGGCACCACACAGACGAAGAACCACACAGAACTTCAGAAGAACCACACACCACACAGAACTTCCTCCATACAAAATTTTATCAAAATTGGTCCAGCCGTTTGAGCGTGAAGAAGTAACAAACATATAAACACACACACGCACACACTCACAAACTTTCGCCTTTATATTATTGGTGTGATTATGCCGTGGATGAAGAAATTAATTCGGTATTTTTAACACAGCATCTTCTATAACCAGAACCAAAGTCTTTCAGGAATGAAATAAGAAAAAAATTACACTCAACTGAAACTGCTATCAATTGGCCACTATGAATCTAACATTATTGCTCTTCACAAATTCCTTCAAAATTAACCACATAATTAAAACCCACCCAACTAACATCAACCCCCATAACTCACCAGCTATTGAACACCTATTATTGCCTGCACTCGAGCCGCCATCGCGCCAAGATGACAGCTCATAAATCACACTCAATGGGGTTGTAACTCTACACTCTTGTTTACAGGTAATCAGATGCCGGCAGTCAAGGTTAATGACCTGTGCGTGTGTCTTTAGGGTTGCCACTTATTGGCTTATAAATAAGATATATGTGTGTTAGTTCCTTGGTTGTGTCTTGCAGTAGCGAAGGGTAAATGTTTGTAAAAGGTAAGCCGAAGTAGATACCTTTAATATGATTATATTTTATGATTATACTGACTGTGCCATTTTTCAAAGGGAAGCCGGTAGGAATCGAGTTGTTATTTTTTTTTGGGTGGGAAATCATCATATGGCCCCTGACTGAGTGTCAGACTCTTACTGACTAAAACCCACCCGTGTTCCTTCCTTAGCCCTTTATGTTCCGGGTCAGCGGTAACCCTTTCGGACAAACCCACTGACCCGGCAGGCTTCGGCCCTAAGGGGCCCCTTCCTCGATGCTGACATCTTCTTCTTTGAACCGCGCGTGGAACACGTACGCGCCGTCCGGCACGGGTCTGGTCCTGATCGGACGGTGAGCTACCCATTACTGGCTGGACCACAATTTCATTTTTACTACGTGTATTTATATTATGGAAGTGAGTTGTCAATAGTGTCAATCTCTGGTATCACGAGGAACGACAGATCATTTCACCTAAGTTTTCATGGTGAGATTTTAACAGAATATACCGGTTGATCCTCGTTATGATACCTCGTTGCTTAATTGCAGCGTTTGTGCTCAAAACATTGTCCCGTGTAATCCAAATCAAAGATATCCACGATGCGGCGCTTGTTCTTCTGCATCGTTACACCAGGAATTAAGTCTTAATAGGCTAGTTGAAACACCTCCATTGCAATTACAACTAGAAAAGTACTAAATAAAATAGGTAAAGGTCTGTGTAATATTTTTTTTTATTGATGTATGATGGCTTGACTTATTTGGATGCCATTAAACCTATTGGATCAAGGTAGCAAATTGAAAACAAACCTTTCTTAGTGAATGCCTAACCCAGCGTGCTAACAGAAAGCGACTATCGCGCGAATACACTATTACGCGATCGTTTACCTGAATGATAACGTACATACTCGACATGTTTGACATCGCGCGAGTATGTCCATAATCATATAAACAAGCGCAACCATCGCATACTCGCACGATAGCCATTTTTGGATAAACGCGGCCTGTCTTGAAAAAAAATGCCTTTAATACTTACGACCTTTTCATCATTTTTCTTCATTTAAATATATCTTTCGTTACACATTGCTAAGTTACTCTTATTAATTTAGAAGTCTAGGGATAAGTACCTAGCCACTTAAGCATTCATCAAGGTAATCACTCCTACGAAATAATAATAATAATAATAATCATTTTATTATCAGGCAACTAAGGCCCATATATAAAATACACAAAATAATCTTATACAATAATAAACTAATACATAAAACTATAACTATACACGTAACGTTGTCGGCGTCGTGTTTCGCTGCGTGTAATAGCTTAGAGTGCTTTGAAACCACAAAGTTCTCATAACATCTCAACACTAAACCATCAATATTTTTTTACAATCAAAGAGCAAATGAATTAATGAAGCCGGTTCCACTGGATCCCCGTGCAGTTAGCGGTCCATGTTAGCGGATAATCCCGAAGGTATTCCTCCATCGCAACCGCAATCATTGAACAAGAATCTCTTTCTAGATTCCGTCTTCCTAGATGTGGAAGAAATTAGAAATGCAAGTCTTGGATAACGTATAAAGTAGGATTTATACAGTTGATCAATGTAAGGGACTTTTATATTTTCATTTTTGAGTAAGTAATTATTGCTTTTCTTATTTCTTTATTTAAAATAAGTGCGCCGACAGTACCTATGTAATTAATTGATGAAAGTTATGATAAGTTCATATGCATAGACCAATACACATCATTCATTTAATTAGGCTGATTTTCCAACGCCACAAAATTTTATCGGAGGAATAATTTTAAATTGTTGACAGTTCTTCCATACAAAAACTGTCACACGTCAATTTTATTGCACGAATAAAAGTTATCTGTCTATTGAGAAATCAGTCCTAAAGCGTCATCTTCTAAAAACGTATGAATAAAAAACACAGCTTTGACAAAGACAAGTAAAAAAATAATATTAACAGAAACATCAATCATTATGTGTTTTTGTAAGTACGTCTTTCTCTATTTATTTGTCTGTTTAAAATGATACATTTACATTGCGTGTCGATCCATTAAATCACATTTTGTGTATTTGTGTAAAGGTTTACCTGCTAACCAGGCTCACAGCATTAACACACAATCATTGTAATGTTCTCACGGTGTTTGCTCTTACTGTTCGTCTTTGGTGGAGAAAATAAACGTTTTTATTATTATTATTATTTTAGTCATCATCCTATGGGTTGATATCCTCTTTGACTGCACGTCGTTGAGCTCAATGCTGATACACGCCTATTGTTTCATTATCAACAATCACTGCATTATCAGCGCACTATACAAATTTCTGTGTTATTTTTAACCGACTTCAAAAAAGGAGGAGGTTTTTCTTCTTAATTTCGTGACTATCAATAGACTACTTTATTTTTGATTTCCTAATTTTTTGTCGTTTCGACGCTTCTGAACCAAAATGATTATTAGACATATACCTAGAGGTACCAACATCTCTGCAATAAAAGCCTCAACTTTAAATATGAGGGCCCGACTCTGCGTAATGTTGTTCAGATACTTAGGTAAACAGATACTTATGTAATGAAATTGTCTGACTTTGGCGCGAGGGTCAAAAGCAAAATAACAAGGCAATTTAAAACTCGATACTTTTAGTGTAAAGGTATGTCCATACTTAAGCCGTTTTGTGATAGAGAAAATACGAAAATTTCGGTGCAAGGGTCTTTTGACACGGGGCACAATTCGGGACTAACGCCGCCATGGAGCAGTGGTGGCCAAGTGTTGGCAGCGAATTACGAGTTGTAGGTCGATAGTTCGCACACCAGACAGGCACTTTCATCATCATCATCTCAGCCCAAAGACGTCCACAGCTGGACAAGGTCCCCCAAGCACCTCCACTTCGACCGGTTCTGTGCTTCTTGCATCCAACGGGTTCCAGCGGCCTTTACAAGTTCGTCGGACCATCCTGTGGAAGCTCTTCCAACCTGAACCTTTCGGCCCCATCGGCCATCTATTCTGCGAGCAATATGCCCTGCCCACTGCCACTTAAGTTTGGCAATTCTTCGGGCTATGTCGGTTACCTTGGTTCTTCTGCGGATATTCTGACAGTTCGTCCAGGACTTCGAGTATTGCGTCTCCGATCTTTATGAGAGTGGGTCTTACATGGGCATTTGATATGACCTTCGTTTTGTCCATGTTCATTTTAAGACCCATTCTTTCGGAGGATCCACTGAGGTCATCGAGCATTGTATTGAATTATACGATATCGTCGGTAAACCGAAGGTGAGTTATGTACTCGTCATTGATGTTAACAGGTAGGTTGACAGGCACTTTACTTTGTGTAAATTATTTCATCACCACTGCTCTCAAAACGGTGGGGGAAAACATCGTGAGGAAACCGGCATGTCCTAGAACAAAAAAATCAAAGACATGTGTCATCTACCAATCCGCACTTTGTCCGCGTGGGGGGATTACGGCGCACTCCCTCACCGACAGTGTCCCGATCTCACAGTGGTGTCATTGTAGGCTGATTAGGTTATCCCGCCATATTGTTTTTTTCAATACAGTTAGACAAATGTTTACCAACAACGCCCCCTATTAATGTCGTTCAAGTATCAACAATCCTTGTAACACCAGCTGGTATCGGTGTTTAATGGGTAATGATAATTGTGGATAATGGATCAGGTGTCGATATTGGACAGTAATCTACTATATTTTGAGGAGAATGTTGTACATTATTTTAGTAAGTGATGGAAATAGTCATCATTTCAGCCGAAAGTCGTCCACTGCTGGACACAGGCCTCCCCCAATTTTGGGGGAGTTTGCCATAATCGCCACGCTTGGCAGGCGGGTTGGCGATCGCAGTATGGTATGATGGTGTAATGCATAGAGAACGCTGCTGCCCATTCTCCGGTCTCCCTTAGTGGCCTTTTTCGACCGCCACGGGAAGTATGGGGTGGTGCTATTCCGGCACCACACAGACAATGGAAATAGTAAACTTATTAATTAACTAGCTGTGCCCGCGACTTCGTCCGCGTGGAATAGTGACTTTTCGGGCAGCATATTTTGAATTACATATACCGTCTACAGACCGGGCATTTGCTGTCCGAACCCTCTGAGAACTCAGGCGAATTTCAGTGAAAGTCTCAGACTCTAGTGCTTGAGCTTCACGATCGGCAGTGAGACGTATTTCTCGTTCTTCCTGTGTTTCCTGAGACCGAACATTTGCTGTCCGAACCCTCTGAGAACTCAGACGAATTTCCCTATCAGTGAAAGTCTCAGACTCACGCGATAGTGTATGAGCTTCACGATCGGCAGTGAGACGTATTTCCCGTTCGTCCTGTGTCTCCTGGAATCGAGCATTTGTTGTCCGTACTCTCTGGGAGCTCAGGCGGATTTCCCTGACAGCAAAAGTCTCAGACTCACGCGATAGCGCGTGAGCTTCGCGATCGACAGATAAACGTGCCTTTCGTTGTTCCCCGTTTTCCCTATTTCGAGTTGTCATCATTCGAGAACGATTTGAACTCAGTCTAGATTCTCGCTGAGTCGAAGTTTCTGCAGCACGAAACCTAGCCTGGTGCAGAGAGCCTTTTGCCTCACGACCTTCCTCAGATTCCTGTGATCGAACTAATCTCATCCTTTTAGCATTTCTGCTACATTGGGAGAGGTTGGATCTTCTTCGAGGCATTCTTACAATAAAATAGTACTTACTACTTAACACACAGTTATTTAGTAAACACGTACTATCGTAAACAATTAAATTATAAATACTTACAGATTATTATACAGTCTAAAATTATCACAGTTTAAGTAATAAGTGTTAAGACGTGTAAACCAAACGTCATTATCATCATCATTTCAGCCGATAGACGTCCACTGCTGGACATAGGCCTCCCCCAATTTTGGGGGGTTTCCCATAATCGCCACGCTTGGCAGGCGGGTTGGCGATCGCAGTATGGTATGGTGGTGGAATGCATAGAGAACGCTGCTGCCCATTCTCCGGTGAGACCCTTAGTCGCCTTTTACGACACCTACGGGAAGTAAGGGGTGGTGCTATTCTTCTACACGGACAAACGTACTAACTTTATAAAACAAAAGAATTGCTAGAAAAAATAATTACTAACCTAAGCTAATGAACTTATAATTAATAAAGAAAATCAAGAAAAGAAATGCCTAACCTATACCAAATACTTATAATATTTATATACAAACCCTAAATACAAATTAAGATAAGTATACCGAAAATCAGGGAAAGAAATGCCTAACCAATAATAAATGCTTACAATATTTATTTACAAAACCCTAAATAAAAATTAAGATAAGTAAATACCCAATAATCAAGGAAAGAACCGCCTAACCTATACCAAATACTTACAAAATTTTAAAGAAAATTAAGAAAAAGAACCTAACCTACAAACCCTAAAATATAAATAAATGAAATATGCAAACAGTCAGTATTCAAGTGAATCGCAATAATCGAATCCAACTATTCGCTTATACTCTCCAGGATACGTGCGTTCGCTACGAATAACTGAATCCTTATGGCAGCGGCGCGTTTTCTTTTGAAATGGTCATCTCGCAGTTCAACCTGAGGGGTTGTCGACTGCTTAACCTGGCTTTCCTGTGGATGCCTCAATAAATTAAGGCCTCCAGCCAGGGCATAATACACAACTTAACTACACAATATAAACTTAAAAACTAAGCGACTACACGCTAAGGGCACCCCCTGTGGGGTACGGACCTCGGCTTAGGGCGTCGCTGGGAGAGGGCAGCAAGGGACAGGCTGGATCGGAATTATGGCAGCGGCGCGGCTCTCAGCGCGCTTTATACAAGGTGTAACGGAAAGGGGGTATCAACCCTGAAGGAGGTGAATGTGCTCATGAAACTGAACAAATTTCCCCAAAGAACATAGGTCGAAATATGAAAAAAAATTTGGACCTCCCATAGTAATAGTAAATCATTGATGTGCTATTACTATGGGAGGTCCAAACTTTTTTTTTCATCTTCATTCACCTCCTTCAGGGTTGATACCCCCTTTCCGTTACACCTTGTATATATAGCCACGGACGCGCAGGCGCGAGGCGTTTACGTACTCTGATAGAATACCTTAACAAATGTTCGCCGTGATTCTTTAAATTGACATAACTTTTTTATTTATGAACCGATTGACATGAAATAAACACTAAATGTTAAGTGAAGCTTACTACAATATATTAGTGAAAACCGCATCTAAATCGAATAAGCCGTTTCTGATATTAGCGTGCACAAACACAGCAGACAAACAGATAAACAGACAAAAAAAAATTTAATTACATTTTCGGGTTCGGCATCGATATAATAACAACCCCTGCTACTTTTTTTTAATATATTTCCATTGTACAGACACCACTTTTCTACAATTTTATTATATGTATAGATTAAATATACGCAAAATTACTCTAATGAGAGAGAATTTTTATCTTCACCCAAATATTGAAGAAGCAATCATTAGTTAGTAGAGGATTCGTCAACGAACACCCTTCTTCAGACACTAGATATCCGAGAATTCCCTTAATTTTGAGAAATTCACAGTCTGATCTCAGTCTCCATATTCTGTCAATAATAATACCTCTAAAGTACCTACATTTTTGACATTAATTTTCGCTGAAATGAGATTGCGACTGGATTTTGAATGTTTTTAATTCCGGGAATTGACTTTCTGCTTTGAATTAAAACAATTTTTATAAGGAAAGTATTTTAACAAACTTATCTATTGCAGACGCAAGCAATAATGTGTCCGTACCTTTACATGGACTCGATTGGTTATAAACTTGCCTACTTAATGTTATTTTATTTCCTATAAAAGAATTCGCCTTTTTAACACGTCCGTCGTTTAAATTCACAGGAGCGTTTAGGTTATGGGCTTAGAGGTGAAAGGCATAAGCGATAGCGATTACCTACGAGTGACGAAAGTGAATCTAGATAAAGTTTTGCAAAAAATAAGACATGAATGCTATTCGCGCTATATGTATTTTTACTTTAGCAAATTATAAAGAAAATAAATAAAAAACTTACAATTTATCAGAGATTAAAGAAACAATATGTTTGATTCACCAACATAAAATATGTTCAGAAAAAAAAACTAAACATCAAAAGTAGGAATAGGGGGTGCTCGGGCTAAATATTAATAACCGCATAGGATCGATCAAAAGTTAAGCTGCGCTTGCCGAGGTTTGCTGGTGGATGGGTGAATATCCATTACATATCGAGATTACATATTGGTTTCGGCTATCATTTGTAGATTTTTGTCAGTCGGTAGTCAGAAGCCCGAAAGTACGATAACCAGTCTTATCAAGGGTATTTCCCAGTAACTGGGTGTTGTGAACGTCAGATAGGCAGTCGCTACATGTAAAATACTGGCATTCAGCTACTTGCAGTTAGACTAGAAGCTGACCCCCACACAGTTGGAAAACCTTGGCAGAAGAGAGAAAAAATAGTAGTATACTTATTTCTGAGTAGAGTACCTGTACCAATCTACCTATATATATAAAATAAATTCGGGTTAGTTACAGTATTTATACATTATGAACGGCTGGACCAATTTTTATAATCTTTTTTTTGTCGGATTTTTCTTCGCCCCGGATAGCCAGAGTAATTATTAAAACATGGGAAAAATAAGAAAAAAAGTCTGAGGCAGTACGAAGTTCAACGGGTCAGCTAGTATTTCAATATTAAAAACCGACCGAGGTCACAATGAATGGCAAATAAACCGCAATAATAAATCGTTATTCAAATAATGTCTTTACAAAAAACGTTCTTACAGGAACGTTTTTTACCGCACCGGGAAATCAAAGTGTAAATAATACATTATTTACACTTTAATTTCCCTGTGCGGTCACCAAGTGAGTAATGAGAAATACTGCAATGGTGGGATGAACTAAAGTTAAAATACTAGCTGCATATTTAAATGGATACTTTATAGTCATTCGTTTCTTATTTCGTAATAATTGTACTACATAACGATATCTTTTATAGTATTAAATACTATAAAAAAAAAAAAAATTGATAATTTTTAAGTGAAAAAATACATTTTAATTTTCAGTTAAAAATTGTGCATTTTGTATTTTTTTAAAGTCTGTATTTGACTCTGGTCACAAGCAAAATAATTAATAATCATCGTTTGTCGTAGTGCAAAGATATAAGAAACTGATCGTACTTACGTACAGTTGCCACTGCAGGGCCCCAATTCTGTATTATTCCCCGCGAAATCTTAACACTTGCAAACCACATCAATATCGTATCGTGCAAGGAATCGAAATGTCAACCGTACAGACAATATGTATTTTGTCGGTTCAAACCACGCCATTGTGTCATAGAGAATACGTTAATAGCCTACGAATAAGTAATTAGGTACTTATTCGTAGTTAATAGCAGAGGCGACTACTTGACCTAAAACGCGGTCTTTGTCGGACTGCATAAAAAAGAAAGAGAAGCGCGATGACACAACGCTGGTAATTCATTGCAAAATATGAAGCAATTATCTAATTACAAAAAATCTTTTGTTTGGACAAAAAAAATTAAAACACTAGTGTTTTAGTATGTTGCTTGTAGAATAATCTGACAAAAAAACAGAATGATTGTATGTATGTTAGTATGGTTTTTATTGCAAAAAGAAAGTTATTAGAAGTATCTTCATGATTTTTTCTATCGTATCAAATTAGTTGTATTATGTTTTTAACACACTACCTACCTAGCATGTACCTATCCTGAAGAAAGTCATATATTTTTCTGATTGTTTACTGTAGTCGATCATTTACTTTTATTGTTTCTAAAACTTGTTATTTTTTTTGTATTTAGGTCCTGTAAGCCCCTTAACTAAGGAATTGACGTGTTTTCGAAGAAAGGAATCGTTAAGCGGTCACAGTGGATCAAACATGGACATTTTATCACAACCAACAAAGTGACAATGTCACAGATCAAAAACAGCACTGGTGTGATGAACACAGGACAAACAACCACAAAATCAAATTCAATTTGTTAGCCGCAACTCATCAACATCCATTTTGTTAGTAACCATTTAGGCTTGTACATAATTTACAATATTTTACGCTGATATTTAATTAGTCGTGATACACGTACTGTCAAGATTTTGTTTTTAATAATAATTAGATAAAACAACAAAAGGCGAGTGGAATTGTAAAACAACAACAAAAAAATATTGTGATAAATAAATAAAAAAAAAAAAACCACTGGATTAATATTTTGATCATTGTAACCACTTTTAAATGCAGGCCAGCATCTTGTATCCAGCGCTGTGATGACTGCTAGTACTAACAAAACTCGTGGCGCTGAAAGTGCGTTGAACGCATTTCGCTTTTGTTAAAACCGTCAGTTTCTATAAGTCATTTGAGTCCAAGTGAGAGTAAACGGTGACGTCGAGGCCGAGGCGTCCCAGTGATCTGTGATAGAAATAGCAGCCGCTAATTTGTTCAACGGCCGATCCAGCGTCACTGAATCAAAGTTCTATGCTAATAGGCTCATTACATTTTTAACCAGACATCTTGAAATTCTGCAACCCCAACACTAAAACAAAAAAAAAATAATTAAAACTATTTATTTTCAACAACGTCATGGAACATTTCACATCAAAATAACGCTCAATCTTTGATACAGAATAAGATTATGTGCGCTACTGACTTATTATAGAGTTAGCTCACTTAAAGTTAATAATCACCTTTTAAAACCCTTTATTTTGATACCCCACTCGATAAGTTTTGAAAAAAAAAATTAATATGGCGTCCAGTAGTCGCCATATTGAATTTTCACTAACGTCAGTGACACTCGCCGAACTAAGAGGAATCGATTAACGTGTGAATCATAAAAATCGGCTCAGGCGTTTGGTCTGTATAGTGCTTCAAAGGAACATATAAACATACATACATACATACATACATAGGCTGATGAACACATTACCACTCCTTTGCGTCGCGCAGTCGGGTAAAAAGAGAAACCTGACCATTCCAAACTTCCCCACGGTGAAGTAGGCTTTCAAGATGTTTTCAATGTGTTGCCCTTTTTGTTTTCTAATTTATTGACAATTTTCTTTGGCAGCTTATCTACACTAAAACTGTCGCATTTTCTATTTACTAAACCAGCTAAACAAACAGCGCTACCTACAACAAATCATGCACCTACACAGAATTACCCGCTACACTAATCCGATACAGTCGTCGAAGCAACAAAATGAGAATTTAATAACACTGTACAGTTCCCTCGTTACCTACACCCCACTGAGTTCATTTGCATGGAAATACGGATTTAAACCGACACGACTAACGTGTACAGGGTTTAATATAAAAATGTCGTCGGATTTTTCCGCGATTGTACTTTCTTGGCGTTTAGTTTATGGTTTTTTTTTCCGTTAATAACGTTAAATGAGGTTGGTGGAAGATATTGAGTTTGTTAACTGGTTGTTAAGTTGAAATGCTTTTGTGTTTTTTTTTTTATATAAATTCAGTCACTCGCAAAGACACACTAATATTATAAAGGCGAAAGTTTGTGAGTGTGTGTGTGTGTTTATATGTTTGTTACTTCTTCACGCTCAAACGGCTGGACTAATTTTGATAAAATTTTGTATGAAGGTAGCTGACACCCTGGATTAACGTATAGGCTACTACTTATCCCAATATTCCCACGGGATCGGCATTTACACGAGTGAAACCACGTGGCGCAGCAGTAATACATAAATCCAATTTTTTTGCAATAACGCAACGTGCAGGGTCTGCTGTTCCCTAAACGATGCCTTATTGCACTCCAAAACAATCTGTTTAAGCTATGGGGATGCCCTTTGCCCAGCAGTGGGACACTACAGGTTGAAAAAAGAGCAAGGGCCTCGCGTAGTACGCAGCCACGAGCATGACTAGTCGCACGACTGCCCGCAATCGTGCGACAGGTCGTGCGTAGTGGCAGAGTAGTGTGCGAGATCCATAAAAGTTTTCATCTTATCCAATCTTACGTTACAATAATTTCTTTTGTCGAATGTCTTAGCAATATTGTATTTTTGGTTAGAAAATCCAATAACCATATTGTTTTAGTATTATTGCAAACCTACGCTGTCTAAGTTTAGGTTTGTTAATTTCAAGTTTAGCACTCTACAAAGAAAATGTATTGTATTTTGTGTTAACTTCAAAATTGGCTATTACAACTTATTCTTTTGAAGAGTTGGATCAAACAAAAGAATAATCTAATATCACTTTGTAGAAAAATTTGGAATCTGTTGCAAACATAAGAATATAATTGTGAACGGTGAAATTATTATGTTATTTAAAGAGAGTAAATTTAGAATGTCCATGGAGTTTCTTGTCCGATCTTCTCCATAAAGATCTCCGTTTTGGAACGGACTTTAACTTTCTGACAACTGATCGAGTCCTTGACAGTTAAAAAGTAGCCTTAAATGGTTTAAGGGGATTACTGGGCCTAAACGCAAAAAACGCAAGTTTTGCAAGCAATAAAAGTATATGATCGACTACAGTAAACAATCAGAAAAATATATGATTTTCTTCAGGATATATGCTAGGTAGATAGTGTGTTGAAAACATAATACACCTACTTTGATACGATAGAAAAACTTTCTTTTTACTAGAAAAACCATACTAATATACATACAATAATTCTAATTTTTTGTCAGATTATTCTACAAGCAACATACTAAAAGCTAGTGTTTAATTTTTTCAGTCCAAATAATAGATTTATTGTAAATAGATATAATTGCTTCATATTTTGCAATAAATTACAGCGCTGTGTCATCGCGCCGCTCTTTATTTTCTATGCAGTCCAAGAATGACGGCGCTTTAGGTCATGTTTTTCTTTGACAGACTAGTTTACCAATAAATCACTTTGAAGCTCTGAACTCCAGACTTAACTCATGTTTTAACCATATAAACACTTTTTCTTTCAACAACGTAGTAATGATATAATTAATCACTACAAAACCAATCACAAAGGACGTATTTTTTGCTTAGAACCAAAACAGTGCAGAAATGTTATATGAAATCTCATTGTTGCACAGTTTTTCATTAATGCACTTTTTTATTTTTTATTTAGATATAAATTTACCACAGAGGTTTCAGTTTAATATAAAATGTATGCATTAGATCAAAAAGATACTGGCTGAAAATAAAAATCGGCTGAATAAAACCGACTTGGTGAAAAAAAACAAATGGCGCGCATTTTGTACCATGGTTAAACTTTGATGGTACTTACTTTATATTTTAGCAAGAAAAGTTTTAAAAAATGGAAATAGACAGCGATAGCGATATGAATTCAACTCCAGGAAGTATAAAAACAAATGAAATTGTTAATAACTTTTTGCCGCAAAAGTCGCGGGACAAATATTTAAAAGCTTAGGAACACTTTGTTTTCATTAATTTGAGTTTTTTGTTTTGAGTAGGTATATTTTATCACGTTGAAAGAAAAGTAGATTACGCATCTTGCTAAAGTGAGTAATTAAGCATTTTGCGCTCGATGCAACAATCTACTATTATTTCTTGATGCATTGACTACAAACATTGTTCTGTGATGGTTTGTAACTTGACTTGTATAGCATGAATGACACAATCACCTCATGACGTAACAACATTGACGTCACGCTAACATGGCACTACGTATTAAAAACACGATCATGACCGTTTGACAACCGAGTCATGTAACATAATTACATGCTGCGCGTGTCAGACTGACCTGACATTATACAATCCTTTATTTTTTAAGGTATAATGATTGTATGACGTAGTCCAGCTGTACTGATGGACATTAACAACTTTAAGGCTGATTCTATATCTGTCAATCGTTTGAAGATAACAGAGACAGCATTATATTTTAAATACGTTTATAATAATGTATTAAGTGATTTGTGATGGCTCGTTGAAGTGCCAGCCTGCGCCATAGCTGAGCCTGTATCTTTAAATTATCGACTGTGACCTCTGAGTTTATTTCAGCCTTTTTTCTCAGAGTAGTCAGATAGGAAACGCTGATCTCATCAAGTTTTAAATAATAATAATTTGATCCACCCTGTCCCATCTTGCTGTCCACTCCCTGGCGACGCCCTAAGCCGAGGTTCGTACCCCACAGGGGGTGCTCTTAACGTGCAGTCGCTTAGTCTATCAGATATTCGCCCCTGGCTGGAGGCTTTAAGTTTATTTAAGGCAACCACAGGATAGTTCGGTTACATAGTTACGACCTCTCAAGGTCAACTACGAGCCCTCTGTTTAAACTTAACTCTAATATGTGTGGTTCTTGTCCATGGCTCCTCCTAAGCAATACATATTACAGGAGTGCTTGATTGTGAGAGAATTTAAAATAAAAATGTTTAATTTAATTTAACATTGCGGATGCTTCCAAAGTCTAAAATTGATACATTTTCTTTCATCATCATTCCTGCCCTTATGCCCAAATTCGTAGCGTTGGAAGGCCTCCCACAAGTTGGCCGACGACCTTGTGAAGGCCGCAGGAACCCGTTGGATGCCAGAAGAACAAAACCGGTCGAAGTGGAGGTGCTTGGGGGAGGCCTATGACCAGCTAGACGTCTTTCGGCTGAAATGATGATGATGATCCCAAAACATCACAACAACAACGGTCGGTTGGTCGGTGCAACATGTTTTTCCCTACTTCACTATTAGTCGTCATCTCGGTAGTGACCTCATATCGAACCTTTGTCTTTCACACAGTCCATCCATCAATCGTTTTTTTTGGTGTTCCCCTACTCTTGTAGCTATTCACTTTTACACGCCAAACTATCCTCAGGACGTTTTCCTCATTCCTCCGGATCACATTTTTATTTCTACGGTATTTTTTTCTAGTCACCAGTGCACTTTCAGACTAAAATAAAATTACATCATCATCATTTCAGGCGAAAGACGTCCACTACTGGACAAAGGCACCTCTATTTCGACCGGTTATGTGCTTCTCGCATCCAGTGGGTTCCTGTGGCCTTCACAAGGTCGTCGGTCCACCTTGTGTCGCCACTCCAGAACCTTTCGGCCCCATCGGCCATCTGTTCTGCGAGCAATGTGCTAAATACAATGTTATACAAAACTATTTATTTATTTTACCATTTATGTATGTACACACATTTAAAAACAGACAAGAAAGAAAACAGAACAGAAAAATAGGTACAAAGGTGATGCTTAACAGCATAATAATTGTAGGTACTTAAAATAGTCAAGTCACTAAACTATGCTATTATACCTTCGTTGTAAAACAATTACACACGACACAATATAACCCTAAAAACATTATTATCCCCCACGACAACATAAACTATCGAGTTGACATTCTTCACAACCACACGATGAGTGCCGGTAGCAATATAACCCAATATAGCGCAATAACCAGACCGCTACGTCGCAGATGATGTATGACGGAATTTGTACACTATACGGTATTGTGGGTTAAATTATGTACATTGTTGATAGTTGTGTCAGTTGCCGGTTATTTATATAAAGAGATAATTATTAAAGCTGGTAATTATGTCATTGAAAGGCAACACTTTTCATAGTATAGTCGACTCCGTAAATGCTTTATCACTATTGACGAAAACTCCCAGTGAATTAAAACTTCACGAAGGTTAACTATTTAAATGTCACATTGGTTAACTTTTTTAATGTCACATTGGTTAACTTTTTCAATGTCACATTGGTTAACTTTTCAATATCACATTGGTTAACATTTTCAATGTCACTATGGTTAAATTTTTCAATGTCACATTGGTTAAATTTTTCAATGTCACATTGGTTAACTTTTCAATGTCACATTGGTTAACTTTTTCAATGTCACTATGGTTAAATTTTTCAATGTCACATTGGTTAAATTTTTCAATGTCACATTGGTTAACTTTTCAATGTCACATTGGTTAACTTTTTCAATGTCACTATGGTTAAATTTTTCAATGTCACATTGGTTAAATTTTTCAATGTCACATTGGTTAACTTTTTCAATGTCACATTGTTTAACTATTTATTGAAGCATCAGCAGCTGACTCGATCGTCTGAACACTGTTTAGACCCGCACCCCACCTGCATTCATTACCATAATATTCAATGTTGATTTTGATAACCTGAAAAAGAACGAATGATTCTAATAAAATCACATTCGAGTATGAAGTTATTTTAATCACGGGTATATTCTCATCATCATCAGCCTATAATGTACCCACTGATGAGACACAGGCCTCCTCTCAGTGAGAGGGAATGAGCGGTAATCCACCACGCGGATGCGGCTATTGACGGATTATGTTAGGGAGGTCCCTAACATAATCCGTCAATAGCCGCATCCAGTCCATTGCATTTTAGTTCGAGTCCTTAGTAAGGTTACTAAGGACTCGAACTAAAATGCAATGGACTGTAATTTAAAGGAATAAAATCTAAATAGGTAGTATCGATGTTGGTAAGCGTATGGAGTGCGCGTGTCGTCGTCCGAGATCGGTAGCGAAGTGGTCCGATCGCCTGCGTCCCGCACGCCACACCTGTCGCCGCCACTCGCCGCCTTCCGCTGTCTCACGACAGCAGCCGGAGATTGCCGGAGGCGCCTGAACATCCACCCCGGGTTGAAGCATTCAAGTGAGAGGAAGTGGGCGACGACACCGTTCCTCTCTTCGTCTTCAGCTCCACTACCTGTGTGGTCCCGCCGCAGCCAGGGAAGACCTTGATGACACGCCCCAGTGGCCACACCAAAGGCCTTTCTCTTTGATGACTACCAGAGCTCCCACTGAAAGTTGGCCTGTCGACGCTGTCCGTTTGGTTTTTTTCTGGAGCAGAGAAACATATTCTAATTGAAAACGGTTCCAAAAATGTTGCTTAATGTGCTCCACTCTTTGGTAGCGCTCCAGTCGCCCGAGGTTGAGGTTGACCTGTGGATGCGGATCAGATATTAGTGGTCGCCCAATTATGTTGTGTCCAGGAGTAAGGATGGAAAAATCTAGAGAATCAGTGGTAAGAGGGGTAAGAAGACGGGAATTTAATACGGCCTCTATTTGAGTCAATAGTCAATGCGGGTAGGTGGATGTCATTTATTTTTTTATATTTATTTATTTCAACAAAGTTACATAGATGTATTTCCCAAATCTTCACAATCATGTCTTTGAATTTTTAGTTCTAGGAAATGCCGGTTTCCTCACGATGTTATCCTTCATCGTTTTGAGAGCAGTGGTGATGAAATAGTTTATACAAAGTAAAGTGCCTGTCTGGGTTTGAACCTATGGGTATATCTGACACGTTTAAAAAAATATTTCTAAAGAGGTTTTAAAGCATTAACTCATCTTCATCATCCAAAGCTCGACTTTACCCACTGCTGGGCATAATCTACTTTTTTTTCATACCAGCCTCATTGGTCGGTAGCTCCACCATATTATCACCATGATTTTATTCATGTCAGCAGGCAAACATAAATTATACGGAATAATTCCAAACCAAGCATTCCCGAAGAATTTACATCATTATTAATTGACTACTAGTTGCACAACGATAATAATTATCTTTACGTAATTTTAAGCTTGGAAAATCATTATCCTAACAACAACACCCGTTGCTACGAGGCTACGCTGCTACGCCGCTACGAAGCCTCTACGCGCTACGAAACAGCTACGGTTTCGCGAGAAATGTTAATTAGGTAAAGTTTGGTAGAAATTTATATGTTAAGAATTTATCGTATGTGTATGTATGTATAATGTGTATGTGTGTGTATGTATTGTATTGATAGCTGTTGATTTAGTTTGTTGATGTTAGTTATAAGTTCTTAATATAGGTATAATTATAAGGTAAGGAGTTTGTATGTTTACCTCGTTACGGAGTTGGTTAGAAATTGATTAGACCTTTGAAATAGGAATATACCATGGCTGATTGGGCGCAGAAATATAATTTATAACTAATCCTTAAAGTTTTTACTTAAATCGCATGTGTATTCATTTACATTACAGAGGTATGAAGAACAGGGTGTAAAGTTCACTCATACTCTATAGAAAAGGGAGGATCCTCCGACCAGACGGGTGTTATGTCTGGCGGGCCGTTATATCTATGCTAGTTGCACGGTAAACTCTGCTTGCGAGATGCAGAATTTTGCGTGACGTCATTATAAGGCGTTGTTCCCATGCGGCGTTGTAGATACCGCTACATCATAATAAGTTTCTTACTTAACACACTTGTTAACAAATACACAGTATTTCAGTGCAGTAAAGTCTATAATATATGGTACTCGCATGAAACTGCCATAATACTACAAATAATTTCTTAACCTAGTCCACTTTTAAGCCAATAACTAAAAATAAGCCTGTTGTGAGAGTGCTTGGAGGTTCTCGGAAACAAATGTGTTTGATTGTATTTTATGTCCTCCGTAGGAATTTATGTTGCGCGACACCTGTCTCAGACTACGATTACTGAATAGGACACTTTATCACTGACTATACTTGGCAATGGGTTTAATGACAGCACTGTCAGTTGTGAAGTTAGTTACAAATATTTGCTATATTACAAATACCTAACATTTTATTATAAGACCAGCACTATTATTGCGGAACAGTTTATCAGTCTCCATTTGAATAATTTTGAAAGATATTGCTAATTCATTGCATCTTATGTTCGAAAAATTCTGCTCAACAACGTAAATAAATATCTCAATGAATGTTTTTATTTATTTATTTATCCATTTATTTCAGGCATCAAGGCCCATATAAAACACATACAATACAATATTAATAACTTAAAAATACCATAAATATGTACATACAACATTATAATTAAGTACACTTAACTAAACTAAAGCACACGAAGTGTCTGCGTCGTGTTTCGCTGACTGGTGTCATGTAGCCGGCCACGAAACCGGCGGTACACAACACCCTTCGGCCAGAACTCTTCCTTGAGGAACTTCTCGAGATGATGTACCACGAACGACTTGAAGTTCGTGTTGTGACGCGACTCCAACTTCTCGACCCTCAAAGTCCAGCTGGTCTTCACACGCATGTACTCCACGATCTCCTCAACCTTCGTGGAGTGGTGCAGTCTGGACACGTACAGCTGCGTCGTCGGGATTGCTGGACGCAGCAGCATGTTGGGTCCCGCCAGCGCGGTGCCGCACTGGTTCCGACAAGGAGGCTTCTTCTTCCTCTTCTTCTCCACCTTGATGAAACCATCCTTGTCGCACGTGTCCTTCTCTGGATCCTGCCTTTTCAAAATCTTGTTGGGTTTTGACTGGCTCCGTTGACCCCCTTTTTGTTTTTCCGCTAGTTTTACCTGCGATTTTTGCGACTCAGCAGACTTATTAGCGGCTACTATTGCTGCGTAGGCTCGACTGGGGGTCGACGAACCTACACACGGCGTTGTCTCCACCTGTGTCGAGGCAGGGACGGCCACGGCACACGTTGCAACACATGCATGCATGTTGTTTCTGAACTGTCAAAATGAAACCCATTGCTACTTATAGCTTATAGTGTGTTAATAAGCAAAAATGAAACATTTATTTGGTAGTTGAATAAAGCATTTATAATTTTTCAATTACAGTTCATTCTAATCTTAGAAGAATTTCGTAGAAAACTGAGCAGCAGGCTCAGCGTCATGTCAAACCTTGTTAATCAGCATATTATACAAATGCGATATTGGCATGTATACATGGTAAAAACACCACTGCTACCGTCGTAAGTTCTGTTTTTAGATATTGCAAACAATTGCGTTTAGATATTCAGATTTAATCAAACACTTGTTTTTTTTTTTCTTATGCAGCTTCATAAAAAAAGCTAATGCCCACAAAGTAAAGCCCTATAATTGTTTCATATAATTGACATATTTTCATTAATGGTCACTTCTGAAATTAAGCGACACTAGAGCTGTCATTCTTCTTTAGATAAATTAAATTATTTAGCTATCAGGCATATCTTCCTATAAAAATAATTGATTTTATTTGCATAGTGAAAACCATTTTCTAATAAAAATAGACTTTAGCAATAGTATTTAAGTAGGCATTATGGTAAAAACTTTTCCTAAATGCTCGTTATTCATAAAAACAATTAGTGGTAGGGCCGTCACTCGGTTGCAACGTCCCAACTCGTATTTATCTATTAGCGAAGGCGTATAATTATATATGGCTGATTTTAGAGTCGCGCTGACTGCACGCTGACCGTCGGCGCTGACAGCCGAAACGTATGAAACGCACGCGCTGATAGCTACGCGTTATTCTAAAACGCTCCCTAGAAGTTCATACGTTTCAGGCTATCAGCGCCGACGGTCAGCGTGCGGTCAGCGCGACTCTAAAATCAGCCTATCTCAGCACCTGGAAACCACTATGTTAACGCCGTCAACATGTCACAGTGACCGCTCGCTACAGCGCGACGTTGACAACGCACTGACGTCAGACGTCTGACGTCAACTAGTGCGAGTTATTTTAGCGCGAAAATGATTTACTTTTAGTGTGGGAATTAAGTCGTGTGGGCTTTATTGTTGCAGTGTCTACAGTGTAGGATTGGTGGAGTATTTAATGTGGATAGCCGGTGAAAAAAGATGATGGGCTGTCAAAATTACATTATAGGAATAATAGAGATTTTTGTGAAATATTTCGTCCAAGGAAATAGCTGAAATGATCTACGATTTTTTATACCGCAGATCATTGCTGTTTTAGGCTTGAAGACTACACCAAGATATTACTGGTAGATGATACTTTTTAACCTTTGTTTTTAATGACGACTTCTATGCATTAACACGAAAGCATACATTCTTGGTAGACGCCCGTTTCTTGTCGGATTACGTGCCGTACCATCGGACTAAGAGAGTGAGGGAAGAGAGAGTGCACCTGTGTCTGCGCACACTTGTGCACTATAATATCTCCCGCGCTGCAGGCTAGTCTCCGTTGAGACTGGCCGCCGTGGCCGAAATACGGCCTGGACGACTATTAGACGACCGTCTACAAGTTAATTGCAGTAGTAACCTTGACTTTAGGTGAACCATAATCACAACACATCCTAACTACAATATAATATAATATAGTATAATATAATATAATATAATATAATATAATATAATATAATATAATATAATATAATATAATATAATATAATATAATATAATATAATATAATATAATATAATATAATATAATATAATATAATATAATATAATATAATATAATATAATATAATATAATATAATATAATATAATATAATATAATATAATATAATATAATATAATATATAATCCATACTAATATTATAAATGCGAAAGTGTGTCTGTCTGTCTGTCTGCTACCTCTTCACGCTTAAACCGCTGCACCGATTTAGATGTTTGGTATAAAGATAGCTTCATAGTTTTTATCCCGATATTCCCACGGGATCGACATTTATGCGGGCGAAACCGCAGGGCGCTGCTAGTAACATCATAAAACTGATATTATTCACCATAAATCAATTCAACTGCGATGATTGGCAGTATAACAGTAAAAAACCTATGAAACGATTACTCATTCGAATATCGGCTGTCCAATCGATTCAATCGATTGTGATCACCATTGACGGACAATTGATTTCGTACCAGCATTCAGCTTGAACGTCAGACTTTAATTCGGTTACATATTCAGTTTTGTAGTAATACACGGAGTACGCAGAATCGGCTGGTGTTGCGAGCCGGGAAAAAATTTGATTATTGCGTAACTGGAGCCGTTGTGTCGATATGCCTTTGCACGTAAAAATGGGTAGTGTAACTTTTCGTACCAAATTGCATATTATTGATTTCCACACAACTTTTCAGTTACCGGACCCACTTTCAGACTTGCTCTTATCGTTAGGTGCCACTGTTAAATAACTGCACAATAATATTATACCACTTACCAATAAACATTTATCCGAGCAGGACAGTAAGCGACAAAGTTAACAGCTACACTGCAGTTTAACAGTTATAATTGTCACGTTTGGTTAAATTTGTAGGTCATTAACGACAGCTATCTGCGAATAACCACCAACATGAGGTTTAGGTTTAAAACTGACTGGTTTAATACTGGCTAGAGGTATGGGAGATGTATTCTCGCAACCAGCTTGCGTGGATGATCAGATGCATGGACATAAACGAGGCAAAAGGCCAAAAATGTAAACAAATATGTGTTTATGGAAAAATAACTTTAAATCCTACACCATAAAGTTCAATTTACGTTACAACTTCTAAAATTTTTATAACTTTTTCAATAGTGCTAGTCAGTCTGAAATCAACTTAATTACCATTAAAATTAAATGGATGTTTGTTTAACTTGAAATAATATTAATTTAAAACATAAGTTTGTAAGGATAGTAGCAGGTGGCGTTATGTAGTTTCTGCCTATTTTGACTCGCGGGGATACGTACCGTTCGATTTTCAATGCTCGGCTCAACACCGAGAGTAGAAAATCCAGTGCGCGATACAATCCCGCGGCGATACTTTTACGTCCGCGTGAAAGTGGGCTAATAAGAATGTTTTGGCATGATCCTAAATCTGTAATCATTGTTTATGTGCTAATGACGCAGCATGATATTGGTAATTAAAGTAAGGTAATAGTGGTGTTGATTGAAAGAAAGAAAGAAAATATATTTATTTAGCACAGACTAAAAGACACACAGTACACCAGATAGTCAGATAATAGTCTTACGTAAAAAAAAACAAACAAAAATAAAGATAAAAATTGCTACCATAAGCGTCCACAACTAAATGTAAGACTTCCCAATAACTGCTAAATAATCAACTCAGCCTATTGCAGTCCACTGCTGGATATAGGCCTCTCCAAGGCTGCACCACAACACGCTGTCCTCCGCCTTCCTCATCCAGTCGATCACAGCTAGCTGGGGGGCGTCCCAGACTACGCTTACCAATACGCAAGCCAATAACTGCTAAATAAACTTAACCCAAAACATTTTACATGAATAATCATCGCCTTTACAATAAGGATCGATGATCGCAGTTGAATAGCGTCGCGCCCACGACACAGTGGTGATTCCAGCGTTTAAAAAGAAGAAACGAATAAATCTATCTTCGTCATCATTTAGCCATAAGTCATTTATTGATGGACATTTACCCCCCAAGCATCGCTGTGGCGTTGTGATGAAAATAATAGATATTTCAAAAAGCCTTATTTCGATCGCAAAGGGCTTTGAAGGTCGTGTCATATATACCTGTCCGCCAATTTGCTTGTTTTTTTTTTTCAAAATGGCGGCCACGCTTGAAAACATAATGTTACGAGCTTCGGGTTCGTGACAATAAAAACTGCCGATTTAATAACCAAAAATTGACACTTTAATTAACAACACTAATTACAACTCAAACACACTAATTACAAAACACAATTGCACTACTGATCGCTCTAAGTCGCACTTGAATATCGCTTCGATGTTTTCACTTCGATCGCTTTATCCAAACTGTGTCGGTCGTGACGCGTCTCGGCCTTATATAGCGTTAAAGAGAGTTCTAGAACCTTCCATTGTAGAAACATCTAGAATGTTCGAGTACATACAGACCCCGATCGACCAGATGTCGATAGTTCGGGAATGTTCTAGAAAGTTCTCGCATCGAAATTTCTAGAAGGGTCTTGACTACTAGTTCCGCTACTCGATACTAGATGGCGCTAGTGGTAACTACTGTCGCCATGTACTAGGCATTAATTGTGGCGCGCAACACTGCCCCCTCCTAAGACATGCTCGTCCCGAGCATTATCGGCCCCATAATAACGCGCCAGTCGATCCACGTGGACGATCTTAGGAGTACCTCTTGCACCTTTCTGTATCCGGTAGGTTACGTCATTGATCTTTGTCACAATCCGGTACGGTCCGTCCCATTTAGCTTGAAGCTTAGGAGATTTCCCTTTGCTGCGGACTGGATTGTGCAACAACACTAGTGAACCTTCGTCGAACCCTTTATTGTTCATTTTACGGTCATAACGGGTTTTCATCTTTTCAGACATTTGCTGGCCCGATTGTCTGACGTGCTCATAAATGTCATTCATTTTGTTCCGCAAGTCATTCGCATACTCGGATATACTGCGTGGGGCATCAGGTGGTATTCCGGTGATCAGGTCTGCAGGCAGCCGTACTTCTCTTCCAAAGTTTGCGAAAGCTGGTGTCACCGATGTACTTTCGTGAACAGCGCTTCGATATGACAACAAAAACGGTTGTATGTGCTTGTCCCAATCTCGTTGCCGATTTTCCACAACTTTGGCTAGGTACCTCTCCAGTGTCTGATTAAATCGTTCCACCATTCCATCCGATTGTGGGTGGTAAGAAGTTGTTCTCGTTTTGTGAGTACCCATTACTCGGCAAGTTTCCTGAAATATTTGGGACTCGAAATTCCTTCCCTGATCGCTGTGAATCTCCAAGGGTACTCCAAAACGGCAGAAGACTTCATGAACCAGTTTATCTGCAACTGTTGAAGCTTCATGGTTTGGAATGGCGAAGACTTCCGGCCACTTAGTGAAGTAATCCATCACAACCTTGAAATACTTGTTACTTTCACTTACCGGAAACGGCCCCGCAACGTCAAGAGCTATCCTCTCCCATGGTGCACCAACATTGTACAATTTCAATGCACCTCTACTACGAGTCTGAGGTCCCTTTACAGCTGCACAACTTGTACATTTGCGACACCAGTCCTCGACATCGTCCCGACAGTGGACCCAGTAAAACCGTTCTCGTATCTTCAGTAGAGTCCGTTTTACTCCCAGATGACCTCCTGAACAGCCATTATGGTACAGCTGTAGAACATTCGGTACTTGAGCTTTAGGGACAACCATTTGCAAATGACAGCTGTCTCCCCGAGCGTTTTCCCATTTACGGGACAGGACTCCATCCTGAATCACCAAACTGTCCCATTGGGCCCAATAGCTTTTTGTGATCGAACTCATTGATGAGACGTCGCTCCACCTGGGCTTAGGAGCTCTGGCCTTCATCCACTCCAGAATCGGCTTGATGTCCGAATCTTCCTGCTGTGCACGTTGTAAGCTTTCCTTCCACTCGTTACTGAGGTCTGTCTTGAGCATCCTCACAGGTACGACTTCTTTACTTTCTTGCCTAGTACAATGCTTGCAGTTTTCAGGACAAGGTCTTCTTGACAATGCATCTGCGTTGCTATGAGATTTCCCGCTGTGATGTTCGACCTCGAAGTCGTATTCCTGCAGTAGTTCAATCCATCTCGCAACTTGTCCTTCTGGATTTTTGAACTGCAATAGCCATTTAAGTGCAGCATGGTCAGTTCGTAGGTGGAATTTCCGCCCCAGAAGATATTTGCTAAAGTGCTGCAATGACTTTACCACAGCAAGCAGTTCTCGTCTCGTAACACAATAGTTCCTTTCAGGTTTCGACAATGACTTGCTGAAGTATGCTACCACAACCTCTTGATCGCCGTTCCGCTGGGACAACACACCGCCAAGTCCTATGTCACTTGCGTCTGTGTCAACTATAAATTCCTTGCCCGCATCAGGGTACCCCAAAATAGGTGTTTTGCACAGACGGTCCTTTAGCTCCTGGAATGCGATGTCGCAACTTTCGTCCCAGCAGAAATGTCGCTTCTCCTCGGTTAGCTTATGCAGGGGTTTGGCTATATCTGCAAAGTTCTTGACAACTCGCCGATAATAGGAGCACAAACCCAGAAATGCTCTGACCTGCGTCTTGTCTTTTGGAATTGGCCAATCCTTGACAGCGGCGATTTTCTCTGGATCCGTGCGGATACCTTCTTCAGACACTACGTATCCCAAAAAGCTAACTTGTCGATTGAATAGTGAACACTTCTTCGGACTTAACTTGAGGTTGGCACTCTGGATCTTCATGAGCACGCCTCCAGGTTTTGAAGGTGTTCTTCAAACGTGCGGCCTACGATGATGATGTCATCCAAGTAGACCAAGCAGGCATCGCCGATTAGTCCGGTAAGTACAAGTTCCATCAACCTCTCAAATGTTGCCGGAGCATTGCACAATCCAAACGGCATAACTTTAAATTGCCACAGACCCTTTCCTGTCGAGAATGCAGTTTTCTCCTTGTCGTTAGGATCAATTTCAACTTGCCAGTAGCCACTTTTCAGGTCCAGCGTGCTAAACCACTTTACTCCAGTTAGCATGTCCAGCGTGTCATCAATTCTTGGCAAAGGATAGCTGTCCTTCTTTGTAACGTCGTTCAGACGACGATAGTCAACACAAAACCGCATACTGCCGTCCTTCTTTCTTACCAGCACGACAGGTGAACACCATGGACTAGATGAAGGTTCAATAACACCATCCTTCACCATTCCCTCAATCATGGTTTCCACTTCTTTTTCACGTGCTACCGGCAATCTCCTTGGCCGCTGACGGATAGGCAATTCTTCTCCTGTGTTTATTTTGTGTTGAACTAAGCCAGTCTTCCCGATGTCAGCCTCGTTTGACGAGAAAACATCGGCGAACTTGAATAACATCTTCTTCGCCTTGACCATTTCATTTTGGGACAAAGCGCTGCGGCAGTCTTCTAAAAGTTTGTTCACTTTTGTTTGTGCGTCCTTGCTGAGGGTCCCAGTCGATAGATGTTGGCATCGACGCAACCAATCCACTTCCTCGCAAGTACCAACAAGTGTGCCTTTTTCTATTATCTGTTCCTGATCACAAAGGTTCAGCACACGTACCCCTGAGATGTCAGTGGCTCTGACCAAAGTCCGTGCCACTTTCCATGAAAGGTCATTGTGTACCCTTTCCACGAGTACACAACGATGAGTTTGCCCAGGATTCCGAGGAAGACTAACCGGCACAATCGTTTCCGATCTCGGCGGAAGAACAATCTTCTTAAGGCTGTACACATTCCCAGGTAACGCCCCTTCCATGAAAAGTTCCTCTTCTCCACATTTCAAAACACCTTGCTTGACGTCAATCTCGCAACAATTCTTCCTCATAAAGTCAAGGCCCAGGATGCAATCGTCCATTATATCAGCCACGATGACATTATGCAGGTAGATTCTGTTGCCTAGCTTCAATTCCATATTCTTCTCTCCATGGACGGGTATGCGCTGACCGGTGGCTGTTACCAAATTAATGCGTTCCCGGTTGTATGCGGAGTCCCCAAGGGACCGACTTGTAAGTTGGGAACTGACAGCCGTGCGAGAAGCTCCAGTGTCTATGGTCAGCCTACGCGGCGTTCCGTTGACCTCGCCTTTGATGATTAGGCTGTTCCCGTCATGGGTTTGTGTGATCGAAACCCTTGGGGCTCTTTGAACATCAGCCAGCACCCGCCCCGTAGTCCTGGCTATTACTTGTTTCTCTGCTGCTGGTGCAGTGTGGTGCTGTTAGCCGCACTGTCCTCTGGAGATCGGCCGTCTTCTCTTTCTGCAGTTCGCTTAGAGCAACTGGATCGAAGGTGGCCCTTTTCCCCACAGCCGTAGCACCTAGGGCTGTATAGTTTATTGCGTTCGCGAACTGTAGCAGCTGCAACCTCCCTGACGCGATGGGAACGATGATTCTGCCGCACAGCTTCCACCTCCAGTGCATGGGCCAAGGCGTCCTTAAGCGTCCCATGGTGACCGAGCCTCACAGCAGCTCTAACTTCAAGGTCGCGGATGCCGTCGATGAATGCCTGCACCAGGTTCCCATCAATAAGCGCAGGTACGGACTGGTAAGCTTTGCGAACCAGCTTCTCCACTTCAAGGGCCCACTGCTGCAGGTTTTCGTTACTGCGTTGCACGCGATCCTTGAGCTGCGCACGAAACACGTGTTCCAGGTGAGCGTCGCCATACCGAGCCTCCAATGCCTCAAGGAGCTGCTCGTAAGTCACTTCCTTACCGAGAGCTTCCAGGACAGTTAAGGCCTGGTCGCGCAGGCCTAGGGTGAGAGCAGTCATGGCCTGACTTTTATTCCACCCGTTTGCCTTCATGACAGCATCAAACTGGATTTTGTAGGCCGACCATGAAGAAGTTCCGTCGAACGGTGGCACTTTGAATCCACGTAGCGAGGTGTTGTAGCTACGGGAGCTGCGATTCCATCCCCAAGTTTGAGGTAATTCAGCGTTTTCTTCACATCAGCCATCACGGTTAGCTTCACGTCAGCCATCACGTTGTCAACCCGATTATTTACTTGGTCGATTCGGGTTTCAGCTTCTGACAGGCGGTTGTCATGTTGAGCAACCTTATCCTTCACCTCCTTCATGTCTTTCCCGAAGGTAGCGTGAAGGTCCTTCATAAGGAGCATCTGCTCTTCCTGACGGCGTGCCTGCTCCTCCTTATCACGTTGGAGCTGTTCTTCCAACCGACGAGCCTGTTCCTCCTGTCGGCGAGCCTGTTCCTCCTGTCGACGAGCCTGTTCCTCCCTGTCACGCAGCAGCTGTTCTTCCAAGCGACGGGACTGCTCCTGCAGCATCATCATCAGAGCAGCAAAATCTGGCGCTGATGATGCTGGAGCAGTTGTGGACGGGCCGGCCTCCGCGGTAGGTAGCTGGCCTTCCGACCCCAGTGGCGTTGCTCCACCGAATCGCCTTTGGTCCGTCTCCTGCTGGCGTTGACTCCGGGTACGGATACCCTCCGTGTCGTCTTTGGGAAAAACCGGCATGATTTTTAATCCCCTCTTCTGACACCAATTGTTACGAGCTGCGGGTTCGTGACAATAAAAACTGCCGATTTAATAACCAAAAATTGACACTTTAATTAACAACACTAATTACAACTCAAACACACTAATTACAAAACACAATTGCACTACTGATCGCTCTAAGTCGCACTTGAATATCGCTTCGATGTTTTCACTTCGATCGCTTTATCCAAACTGTGTCGGTCGTGGCGCGTCTCGGCCTTATATGTTGCGCTGGCAACACTGGCCGAGTGACATTGGGCTCTTGATACCATATAATAAATAATTGTAAAAAATAGTTTTTTAATGGTTTTGTGGTGTTTACTATGGCACAAAGTGAAACAGAACTTATAAACTGTGTGAACTAATATTATTAAGAACTTGGGTGAACAAATTATCATGTTTCTATCAAAAATGCAAACTACAGTGAACCAGTGAACAATTTTACTTACTAAGAAGTGTTGAAAGCTATTTATGTAAGTAGAAGCATACAAACATTACCAGTATATGAGTGTCATTATCAATGATATAAATACCTACCAACTATCAAGTCTCTGGGAACAAGTGATTAACATTTTCAATTCAACTGCTCGTTGTTTTTATTTGAATTTAAATTTCGGTTAGTTGACATCTGTCGATAATTGGAATAGCGACATCTGTTGACGAGTAGCAGAACACAGTTGACAACTGACACAGGATTGCGCATGTATATCATTCATTCTTTTCACTAATCTGGAACATAGCATTTTGGTACGTCAAAGAAATTGACAGATGATAGTGTTGCCATATAGCCTGTACAGTGTGCCCAGTGTATCCTGTTCCTCTATCAGTTATTACGACAAAAATCTATCCAAATAAGGGAAAAACCTATTATGTCGGCTAAAAGTACTTCAAAAATTGGCTGCAAGATGGCGCCAGAGAAAACTACTTGTTTTAAATGCAAGAAATCCGTTGATATTAAAAAAACCGCGTTATGTTCAACTTGTAACAATCGGTATGAACCAGACTGCATTGGCTATCCGGAGCAAACTTACCGTCTATTGGACCAGGAATCCAAGAGAAAATGGAGATGTACTGCGTGTATCAAAAGTAAAAAAGTCTTAAATGGTAGCCAGACTTCTAACATTACTACAAGGAAAAAACCGCAAGTAAATCGCTCTTCACCAGAACAGATACACCAATGTGTCCGGGAAAGTCCACAACCTCAAGCAGCAAATTCCGGAACACCAAATAGCTACAAAATCTTAGACTCCCATGTACTGTCTGAATATGAAACATCGGATGAATCGTATATCACTCCTAGCAAGCTGTCTAAAAGCGTAGACGGTACCATATCGGAAACCTTGACTATTCTAGAAATGAAAGACACAATAACGGAGCTGACACATAAACTTGATAGTACAGAAAATGAACTAGAAAATACGATTCTTGAAAATAACAATCTTCGCCAACAGTTGAGCAAGTTAACTACAGAAATAAAAATGTTAAAATCACTCTGCCATTCTCCACTTGAAAATAATCCGGATATCAATATCAATATTAAAGGAAAGAGACACTCCTTACTACAGCAGACAATCTCTCCTCTACCTTCTACTCCTCTTACAAGCAAAACGAACGCAGATAGTTATAAAAGCATCAAAATTATACATCTACAACAGAAGATCACCAATCTACAACAAGAATTACTAAACGCACAACAACAGATTGAAACCTTTAAGAAGAAAATAGATTCGCTAAGACAGTACGATAACAAAAACCCTGTACAACCCCAGGTGCAAAAGTTCTGCCTTCAAACGTCTGCGGGTACTGAAGACCAAGAACGTGAACCGCCAAATAGAATTCTCATCTTCGGCCCTCAACAATGCGTCGGCTTAGCAGCAGCGATTATAGATTCAAGGGAGAATACACAGTATGAAAAATATAGCGTTATCTCAGAAACAAAACCAAATGCTTTAAGTAGTCAAATAACAATTAACTGTCTTCATGCTAAGCTAAATTTTAATGATAAACTGGTAATTTGTTTGGGAGAAAATGACCACAGTTTAAGGTATGTTCTATCACATTTGCAAACTGTGCTAGAGACATTTTATAATAACACGGTTATAGTATTAAATGTATTTAAAAGTGAATACTTAGATATAAATAAGCTTAATTATCGCATAAAAAATGTATGTAAAAACTACAAAAAATGTGAATTTCTAGAAAGTGGAACTTCTAAGACGTCCGAATTGTGTAATAAGATAAATTACCTTATTGATTGCAATGATTACAATAACAATTATTTAAATCCAAGGGAACTTATTAAGAAAATAGCGAGTAACAAACCAAGCCTCAAATTGAGTAATAAACTAATTGAACCCAAAAAGGGAACAATTCCGTTCTATTTTCGCCGTATGAGTTCTAACTTACAAAAACAGGACACAGGACTTATAGATTCGGTAGGAAAAAGTCACAGAGGAACCATCCCGTATTATTTTCCGATTATAAAACGGAGCACTACATTTTTTTCGAGACCAAACCCCCTGTAACTTATAACCTTAATAACCTTACAATTCTCCATCAGAATATTGCCAGCATTTTATGTAAAAGAGAAATTCTTGAAATAACTTTACAAGAACTACGTGAAGCGCATAATGACCCAGATGTAATATGTCTCTCAGAAACCTTTATAAAAAAAGGATACGAAAGCTACATTAAAATTCATGGCTATGAAATGGCAGCTAACTACTGCAGAGAAAAGCAAAGAGGTGGCACTTGCATCTTAATAAAAGAAAATATTTTCTTCAAAGACCTGCCATTTGTAAAAGCCTACGCCACGCAAAATACATTCGAGGTTTGTGGGATTGAACTTACACATCATAAATTAATTATTATTTGTATTTATAGAACACCTCAATCGGATCCCACCCAATTCCTAAGTAAATTAAATAGCCTCCTGCACAATCTAACGCAACAGTATAAATCTAAAATGAATGTAGTTTTAGCAGGTGACTTTAATATCAACACCTTAAAAAAAGTTTATATTACTAATCAATTACAGGATTTGGCATATAATTATAACCTGAAACTTCACATCAATGGGCCAACACGTAAGTTATCATGTATTGATCACATTCTTAGTAACATTCCTGACGCTACTGCTATTGTAATGCCACTTCACTTATCTGATCATGACACTGCACAAATGTTGACCATTCCACTAAAATACAAGACACAAAAACTACCAACATATTATACATATAAAAGAGATTTCAGCATGGATAATATTCGAAAGTTTAAGGAATGCTTACGTAATTTATCTTGGTGTGAGATATATACAGCTAATGACGCAAACGTAGCATTTAATTATTTTCATGAAATGTTTTGCTTACTCTACAATCTTTGTTTCCCTAAATTAAGAGTAAAAGTTAATATAAATAACAAAAAGAAACAAACTTGGATAAGTAAGGGCTTAAAAAAAAGTTGTAAGACAAAACGTTCACTACGTCATAGATTCTATAAAAATAAAACAGCAATTAATAAGATCAAATACATTAACTACTCTAAACTCCTTAAAAAATGCATCTTTAACTCCAAAAAGAATGCAAATACTAGCTTTATTGCTAAAAGTGACAACAAATGTAAAGCCACCTGGAAGGTTATAAATGACGAGCTTAACAATACAAATTCTAAAAGTAATATTGAGAATATAAAAATTAACAACACATTAATTTCCAACCCAGTTGAAATAGCATCCGCTTTCAATAACCACTACATCAATACAACTAATAAGTTAATAGATACAAACGTTAAAAGTAACTGTGGGAAAAATGTAACTGTCAATTCAATGTTCCTTAGGCCCATGACAGCAAATGAAGTTAGACAGGAAATAACGCTTTTGAATAATACCAGTTCCGAAGGCTACGATGAACTCAGCACAAAAATTATTAAAGGATGTGCTAACGAAATCATTGACGTATTAACATACTTAATTAATTTGTCATTTAGCTGTGGAATTTTTCCAGAAGCGCTGAAGTTTTCCATTATTAAGCCTCTGTATAAAAAAGGAGAAAGACACGACATGAATAATTATCGCCCTATTACACTAATACCCATTTTATCTAAAATATATGAAAAATGTATGTACAAAAGACTCCTACATTATTGTAATAAATTTAATATAATAACAAAGGAACAGTATGGGTTCCAACACGGTAAGTCTACAACATTAGCCATCTATGCCCTCATGAAAGTTGTATTACCTAGTATCAATGATAATAATCTAACCACAGGTCTATTCTTTGATTTATCAAAAGCTTTCGATCTAGTTTCCCACGATTTACTATTACAAAAACTAGAATCACTTGGAATCAGAGGGCCACCCTTAGAATGGATAAAGTCATACCTTCATAACAGGCAACAATGTGTTACTATACCAAATATTAATGACGATAAGGACGTAATATTATATGCATCTGAATATATTTGTAACAGATTCGGTGTTCCTCAAGGAAGCATACTGGGGCCAATCTTATTCTTATTGTACATAAATGACATCACTCAAATAACAAATCATAAATGCATCTTATTTGCGGATGACATTTCTATTATTGTGACATCTAATAAAAAAAATAATACAATTTATGACCATGAAGCTGACATTAACAACACAATTGACATCTTAATTAAATGGCTTAATATTCAAAATTTAAAAATAAATCTTGACAAATCAGTATACATACAATTTAATAAATGTAATAATAATAAATCTAATTTCAGTCTAAATATACCCAAACTCAAATCTGTGACACAAACTAAGTTTCTGGGTGTAACTATTGATGAACATTTAAACTGGAAAATGCATGTAGACAATGTCTCTAGTAAAATAAATAAATTTGTGTACGCGCTCAGACAAGTCAAAAAAGTTACTAATTTAAAAACAGCCATATTGGTTTACCACGCATACGTAGAATCTATACTGCGCTATGGACTTATAATTTGGGGCAACAGTACCGACCAACATAGAACATTTGTTGCTCAAAAAAAGTGCATTAGAGCTCTATACGGACTCCAACCTGACGAATCATGCAAACCAGTATTTAAAAAACTTGGTTTGTTACCGCTACCTTGCCTATACATCTACGAAATATGCATGTTTGTATGGAAACATAAAAAGTTATTTAAAACAGCGAACGATATATGTGCTCGAAACCGACGAGACCCTTATAGGCTCGTACTAAGCAATGCTCCTAGGCTTGCAAAATATAACAAAAGCTGTTTAGCTATGTGTGTACGGATTTAAAATAAATTGCCTGGTGACTTTAAATTGTTGAATACGACATACTGTTTTAAGCGGAAATTGAGCGCATGGCTAAGCCAATATAACTTTTATAGTCTGAAACAGTTCTTTGACACAAAGTGTTAGTAAGTTACTTTTATTATTATTTTTTGTAAATTTTGGAATTTGCATGCTGAGGCTAAGCTCGGCAAAACATGTTTGTACTATTTTTAACTGTAAGACCTGTTATACCATGTTTTGAGCAAATAAATATATTATTATTATTATTATTATAGCGCCAAAGAGAGTTCTAGAACCTTCCACTGTAGAAACATCTAGAATGTTCGAGTACATACAGGCCCCGATCAACCAGATGTCGATAGTTCGGGAATGTTCTAGAAAGTTCTCGCATCGAAATTTCTAGAAGGGTCTTGACTACTAGTTCCGCTACTCGATACTAGATGGCGCTAGTGGTAACTACTGTCGCCATGTACTAGGCATTAATTGTGGCGCGCAACAATAATAAGACCACTAGATACTTTATGGGGTTTGGTCTTACTGTGTTTTCTGTCTGCATTGATGTCAGCAATCAATTTAAACAGGTTTCTTGAGTGGCCGCCATTTTGAAAAAAAAACAAAAGTGCGCGGCAGAACGTATGCCATGCTCTATATGCATAAAAATCTTCATCCCCTTTTCTGTGAGAGGTAGTTTAGTTCCAACGATTATATTATCGTTGTGTCGTACAAATTCAAAGTCTCGTCTCCTCACTAAAACTACATTTGCGCAACAAGGACTTTTCAAACAAAGCAACAAATCTAATATTGTTTTGTAACTGTAAAGTTGTTTCTCGGTAAAAAGAGGGGGTAAGGGGGGAAGGGTAACCGCAGCTCCAAATAACTGGACGTCTGTGCTGAAAGCACTCGCACACGAGCGTGAGAACTGTGCTGCGGTGGTAGTTGATATTTAGGATTATTTGATAGCTTCTAGTTTAGTAGTAGTGTAATCTCGCTGGTTATTATTATCACAAGTAACAGGAACAGCACCCTCGGGCCGAGGTCCGAGTGTTCATGGTCTTTTTAAGAAAATTTCGAAACGGCTAGTTGACACTTCCCGTGACCCAAGGACTGACTTTCACCTTCGCCAGAGGCTAAGCATTGCCATACAACGTGGTAAAACCACCAGTCTCTTGGGTCCACCAGTCGACAGCGATGCGGAGGAATTTTTCGACGCTATATTTTAGGTTGTCTATAGTTTTACTTAAGTTAGGATATCATTTTGTTATTTTTATTAATTAACTAGCTGCGCCCCGCGGTTTCACCCTCATAAGTGTCGATCCCGTGGGAATATTGGGATAAAAAGTAGCCTATATTTTAACCCAGGGAGTCAGCTACCTGCATACAAAATTTTATCAAAATTGGTCCAGCCTTTTGAGCGTGAAGAAGTAACACACATATAAACATACACACACCCCCCTCACACACACTCACAAACTTACGCCTTTATAATATTATCGTGATTAGGTATTAGTCGTTATTCACTTACATAATATTTTAATTTACAAAACTACAATAGGTAATATAAAAAAAAAAAAAATATTAAAAAAGTAACAGGAAAAGGGAAATGTGGATATAGGTAATGAACTCTACTACTGCCTCCCTTGGGGAGAAAATGTTTGTACAGTCCCGTGTCTAACTCTTTCTGAGCGAACTTACGTCTCCAAGATTTCCTAATAATGAAAGAATCTCGTATCATTTATATTCTTCTTCTTTCCTCGTCGGTGACTGCTAAGGGTGCACCAGTCGCAATGAAAACCGTCGGGCACAAGTTGTCTGGCATTTTTGCTGAACTGGGCCTATTTGGCGCAGCCGTGAGGCACACTTTCCTGCTAATTTCTTTCGTCGGACTTTACACTTTTCATTTGTTTTAATCTGATGTATGTATCTGAAGGCCAATTCTACTAATTTAAAACGTTCAAAATCTAGTCTCAGTCTCATCTCGGCGACAAACAAATGTCAAAAACTTGTCAAAATGTTGGGAAATTCAAGGTAATTTTGACAGATTGAGATTGAGATCAGACTGTGAAAATTAGTAGAATTGCCCCTCTGGTGTATTGAGTGTCTTTTAGTCTGTGCTAAATAAATGTATTTTCTTTCTTCTTTCTTTCTTTCTAGTCTCTCAGATTCTAATTTCGTCACTAGTGAAGACTGTCAATGCACTCTATGATTATTACACTACATTAGGTTTACATTATATGGTGGGATTTTTGGCTAAGTAATAACAGCTGCACGGGTCTATCGATCAGGTTAAGTTTTGCTTGCCAAGGTTTGTCCGTAGATGGGTGACCATCTTTACATACCAAGACCCCTCCGTGTCTCGGAAAGTATGTAATATTAATTCGGTGGTCCCGGCTGTCAGTAGAGGATCTTTGACAGTTATTACGGGTCGTCAGAAGCTAAAAAGTTTGACAATCAGTCTTACTAAGGAGTATCGTATTATTTAGTAACTAGGTTGTGGAGGTCAGATCGGGAGTCGCTTCATAAAAATACTGGTACTCAGCTGCATCAGGTTAGACGGAAAGCCAATCCCAACATAGTTAGGGAAAAAGCTAGGGAGATGATGATGAGGATTACATTATAAAATTATTTAATGTTTGCGATATAGAAACATTACGCTTACCCAATATTGCGATACTACCTACCACGCGCTTTCGTGGAAGTGTAGCAACACGACTAACATTTTAGTTGATCATTAAAAGTGTAAGTCATAAAATTGTGTCCCACATCGTTCGTGTGTCAAACAACTGTGTTGCACAAGTTTGGTTTGACCTGGGATTGAGTGGTAAAGGTTTTGTTGTTGTCTAATTGTCATTTTGCAAACACAGGTGCTTGCGAGGTGGTTTTGTGGACACATAAAAAGCAACTTCTAGATTGAAACGTGAGTTTTTTATAACTTATTCAATTCCATATAATATTATTAAGTGGCAAGTAATCAACTTTCGATTTATGTCAGCTCTAAAATGGCGTCTTATCATAACATCATACCTGTAAGCCCCAAATGGAAAGCCAAAGGAGGTACCTATAGTGCACCCGCATTTTGCCAATTATATTGAAGTTCTGTGTAACTGGGGCGATCCTATTCAGCACTAATCCAGTCTCTGGGCTGCTACTGAGAAACTTTTAATAGGAAAACCCCATATAACAGTTGTCATACTAAACATTATAAACAAAACCGATTATAATGTTCGATTTAAATAAATAATAAAGAACAAAAACAGAACCTATTTCAAAGAACCCTCAAAATAAATCAAATTAAAGATCCAAGAAACAAAATTACCCCAAACGAAACACAAAACCCTTCGGACCTTTCAAACTTATTTACAAAACAGTAAATGAAGCCAGACGACTCAATTACCAATACTTGATAGCTAACCCTTTAAAAACGTCGTTAAACACCAGTTAAACGTAAATAGCGATCGGTTAATTAAACGAAGGCACCCGAACATCCCCGAGCGATGATTTGCAACCTCGTCGACGGAAAATAGATTGGTACAGAAGGTCGGCTCCATACAACTAGCGAAAACAGGCGCAAGCACACAAAGACTATGATATTCAAATCCTTGTTTCCAATTGATTGAACAAATATCAACTCTATGTTTGCCGAAATTAAGTTGATTTTAGAATAACTAGCACAATCAAACGCACATCAGTGGTGAAACTTGCACTACAAAAATCACTCCTACTGGTTCGACGGTAAAGGCGCTATCAATGACAAAATAATGTGTATTGAAAAAGTGATAACATTTTTTGAAGTTGTAGAGTAAAATGAACCTTATGTGTAGGTTATAAAGTAATATTTCCAAATTATCCCAATTCGTTTATATTTTTCAGAACTTAATTGCCAACGCAGAATAGACCCGGGTGTGCGAGGATCGCAAACTATCTCAAACGATTGCCAGTTGCAAGTGCGTTTGCTCTCGCCGCTCGTAAACGCGTGTCCATGTAATGTGTGCGATTCGTTTTCGTCCGTTGTATCCATGGAGCAAACCTTCTGTCCCTCTCTACTTTGTGTCATCAATAAGGGTTTAATTAAAACCCGTTCAGAGTTTTTGTCGTCAATTGGAGTCCTTTGTGAATCAAGGTTCTTTTGAAATTTAGTATTTAATTTTTCTTTTTTATATGAATGTACTTTATTGCTATAGTTAAGGCTAGGTGTATTAACTTTGATTTTCATAAAACTGGGGGCCAACCACCACCTCTTATACCAGTATTATTTGAAACATTACTTTACCGTGGAAAAGTATAAGTATACCGGGTGTTATTGACAGCCCTCCACAAAAACACAGGATTGATTCAGCTCCTTATTCTGAATCATATCCCACTGGAAATTTTCTCAGGAAAAAAAAAAAAAAAATATGCCGTTTTTTCTGCTCATATTCCTTTATTTCAATGTAAAATTACATTCTCTGTATGCAACACTCCATTTATGTATGTCGCATCACCGGGTGGCCGAGATGCGATACATCGGGTCTTCTTCACGATCCGACATAGTTTAGATAGGTGTGGGCACTACAGTGGGTACTCGAACGAAAAGATTATTTGAATTTACAGTAACTTTAATAAACTAGCTATTAACAACCGAAACGCACACGTGCGTCGGAAACAAACACGTGCGTTGGTATTGAGCGTTTGCCGAGACTGTCCGAGCTCGACGACTGTCGACTGTAGACTGTCGCAACACTCGGTCTCTCCACCAGTCCTCGCTGCATCCCCTCTACCGACGATCGTGTCCAAGCGGTAGGGCTCGCTTGCGTTTCCGATCACATGATTCTTCGTTTACCAAACAAATTGTTAGATGGCGCTGTTCACTATACTGTGGCGTCATCTATCCACGACACGGCCATCCCTGACTAGCACCCGTCCTCGGGTGTAGTACCTGCGGACCAAAAATACTCACAGAGTAAACAAGCTCGGCTATCCTGCCAATACGTAATAACTAAGGTAACTTGGCCTATCCTGCCAATACCTAATAACTAAGGTAACTGTCTCATTGTTACTTTAATTTCTCTATTCTTAATTTTATTTACAATGCCTTGTTGTCAAGGTTTCACACCCCATACAACATTATTCATTAGAAAAGGTTCGATCATTAAGTTGAACCAAAGAAAATCAAAGTTGTAACGAATCAGTTACTATTTACCAAACTCTGTGCAAAAACACAGTCCAGAATCACACCAATGATTCTTACCAGATCAGTTGTCACATTTGCTACTGCACATAAGGTGCGGTTGAGACTAGTCACGACATGTGCTTCCTACACATGAGGTGCTCTGTGCATCAACACAGACTAGAATCGACCCATTGATTCTCAGAAAAAGAATACTAGTGCAATATGTGCTACAACACATGAAGCGCTCTGTGCACCAACACAGACAGGACTCGACCGATCAACAAGTTATACCATCACAGTTGTTGTGACAAATCAGTTAGAATTTACCGAAATAAAATTCATTGGCAATGTATACTCAACTCATGAAACTTTAATTGTAAACTGTGCACCAACACAGGTCAGAATCGCACCAACGACTCTTCACATATCTACCGCCACACATGCTACAACACATGAGGGGCTCTGTGCACCAACACAGAAAAGAATCGCACCAACGACTCTTTAGATATCTGCCGCCACATATGCTACAACACATGAGGGGCTCTGTGCACCAACACAGAAAAGAATCGCACCAACGACTCTTTAGACATCTGCCGCCACACGTGCTACAACACATGAGGGGCTCTGTGCACCAACACAGAAAAGAATCGCACCAACGACTCTTTAGATATCTAGCGCAATATGTGCTACAACACATGAAACGCTCTGTGCACCAACACAGACAGAAATCGCACCAACGATTTCTTATAGACCCATCGCCACATGTTACTCATGAGGTGCGGTCTTAAGTTTTGAGTTTGAGTGTACAAGCCATTCTTAATCAGAGGTGGTTTCACTATTACTGTCCTCAACTATGACATCTAATTCTCGAGTAACTTGGTGATCGGGTACCCTCCTCACAAAATCATGAGAGTATTCTTAGGTTCGCTCAGTCAAGCGCCTTTAAAACAATCATTAAAAGCAAACTTAGAGACTAACTTAACTTTAGTCAAATCGAATGTTATCGTAATTGCATTTTTTTAAGACCCTGTGTCACGTGGTCTACTATCTCATCTAAGTGAATATCAGTCAACCCATCATCAGTTGTCACTAAGCTAAGCCAATACACTTTGACGCAACACAATCTTTGATGATAGAGCGACAGAGTCGTAATAAAATGGATGTGACTCACCCAGTATTCATCTGCTCGGATTGCTGACATAGCAAACTTGAACCGTATCACTCGCTACTAGCCGCTGCTGTAGGCGCTGGCCCGAAACCGCCTGGGCACCTCGCCATACTGGCGCCTTCATCATTGCTTCGTGGACATCTCGAAGCAAAATGTCTGGTGTTGCCGCATCGAAAACAGATGCGGTCTGAAACTGCCATCCTAATTGCACTCGTTCTCGTGTGTTAATCTGTCAACAAACATACCGCAAAGTATCACATAGCTCGGTCACTCCTGACCAAATATGGTACAGGCAAAAAAACACAATTAAAATTTGAATAAAGTAAAAAAAATAGCAGAGTTCAGAGCATTACTCATTATTTGATTCCCAAATCTTAAGATCACAAAGTAAACAATCAACTAAGCCAGTAAAACATCCTTAGAGCATCACAAAACACAAAGCAGGAATCTTATTCGTGGCCTGTGGCTTTTCATCAAGCCCAACAAACCTCACGTTTGTTTCTATGAATTCCTGTGAATTCAGAGTCCCACGGACTCAATGGTCTCTACAAGACCTGACCTCCGCCAGAGCCACCCGCGCACCGCGTATCCACGGACTACTAAACGCAGATACCGACTTGTAACGGACTACGGCTACGAAATGGCTACTGGTACGGTCCCGAACAGCCGACCTAAGATTCACAACTATCACTCGACTTAATCTCTACTCTGTTTCGTCAACAAGACTTTTACTTGGCTTTCCTCAAGTTCGTCAGTAATACTCTGATTTTCTGTAATTTTTCGCAGCCTCCTTTGTGAAGACTGATGAGATAATTAAAAGGGACTCGACTCGACTCTATAAAATCTGTTTTAGTTTACAATCATTTTGCAATAAGCATTCAAATTAGAAACCAAAAATCAGGCTAATCTAAGAATTTGAACTATCTAGTTTCGAGATTACGGAGACCAAGTACAACGTTTTCACACTACGTTAGTCAAAGAAAACAAAACCTCAGGTATCCCATTCACGGTCCCACACATTTGTCACATGCGCACTTCCCGCAGGAATGCCGAGTCATCCTTGACTCTACGGTCTTGGCTTCAAGGCTAGACCCGACCATACTACCCAGAGCTACCGCGTATACCACGTACTCACGATACTCTGGTACGGTCTCCGACCCAATTAACCGAGAACCTGAGTACACAAACTAAAGTGATGCCAGCTCATCATCCATTTCGTCTACAATCTCAATTGGTACTTGGCCCTCGGGCATCTTCCGAACACGGTCATAGAGCGTATTTGTAAGTACGCACCTAAGTCAACCTACTGACCAAAAAAACACCAACCAGAGCCATGTACCATCGTTATCCACGTTACAACAATAATCTTTTTCACTAAGAGCCTTAGACACCTGGAAACCCACACACGAGTAAACCACTCTAACGCCACGGCTCTCCGGCCGACTAGCAATCGCATTGCTCTCACACATCCAGCGCATGGATCCGTGTGCCCCTCACCCTGTGACTACACACTTTTTACTACGGCCGATAGAGAACCCCTACTCGTGTGGTTCCCACTACTTAGGCTTGCTCATCACCACTGTGATCACCATCTACTCCGATTGGTACATGACCTACTGGCATCATTCGTAATCTATAGTGAGCGTCTTTAAAAATTGCATTTTAAACTAGACTGGGCTTTACTTCTCAATGTAACTGTTTTTGCTGTTGTTTACAAGGGAAGCACTCAGTACCCGAGTCATAACAAAATGAAAACGACTCACCAGATTCGGTAGACAATAGATCTGTAGCTGGCTTAATGGTACAGACATTCACTCGCTGTCACTGCCTCCTTGGCAGAAATCGCGAAGCTTCTTGCACGGAAAACACCGTCCTTGATCAGCGATTATTCATACAGGAGATCCACAGAGTGCAGCGCTCTCCGACACTACCATTCTGCTTGTACACGTCCGTGTGTGTTAACCTGTAACCACAAAAACAAACCAACAGCAGTGCATGTTCCACTTGGCCAATTCTGTTTACCAATTCTGTTTACACATTGTTATCGAAAAGCATTACTTAATTTTGTAAAAACGATAGCAATCATCGACAGCAAAAGATTCCTCTAAGACTTAGTAATAACAGGGACAGGTCAGGAACTATATCAATTTAGATCACATACAACGCTCATGGCCCTGCTGTCGCAGCAGCTAGTGACACTCATGCCACCCATATCGTCATCACCTCAAGTGATACGATCAACATACTTCACTTTACATAGAGTCCACAACTCCCAGGTCACTACAAGACCAACACAACAATAGTCTCCATTGAGACCCTGGTCCCCGCTGCACCACCAGCTGCCCATCGCTCCCTGAACAACTCACAAGCGAGTTCCTGTTTCGACTACAGACAAGTGCGTACAGTGCGACCTAACCATGGTATGTGCTCTAACTACTCGGTGGAAGAACTCTCATCACCGTCTTCTACGTTTAAATCGTTAGGAACACTATTTAGAGGCATCTTTCGTATGCGACCGTGAGCATACTTGTAAGTACGGTTAGAATTTAAAGCTTTTAACGTATGGGGTCACCGTCCAAAACATCAACTACCGTAAGCGGACCTCTGAACTTCCGATCTAATTCTGATGATCTGAACTTAGTATCTGATTTTGCTACTCAATAACACTAAATCGCCAATGTTGTTATAGCTGCCATTGTTCTATCATAATGTTACTTTGCAAGTAAATGTCGGGTAGAAAAATAAAACCTCAAGTTGTTGCTAGCTAATCGCAACGCTACACATGATTTGTTCTGTGCTGAATACACGCGTTTGACCAATGCCCGTCAACACAACAACGGTATTAACTCGTTTGCCACTTAATTTGGCTGCACAACTCGCTTTTACTAACGAGCATTCAGCACCAGAATCGTAAACAAAACAATACAGCTCACCTTTATTTTGTAACGTGCCTGAGGGCAGATAAACGTCATCCACTCGCCCTTCACTACTTCCAGCACGTTGTCTACCATCAGCTTGGCTGCCACTGCTCGTGTTTCTCACTTGCAGCACACGAAGGGTTTCACTGACGGCTGCGAGGCTGCTTGGCTCGATTCTCAAAGTCACTCCATGTCCTTATCCAGGTGAAATCCAGTCAAAGAAATATCGCACCGTGACGTCAACGCTCAATTCTCCATAATTTTTCAGCTCGAGTGTATCCCAGTTCTGATGTCGCATCACCGGGTGGCCGAGATGCGATACATCGGGTCTTCTTCACGATCCGACATAGTTTAGATAGGTGTGGGCACTACAGTGGGTACTCGAACGAAAAGATTATTTGAATTTTGTTGGTATTGAGCGTTTGCCGAGACTGTCCGAGCTCGACGACTGTCGACTGTAGACTGTCGCAACACTCGGTCTCTCCACCAGTCCTCGCTGCATCCCCTCTACCGACGATCGTGTCCAAGCGGTAGGGCTCGCTTGCGTTTCCGATCACATGATTCTTCGTTTACCAAACAAATTGTTAGATGGCGCTGTTCACTATACTGTGGCGTCATCTATCCACGACATGTAAATAAAACAGCTGAATTTAAAAAAACAGCAATGGATGTTGAAATACTCTAAAACGAACGACGCTTGAAATCAGCTGTTTACTTTATGCCTAGCTACAGTACATCGAACTCGCCGCATGCTACTCTTCCCTCCTAACCAATAGAGACAGAGTAGATTTGCACGATTGTGCAATGCCACGATTGCAGAGTTGCCAAGTTATTAGACCTTAATTTGTGAACAAAAATGTTAGAAAAAATTTGGTTCACCTTAAACCTAAGAACCTATTTTATAACCACTTACGCATACATTGCCCAAAATTGACACCGACCGAAAATCCTAGACTGACCCGAACGGACAAAATGGCTGTTGAACGAAAGCCACAGAATGTCCAGGCGCACTTTCAGACGTTTTTATTTTTAGTAAAGATTGTCTAGGGCAGTATTGCTTGCGTTCCAGGTTCTTTAGTCAAGTGGTTAGATGTAGTACATTTGTGCCAAAGACCGTGTGGTTGTATCGGCATTACGAAATAAGTTATCTGTAGTTGAAAATCACTAAAAAAATAAATGGCCGCGATGACGCATGCGTAATTCGATATCTGAGTGATCTAGATGACGTCACCGCGGGGTGCGGGCGTTTGAGTGGTTATGTTAAGATTACAGATTTGCATTTATCAATTATGCAAATCTTTTTATGCACCTAATTTTTAACGAAAACTGCACTTAATGTGCCCTTGAGTATTTGTGGCACGTATCTTATTAATTAATTAATTCTTTATTCAAGTGATCACTGGAACCAGTATCTAAGCCACCCAAGGGGCTTTTACATGGCTTTGCAACAGCTACCTATTGATAGTAGAGTCGGGAATCGAACCTATGCCCTCTGCAATGGCAGCCTAACCTTACACGGGACTTGCACTACTCATACTTTACTTAACATAACATTTAAATTAGATTGACAAATTAATCGTTTCAGTCCGCCACGAAAAATGACAGCTAACTTATAATTAAATGATTAAAAGTAGCGCAAAAACAAAAATTTTGCACAAGATTTCGTGCGAAATTTTCGTGTAGTTGGCAACATTTGTCGTCGCATCGCGAGCAGGGTGCAACTTGCTGGCGCTGGCAGTATCGTTCGCTATTGTGCGTAAGCGCATGTCGATTCGGTTCGCCCGTGCAGTCGCGTTGTGACACGTTCGGTTCGTGTGTGTTACGTTCGTAAATTTTTTGTTATTTTGTTGTGAAAAATGGCTACATTTAGTGCGCGTGAGTATGGAGAAATGATGATGTGCTACGGGGAAGCTCGGGGAAATGCTAGGGAAGCCCTTCGAATTTACATTGATAGGTATCCCGACCGTCGGCATCCATAATTACCAATGCCTATCAACGAGTGCTCGATAACCAGCCCATAGTTCCCAATCAGGAAGGCGCCGGAAGACCACTTCGCGGGGTAATTGCAGAAAGGGTTTTAGACTTGGTCCGTCGAAATCCACGTCTAGGAACACGCACTGCAGCTCGATTATTGCGGCGGAATCATGAAGCCCGCGTCTCACACTTCTTCGTGCATAAAACGCTGCGAAGGGATCGGCAACGGCCTTAATATGTAATACATAGGGTCCAAGCCCTATTGCCTCGTGATCGTGATCATCGAGTAGCGTATTGCCGGTGGTTGCGAGCTGAACACGATCGAAATCCTAATTTTATCGCCCATGTGATATGGTCCGACGAGTCGACTTTTACGCGGAACGGTATGTGGAATCGTCGAAATGCGCATACCTTACCTTTAGACTTCTTTTTGTGGGGCTACGTAAAGGAAAAAGTGTTTGTGAGTGCATGTGCAAGTGAGGAGGAAATGCGAGAACGCATCACGAACGTGTTCCAGCAGCTACGCTACAGCTGCAATGAGGGTCCCACCTTGCTGCCCCGCTTACACGCGGAGACCCTGCGCCGTGCCAATGTGTGTGAACACCTCGGTGGAGGTCACTTCGAGCCGTATCTCATACGACCGGAGCGATTCTAAGGTAGAATTATTTTCTTTTACTTATTTTTTTAAATCTGTGTACGTGTTTTACTGTGTACTTGTGTGTACTCGTTGTCACTCGTTTCAATGTAACGTAACGTAACGTAATAAAAGACGCGGCCCAGGTGCGACGGGGAGCGCGCGGGGGGCGGGGGCAGGGTCGCTCAAGCTCGCTGCGCTGCCGTCCGCTACGTGCGTTTTGCCACGGTAACGATACATTGCGTGTGAGGTAATAAAACAAATCTGGTTTTTTGGATTCCCTTAATGTTCCTGTAAGAATTCCATGTACCGGTCATCTTAATGTGATGTGAAGCCACCCTATCAGTTTGCGGAGGGCTGTCAAAAACACCCTGTATATCACTTTCTCACACCAAAGTAATATTAAAATAAAATCATGTGGGGTCGGAGGATCCCCGACAGGAACGAAGTTCAAGATGGCGGCTACGAATATTTTCAAAAATTCGCAGCCGCCATCTTGGATTTTCATTTTGACCTCACTATCGGCTTTAGCATCCTTGAAAACCATGAGAACTATCACTCTTTCTCTCTCTGAGTCTCTCTAGATATAAAAGTTTACTCCTACGCAAGCTCTGTTAAAGAAATCCGGTCCAATAATGCTTTAAAAGGTGGTGGTACAGTCACTGAACACTACTTACACATACACAAGTGAGTCCTTGTCATTTCGTGTCATAATATTGAAATGTTTAAAATTAGGTATCGGTTTCCTTAAGCCACTTCTTGTGTTATTAGCTGTTTTTTTTCTTTAGGCGCGCTGGGAATTTTTTCAAACGGGAAAAAACCATTGAACTCGCGACACTGTTAACGTAACTGACACCTCTGTTTTAAGTTTTGGCCGGTAAATTTTCAACGCGCGGTAAATTTTCTTTGCGAAGAATGACCTTCAAACATATTTACAAAATTACTATGCTTTTTCAAGTTTTCACTTCTATCGGCACTCCTGGGGTGCCTGTTTTTTTTACATTATTTTCTCTTCTCTCTTTCTCCTAATAACTGTGCATACGTAGTTCTATGTGAACTGTGATTGTAGTTCTGGTAGGTTAATAACCAATCACAGTCAACGATGGTCAAACAAGGATGCGCGTTAATTAATAATAATAATAATAAATTGTTTATTACCACAAAGTTTCAGTACATTGCACTGTTACAGATTAAAGATCTTAATTTAGCATTAGGTAGATAAGTACAATAGGTTCAACCCTGTCCCCTAAACTAGGCTAGGCCTGTATCTTAGGGGGCAATTAATTTAACATTAATCAATATAACTATGTAAGTCAGTGCTGGCTGGCAATAAAGGTTGCATTCGAACAGTGAAGCGAATTTAGAATAAGCGTTCAAATAAATTGTTGTACATACAGACGCCAGCACTTATAGCTACTACAATCTGTCGAATTTCTTTAATAGATTTTGAACTTTATCGCTAAAACATAAGGTTGATTGGGAAAATTTTACAGTTTCAGGTAGCTTGATGTGCTGGCGTCTGTACTAGGTTTTTGTTTGAAAAAGCCCGTGATGGAATAGGCGCGTTGATGTAAAGACTTTCACTTGGAGTAGACGTATATTAAAAGCTGTATTATTTAACGGCCCCACGCAATACACACATCACAGTACATACGTGCGAATATTCATACATGGCGAAACATGTTAGATCATAACTATATAAATAAGACCTTAATGTACCATGTTTTAAAGAAATAAATAATAGGTCTTTACCTATGAAATTGCCGTTCTGCAGTACTGGCCATTTCAAATCAAAATAATTTTTGTTTGGCTAAGAATTCTAATTTCAAATTAATTTTATTTTAAAAACATGGTTTTTTTTTTCCAAAAGTAGTCATTTGTTTATTGATTAGTGTTACATTTTCATCGCATTTCAATCTTTTTCGTCATCATGGATGCCTTAAAAATTCGAGTAATTATGGAATACGAGTACCGTCGTGGCAGCAACGCGGCACAAGCGGCACGCAACATCAACGACGTTTACGGAGCTAACACTACAAACCAACGCACCACCTGTTATTGGTTTGCTCGCTTCCGTTCTGGAAATTATGACCTGAAAAATGAACCTCGCGGTCATCCGATTGTTTAAGCTGATGATACACAATCTACGGCTGAATTAGCAGCTGCTTTCGACGTTAGCGTCAAAACAATATGGGTCCATTTGTGTCAAATTGGCAAGGTAAAAAAGCTTGACAAATGGGTGCCCCACGAACTCAATGATCGCCAGCGCGAAGTACGCGTCGAGACGTGCCTTACACTGCTCAACAGACACACAAATAAAGGAATTTTGATCCGCATTGTTTCACCTGCGATGAAAAATGGATTCTGTTTGATAACCGCAAGCGCTCAGCAAGTTGGTTGGATCCTGGTTCAGCACCTAAACAATGCCCTAAACGAAAACTTACCCCTAGAAAAGTGATGGTCACTATTTGGTGGCCTAGCGCCGGTGTGATTCATCACAGCTTCTTACCAAACGGGGTACGTGAGCATTACTGCAGATGTGTACTGTGAAGAACTGAACACAATTATGGAGAAGCTGGCACATCTTCAACCAGCATTTGTCAATCGCTCGTCTCCGCTGCTCCTGCACGACAACGCGCGATCTCATACTGCACAACAAACGGTCTCCAAGTTGCAAGAACTGGGGTTGGAAGCTCTCCGTCATCCGCCCTACTCACCAGACCTTGCGCCTACAGACTACTACTTTTTCCAGAATTTGGATAACTTCTTGGCGGGAAAAAAATTCAATACCCGAGAGGCAGTACAAAATGCCTTGGAAGAATTTGTTGCCTCCCGTCCAGCTGATTTCTTTAAGAAGGGCATCAATAAACTGCGACTGCGTTGGCAAAGATGCATTGATTGCATGGGTGATTAGTTCGATTAATACAAATAAAAAATACATGAAAAAAATTCGTTTAAATTTTTTCACACAAAACGGCAATTTCATAGGTAAAGACCTAATATAATAATATATTCAATTCTGTTCCTGATGATAAGCTGAATATGGCAAAAAAATAGTAATTAAATTCAAATTTCGCATGCTACCCGTTAAAATATTGGTGCTCAAATAGGAATACCTTTGGTGCTCAATGCATAGGAGCTCAAAAAATAGGTGCTCTAACGGGAATACTTATTGCTTTCTCCTTAACCGGAATAGCTTTCAAAAGAATTCAACTAACGTTTCAGTCTTCAAAATCAATTGATTTTGAAGACTGAAACGTTAGTTGAATTCTTTAAAACGGAAACGGAAACGGAATTTTTTTCAAACATAATTATGTTTGAAAAAAATTCCGTTTACTCACAATTTTTCCTTAACAATTCAAAAAGCGGCCAATAAAATACTAACAAAAACACAAAACAATCGGAAACGCGACAGGAAAACGGACAAAATCAAAAACTCGTACCTCAGCGACATCGGACGCGATGGCTGCCCAATTTAATCAGTATCAATTTCATACAAAAATACATTTTCAGTCTCCCGGTAGACAAGTAATATTTATGCGATTTTTTTTCGCCAAATGTACCTACTCTCGTGTCCGGGAGTGCATTTGAATTTCAGATTTTTTTTCCCTCCCTAGTCGGGATCTATTATTCAAATTTATCTCGGCTGGCCAATGAGGCACAGAATAGATAGGTACATACAGAAGATCGGCTCTGCACAACGAGCACGCAAACATAGACACGCTTCATGTACAGCGAGTGCAAGAGCACTTGCGACTGGCATTTGTTTGAGATCGCCGCACGTACGCATCTAGGTGTACGTGAGTACGTGGTCCTGTTTTCGCTCGTTGTACGTAGCCGACCTTCTGTACCTTTTTATTCTGTGAATGAGGAAACGCAACGAAACCCGAGATCAACATCATGGAACATCGTTCCACTTGTTTGCCTCCAAATGAATTTGCAGCGAGTTTTTGATGAGATCATGATGTGCTGACGGACGATAAATGACGTAGGAGAGTGATAACTTGGCCTGTGACGGTGGATAAAGACATTATTGGTATTTAAAGGTGCGCTTATTGAAACAGCTAAATTTAGGCAATTGCTACAACCTTTGGCAGTAAATGGCTCCATATTGCCCAGAAGCACATGCACACTTTAAATTGTGGTCAGGAAATGACTTCAGTGAGTCTTCCGATTGTTGTTAGTTTTTTTTAGAATTGCCATTACAGTGTGCTAAATTCTACTATAAACAGTTACTTTTAAAACTACTACAGCCAAAGTATCAAATCAACAATAAAAAACCGTAAAAACACAACAAGATAGAAAAATACCTTCCACACTTGATATAGCAGAAAAAACAAAACACAATGAGAAAACAAAAGATAGTCTGAAAAAGAACAAAAGCATTTAATTACAGCTGAAAATAAAATAAAATTTAATTCTATTTTCCGCTTTATTCAATGTCACACAACGCTTAAGAAGAGCGGCAACGTCGCATACTATTATTGACCTAATTAGTCAGTGTTTCAATGAAAGGGTGCAACGTTGCCATTTCTCTGCGTTCGCCCCGTTTTCCATCCTAGTGTGAGAATAATTACTTCGTTTGTGTATAAAATATTTCAAGCGTGAGTCAGACAGAAGACAGAGAACAGACAAAACTAACAATTTCAGTAAACTTTTAAACATCAATTTTCTTCAAACTAATAAACAACCCTTAACCATTAAATGATACATTAATATAATAAATAAGACCAACCCCGGTCCATTCTCATATGTACACCCGGCAAATTAAGTCGGACGACATAAAAAACATAAATGTTTATTAAAGTGCTGAAACCTGGCATCAGGACTGTAATTTGGGATTTAATGCCACGCCACTGACCGGGGGTTGTTACGAATAAAAAAGGAAGTGTGAGATGGGGTTTTTAAGATGGGTTCCGTGAGGTAATGAAAAAAAAAGATGGTCGTAACCTTGTAGGTTTAATGGGTAATGCATGGGACGACGTGAAGTAAACATACCTACTCAAGAATAATATTAAGGAATGGACGAGAAGCTGGTTTTTCAATGTTGAGTGACTCTCCAGACTAAATTAAAATAAATTGTCTTGACCCAGATAATTATTTTCATCTTCACATTTCTTGCATTGATTCTAAACAAGTTCACAGGTATAACGCATTCTTGTATCGTAAAGTTCCCTTCAGATCTAGTTGAATGATGTTTTATCATCAACAAAATTCAAATTTCAAATTTTATTTATTATTAATCATTACTTGTACAAGAATAGATTGGACGGCAACTAGGCATTTGCCTGTACCTTGGGGGTCAGGAATTAATTCTAAAAACGTCCGTATTTCCAATTCAAGTGCGGAATACTAAAAGTAATCACAATTCCGCACCACGATTTTAAATCAGACTGAAATACGACGCCGGACGTATTTTAAATTTACATTTGTTAAAAAAAATCGGGAAAGTAATTTAAAATTTGGTGAAATTCCGTGTTCGTTATCCGGTTCAGGAAATATTATTGATAAATAATGATAGACTTCCGTTCTGAAGGTAATTAAATAAATTAATAAAACATTTCTACGGGTTCAATTTGTTGGTATTTGTGCTTTTCCTGTTTTTAATTCGAGTTTGGAAAAAGGGGAATGTTGCATGAATTACTTACGTATTTTAAATTATTTACACACACACATAATCAGCCTATAATGTTCCCACTGCTGGGACACAGGCCTCCTCCCGGTGAGAAAAAGTGGGCCGCAATCCACCACGCGGGCCCAGTGCGGGTTGGCAGATGTCACATGTCTTCGAATTTTTGGTTCTAGGACATGCCAGTTTCCTCACGATGTTTTCCTTCACCGTTTTGAGAGCAGTGGTGATGAAATAATTTACACAAAGTAAAGCGCCTGTCTGAGTCTGTGTGGTGCCGGACTTAAAGAATACCACCACCCCTTACTTCCCGTGGGAGTCGTAAAAGGCGACTAAGGATCGTACCGGAGAATGGGCAGCAGCGTTCTCTATGTATTCCACCATCATACCATACTGCGATCGCCAACCCGCCTGCCAAGCGTGGCGATTATGGCAAACCCTCCCAAAATTGGGGGAGGCCTATGTCCAGCAGTGGGCGTCTATCGGCTGAAACGACGAAAGCGCCTGTCTTGGTTTTAAGCTACGACCAACAACTCGTAAGTTGCGGCCGTTTACATTTGGCCACCACTGCTCGCCACTTGGCCACCACTGCTCTAAATTATTTACAACGTATTTTTTTACATTGTATTATAATAAAAAAAATACAAGAATAATTCCAGTTATTTATTGCAATTACCTTGTACAGACGCCAGCACATCAAGCTACTCGAAAATGTCTAAATTTCCCAATCAACTTTGAACTTTATAAGCTTTAGCGATAAAGTTGAAATCTATTAAAGAAATGTGACATATTGTAGTAGCTTGATGTGCTGGCGTCTGTACCGAGGTGTCACGAAATGAGTTAGAGAAACGTGCATCATCTCCCAGGAAGTCTGCCTCTTGCGGAACACAGCCATTCTGGGTGGAATCGAAGCCTTATTAGACTTAGGGCTGATTTTTCCATCGCCAGATAACTTTTATTCGAAGAATAAAATTGACGTCTGACAGATTCTGTATGGACGAACTGTCAAATATTTAAAATTATTCCTCAGATAAATTTATCTGGCGTTGGAAAAATCAGCCCTTAGTAGGTTACGTTGCAGATGACTAATTTAGAAGGAGATCTAAGTTAATCTACAAACTCAAACTCAATCTCAAAGTATTTATTGCAAATAAAAATAGACCAATTACAGGCACTTTTGAATTGTCAAAGAGTCGGTCAGTCAGAAAGATGAAGCTAGTTGCCCATTCCAAAGCGTAGGTACCTATGGAGAAGAACGGGCAAGAAACTCCACGGACTCTTTTTAAATCATAAAATTTTCTACACTGAGTAAATCCTGAATTTATTAATTAAATCATTCTCTGACTGACAGACAACACACAGTATAAACTGCAGGGCTTACAAGCCTGTCATTTTGCATAAGAGTTCCTTATACAGGGCGTTTGGAAGCTGAGTGCAAAGCTATAAGGGAGTGATAGTTGTTGTTGTTTTTTTTTAAATACAAAATTTTAGTCAAAAATAACAAACTAACTTTTACTGGAAAAAAAAAGCATACTTCGTCTAAGACATGTATGGCTCAAACTGCTCTAAATGGTGTCAACTATGGTGTCCCTAAGGCTTTGCATCCAGTTTCCAAACACCCTATATAACGTAAATGAGAACTAAGGGAAGATGATTTGAAAATCAATGTCCTAAAGGATTAAATAGGTGGAGAAAGTTTTTATGGAATTTCGTTATTTCTGGTGATGGCAATTCGAGCACACGGCTTGTGTCACCAGAAAACACATCGCATAATTATCCTAGGGAAGCCAACTATACCTACAAGATAGATTAATCTTGTACCAAAGAAATGTAAGAAATAATGACAAAAAATCATCGTTTCCCCAATGTTCTGCCACTGTGCTGCCTTATTAACTTGCGGTCACGTACTGCCCCGCCATCCGCGACACGTGACTGTATTGACATCCCGAGTGAACCAAGTAATGAGCCGTTTCCTTGGAAATTCACTGCTTTTTATTTTGTTGTACTTATTGGATAAGCGGGTAGTTTCATCACTTGACTTTCAAGCATGCCTAGAACTAACCTATTCACTAGTAGCTTTAGTAAGAGCTATAAGGAAGGAGTTTTACTCTAAATTTAGGGGTTCAACATGGTCGGGGGTAAAAATTGTGTGGTTGAACATGGACTAAACCAAAAAAAAGTTATTTAAAAAAATAAAAAAACCCGACTGCGGTAAAAAACTTAAGTTAAAAAAAAAACTGAAAAGCTACAAACAAGCCCATTTTAAATTAAATAAAAGTTGGAAGCAGGCGGGACCCATACCATTTTTATTATATTTTCAAATTCAAATAGGTCCCGCCTGCTTCCAACTTTTATTTAATTTAAAATGGGCTTGTTTGTAGCTTTTCAGTTTTTTTTTTAACTTAAGTTTTTTACCGCAGTCGGGTTTTTTTATTTTTTTAAATAACTTTTTTTATTTCCAGCTTTTTAGTTTACAAATGTGAAAGATTTCGCAGACGATTTAGTTCTTGGTAGGTGTTTTTTACAATTTGACACTTCGAATTGCTTTTAAGTATATATGTTGTATATATTTTTGTAATCACCTTTTAAAACCCTTTATTTTGATACCCCACTCGATAGGTTTTGAAAAAAAAAATTAAAAAAAAAATATTAATATGGCGTCCAGTAGTCGCCATATTGAATTTTCACTAACGTCATGTCTTTAGTGACACTCGCCGGACTAAGAGGAATCGATTAACGTGTGAATCATAAAAATCGGCCCAGGAGTTTGGTCTGTATAGTGCTTCAAAGGAACATACAAACATACATACATAGGCTGATGAACACATTACCACTCCTTTGCGTCGCGCAGTCGGGTAAATATCTTCTAGCTTCTAGCTAGATTCTTCAACTACTATTGTCTTGTTCCTATTGTGTTGATTTAATGCAACGGTTGAAATCTATTGGAGTACCTATTATTTTGCCATGAAAATGGTAATATTAAGTGAAATACCGAAAGTGATATTTATTCGTCAACTAGCTGCGCCCCGCGGTTTCACCTGCGTAAATGTCGATCCCGTGGTAATATCGGGATAAAAAGTAGCCTATATGCTAATCCAGGGTGTCAGCTATCTCCATACAAAATTTTATCAAAATTGGTCTAGCCGTTTGAGCGTGAAGAAGTAACAAACATATATACACACACACAACCCCACACACTCACAAACTTTCGCCTTTATAATATTAGTGTGATATTCATAAGTGCAAGGAATTGCACCTACTACTATTTGTCTCTGCATCACCCACAGGTTGACTGGTAGAAAATGCCCATGAAATTAAGTCCGCCTCTGTACATTTACGTGCTTGAAGTATTAAATAAATAAATAAATGGAGATTGACTTAATTAACTTCCCTGTAGTTGTTCCAGTAATTTAAGCTTCCCTTTAATCCTAGCGTTATGGTGACGTAAGCAGTAGGTATACAGTATCTACATAACATAACATAGGTAACGTCAACTTTTTTTTTTTGGGTGGATAATCTTCAAATGACCCCTCCCGCTTTGGGCGGAGCGGCAGAGGTGTCAGACTCTTGCTGAATAAAACCCACCCGTGTTCCTTCCTTAGCCCTTTATGTTCCGGGCCAGCGGTAACCCTTTCTGACAATCCCGCTGACCCGGCAGACATAACATCATACTTTGGTTCCCTCAAGGGTTTGGCAAAGGTGTAGGTACCTAAAGTACACCCAGAATTCGCCGTTATGTTTAAATGCCATGTAATACGGGTAGACCCTAATGCCATTAACTTGGCAAAAAATCAGATTCCGAGCTGTTACTCAGAAATTCTAGGTAAAAAACTCAATAGAACTTTTCCCGACTAGGGAATCAAACCCAAGACCTCGTGTTGTAGCGCCAGCGTCCAACGAGGCAGTCCTATAGTATCTACTTAGCCCAAAGAGTGATATCAACATTCTAACTACCAGATAACAAACAGTATTCGTTCATAGCCTCCACAATCAGTGCAAATAACTTCAAGATTAGACAGCCGTATCTTTCCACCTCAGTGTTCACGCCACATCATCTTCATCATCTAGCTAGCGTTTTCCCAACTATGTTGGGGTTGGCTTCCAGTCTAACCAGGAGCTGTGTACCAGTATTTTACATGCAGTGACTGCCTATCTGACCTCCACAACCCAGTAATACGAAACCCCTTGGTAAGACCGGTCGTGTTCACGCCACATTATAAGAGATAATTCACATTACAATAAGAGCGCATCATCATGGTGGGTGTGATCACGTCTATCTGTCACTTTCGCTCCGTTTAACGTCAATAAAAGAATGAAGTTACTTTGTGGAGTAGCTGTAAATCTCGGGGATTGGGGGCCTTTAGACCCGACGGGATAAATAGGAGTTTGAGGTTATTTAATCGTACAAACGCCAGCACATCAAGCTACCCGAAACTGTCAAATTTTCCTAATCAACTTTGAACCTTATTCATTAGCGATAAAGTTGAAAATCTATTCAAGAAATTTGACAGATTGTAGTAGCTTGATGTGCTGGCGTCTGTACGTTACGACGAAATACAATCTTGCTATTATTAGTTAAAATATTTTTTTAGGTTAATTACAGCAAGACCTTCAAACTTATAAATGTGGAATTTTATATTTCTTAATAATTATTTATATGTTCATAATGTACATTTAAGAAAATAAGTTTCAAAACTAAAACCCGACTACTGAAAAGGATGAAACGAGAAAATACCTTCCCGTGGTCGCATGCCGCTGTACTAACACACAAAGCTATGGTTTGCGTGCTCCCATAGCTTTGTGTGTCATTTGCCCAATTATGACAAGTAGTTTAGAAGTTATGAGGGTACAGATGAACATACATACATACAGGTCAAAATCTTAACCCTCCTTTTTGCGTCGCCGTAGTTGAGTAAATAGAGAAACATTAAATGCAAATACATCATTGAAACTTTAATAATATTTAACTTTAAAGCTGTCTTAATAGACTCAATCTTGGAAGTCATTTAATGCTTGGTAATTGTGTATGATAGGTACATTGTCTCATCAAAAACCTTGAATTTATGAGCTAGTAGCCTAATAACAATACTATGCCTCCGACCAAATAAGAACCAAGACAGAGGGCTGTCAACAGTAAAGTGAAGCCGGTTTCGTAAACATGTGTGCACATAATGAGGCGCAGTTTGATTGTAAATGGTTGTAAATGTGTGCATGTGAGCGTGTATGCACAGAGATGTGAAAATGTCTTGCATTTTTTATTTGGCAGACCAAATAAAGTAAAAGACAGAAGTACTATGCACGAACATTCGAATACTTTTTGGCAACACAAAATTGTTGTATAATTCGTTGTTGGTCAGAAACATAAACGTAAATTAAATTATTTATTTATTTATTATTATTATTAACCATTTATTTCAGGCATCAAGGCCCATATAAAACACATACAATACAATATGAATATAACTTAAAAATACTATAAATACATACCTACACACATTATAATTACACCAACAAACTAAAGCACACGAAGTGTCTGCATCGTGTTTCGCTGACTGGTGTCATGTAGCCGGCCACGAAACCGGCGGTACACAACGCCCTTCGGCCATTTTTTTATTGGGTCACCAACAGAGACTATACAATTACATATAACTTTACAAGAACCGGGACAAAATATTAGTGCGCGTTTCCACTTTTACACAACTTTAATTTATAATGTAGCTACAATAGATTTGACAATGACGAAAATATTGTAATAAATCAAAGTACCGTTACTCAAAAATAAAACAAAGAAAAACAAAATGAAAATAAATATAGAAGAAGATTATGCAAGATTTCATAATTGTTTACCTGTTTACAGCCACAAACATATTTTTTTATTTTCTTCACATTGTTTCATCAATCAAAACTGTTTTCGTTCAGAAATTATTTAAAAATCGTGTCGAGTCGTCCCCGTATCGCATCCTTAAAAACAATCCCCCCCATCCGCTGAGTCGGCGTCCAGACGCGTGTTCTTTATGACAGACCCACAAAATATCACCGCATTTATTTGACTCGCAATGTTATCATCCTCAACTCGAGGGGGCTTCAGCCCTTATAATATTTTGTGTGTGTTTTACTTAGGTCGAAGCTACACAGCTTAGCTTACTTCGTGATAAGTGACTTGGTCTAGCGAATCAACGCATGGCTCACAGATAGTGCCATCCACGAAGACGCGCCCCACTCTTTTTCCTAATGCTTACAGCACAACTTTCAACATTCCGCTACTACACACACTAGTGGAATTAACTAACGATAACCACTAACAATTAGGAAGAAAAGTGGGGCGCGACTTCGTGGATGCTCTATTTGTCGTGTGCATACAAACGAACGATACGCGTCGACAACAGAGACAACTGCACACGGCGACGCGTGTTTAGGATACGATTCTCTTTTATTTTTTTTTCCCGGTGGGAAATCATCAAATGACCCCTCCCGCTCTGGGTGGAGCGGAAGGGAGTGTCAGACCCTTACTGACTGAACCCACCCATGTTCCTTCCTTAGCCCTTTATGTTCGGGCCAGCGGTAACCCTTTCGGACAATCCCGCTGAGGATACAATCCTCTTGAGGTTAGAAGAAAAGCAGATGCTCCTGAACTGCACAAAGAACTGTCCCATTTGTTTGCTCCGGTAAACTGTAGCCGTTACAGGAGACACAGATTCTACGCCGTGTCTGGGAGATGAACCGTCGCTCGAGCCCAGTCTCCTGTCCCTCGCACACTCTCTGCGCTCAGCGCTGTCTTGGACGCGAAGCGTGACTGTGATGTATTCGCGGATCATTGGAAGAAGATCTTGTCATTATGTCTGAAGTATTGTGAGAAGAGCGTATAACTGCCGAGTAGTTCTGTACTTTTTGTTGTGTCATTAACTTTTGTAATTGGCCTTGACTATCATCATCATCGGCTTAGCCTTTTCCCAACTATGTTGGGGTCGGCTTCCAGTCTGACCCGATGCAGCTGAATACCAGATTTTACATGGAGCGACAGCCTATCTGACCTCCACCACCCAGTTACTGGCTAATACGATACCCCTTGGTAAGACTGGTTGTCAGACTTTCGGGCGTCTGACTGACGGTCAAAGATCCACGAATGACAGCCGGGACCAACGGCTTAATGTGCTTTCCGAGGCACGGAGAGGTCACGGTATGTATAGATGGTCACCCATCCACAGACCAACCGCGGCAAGCGTAATTGGCCTTGACCGTTTTACGATAAATTCAATAAATAAATTATTAGCTATTAGAATTGTCGCACTGACAGATGTCAGGAACCCATTCTCTCGACGGCTGGACTATAGCTGTGTGGCTTCGACCTTTGCTTTACTTAAAGTCTAGAATTTTATGAGCTCTTGATTTAAAGGCTTTTACAGGAGTAGGGTTATGTTGGTCTGCTGGTAAAAGTGTATCGTAAAGTGGAGATGTTTTAATAAATAATTTAGTTTTGAGTAGGGATCGGTTTATGGCTTGGATTTTTGAGAACTTTGCTGTTTTTGAAATGTGTATATTTTATGGGTCTCTCTTGAAGCCTTCATTGCGTTCACATTCTTTCTTGAAAACATTTGTATCTACAAATGTAGCGATGGTTATTACATTAATTGAAAACAGGTATTCTACATTACGTATTTTAAGCATACAACATTAAAATAATTAATAACAATTAAGATTCTAGCCGTGGGACCTTTTTTAGGGTTCCGTAGCCAAATAGCAAAAACGGAAGCCTTATAGATTCGTCATGCCTGTCTGTCTGTCCGTCTGTCCGTCGGTCTGTCTGTCCGTCCGTATGTCACAGCCACTTTTCTCCGAAACTATAAGAACTATACTGTTGAAACTTGGTAGGTAGATGTATTCTGTTAACCGCATTAAGATTTTCACACAAAAATAGAAAAAAAACAATAAATTTTAGGGTTCCCCATACTTAGAACCGAAACAATTTTTTATTTTTTCATCAAACCCATACGTGTGGGGTATCTATGGGTAGGTCTTCAAAAATGATATTGAGGTTTCTAATATATTTTTTTTCTAAACTGAATAGTTTTTTCATATATTAAAAAAAAAAAAATATGATGTACATTATCATGTAAACTACCACCGAAAATTGGTTTGAACGAGATCTACACAATCACATAAACCAATACAATACAGATAAACCGCAATTTACCATTCATTCAATCAACTCAAAAATAAAAATAAAAACATTTAATTTCATAAACATAAACCCGGATGTTACGGAACCCTCGGTGCGCGAGTCCGACTCGCTCTTGCCCGGTTTTTCGTTTTAGCATTTGTCAATATTAAACTTAATTTGTGATTATTTTGTGACAATACCATAAAGTTTTGTGTTGAATTATTGAAACGCCCTGCGCGTGTCTAGTGCCTTGTTATCAAGCGTGGTTTATTTCGTGCCAATGTTTGCGATTGTTTGAAAAATTCAATTTTCTATTTTATTAGTAAAATTTATTATTTTTACAGACTGCTAACAACTTGTACTATTTAACATATAAATTAACGATTCGATACAGTGCGGTACTACCCTAATTACACGGTTTGATCCAAATCGTGTAGAACTACAACCGCTAATTCGAATCCGTGATCGCATGAAGATCTGATTAGTACACGGAATAGATGCCTCATACCTTCCGGGCTTAAGGGGCTTGCAGGACCTAAACGCAAAAAACGCAAGGTTTAGAAACAATAAAAGTATATAATTGACTACGGTATCGAAATCAGAAAAATATTTGATATTCTTCAGGATATATGCTAGGTAGATAGTGTGTTGAAAACATAATATAACTAATTTGATACGATAGGAAAAAATCATGAAAATACCTCTAAAAACTTTATTTTTACAACAAAAACAATACTAATATACATACAATCATTCTGATTTTTTGTCAGATTATTCTACAAGCAACATATTAAAATAGGTACCTACTAGTGTTTTAATTTTTTTAGTCCAAATAATAGATTTTTTGTAATTATATAATTGCTTCATATTTTGCAATAAATTACCTTATTGCCAGCTCTGCCTTGCAAATAAAACAGCTTATAATACTTAAAAACAATGACAGCGTTAGCAGTAAACGCAGAAATCATGTATTTATAACTGCACCCAAATCCGCCTACTCTTTCTCCAAATTCAGCATGAAGTTACAGAGTAAATACAAACACTAACAAAATCTAAACTAGCTTCCTAAAATATAGTTCGTAAACAAGTTAGGAGAACTACATTCTTATCGCAGTTCATACATCATTAAAGTTTTCATTCGGTAAAGTACAGACGCGCACAAAAATGGTAATTTGATGTCGTACACTCGCTTTGCGATGTATAAAGGCAAACTAAGAATATTTCGTTGGAAACGGAAAAATGTTTTGTGCACAGCTGCTGGGAGCTTAGAGG